>OX421973.1:86795442-88068222 GCA_949128135.1 Parasteatoda lunata
ATAAAAAAGCCGAAAAACAAAATAATGAAAAGATATAATTTGGTCATCAGCTAACACGATTATATCCGCAATAATGAGTGCTTTTTTAATATTGTATTAATATAGCCAAAGCAAAATATATCAATAGAATAGTTGAGGAACACCCAAAAATATAGAAACGAAAATAGAACATATTACGTAAAAAATATACGAAATAAAAACCATAAAGCAAACAACTAGAAAATAAAACACAGGAAAAATGCGAGACGTTAATAGAGATTAGAAGTGTAAATAGAGGGCTCTTTGTATGGTGCGTTTTACTGCAGTACTGAAACACGTTTGATTGGTTCGTTATCGTGGATTGGCCCGAAAATGGATGTGTGCAAGGTAATAATATAATGGATAATTTAAAGTTTATAATAAATAAGGTTGATGTTTAATTATACAATTTTAATGATTTTAGAAAATTATTAGCATTTAATTAAAAAAAGAAAAAGGTTTGCACAGATTTTGAGACACGGATTTGCCCGAATTGGATTTGCACAGGAAAAAAATATAAATTTAGTTAACAAAGAAATTTTTAGTAAATTTCTTATTAATAATAACATACAATTAACTCAATGATTTTATATTTAGAATTAGTTGTATTGATTTCATATTAGAATTTAATTACATTAGTTGGGTATCCATTGTTTTTTTTTTAATCAAATTTTTGAATGACAGCTTAGTACATTTCTTCTAGAATGCTCCACGGATTTCAATTAATAAATTTCTAAACATTTTTTTTTAAAAAAAGAAGATAATTTGAAATAACTAGGTGGAATAAAAAGACATTAAAAATATTTACTTAAGTAATAAAAAATATGATAATAAAAATAACAATAGAAAACTTCGACCAACCTAATTTTTTGTAAAGATTTTAGTTATTTAATCTTTTAATTATGCTACTCATATAAGTTTCATTATTAATATATGCTTAATTCAAACATCGCTTAGTACTGAAAAAAATAAAATAAATAAAGTTGCAATACAATAAAAAAAATTTCTCTTTCCGGATGAAAAAAATAAGATTGGGAAAAAAACGTCGCCAAATGTGGTAACCCTTTCAATATCTTTCGGAACCGCCCTTATGCTTAGGACAATTTTCGTAACTAATTAAAGTTAGATGTCAGGAACTATAGTCTTAGGATAAGCAACAACAGCAACAACATAATTTCTTTATCATTGTAGTATTTTTTTCAAAATTAAGAATTTCAAAGTTTCAAGTTAAAAACGCACAAAGTTGAGATAATCATCATCAATACACATTTTCGCTAAAAAAATAAATTCCCGGATTTAGAAAAAAAATTTATCTAAATACAGATAACGATAAATAACATTTCGGATAACGGACTCTTTCACCAAATATTAATGATAAAAACCTGAAATTGTTAGACAAATGTGAAATGACGAACAAATTAAAATGTCTAAAATATCGCAACTGACGAAATTCGCATCATCCCTTCAGGGACTTATAGTTTTATTTCTAATTTTCGGTATCTCTTTATTGTTGAAATATGCTATTAAAAGGAGGAGATATTCACATCTTTTACCATGTAGAAACAAACCGTTTATTGATGTATGGGGTGATTTACATGTTTTTCCAGGGAAAGCGTTTTACGTGGCTTCAGGTTTGTCTTTGACAACAGGTGAGATTTATTTTTTTAAAGTAATAAAAACATTTTAAACAATATGAGCTTACTGAAATATACCTTGCTGTTTCATCTATTCTATTTTTCAATACAAAAATAAAATAATTGATAAAGATGTAAATAAACAAAGAAACGAAAACCAGTAATACGTTAAAGATTGTTTAAGACCGTAGAGTAGCAAGTTAAAAATCATTTGCAACAAAATAATTAATGCATTAATTTATTATGGTAAAAATTAATTTAAAATTCTTGAAGTTTTTCTTAAAAGACTTCATACTAAAGCCTATTAATTTATTATTAAATTAAAATGTTATTTATTTAATTATCTATATAAAATAATATAAAAAAGAATTTTTTAGTGAAAAAAAAAACTGAATCTTTTAGTTCTGGTAATAAAGCAGAATACTATGTATCTATGCATTTTGTATAATGCACTATCTATGTATAACACTATGTGTATAATTAGGAAAACTAACTATCGTTTCGATACTATTATTATTTTGGAAGCACCATTATTAAGAAGCACCATTATTATTTTGGTGACATAGAATAAAAAAGAATTGTTCTTGAAAAAATAAAGAACTCTGTATTTTTATTATGATTAGAGAATTTTAGAAGACTTCAGGTTCGTCTTTGGCAAGAGGTGAGTTTTAAATTATTTCTTAAATTATAAAAAAATTAAGGCAGTATTTGCAGAAGTTATTTTAATTTCTGGTAGGAGATTCGCTTGTATTGATTTCAATTTTTAAAAAAAATATATTGTTTACTTATTTAGTTTACGTCATCTTTCAACTTGATTTTTAACATAATTATTTGTGTTTGATGGCAAAAAACTCCTTTGTTAATGGTGGCAGTTATTCTGCCCTTGGGGGGAGGGGGGCGCTACGAGTCGAAGTATCTAGCTGTTATCTTAAATTAAGATGCTTAAATTCCCAAAAAATCCATCCCTCGGAATGCATTATAGAAGAAATACTGAAAAAAATAGAAATAGCCATGCTGTACCATGACAACAGAGGAAGACAAAAAGATTTAATTTTTTAGATAATTGTGAATTGCCAGTTTGAAGAGCAGTTTTAAGTAGTTCAAACTTTCCCCGTCTAAGCAACTAGAATTATATTTTACAGGTTCTGGCTTGTGTCCCCTTCCTATTTGAAAAGCCAGTAATTCTATTCCGTCGAAAATTAAAATGTATTTTTATTCAAAAGAATATCATTAGGGACTAACTTCGTTAGAACTTAAAATATCACTTGTACAAAATAATAATTAAAATTACCAAGAGTATTTAGCTATCATGTTTTTCATGTTGTGAAGCAAACAGTTGAAGCAACTAGCCAATAAATCAACATAACTTAACTGAATATTTTTTCCCATAATACCGTGACTTCAAGAGATATTGTTCAGTATAATATTCTATTTTTAACTTTTTAGTCATTTTTGGCTAAAATCATTTGCTCATAATAAAAAAACGCCTTCTTCCCAATTTTTTAATAGATTTAAATGATGTATTGATTATTAAAATCCTCTAATAAAATTTTTTTTTAAGTGAATTAATTATTATTTTTTTTTTTGTAGTCGATCTGAAAAAATTCGTAATTACACATTTACTGAAAACATTTGTTTAATGCATAAATTTTTATCGATGAACGAAAAAGGGAAACTTTGTCCTTTTTTTATAACGCTACCAGATGATATCTAATGATAATCTGTTTCTCACAAACATATTGTTTTTTATTGTATTAACATTAAAGTTCGTCAGATTGATCAATTTCACTCATTGTTTTTCATTTTTTTCCAATAAAACTCTTTAAGAGAAATTCTTATCAGGACAAAAAAATTTTTTTTTTTTGAATAGGGAAAAAATATGTGTAAAGTGTAGAGTCCGAAAAACAAGATTTCACCCTGAATAGCATTTATTCTATAATAAATTTTTCACGAAAAAAGTGCCTACTTTAATGATACAAAAAGGTTATCTCAAACATGCAAATTAATTAATTCTACAAAAACATACTGAATCTGAAAAGAAAACAAAACAAACGTTTCCTTCGGAATTGGATTTCTGACTAGCTAAGTATTGAGCGTATTCTTAAAAATATTGTTTTAACAGTTTAGTCACAAAAATTTAAGCCTCTTAATGTTAGTTTCATTTTTTCGCATATTTTACTAAATCTTAAAGATAGTCACGGTGGCTCAGGGGATAGGGCGTTCGCCTTCCAATGAAGTGAACCGGGCACGAATCCCAATGATGACTTGTCGATACGAATTCCGCACCTGGGTCTCATCGACCACAGTGCTGACGTAAAATATCTTTACTGGTAGAGCGATAATGGGTTAAAATCTATTTGCTGTGAGGCTAACTGTGGGAGGTTTTCATGGTTTTCCTCTCCATGTGACGCAAACGCGGGTAAGTTCCGTTACAAGTCCCCCACGAAGGCAAATTTCTGCCAATACTTGATCCAGGAGTTTCCTTGTCTTCTAGATTGGGTTCAGAATTACAAGGCTACGGAGTTGAACAATAGTAGTCGTGAACCCAAAATTGGATCGGCTGTTGAACGACGGTTATAAAATAAAATGTATCTCAAAGAGTTCTTAAACAAATCAACGAAATTTTTGTTTATCCAAAATAAATTTAGTTTATTCAAAAGCAATGCAATGCAAGCATTATTGTTTAAAAGTTATTATTTATATTTTATTTAATGAGCGTCGAAGTTAAAGACGCGTGCAACTTGGATATAAAGAACTTTCGGGAGTAATTGAAAGCGCTATGTTGATGCAAGAACCCCTATTAGGAAATTTTTAACGTGGGAACAGGATCATTGAATATTTTTTAATAGGTTGACTGACATTACTCTTTGAAACAAAGCTTATAGACCAACATTGAAAAATATAAACGAAAAAGGATACAACAGGTGCAGATAATTGATGAAAATTACTTGGGGCAGAACAGAAAATCATCAGCGGCCATGTCGTATGATTATGCGCATGTAAAAGATCCCTGGAGTGCCTTATTGGCTCTTGGCATTTCCGGCAAAATTAAATTCCTAGTGCACTTTAGCATCCAAATAGAGTCTCGGTGCTGCCTTCTAGTGTGGCAGAAACTAAACGTCCAAATTAACATGGCCCAACGGTATCTCACCCATTGTGGTGGTCCTGAAAGAGTGTATACCACTTCTGGAGAACGCACTAGGTCTGCTCATCGGGAAGACTGATTGTGCAGCTCATAGGAAATAAAGAAAAAACTTGGGGCAGAATATTAATATCTTATTACGAAATCTAATCAAAGTAGTAAAGTAAAAAACTCCTATGTGCTAATAATTAGAATTAATATTAAGATTATAATCTATTATGATAAAGTTTTTGTCAGTGAATGTGTATGTAGAAGAGTTTGTCCGTGGGTCTGTATGTCTCTTGTATAAGTCCAGAACCGTTTATTCCACCATCCTGAAATTGGACAGTGGGTAAAAGGAGCAAATTTTGCCCGTCGCTTTAAAAATATTTCAAAAATTTACGGCTTTCGCACCTTTTGTTTTGGGCTTACTACTCTTGACCAATTTTTGGGTTTTATGTTCAACTCCGTAGCCTTGTAATTTTGTACCCAAACCAGAAGGCGAGGAAACTCCTGGATGAAGTATTGGGAGAAATTTGCCTTTGTGGAGGACTTTTCGATGAAACTAACCAGCATTTGCGTTACAAGGAGATGAAGACAACGAGAACCTCCCATGGTTAGCCTGACAGCAAACGGACTCTAACCCATGATCCGCTTACCACTGAGGATATTTCACGTCAGCACTGTGGTCAGTGGAAGCCGGATGCGGAATTCATATCAACCAGCCAACGCTGGGATACGGACCTGGTTCACCTGTTTGGAAGGCGAACGCTCTATCCCATGAGCCATTGCAGCTTTATTTAGAGTTTTCATTAATCGAAAAAGAAGTTTATAGCATTACTTATTATTAACGCCAATAGTTCTTAATTATTTTCTGTAATAGTACCTAACTAATTGAAGTAAAATAATAAGCTGTGCGCTAAAAGGGAAAAGTAATGGAGAGATGATACGAATTCTTTTTGGAGTCATTTCAAGAAAAATTCAACTGGAATGGTGACAAGGCTTAGTAAATGTTAATTAAATTTTTGGATTAGATACATTAAAAGTGAAGTAATTATCGCATGTGACGATAAAAGATGTATTCTAAGAATAATTATACGTTATTGATCAACAGTAGTAAACAGTTTTGCAATTGATATATATTTATATATTTTGTAACAATTCTGAATTTATGAAACTAAAAATACATGTAAAATATTTTTCTAAACAATGTACCTACTTGATTTTATTTATGTAATTGATAAATTTACTTAAATAAGCAGGTCTTTTTTCTTTTAAATCAAATCACAGTGTTGCTTATTTTATATATTTTGTTGTTGTTGAAGATTTCGACAAAATGTTATATATATATATATATATATATATATATGCAGGATGAGGAGAACTCCATCTCTCACCCCTTCCGCTGCTGCCATCATTCCAGCGCAACACCTTTCCCGCCTCACCGTCATCAAAAACTTCCCCCCCTCTCCGCCATCGGATCGATACTCACTTTTTCGTTTGCTGCTGAACTGCGAACTTCATTGCCCAGACGGGGCTAATGTGTTTCAACTTCCTTGCCCAGACGGGACTTATGTGTTTCCATAAACGGGGCAGACGGCCCACATTTTCCTGAACATTTAATATTTTTCTTCATAAACATCTAATATTTCATCACATATGTAAATTTCATTCCGTCATTAAATTTGTCTATCATTGAAAAACTGTCCTTCCTCGAAAACACCCCACAACCATGGGGGCTCTCACCGGGATTAAACTCTAGACGAATTTAACCGAACCGTTGAACTTTGCTGATTTGGTAATCAAGTGTGAATTTTCCAAGCTGTGTGTGCACCTGAACTGTGAATTCGTGATTGAAAGATACTTCATGAGACTTCTACAAAACTTGTGAGTAAAATATTTTATTTTTAAAATGGCATATCTTAGTAGAGCCAGAAAAATTGATCTTATCAATTTACTTTGTGAACTTGATTTAAATGCACCAGAAAATGCTAAAGTACCGCAACTAGTAAAAACTATTACAGAATCGGAAAATTATGATGAGGAACTAGTGAAAAATTTATTAACAACAATAACTTTTGAAAGGGAGAATTCAGAAAAGTTAGAAAAAGAAGAACGTGAATATAATTTAAAGAAACTAGAATTAGAAAGCAAAATAGCAATTAATTTGCCTAAATCAGAAACAGCGAATACAGAAATGTTAAAATTTCTTAATAAATACGAAAGCGGCTCAGATATTGCAATTTATTTGTCATTGTTTGAAAAACAAATAAGTAGAGCTAAAATACCAAAAGAAGATTGGGTTAATTTTTTAGTTGGATTACTTCCTCTTGATATAGCTAATTTAATAGCACGTGAACCCGATGAATTTTCAAATAATTTTGATTATGTAAAGAAACTTTTACTAAACAGATTTAAGTTGACCTCAGAACAACTAAAAAATAAATTTTGTAACGCAAAAAAAGAAGCTACAACATCGTGGAGAGATTTCGGATTTAAAATTACCACTTATTTCGAAGAATATTTAAAAACTATGGAAGTTAAATCCTTTGATGAACTTCAAAATTTAATGATCGTTGACCAAATCAAGACCAAAATTCCCAACGAAATTCGAGACAATATGTTAGATGAATTACCGATGATAAAAGATGTTCAAGAACTGACGTCTAAATTAGATAACTATGAAACTGCGAGATCCCATATTAAAAAAGAAACGAGTAAATATGTGCGAGATTCCCTATACAAACCAGATATAGTTAGGGATAATAAGAATACATCACGTCAATATTTCCCCAATAGAGATCCTAGAAATAATCCTAATTCACCAGTCATTCATGCTCAAAACTTTCAAAGAAATGATCAATTTTATGTTCGTAATTCTAATCATAATGCTAATCACTCTAATTATTTAAAGTGTTATAACTGTTTAAACTACGGTCATAAAAGTACTGAGTGTAAATACAAAAGAGAGGGTGTAAAATGCAGAATTTGTTCACAATTTGGACATACCGCTAAGAACTGTAACGTTAATTTAAATACCGAAACTAAAGTTTCGTATGCCAATAGAATTGAGAATAACAAACCCATTAAAAGAGTTCAAATACTTGGTAAAGAATGTCAATGTTTAATAGATACAGGGAGTGACCTATGTCTTATTTCTAAACAATTGTATGAAAAAATTAACAGTCCCAGTTTAAGTTTTGATAATTTAAAGATAACGGGAATTAACGGAAATCACCCAATAGAACCAATAGGTTTCTTTCATTGCGAAATTACCTTAGATAGAAAATTAATACCTGTTGATTTTTATGTATTGGAAAATTTGACAAATGAAATGATTTTGGGTTTTAATGTATTAAAAAATTTGAACTTTACTTTCTTTAATAATGAAATTCAGATCTCAAATTCCAACCAGGAAGTAAATGTCGAAAATATTAGACACATTAATTATGCGCGGAGCCAAAGTGAAACTCATAAAATCGCTTCTCATCGCCCGAATAATATAAACATAAAAAATCCCAATCCCTCTTCGTTTCAAGGTTCCCACAACATTTCCCTTCCAATTAGAGTAAAAAGAGATTCCACTTTAAAAACTGATCGTTCATTTCAGGCAATTTATGATCCTTTTTCCAAAAACAGAGAAGCAAAGCATTTTTCTACTCCGTTAGGACACTTAGCAGATGCCATAAGCATTAATGAGATTGAGTTGAGTCATGTGAAACAGTGTTTAAAGCCTCAACTGATAGAATTAATAAATAATTATTCCCCTTCTCAAATGAAAAACACAGATGTTGAATTAAATGTAATACTAACTGATGAATCACCCATAAGTTTGAAATCGCGTAGGTTAGCTAAAATAGAACAGGACTTTGTTGATTTACAAATACAACAATGGCTTAAAAACGGTGTAATTAAAGAGTCGTACTCAGAATTTAATTCTCCTATTGTAGTTTGTAGAAAAAATTCAGGTGATTTTCGATTATGTATTGATTTTCGCAAACTTAATAAAAAATTAGTTAAAGATAAACATCCGATACCTCTTATAGAAACAGTGACGGACTCTATGTCAAACGCTTCGTGTTATAGTAAGCTTGATATCCGAGATGCGTTCCTTAGTGTCCCTGTAAAACCAGAATGCACGAAATATTTAGCATTCTCAACAGATAATTCGCAATATGAATTTCTTAAAGCCCCTTTCGGATTGAGTACATCACCTAATGTTTTTCAAAGACATATAAACAGAGTGTTTAAGGATTTGATTAAAGATGGTACATTGAAATTATACTTCGATGATATAATCGTAACGTCGGAAACTCAAGAGGAAAACCTCGAAAAACTTAAACGTGTATTTAAAGTTGCGTCAGAATATGGAGTTGAATTTAATTTTAAGAAATGTGAATTTTTAATGAACGAAATTGAGTTTTTAGGTTATTTTTTTAAAAACGGTACGATGCAACCGCCTGCTTCTAAAACCGCTGCTGTTCAAAATTTCCCTACCCCTAAATCGGTTAAACAAGTGCAAAGTTTTTTAGGACTTACTTCTTATTTCCGCAAATTTATTTACAACTATTCTAACATTGCAAAACCCTTGAGTGATTTGTTAAGAAAGGAAGCGAAATTCTATTTCGGTCAAGAACAAATGGAAGCATTCCAGAAATTAAAAGATATTCTGAGTCAAAAACCAGTTTTACACATTTTTCGTCAGGGATCAAAATTGGAATTGCATACTGATGCTAGCAGTAAAGGATTTGGAGCAATTTTAATGCAGCAGGGTGATGATGAAAAATTTCATCCCATATATTATTTTAGCCGTAAAACTTCACCTCAACAAGAAAAACTTTCAAGCTATGAATTAGAGGTTTTAGCCATAATAGAAGCATTAAAAAAATTTAGGTCGTACTTGTTAGGTACAAAATTTAAAATTTACACAGACTGCGTTGCGTTTACTCAAACAATGAATAAAAAAGAAATAACACCCAAAATAGCGCGATGGGCTTTACAGTTACAACAATTTGATTATGAAATTTTGCATAAAGGTTCAAATC
This sequence comes from Parasteatoda lunata, assembly GCA_949128135.1. Classification (NCBI taxonomy): domain Eukaryota; kingdom Metazoa; phylum Arthropoda; class Arachnida; order Araneae; family Theridiidae; genus Parasteatoda; species Parasteatoda lunata. Next base: position 86,805,261 of record OX421973.1, read on the forward strand.
ATATGTCCCATGTGGATGCCCTTTCCAGAAACACAGTGTTAGTGGTTACTCGAGCACTTAGTGAAGTTACAGCAAAAATCGCTGCCGCTCAGGAAAAAGACGAATTAATTAAATCATTAAAAGAACACGTCGAAACAAATGACGATAACGAATACTTAATAAAAAACGGAATTTTATATCGAATAGAAAAAGGTCGAGAATTATTAATTATTCCCCAAACACTCGAAAATGAAATTATTCGTGAAGTACATAACAAAGGTCATTACGGTATTAATAAAACCGAAGAAATAGTTAAGCAGGAGTTCTATATTCAAAAACTTAGAGATAAAACCGAGAAAATTATTGCTAATTGCGTTAAGTGTATATTATGTAATAGAAAGTTAGGGAAAGCCGAAGGATTTCTTAACCCCATCCCAAAAAACAATATTCCCCTCGATACATATCATGTAGATTATATAGGTCCCTTGCCATCCACTAATAAAAATTATCAGCACATATTAACTGTAGTAGACGGATTTACAAAATTCGTGTGGATTTACCCCACCAAATCAACAACAGCACAAGAAGCAATCACAAAATTGACAACACAACAAACTATTTTCGGTAACCCGAGAAGAATCATAACTGACCGAGGTACAGCTTTTACCTCAAAAGACTTCGAAACGTATTGTGCTAATGAAAACATCGAACATTATAAAATCACAACAGGTGTAAGTAGAGGAAATGGACAGGTAGAAATAATACACAAAATACTGATCCCAATTTTGTCAAAATTATCCTTAGATGACCCTGAAAAGTGGTATAAATTTGTCCCATCAGTGCAAAAAATAATTAACAGTACCGTGTCAAGAAGTACAAACTTTACGCCTTTTGAATTGCTAACTGGTGTAAAATTAAAAAACAATCTTGACTTGCACATCAAAGAAATCTTGAACAACGAATATGAGAATTTTATAATGAGTGAAAGAAACGAACTACGAGAAAAAGCGCGAGAGAATATACTGAAAGTGCAACAGGAAAACAGAAAGAACTTTAACAAGCGTAGAAAAAAACCTAACATCTACAAGCAAGGAGACTTAGTCGCTATAAAACGGACTCAGTTCGGAACTGGACTTAAATTGAGGAAAAAATATCTTGGACCCTACCAGGTGACGGCTGTGAAACCTAAAGGCCGTTATGACGTCCAAAAAATCCCTGGCCATGAGGGGCCAAGCATCACATCCACCGCAGTAGATTTCATGAAGCCTTGGACTTCATAATCAGCATCATCAAAAAAAAAAAAATGCTCATGTAGAATTAGATATTGCTTTCTTTTTTCTTTTTTATTTCAGGAAATTCATTCATGCTTGTGAGGACACAAGAAGTCAAGATGCCCGAGTGCAGGATGAGGAGAACTCCATCTCTCACCCCTTCCGCTGCTGCCATCATTCCAGCGCAACACCTTCCCCGCCTCACCGTCATCAAAAACTTCCCCCCCTCTCCGCCATCGGATCGATACTCACTTTTTCGTTTGCTGCTGAACTGCGAACTTCATTGCCCAGACGGGGCTAATGTGTTTCAACTTCCTTGCCCAGACGGGACTTATGTGTTTCCATAAACGGGGCAGACGGCCCACATTTTCCTGAACATTTAATATTTTTCTTCATAAACATCTAATATTTCATCACATATGTAAATTTCATTCCGTCATTAAATTTGTCTATCATTGAAAAACTGTCCTTCCTCGAAAACACCCCACATATATATGTCTCTTTTTCTTTTAGTTATATTACAGAATTTAAATGGATTCTTTTATTTGCACAAAAATGAAGTTTTGTTTTCTCTTTGGATTGGTTACACTCCTTTCATATGTCTGAACAAGCCTGAAGCCGTTGAGGTAATAATTTATGATATTTTGTAGAATTGCTGATACATGAAGATTGAAATTAAAGGGGGGAATATTTAATGGAAGATAGTTTTACTGGCAATCTGTCAATATTTTTAATACTTGATTCTCTTTATTATGTTCACGAGATATACGGATGCGATTTTGCACAGCCTTTTCTACTAGTAAACTTTTTTCTTACGATAAATAGATATCCACTGCGCAATCTCCATCTGTGGCCAGTAATCACTCTTGGGCAATATGGATCTATTGAGCGGACGGTAGACGTAGTAGTACTCATAGACGTTGCGTGAAGGATGACACCTTTTATTTTTAGAAAACTGTTCACTTATTTTAAGTTTTATGGTTAGAAGGTGTTGGCAAAAGTCTGAGATATATTCTTGAGGATGGTCCATGCCATTACAATTCTGATTTTTTGCATAGGGGATGGCTCCCCTGTTTAGGTTGCTCGATGGCTTTACTGTAGAGCGAACACTTAAATGTAGAACGGATTAACGTGGACTGGCCCCTTTGCAGACTGATCGAAGTGGTCACCTACCCACTCACTGATCGCTATCAGTGATGCTTCCGGTGATCTACTTGACTTTGGCGATTTGCTGGAACCCTGTATGATCTGTCCATTGTTAAATCTAAGTTTGCTAGGTCTTCATAAATGTGACTATGGCAGACTCATAACTTAGACTGATTTCGATGTTTCTTATAATGTTGGAAAACATAACGGTTTTTTTAAAAATTCATTTCAAAATCAGATTTTTTTTTTATAATTTAAGTAAAAAAATTATGAATTTAATTTTGGGATACGCAAGTGTACTTATGCTTTGTGATATTTTATATAAACTTTTAGTTAATTTTTCAGGAGGTTTTGAGTGGAAGAAAGGTTAATGAGAAGGCATGGTTCTACGACTGGCTTCATTGTTGGTTAGGAAACGGGCTTTTAACAAGGTAATTTTCTCTTCTTAAATAATATAAAGTACTAATTTTGTTTGAAATACTAGTTGAATATTTGTAACATTTTTTTTGTTAAAAGGTAAATTAAAATAATTCACGTTGTTATTATATTGTAGAGTAGAAAATCTTGAAATTCCAAAAAAACTATTGCGATTTAAGCTCAAATCTCGTCTCGATAGAAATCATAGCATGACTAAAAGTCCCACAGATACAAAAGTTTGACTCAGCAAATAATAATTTTTTTTTGTACCCGGAATAACGCTTCAATTTGAAAATTAAAACTTAAAAAAAAATGACAGTTGGGTTTAAAAAGATGTCAAAATATGTGACTATGCTTCTGTGAGAAACTTAGATGTTACCATTGAACGATTCGAAGTTCTGCCCGTGTCTACTAACCTGGAATAATCGTTTTCAATTCTAGTAACCAACCAGGATAGCCTGGTAGGTAGAGCATTGGGCCCATGGAAAGAGGTCATGAGTTCCATCCCCGCCGGCCGAAGACTCTCCGTGTAGCAAGTGGTGACTGGTGCATGTTAAATTTGGTGGGTCACGAAGTCCTTCATGCTCCTAAAACAAATCATACCTCTATGGGTACTAAATTGGGGATTGTTCGTTCTCTGGTTAAGGTCGAAATTACGATCAGTGGATAAATGAATGGGTTCACTTTATAAACGGGTTATGACGAATGTGTGTGCCAGAAATTGAATTCTTGGCTATTGATGAAACCACTGGAAAGCAAGAACCACACCCTTTACCTTAATAGAATATGACAACTACAATTCTAGTAACCGCTTTCAATACAATTCTTGAACGGTTACTTTATAATAATTTAAAAAATATGGTTTCTGGAACTGGTACCCCCTGAAGCTTCGGTTGTCATATTTATTCATAATTTTCATTTTTTCATTGTTTCTTTTGTTTCAATTCCTTTTGGAATTTCAGCTGCTTAGCGCGTTTTTCCACTGGAAGTAGTTTTTAATTGCTTTAATTATTTTGAATTCTTTTCTTAATATTTATAATAATTAGTAAGTCCTTACGTGCCACTGTTAAAAACACAATATGCCATTATACCAACTATTCGTAATCCGTATGACGTCAAGGGGGAAAGACAGTAATTTAGTAACTTTTCAAATTTTTTTTAATTTAATCAATTGTGGTCCCACCATTTTACTTTTTTGAAAGAAAAATATCTGCAATGCCTTCTAAATTACAAATTTTTTTAAAAAATCTTTCTATAAGCTTTTGTACTTACGAAATTTTTAATGTTTTAATCACAGTCATGGTCAAAAATGGAAATCTAGAAGGCGATTGTTGACACCAGCTTTTCATTTCGACATACTGAAAGATTTCTTGCCAGTTATAAACGAAAGATCGAGAATATTGGTTAAAATACTGGAAGAAGAAACTACTAAAGACTATACGAACATTGTTTCTCCAATAACTCTTTGTAGCTTAGATATCATATGTCGTGAGTGGAAATTTTTTCTTCTCTTTTGTATTTATAATTCTTTTTTCTTTTTTTTTTTAAATAATTGTGTGAAAATCAGCAGAAAATCGATAAACAGACAGAAAAATCTTGTTAAAGGACATTTTGCCCTGAGAAAATAGTAAAATCAAAACTACTGTAGTATGATAAAGTTTACCGTATTTTCTGGCCTTACGGGAGTACCTAATAGTACGGTAATTTTCACCACAGTACTTGTTGAGGACTTTTTTTAAAAACTATTAATAAAATATGGTTTCGTATCTTATTTTTTTGGTAGCATGTTTGGTAAAATTAGATAATTTTATCAAAAGAGTTGGTTTTCTTAGCGATTCTAGTTAGTTTTCTTGGCGATTTGTTTCGTCTAATTATACACAGCATTAAATATTTTGCATGCATTTTATTTATCATTAGTTTTGTCAGAAAATTTGCATATCGGTTTAAATTTTGTCTTTTTAAGTTATTCTGGCAAAGTTGTGATATTTTGAATATTTTCAATTCCGGCAACCTACGCAAATCAATAGCGCCGGGAAATTGTGCGAATCGGAAGCATAGAATGAAAGGATAAGTATATAGCAAAATATATGATAAAATTAATTAGGAAACAAATAAAAAGCAGATGAATAATTTCAGATATCCACAAATAACAGTGATAGAAGCAAGAGTTTAAGAAAATATCTGAATTTTCCATGACAAATTTTAGATACATCAAAAAAAAAAGTTTAGCTGGCACAATTTTAAGTTTTAATAAATATGTAAGATCGTATGTTTTAATAAATGATTTGAAGGTATAAAAAATTAATCAACTATACGAAAATTGCAGTGAATATGTCATATATGTGTTTCTTTATGTAATGGCTTTATTAGAAAATACTTTCCCCTTGTTTACATAATAGCACGCATTGTCTGGAAAATATTTGAACCAATTTAATGAAAATTTTTCTCTAATTTTTTAAAAGACTCTCTTGCGAAGAAAATATTTTCAATCAAAAGTTATTCAGTATAAAACATATGAAATTTCAAGATATTGTAAGCATTTTGAGGAAAGATACATATTTTTATAAAATAGAAAAAATTGAAAAAACTTGGTAAAAATGAAGAGAATGTAAAGAATTATTTTTCAAACTGTGAAAAAAAAATTTTTGATCCTTTTTTTTTTTTTTTAATATGAACACTTAATAATGTGATGATTTATGTAAGAGATTATTTTTTTAACTTGGCTTATTAATTAAGGTATTTAAGAAATTGATTATTCTGAAGATATAAATATTTTATCACTCCAATTTTTTTTTTTTTAATTTACAGGAATAGTTTCTATTTGAAAATTTATTTCAACCCAAATAATTGTGTAATTAAGTAAAATATATGTGGGTATGTATTATCGTTATACGATATTTCGGCAAATTTTTCTTCCTTTTCCTTTATTGAAGGACGAAGTATTTTTTCTCGTTATTTGAATTTTTCTTGTCCGAAACGAGGATAAAATATTCACTCAACTCAAATGGCAACTTTTAAACAAGCAACTTATAAAAATATCCATGAAAACGAAGATTTGTTTACGGTTTTAGCGAGTGCTGTATTTAGACGAGCATAGGGTTGCCTCTCAGTGAGGGTTGCTAGATAAGGCGATGAAACAGTTGTCTAACAAAACCGCGGTGAGGGAAGAAGCCCGGGAGACGACATTGCAGAAAATCGCGTCTGGGACTCGAATCCAGGACCTATCTGATGTGAGGTCAACTCCCTGACCACTACACAGCCCGGTCGGCTTGATTCTAAGAGTAGTTTTACAGTTAAATATTTTATTTTTATGAAATTTGAAAGATTTTTTATTCTCTTTTTGAGGAAAATCTGTATCATAATCTGTATAATACACCTAATCTGAGATTATGTTCCGTGTAATAACTGCTTTTTTTTTATATATGTTTTAGAATTCTCATCAAAAATGAAATAAATAGGGTATATACATTAGAGGTCATAAGGTGGGAAAGCAAAAACGCAATTAAAAACAGTCCACTTATGTTGGGGCGAAAAGCATCAAAACCAATAGAACCAATCTAGAAATTTCTTTGTTTCATAACGCAATCAAACAAGTTTTGAAATTTTTTGAACTTCCTACCTCTTCAACGATTAAACAGGGTTTTTTGCTCGCATTATCATTAATTTGCGACCCCTAATGTTAACAAGAACTTTAGGCAAGCGTTATAAAAATTTATAACAATGAAGGTGATTACTGTTATTCTTTAAAGAAATTTAGGATTGTTATTCTTCAAAAAGCTTTATGAGAGCGAGTACAACTTGTACATGACTATAAGCCTGTCCCATAATCGTTTTTCTAAAAAAAACCTTCTTTTTTTTAATGTCGGAGATCATGATTATTTAAACTCTATGAAATCAAGGAGCATTCTTTTCATGGGAATTTTTTTAATTTCAAAAGCCGTTTTTCGGAATTATATTTCATGAAAAAAAATTGTTTTGTATTCTTTTTAGCTTTACCAGCAATATACAACCAACTAACAACAATATTACACTAGTTTCCAAAGGACGGTTTGTTGCTGTTTTATTTTACTATATTTGGATAATAAACTTTAATGGAGATCAACACTTATAATCGTTCCAGACTGATATAAATATGTTGCAATTTTCTAATTTAAAAAAAGAAAAATAATAAAATGAAAAATCTAATGCGAATGGTTCACAAAATAAGAATTAATAAATTGTATATTATTAATTATTATCGTCTTTTCCAAAACATAATAGTAAATGCAAATTATTTTTAATATGACGAATTTTACCTAAATGAAAAAAATTTTTTTTTTCAGAAACAACTTTAGGCGTTGATATAAATTGTCAGGAAAACAAAGAGTCCGAGTATGTCAAGACAGTTGTGAAGTAAGTAATTAAAAGAGTTATCATTTGCTAAAATAATTTATCGAGATGACCTCGTCATTTCATACATGTTACTACAACATATTTCTCGATTCTGCGACAATTCTTTTTTATTTACTTGACGGAAAAAAAAATGAAAAATAGTAAATAAATATTCTACTAGGTCATATCTTTCCAAATAACGCAGATTTTCCTTTTTTACTTATTTATATTTTTTATCACCTGAAAATTGTGAGAGTGTTATATTTTTACACGTGTGTATCTGATATATTTACACACGCGCAAATCAATGATAACGCGATGATGATTTTTTTTTCTTTCTGTTGCATGAAATGATTTTTTTATTTATCTGATTTTAGATATTTTTACGTCACTGATTTCAAATCAGCTATCAGTTTTTCTCTCCAAACTACAATTTGTTTTTTTAAATAAAGTTTTTAGTCTGTTTTTTTGTTGATATGTACAAGTTATATATAACAAGAGATCGCTTTGAGTAATCAAAACTAGGTGCCCATACACAACGCCTTCTTTATTTAATAGTATTATTGTTATTCAAAAATTGCAAACATTTCATCTGCTTATGATTTTTTTTAAAAAAGTTTATTAGACACTGACTACAGTGCTGACGTAAAATATCCTTAATGGTAGACAGATCATAGGTTAGAGTCTCCTTACCATGGGGCTAACCGTAGAAGTTTTTCTTGTTTCCCCTCTCCATTTAACGCAAATGCAGGTTAGTTTAATCAAAATGTCCCCGAAGGCCGAACCGCGAAAAATGAATTTAGAAATGTTTTGTATTAGAACTGAAATTAAAATTATGATATAAATTAAAATATTAATTAAGTTACGATACAAAAAATATGATAAAAGGTGTTATCAAACTAAAAAATACTTTCTTAAGTTTCAGTGGAAATTTTAATTCGAAGTCAAAGCTTACTACTATTAAACAATTTTCTCTGGTACTTATTCCTTTCATTAGACTATAAAAACATATTATCACAGTACCTGCAGTAGTACATAAATATCTTTATATTTGGTACCTTTTAAAAACAGCACCTATTACCATAATACCGGTAGAATTACTAAAATTAATAAAGCATCGTTGGTGTTAATAACAGCATGGCGATTTTTAACTATTACCCAAGACCAACACTTCTTCGTTAACTTTGCATTTTAGTGTATAACTTATTTTCCTTTAAAATCATTTAATTTTATAGAAATACGTTGGAAAAACACAAGTATTAACAAAATAAACACGCACTTTCAGAGTACCGTATTTAGTCCAGGGTCACAAACTGAAGAGAACAGGACACTGGAAACTATTCATGTGTAGAACGGAATAGGGGAAATGTTGTGGTGTTAAAGCTGGGACTCGAACCCCCGTTCTGTCGGTCATGAAATTGACAAATTAGCCTTCTCAATTATAATGTGTACCCAGCTGCAGAGCACTAAGTACCTTCATTAGGTGGGCCTAATTGATGCAATAAAATTCTAGTTCTTTAACCGTAGAAAGTAGTTAAGAAACGATTTTTCTCAAAATTAACAGTTTGAATATCATTTTATTAAAGGTTATTTGACTGTTTTGGTTGAATATGATAAAAGAACAATTAAATAAATTGTTGTTTAACCATTTTTGTCTGAGAAATTTCAAACAGTGAGCCAGTGGCTGAGTGGTAGCGCTTCACGCTTCCGTGCCGCAGGTCCTGGGTTCGATCCTCGGGCTGGGCAAGGTTGAGTAAGTTTTTCATCTCTTCAGTGGGTCGATAAATGAGTACCAAGCATGCTTGGGAATTAAACGCTGGGAGTTCCGCATACGGTTGACCGCCTGACCGGGGCATCTGTTCCTGCACTCCAGAGCCCAAGGCAAGAAAACTGAGATGGGCACAGTAGGTCTTGGCCCTCTATGGGCTGTCGCGCCACTAAGTTTAGTTTTTAATTTTTCAGAGCAGCTCCTAGCGGCGTATGATGACATTTCAGAATATGATTTCCTATGCAATTTTAATCCAGGTGATGTGCTTTAACTCCTAAGAAGTTGTCGCAACATTTACGCGACCTCCTGTTATATATTTTTAAATTTGTACATTTCGACAAAAAATAGACTAAAAATGACAGTATAAAATAATCTACAGCTTTAGGAGCAAAATTAATTTCAGATTTGAAATCAGATTCGAATCACGCAACATCAAGTATTTGTATGAATGCAGCAGAAAACTTGTTCCTCAATAACATCCTTTTCAGTTTCCTGATAAATACTAAGATTAATTTATAGTCATTTTGATGAAATTTGAAAAACATATTTTGCTTAATGTAATAATCAAAGGCACATTAAAAAAAAATTAATTTGAAAAAAAAAGGAAATATTTTAGCTTTTTTGATTATATCTGTGTATGACATCAATTTTGAGCATTGTGTAGTATAGATTTATACTGCTAATTTAGTTAACTTTTTGTTAACGAACGGGCGAACGAGCATTCAGCTAGTAATACAAATAAAGATGCATCCATGCGATTATAGTATCCAAATTTGGCAGATTTTGTGCTAAACTTTTCTTTGAAAATGAGAAAGTTGTTATAATATTTGTTTTTGTTATAATATTTAAAAAGTTATATATTTTTTTTCTTCCAGAGTTTCCGATGTTATTATAAAAAGACTTACGAATATGTTCAGTTGGTTTGATTTTACTTTCTTTTTAACTGAAGGAAGAGGAATTAAAAAAGATTTGAAACTGCTTCATGATTTTACTATGTCTGTAAGAAACATTACATTTTCCTTTTCTGCTAAAGATGAGTTAAGATAATTATTTTTAAAAATTTCGATCGCATATACATTTGTTAACACTGCCTTAAATGTATAGTTTCAAATTCAGAACTACGGAAAATATACAGCGCTTTTTTGCTATGTATATTTTCCTTCTTTTTTGGCTGACAAAACAGACTGCATAGCTGATATATCTAGGCAATATCCGTGCATTAATTAAATCCAAAGGAGATTTGTAAAATCGGGCAATAAACCAAGATATGCAAACAAATATTTTAAAACAAGTCATCATTCGAAATTTTAATATTGATGCCTAATAATGATATTGTTCTTAACTCTGCATACTAACGATACAGGTGTATACAGAATGATTCAGAGAAGGTAGGTCACATTTTTATAAAAAAAATTTATAACCCTTGTTGAACAGCCGACCCAATTTTTGGGTTTACGACTACTAATTTTCAACTTCGTAGCCTTGTAATTTTTGAACTAATCCAGAAGACAAGGAAATTCCTGGATCAGTACCTCCAGAGTTATGGGAAGGTGGGGGACTTTGAGACTCCACAGAATTAACGTGCATCAGTCACCTTTTACTACACTGTCTTCGGTCGGAGAGGATCGAACCCACGACCTCTTGGACATGGGCCTAGTGTCCTACAAACCAGGCTATTCCGGCCCAGGTAGGTCACATTGTAAATAGTTGCATAACAATGGGTTTATGTTTGAAAATGTATATGCGACACAATGTCTCTATGTTTGTTACCGCTTCTCTCAATTACCCAGTATATGAATTTAGAATTTTTTTTTTTTTTTTTCCGTATTTCACTTTTTGATCACTTTTAAGTTAATGAAAAAATATCTAACTTTCTCGTAATTGTTTAAAAAAAAGTAATTTTTTTTATTCATTGTCTTTGTCTTGAATATAAAATTTTAATTCTTTATGGGCCTTTAAAATTTTATAAAACTAATCATTACTCATGCATTCTCACAACAGACTTTTGAAAGCAAAGAGAGTCAAGGAGGTCAAGACCCTGTAATTTCATGTCCAACGTCAGGCTAGTGGCAATGTGGTTAGCATTGCTGATATGCTGTCTTTAATTCGCAAGCAAGCAGGTACGCAGCGATTTGAAGCTGGGTGGGTTTCAAGCCGCTACAGAAGATCAAACCCCTACAATTCACAAAGACATTTCACTGCCTTACCCACTAAACCACAGTGGCTCATTCATGCCTCAAGAGGACGCCATACCGCGGAAGAAAATTTTCCTAGCAAATTCTCTTTCTCCTTCACTACTAATTTAAAATTTAAAGTGTAGAAAACGTGAGCTCAGACAAACCTAGAGTAAGCCATGAAGTTTCAAATACTGAAAAGAAAATTTTAAAATCAACTGAAACTTCATAACTTACTCAAGTTTTGCCTGAACTTACCTTTTCTTTCTCTTAAATTTTAAATCAGTAATGAAGGGGAAAGAGAATTTTCGATGAAACTTTTCTTCTGCGGTATGGCGTCCTTTTAAGATGAATCATTTCTCGCGCAATTCCCCCCCCCCCCCCATTTCTTTCGTATAATTATTTTCACATCAACATCATTACTTAAGCTCTCATATTCCAGCTGATGTACTAAAACTAAGACATCCCTAGTCTATCTATTATGGATAAAAAATAATTTTCATTTATTCTTTTGTCTCATTTCTAAATTTATCTACCCTTAACTAGTTTGAAGACTTATCACTAGTTTATGGATAATTGCAGATATTGGCATAGCAAGCCAAAGTTATAACTACATGATCTAGTTCTAAAAAACATTTGCATCTTGAAAACTAAATATACAGAGTTAACTAGTTTTAGTACTGTAACTACGATATGACAGGCATTTCACATTATTAATTTTTTATTTACTTATTCTCTTATTTTTACTTATTTATTCTTCTATTTTTATTAATTCATTTTTTTTAAATCTTGGTTATAATTCATCCATGTTTCTTTTTGTAATTACACATTACGTCCCTAGTAAATGCTCAGTTATTTTGTTACGGTTATAATTAAGCATTTAAATATTAAACACTGATTATTGATGCCATTCTTACATTCAAATATCGTTATAGTATAAAATAATAAAAGATCATATTTTTTTATTCTTTGCAAATGTCATTATGGGGCGTGAGTAGTTATCGACAATGTCAACCTTCATCAATGGAAAGGTACCCTACCATAGAATCGAGTTAACATGTCTTATAAACTAGCGAATTGGAATTATATTTTTGCAGTGGTAGAAACACTACAATACTCCCCCACCAGAATTTTATCTATGATGGAATTAGATGGACGGATACAACCAGTTATTTCATTGCTGTCTTTTGTGAGAAGCCGGGACAGCTGTATTTGGATCACCGTACTTTTGCTGATCGTGAGAGCTGTAATAAGCTCACTGTCGTGGCTGCTCCCATGTTGCCATTAGAAGTCGAGTGTATACAGGCCAACGTTGTGAGAGATCGAGACTGAGAAGCAACAGCGTGAGGTCAACAATGTCGCAGTCACAAGTAGCAAGCCAACTGTTCAGTGTGGACCATCCATCGATGTAGGCGTGTCAAAATTGTAGTGGGTGTTTCTGCTAATGTAGGCGTTACTGTCAAGATAGACGTGTTACTGTCAAGATAGACGTGATAGACATCCGAAGGTCACTAATGTGGGGGTAGTAGATATCGACAATGTCAACCTTCGCCGATTAAAAGGTACCTCACCATAGAATCGAGTTAACATGTCTTATATACTAGCGAATTGGAATTATATTTTTGTAATGGTAGAAACCCTACAGTCATATTTTCTCTTCTTCGCAAATGTCAGGTGATCAGAAAAAAGAAAATGCAGATGCTGAGTAGCAGTAATACTGATTCGACGAAGAAGAGAAAAGCCCTGATGGACTTGTTGTTAGAGCACCATATAGAGACCAAAGAACTTTCGGAGGAAGACATCAGGGAGGAAGTGGACACATTCACATTTGAGGTAAGTTTTCACTATGTGAAGGAGCAGTGTGTCCTCAAATGGCAAAGACATACATGATTTTTCCACTTTTAATGCCTATTTACGAAATTGTTTTTGTCTCGAAATAATATTTAAGTTCGAAAAAATATTTACACAAATCTGGTGAACCATTATTGAAAAATTACATGAAGGCTTCAGATTAAAGTAAAACAAAAGAGATAAAAGAAGTGATTGAAAAATAATTTAAATTAGTTACTACAATGTAAAAAACTCTGGATCAAATTACGATATAAAGTACCGGCACTTTGGGTGCATCATCCGTAAAATTCCTTTTGCCTTAAAATCCATTTTTACCGTAAAATATTACACCGTTCATTTTACAGTAATATTCACCGTAAAATAACTGAATCACTCTAATTAAATAAATATTGCTGTAAAAATTACAGTAGATCATATATTTTGTTCTGTAACATGTTCCGGTAAAAATAATTTTTACGGTAAAAAATACCAACACCCGGAGTGCAATTACTTTTTACCGTAATTTGATACGAAATTTTTAACAGTGTGGAATGCTTAATTATTCGTAAGCTATATATTCACACAAACTTGTTTTATTTTTTGAGCTCCAAAATGATTCCCATAGTTTCGATGAGTTTCTGTTTTCTATTTCTTTTTGTAAATAGTAGGGGAGAGTGGGGTCAATTGTAACAGGGTACGATTGTAACTGAGCAAAAATTTCGAGTGTCGGGTTCTAGATTTGGTTCCTAGGTGGCGCACAAGGTGTATTTAATAAATCTACATGGACACTCCTGCTGGCAACCATTTTTATGTACTTTTGAAAGAGTTACATCACAAAAGATACTTTCATGCTACGTAAGTACTTTTTTTTGGTATTAGAATATTATATTGTAACAAAGTAATTTTGTTTAAACAAATAAAAATTATTAACCGAATATGTAAGTGGGCACCTTAATTAACATTTAAAAAAAAGATTAGTTTTGTTAATTAACTAGCATTGTTTTTAACGAATGAAGCTGAAATGGCGTCTTGGGGACGATTGTAACAATAAGTAAAGGGACGAATGTAACAGCTGAAAATAAATAATCCTATGTTTACAAACCATTACTTAACTCTTCACCAATACTTTCCTATATCATTTATATTATGTTGCATGTGCATTATTTTATTTGTCACCTTTCACAGCATAAATTAAAATTTTTAACCCCTTAAAGTTAAAAGTGTAACCCTTTAGGTCTCTGCTCATTATTATTTTTACTCCTAAAATATCACTACTATTTTGATCAATAAAAAATTATATCACAACTATGATAATATGTATAATTAACTATGTTTTAGTTGAATTTATGAACTGTTACAATTGACCCCGTAAGTGGGGACAATTGTAACAAGTACACGACCAAAAATTGTTAATAACTAATATAATAACATTTAAAATAAGGTATTTATTTTCTTTTTCTAGTAGAGGATAGTCTACTTTACTCGTATGTCAATTAATACTAATAATATATTGGATTTTTTGTTAGTTAAAAATAGTTAAGTAAAAAAATGTTACAATTTACCCCACTCTCCCCTACTGATTTATGATAAGTATGTAATGTATTTTTTTTACTTCCTTTTCTAGTGGGCATAGCTTTTTACTTCCTTTTAATTTTTATGAGACACCAGAGCTTAGCACGTGTAAAATAGGAAAGCTCATAAAATCTTTCATTTTTCGTTTTTTTTTTCTTTTCGCCTTACTTTTCCATATAGTTACGCATGCAATCATTCTCATCAAGAAACTGAAAGTTGAAAAGAATTTTGGTATTGACAAATTATTGCACGTAAAAAAATTATTTTATTGAACTATAGAGTTTTTACTATAATAGCAACAACACAAATTTGAGACCTCTCAAAATGCAATAATTTATGGAGCACTCTTGGAACATTCTTTTTAACGGCAAGTGCGTAATTATATAGAGTTCTAATTCTTCTATGGAAGTTAAGTAATTGCAATCTGAAAAAACTAATGATCTATAATAGCAACTTTTCTTTTTACAAAGTTGAATTTTGTTTGTATGGTTGAAATACCATTATAATGAAAATTCAAATATTTACAATAAGATTAGAGGACTACGTCCCCTTCTCGCTGCCGTTCACCACACCAGATGATTGCGTAGCAATAATAGGTGTCTCTTAGCGTGAAACGCTTTTTCAAGAAAAGTCAAAATTATTTATATAAAATAGGTGTTTGTTACGTTTTAGAATAATGTTCGTAATTTTTAGAATAATGTTTTGTAAAAATGAAAGAATTGTGTAACCATTTGTGGTTATATGCAGGTGTTTTGAAATAACCTGGCCAAAATAATAAGAAAAAGCTGACGTAAAAATGTTCACCTAAGACAATATCAATGTTGAAGTTGTTGTAAAAAACGTTGTACAGTATTAGAAACCACTAACTCTCTGAAAATATAAGAATGCATGATAAAGAAGATTACGCAATTTAAGATCACAGATTTAGTTGTAATCATACACAAACATAACTACGACAAATGACTTTATTATAGCTAGTAATATTGAAGTAAAATTACAAATTTTAGCAAAAAAGAAAAAAAAAAAAAAAAGAAGAAAAAAAAAAGAAAAAAAAAAAGAAAGAAAAAAAGAAAAAAAAAAAAAAAAAAAACACGAGTAGAGCACAAATGAACATGCTACAGTTTCAGTTCCATAAACAGTATCCTTCCTCAGTGTCTGAACATCAAATGATGGTAGTGAAAGTAAGGAGATAAGCACATGTAAAGTATTTTGACCAATACGGACGCAGGACCAAGTTAGAACAAGAAAATAAAAAGGAAGATAAGAAACAGGTGCGAGGGGATTTGGCAGGAGCACCAGGGTAAAACATATTAAATAAGAATGGATTTCCAAATGTTGCGAAGCCGCGAGGTAATAGAAAGGTCATCAACTAGATTTTTAGAATGTTTTAAAATATGTTCAAAATGTTTCAAAATCACACCCAAAAAGTTAAGTTCAGAGGATGACGAACAGTATTGAATGATTTTAGTAGAGGGAAACTCAAACCTGTGATTTGGATTCTCATTATGTAGAGCAATGGAACAGTTCATCATAAACTAATTAGTTTGACCAATCTCATCTCTCTTTTTATTTCCTTGTTCAAACTTGTTCCTCTGTCGTTATTGGTCTAAATATTTTGCGTGTATTTGGCTCTTTACTTTCTCTACCATCATTTGGTGTTTAGACACTGAGGAAGGTTCGTGTTTATAGAACTGAAACTATAGTATGTCCGTTTATGTACATTCATTTGGGCTTTATTCAAGCTGTTTTTTTGCTTTTGTCTACAAAGTACAAAATATACCCTATTCTTTGTTGAAAATTACAAATTGTTCTGATTAAACCTATTTACAGTTAGTGTATACATGAAAGTAATTTATTAGTTTTTCTCAATTTTTATTTTACCCAACTCTAAGGTGTTAAAATATACATTTGTTGATTAATGCTTTTTTATTATATTTATTTATTTTTGCTGAGAAAGTTAAAAGCAACAGTTCTGTTTTTCATGAAAAAAAAAAAAAAAAAAAATAGGGTCACGATACTACTTCCATGGCGATGAGTTGGACTCTATATTTCATCGGCCTATATAAACATGTTCAGGAGAAAATTCACGAAGAACTTGATGAAATATTTGGTGAAGACAAAGACAGGGAAATCACCACAGACGATTTGAGAGACATGAATTATTTAGATTGTGTCTTGAAGGTATAGTTAATAATTTTGATTTTATGACTGTTATAAAATTTTAGATATATTACCTATTCCAAAAACAAAAAATATGGTTTTATTTTGTTTGCAATTTAAAATTTTTCATCTCAAGCTAAACCAACAGTATAACGTGTTTCAGAAGTATTGTAGAATTCAAATTAGTCCATATTAAAGACTGGTGCAAATTTGAACCATATTTATAGTTCACATTTCATAATTTCTAGCCGCGTAACGGGTAAAATATTTTTTAGGTGTAAGAAAACAACTTTCGATTTTCTACACAGCTGAAAATTCCGGATCTAATTACGTTATAAAGTACCAGCACTTTGGGTGCATCATCCGTAAAATTCATTTTTATCGCAAAATATTGCACCGTAATTTTTAAACTGTTGCCCTTTAAAATTACCAGTACTCTGTAAAATTTTCGAATCAAATTACAGCACAAAGAACTTTAGGTGCATCATTTGTAAAATTCATTTTTATCGTAAAATATTGATCCGTAATTTTCACATTAACATTTATTTAATGAAAGTGATTGAGTAATTTTATGGGAATTATTACAGTAAAAATTACGACATATCAGAATTTTTGAAACCTAACATGAACCGTTGAAAATATTTTTTAAGGAAAAAATTACCGGCAACCTGTGTGCCGTTACTTTTCACTGTAACTTGATCCAGAATTTTTTACAGTGTACTCCCCAAGAATGGTTTTAGGATTTTCTGACTATGAATGAAAAGTCATTTGATAAAAAAAATTATGAGGTATTAATTTCAAACTTTTTAATATGTTCACAATAAACGTATGACTTAAGCTTTGTAAGAGATAACAAAATGCTTTTGTGAATGCGAAAGCACGTTTTTAATAAGAATAGAACTTATAGGACACTGTATTTACAATTATGTATGTAAAATTATCCCTTTTAAGTTACCGCTGAAACACTTTAAAATTATCAACACACTGTAAAAAATTCTGGATCAAATTATGGAACAGCACTTTGGGTGCATCATCCGTAAAAGCCTTTTTATCGTTAAATAAAACATCGTAATTTTTACAATAATATATATTTAATTCGAGTGTATCAGTGATTTTGCATTAATTATAACTGTAAAACATATGGAATATAAAATTTTTTGTTCTGTATCATTTTCAGGTAAAAATGGATGGTACTTTTTACCGTAATTTGATACTGATTTTTTTTTACGACATAAAGCACTTTAGGTGCATCTCTTTCCTTGATACTTAAAATTGAATAAAAAAAGTAGAATTAATTTTTGTGGAACAAAGTTTACAATGAATAGTAGTATTCGGTATTTCGCCGATATGTTTTGTTAGAGTATTGTTCACTGTTTCATGTATGGAATACTGTTGACTCTTGACTGGAATTAAATGGTTATTATAAATTTCTGTATATATTTTTAGGAATCTCTGAGACTCTGTCCTTCAGTTCCTATGATTGCGAGACAAGCAACTACAGAAATGAACATATGTAATTATGCGTCTTATACTTTTATACATAATAAACATGTGATTGTATATATGTATTTCTAAAAATATGTTAAAAATAACGCAGTGATGTAAATTTAAATTTATATAAAATACTTAGGTTTAAGAAATAAATTGTTGGTTCCGTAATAAAATATTAAAAATGAGAAATTTGCTGGTTTAAATCAATATTCAGTGATTCATGAACAATTAAGAAAGTTGGTGATCATTTCTAAAAATCCCCTTTAACACCATCTGGGTGAAGGCAATTTTTGTGACGGAATTCAATCAGATAATATTATCCCAGTTAACTAAAAAAATTTTTGGAAAAAAGTATAAATGGTCATAAATAATTATATAATAAAAAGTAATAATTGAAAAAAGTAGTTATTATATGAACTTCTTATTTAGAATTAAAAGTTAAGTAATATAAAGGTAAACAACAATGTGATCTCACTCTGCCCATTTTTGGCACGACGCCAGAGAAGTGCAATAGCACGTGATTGTAATCAAACAATTTATGATAGACACAACAAAATATCTTATAAAAGAGACTGAGAAAGAGAAGAGTAAATAAAGACAAGCAAGATATAAGCGTTTAGAATTATAAGTAACACAATACAAAAAAACCATGACGTGCAACTAACTACAATTTTAAAGAACCAACAACAATTAACAGCAATCAGCAAAGCTAAGACAACTAATAATGGTACCTACAGTTGATTAAATTAACTGGAAATCAAATGATAACTAATAAAACTGATTAAAGCAACTAACGAATCTAAAACTATCTAACAATTTAGTAACGTAACGAACAAACATGTAAGTTCATATCCAAAAGTTGAATATAAGAAGGTTCTATGTTACAACTTTAGGAAATTTGAGTAAATTAGCTTTAAAATTGCACGTCCTTCTTCCTTGTATTTGAATCCTCAACTTTATTTTTAGCCCGAAGTATTGAAAAGATTCAACTCATATCTATGTTGCTCTGTTGTTCCTAATGACACTGAGACGCTATGCTCACCAGCTATTGACCTTTTGAGAAATAAGTCAGGAAGGTGCGCTTTTTGTTCGACAAGAGAGCACTGCAAGGATGAAAGTTACGTCTTGGCTCAAAACCCCATGGATAGATGGCAGCACCACGCAATCGTGAGGCCACTTTCTCAATTTCGGCATAGATCTAAAGGGGAAGAAAATTTTCTCCAGATCTGTTTACTTCTGGTACTACTCAACGACCAACCACATGATTTTCGATTACACAGATTTTACGAGCACGTTATCGTATGCACTCGGTTGATCGTAGTGGATTCGAGGATTGAACCCTGACCGGATCTTAGTCTGATTATATAACCAATGTTCTACCACGGCCACCATGAATACCTCTAACTCATTTAAACACTTCACGCCTCCACGTTCATAATCTTTGCGTTTTAATAAGTGGGCAGTATCAATGCTCTCTAAGATCATTATCTACTTTATATTACCAGCAGTACTTAGAATCTTCACCCATGAAGTACTATCAAGGAAGTACTATGAAGTAATATCAAACAATGAAGTACTATCATTTATAGATATTTCCTGTAAGATCCTCAAACTTTATTGACTTGGCAAAATAAATTAACTTTGAGCAGTTAAATAAGATAATATATAGGAAAATCTCAATTGTTTTTCTTATTCAAAAATATCCTTTAAAACCTTCTATGTCTAAGCTCTTTAATTAAGGCAAGTTTTTATTTTACAGGTGGTTATCAGATTCCAAAAGGTGCTGCACTTGTCATGATGCCTTACAACATGCACAGGAATGAAGAAATATATCCAAATCCGGAAGTGTTTGATCCCAACCGTTTCACTCCAGAAAACTCAGCAAAGCGTCACCCCTACGCCTACATTCCCTTTTCTGCCGGATCAAGGAATTGCATTGGTAAGTCTTGCTCAATACATATGAGATCATATGTTGCTTTTTCAATGCTCCTCTTTTTCTGAGATCTGAGATATTGGTGAATGTGTAAAATTCCTTATTTATCAATATAGAATTGTCTTAAAGCAAAACTTTAAAGTGATAGAAAAATAAATATAGTAAAATTTTGATTATCCGAATTGCTTACTCCATTTTCCAACCTAGGATTATAAGATTCTAACCCTCAACTATCTTTGCTAAATTCTGAAAATCGAGAAAACTACATGCAGATCAAGGCTTATTGCGTAAAAGGGAATGCCCTGATAGCTAAACTAAACTACATTATTAAATAAATAATAGATTAAAGTTCACAACCAAAACCAAAATATGCAAAATACTAAACAGAAAAAGTTTTTTTCTTTGTTTGCTCACTGAAAATTCTCAGTCAGCAATATCAATTCTCTTTTTATAATTGAGTAAGTGTTTTTTTCTTTTGGTGAAGTATGACTGAAAACATTTATATTTCTAGAGTTCGTCTTTAGAAATACGATTTTATTTGGATAAAAACTAAAAATTTCGGAAAAACACCCATTTAATGTAAAAAATGTTTTATGGTTTATAATTTTGGGATTATTTTATAATGAAGTTCAGATGGGTAAAATATTGAAGTGTTTACTTGCCTCAATGGGGTACGAGCAAGTGACGTAGCGTGGGTATCTCGGTCCTGATTGGTTGTTGAAACGTGGCATTAGTTTTTGCTAGCAACTTTTCTCTTCATTCTATTACGAGTATGTCAAGATCGTCAAGTATCAATTTTCAGAAGCGATATATTCTCAATTATTTCGGAAGGGGTCTTTCACAAAGATTTCAATTCTTCAACTATTTATTTCTTACTTAACACAAAGATAGGCACGCAGCCATGAAGTACACAACAAACTAATTGTGCATCGAAGTTTCCATTTGCACGAAACAATAATAATCACGGTTAAACTGAAATGCATACGCAAATAATAAATCTAAATTTAGTAAAAGTCGTAGACAAGAAATATTTATAAGTTAACAAATTCGATGTGTGATACGGCGTTGTATTTAATTAACTTCACGTTAATTAACATTCTAAATTATGTGGAAAACTAGCTCGACTTTAACACGTCATCTTGTTTATAAATATTCAGCTGGTCTTGAGGTCATTGGTGACGTGCCTGTGTATTAGTGATCCTCTTCTTCTCGAGTTGCAAGTACCCAACTGAAAAATAAAATACAGCGAATCATTTTCCAATAAGAGATTTGTCGACTTAACATTCGAATTCCATACTTTTGTCAACTAGAGAATAGCTTGTTTTCTACCAAAGAATATTATTTGCCTACCAATGAGTACTTTGTTGTTTACCGGAAAATAAAAAAAAACTAATTTAATACGTAATAGCAAAGGTTTTGACCATTAAATAAACTGAAATATTTGTGATGCTGATGAATTATTAAGCTTTTTTAATACAAAGTTGTGTTCGGGCTTAAAGTTTACGTCAGGTAACGTTTCATGCAGAATTGTTTTCAGGTTTGAATGAGGTATTTTCTTAAAAAAGGGAAGTAGACAAAAAAATCTCCAATCTGGATTTATAAATTTCATCAATCAAGGACAATCATAAAGTCTATTGTCGTATAAAATCATCCAACTGAACTTTCGAGAGTCAATTTTATTACCAGTAAGTCTAAAAGGATTAGAAAATAATTACGAATTTAGTATAAATATGGTAGATCTTCTACGTGTATTAAAATATTATATCTGGGCAACATTGTTATCAAAAACATTGTTGTTTGTATCAAAACATTGTTGTTGTTATCAAACATAAAATATCATAACATTTTTATTGTCGGAGTTATGGTCTTAGAATTTTTAAAAAAAAAAAATTTCGCAAATAATAAATAATGTTTACATGCATATTGACACAAAAAACAGGTAAGACTTAAGTGCTTAAGTGTATAAATAGTTGTTCTAATGAGCTCACCTCTTACTAACTCTAAAATATAGACGGAAGTTTAACAGTGATGTGCGACGACATTTCAATTATTATTATTAATAATAATATTATTAATTATAAGTCTGAAATTTTATCCGTTTTGACGCTATATTCACTTCAAAAATAGTGAAATAAAGTATCGTAAATTATAAAATCGTAGAGGAGAATTTAATGTATAAGTAAGGTGAAATATTATTCCAATGCGACAGTATTTGTTATTTTAGCTTGTGTTTTATGCATGGTTTAAGTGTTTTTAATTGAGATAGAGAAATACTCTTGATTCAGTGCCACGCCAGGCAATTGCATGTATTTAGTTACTTACAGATGATGACTTATAAATTTTATTGACTACTATTCAGATATTCTCTTTATTTTTTTTAAAAAAAAGTATTATATTCGTTTGACTGGACAAACATTTAAAAAAAAAAAAGAGTGCGCGAATTTATGTGCCTGCTGTGCTAACCTGCATACAAATCCTCGACTAAACAATGTTGGTTATTTTTGGGATTTATGTTTAGTACACTACATTAAAGCTTTTCGTTTTTTCTTTTAGGTCAACGATTTGCAGTAATGGAAGAAAAAGTAGTGTTAGCAAATTTATTAAGAAATTACAAGCTTGAGTCACTGGATCCTAGAGACAAAATGATAACCTCACTTGAAATCGTATTACGATCCACTAAGGACATACGAATAAAAATTCGACCAAGATAATTTGGATGGGGTGGTCATTCTTGCGTTAAGATAATAAAAAATTTTCATCAACTGCTTTTTGCATGTTTTTTTGAGAAATATTTTAAACGTATGCTTTAACTAAATATTCCGTATTCACCACCTTTACCTTTGATATAAATATTTAGAACCATTATGATATATATATATATATATATATATATATATATATATATATATATATATATATATATATATATATATATATATATATATATATATATATATATATATATATATATATATATATATATACAGTACTGCTCAAAAGTATCAGTACACCTAGAAACTTATAAAAAAATGGCAAAATTCAAAGTGTCATAACTTCTTTAAAAATGAACAAAAATGCTTCTGCTTTAGCTCATTTTGAAACTTAAAATCTCTACTTTTATGTACTTTAATTGTTTTTAATTAATATATTTTGCAACTATGTACAATTACACTCTAAACAATCATAGAAAATTGTATTAATTATTTGTGAAGTTTGACGCGATGTACGGGCACAAAGGGGTTAGATATTGTTAATTTTTATTATACCATTAAAAAATTTGGACTTTTAGCTTTCATTTAAAAAAAAAATTCCAAAAAAACATGTTTTTTGACGAAGTTATTGTCAAATAAAAGAAAAGGTTTTTTTTCAGAATTTAATGATTTTTCAGCAATTATAATGAATTTTAGTGTAATTATAATATGATTTGAAAATTTTTTAATTAAAATAAATTAAAATTTAATATTTCTCGATAATATTATTTCATAATTTATAATAACAATTTTATCTTTTTTTTTTGGAAAATATAATAATGAAATAAGAATCAACGTTTACAATTTAATATTTTGAAATTTATTTTTTCGTATTTTTCTCAGAAAAAATTTGAAAACGAAAATGTAATAATGAAAAAATATTTTACATCATATTTTGTTTTCTTCAAAATATCCTCCCCGCGCTTTTATATTATTATATTCATATTATTATATTATATTATTATATTTCATTATTATATTATATTATTATATTTCATTATTATATTTTCCAAAAAAAAAAGTTAAAATTGTTATAATAAATTACGAAATAATATTATCGAGAAATATTAAATTTTAATTTATTTTAATTAAAAAATTTTCATACCATATTATAATTACACTAAAATTCATTATAATTGCTGAAAAATCATTAAATTCTGAAAAAAAAACCTTTTTTTTTATTTGACAATAACTTCGTCAAAAAACATGTTTTCTTGGAATTTTCTTTTTAAATGAAAGCTAAAAGTCCAAATTTTTCAATGGTATAATAAAAATTAACAATATCTAACCCCTTTGTGCCCGTACATCGCGTCAAACTTCACAAAAAATTAATACAATTTTCTATGATTGTTTAGAGTGTAATTGTACATAGTTGCAGAATATATTAATTAAAAACAATTAGAGTACATAAAAGTAGAGATTTTAAGCTTCAAAATGAGCTAAAGCAGAAGCATTTTTGATCATTTTTAAAGAAGTTATGACACTTTGAATTTCGCCATTTTTTTATAAGTTTCTAGGTGTACTGATACTTTTGAGCGGTACTGTATATATATATATTCCAGTTTGTAAATTAATATGTAAGTTAGAAGAATATTTTTAGAATTTGTCGAATTTTTAATGAGGATAGGGGGATTAAAATCATCGAAACAAGTTCGATAACTGGATGAATCTAAAATGTGTATCAAATTATGCTCTTTACCTCCTATCAGTCTTCATACAGCAATAAAGCGAGCTTTGTTTTGTTCCACTTTGTTCTTTGTTTTGTTTGTAATTACAACTTTTATGTATATCTCTGAATTTGTCTATTAAATTTTAGGTTTGTGTATATATTTATTACATAAGTAGCCTATACTTATTTTATATTTTTACACTTTTTGTACTCTGTAATTTTAGAAACTTTTATTCTCTACATTATTTTTAATTTATGTACTTTTTTGTATTCACATGTAAAAAATCTTTAATAAACTTTTTAATAATTATTGTTTAATCACTATTGCAGCTTGTTTTTATATAAGTGGTTCTTGTAATATTTCGAAAAAAAGAAAGGAAATTAGAATTAGAATTTTTATAATCGGCAGCAGTCTGCTTATCCGATTAACCATAAAGTTTATGATTAGTAATACTTTTTACCTTTACGAATTTTAAACCGTTTAAAACTGATATGGTTAACAAACCATGAATGCAAAACTATATGGTTTTGTGACCATTTACAACTTCTTTAGTTTCGAAATCATAAAAATTCTCACACTCAACAGATTGAATATCATATTTTTTACAGTTATTTGACTGTTTTGGTTGAAAATAGTGAAATAACTATTAAATAAATTGCTATTTAACCATTTAACTAAGACATTTCTAACAGTGTACCAGGCAGCCTGGATGCATTTAAGTCTAAGATCTTGATCATGCATATATATATATATATATATATATATATATATATATATATATATATATATATATATATATATATATATATATATATACATCCTCTTTAAAAATAAAGTTATCTTCAAATCTTAAAATTTGTAATAATAACTTTGCACAATCCAACCATTTTTTTCATTCAATGTGAGTATGAACCTTTTGAGTTAATGAGAAAGAAAAACATTTTTAGGAGAACATTTTATTTAAAGTTAAGTAATAACTAAAATAATCAGAAAAATTAAAGTGTCATTTGTTCGATTAATTCGATTGTTCAACGTATTGTTTTTAGTATCAAATTCTCTTTCATTGCTTGGAAATATTGTTTTAATTAAGTTCTATATCTTGTTCAAACTTGTCCCTATTTCCCTATTGCTTAAACCACATTTTTTTTTCTTATTACAAAGTGTTGCAACATGGTTTAGATTTATTCATATTAATGTTTTGTTGGTAACATTACTTTGCCTCTCATACATCGAATTCTCCGCTTACAAACATAAATGATAAAAGTACAATTATTGCATATATTTAAAGTGAATTTTTTGGTAGTATTGCCGAATACTTTCAAATATAATGAAAACTTGCGATTTGTTTTTTTTAACTTATTACTGTTAACACAAAATACACACAACATTTAACGCAGAACATTTTTTCATTTATCTTTAAGCACAGCAGACCTAATAAAAATTTTTTGCCTCTGAAGATTATGATATAAAATCAGTTTGTATTTGGAAAAAAAATCCTTCGAAAAAAAAAGTTTCTTTTCAAACTGTTAAGTTTAAGTTTATTTAAAAAACTAAGATCATAACAACTTTAACTTATTTTTAAAGCTGAGAAGTTTTTATTCATTTTTATGTGTTTTATATGAAAACTAATGGTTTAAAAAAATTATGATTTTTAATTTACGAAAAATTACTACGGGGGCATAATTTAGTTTGTTTTTTTAATATATCCCACTACATCATTTCTATTTATTAAATTAGATTTAAATATTAAATTCATTCAATTTTATTCAATTCAATAGTATTTATACAATATTTCCCATAGTTTTATTTTCAGTTATTAAGAAACTGATTGACTGTATAAGCTTTTAAAACATTACATAGTCATACTTTCTCCTTATTTCTGGTTAATATTCTTTGCAGTGGTAGTGATGTAACAAATGATTTTGCAGTTGCATCCAAGAATTATTTTGACTTTGCGAACACTTAATATCTTCAGAAAATGCTGTTAAGACCTTTATGAACTTACGTAAGTTACTTTATGCAGCTGTAGACAAAATCAACTTTGTTTAAAAGATAAAAGACAAAAGATTAAGATTAAAGACAAAAGATTAAGATGAAAGATAAAAGGTAAAATACAAAAGATAAAAGACAAAAGATAAATAGAACTTACACATCGTGACCACTTCAAAAGAGAAAGAAAGAAAAGAAATTTCGGAGAGTATGCAATTATTGTTTTTATGGAAAGTTTTAAGTTTACCATAATTCTAAATATGGCTGTATCACATCAAAAATAAAAGAGAGCTTTTCATCTCTTGATACCTTGCAAAATTGGTTGGGTTCAGATAAAAAAATTATTATCCGGATCGGAAAGATAACACACTGGTAGAATTTTTATTCTAAAATTATGGTAAAATAACCAGAAACAGTCGGTCCATGCGATTAACCATAAAGTTTTTTTTTTTTTTTTTCATTTTAAGGTTTTGAAACCTTTTACATCTAATATGGTTATAAAACCAGAAATACAAAACTATGCGGTTTTTTAACCATTTACAACTAGCAATCGTAAAAAAAAAAAAAAAAAAAAACGCAAACTGGACATTTGAGATAGGTTTTTCGTTAGGTAATGGGCATTGGAGAGTGCAGAACACAAATTAGGGGATGCAGCACCCTGGAAACTCTTCATGAGCTGAACGGAATGGAAAAAATAGTGCGCTGTCACTGCTTGAATCCCAATTCTGTCAGTCATGAGACTGACAGATTTGCTCTCGTGGTTATAATATGTACACAGTTGCAAGGAACTAAGTGATTTCATTAGATGGGCTAAGTTGCTGCGAGACGCAAGCAGTTAATAAACGGTTTTCTCACAGTTAGCAGTTTGATTACCATCTTTTTTTTTTATGGTTACTTGACTTTTTTGTTTGAATATGGTAAACTAACAATTAAATGAATGGTTACTTAACGATTTTTTTAGAAGTTTCAGACAGTATAAAATAATGGTAAAATAACTGGCAGTAGTTTGTCCATCCGATTAACCGTAAAATTTACTGTTAGGAACGTTTTTAATATTTACGGTTTTGACACCGTTTACGACTTAGATGGTTAAAAAATCGTTAATATAAAACTATACGGTTTTTAAACCATTTAGATTTAGTATTTAGTTGAACATTATAAATAGGTTATGTTAGGCTTTTGGACATTGGAGTTAGGTGATGGTTGAATTGAGTTTTGTCAAATGAACCGTGAAATGTGGCTTTATTAATTTAAATAGTTGTTCCATCTATCGTCAGAGATGAAAAACAGTAAACCTTTTTGTGTCAAGCAGATATGTGGTGCCGTCATCTTTGTGTTAATGAGAGCTTCGCGTTCCAGTAGTCCAGGGTCCAGTATTTGAAGAAATGGAGTAAATAATGTGGAGTCCACGCTGGGGCTCAAACCCCCACTCAGACAGGCATAAGATTGATAGATTTGCCCTGTAAGCTATAGTGCATGCGCACCTAAGGGACTTCCTAAGATGTTCAGAATTAACGGATAAAATTCTGGCTGTTTAACCGTTTTAAGTGAAAACAGACGAAAAATGATTTTTCTCACAATTAACAGCTTGAATATCATCTTTTTTATGGTTATTTATTTGTTTTGTCTGGTTATGATACAATAAGGATTAAATAAATTAATTAATTTGTTAATTAAACATTTCTTTTGGAAAATTTCTAATAGTGTAGGGTAATGAAAATCCGGCCAGATAATTCCCAGAGACCTAATTCACTCTTAGTAACGATTTTCAACAGAAAACTTATTCACTTTTTTTTTTTTTTCATATCTTATCGAAGTAAAAAAAAAGTTGAATTAGATTTCTGCTGAATAAATTGCTTGGCCAAAAGATTAGATATCAAATTTAGATAATTAAATTATTGTGTTTATTGATTTCTCAATACATCTGGAAAACTGTCAAAAGGAAAAAAAAAACATCTTCATACGAATACGTTCTAATAAGTACTACGACAGAAAGCAGAAGAAATATATCATAATTAATTAATTAATTTATTTATTAAATGGATAAAATTGTCACGATGGTGAAATTTATGTTATCATTTAAAGGCGTGTGCATAGTAATAGTATCTTTTTGTGTTTGGGTTTTGTTTCAACAATTTCGAAAAAGAAGGAAGTACACAAAGATTCTTCCATCACAAGTTATAGGACTGATAGAAGTTTTAGGCTTACGAAAATATCCAGAGCTTAACTTACCGCCAACAGCAAGTAAGTAACGTCTATGTTACCATGTTGTTTAATTGTTTTGGAATAGCTATTTGAGAAAGGTTATGTATTTATATATCTGTGTGTGTGCATATATAAGAGTACATATAGTCTTATAGCCGTGAAGATATGAAAAGCCACAGAAAACTGCGCTGTTCCAACTTTTAATTAGGGATTCTGTGATTCTCGAAGGGGATTGGTCGCAATATCTTTCCTAGCGTAATCGAAGGTCATGCAAAAGGGAAAATTTAAAGATCTTTCCTTATTTGAAAACATGAAGCCGTGCAGACTGCATTTAATTTTCGGGGTTTTCTTAGTAAATATATTTTTAAGAGTTATTCCCCTTCAACTTTGAAAAATATTTCAATTGGAATATTGAATATTTACGGCTTTTTGAGAGAAAAAGAATCTATTTTAAGCTAGGAATTAATCTAGAAAGACTCATATGAGGCAAACCATATATATATATATATATATATATATACAGCAGTTGAGCGCTAATTATCCGAACATCAAATTATCCGAACTATGACCGCATTCGTTTTTCTTTTAAATTTTATTTTTATTTTTTTAAAGTTTAGAATGCTTTTTATTTATCGACAATTTTTCTAAATTTAGAAGAATAAATAATGTCCACTATATTTGAAGACCATATTTAATTTACAACCTTTTTTAGCAGTTTTCTTATAGTAGCCATACATAAATGTATTGTTATACAGTCAAACCTTCAACTGAAAATTATCTACCAAGATTGCGAGCTTCATTTTGACAGTCTACAATGGTTGGATTGCGGAAGGAGTTTATGAAGAGATAAGTGCTGAAGTTCTACAATTTTGGGATGGGCAGTTGTCACTTATGGTTAATGATTAGTGATTACAGTGCTTGAAATCTTAAATCTTGGAATAAAATTCTTAACAGAAAAGCAGACGAAACTGAAGTTTCTGAACCAGTAGATCTTCCGGATGAAAAAATGCTTGGTTTTACAGCAGAAGAAATGGAAGACTGGTGCGAAACACTGAAAACAACCCAAGATATCAAATTTTAAATAATGAGGAAATGGTTGCTAAAATATTGAATGAAAATCGGAGATAATATATATATATATATATATTTATATATATATATAGCACAATAAATAAATCCAAAAAGAAAAAAGAAAAATGAAGAAAATTAAGAAAATAATTATTAAATTATTAATTATATACTTCTTTAAATTATCCAGTATAATATTACCTTGCGCACATCCATTTTTGGGCCAATCTTTGATAACTAAGAAATCAAACGTGCTTCAGTACTGCAATTGAAACTCACTATAAAACAAAATCCCTCTATTTACAATTGCGCTTCGGTTTTTATATTTTGTTATCTGGCAATTTTATTACGAAAATATTTTAAATCATTCTTGAAAACTTTTTCGTACATGTAAGTTCATTTGAATTCGCTACTTGCTTTATAGATTGTTTTGTTTTTTCTTTACATTTCCTTTTCTGTTTTTTTTGCGAGAAATTTATTACTGAATGTATTATATTTTGTTTCAAATTTAAGTGTTTCTCACACTATTGTATTGATATATTTTGCTTTGGCAATATTGATATAATATTAGAAAGCCCTCCTTTTTGCAGATATAATCGTGTGAACTGATGAAGAGATGATCTTTTTTCCCCCTGGATTTTTATTAAAAGGGAAAAAAGGGAATGGGAAAAAAATTAATTTAAATATATATATATATATATATATATATATATAATTTCTTTTCAAAAGAGGATTTAGTATAAGTTGGGAATATTTTCTTCGGCAACCGAATGTGAAACAAATCTTTTGCGAGTATGTTATTATATTCTTGAATTAGTTTAATTCCTTTTCAGTAGAATCATTCACGATCCCTATCTTCTCAAGTTCTTCCTTCCCGATTTTGTAATTAGGACCATCTTTCTATGAAAAATCCTTTCTACGGAAATCAGCACTGATAAAAACTTTTGAGAAATATATTTTTGTAGCCGTGGTTACGAAAGACGAAATCTGATTGTTTATAAAGGAAAAAAAAAGACCATTTTGGTACAGAACGTGCCATTTTTTTTAAAGGAAAAAAAAAAATGAATTTCTTCGTCATCTTTATCTGCATCCAGCATAAGATGTCATATTTGTTTTTACTGTGGTTGAAACATAATTTTTAGATAATGCGGTTTTTACAGTTAAAGGCTATAGTATCAAGAGCTAAATACCAGAGATGGTTTGAAGTTTTTTTTTTTTATTTTTTTTTTATTTTTTATTTTTTTATTTTTTTTTTGCATCAGCTTTACTGATTTCACGATCAATATCCTGATAATTTATCAGTTGAATCATGATAAGATGCTTTAATAGCTTCCGATAATAATACACTCCAGCAATAAAAATTACACAATGTTTTTAATGAATTCTTCTCTTTGTTCCTTGTCTTGAGTAATTTTTTATTATTGCCAGGTTATTTATCTTTCTAACGCCCGAGAGAGCTGGAAGCAACTCACAGCTCCAATTTCCGGCAACTGCGATGAATGGTGGCCAATTTATGTCGAATCACGTGCTTTTGCATTAAAAAAAAAAATGAAAGCACGAAATTATAGTTTTGTACACAATAACCTTATAACTTCTTAACTATTTATCTTATCGATTTTTGTTTTATATTATTCAATTTAGCACGAAACAATTCCATCGGAAAATGAAACCTTACATGCTTATCTTGCCTCTAGATACCAATATAAAATTTGTACATAAGTACGTCTAAAAAACGGACTCTCACAATTTTTGATTTTTCTGTTCTATTTACTCGTATTTAGGCTCATTCAATTCTGCGTGAAAAAATATATAGTTTGTATGAACAGGGACAAATACCAATTGTACTTTTTGTATATAAGTTTCTTATAACTTCTAAACTGTTAATCTGATGAGCCGTGGTGGCTAAAGGGATAGAGCATCCACCTCCCAGTGAGGTGTACCGGGTTCGTACTCCGCGATGGGTGATCGATACGAATTCCGCATCTGCCTCTCATTGACCATAGTGAGGAGTAAAATATCCTCATGGATCAAAGGTAGAGCCCTCTTGCGGTATGACTAACCAGGGAGATTTTCGTGGTTTATCACTCCGTGTAATGCAAATGCGTGTTAGTTCCATAAAAAAGTCCTCCATCAAAGTAAAGTCTCTCTCAATACTTGATACTGGAATTCCCTTGTCTTCTGTATTGGGTTCAAAATTACAAGGCTACGGAGTTGGACATTGGTAATCGTAAATACAAAAATTTAATCGTTTGCTCAACGACGGTTATAAAATAAGTTAAAATCTGATTGACCTCATTCAAGACAGCGGGAAAAAATACATATGGCCAATGTTTCACTTACCTGTCTCTTCCCCCCTTAAAATCACTTCCATTTCCTACCAAAAAGTGTGAAGAGTAGCGGTGTTTTCAAGTATCAGTTATAACAGGCATAACAAAGATTTTTGGGACGAAAAAAAAACTTTTCTGTTTATCCCCCCCAAAAAAAAGTCAGTTTTTATAAGGCAGTAAGTAACATTTTGAAAAATTACACTGGCAAATGTTTATTTTGGTCTTGTTTATTCTACGAGATTAATTTATTTCGCCAAGTCTTTTAATATCGAAGATCTCTGAGGTTGAAATATTCAAATGACAGTTTCCGAGTGAACAGTTTTAGAGCAACACCTCCTAGAAGAAGGAAGGCCTCAGCCAACACCTCCTAGAAAGAGTAGGCCTCAGCACGGGTTACCATAAATATCCTTTAGTAGTCCAAACGTAATGACATATTTCGTATTTTCAACCACTGCGCGCAGCTTAGTACCCCGAACGTAATGACATATTTCTTATTTTTCATCAACTGCGCAGTCAACTTCGTCATATCGGACTACTAAATTTATCCGTGCTGAGTCCTTCCTTCTTCTAGGAGGTGTTGCCTCATCACGGATCAATTTAGTAGTCTGATGTGACGAAGTTAACTGCGCAGTTGATGAAAAATAAGAAAGACGTCGTTACGTTCGGGGTATTAAGCTGCGCAGTGGTTGAAAATACGAAATATGTCAATACGTTTGGACTACTAAAGGATATTTATGGTAACCCGTGCTGAGGCCTACTCTTTTCTAGGAGGTGTTGTTTAGAGCGGAAGTGTTCATATGGAACTAAATTTATACGGAAATAAGTAATCGACGAGTAAGCTTATAGTCAATTAAAATGCCAAGTATGTGAATAAATAGATTTCGCAAAATCAAATATTTATGCACGCACTACAAAGCACTGATAGATATCGTTGACCACATCTTAGGCTATTTTTTTAGTCAATTGCTGTATTTTGACAGGATTATAAAAGAAGCAAACTCAAAAAGTGTTTTCTTTTCCCTATCTTCTTTACTAGTTTTCTCTCTATTCAAAAGATTTCAAATGTTAAAATTTGAGATTATCATCTTCAATATTTAGTAAAATCTTTCTGAAAGCCATCTGCTTTCTAGTTTTTCTTTACTTAAAAAATAGCGAATCGTTAAATTCCGGATTATAGCCTTGAATTTTTAGTAGAACTTTTTTTTAATGTTATCTCTTTACTAGTTTACTCTATACTTTACTTGTTTACTCTATAATAGATCGAATTCGAATCCATTTTGACCTAGCGTGACATATATGTTACAGAAATTGTGAGAATTCTATAAGAATTTTTCGGATTTGAAAAAAAAAAATCTATTTTCACATCAAGCAAATGTTTCTTATTATTTTCAAAAACCAAGTAATAGCTAAGAGAAGAAAATATAGTCATTCACTTAAAACTAAATAATCAATTTTTTATAGGAGCTTTTTTGTGTCATGGTATTTAAAAAAATCAGGCTTCAATCGGAGATTATCACCTTGGCAATTTAGAAAAATCTTCGTTAATGACTTATAATGCAAAAACGGAATTTTAAATATATCGAACTGAAAAAAGAATTTTCTATTCAGAATGAAAGTATTATGCAGTTATACTTAAGTAAACAATAGGGTACAAAAAACCATAAATATTTTGAATGTAAATATAATTTAAATATTATCACGATGATATAACTTATTGACTTATTTCTTTTCAGTCGTATGGCTGTTCACAACAGCATTGTTTCATTTATACAAAAAAGAAACATTATTTGCTGTTTGGCTTGGATTTACACCTTTCATAAATCTGAACAAACCAGAAGCTGTTGAGGTAATGTTTACAGTTGCAGGGAGGTATGAATTTGTGAAATTTCTATTGAAATTAAACGAAGCTAGAATTTCAGAGTTTTGTTTAAATCTTAAGATGGGGAAAAAATTTAGAACCATTGTGTTTGTGAGCTTGAGCCTTACACCTTTAATTTATTTAATTGTAAGTAGTAGTAGTAGTAGTAGTAGTAGTTCATTTACGTCGCACTAGAGCTGCAGAATGGGCTATTGGCGACGGTCTGGGAAACATCCCTGAGGATGATCCGAAGACATGCCATCACAATTTTGATCCTCTGCAGAGGGGATGGCACCCCTGCTTCGGTAGCCCAACGACCTGCACGCGAAGTCGAGCACTTTACGGTAGCACAGTTTAACGAGGACCAATACCGCACACCCTCGGTCCCTACGCAGACTGATCCAAGTGGTGACCCACCCGCACACTGACCGCAGCCAGTGATGCTTGACTTCGGTGATCTGCTGGGAACCGTGTCTTAACGATCAGTCCACTGCGGGACTATTTAATTGTAAGAAAAATTTAACTGATGAATATTTTTGTGTGGCGCATTGGTTAAAGCATCTGCCTTCAACCTGTTGAGTTCTAAGATCTATCATACCTGGTGACAGTTTACCTAGTTATCTTTTTTTTAAAAAAACTAAAATTGGTTTTCTTATAATTTTTTAAAAAAAAATTCTTTTTTAAATAAATTTATTCGCTTGGTTTTATTTCAGTAGCAATTTCACAGAACCATACTCTTTTTGTAAAAGATCTAATATGCAATTTATATCTAAGATCAAAATTAAACTATGCTTTCATGTAAGAAAAAAACTGCGTCTGTTTTCTTATCGATTGCGAAAAATTTTCAATGATAAGATCGCTTCCTCAATAAATAATTGCCAGATTTTGATAAAAATTTTTTTTTTCTTGCTCAACTGTGACTATTTTTACTTCATTGATGTCAATTTCGTATCTCATTCAAATCTTATAAAAAATAGTGAAGAGAAGTATTAGTTCAACTATACTGACCCTTAAAGTCCAAGCTGACTCCTTACGAGCGTAAATTACATAACGTCTTTTGCAGGTGGGGAAAAAAGACATGTCTACTGTTTGACCAACTTAAACTGTATCTGGTGTAACTTAACTGTATCTGGTTAACTCTGCTGTAAAGGTGTAACTTAACTATTATTACTGCCAGCTGCAATTCTGAATTTTTTCCCTATACTTGTCATAAGGAGACATTTTATATAGAGATTTTCTAGAGTGGTTGGAGACAACCCAGAACAATTTGATAGCGACTATAGCGTACCCTTTCCGATATTTTGACATGCGGACACATAGCCCATTTGGTAGGCGAGACTGAAGGAAGGAAGTGGAGTTAAATATTTTGCAATATAATTCAAAGAAAAAAAGTGTGTGAGGTTTTATATAGAGTTTTGAATAAATGAAATAAGCTCAAGATCATATTCAATTCAATACATAAACTGTCCGACTTGAATCAAACAGCGGAAATATTTTCGTAGCTTCATTAAGAAGTTTCTAAGAACTACAACAACAATTGTTTCGATTAAATTTAAATTAAACGCTTTTTGAAGCAATGTACACGCTTTGTTTAATTCATTAACTACTTTTATAGACTGATTTTACTTACTGTGGAGTTTATTTTGTTTTTGCTGTTATTAGTTTATGATTTTCAATGTTATGATATCAATTATAAATAATAAAAACATATTTTGAAATGTTAAAATCGTAGGAAGTTTTAAGTGGAACAAAAGCGAATGAAAAGTCTTGGATTTATGATTTTGTGCATTGCTGGTTAGGAACAGGTCTTTTAACTAGGTAACTATCTAGTATACTAATATTATATATTCATAACTTCTTATATTGATATAACGCATGGGGGAGTTCTCGAAACACCTCCCTGAATGCATAACTAACAATGTTTGCAAAATATTCCTACATAAAAACCCATATAATAAAAAATTTTACAACAGAATTGAGGCTAAAGGAAATTTTTCAAAACTTTTACAATAATGGAAAAGAAAATCAATAATGGCAATTTGAGCTAACAAGTTTTAATACTCCGAGGAATAATTTCTTTAAGGAAATTATTATCTTTGCTTATTTAAGGATGCGAATTTCGTCAAAGGCAATATTATTAATGCAGCATTTAATTAATGCATATTATATTGTTGTAAAGACAAGTATTAATAAAAGTATAATCGTATCAAAAATTCAATATCTTAAAATTAGAAAAGTATTAATCGTATAATAAACGTGTTGGGGATCTTTTTCCTATCAGAAT
Organism: Parasteatoda lunata; assembly: GCA_949128135.1. Classification (NCBI taxonomy): domain Eukaryota; kingdom Metazoa; phylum Arthropoda; class Arachnida; order Araneae; family Theridiidae; genus Parasteatoda; species Parasteatoda lunata. The sequence continues at coordinate 86,841,524 of OX421973.1, forward strand.
GAATTCGTAAATCTTTCTAAAAACGCAACATTGAAGTCATTTTTCAATTGTTCAAAAATTAGATCAAAGTTATTCTTTTTCACAAAATAGTGACTTTCCTCCATGATGATGTTTTGTTTTATTTTCATAATTTCCTGATGTCTTATTTGAAAAAGTTTCATTGTTGGCTAAAAATAAACAAAACTAAACTGCCCACCTGGGTTGACATATCCTCAATTCAGGCAGGACAGATTTCTTGGCCACTCTTTCAGAGGCACTTTATTAGGCGGGTCAAAGTTGCACCCACAGTAAGAACAGATAGTATAGAGAATAAAAGAACATCCATGCCTTGTCCAGGATTCGAACCCAGAACATTTCTGATTCAAAGCCAGTTGCATGACCTCTTCACACTCAAGAAATTTTTTTTGCGTGCTTCTTATACTATTGTATTGATATATTTTGCTTTGGATATATTAATACAATATTAAAAAGGACTCCTTTTTGCGAATATAATAGTGTGAGCTGATGAAGAGATTATGTCTTTTTTTCCGAATTTTTATAATTTTTTTCTCTTTTTTCATTATTCTGTAATTTTTTCCATCTTTGTTCTACATTTTTAACTTATTTTATGAGTTCTGTATACTTGCAGCTTATGCTCAGTAAGTAAAACTTATTGATTTTCTTAATTTTTATCGTTTTTTTTCTTTTTGTCCTTTTTGTATTTATTTTTAACATGGTATTTACTTTAAAATTGGAATATCTCATTTCTTATTCTATTTTAAAAAAAAAAAAATTATTATTTTGTTATAAAGTAAAAACAAAACATCTTCCAAAGTAAAGAATCACATGCTAAAATTCTTTTTTTCTCTTATTTTTTTTACACTAATTTTGCCTTTTATTTCAGTTATGGTCAGAAATGGAAATCAAGACGAAAGTTGTTGACACCAGCGTTCCATTTTGATATTCTGAAAGATTTCTTACCAGTTATCAATGAGAAATCGATGCTTTTGGTAAAAATATTAGAAAAAGAGGTTTACAAGGACTACACGAGTATTTTGCCGCCAATAACACTTTGCAGTTTGGATATAATTTGTGGTGAGAAAATTATACATGGTGACACTACGAAATGAATAAAGTAAAATAACTTTAACAAAACACAAATATGGATACAGAAATGGACAGCAGATTTTTGCCCATTTCTTTATGTGTTTTATTCACGTTGTTTTGTTTTATTAAGTGCAAAATGTACCATATCCTTATTAGTATTCACTCCTAAATGTTTAATATTAAGACTTAATTTATTTTATGTTTTAAAAATGACCATTATAAAAGGCCTAAGGAATAAAGTATTATTACTATTTTAATTCCATATGATTTGCACATTCTAGACGTGATTCCTAGCTCCAGCAAGAGCTAAATCCTGGAGATTGGTTTTCAAGAGATGATCCTCCCTTACACATAAAATTTAAAATTGAAATGTTTCGTTACGACAAGTCCTGATCTTTGTTCTTTCTATGTATCGCATAAGTGTTTTTTGATGATAAGTTATCCTTAAGAACTCATCTGTTTCATTATCGGAATATGAATTCAGTATACCCAATCTAAGTTTCAATTGCGAATTCTGTGTCTAATTATGATTCACAGTGTTACTTAATTGGATACCTGCGAGTGACGTCATTGTAGGGGTTCGACAGACACGCGTGACGTCACTTACAAGTTATCCAATTAAATCTTATTTAAATCACACAATAGGGCATAATCACTTCACTTCTTCTCGAGTTGCAAGTACTCGATTACGGTTTTTAGCGCTGTCTGATTACGAATTCAATATTAGATTAATTTTCAGTTTACGCAGAGTGATTTATATTTTTAGTGTTTCCTGGTATGTACCGTGATTTTAGGAAACAGCAAACTGCATGACGTGTTTGATCATTTTTCACAAAATAAAAAAGATAAACGACTTCAAATTATTTTACTTGCTACTCCAGTATTAATGACTAGCCGCTTAAGGCGACCAGCTGTCCGCCAGAGTTTTCCTTGTCTTGCCACAAATGCAATCGAGCTTGGGATGTTGAAGCACGATTTTCTTCTACCCTTTTTCGACGTTCCTGGGATGTTTCTCGGGTCCTTGCATTTCTGGTTGAGACACGATTATTTTCTAATCTTCTTCCGCGTTCTTCAGATGTTTCTTGGGCCCTAGCACTGCTAGTAGAGACACGATCCTCTTCCAATCTTCTTTGACGTTTCTCAGGTGTTTCTCGGACCCTAACACTGCTAGTTGAGACACGATCCTCTTCCAATCTTCTTTGACGTTCCTCAGGTATTTCTCGGGCCCTAGCACTGCTAGCTGAGACACGATCCTCTTCTAATTTTCTTTGACGTTTCTCTGATACTTCTTAGGCTCTAGAATTGCTTGTCGAAATTCGGTCATGCTCCATCCTTCTTTGACGTTCCACAGACGTTTCTTGGGCCCTTCTTCTTCTTTGAGAATATCTTAATATCTTTTTCTTTGACAAAATACAAAGTTTTTTGGAAGGCGGTTCTGCCATGTCAGTAATCGGGTTTTTAAGAAGTCAACGAATACTTTAGAACAACAATTACTATGAAAGCAAATCATGAAACTTCAATATTAAAATCTAAGTGCTTACCTGCAAACTGAAACTTTCTGAAAACAACTAATTACATTTAATAAGAACTGTTAAAATAAAGAATAGAAAAACCAAAGAGATCCAAGGTAAGTGTGATCGTTCCTTCAAAAACAATTAAATTCCTATTTTATATATTATATAGCTACAACGCTTAAAGAAAAAAAACTAAAATGCTAAATACATGAAAAGAACACGAAAACGAATTAATTTTTTATTGTATCAATTTCTATTTTTATATAATTTTTTATGGTATCAATTCCTATTTCTATACAATTTTTTATGGTATCAATTTCTATTTCTATATCGCTACAAAAATTATCGTCTTTGCTTAAGAAAAAAAAAATAGAGTGTGAAAAGAAGAAGAAAAACTTATTATAACAATTATGAATAGCGACAAATATTATATCAAAGCGAAGCGTTCTATTTACGTATCGAATATGTTGCCACATTTTTAATACAAAAGTTAAACTTTACTCCCCTTTGATAAATTTAAACTAATGCGAACCTTACAATTAAATTATTAATTCCTTCGTATATTATTGGTTTAAGTTGTAGAAAATTAATATTTCATTTGTAAGGTTCGCATTAGCATACATTTATAAGAGTGGAGAAAAGTATATGCATTTTTTAATAGTTTTTTGAATATGGCTCTTTGAAGACGAAAAAGCATAGATTTTCTTACAAAATGATTGATAACTAAAAAACTAATCCAAATTTTTGAAAAAGATAAAAAAAATTCTTCATTATGTCAAAACACAATTATGTGCCGAGTTTCGTGCCTGGGCGAGGCTTCTGGGGCGATATATTGTGATTACAGACAGACACACACACAGCCGCGTTTATTATTATGTATAGATAAACATGATTACATCTGTAAACGTTTACAACAAACAAAAATATAAATATCTAAAAATATTAATGACGTAATATTTTATTAAAATTATTATTGCTGGTTACTGCTGCTTTAATGATGAACAAGATAACATACATCTAAAATTATCTATTTTTTTAAAATGTTATTTTACTTTTTATGTTTTAGAAACAACACTTGGTATTAACATAAATTGCCAAGAAAATAAAGATTCAGAGTATGTCCAGGCAGTTAAAAAGTAAGTTTTTAATTTTTCCTTATGTTAATAAAGATGTTTTAATTTAAACATGGTTTTATAAACAAACAAGGTGCTTAAAGACAAGTCCTTTGCGGTAGATTATTTTGCAGTAGTAGTTTGCAAGTCTAAAGAAATTTTAATGTAATTTTTATAGAAAAAATCTTTTAGAATGAAAGAATGCAGAATTTTCCCGCGTTTATATTTGAATAAACACGGTTGTTTGAAGTAAAAAAGTAAAGGTTGGAATATTTTTACCAAGATAAAATTAGTTGCTTAAATAAGGAAAATAACTGCTGTAATTTTATTTCTTTTAAAAAATAGTTAGCTGAACTTTAAAACCTAACATAAATTGATCCAAAAAAAAAAAAAATAAATAAATAAATAAATAAAAAAATAAAATTACAAATATTTTCAACTATTTGTCTTCGTCTCTTTGCATATAATGTATAATAATATATCATTTTGCTACATATACAAAATATAGGGGGCTCTGTCCTCAGCTTCAGTAACCAATTTCTGCAACTCGGAATATTTTTTGGCTGCTTGACGGCAAAATGCAAGATTGAAATTAAATTCTCGTCTAATTTTGGTTACTAAAAACACACGTTAAATACTTTTTGCTAAAGATATTGTTTAGCGACAGCGAGAAAAGATAATTCCTATTGTTATTTTAAATAGTTATTTTGTGTTAATTAACTCTATAAAAGTATGTATAATTATATAAGTATGTCTAAGCAATTGATATTAAAAGTAAAATTGTAACTAAATATCGTAACTAAATAGTAAAAACTAAATATCGCTATTATTAAAAATGTTAAATTTTACGATAATATTATGTGATCACTTTATTTTATGTTAGAGAACAAACAAATTTGAGTTTTAAGCATTTAATTTTAAATTATAAAATTAAAATTAAAAAAAAACAATTTTTAATAATCAAAATTAAAAATTTATTAAAAGCAGAAAATAATCGGAAGAATAAATGATAAATGAACATTCCTGATAAATATCACTGAAAAAGAGATAAATAATTTACATGTAAATATCGCTACAATTCTTATGAGTTTTATGCTAATGACAGCTAAAAATATTTAGATCTTTTTCGCGTATTAATAATATTTTCATATTTTTCTGTCAAATGACCACGCAAGAAATGGTAAGAAAACAATTACTTTTTTAAGAATTTTAGAGATTGATAAGAAAAAGTAATATATTTTTAATATATATGAGCTCTTCATACATTAAAATGAAGTACGTTATCCTCTGTACTCATATGTAACATTAAGTAGTAACATAACTAAGTAGTAAAAACTTTTTGATTATGTGTCCTTTGAAATCTTTCAACTCTTCTAGTGTATCTGATGAATTAACGAAAAGAATAACAAACGTTATTAGCTGGTATGATTTTACATTTTTCTTGACCAAAGGAAGAAGTATAAGAAAAGATCTGACATTATTACATAGTTTCACTATGTCTGTAAGTTATCAATATAAAGTAATAATCATGACTTAAAAACATACAATATCAATGCTTTTATTTTTGAATAAGTTTCGAGGATAAGAATTACTGAAGGGAATTATAAATAATTTTTATTAATGTGGATTTTTTTTATTAAATTTGTCTTTCGGGCAATCGAAATTTTAGATTATATGTACATTTTATTTATACCATCTCTTTCGTATAATAATCATTTCTCGGCAAAAGCTAAGGAAGAATGTCAAAGAGAAAAAAAATGCTGAAAATAGTAAATTAAAATAATTTTCTTATTGAAAATAATGTATTTACAAAGAATTATTATTTCACCAGTTCAATTACTATGTTATAAAAAGGGATAAAATAATTATCACATAAGTACATCACCTAACCATGGCCAAGTACCCAGTCCCATTTTTAGGACTCAATATTTTAACGGCCATAGTAAAAATGCCACGTAATATTTATCCGGGTCAGACGACGTGGAAAGCATTGAGCTGGTACCCCTCTTATAAAACTTCCACACCACTATTAACGAAGAAACTAACAGCTACGACAGATTTAACGTGCGCGTATACATACCGATTTATTTATCAGCTGTCAGGATCGAACTCATTACCCCAGCTCTCAAACCGGCAGTGTGAACGATGCTTCAGTCGACTGCGTCATCGAGGTTCAAAAATAATAGTTGAAATAACTGTGTAATTATTTAAGGCAAATGCGCTGATATTTTAATTTAATTTATTCATATATTTTAAATCGGGACTTGGAACCTCATAGGGTTTTCGTAGACTCTTTCATTTTGCGTACGGAATGTAAATTATTTTGATATTATTTCAGTATTATGTAAAACTGGATCATATATCTAAACAAAATCGGATCGAAATACCATTTTATCCAAAGTCTTTTGCATTTAATTACAAATAACGAATATATTAATAATCGGAAGAAACAACTACAACGTTTGTTAATTCTGATTGTTGCATTTAAAAATACTATCAGAATAATTAGACTAATTATAAGAAGAAATTGTGATGAGAATATTCATGAAAATAATGATCATAGCAAAACAGTTTTGCATAAGTTTCTGCTGTGGGACTGTGAATAATGCTATAATGTTTTTCTAATATCAGTGAAATCATAAAAAAATTGTTTAGGATACCAACTGCTGTTTGACAATATATATATATATATATATATATATATATATATATATATATAGTTTTAGAATTGCCAGTTTCTGTTGTTGGACTAATAATATAATGAAACCGTTGCTGCAGTTAGACATAAGACAACACTGGAGTAACTATAGAACAATCATACTAGTGTTGTTTCAGCAGAATTGAACAAGATTCAAATTGGTCAGTTATTATGCTATTGGACAGAAAATAAAAAAAAAACATAATAAGTTTTTAAGAATTGTTATTGCTAAGAAATGTCAATGATTGCATTTAGAATATAGCAATGTATGATTCCAGACTTGTATTAGACTATTCTAAAAAATATATTTTACATATAATTGAGAAATGACATGAAATTATTCCCCCTTGGAAGAAAATGCACGTCAGTCCATCTAAATTTATCAAATGACATATTTCTTACTGTTAGTTAATAACAATGTTGCTTCATTGTTATATCTTCTTATTTTAATTATTTCTTCCTTTTATTCTTTGTTTCTTTTTTTTCATTTTTTCTTTTCTTAAATTTTCCTTTAAATTTTTTGTATCTATTCTTTCTTTCTTTCAAATTTTTTCCTTCTATTCTTTATTTCTTACGATTTTGTTCTTCTTTCTATTCTTTAATTCCTTTTTCTGTTTCTTTCTGATTCTGTTTTTTTCAAAAAGCATTACGGGTTGTACAATGTCAACCTTCATCTATGAATAGCTACCTCGCCATAGAATCGAGTCAACATGTCTTATATACTAGTGAATTGGAATTACATTTTTATAGTGGTAGATACACTACACGTGTCAATAATATTAAACCGTAACTCGAATTGCAGTGATTTATATGAGACTTTGCTTACCCATTAGGTGATTCAAGAAAGAAAGAAAGATATGCTGAACGGTGAAATTGAAGGAAGAGATAAAAAGAGGAAACCTTTAATGGATCTATTGCTGCAGCACCACATCGAAACAAAAGAACTTACAGAAGAAGACATCAGAGAAGAAGTCGATACTTTTGCATTTGAGGTAAATGGATGAACAATTTTTCTTTTCGTACACACTTATTTTCTTAAAATATACCATAATTACTTTTACACAAACTGTAATCTTCCTTTACTAGTAAATATCAGTTGTTGCTACATACTGAAAAAAAATGTTTTAATACATTTCGTACATACAGAGTTACATACGTGGAGTACTTAAAGTTTAAAATAAAATAAAATTGCACATTATTTGTCGTAAATTATATTTAAGAGGAAAAAAACAAAACAAAACAAAAAGGTATTCAAAGCTCTAACCAATCAAAGAAGGAATTAAAACAGCCACATATTTACACCTAAAAAATTATTAGTATACACGGAGAAAATTTCCCAATAAAGTAAATTTACAGTATTGAATAGTACTGACATTTCTTGCAAAAATAAAAAAACTTTTTTCCTCACAGCTATGTAAAAGATCGTAAAAAATATTTCCACACCGCCATCTTTCAACGAAGATTCGTTTACGTATTCTTTACTCCGCTAGGTAATAAATTCTGCTTGTAAAATACTTCTCCGTCTAGCATGTCGATGGCTTCAATGACCGCCACCCACTCACCTCAGACGTAAGACCGACATCTTTTTTTTCTCTTCTCAAGAACTTAAAAAAAAAAACAAAAAAAAAACGAGTATTGAAGCAGAAATAACTAAAAATATAGAAACTTAGATAACAAATATAGAAATTGAAATATTTTAGACTATAAAAACTGAATAATAATAATTATGATATTGTGTTTCATTCCTGCTTATTTCTAAACTAACCTGAACATTAAAAATAATCATACCTAAATATGTCATGTCAAGTATAAAATCATAAAAATTTTTAACATTTATAAATTAAATACACTTTCTCTTAATGAACTGCACTGTAAAAATTTCCGGATCAAACTACGGTTAAAAGTACTTGCGTCCTGAGTATCGATACTTTTTACCATAAAATTCATTTTTGTAGTAAAATTTTGCGGAGCGAAAAATCTGATACACCGCAATTTTACTGTAATGTTTATTGTAAAATAATTGAATCACTCTATTTAAGATTACTGCAAAAATAGGGTTTAAAGTTTTACAGAAAAATGAATTTTACGGATGCTGCAAGGGTGTCAGCACTTTTTACTGTAATTTTATCGGGATTTTTTTTCCAACTTGTATGAATATATTCAAAACTAGCATTATTTCTTTTAAGGGTCACGACACAACATCTTTAGCTATGACTTGGGCACTCTACTTTATAGGCCTATATGAAGATGTACAAGCAAAAATTCACGAGGAACTAGATCAAATATTTGGCGACGACAAAGAGAGGCCAGTTACAGCAGAAGACCTGAAATATTTAAAATATTTGGAGTGTGTACTAAAGGTAAAATGGATTAAGTCGATAGCTTTAGCAAATATATTAATAAGAGTTACGGTGGCTCAAGGGGTAAAGCGTCAGCCTTCCAACAAGGTCAACTTGGTTCGAATCCCAGCGATGTCTAATTCAGCACCCAACTCTCACTGAAACGGTACTGAAGTAAAATACCTTCAATAGTAGAAGAATCACGAGTTAGAGTCTTCTTGCTATCATACTAATCGTAGAAGGTTTTTGTGGTTTTCCTCTCCATGTAATGAAAGTATTTCCACCAAAAAGTCCTCCAAATTTAGACAAATTTCTCCTAATACTTGATTCTGGAGTTTAATCAAGAAAGGAATTATTTTCGGTTTTTGCTCACGTTACACATATAGGTTGTTCCGTAATCTCCATGCTTAATGGAAATTTTTAGAATTTTTGCCAAAAATGTAGTTAAAGAATTCTACGCGCTGTGGGTCACAAATTGATATTTAGGCAAAGAAAAAAAAATTAAAACGCTATTGAAAATTGTCGAATCATTAGTGATGAAGGGGGCAGGGAAACTTCAAAACCAATTTGATTGCTATAAAATTCGATTTTCTGTAAAAAAAAATTTTTTCACTTAAAATATTAATTTATGGTTCCTGATGTGTTTATTTTTTAAATTCATTTTAATTCAAAAAATGTATATTCTAGGTAGCCGCTGGGGGAAAACTCCAATTAAAAAATAATTACAGAGATGCTTTTCTTTTATTTTATAACCGTCGTTGAACAGCTAATAAAATTTTTGGGTTTACGACTACTAATGTTCAATTCCGCAGACTTGTAATTTTTAACCCAATCCAGAAGTCAAGGGAATTCCTCGATCAAGTATTGGGAGAAATTTGCCTTCGTGGAGGACTTTCTGGTGGAACTAACCTGCATTTGCTTTACTTGGAGAGGAAGATTACGAAATCTCCTCACGTTTAGCCTGACGCCAAAGGTACTCTAACCCACGATCCGTCTACCACTGAGGATATTTCGCATCGAGGTCGGTGAAAGCCGAATGCGGATTTGTATCAACCAGCCATCGCTGGGATTCGAACTTGGTTTCCCTGATCCATCATCCGGTTCACCCCATAGCCATCGCTGCTCTCTCATAGATGATTAAAATAATTACATTTATGTCTATATTTATTATATGTTTTTGGCAGGAATCTTTGAGACTCAATCCATCTGTTCCTGTTATTGGACGCAAAGCAGATAATGACATGACGATTTGTAAGTTGCATAATTTTTTAGTATTCCTTATGTAAATTATTTTAAGTTTTCATTTTTGTTCCGAAAAATCAGATAATATTCTTTAGATTTTTTAAAGCTATTTCGATTCTTTTCCTTCGAGTGATATGTCAGATGAAATTTTTGTGTTTTAAAAAACATTCAAAGGATAAGGTTGTTGGATTTCACCCTATTTTTTTTTTACTGAGATCTTGTTTTTGAAATTTTTTAAAGAAATTTGTATTGTTGTTATTCTAGTGATAAGTCTATTGAAATTTATGTGTTTTAAAATCATTTAAAGCCTATAAGTTTATTTTGCTTTTTTCCCTATTATTTCTTTTCATACAGAGAATAGTTCTTATTCTTTCAATTCTTAAAAAAAAAATTGACTTTTTATAATTCTCGAGAGAATTCTATTAAAATTTATTTTATTTTAAAAATCATTCGAAGCACAAAAGTTTGTTTTGATTTTACCCTATTATTTTTTTCTTCGTTACGTACACTTAACGTAACGAAAAATGCCTTCTGAGTAAAACATTTTTCGTATTAATAATTAATTATTCATTGGCATAATCTGGAAGAAAAGTAATAAAATGAATTGTTATCGTTTTTGAATTGTATTATTGTATAAATTTAAATAATAATTAAAATATATGTTACAGTGAATGGCAGAAATCAGGAGAATGCCGTCTTTCACCGGTGAATGTCAACAATCACATAATCGCTTTGGTCAATGTCCGGAATATTTGTTATATCTACTTTGATATTAATTTATTCGTTGATATTATTATATTTATTCGATATTTTAATATCTGCTGAGGATAAATACAGAGAAACATCAGTGTTCAGTGCACCGGTTAAATGCATACTGATCAGTGGAACAAGTCTGATGAGGATAAGTATTGGAAACATAGTACAATCGCAATATTTAATTAGAATTAGAGACAAAAAGCACAATTGAACAGGTCATCAGTCTTTCTACGTACTATTCACTACAATTAATCAGACTTAACATATTAAGTTACTAATTTACTGACCCTCAAAAAGAATGGCTTATATTAAAATTTGTTGAACTAAATGTTCAGCAATAGAATGTTTGTACTAATAATTTATTCTTCTGTGTTTCTATTGTAAAGAAGGTTCTTAATTAAAGGACCAAAATATCAATAATTTAGTTTACTTTTCATACAGGATCTGATTGCATAAACTAATGGATTTTTAAAAGAATCCTTAGCAGGCAGGGACCATGGAACCTAGGTCAATATTTAAGATACAATTTAAAAAGGATAAGTTATTTGCGTCTAAATTTTAAAAAGAAGGTCTCTATTTGCAGCGAGGTCTGAGATTACCAAATATATATATATATATATATATATATATATATATATATATATATATATTATATATATATACATTATTTTTCAAAGTTACTGTTATAAAATTTTAAAATTTTCTATCAGGTTTGAAATATTTCTGAGAGCAGTTGCTTTGGATACAATGTGAACAATTTTGGATGAAATTTCGGCATAAAAAACCGGCACTTTGTGTGCATTATCCGCAAAATCCATTTTACCGAAAAATGCATTTTTACCGTAAAATATTATATCGTGATTTTTACCGTAATATTTATTTAATTGCAGAGAATCAGTGGCTTTACGGTAATTATTAATGTAAAAATTACGTTAATTCAGAGTTTTTTTTTCTCCATAACATGCTCCAGTAAAAATGAACTTTACTGTAAAAATTACCGCTTCCTTGGGTGCCGGTACTTTTTAATTTCACTTTTTACCGTAATTTATCCCGAAATTTTTCATATAGTAGAAATTCTTTTTCCATAGAAAAATATATAATAGAGATTTCAAATATTTTCCCTCCTATTATATGATTAAGAAATATATATAATTTGTAATAGGGTTAAAATATAAATCTAAACTATCTTTCATCATCTGTTTCATTTTACTAGAACCTAACTTTTCTCTTTCATTGGATTCCGCTCCATATTTAAAATGATTGCAACTAACCTTACTAATCATATAAATTTATACTGCAGGTGGCTATCCCATACCTAAGGGTGCATCCCTCATTATATGCCCATACATGATGCACAGGAATGAAGAATTTTTTCCCAACCCAGAAGTGTTCGATCCGAATCGTTTTACTCCAGAAAATTCTGTTTATCGTCATCCATACGCATACATTCCTTTTTCTGCTGGATCACGAAATTGTATAGGTATGTATTACCATATAAGTAAATATATCATCTGATGACAAGCGAAGTTCAAAGGATATTTATTACACTATTAAATAACTCTGTAACCATCAAGTTGATTGACATTGGTAGTAAATATGATGCTTGCAATTAAAATAACAACTATAATTAAATTTATACATAATCTCCTAACTACTTGCTATAGTATATAGTTATTATTTGCAATCGTCTTTCTGTATTAGTAGTATTCCCGGTTACAATTCTTAAATTATGATCGCATATAACCACAATTAAAACTGAAATCCGCAATTATGGTTATTTGTAATCATGGTTACAATCAAATGAATACTTGTATTCCATAGCATTTTACTTAAGTCATGTAATCAATTACATTTTCCCAATCTGTAACAACTAAAATAGCTACTTGTCGATGTTATTATATAAAGTAACTATTAGTTTTTAAAATTTATAAAAATTATAGGAAGTTAATGGATAATAATAAATTATAGGATTAAAATGTATTAATAAAATGAAGTTAAATATTAGTAGTATTCCCGGTTACAATTCTTAAATTATGATTGCTGATAACAACGAACGAAACTGTAATCTGCAATTATGGTTGCTGTAATCACGGTTACAAACAATTGAATACTTGTCTTCCATAGCATTTTACCCAACTCGTGTAATCGATTACATTTCGCCACTCTGTAACAACTAAAATAGCAACTTCTTGATACTATTATAAAAAATTACCTATTTTTTTAATTTACAGAAATTATCGGAAGTTAATGGATAATAATAAATTATAGGATAATAATGTATTAATCAATTTAAGTTAATGTGACATGTTTTTTTTAAATTTTATTTTATTATTATAAATGGAACACAAAGCATTAAACAAATATTGACAGTAATTAGTTTTAATTCCTTATCAGTTAGTTAAATTTAGAGACATAATTTATAAGTACATAATGTAAAAGTATCATTTTATTATTTATATTAGTTATTGTTATTTCAGGTCAAAGATTTGCAATGATAGAAGAAAAAATAGTTATAGCAAACATCTTAAGAAATTATTCTTTAGAATCTTTGGACCCTAGAGACAAGGTGTTAAGCACTCTTGAACTTATTTTGCGACCTCTGGAGGAAGTAAGAATAAAGTTAAGACGTCGATAAAAGTGCTTGGAATTCTTTCTCTGTTTCTTTGAGTTGCTGTTGCATTATAACTGTGTACAGAATGAGCCATATTACCATTAATAAATTTACTTTCCTCTACTATAATGACTCAACTTTAATGTAATTCAATTTAGAATCTAAGGTTGCAAACACAGAAACTTATCCTTCGGCTGGGTATAGGACAAAAGTTCCTGTGCCAAAATTGTCGCCAAAATTAAGGATTGATTGTTTTAAAGCTTTCTTCACCAAAAAGTTTGAGCACCTTAAATTATAACTCAGTTAATTGTCTTGAATCTTTACGAACAAATCTTTAAAGTTCTTTTTTTCTTATTTAATTTGTCCGATTTAATTATAACAAAAATGAGAGCTCACCATGGTCAAATAAATTTACTAATGACGTTGTGGGACGTTGTTTGAGTGGGATGTTTACGTGTTCTTAATAAATTCAAAGGATTTAAGAAAATAAATCTTTAATCACCACTAACACAAGATAAAAGACGTATGTCTCATGCGAGCGCGCGTGATGTTATTTTGATCCTTGTCTCTGCTACCAGAAGAGGGTTTCCTTGCGGCGTGAGAAGTAGTAGATAAGCAATTCGATTCAACGTGTTACTTAAGTGTTGAAGTATGAAGTTTTCGCGATTTAAAAAAAAAAAAAAAAAAACTCTTTTCAACTAACGGATGAATTTAAAAATTAAAATAAATGATACTTTTCTTGGCATTTATGTTGTTGTGGATGTAGGTAACGGTTTGGGAAACATCCCTGTGGATGAATCTAAGACATGCCATTGCAATTTTGATCCACTGCAGAGGGGATGGCACCCCTCCCGCTTCGATAGCCCGACGACCTGTGCCCGAAATCGAGCACTTCACGGTAAAACAGTTTACCGAAAACCAATACAGCAACTACCTCAATCCCTTCTCAAACTGATCCAAGTGGTCACCCACCCGCTTACTGACCACAGCCAGTGATGTTTGACTTCGGTGACCAGCTGGAAACCGTGTCTTTAATGATCTGTCCATTGGGAATTTATGATTTTAAAAGTGTAAGATAGCAAGCGGTGTTTCAAAATCAATTGATTTCAGATTTTTCTAAAATAATAATAATAATAATTATCTTTTCTGTTTAATTTTTTAAAACTTTTTTAACAAATTTTATTTAAAATCCTCTTGAAATTATGAAGAATGTAATTTTTTAATCTATTTTGATAAAAAAAAGGAAGGATCAAAAGGCTCTTCTGTCCGAAAGTGATAAATCTAAATATACTCTTAATTGTCGTTATTTAGTTATTACAAATAAATTGAAAATATCTTCAGTGGTGACGGATCATGTGTTAGAGTCCCCTTGCCGTCAGGCTAACCGTGGGAGGTCTTGGTGGTTTTTCTCTCCATGTAACGCAAATGCAAGTTAGTTCCATCTAAAAGACCTCCACGAAGGCAAATTTCTCCCAATACTTGATCCAGGAGTTCCATTGTCATCTGGATTGGGTTCAAAATTACAAGGCTACGGAGTTGAACATTGGTAGCCGAAAACTGAAAATTTAGTCGGTTGTCATAATATAATATAATTAAAAAAAAAAAATCCTAAATAATTGTTATTTATTCAATTTGGCGGTATTTTTCAAAGCTTATCAGAATTAGAAAATAGAGCTTATTACATATTCGGATTCTAACATATTTTGTTTCACAAAAATTTTACTAAAACAACTTTGCAAATAGCGTGTTTTTGGAAAGATATTTCAGTAATATAACTGTTTTTGATTTTTTAATTTTTGAAAAATAGCTTTGCTTTTACATAATTTACATTAACAGATTTTTGAAGCATTTTCCTAATCGGTTTCAATCAGTAGGCAGGTATCATTTGCGTGACTAAAATTGAGTACAAGAATATTCTAGCAATGCAAGAATATTTAAAATTTAGTTCTGCCAATAGCATTTCCTTCCTGCTACCCTTTATCGGTTCTGTCTCATACCATTTATTAGGCTGTACTTTTTTATATAATTTAAGAAAAATAAATAAATAAAAACAATGTTTGTAATTTTCAGTATAAATTCGACTAGAGTGTAAGTGGTTTACTGTTTCAGGTAACTTTTTTTTATTTAAACTCTTGAACATTGGTAAAAAACAACAACATTAATATGTATATTTTTTATATTCCAAATCAATAAGTGCACAACTGTTTCAAGATTTATGAACAAGAAATATCTCAACCGCAGCTAAAAATTTTATATGCAACAATTCGAATATTTTTTTTTTTGGTTAAAATATTTTTTCAAAATGCGATTCTATTTTGAAAATGACCCATGTGTTTAATGCTCCTAAGACCAAAGTGCTTCATTTCCCATTAAAATGCGTTTAAATAAACTGTAAAGCACCATATCGTAATGCCATCGTTTTACTACACAGCACATTAATTTACCACGAAAACACAAAATAATGTTATACGAAAGTCAGGCGCTAGAAATTTTACCTAGCTTATCAATACAACGATTAATATAAAATGAAATTATTGTTAAATCCTTAAAGTTAAATCCTATGTAGTACGTATAATATCGTGGCGCCATCTGTTTAGTATACAACAAGTTAATCTACTACTAAAAAGAAAATATTGGAAATTCCAGGCTATAAAGAAGGCTAAACATATAGGCTCTCCTTTCTGGTTATATTATAGAAGGAAAAGGGAATTGTATTCCCATAGTTAATTTTTTTTAAAAAAAGAAAAAATATAAAAAAAAGATTCTTGAGTTTTTTATGCAAAACACTTCCTTTTAAAAAAAATTAAAGGCGATACTTTATCCTGGTAACAAAGGAAATAAATTAACTAATTTAACAAAACTGATGGATTAAAACTGCAAATTTTTTTTATTAATGAACATATTAAATACTATGCTCAACTTGCACATAGTACTTATGTAACATAACTGTATACATATACTTATTTCATCCCTCCTAAAAAGAGCCGTCTAAATGCTTCTTTCGTTTGTATTTAAATGCTTTGACTTAAACTGTCAAATCATGCGCTTTTAAGAACCATAAATATTACCGTATTTTTTTTAAAAAATGATTTCAACACGTATGTATATATAAAACAATGGAAATCAATGAAAATGAAATACATTTTTGTGATCAATCGATAACGGGTTTTCCGATTTACTCAGCTCTATAGTTTTCAAATATTCCAAGATGAATTGAAATATTTAAAATTTGAATTGAATATTATCAACTGTTATTTTAATAAACTATTAATAAAAGCTAAATTTGAAACTAGTTTTGAACTAATTTTAGCATTAGAATAAGGCAGTAACAGCTAAGTTTTAAAATTTTCAACAGTGTGATACATGCGTAACAAAATTTTTATATCCATCCTATTATTTCTTTCTTTCT
This sequence comes from Parasteatoda lunata, assembly GCA_949128135.1. Lineage (NCBI taxonomy): Eukaryota > Metazoa > Arthropoda > Arachnida > Araneae > Theridiidae > Parasteatoda > Parasteatoda lunata. The sequence continues at coordinate 86,858,291 of OX421973.1, forward strand.
TTTTTTTTTTTTTAACAAAAACTTACACGGAATATTTTAAATAAAATGGAAAACAATTTATAATTCTGTGAAAATATTCAGTTTTAATATCAATATACTAAAATATTAAGATATTCAAATTAATACCCAAATTAAAATATTCATTTTGCTACGATATGTTTCTTAACTAAAATTATAATTAAGATTTGATATTTAAACTAAACGAAAGATTTTGCTTGATCAGATTTTTTTTATTGTTATTTATCTTAAGATTATTTTATTACTGACTCATTTTCATTCTTTGACAATATATTTTAAGCTTAAGAAAAGGAAGATTTTTTTAAAAAATTTAATTTCTATTTTAATCTGTATGTTAATGTAATAAAGTGCATTTCTTTTTTAAGAAGTTTTTTTCAGCATGTCTCTAAAAAAATTATGTACAGAAAAATTGATCTTATGTACAGTGCGCAAAATAAAAAATAGACCACCTAGAATAACTTTGACTTATCGATCGGATTTTCACGTTCTAGGGCTAAATCCTAAAGGTTTGAGGGGGTGATCACAAATATACCAATTAATTAGTAAAGACGATATTTTAAGTTACGAAATCAAACACAAAAACTTACTTTCTCTGGATAAACAAGCCATTTTTTTTTCTTTCTAGGTGGATTCGGAATTCTGACCCCCAAAATATAGGGGTAGCCGTAATTTGGAAAACACGGTCAGGACTGTTCTAAAGATTGGACCCCTTAATGTTAATTTTAATTTATGCATATTTCGCCATATCTGGCGAGCTTTTGAAGCGAATTGCAAATTTTTTGCACACAGCTATAAAATTCTTTTATCCAAAAGTAATTCTATGCAATAAAAAAACTTTTAATAATGTAAAAAAATGAAATGATGTAAAAAATTGTATGCTTTACAATTCAAAATATTTTCAATCATTATTAAATAAAATTATGCATACAGAATAACTTTTGATCTAGTGATCGGATCTTCATGTTCTAAGACTCATTCTTAATCGAGAGGGGGACGTCAAATATACTAATTAATTAGTGCAAGCAATATTTTAAGTTAATAAATTAGACACAAAAACGTACTTTCTCTGATTAAACATGGGATTTTTGACCCTCAAAATATAATTGGCGCAATCTGGAAATATTATTTTAATAGTTTGTTCAGGAGCGCGGTTTAAAGTTCCGACCTTTTAATGTTAACTTCAGTTTTTGCATATTTCACTATATCCCAAAAATGTTTTCAAGCGAATTGAAGAAGTTTTGCATAGAATAGAGGAAATACACGGAGGAGAAGAATCTTTTGCGTTGATATGTGGTAAACAATAATTAATTAGCTGTGTGAAAAGTTATTCATTGCAGGCGCATTCCAATATGTAAAATGCTTCTGCTAAGTGTAAAAGAAGTCTTTGCGGCAAGTAGAAACATAGGCAGACAAACAGCAGCCATACGTTGCAATTTTTTTTAAATGTAAGCTAGTCAACAATCGTTTCTCGAACGCGAATTTAAAATTTGTAAATTGAATAATCATTAAATTTTTTTAACTCTTTTGTTTGAATTTCATAACTCACTCTTTTTCTCAAATGGAGAAATTAGCATTTTACCGATTATGTGTGTTCACTTTAAAAGGATCTTCGAAAAAAAAAAAAGGAATCATAAGGGGAAATTTTAAAAGTCCCTCTATATTTATTTACAATAAAAAGTAACAATAGATATTAAAATCGAGGTCCCTGATCAAAATAACGCTTTTTTTTGTCCGTAAAACTATACTACGTAACAGTTAAAAAAAGAATTTTACAATTTTATGAGCATAACCATTTCGAAGTTTATACAAAATGGGGCATATCTTTATGAAGAATACGTGGTAGCAAAAAATTTACTTGTATCTCTCGATGCATCCAATCGATACGCACAAAAATAACATTTACATATCAAAATGTTCTTAAACGTTTTGTTAAATGTACATGAAATTTCAAATTTTTATTATCGAAAAATTTTTACGTTATGAGAGTGTCGAAAATTTTTGAAATGGCGGTGATTGCGACTAATATTTTCTTCATCACAGAAGTAATTTTCAAGCTTAAAATGTGTGGTAAATTTCACTATATAGTACAAAATACATAGATAACAGAAAAAAAATGCTATTTAAATTTACATTAAAATGAATCTACACGTTATGGTATCAATATTAGTGATTTTTACTTTTGGGAAACACACTTGAAAAAAATGATGTGAGAAAAAATGAAAAGTTGGAAATACGTTTTAATTTAAATATTTTGAAATAATTTGATTAAGATCGCTTGTCAGGCAAAGTCTGACGCCATCCTTGAAATTTTCTCTTTTCTTTCTTTCCTTTATTAACATACGCTAATTCTAACTTTATCAATTCAACCTTTAAAAGAAAATTATACTTAGCATAAATTATACATTAAAGCATTTTATTGTTATAAATTTTTTTTTAAAATTTCCTTATCATCTCTATGATAACATATTCAAAGTGGCACGGCAAAAAGATAACATTGTTTACTTGCTTCGTCTTCAACTTTTCTATGCAGAGAGTCACTTCAAAATATATATCAGATTTATCTCTACATAATCTGTTTTCTCCTGCATGAAGTTACTCCCCCCTAAATTAATAAAAACCTATTACTGTTTAAAAACATATATTATAAAAACTCATAAAAATATCTTACAGTTTTAATAGTTAAAAGAGATGTTGATTTAAATTTATCATTCATTATTGTACTAACACTGCTGACCTTTGCACGTGATCAATTCAAAATAAGTTAAGATACTATGTAATTCAACCAATCAAAGTGACGTAAGATACGGAAGCCCATGCGTGAATTCAAGGTCTTAGTTAATTTAATCATTCTCTACTCACGTCGTATTAAACTTGATATTGTGTCTGGCTGGAGCTGGAGTTAGACGTTTCTAATAAAAATGGGGAGCTCAAAAATTTTAGAAATTTCTGCGAAATCTTTGACATTTACGAACCTTGTTTTCACGGTGTTTGTTGCTTGGGTGATATTTTTAATTATTGTTTTCTTGAAATATGCTATTCGAAGAACTAAATATAGTAAAATGGTGCCTTGCAAAAAAGTGGGATTTTTTAACGTCCTCGGCAACATGGGAGATTTACAGCAGGATAGGTCTAAGTATAATTTTAATACTTGTAAGTATTGTTTTTTTAAATGCTGAATTTATTGCTTTCTTTTTCATTAACTTCTTGTGGTTTAATACTTTATAGGGACACATTTTTTTCAGTAATGTTTGATGAAATGGTTTTGGGGATTGAGATTGATTTATAAAAATGAAGTCATTTTTGTTTTACGTAAAATTTAAATAATTTTATCCAAAATACCATATTTTTTGGTGGGAAGTATTATTTTTTTCTCTGGGAACTCTACATGGTAGTCGTGGGGGGGGGGTGGAAGATATATGCCCCCCTCTATTATTAGAAACCTCTAAAAGTCCCCCTCAATATTTCTAACAAAAAAAAGAAAATTTCCATGAGTCATAATCGACTTAAATTCCTTAAAGTTAAAAAAAGAAAAAAATTAATAAAACAACTAACCCCTTTGCGGTTATTTAGCTCAACTCTCAGTGGCGCGACAGCCCATAGAGGGGCAGGGCCTACTTTGCCCATCTCAGTTTTCTTGACCTTGGGCTCTGGGGTGCAGAAGACTATGTTCCGGTTAGGTGGTCAACCGAACGCGAAACCCCCAGTGTATAGTTCCTAAGCATGCTTGGTACTCATTTTTCGACCCACTGAAGGGATGAAAGGCTGAGTCGACCATGCCCGGCCCGAGAACCCTGGACCTGTGGCGCGGGAAAGCGAAGAGCTACCACTCAGCCACCGGGCGTTATTTAGCAGATATAAGAATTTTGTTATTTAGCAGATAAGATGTGAATTTTAGAAAACTATTCTGACTGTGTTTTTTAACTTAATCCCCCCCCCCTCTGCGACGTCCTTGAGAAGCAATTCATATGTAGGGCCTTTGATGTTTTTCGTTACTTTCATATTGCATATTATATGATTATTAATTAAATTTGAACATTAATTAATTGATATTTAATTAAATTTGCATTTTTCATTGCACTGCAATAAAAAAAAACTAAAAAAAAACAACAACATGGAAATGATCCATATTCTAAACGTTTTTTTATGTAAATGTGTACTTAAATTCTTGCATGGTAAATAAAAAGTAATTATTTCCCTCAGAATATTTAAATTTTAATGACTTAAAATTTCCATACATATTTTGTATATCATAGTTTATTTCATAAATCTTCTTTTTCGGCCAAATATTATAATGTCAATTAAATAATTTAATTTCAATTTAAAAATAAAAAATGCCCCTACTCCTTCACTCCTATGTTACTCTAAACAAAATAGGTCATTTTATCCACCGGTAGTTTATTTTTTCGTATTCTTCATGCATTCTTTATCAGAATGCATTACTTAATTTCATCAACTTATTCGCCTTTTTTATTTTTTAGAAGTTGAGAGTCAATTCCCTTTGTAGAAATTTTTTTTTTTCCAGCAAAGTATTAAAATGTGTAAACTACATTTTTCTATTTGTAATAAGTGTTTACAATATGTGTATTTCTTTTAATTTCTTCCTCAGTTTTCTTTATTAAAATTTTTTTATATCGATTATAGTACTGAAATTATAAAAAGATAATAAGAATTTTGGAGAATAAGTCTGGCCTTTAAAGACTAGATAGATTTTAATTACATTTTGCTTTTTAGATTTACTACAATTAGCCTCTGGCCTAGCATCTGGACACTTTAGAAAGGAAAAATTATTTTGCTTATGGCTGTCTTATGCCCCAAATATTATAGTTACAAAGGCTGAAGCTGTTGAGGTATGCAATTTTAATAAAATTTCTTTTAACAAATTTAAGTGATTGTCAATATTGTATCGAACGTTCAATTGAAAGCAATAAAAATTAACTATCGACGAATTAAAAATGACGTAATTCATTACATCGTGAAGGAGATTCTATATTCTGTTTACTATCATATCTGAAGCCTTCCCACAAAATTAATAAGCCTCCACCTAGTTGTATAATGGAGAAGAAATCCTCTTCGTTCCTTATCTAATTGTAACAGCCCACGAAACTGTCTGGATCATCTTAATTCTTTTATTTTCTTAATTAATTATTTTTTCTTTTATTAATTCTTTTGCTTGTGGATCGTTTTGAACATGGGCTACTGTTACTTCTTTCTATCGCATTTTCCTTGGGATATGTATAAAACAGACATTTAATTTATATGAAACAGAACTGTGGATGAGAAAAAAAAGCGGGAAAATCTTCAAAGCGACAACAGTGTGGAGGCTCATAAATGCTGTAGGGTGGTTGCGGTTATGGTGGTAAACTCAGCTTGTCCCCAGGGCGCATAACTTAACGGCCTGAAGGCTACATTTCATCAAGAAATGCTAGAAGCTCATTTACTGGCATTTGAAGTGAGAATTGTCGACCCAAGTTGGATTTTCCAGTAAGAGAATGCCTTAATGTTTGCTGAGAAATCTTCAAAATGGTGGTTTTTGGAGAAAAGGTTTCATGTCATAAATGACGTGCCCTTTCTCATGACCTCATTCCCGAAGAAAACATGAAGGACAATCCTATAATTAAGGGTGTACATACGAAAAAGAATCAGTTTCAGTCAGTGGCAGAATTGAAGACTACCATCATTGAAACTTGACACAATTTTGATACTACTGTTCTATTGGGTTTGGTGTATGGTTATGCAACATCACATATTTTAAGTCAGATAATAAATATAATAAATATTTTGGCTGTATTTAAAAGTGGGTTTTGTGTTTCGAGTGGACATTTGTTTCTGAATCAATGGTTTTTGTTTCTTAATCAATGGGCAGGAAAAGAGTTAATCTAAATGCATGTAAATATGCATTTAGATAAAGACTTCCTTAGTGTTGAGAATTATCGTCTGCTTAATATTTAACTTTGATCTAGTTCATACAATTGAGTTGCTATGGTAACAAATTGTTTTGCTTTTTTGAACTTGTTCGTTCTTTTTTGTGGAGAAGAAACAAAATGGTATGAGTTTATATTTAATTATTCTTGAGCATTAATTATGTTAATACTTACCCCATTTTATATCTTTGAGTGTTTCGATGATATTTTATATTTTTGCAAATAGAACTGTAAAATAAATCATTTTTTGTGTTTTAAATTGTTTATGGAATAATCAAAAACACTGGCATTATCGACTATTTCTGATTCGAAGTGCAAAACGAAATATTAATGTATGTATATTTTCCTTGAGTCCAGTTTATGACAAAAATTCAAGAGGACTTTATTTAAATAGACACTTATTGTATTCGTTATAGTAATCTCTAATTTTTTCGCCAAGAAAGAGAGTTTCTAGAGAGTTAAGGATTCCGTTCGTTAAATCTTTATTCAGTGTGTGCTGGACGAATTCTGAAAACATACACTGAATATATACGTTTAGAGAGTACCTTTAGTACTGAAATGAAAAGTTAAGGGCTTTTCAAATAAATTCGTGTGTAAACTGGAATGCCTAATTTTATCTGTTCGTACTCGTGAAAGTTAAAAATTATTATTATTATTATTACAATTACCATAAATAAATGAAAATTAAACTTTATTGTCATCCCTTAATAACATACTGATAGTGTGATCAAAAAATCACTTTCCTATAGAAGAATTGTATAAACTGAAAAAAAAATTAATAAATGTGAAGTTTTGAAAAAAATTTTTTTTCTTTCTAATTTTGCGATTTTTTAATTTTTTCCCCAAATATTTTAATACTGATGGAATAAGCGATGATCTCTCAAAATTCGCGTTCTAGGACTCAATCTTAATGTCTCTGAGGGGAGATCTCAAATATGCTAATTAATTAGCGCAGACAACATTCTAAGCTACGAAATCAGACACATTTGTATTTTGCCGTGTGAAAATACTTACTTTAAAATGATGTAAAGAATTGTGAACCTTACAATTCAAATTTTGTTCGACTACTATATAATAAAATAATAAAAAATAATAAATAGTTACTAAATTTTATTTTTCGCATGGAAATATCTTTGAATAAAACTATTTTATAATTGTGTGCAAACATTTTTCCATTTCGCCTAAAAAATTTTCTAGATACGGCGAAATACGCAAAAAGTCAAATTAGCATTAAGAAGTTCAAACTTTGGATCGCTCTCCGAATCCCAATTGATACGAATTCCGCATCTGGCTTGTAACGACCACAGTGCTGATGTGAAATATCCTCAGTGGTAGACATATCATGGGTTAGAGTCCCCTTGCCGTCAGGCTAACCGTTGAAGGCTCTCGTGGTCTTCCTCTCCATGTAACGCAAATGCAGGCTAACTCCATCGAAATGTCTTACACGAAGGCAAAATTTCTACCAATACTCGATCCAGGAGTTTCCTTGTCTTCTGGATTGGGTACAAAATTACAAGGCTACGGAGTTGAACATTAGTAGTCGTAAACCCATACAATTGGGTCGACTGTTCTACGACGGTTATAAAATAAAATTTAAAAACAAACTATTGGGACTATATTTCTCAGATTGTGGCTAGCTCCTATATTTTGTGGGTCAGAAATCTGAATCCGTCTGAAAAAGTAACGCTTGTTCAAAGAAACTACGTTTTTGTGTCTGATTTGGAACTTAAAATATCGCCTGCACTAATCAATTAGCATACTTTAAGTCACCTCCTCGAACCATTAGGATTGAGTCTAAAATGTGAAAATCCCTAATAATAAAAAAATGTACGAAAAATAATTTAAATTTATTGTCTTTTTTTCACAAATATCTAGATGTTTTGCTCGAGCAGAATAAAATTTGTTTAAAAAATTTCCTCCAATTTTTTATAATTTTAATACATTTTTCTGCACTACAGCGTTTATCGTATAATATCTAAAATTGTTTTTTAGTCCAGCCCAATATTTATATGATCAAAATAGAACATCAATTTTTAAATTAGGATCTCATAGCTGGAACCAAAACAATGAAGAAGGGCTGGAGCTACAATTTTCTTCACACATGGCTAGGTACGGGCCTATTGACAAGGTATAAATCTTTGATAATTTTTTAAAAATCAAAATCATTTAGTTTTAGAACAAAATAATTTTAACTTCGAGCAAAAATGTTATACAAAATTAATATTTAAAATCACCTAATGTTAATATTTAATATTAATTAATTTATATTTAATATTGATTAATTTTAATAATTATATTACTTAATTTTAATAATTAAAATTAAATAATTTTAATAATTAATACTAATTTTAATGTTAATGTTAATATTCAATACTTGAGCAGAAGAGAGAACACTGTGAAAAGTTCAGAAAGCACTCCGCTAAGTTTGAAATATTGATTTAACAATTTGTGTATGCATTTCAAGATTCCGAAAAATTAATTGGCCAGAATAACTTTTTTTCACAAAGATTGGGCTTTTAGTTTTTTTGATGCAAATTTCACGCTTTGAAGTACAGAGTTGTTAAATGATCTAATTAATTTGCTAAATGTTATGTAATTTGTAAAATCACCTATAAAAAATAATTTCTAATACATACGTTTTTTCTTCTTTTATTACTTAAAATTAACGCTATATAATTATAAAACGAGTCAGTGCATGAAAAATCCCACATACCTCAGAATATTTCTCTGTAAGAATAGGCTGAGGTTCATTAATAAGAAACAAACCTAGACGAAATTTGATAGGCTTGCGATACTTGCAGGATACTTTAATACACGTTGGGAAGAACTTCAAATATGAGGCATTTTTAATGTCCCACAAAAAAATTGTGTTATTCAAAAATTAATGCAATCAAACTATAAGCATAATATTATTAGAATTTGTCAAACGCTTTATTTTTAATAGATTCTTAACTAAGAGCAATCCTAGAAAATTGGCTGTGCAAAATGCACAATCAAATATTTTTTTCTGGTTATTCTCCCAATTTCTAACATATAAAATAATTTCAAAATACTTATGTATTTAAGAAAATTCTTTTTATAATAAATCAAGAAGATATTTTTTTGATTGTTTTTTAATTTTCTTCGTACATATTAATTGTGTTATCCGGTTTGTTTATGAGGTCTGTTGCCATAGATAATCATTTTTAAAATTCTTCTATAGATAATATCACCATTTTTATTATTGTTTTCATGATTCAGTTTGAGGGAATAATAATTTTGGAAAACAACAGTAGGAGGGAATAATAATTTTGAAAAGCAACAGTATGAGGGAATAATAATTTTGAAAAACAACAGTATGAGGGAATAATAACTTTGAAAAACAACTGTATGAGGGAATAATCATTTTGAAAAACAACAGTATGAGGGATTCATACTGTTATTTTTCACCATCATACTGTTGAATATCAGAATTTTTTATTATTGTTTTCAGGATTCACTTTGAGGGAATAATCATTTTGAAAAACAACAGTATGAGTTAATAATCATTTTGAAAAACAACAGTAGGAGGGAATAATCATTTTGAAAAACAACAGTATAAGGGAATAATCATTTTGAAAAACAACAGTATGAGGGAATAATCATTTTGAAAAACAATAGCATAAGGGAATAATCATTTTGAAAAACAACAGTAAGAGGGAATAATAATTTTGAAAAACAATCTTGAGATGAAAGATTACTTTTGGATGTTTTATGAATTTTCAAAAGGCGAGCATTTTTTTTTATTCTGCTCGGCCTGGTAAATTTTTTTTAAAAATAAACTAGCGAAGCTATGTTAATTTCTAATCATATACAACGTAAGTCTGTGAAATACATTTAAGTCATGGTGTCTTAAACCTAAAACCACGCACGTGATAGAAAAAAAATTCAATCATATAAAACTGTCCTGTCTGTTATTTGTCCGGTTTGTTACCTGTTAATAATAAGATGCCGTCAGTTCTAAATTTTAATTCAATCTTGATGCGATCTTTTAATTCAATCTTCACCAGCGATGGATGCGTAATCAAAATATTTACAAAAATTAATGCTAATCAACGCCAATGATCAATTTTAATTTTATATTTAAAACGAATAAAAAATGACTCAAATATGAAAATAACCCGTTTTAACGTTTTGTTCAGGATTTACATAATATTTACCGCATTTTCCTCTAAATTTGAAAAAAATTTAAATTGAGGAAATAGCTTCCTCTACGCCATAATAACAGCTGTAGTCTATCAAGAATTTGTTTTGAATTAGAAATAAATTTTACTGATAAAAATGATATTCTAATAGTTTCGAATTTCGTGATAACATTTTTGCTTATCGGAATACAATAAATTACCGGGATAATGCATAAAACACCCAACTATATATTTTATAGTGTTAAACCTCTCTTCTATATTTATAAATGTCTCTTTCGACAATATTTTTAACGCAAAAAAAATCATAATTAAAAAATATATAAAAGGAAAATTATTTGATATTCGACCAAATTACGTGATAGAATCAAAATATAATATAACAGTACCCGTACAAAATTTTGAAGAATAAAAATCTCAAGGAAAACAAATTGTTGCGAGCGTGAATTTTACGTCGACAGAAAAATGCATTATAGAATTTGACGCAAATGGAATATCATTAAATGAGGTTTTGTTTTTAAATATGAAAAAAAAAATACATACACTTGTCTACAAATGCTAGTTAGATTAAAAGGTTTTATTTATGGTAGCATTTCGAATAAAAAAAGAAAAGTAAGACAAGATAAGAAACTGTGCGTTTTGTTAGATAGATAATTAGTAAGCTTATAATACGCTGTTTGAAATTTTGGAAGAGATTGAACAAAAATACTTTTCACATTTGCTGCAACCTTACTACAATACTGTAACTGCAGTTTAAACTGTACTGTAAAAAATTCCGGATTGAATTCCGGTAAAAATTACTGACACCCTGGATGCAGCATTCGTAAAAATCATTGTCCCCGTAAAATTTTAATCCATGCATTTTAGAATAATACATTGCACATTTAAACTAATACATACCGTAATTTTTTCATTTGTACAGTTAAATTAACACATATCATAATTTTTATATTTATACATTACAGTGATTCAGTGATTTTGAAGTAAATAATACCGTAAAAATTATGGTAGATAAAAATTTTGTTCCATAAAACTTTACGGTAAAAATGAATTTTACTGTAAAAAGTACTGGTACTCTGAATGCTGGTATTATTTACCACAATCAGAATTTTTGCGAAGAAAAAATTAAACACCCTGAATAACTTTTGATCTAATGAACAGATTTTCACGAATTGGAACCCTATTTTTCAGATGTAAAAACTAATTTTTAATAATCTTTGCATATTTATTAAAATTTTATTTAATGATAGTCAGAAACATTTTAAATTGTAAAAAATACAAATTGTTGTACTATTTTAAATAGTACAAAATAATTTAATATCTCAAAATAGAAAATTTTAACGAAAATAGTCGAATGAGAAATTGAATTTTAAGAGTCGTGTATATAAAATTTAATTTCTTACAAATTATTTTACCAGTTTTGTTCAACCTTTTGATTTCGCCATATAAATTAGCCAATTTTTAGATCAATTCTTTAAAACGATTTAAAATTTTTATACCTTACAAATCAAAATATTTTCAACTCTTATAAAAAAAAATAATAATAAATAATAATTATTAAAAAAACTATTTTTTGCAGGGACTTATCTTTGAAGAAACTAATTTTATGACTGTGTGCAGAAAATTTTATTCGCATAAAAAGTTCTCGGAACATGAAGAAAAAGTATAATTAAGGTTAAGAGATCTAAAATATCGGCACCATATTTTCCAGATTTCGGCCACCCCCATATTTTAACGGAAAGGAATCCAATTCCGTTGAAAGAAAGGTATGTTTATTCAGAGAAACTGCTTTTTTGTGTCTGATTTCGTAACTTAAAATATTGTCTGCACTAATTAAGTAGCATATTTGAGGTCACCGCTTTTAACCATTAAGAGTGAGTCCTAGAATATGAAAATCTAATCATTAGATCAAAAGTTATTCAGGGTGGTCAGTTTTTTTAGTTGCGTTCTCTGTATATTGTCCTGCAAATTCATACTTTTTGTTTTTTACTATACGATGATTAAAATTAAAAAGAAACATGATTCAATTTAGCTCGTTATTATGGTTATAGCAAAAGCAGTGTAAGCGACACACGTTGGAATAATTTTTCGAAAACTTTATATTCTTTGAATTTTGTTTTGTGAAAAAATCGGTATATAACCTTCTAGTTCATGTAATTTTTTAAAATAAAGCATTCACCAACTAAATTTAACTTAGATATTGCTTTAAATTACTATTAATTATTAATTAATTAACTTATTTATTGCATTGAATTTTATCGCAAAACTGCCTGTGAATGATAATTCGTAACTTTTCTGATTATAATTATTTTATTTTTAAAAAATTTAGCGATGGACCGAAGTGGAAATCTAGACGAAGATTATTGACGCCATCATTTCATTTTGAAATTTTAAAAGACTTCATGCCTACTTTTGCTGAAAAATCTGATATCCTGGTTAAAGTTCTTCAGAAAGAAACAGACAAAGAATTTGTTGATATTGTAATGCCTGTAACACTGTGCAGTCTAGATATTATTTGTGGTACATCTAATTTTTATAGCTTTTTAATCCTTTAACGCGAATGTAACTCCGGTGTTCCTTTTCTTTATTTTTTCTGGCGCTTTAATTACGAGCAATAATATATTTTGTTTTTTTTTTTAATTTTAGGAAAACAGTATACAGTAACAGTTACTAAAAATATCTGTTAGATTATCGGAATTGTATTTGTACTAAAATTTAAAAAGGAAGTTTGAAAATTTTCTTTTTCATTCATATTCAAAATTTATCAATAATTGGTTTTTTATAAAGAAATTTCAATGATGAAGAACTGTTTCTCTTAGATTTAAATAAATACAAATAAATGCAAATTCGAAAAATTATTGTTTGGAAGGGAACCGTGTTTGGAAAATATTATCTTAAACACAGAAAAAGCTGTATTTCACAGCCATAAATTATTAAAATGCTAAATATAATAATTTTTACTCATATTTAATGAAAATATATGAAAAATATGTTTTATAAAAGTTCTCTCTCAAAGGGTTAAATTAAACCTAAGTTCAAATGATGATTTATGATATTTGAACCAGAACCAATTAAAGTAACAAAACTGATACTTATATTATTTGCAAAAGAATTTCTCTTTATGATGATCACATAGTTTCCGATTACACGTAATTGAAACAATTCGTTGCACTACATTATTATTAAATAAATCTGTCTTTTCGTTTTAAAACTCCTTAGGCACTTAACAACATTTAGAATAAATGCTTCATCAAAGGCTTTTAAAATTAATTAAATAATTATATGTTTTCTCTTGTGTGTTTTTTTGAAGTATTGAGCAAGCCACACAGCGATCATAAACATATCATTAGTATGCGCACATCAACTCTGCGCATCCTAATATAAAAGTATTGGAATTTGTCAGCTGTATGCTTCTTTTTTACAGCTTGCTTCCTCAGCATGTTGCCTGCCCTTAAAATTAACTTATAGAAGTGCTTAAAAGTCTGAAAACAATACAGATCATTTATAGAAATTCATTTATTTTTATCAATCTTATTAGAGCCGTGGTGGCTCAGAGGATCGAGCGTGTTGCACGCCGGTACGAGATTAAGTAAGGTAACTTAGTTGTCTGCATGGCAACACTTTTATGTAGTAGTCTTTTGTAAATAAAGGTAAATGGTGTTCTTTTAAAATATACTGAAGTTGTGATTTAATTACTTTTACGCAAATTAACAGAGCGTTCGCCTTCCAATGAGGTAAACCAGGTTCGAATCCTAGCGATGGCTAGTCGATACGAATTCCACATACAGCTCGCACCGACCACAGTGCTGACGTAAAATATTCTCAGTGGTAGACGGATCATGGGTTTGTTTTGAGAAAAGAAGAATCTTGACTGTCATTTGTATCATGAATATAAATATCCAACACATTTAGGAAGCTGTTTCTTTTAAGCGCTAAACTGTGCTATCAAAAACAGCTCATTTACAAAAATGAGTACATAATTCATGTAATAAAAGAAAACTCCCCCATCTCAGAAAACACGTTAGTTCATGAATCGTAAGAGAATGTGGATATCGAGACGTAAAGTTGAAATCATCACAGTTTTGTTTATATTGATTCGAAAATCATAAAAATTTAAGATAATGTTATTGTTTCTAACAAAAGCCTTTTTTAAAAATATACGCGTTAGCTATTTCCTTTGTAATTTTTTTCTTCCTAAACGTTAATTGCCGCACGAAATTATTGCAACTCTCTTTTTCATGCTTTTTAAATCATCACTACCATTTGTTAATAAACACTTTGTTGATTTTCACAGAAACAACATTGGGTGTTAACATCGGAGCACAAGAAAATAAAGACTCAGAATATGTCAGAGCAGTACTAAGGTAAAGTACATTTTGTGTGTGCACACATTATTGTTATAATTGGGAACTGTTATTGTTGTACAAGTTGGTACGTAATGACAGTTCTTAATATATATGTTTTTATAATATTTTTTCCAAAATATGAAATTTACGAACTATGCAAATTAATTTTTTGCTAACTAATACTTAAGTGACAATTTGTTTGTCAAACCATGACCAATTATTATTGAAATCAATGCGAGCAAAGAGGAATTAAAATAATTTTAAACCGGGCTATTGACGATGGGAGGTAGCTTAAGGTCGTCTCCTAGCGAAATTCGAAAGTATTCCTACTCCATTAAATTCTTTTGTGGAGATTTCTATATTCCTCTCAATCCGACCACAAATATAATAGGTCATAGTAAATTTTTTTTACATGAAAATTAAGTTTTGACTCATAATTTTCATAGATCTATATTTTTTTCAGGAACACGGAAAATACATAACTTTACGAGAAAACAAGTAATATAATTTTTTTAAAGGCAATTCCAACTTAGGTCAACAACTACCATATGAAACTAAAATTAATTAATTAAATTTAATTAAGGAATTAATATTTGAGGCAATCTGTATTAACCACTTACTTGACCGCTTATGCATATATTTTATTTTATAACCGTCGTTGAACAGCTGACCCAATTTCATGGGTTTACGACTATTAATGTTCAACTCCGTAGCCTTGTAATTTTGAACCAACCCAGAAGACAAGGAAACTCCTGGATCAGTACCCCCAGAGGTATTGATTTGTTATGGGAACTTTGAGACTCGACAGATTTAACGTGCATCAGTCACCATTTACTTCACGGGGAGTCTTCAGCCGGCGAGGATCGAACCCACGACCTCTTGGACGAGGGCCCAGCGCCCTGCCGACCAGGCTATCCCGGCCCCTTATGTATATATTGCAAATATTTATTATCCCTAGTAAACTCGGTCATAGCAGATTTCGTCAATACGTTTTGTTCTATTTTTGTTCGTCCCGGAGCAAAACAAAAAACAATAATAATCTGCTGTGATTAGAAGTTGGCGAATTTTTGTTTGGGAGTTTTGCTATTTGTGGGACTGCAGACGGGTTTTGTACAATTGTATATACGATGGATGATGAATTTACATTGAAAAAAGAGTAAAAAAATGGCTTTCGCGAGTGAAATTGAAAGTAATGAAGATCATTTTTTAGATTACGAAGATGTGAACATATACAAAGACTAATATTTAACTTTTTTTATTTGCCCGAGATAATTTGGGATAGTAACCTGATGGTAAATTAAATATTTTTTTACACAAAAAAAAAATTAAAATTTCTACTTAGAACTTGTGTATTATGTTTTGTTTTAATTTCTTGTATTTATTAATGAAATAAAAAAATGTGTTGATTTTTTTTCCTTCAAAATAATTGGTAAGGGAAGCGGTTAACATCAAGTGTCATGCTCTACAGGTTTAAAAAATTTATTTGAACTTGAGTGGATGATTAAAAAGTATTTTATTGACGATTGAAAATTTGATCTATATTGGTCTATATTGGGAGATTATGAACTAATAGTAGGAATTGAAAAAATGGATAAACTTTCAGTTATTTCAATTCTTAGAGTAGGTTAGACCATTTCCTATTTTTGTAATTTTCAGGATTTCAGCAAACATTCTATATTTTTTTAACAATTTACAAAAACCTTAACCATTTACAATTACCTTTTTACAAAAAGTTCTGAATGACTCTTAAAACAATTTGACCTTTTGACAAATTCGTTTATTAGCTGATTCAAAACTACGCCGCTAATTCGCCAAGTACGATTAACTTTTTTGCACATTCAATGATATTTTAACTTATTGATCTACTGCTTTTCCTTTATTTCATCAATTCCTTAATTTACTCATTATATAAAATACCATATTAAACAAAAGACGAACGAAAACTAAAACAACAGATAATATTAATTGGGTCGAGAAGAAGTAAAGTCATTACGCCAATCCATAAGATTTAAATCAGATTTAATTGGACACCTGCAAGCGACGTTACCCAAGTCAAAAATCTTGATGGTACCACCAAAACTTTGATGGTTTAAGTTGGTTTCAGTGTAATTCATGATGTTTCAACATCATTTGATGGTCACCATCATCCAACATTTTCCATTTTGTGTTCATGAGTTTTGATATGCAAACAAACTTCCATTATTTCATGATGGAAAATGCTTAACCATCAAGAGAAGTTTGATTCTCATGGACCAACAATCCTTGATGATCAGTAATGGTTCATGATGGTAACAATTTTACATTTCCATGATGATTTAATGGGAATTATTGTTGGTTTTCAGGAATATACCATCAAAGCATTTTTTTAATTGTCGGATTATCATAAATCAGTCCGAATTTCTATATTAGGGTGATGATGGTTCATGATCGTTAAAACATTTGATTTTTAAGAATTTATGATGGAAATTTCTGATGGTTCATTATGAACAAACCATCCGAACAAATTGCTATTCTCATGTTGGACCATCATAAATCAGTCCGAATTCTTACACTGGGGTGATGGTTGCTTATATTGGTTACTATAAAAAATATAATGGTTCATCATGGAATTATTGAGGGTTACCATCAAGATTATGTTGGTCCGACATTCGGAAACCATCAAAAATTTTGACTTGGGTACACGCATGTCTCGAACCTGATTAGCTTCTGAATCGACTAATGACAAATGCCATGATATGTCTATGATGACGTCACTTGCAGGTATCCAATCATCTACTTTTTCATGACAAGGCTTTAAGTTCAGATTATTTTTGTGTTTGCTCAATTCAGATTATTTTGTAAGTTGATTAACACTACGTTAATCAACTTAATTGGATGGGGAGTAAGTTCATGCAAATCATATTACAAATACGTTTTGCACAATGTAACATCTTCTTTTTATTTTTTTAAAATTTCAACAGAGTGTCAGAGACAATGATGGAAAGAATGTTCAACCCGAAATATTGGTTGGAAGCAACATTTGCCCTTACAGAATTGGGAAAGCAGCAAAAAAAGGATATTAAGTTACTGCATAATTTTACAGACTCCGTAAGACATGTTTAATTTTTAAAATTAATAATAACCGCTTCTTTTGGTTAAAGTGAGAAATAAGATGGGGAAATTTTCGTATCGTGATCTGAGGCAGAATAATCGCCAAGTCTTGGCAACTTCCGGGCAGTGGTCCACAAGAAACTAAAAAAAAAAAAATCGCAAAAAAAGGACCAACTTGAATGGTATAACTCGTTTAAAAAAACTCACCTCAGCATGTTTTTTTTTCTTCCTTTTTTTTCCTTTTTTCTTTTGAAAGTTTTCCAGATTAAAACCAATTTGGCGCCTTGGCGATTGTAGTTGGCGGGCAGATCACGATACAGAAATATCCCCAATAAAAACACGAAAGGAAGACATTGATCAAACTTCAATGGTTATTATTAATAATAACCGGTTAATGTGATAAATTAGCTTAAACTATGCACTTTAACAGGCTTATTTGTTTATTATTAATATTGACAGGTTAGTATTAATGCTGACAGACTATCCATATTGACCGTTACATATATACATTGTCTGAAAATGAATAAAATGAGACAAATTATGGTTTATTTCAATATAAAAAAATTAAAACAGCTGCTATATACATTGAAAATGTTTATTATGAAAAAATATTTCCTTATTTAAGATATTAGTTATTTTATTTCGATTTTAAAGGCGTAATCTGTAATACTAATGATGTCATAAAGACAACCGAAAGATTAAATAAATTAAGAATTATATGTTGGATCTAAATATTCTGAGGTTTAAAAACTCATCACTGGTTACAAAGCGCACAAACACTTAAATATAAACTAAAACAAAGACTCATTCAAATGAAAAGAGATTGTCACATTAATATCTGAGCTACAGAAAAATTTATAAAATAGCTTTAAAAGGGTTTTTGCAGAAAAATAAAAATCTAATTTTATAAAATGTAATTAAGATATTACGAATCAGTTATTTATCTTTTTTTAACTACAAATGTAAAGATTAATCAAAATAAACCTATAGGGTATTTCAACGTAGACGTTACAAACTGGAAGGGGAGGTAAAACATACCATAAGGATTGTGAATCGTTCGTAGCCCAAAATACACCGAAGAGCCATTACATTATGACCACCCTGCTAATAACATGTAGGACCACCTTTAGCCCTCAAAACTGCTAGCACCCGCCGTGGCATTGATTCCACAAGGTGCTGATAGGTAGTCTGAGGTATCTGGTACCAAGCGCTCACCAACTGGTCCTGCTATTCCCTCACATTGCGAGGGGGTAGCGTGGCAGCACGAATTTAGCTTTCCAAGTAGGACCAAAAATGCTCTATTGGATTAAGGTCAGGTGAATTTGGGGGTCAAGACATGACTTGAAAGTTACTGGAATGTTCCTCGAACCAATCCATGACGATTCGACCCTTATGACATGGTGCATTATCCTGTAGGTAAACACCATCCCCCGCAAGAAAAACTGTTGCCATGAATGTGTGAACCTGGTCTGCAACTATGTTCAAGTAGCTTACAGACGTCAGGCATTGTTCTATGAGGATTATGGGTCCTAATGTGCCCCATGAAAACATTGCCCACACCATACTACCCCCGCTATCGGGTCATAGCTCATTGTTAATGATAGAGGGTGGTCATAATGTAATGGCTCTTCGGTGTATCAACAGGTGACATCTCTGCTCTGAACATGATGTTTGAACGCATTTAAACTGAGACTTTTATTTATTTGTTATTCTCAAAAAACTGGTTTCTAGTAAGCTAAGAGATTCGACTGTTTTATCGTAATGAATTAATTTGGCGCCGATCTTGCAGCGCTCGGGAAATGAAGACCTGCTTATTTAGCAGACAAAAACTCGTTTGCGAAATAAGCAAGTTATGATAGAACAAACTCTGGGCATGCAATGTTTGGCACTAATTATTAAAAAAAAAAAAACATAACCCTAGCAACAATTTTTCCTCGGTCCCTGTTGGGCTCAAATTTGGCAGAATACAGGTTCTATAAGAACATGCACCGATGGACCAATATTGGGATGTCTAGAATTTTTAATATTGGTGCTATTTAAGGCCAATATCGGCCTTAAATACCAATATAGGTCTTATATTGGCTGAATAATGATTATAAAATATCGGGAGAATCTGACAGTTTTATATAGGGCCGGTATTGGTTGCAAAGTGGCTGTAAAATATCGGATGAATTTGACAATTCTACATATGGCCAATATCGGAAAACAACGGCCATTCAAACCATTATTTAGCCAAGATTCGTGAATATTGGTCCAAGTTATATTGTTACAAGGATAAGTTAAGATAGTTTAGGTGAACAAAAGAACCGGTTTAATCTAGCTTGAACAACCTGTCTATAGTAGTAAAGCGTCTTGACTGCGTAGAATGACATTTTCAGCCATGAGTTGCTACATTATGATGCGCCCAGGGACTAATATAGGGGATAAGGACATTTAACTTTTCCCGGGGGGTTTTAGAAAAGCAACACGCTTTTGACAGACCGGTTTTACGCACAAAAAGTGGCGTTCGTGTCGTCCTAGGGATTATTTTCTGACATCCCCGCCGTACCTTAGCATTGCGCGTAATCAGTGTTGATCATTAAAAAGCAATTTAATATAAATTCTAAATTTTTTTCATTTCCGTAAATCAGTATATAATTTTGTATATTGCTTAAAGATGTCTATTTATTACTCATAATTTATTTGTTTGTTTATTGAAGTTTTAAAACCAGAGATCATTCAGATTACGAGCAATTATATACTATAGTTTCGGTTTTGTTTAGTTTCGGTTTTCAGAACTTGCGTTAATTAAAACCGAAGGAAGGATATTTGCTTATTCAACCATAGTTATTATTTTGAAGCGTCTGGTTCTATTATAACTGAAGTATAGATGCTTATATTAGCATTTTTTTATATTTAAAAATCTGATTTAACAGAACGAGTTCAAAACTAAAACCCTTTGAATTTTATAAGTTTACTATTATTAATTTAAAATTTTTATAATTAAAAATGCACATTAATGATACATTTTTTAAAGCAAAATATAAGCCATGCAACCGTACATTTGTTAAATTTTCCGATGATAATTAAAAATAAAAATCTTTTTCATGAAAATAATTATTCGTAGCATTTATTATGAATTCGATTGTATTATCTTTCAATTTCCGATCTTTATTAATGCCTTTGCACGAATAATTATTCAAATTATAATATATATATATATATATATATATATATATATATATATATATATATATATATATATATATATATATATATATATCCGTATCAAAATCTCCCAATTCATATCTTAATATCCGCGTAAGACTATCTACCTTGCTAATTAATTGCCCAAAATCAAATGCTCTTCATTTTGTTTTGATATAACTAGGAATAAAGATAAAATAACTAATAATTTATGTAAATATTTAAACATTGCAGCCATTATGAATGTTTTTTTTAAAGAAAACAATCATATTTTGCGTTACACGTAAAAGAAAACCACGAAAATATCATTCAGATTGCTTGACGCTTAAAGAGTTCCAGCGAAATGCTCAGTAATCGCAATGAATTTTTTTAATATAATAAATCATTTTTTTAGCGTCTTTGACAGACAGTCAATTATTTGTCAATTATTTGACAGACAGAATATAGCGAGATGCTCTTCATATTTTTTGTAATTTTAAACTCATACCAAAAATCAAAGTAACGTGCAATTTAAATATCGGCGTAAAACAATGTTTATAAAAGTTATAAAAATAACGTATTTTGACCAAGATTAAGTTGAAATTAAAATAATCAAATGTTGCGTTAAATACAAAGGAAAACCACGAAAAATTCTTTTAGATAACTGAACAATAATAAGATTACAGCTAAATGTTCATTATCGCAATGAATTATTTTTTTTAACCATTAATTTTTTTATCATTCTTGACAGAGAGTTTGTTATCTTAATGGATGTTGTGAAATACTTTTCTTATATTTTTAACTTTTAACACGACCCAGAAATCAAAGTAACTTGCAATTTAAATATCACTGTAAAATCATGTTTATAAAAGCTTTTGTAGTAACCTATATATTATTTAAAATTAAATTAAAATTTAGACAAATCAAATGTTGCGTTAAATGCAAAGGAAAACCACGAAAAAGTCTTTTTTAGATAACTGAACAATAATAACATTACAGCTAAATGTTCATTATCGCAATGAATTATTTTTTTAACCATTAATTTTTTTATCATCCTTGACAGACAATTTGTCATCTTAGTGGATTTTGTGAAATATTTTTCTTATATTTTTAACTTTTAACACGACCCAGAAATCAAAGTAACTTGCTATTTAAATATTGCAGTAATATCATGTTTATAAAAGCTTTTGTAGTAACCTATATATTATTTAAAATTAAATTAAAATTTAGAAAAATCAAATGTTGCATTAAATGCAAAGGAAAACCACCCAGAAATCAAAGTAACTTGCAATTTAAATATCACTGTAAAATCATGTTTATAAAAGCTTTTGTAGTAACCTATATATTATTTAAAATTAAATTAAAATTTAGACAAATCAAATGTTGCGTTAAATGCAAAGGAAAACCACGAGATTTGAAAGATTTTTTGAATGAAAATAATTAGAATTTCCATTACACACAAATGAAAACCAAGAAAACGTTTTGCTAGCAAACTAATTGAACGCTAACAGGCAATAATGAGACTATACAATTATTATCATTTTCCAATTTCTTGTGCTTTATATGAAATGTAATGTTTTGACTAGCTTGGAATGTTTACTAAAATGTTCTTTATTTTATTTATTTTTTGTAAGTACATAAATTGTGTTTTATTTTATTTCAAATATTTGAATTTCAGTATGATATAAAGAATTAAATTTTAAGAACATATTAGTTTTTTTTTTGTAATTTTAAAATTTACAAATTATAAATCTTTAAAAAAATCTGAAAAAAATGTATCATAAAATTTGCGAATTTCAGATTTTTCTGGCAAAGAGACTGAATGTTATCAATTATTATTAATCATTACAACTTATAAAAATCAAATAAAAAAAGAATAAATTATGTACAGCTGCAATAAACAAACACCGCAGTTCACTAGAGGGCGTGGATATAGAGTACAAACTAGTTCCTAGACCAGTGATGTCAACGTTCACCGTGACGTCCGTTTGGTCGAGGATGGGCCCTAACCACCCTTCAGCATTGTGCTGTGTACCCTTCAAACTTGTAACAGCTCCCTATGGGGGATCAATAAGTAGTTTTTCCTCTACGTTTTATCTTCATTTTTACTTTTATCTCTAATTGATACGCATTTCTCTAAAATATATTTCACTCATTGTTTTAGGTAATTCAAGAGAAGAAGACGAAACTACTTTGCGGAGGTGAGACTACTTCAGAGAAGAGAAAGAGGAAAGCCCTGATGGATGTTTTATTAGAACATCATGTTCAGACAGAAGAACTCACGGAACATGAAATTAGAGAAGAAGTTGACACTTTCGCTTTTGAAGTAATTCTTTTTTCTCCCATTACATCATTCTTCCAAAATATTAGTCCCTCAGATGACAGATAGTTAAAGTCACGATTCCCAGTAGAACACCAAAGTCAAGCGTCATTAGCTTTCAGTAAGCGGTTGAGTGACCACTTTGATCAGCCTGTATAGGAACCGAGAATGGTCATCGGGATGCTAAAGCAGAGGAGCCATCTCCTCTGCAGAGGATCAAAATTGTGTCTTCTGATCACCCTCAGGGATATTTCCCTGACCATCACTAATCACAAGGAAACAGACAGCTGAATAAAACAGATTTCTAACTTTCATCTGCTTTTATTTTCATCCTATAATCAAAATAAATTTCATTCTTTTTATCCAGCACGCCGTTTCAATGGTTGACTTTGGCAATGATTCTTTAGATTTTGCTGAATGCTATTGTTATTGTTATTATTGCTAAAAAGTTAATTTTCGTCTCTTACAAAGTGAGCTCTTTCTTAAAATCGTTTTTGACAAGGAATTTGATGAGCCGAAAAAAACACGGGATGTTCTATAAATCCTACCATTAATTTAAATGTTTAGATTCCTTGTAAAATATAAGGGCAGAAAGCATCCTCTTCAGCTATCTTGAATTATTATCAACGTTAGACGAAACAAAAACAATTTTTACCAATTACAAACCAATTAGGGGAGGGAAAGTAGTAAGCAGCTGACGAAAAATGCATGGTAATCTAAAACTTTTTTTCAAGTTGAAACCTTTTTAAAGAAAATTATGTGCTTTATAGACGTATTAGCCAAGTGAGCTGCTTTTTATCCCGATCTGAGTAATGATAGTAAATTTACTAAACATTTAATTGCGACTTAAAATCAGTAAATTTTTTTGTTTCTCTTCTTACTAGTTTGTTGTTCTTGTTTCTAATAACACTTCAACAATCCCTGCTCTCCGGCCATTGGCCTTATGTAAATTAAGTCAGGAAAGAGCTCTTTTCGTCTGACAAGACAGCGCCGCAAGGGTTATAACCACTCGAATAGATGGAAGCATCACTCATTCATGAGACCACTTCCTCAATTTAGACATAAATCGAAGAGGAAGGAAATTTTCTCCAGAACCCTGAGCTCTATGTTACTGTTAAGTGACTGACTGCAGGACTTTCAATTCCGCAGAATTTACGAGCCCGTATATCGCGTGTACTCTGTGGGTCTTAGTAGAATCGGGGATCGAATCTGGGCCGATAAAATTTTCGCTTTTATTCTACCAATTCTCTAACCAATGAGCTACCATGGTAGCTCAGCCTACAAAAGTTTTAAAATATATAGATTAAATGTGGTCATTACAGAAAACCCCACATTATGGGCAATGGGTTTGAAACATCATATATAAATATTCAATATAAAAGAAATATATAATATTTTATTTGATTTACTTTTATGCATGATAGGGTCACGATACAACATCCATGGGAATCAGTTGGGCCCTCTACCTAATTGGTCTCCACAAAGACGTCCAAGACAAAATTCATGAAGAAATGGACCGCATATTTGGAGATGACAGAGACAGATTAATAACGACGGATGATTTGAAAGACATGACCTACCTTGAACTTGTTCTTAAGGTAAATCTCTAATTTTTGTGTGTGTACCATATGATGATCATATCATGATCATGTTTTATCATGATTTATCATGATCATGTAAAATCTTTGATACTTATTTTGCATTTTGTTAATGTATATAGTGTTTAAAAATAGTTTTTGAGTGCTTAAAAATACTTAAAAGGTACTTTTTTTTGTTCAAAAATATGACTACGCTCCCTGACGAATTAATTGATATATTTGAGGTCACATACTTGAACCAGTCAGATTGACTCTTAGTTTATGAAAAATCCAATCATTAGAACAAAAGTTATTTAAGCTGATGCCTTTTAATTAAATTTTATCCTATGAGTTCACTCCTTTTTGCTTAGGAATTTGTATATGATGTTTGCTATGAGTTGCATATAAATTTATATCCGACGTATTCGCGCCATTTTGTTTGTGGTTTTCATGCGTGAAACTGCATCTGATGATTTTAGAGATTTAATGACATTCTAAATTATTTTTAGGAATCTCAGAGACTCTATCCATCAGTTCCGCTCATTGCAAGAGAAGTGACCGAAAACCAAATAACGATTTGTAAGTTTCATATTTAGATTCTGATAGGTAACATACACTGGTATAAGAAATTAAGAGAATTTGCAGACTTGATCGATTATCTCTAGAAATACTGAACCGATTTTAATGAAATTTGATATGTGCATACATTGGTACAATACAAAACAAATAATAATTTAACAAAGCATGATCGTGCATAACACTCCTTGAAGTTGGAGGGTATGAAACAGTACTTGCAGAATAAACAAACAAACAAACAAAAACATGGGTTAAAAACATGATTTCATACTTGAACTAAGGAAGTTTAAAATTTCCTGTGGCAATCGGCCTGAATTGTCCTGTGGTAATTTCATACCTTCCGACTCCAACGAGTGTTACGCCCGATCATGCATGCGTGCTACAACTGTTAAATGGTTATTTGTTTTGTATTGTATCAGTGTATGTACATATCAAATTTCCTTAAAATTGGTCCAGTAGTTCTAGATATAATCGAGCAAGTCTGCAAATTCTCTTAATTTCTTACACCAGTGTAGTTGTTTAATAGGTTTATTACTCTATCTAATTCATAATATTAAAAGTTTTATTGAGTAAAATAAATTTTTAATAGTTTTTGAAAGACAGAGTGAAACGATCTAAAGTATGAAACTCTTACTTATTTGCACAATAATGTTTACTTGAGTACATTATTACACACTGCATATTTCACCTGGCCTCCTAAATAAACATTTTTACCAATTTAAAAACCCTAAAATTTTTTTCAGGTTTTTTATTGGGTAAATATTATAATGAATTTTTTTAAAATTATATTCATACATGTATTTTTGTTAGATGCTAAACAAATGAACGAAATTTTATTGCGAATAACCGGTATAGTCTAAGTTTCGAATAGTTCTCATTCTATTAAGTTTTCTTTTGAAATAATCAAAATCTGTGTCTTTCAAGCGTCTGGACAATGTTCAGCAAAAATATCAACTACTTAAAACATAAGTACTGAATTAATTCATTTTTTAAAATATCCTAATAATTAACGAGATCGCCTTCATATCTTTATAATTAATGACATGTTCATAACAATCTGGCAGCTATCAATTTTACGTAGTTAAGTTTCATCAGTTAAATTAAGACAGTTACCAATTTCATTTGGTCTTTGAACGATGATATTCTTTTCGTATCCTAAAACCTACTAATGATTTTATTTTATAACCTGTGTTGAGCTTGCCGACCGATTTTTGACATGATTATCTCTTATCATTATCAGTATTCACTTCCGTAGCCTTGTAAATTTGAACCTAATCTAGAATCCCAGCCTGGATCATTCATTGAGAGAAATTAGCCTTTGTGAAGAACTTTTAGATGTAACTTACCCGCACTTGCGTTACATGATGAGGAAACACACTAAATTCTCAAGTAGTTAGCCCGACGTCAAGGGGATTCGAACCTAAGACCCGTCTGACACTGAGGATATTTTAAGTCAGTATTGCGGTCGGTACGAGCCGGAACAAAATTCCTATCAACTAGCCGCAGCTGGTTGATAGGTAGGTTTCGATCCCGGGTTACCTCAATAGGGGGCGAGCACTCTAGACCCTACTGAGCCATCTTGGCTCTTAATGTTTTTGTGATAGCATTATGTGATACGCTAATTCCGTATCCTTTTTAGCTTTAATGAAACCTTATATAATATAAAAACCTTTTTAAAACCTTTTTAAAACCTCGTCAAAAAATTGCATTGTTTTGGGTGCATATTGTAGAAATCTCAATTGTTTTGAATCAGTGGTTCTTTTGTAGCAGGGTTTCAGTTTCACAACTTACTTGTATATTGTACTTTTGTCTATCGGGTCGTGGTAACCTAGTGGTTTGAGAAACAAACTCGAGGAAATCGAGAGGAGCCGGGGTTCGTTTCTCTACTCTGCTAGTACCCTGGCATTTCTCCTCTTTGCTTGCAAATACTTAAATTGGTTGGATGTATTTGAAGTTAGTTTTTTTTATTATTGTGTATAATGTGTTGCAATCATTTAAAAGCTGTTTTCTAGGTGGTTATAAAGTACCTAAAGGAACGCAGTGTGTAGCATTGATCTATAACTTACACAGAGATGAAAAAGTTTTTCCAAATCCTGAAAAATTTGATCCTGATCGATTTTTACCGGAAAACTCTGTCGGGCGACACCCCTTCGCTTACATACCATTCTCAGCTGGACCCAGAAACTGCATTGGTATAGCCATTATATTGTATTTTAATCCATGATATTGTATTATTTATCCATTATATTGTATTTATCCATTATATTGTATCCATTATATTTTTTCCTATACCTTCCAATTTTTCGATAAAACTTCAAAACTCTTCAACAATCAAATAAAAGAGTTTAATGCACTCTTTTAGTTTTAACTTTTTATAATACATTAACTCTTGAGACATTAATTATTTATCAGTGATTTTGCTTATTATTATTTAGGATATTAAGTAATATCCGTGGATTTTCATCCTTTTTTTAAAAAAAAATTTAAAGCCACAGTTTAAGAGCTGTCAACGCAAAGCAAATCTTAAATGGCCAACTATAGGGGAGAAGGCAGCTAATGATTATTCACAAAAAATATTCTCAATATGTGATTACACAAGGGAACAATTTTTTTGTTGCATTTACACAAATAGATGATCTTGCCTAAAGTGGGTGTGGGAATTTCGAATTCTTTTTTTTTTCCGTATTATTCTGTATTTTTAACACCCATTTAAAATTATATTTTAGAACTTTAATTAGTTTTCATTTATTAATATGTTCCTCATTTAAAATAGCTTGTATTTGCTTCTAAAATTAATTATATTTGTTGTTTAATATTTTAAGGGATAAACATTTAATAAATATTAATTAATAATACAAAATGTTCTGTAATCAAAATCATCGAAATATATATATATTTTGAAATTCTTCTTGAAATTGACGTAATAAAAAAAGGTACGCATTATGGTTTGCAATTTATATTAAAACTAAGTGAAAAACAGACATTTTATCGAGGAAAACGAAGAACCTTTATTTATGAAAGGGAATCAAAAACATGTTTAATTTCCGAAAGAAACCAAGAGATGAAAGGTGACTATCACAAACATCTCGATCACCTCAGCCATAGAATAGATTTCGATATTTTTAATCGGACCTTCCTCAGTAGTAATTCATTAGATAATAGACAAGATGGAACCAGATATAACTTTGAACTCTACCGACTCAATAAGGAACCCCAAATAGCACAAATAATCCGCAGTAATAGGCTGAGATGGTTGGTCCATTTATGTAGAAGCCCTGAAAATAGCACCTTGAGAATCGTCACGATTAAGAATCCCGAAGCATCACGTCCCAGAGGTAGACCCCTACTAGATGGCTCAACAACATCGAGAATGACCTGAAAACACTAAAGATTAGAAATTGGAAGGGAGTTGCCGTGGATAGGAGGTGCTGGCGTTTGTCAGCTGTTGAGGCAGGCAAGGCCTGCAAGGGGCTGTTGCACAGACAAGATGGATCAGTGGTTGAAGCACTGATCTCTCATTGTGAAGAACGGGTATTCAGTTCGCGGTCGGGGCTTAAAGACCACCTATCTTCAGATCGATGGGTACCAGCTTGTGTGGAAAGTATAGTGGTCATGACATCATCACGATCATGTTGACTATAACACCACCATCATGCCATTAGTTAAAACTCTATGATCCCTCTGGCTCATTGCGGGCTGTTGAGGAAAATGAAAATAAAATAGAAAAATGTATCTAATGGATAAGTATTTTTCTATTTCATTTTTATAAAGATTTATAAGAATACTCATTATTCGCTGTGCTTACGAAACGTACTGTATAACATAACGTTTAAAAGTACTCTTTATTTTGAATTATTGTTAAGTGAGCATTGCTTATTAACAGTCGTGCTATTATTGGTTTATTGCTAAAATAATATCTCAATTTTTCCCTAGCTTAGTCACTTTAATTTTATTTATATTACATGAAGTGATGTTTTTTTAAAATTATTTTTTTAGGTCAAAGATTTGCTTTGATGGAAGAGAAAGTAGTAGTTTCCAACGTCCTTCGTCATTTTACGTTAGAATCTTTAGATCAAAGAGACCAATTACCTGCTGCTGTAGAACTTATTTTGAGAAGTCCAGTTCCAATTCGAATAAAAGTTCGAGCTAGATGAGAAATTTTGTTCGTAATGTCTTATAATAATGCTATTTTGTCCTTGTATAAACAATGATGTACCAATTATGAACGTTTTTTTTAACTATTAAAATCGCCAATTAATTTGGGAACATTCTATCATATCTATAATTGTATCCATAAATCATATACATAAATCTTAAAGAGAAATTCATTGAAATCATGCATCGTACGAAAATCATTGTTCTTTGCCGCTTAACTGTTGAACCCCGAACATCGTTCGGGTGCCGCAAAAGAGGACTTTATTTAGGGATTTTTGATCCGGTGTGGCCTTTAACGGCCCTCTCTTCTGTTTGACATTTTCTTAAATAAAAAGACGGTTTTTTTGTTTAGGCAACACATTTTAAAAGAAATAAAATCTTTATTATAATTACGAGCAGCTATCAAGAGGAAAATTTCCAAAAAGGTGAACGAGTCTTTAAAGGCCACTGGATTGTAAATTAGCTGCCCGTGCACCTTTTGGGCAGCTAATTAACATTCTTTACTATATTTTAGTGTATTTTCTTACACTGATCCAATAATTTTCCCGGCAGGAGAGATTGAATTATGATCTAAGAGTATTTCAAAGACTGGTATTTTCATTTTGGCGGGGAATTTGAGAGAGTTCGTTTTCACGTATTCAGTGAATTACCCTAAGCAAATAGCATTTCTTCCTGATTTCGATATGAAATGACGGAAGTTAGGGTCTCATAACAGAATGTAATTCCGATATCTTCATGTGTTAAAATATACCATACCAAAGCTGAATTTTGAAAAGAAATAAAAATTAATTAAAAATTCATGTTCTCTTTCCTCTATTTTTCGCTTAAAAAATGTTTCTTTTCTAGTGTTTTATACTTTCTTCTGAAAAAAAGTCTACTTCAAAGAAAAATACTTATTATTTTTTCCACAATTAAAATTTATCAGAAATTAATAAACGCAATACATACATATAAAAGTTTTGATTGACCATTTAAATTCATATAATTGATTAGAATACCAAATTGTTTTAAAAATATCTTTATATTTGGTCACAATATGGGAGGAAAATGAAACAGTTAAATGGTTAAGGAAAAGGAAAGAAAGCATGCTTTTCTTTCTAAAAATTGATTTAACTTTTATATGAATTAAAGAGACGAATACAGAGTTGAAAGTAGCGTAATATGCTGCACAGAAGTTCCCCAATCAATACGCTACGCTGAAAAAAATTCCTGGATCAAATTGTTGTAAAATTATGGGCATCCTGAGTGTCACTATTTTTTACTGCGAAATCCATTTTCACCGGAACATGTTGCGGAACAAAATGATTTATATAACGTAATTTCAAGAGTAATAATTACCGTAAAATCACTAATTAAATATTACTGTAAAATTTATGGTTTAATATTTTACGGTTAAAATTGATTTTTTGTATCCCCGAAATCATTTTTGGTAAAATAAATTTTAGGGATGATGCACATAAAGTGCCGGTACTTTATACAGTAATTTGGTGCACAATTTTATACAGTGTAGTCACCTTCGGAGAAATTCTGAAAAGTGCGTCATTTGATATTGTATGACTTAACCTTTAGCCTTTGTCATTTTCGAAGGAAAAGTGAGTCCACGAAGGTATTTCAATTATGCCGCATTCTATTTAAGCTGCTCTTTAAGAATCGACTTTTAAATGCGAAAGGGCTTATCGATTTCTACGTGGATGATCAATTTTGATGGAACTAATCTGTATTTGCATTACAAGGAAAGAAAAACCACGAAATTCTTCAATGGTTGACAGGTTACAAGAGATTTCTAGTCCATGATTGTTCTACTACTGAGGATATTCTAAGTCAGATTGTGGTCGATACCAGCCGAAAACAGAATTCGTATCAATCAGTCATTGCTTGAATACAAACATGATCATCTCATTGGGAGGCAAGCTATATCACGCCTCATGTCAAGTTAGACATTGTCGGCAATTGTCCAGTTAGACATCGAAGTAATAAATAGTAAAAGCTAACTAACTGGCCTGAAATTAATTTTTTTATAACCAACTGTGTAAAAGGTAAAGTGTAAACCTCGTGTTTTTCTTTCAACTGACAATGACACAATCTTCAGACATCAGAATAGAAAATTTAAAAATTACGTTTCTGAAGTAAAAAATAGTATTTATATTTTTGTCTCACTGAAAACGAAAACAGTAGGAAAAATTTGGTTAGTGATGATAGCTTATTGTGAAAGTGGTAAACTCAAACATTAAACATAAACGTCATTTATCACTTTAACGACACTAAATCTGATTTCGGATAGTTCTCGTTTTACCCAAAAGTTAACATTTTTGTATAAATAACATTGCCATCCTGAACACAAATACTCCTACCCCTTTCGGCACACATCACTTACCATCATTACTCGATCTTAATCTAGCATCCTCTGATCTCTTCCATAAATCGTCATTTCCAGTCTTCCCGGACACTTTCGAAAGTGATGATCTTCCCATGCTTACCAAGGTGAAATTTTCATTAAGTAACTATGACTTCTCGTGATCCTACCTTCATATAAAAAACGCCGAAAGCTTCATTGCCCGTGTTGTCTTGTGCTGCCCTTAACTCAAGAAATATAGAAAATGTATACAATGTCACAGTAAAATCTAATTACTGTAACAAAAAACAACCATCCCATTCCTTGACTCCATGGTTGAACCAAAAAAGCACGCATTTGCTTGGTCAAAAAGTATACTTCAGCAGAAAGCAATGCCTCAACCACTTTTTGGCTCAACTACAAACAACTCTCAGTTCAACTCCGCCAATACATTAAGAAAGGATCTCATTGGAACAGCATTTGTTCCAATTTAGGTACCTCAAAGAACATTCGAACTTTGTCCCATTTATTATTTCATTATTAGTAAAACAAGAGATCAATCTGCTGAATTAAAGATGCAGAGGTTCGGGAACTAGAAGGCCTAACTGTAATACCAATATTCTTTTAAAAATTATGGAAGAATATAGCACATGCTCTAAATTTTAAACTGAGACTTATATCTTCTCTTAATATTCACTATTAAATTTGAAAATGGATCAGATATTTTGATATATCGTACTGATACTTCCATACCAAATTGCAAAATTTATATTAATTCCTCACCAATGCAAAAATGAAATTAATTTTGCATTTTGATTACCAAATTGCAAAATTAGGGGCGATGCAAGGAGGCAAAATATGGTTCCAAGGAACACCTTTCGCTAAAGTGGGAAAATGAGAAATGATCGTTCCATGTTTATCAAAGGAGCGTCAAACAGCTAATCTCAAGAGCACAAGTTCGAATCTCATAGCGGGTAGCTGTATGGTATGAAAATAAAAAGGCCAATTATTAGCCGTTATATATTTTTTTTTCATTACAGAGTTATAAATCATGTTTTGTCTACATTTTTTAACAGTATGGAAATCATAATAATATATTTGATATTTTCGTTCTAAATATTTATTAGCTTTATTAGGTAAAAGTCGAGTCACTGAAAAATTTCCCGTGTTTTTACATTATATCCTATATTTTGTGTTTATATTTACTGATAATATTTAACTCTACTCCATCTATTATTCTAATATAAATAAACTCGAGGTCAAGCCACAAAAGTACAGATAAAGTATTTCGAGTACAATGGAGCCTTAATGAAATTCCAATATTCCCTTTAGTCTATATTTATTCTATCCTTTTCAGTCCATGCCTCAGGCACAAAATAAACCTTTATCCCACCCCTCACATATAGTTTGTCTATAGAAAGAATGCCCCTCGCCATGAAGTCTTAAACCGTTTGCTGCAATGGAAATGAGAAATAGCACATTTCAAAGAGGGGAGCTTCTTGACTTAGAAATATGAAATTATGACCCAACTTGAAATAATTAAACCTCGTAACGTGACCAACATGAAATAATAATCATCGTCACTATTTCAGACGCATGACTCGAGGAGTTCTTTACATAGACAAACTATACAAGTACACACACCCTTTAGAAGAAAGAGCTCTCTTTCACCACTATACTGTATTCCCTATCTTCGTCCTTTTTTGCAACTCATGTGTATTTTGTATTAGTTACTTAGTCAAATAAACAAAAAACAGCTCAGTAACCAAACAAAATAGAAAACAAAATCAACATTGCTAATTTATTTCTATATAGTTTAATTGAAAAGAAATCAAAATGTACAGTTATCTGCTAAAGTCTTTATTTTTGAAGCAGCTGCTGCCGTAACTTAAAAACGTCTTCGTAGAAGTAGTGTGGGATATCTACGTCTTTTTATTATCCTTTTTGTAAAAAAATCCCCTCTTTTCTTTCCAGTGAATGTTCGAATTGTTTTGAATGTTTTAGTTTTATTATGCTCTTTTCCCTTTATGCGATCGATGATCAGTTCAAGAGCTTTTCCAATCAAATCATAAATGGCTACCAAAGATGCACCCAGCCACAATCCCATGTATCCTCCAATTACACTGAATACTTCCAATGACTGAAAAAGAAGGAATACTATGTACATACAGGAATTAGTTAAATATGTCGAGAGAGATCGGATTAAATAAAAACAACAAAATATTATATATATATATATATATATATATATATATATATATATATATATATATATATATATATATATATATATATATATATATATATATATATATATATGCATGTGTGTGAAATATTTTCAAAAAATGGACTAAATCCATCAAATTCGACCTTCTCCCCCTAACAAGGCCCTACTTCCGAGAATTTCCCTAGGTCTTGATGGTGAAGAAGGGAGTCAAGTTAAGTTTTATTGGATAGGGTTGTCGAAATATCAAACAACCATCTTCTAATTTTTCTCATCTGACATACATTACTCAAGTTATTTCAATTTTAAACAATATGTCCGCCATATTCAATTTACAATTGCAGCGTCACGCATGAACCAAAAATATAACAACTTGTAGATCAAATACTTTTCAATACTTTTTTCTGGAAAATCTAAATCTGCAATAAGAAAAATGTGGGTTCCTCATTCCTATTTAATATAATGAAGTTGCCTTACTCACCTCCAGGGTGTCAGAATAGGGTGTTGAGTTTGATATTATTGAATGCATATTCGGAAAAATTCCTCACACGTATTTTTTTTTTAAACATTGCTGCATTCGCAATTTTATAATCCTTTATTATGGCGGACTTTTCTGTTGACTCCAGGTGACAGATGTGATATTGCGATATGTTTTCTTTTTCTAATATTTTATTTCAAAATTGTTGTAGTTTCTATAATAATTTTACTTGTGGATATTTTTTATAAATGTTCCATATTTTTATAAATGTCTGCCAAAATGGATAAATTTCTTCTAAAATAAGTATGTTAGTAATTAATTAAACAAAAGTAGTAAACTATCCATAACTTTTATTAAAACATTTAAATATAAATATTTATACGCATCTATACTTATTTATTTAAGCAGTGAAGTTGCCGAAAATACTTCCGGTTTTCCATATCTTAAGATTAAATAGCAAAAGTTGAGACATACAAAAGAAGTTGAGAAGAGATGATGAGAAGAAGGCAGAGAAGTTGAGTATAACTTTAGAAAGAATTTATCTGAGTTAAAGTTACGCTAAGAGCTAGAATATAAGCACCAACCGACATGAAGCATTTAGATAATAGAAAATATCACCGAACGAAAGTTACGATTTTGAATGTTTTTATTTAAAAAGAATTTTTATTTAAAAAACTAGCCATTTTTGTCTTTTATTGTCCAAATTGCTCTTTATTAGTTGCAAGATAACTTTAAAAACAAAAAAACCGTGATAAATTTCAATAAATATGTTTGTTAAGTTTCAAAAAATGGTGCTCTCTTATTGTTTGAACAGCTTTTATAAGTAATTAATAATATACAATTAAAATAAGCTCACCTAATAAAAAATTAGTCAAACATAGCGAAATCATAAAAAAAAAAAAAAACATAATTAAATACTGCGCGTAAGTTCCACTTTACCTTCTTTGGATAAAATCAAAATCTTCATTTTAACGTAGGGGCACAATTGTTGCCTTTCATTTAACATACTCACGATGAGTATGCTATTGCTATCAAACTTTTCAAGATGGCAACAGAGAAGGAAAAATAGTAACTAGTGTAATGAAACTCACAAACCCTATGTAGCGGAATGGTTCAGTGTAGAGGGCATTGAATAAAAATTCCTTATTCAATAACAATCAAATTTAATAATGTAAAAAATAAAAACAAATATGATTGTGAGATATTTGTTAGGCTTCTCAATAAGCCTTCTATCACAATCCTTTGTCTGCCACACAATTGATACAGAATTATTGTGAATGATTTCAGTGCTATCTATTGGGCAGGGCTTGCAAATTCACCTGGCATGTTGGTACAACGAGTAAAACTTCTATAAAAGTGTTAGCGCAAGAAAAACTAATTAAATCGAGGTATAGTCAGTAATTCCGAAAACAGAGCGTTGTTCGGCTAGTTTCTTTTGCAGTTAAAATTTAGTATAGTTAGTTCTACCCGATTGTTACAAT
This sequence comes from Parasteatoda lunata, assembly GCA_949128135.1. Classification (NCBI taxonomy): domain Eukaryota; kingdom Metazoa; phylum Arthropoda; class Arachnida; order Araneae; family Theridiidae; genus Parasteatoda; species Parasteatoda lunata. The sequence continues at coordinate 86,894,134 of OX421973.1, forward strand.
AATGAATTAATATAACGGAGGAACAAATTTTTTGATGCATTTATGCAAAAACTTGATCTTGCCTTATTCGGGTAATGGTAACTAAAATCTGAAATTAGTATAAGCTCCTTTAACTACGTAATTTTTTTAAATGACATTTTTAGTCTATTTTTTGTCACAATTTACACGTTTTGAAACGTTATGTATAACAGAGGGTTGCGTAAATGTTGCATCAAACTTCTGTGAGAGGGCGCAAGAATAAGAAATCCTGTGGTGGGCTCTTTCTGAGACTGGGGGATGAATTCAAGAAAGGGAACCGCTAATCCCTAAACAAGTCAAGTGATGGGTGTTAAACATCCCCCAGAGTTTTATTCTCCCTCTGTTATTCTAAACACCATTTGCTGTCTTTTACACCAAACCGGTTAGGGATAATAGAAATACCTTTGGTGGAGAATTCCCATTTTTTTTTTTTGCCAACTAAAAAAGCGCGGGAAAGAAAACTTCTTTGGTGGTTTTATACAATTCAGTGTAAAAATGTCACATGTTGACTATTTATAGTATTTTCCAAACAGTCAGAATTAGCGTGTTGTGTCACAATTTTCTCATTTGACTGTTTTAAATTGTATAAACAACAAATAAACCTAATCACAGTTTTAGAAAACTATTCATTACGCTAGCTATGAAAAAATTATGCACGCAACCACACACACACAATATATATATATATATATATATATATATATATATATATATATATATATATATATATATATATATATATATATATATATATATATATATATATATATTCATTTGCCACTTACGACAAATAAAAAAAAAGAAAACTAATGATTACAAAGTCAGTATCTATATTCTATTCTAAACTATATTTACAATTAAAATCTCCATCATCTGAGTAATTTTATTGAATTCTTTAATTTCTATTAAATGTTATTTAAAAAGTTTTTTTTCGTTCCATCAAACATTTTTCATCGTATATTTAACTTAAAATTATTGTAATTGTGTTATGTCATTGCTCACTGTTTTACATTAATACTTTCAACGTATTATTATGAAACATTTCACTGTTTAATATGAAATAATATTATTACACATTTGAATAATAGCTGAAAAAAACTTTTGAGATACTGTTTCAACAGGTAATTCAGTTTTTGAAAATGTAAGTTTGGTTTCGCTGGAGATATTTATATCAGTTATTAAAGTTATATCTATTTTTTATAAGCTCTTTGATGCCATATTAAAAAGATTGGTTTATTTATATGTTTACTCAAAAAATAAAAAGCTAATGGATTGAGGTTGCATGAATAGTGAAAACTTTAAATAGAACAGTGTATGAACCACGCTTTTTGCAAAATTCATGGCGAAAATTGACATGGTAAAGAAAATACATCGCATTTTTTGAAAAGGCTTTTAAAAAACTAAAATCAGCACCTTTAAGCACTTTTTAATGGAGGTAAAACTTTTAAGAACGTCCAACCTCCGATCATTTTCTGTGGAACAGAGAGTGAATTCACTGTATTTAAATGACCTTAGGTACACATCAATATCCTTGTTTTAATTAGATACAATTTAGGCATATGTAGCGAATCGATATCCTCTTTTTTATGCCTACAATGCCTCTTTTTTATGCAAATTTTAATAGTTTTACAATTTTTTAAGGGATTTATTTCTTTAACTGGGAGAGTAAATTGTCTTTAATCCTAAAACGGTTTAATTTGAGGAAAGAAATTCCTTGTAATTGAGAATTTAAATAAAATTGAGAAAAAATTCGTCATAAATTTGGGGTAAAATATACTTACATGGAGAAAATAAATCTCTTAGAAGAAAAATCAAAAACCTTTTAATCCCATAAATATTAATATAATATTAGAACGACCTCTTCTTATTTGTATAATTATCAGCTAAAAATAATTTAAATAACTCTCGAGCAAATAAAGAAAATAAATTTTTTTTGGTATATTTTTTTCGAACGCCAAAATGAACTTCCTTTTTATTTTAATAATATGAGCTTCATTATTCTGTGTGATAGCGTAATTATTATTAAATTCTAAATTTCTATTTTAATTGATTAACCATCAAAATACTTTATCGATTGAGATCATCTATAGATTTGCATTGCTTTGCACCTGTTTAGAAAAATAATATTTCTAAACATTTCCTACCGTAAAATAACGTTAATTTTCTCAATAGACTTGGTAATATAAAATATTTCCATACTCAAGCTGAGTCAATAACATTTCGCGCCTCAATTCTTACGTAACAGTTTCACCACGCGAATTAACAGGTATTTAGGAACTGGGTATTGACAATGATGGTACTCTGAAGAAAGTAAACACAGGGTGACAAGCTGACAAGATATCCGATTCCACTATTCCATTAGCTGGTTATGACAAAAATTTAAAAATAACTTGAATACTTCAATAACATTGTGAGTAAATGTTCAATTATATTCTCTTTGCATTTGCATTGATAAAAGAATTTTTTTTTTCAATTCGGTTCTCATATAATTTTTTCGTCCGTACTATTTAGTCATAATTTTAAAAAAAATATTTAAAATATGCAGATAAAAATCCATAGCAAACTATAGTAAAAATTCATAGAAAATAAATGAAATATTTTATTTTATATTTTAATTAGTTGTATTTTCATAGGAGTTACAGTGTCATGGGATATTTTATTGCATATTCTCCAGTTTGTTAGAACAATCTATAATATTTTAAATGAATTTAAACGTTACATTTTGTGCAAAATATTTTTTGTGACTTGAATTACAGAGAATATTAACCTAAATTATATGTTTGTTAAACGTATTTTTGTGTCAGATATATATATATGCCATTTAGTGAGGTAGAATTAAATACTTTAAAGCAAGTTACTATTTGTGTTTATGTTAACATTACTTTTCTGTTTCAATTCATTTTTAAATTGTGATATACTTTTAACTGCAAAATCTATAGTTTGCCGAAAAAGCAATTTTAATGCAATAATAAAAACTCAGATAAACAAAACAAATAAAATTATACCTTTAATGACTCAGTTAATAGAATTCTATTGTAGAATAATTTGAAGTACTTTATTTTAAACAGATTAAAGTAATTTAAAAAAATGATAAATGTGTGATGATAGTTCTTAAAACTAAATGAATTATTTATATGCAAAATTTGACAAGTTTCCTTCTGTTATAAAAAGCTTTTATTTTTATCAATTTCACTTACTTGGAGTAAATTGAACAAGACAAGAAAAGAGGTAAGCAGCTTTCTTTTCTTTCTTAAGTGTTGATTTCTACTATTCATATTATCATTATTATTTTGGTATAGATCACACTAGAGTAAGAATGATTGTAAAAAAAATGCTTTTTCAAATCTACATGTCTATTTTTTACTTCAATTATTGTATTTTCTTCGAATATTACATATATATACAGCTAATATAATTATTATTAGTTTTAATTTTCAAACAACATATTTGGTTTGAACCATAGTTTTTATAAAATCATAAATGTTAAATACAATATTAGGGTGACCTGGGGTAAAAGAAGTTATGTACCAATTAAATTGTTTATAATTTACAAACAACATATTTGGTTTGAACCATAGTTTTTATAAAATCATAAATTATAAATACAATATTACCTATATTTTTTAAAGATACCAATCAAATATATTTATCATTATCATTGAAAGAAATGTCTGTAAATGCCAAACTTTTTGGAAATTTTAAAACGTAAATCTAAGCAACATAATTAAAATGCAATGTTTAAATAATATTCAAAATAAAAATAAAGAATACTTCCAATTTATTCACAAAGTTATAAAGAAGACATAGTTTAAATTATAACTGATAAAATGCGTCTTAAATTATCAAAAAAAAACCATGAACTTAACCCTTAAGTATAAAAATGTTAACATGATTTTACATTCAATATGCAATGGTATTCAAATATCGTAGTATCTCATTTTCGGAGAGTTAATATCGTTGTGCAAGCGAAGTAATTCATTTGCAATCATTGGATCATTGGTTACTAATTCTGCCCACTTTTCTGTGGATACTAATTCGTCAAAATGCTGTAAAGCAAAATTAGAGACTTCACATTTTAATTTTTGATCATCATAGAAATACGCCATTTTCAAAACTTCACAAACCTGATCAATATTGATGTTTGAAGCGATGATATCTGCGCAATCTTGTTTCAGAGCTAATATAGCGTACTTGTCTGAAATTATGTAATAATCTTTCATGGACAGCCATGTCTTGTCTTCTATTTCCCCAGAATACAAATATTTCAAGAAGTTCTCGAATGTTTCACTATCATAATCTGTGATTTTGATCGTGTTTGTTCTTGATTCCTCAAAATCATCTTCAAGCATTTTCAGGAAAACGGGAGAATGGGCTGCCAGTACTGATTTATGAGCTGGCAGTTTTTTTCTGCCAACTTCAAACACTACATCGCTGAAAGCTTTTGAACTGTAGATGGACTTGAAATCTTTTACGAACAAATTATCTAGTTTATTCATTTTTCGATAACACTCTGCTGGAGAGCTTAAATGACCATGTAATTTTATACAAAATTTTAAGATCAACTTGTCACTCCTCATTCGTTTGTTGTGCTCAGATTCTTTAGAATGCACAGTTGAGCGATCATAAAGTTCTGAAGTAGCATCGACACAAATAATAGCGTCCATTTTTTTAACAGGAATACTAATTACTTTGTTACACTTTTTGTACACAGAATTATCAGAGTAGTTAACTGAAATGTCAATTTTCAGTTTCAGAGATGGCGTGTCGGATTCTTCAAATGTCAACAATATCAATTGAAAATGAGACACATCATCAAGTCCCCAAAAGCCCACTTTGAGAAACTGGTACATTAATTCGAAACGGAATTTGATGTTCACATTCGGAACTGGACAAAATATTGGGGTTCGAATTATTCTCCCTCCTAATTTAGAAAGTTTAACAACTTCAAATTCAGCTATGTATTCTTGAGCCAGATAGCTTTTTGTCACATAATCCACTATTTCAGTTGACTCTGACATAATTGGGTTTTCGAAAACTGCGAAGCACACTAAAATATCCACTCAGTTAGAAAACGAGCATTGAAATGATGCATATGATTACAAAATGAGCGGGAGAAACAGTAAATAAAGGTTATCGATTCTCTGCTAGTCAAAAGTTTCAGTTTGCGTTTCCGTTTCATTTATTCAAGGTCAAACACTACATCGTCAAGGTTTTGGATCGGAATTCTGAATACATTTATCTGTAACATGACTCAAAAGATGAAAAGAAAAACGCTTCTTAATTCTGAAATCTACATTTTTCCGTCTTCTTTTAGTAGAAAGTCTCGCTCTCATAGCCATTTATTTACATAAATTTATAAAATGAGACTATTAAAAGATATACATTTATTTACTCAAATAAAATTCAGATTCTCTTTTTGTAACTCGCATTGATAAATAAAACTAAAAAAAAAAATTAATTGAAATTAGAATTATTTAGATTCAGGTTAGAATAAAAAAAAAAAATAGAAAAAAATGTTATCAATGATGAATTTACGCATTAATAACAAATAAAAGTTTTTCTGAACTGCTAATTTCTACGCTTTTTGGAAAAATTTCTTCTAGCAGTAGCTAAGTTTTTATTTTAATGTCTGTTTCTTGAATTTGAAAATTGGATTTAAGTTTATAGTAGGGATATTTTAATATTGTGATGTGTCGAGCCAACTACTCGTGCAATCGCCATCAAGGTCTCAAGTAGATTTTAAACTTGCAAATTAAAAAAAAAAAAAATATGTAGATGTTTACCCGGGGCTTTTAAAATGTTGGCAAAATTACCGAGTATTCGGAAAGTTTTAGTTTATAATTGTTTACCATTTTATTAGATATTTAACAATGAGCGTAGAAGGCGACAATCTTGGTTATTTCTTTCTTTTAATAAAGTATAATGAGTAAATTATACATTGTTTTTTTATACTTTTTTTTAATAATTTCAAGTGCTATAGATACAAGTATTACAGATATTAACAACCTTGAGAAATATTTTTATAAAATTCAAAAACTTGAGAATAAATAAATGAAGAGCAACATGCATACATTAAAAATAGTTAAAAATAAATCATAATTGAAATAATAGTTTTAAACTGCGATTATAAATTTGTAATTTTGTAATAAATATGCCAATAATCATTTTTTCCCCTGCTCCCAAGTTTCGTTTCGACTTCATTTAGGCTATTTATCTAATTTTATTTAAAAATTTGTAGCTTTACAATTTATTCAATTAATTTATCACAGCGATGTTAATGTGTTGCAAAACAATACAATGGTGCGCAAACACCTAGATCAGTTCCCAATAAATTGTCTAAATTAAAACACTTCAAGTATTTTAAACTCTCTCTCTCTCTCTCTCGATGATTATTATTAAAATATATTTAACTGATAGTAAATATTTCTTTTAATATGGAAAAAAGTTTCTTTGAAGATTATACATTCCAGGATTCTCCATTTATTTGTTATTGAAATTATTATTTTTAAATTAAATTTGATTAGCTGTTCTACAAAAAATGGTTATACGTTTGCTCTCGACAAGATTGATTTTTTCTTTCAAATCAAATGATGAACATTCCAGTTTTCCTTCAAAAAACTAATATTAGTTAAAATAATAATTTTAACGAAAATCTGTTCCTGTTTCATTCAATAGAAAGTCTTGAACATTCACCTTATTACATATGTTTTCTTTGATTTCGATTTAATTACTTCTCGAGAATGTGGTTTTAGTGAAAAGTTAAGGTTATGAAAACTAATCATTGTCTACATATCTGCACCATACTAAATTATAATGCTTAATATTTTGAAAAGGTAGCAATAAAAAACGATGTGACTACAAAAGCTTACTATGAATTACATTCTTACCCATTTGTGATATGACTACAAAAGCTTAATGTAAATTACATTCTTACCCAGTTGTGATTTGACTACAAATGCTTAATATAAATTACATTTTTACCCATTTGTAATATGACTCCAAAAACTTAACCAAATTATATTTTTAACCATTTGTGATATTATTACAAAAGCTTAATGTAAATTACATTCTTTTCCATTTGTGATATTATTACAAAAGCTTAATGTAAATTACATTTTACCCATTTGTGATATGACTATAAAAGCTTAATGTAAATTACATTCTTACAAATTTGTGATATTATTACAAAAGCTTAATATAAATTACATTCTTACCCATTTGTAATATGACTCCAAAAACTTAATCAAAATTATATTTTTAACCATTTGTGATATGATTATAAAAGCTAAGTATAAATTACATTCGTACCCATTTGTGATATTATTACAAAAGCTTAATGTAAATTACATTTTACCCATTTGTGATATGACTATAAAAGCTTGATGTAAATTACATTCTTTTCCATTTGTGATATTATTACAAAAGCTTAATGTAAATTACATTTTACCCATTTGTGATATGACTATAAAAGCTTAGTATAAATTACATTCTTACAAATTTGTGATACGATTACAAAAGCTTAATGTAAATTACATTCTTACCCATTTGTAATATGACTGCAAAAGCTTACTATAAATTACATTCTTACCCATTTGTGATATTATAACAAAAGCTTAATGTAAATTACATTCTTTTCCATTTGTGATATTATTACAAAAGCTTAATGTAAATTACATTTTACCCATTTGTGATATGACTATAAAAGCTTAGTATAAATTACATTCTTACAAATTTGTGATATGATTACAAAAGCTTAATGTAAATTACATTCTTACCCATTTGTAATATGACTATAAAAGCTTAGTATAAATTACATTCTTACAAATTTGTGATATGATTACAAAAGCTTAATGTAAATTACATTCTTACCCATTTGTAATATGACTATAAAAGCTTAGTATAAATTACATTCTTACAAATTTGTGATACGATTACAAAAGCTTAATGTAAATTACATTCTTACCCATTTGTAATATGACTGCAAAAGCTTACTATAAATTACATTCTTACCCATTTGTGATATTATAACAAAAGCTTAATGTAAATTACATTCTTTTCCATTTGTGATATTATTACAAAAGCTTAATATAAATTACATTTTTACCCATTTGTAATATGACTCCAAAAACTTAATCCAAATTATATTTTTAACCATTTGTGATATGATTATAAAAGCTAAGTATAAATTACATTCGTACCCATTTGTGATATTATTACAAAAGCTTAATGTAAATTACATTTTACCCATTTGTGATATGACTATAAAAGCTTAATGTAAATTACATTCTTTTCCATTTGTGATATTATTACAAAAGCTTAATGTAAATTACATTTTACCCATTTGTGATATGACTATAAAAGCTTAGTATAAATTACATTCTTACAAATTTGTGATACGATTACAAAAGCTTAATGTAAATTACATTCTTACCCATTTGTAATATGACTGCAAAAGCTTACTATAAATTACATTCTTACCCATTTGTGATATTATAACAAAAGCTTAATGTAAATTACATTCTTTTCCATTTGTGATATTATTACAAAAGCTTAATGTAAATTACATTTTACCCATTTGTGATATGACTATAAAAGCTTAGTATAAATTACATTCTTACAAATTTGTGATACGATTACAAAAGCTTAATGTAAATTACATTCTTACCCATTTGTAATATGACTATAAAAGCTTAGTATAAATTACATTCTTACAAATTTGTGATATGATTACAAAAGCTTAATGTAAATTACATTCTTACCCATTTGTAATATGACTATAAAAGCTTAGTATAAATTACATTCTTACAAATTTGTGATACGATTACAAAAGCTTAATGTAAATTACATTCTCACCCATTTGTAATATGACTGCAAAAGCTTACTATAAATTACATTCTTACCCATTTGTGATATTATAACAAAAGCTTAATGTAAATTACATTCTTTTCCATTTGTGATATTATTACAAAAGCTTAATGTAAATTACATTTTACCCATTTGTGATATGACTATAAAAGCTTAGTATAAATTACATTCTTACAAATTTGTGATATGATTACAAAAGCTTAATGTAAATTACATTCTTACCCATTTGTAATATGACTATAAAAGCTTAGTATAAATTACATTTTTACAAATTTGTGATATGATTACAAAAGCTTAATGTAAATTACATTCTTACCCATTTGTAATATGACTATAAAAGCTTAGTATAAATTACATTCTTACAAATTTGTGATACGATTACAAAAGCTTAATGTAAATTACATTCTTACCCATTTGTAATATGACTGCAAAAGCTTACTATAAATTACATTCTTACCCATTTGTGATATTATAACAAAAGCTTAATGTAAATTACATTCTTTTCCATTTGTGATATTATTACAAAAGCTTAATGTAAATTACATTTTACCCATTTGTGATATGACTATAAAAGCTTAGTATAAATTACATTCTTACAAATTTGTGATATGATTACAAAAGCATAATGTAAATTACATTCTTACCCATTTGTAATATGACTATAAAAGCTTAGTATAAATTACATTCTTACAAATTTGTGATATAATTACAAAAGCTTAATGTAAATTACATTCTTACCCATTTGTAATATGACTGCAAAAGCTTACTATAAATTACATTTTTACCCATTTGGGATGTGAAGAAGAAACTTAATGTAAATTATAGTCTTATCTTTTTATGATATGACTACTAGAGAATAAGATAAATTATATATTCTAACCCATATGTGTAGACATAACTGCAAAAGAAATTATTAATAGATAATAAAATTTTATTAAAAATATTACTAATAAGCATTGCTGAATTAAGAAATATTTTTTTCTGAACCCTGAAAGACTTTGACTAATCATGATACAAGAATGATGATAAGAAAAAAATACTATAATTATGCAAACATAAATGACATTTGATTTTACATGTTCAACAACTTCATTACACATCAGCTAATAAAAAAATTTGATTTTTCAATAACAAAATTTTCACCAAGTTGCTCATTTATCGAAAATATCACACTTTAAAGAAACTAGAGAATGTCTTTGAAAGATAAAATAAAAAAAAAAATTTCCATCTTTTTTGTGACTTTCAATGAAAACTGAAAGAAGATTTTCAGTTTTGATTGGAAAACACAAAAAAAAACATCGTTTAAACAATGGCTAAAGATAGATGATTAAACGAAACAAAATTATGGTTATGATATATTTTCTTATATTAATATGTTAAAAATATGTAGATGATATTTCACTAGATGAAAGTGCTAAGTTCAATTTTTATATCGAAAAGACTAATTTAACACTAGAAAGACTGAAACTTTGTACATTGATCATAAACACTCTTTTATGGAGGTAAAAATCATCGGAAATCTCGAGGATCAAAGAGAAGAGAGCTCAGTTTATATCCATTTTTCACATAAATAACGGATAGATCGTCCTCTCTTGCAATTTGAGGATTACTATGTTTTAAGTGTGAAATCTGTTCTTCCTGAGAGTTACTACGCATTGAAAGTGGTTCAAAATGAGGAAAAACCAATTTTGTTTGCGAGTAAAATCGATTTTTCTTTGAATCAATTTTTATATACATAAAGAGTTCTTTTTCGTGGCCTTAATTTACTTAATTTAATTTTATTTTATAACCGTCGTTGAACAGCCGACCCAATTTTTGGGTTTACGACTACTAATGTTCAACTCCGTAGCCTTGTAATTTGGAGCCCAGTCCAGAAAACAAGGGTACTCCTGGATCAAGAATTGGGAGAAATTTGCCTTCGTGGAGGACTTACTGATGAAACTAATCCGCATTTGCGTTACTTGGAGAGGAAGACCACGAGAACCTCCCATGGTTAACCTGACGGCAGGGGGATTCCACCCATGATCCGTCTACCGCTGAGGATATTTCATTTTAGCACTGGGGTTGGTGTAAGCCGGATGCGGAATTCGTATCGACCAGCCATCGCCGGGATCGAACCCCGTTCACCTCATTGGAAGGCGAACGCTCTATCCCCTGAGCCGTCGTGACTCTAATTTAGTTAATTATAAATATGAATATTATTCATTATAAATATCAATATTTTACCTGTAAAATATATTTTCTATGTTTTCGAAATTGAAATCATAAACGCTAATTTTAACTTTTTTTTACAAAACTATTTTACTTTTGTGGCAACTTTCGTGTTTCTTTCCTTAATTCTACTCACAGTTCACCTTTTAGTTATAGTTTCTATAAATTCTTTTGATATCTCAGGCTTGTATCTTTTTCTAAGTGTGAAGCTGAAGTTTTGAACATTAAAATTCTATAAATCTATTATATGAGTAAGTTGAAGTCAATTATGAATAATATTTTAAAATTTTTTTTTAAATATTTAAAAAAATATTTAAAAAAAATTTATATATATTACACAGTTTCAATAAAGTTCTTGCTTTTCATGAAATCTGCAACAAAATAAAAGAAATTAACCCTATTGTTATATGCTAATCAAATGCAACTGAAGCATATTAACTGAAATATTTATGAGTTTTCGTGTTTTAGGAACTATTTTAAAATGACATAAGGGAAGTTGAAGAAAAATATTGTAAGAATTTTAGAGCGCATATTAGATTCTAACCAAGAGTTCACGGGATGAAGGTGCTAAGAAACGTGTTATAAATTTAGAGTTCGGTTAACAAATTTTTTATTTTTTTTAAAGGAATGATTTAAATTATTATATACTATTTAGAAAATGAATTTAAAAATTCTATATCATTATTCTGAAATAATTTTCTATCTAAATATATATATTTCTCTTACACGACAGCAAAAAAAAAGCCTCATTACAACTTCCCGAATGGCAACGTTAGAAAATCGACCAATGATTGCATCTAAAAATGTCACATGCCAAATCTAGCTGAGGTGGCTCAACATATAGCGCTTTTAAAAACGGAAACAATAACCAGAGTGAGCATTATCAGGTTGTTCAATTCAGCTGCGGCAAAAATAAAAATAAACAACTTAAAAAATAAAAATGCTGTAACCAGCCATAGAATTTTATCAAAATTATGATACCTGAGCGCTTGACGTAACAAATCCTTCAATTCTAAAAGTGTTGTACCGCCAAATGCCCAAATTAACAATCGCAATTTCAAATTAATATTGAAATGTACAGGTTTAGAATTTTCTACAGTGAAAAGTTTTCGGAACTTCAGTATTCAAAAAAGTATACAAAAGCTAGACGTTAAGAACGTATCCAATGAGCGAGAAAAGCGAGCATTGGATTGCGAAGCAATCCGAAATGAACTACGAAAGCAGTTCCGGGGGTTGGTGAGCTGCCCTCCTAGTAGTTTATAATTTGTTAAAAAATCTTAAAAATTTATAAAATAAAAAGAATTCATTTGATGACATAATTTTCAATCGAAATGACCTTGCTTTTTGCAAGAGAGGATCTTTCAAATTAGCCGGGAGTTATAGCAGATTTATCTTCATTAACCTTACTTTTTTATTATTATTATCAATAGTTTATAACAATAATAAATAAATGAATCTAATGAATAAAGAGAAATTTTTTTTATCATTTATTGAAGTTACCGATATTTTTCATAAGTCGATAGATGAAAAAGTTGAAAACCAAATAATTAAGTCAAAAAATTAATATCAATTTAAATTTCCTAAATTGTCTTGCATCGGATATGACTTAAATCGCCTCACTAATAGCAGGCTTATGAAGACAGTGACTCAGTCTAAACAATGACTAGTTGCATTTTAAATAGTTTAAAAATTAATATGTGGTTGAAAGACTACTTGTAAAAAACTTTTGATTGAAATTAAACGTAGAATGTTTAACAAAGTAATTAAAAATGCAAATATTAATTTGAGTATATTATATATCAGATAGAAACAATTATAGAGACAATTAATTATAAAAATTATTTAAAACTTTGCATTAAATTATAATTTTCGATTTAATAATTCAAATTTTGTTTTGGGGAAAATGTTGTAAATGAAGAATTGCTATAATAGCAGAAAGGAAAACAAATTGTTTTTATCATTTTCATTTAATTAACTTATTGATCTTAAGTATAAATATATTTATAGATATTTAAAAATTGTTTTTAATTGGGACTATGTGTTAATAAACTTGAAAACAACAAAACAATAAAAAGTGGAAAAAGTCTCATATGGTGCGAATGGATGAATGTGTGTAAATCAGTACAGTACAAGAGAGACAGACTTTTTATAAGAAGTCGGTATGTGAAATGTCTTTTTACCCTCACATTTTTACGCTGAAACCAATACCTATGATCCCTATGATCCCTTACCAAGTGGTAGAAACATTTGCTCTTCATTCCAACTTTTAGTTCGGATTGTTCGATATACTCCTTTTTTCCTTTTTTAATTTTCGCCTATATATATCTCTATATTTATTTTTTCTTTGTGTATTCATGTAAAGTTTAAAAATTATGTTTTTCATAGTAAAATAGTAAAATATTTCTTAAGGGTCGTATTATATGTTATGTTACTAAATAGGAATTTATTTTAAAACTTATATTAAAATTCTTGTTTTGAATAACGAAGATATTGATATTTTGGAAATTATTGTTGTTGGGAAAAGTAATGTTTATTATATTTAATATATACAAAAAATGTATTCTTCATAGTAAAATATTATTTAAGGGTCGTATTATATGTTATGTTACTAAATAGGAATTGTTTTTAAAACTTTTATTTTAACATTTAAAAAAAAAAAAAAAAACTGCAGCAATTATAATCAAAATTTTAAAATTCCAATAACTATTTTTATAACACGAAATTGAAACAGAACCAAAAAAAGTTTTATTTATTTGATTTTATGTAAAATATATTTCTTTGATTTTTTTTATTTCAATTTGATTTAATTCACTTAAAAGAGCGCTTTTCGATTCTCGATTTTCCATATTTTTTTATGTACAATTAAAAATATTCGTTAAATTAAATTTGTAATAAAGAAATTAAGTTTTTCAAAAAATAACATAAAACTTGAACAAAACAATTTATACAAAAAAGAAAATAGCAATATTGAAACTGACTAAAAAAGAATTAAGAAAACGGCATACAAACAAGCATACAAACAAGCATTTCCACCCCTATTCCTACGCTGAAAGTGTCACATGCCCACCAGTGGAACCCAAAATCAGATGTGACAACTGCTGTCACAGCCCCTGGAAAAGGTTTTAAGAACATTATCAGGATTAGAATTGCTTTGAAACCCCTGCCTGAAAATTGCCGTCGTAAATGGGTAAGGTGCTTTCTTTTTATGACCTAGTGGCGTATGACGACATTTCCGGCAAAGTTTCCCATGCAATTTTAATCCTGACTTTCCTAGTAGTTTGTAGCAACATTTACGAAGTCCTTGTTATATATAACGTTTACAAACTTCTACATTACGACAAAAAATAGATCAAAAAAGAAAGTTCAAAAACTGCAGGTTTGAGAGAGAAACGGGTATCAGATTTTAAGTCAGTGATACGAAAGTATCAACAATCTGTTAGCAAATGCGCAACAGAAAACAAAAACAAAAAAAAAAAACTATTCCTATATGTAATTTCAAACTAGATATTTAATATGCAAAGAATCATAATTTTACCTCGAATTTCGGTTTGTGCGTGACATTGGAAATTTCAAAATCGTCAAACTGTATAATTATGTCAATATTTCCACACCTACAAAAATAAAAAGTCGAATTATTTAATACTATACCATACTTAACTTTTTGATTGGTTCATAAATTAGGCGAATCAAAGTTAAGTGACTTATTAAGAAAAAAAAAGTTAATATAAATTTTCGCTTTGAATATACCAGGATCTTTATTTTAACATGGCTCAGATGATGCTTTTCAGTTAACATGTTAATACAGATAGGTAACCTTTTTTTTAAAAAGCATTTAATATAGTTCTCATGAAATAGATCTGATATATAAAATGATATGGCTTTTGAATAAAAATGCAAGCAAACCTGTTTTTTGTGAATCTATTTTTTTAATTAGCTCTTCCATCTTCCTCTGAGGAAGAGATAAAAGCTACCTAAACGAAAAATTAATTAAGCTTTATTTTAATGTCTTCACGAAAAAAAAATAACAGTTTTAAATCCGATATAATGATTCATTTTTTAGAAATACTTATAGATTAAAAAATAAAAAGCAGCGAATTATAGAACTTGCAAGTGATACTTCTTGTTTCTTTCAATATATATTTATTATTAAAACTGTCTGATTTTGAGATGTTTAAAAAAAAATACTTACTCTGGTTTCCACATTTTTTCATCAATACAATCTTGCTACATATCGAAATGGGAAAGAAAAAAATAAAACATTGAAAACACACACAAACATTATTTAGCAGATAATACTTTTAAATGAGGAAAAGATATGTAATGCAAAAAAAAAAAAAAAAAAAAAAAAAAAAAAAAAACAATATTTCACCAAATGAGGATTTTCTTTTCTTTTTACACATTCGACTTCATTTGACAGATAATATTTTTAAACGTGGTAAGGATATGTAATGCGAAAGAAAAAATAAAATAAATAAAATAAAATAAAAAAAATAAAATAAATAAAATAAAATAAAAAAATAACTAATAACTTTTCATGTTATGAAATTTTTTTGTAAGATTTTGTAAGACATTTTTTTAACAAAAAAAAAAATTTCTTAGCCATACTTTGACCAAATGTCGTTTTCTTTTTTAAATAAGTGATTTTCAATTCAATTAAAAATTTCGGACATTATCATTAGGTTTTACAATTGCCCCAAAAATAGACCTTTTTACAAAAGGTAAAAAATTTCGTGGCAATAATATTTTTGAGAAAATGCACACTTTTCACAAAAATAAAATTTTTTTTTTATTAAAGGTTTACTTTTATTGCATTTAAATGGAAATTTTTATTCCAGGAAATTATTTTTATCGTTGCTAAATATGTTAAAATAGCTTTATAAGTATGATTCGGAAATCTTTTTTATTAAGTTCCTTAGATAGCTAACCACATAGTTAATAAATTGCTAAATTTTCGAATCCAGTTACTGTTTTTGATGTTTGGATGTTATAGTAAAATATGAATCTTCTAGTGTTAAAAAGCAAATTTAAGTTAGAAAAAAAAAAAAAAACCTCCAAACATATCCATTTTCAAACTATTTCTGCTGGATAAATAGCAAAATGTTTCTTCCAAATATTGTTCACATGACAACACTGATGCGACGCAGCATTTCTACGCAATGCTTAAGCAATGGCATGTAATGCGTTTAATATTACATTCGTCTCATTATAAAAAATTATTATTGCCAACATTAAATCAATGGTTTATTTAATTTTACATGAGTTTTCTAGCTTATAAATAATTAATGGAGCCAAAATATCTGAGATCAGTGAATCTCACATTAAGTTGTGCAAGAGCTGATTAATAAGACAATAAAAAAAAAATAAAAAAAGTGAAGTAAAAGAGTTTTGTGTAAATTTAAGAAATGCATACTTACTTCTTTAGTCTCTTCTTCATATTTCAAGCCCTGGAAAAAGCACAAATATGATGTACAGTCAGCAAAAAAAAAAAAGATATCACCCTGAATAATTTTCGTTCTAATGATCGGATTTTCACGAACTAAGTGTCAATCTTAATGGTTCCTGGGGGTGACCTCAAATATGCTAATTAGTTAGTGCTAACTATTAATTAAGTTACGAAATCAGACACAAAAACGTACTTTCTCTGAATAAACATATATTTTTTTTTACATATTTGGAAACCAGATACTTGAATTAGGGGGGGTAGACAAAATTTTGAAAAAAATGGGTGGTAAATAGGGTCGCAACAAAGGTTTATATATTTGGCGATAGTCCAGAAAACCGCCAAAAAAAGTCGCCAGCGCAAATGAATATTTTAAGATAACCCATTGACTAATTCAAAAGAAAATGCCTAATTTTACTAGGTTGCTAAGCAACCAAGCTCTGACTGGAAAAAAAATTGTAATAATGTTTTGTGATTACTCAGAGAGGTTTAATTAATAGTTAATAGAAAATATCTCGAAGTTTCTAGGCAATTGACAATTTTTAAGCTGATTTCTGTCCAAAAAGCAAAATTTTTTTAATATTTTAATCTCCCTTGAAAAGAAAATTTGAATCAATTATAAATTATTTATGATTTTCTAAGTTTTAGAATTTAAATACATGAACATTTTACCTGATATTATTTAGATTATGTTGTTTCTGCTATATTTATTCGAGGATTTCATACTAAAATCAAATTAACATAACTTATTATGGCTAAATACAAAATTTTAGGGATAATCACTTTTACAGCTTTAATCAAGTCTTCTAGGCAAGAAAGTTTGAAGAAAAAAAAAGTGCTTGAAAAATAAAATGTATACTGTATAGTAATTCTAATGCGCATTCACAAGTTTTTCTATAATTCACGATATTTCTTTTTCCTATAACTCAAGGAATTGCTGAATGTTTAGTGGTATTTTAAAAGCATTGAAATAGGTTATGTTTAAGAATAAGATATTGAAATAATATGTTGCATATAGTATGATTCATTGTTTCAAAAATCGCTTCATTCTGCTAGATGTTTAGATAACTAGGTTTTCTTTGGATAAAGATGATTAGCAAATAGCATCCTTATGCTTCGATACATTTAGAAACTTACGTTCGCAAATTCACCATAAAATATCGCACAGCATATTCTTCAATTACGATAAGCTACATTTACCACCAAATACTGCTACTATGATTATTTTTGTTTTCTTATATATATCTGATATGATACTCTCTTTTTAAACAGAGCTCGTAAGGTCCTTAAGATACTGAAATGGGGGCACAAAAACATAAAAGATAAAATATTTAATTTCCTTAACTCAAAATATCTGGTCTCAAAATTTTAATTTTAAACCAAGTTAAATATAACTTTTACAATATTGAGGCTCTTATGTTTTTAAAGACCATATAGTTCCTGTTAAAATATGAAAATGCATATGTTTACTTTAACGAGTATAAAAACTTTATCAAAATAATGATCAAGACTATAATGCAAAACAGTATAATTGATGATAAAAACTCAACTGACTTTAAAAAATATGAAGAGCGAAGTAAAAGTCGACATGTTTCGAGCGTTCAAATATATTCACCCATTCTCAAAACTTGTCAAGCTTGAATAACTTGTGACTTTTATTATTGTGCTCAAAACATGTCTATTTTTATCATCATCTATTAATTTTTAAATCAATGAAGTTTTTATATTTTCAATTCAATTTCTTGGGATTATCTCTTTAGTTACACAATATATTAAATTATTTCACTCGATATTAAAATAAGTTTTACTTAAGTTATAGGCACAGGTTCTTAGATTAAAAAAATAATAATTCGCTATTTTGTAAAAAAATCAATGCAGTAAAATTTTTTTTGCTGCAAGCCTTAACATTTTAATTTAAGGACATAAAAAAATTCCGTTTACAATTGAAATTTCAAAAGTCGAATGTGAAAATGGAATGTCCCCTAGCACCAGAAATCGAAATTAAACAGTTACAAGGACAACTATTTTAAACAAGTTAGCGTTTCCGTCCTACTCGAAGTTGTTTGAAAAGGTATTTTGTATATATAGATTCCAAAGTTTATTCTACAAATATTTTAGGGTATACTTTCGGAGTATTTTGATCGAGTTTATTTTTACACCCTTATTTGCTTAAAAATATTAAATAATAAGCTAAAAATAAATTATTCAAGCAACATGATTTAACGCATTTATAGTATAATAGTAAACGGGGCTTCCATCGCATATCCTTAACCTTGATACCGCTATCATTAAATGAATGGAATAAGCTTAGATAAGTAATAAAATTTCCCCGTTTTTATTTTCAAGGAAATATGTTTCATCAAACAGATTTCATTCTGGAAATAGCGAAATTATTGAGTAGGTCCCTTGGAGCAATATCATTCTTATCCTCTTTTGACGAATTATAGGAAAAACTGGTTTTCACAGTTCTGTAAAAAGTATGTTAGCCTTCTTGCCACGTTTCTCTTTATTTTTTTATTTTTAATCAAAATAAGTTCGGAAATTTACGTATTTTTTATTGCATTATTTTAAATCAGATGA
The DNA here is from genome assembly GCA_949128135.1 of Parasteatoda lunata. NCBI lineage: Eukaryota > Metazoa > Arthropoda > Arachnida > Araneae > Theridiidae > Parasteatoda > Parasteatoda lunata. The sequence goes on from OX421973.1 coordinate 86,913,248, forward strand.
TTCTAAAATTCGCACGGCTTCGGAAACTTTTTACAAATTTCAATTTTTAGTGTTTCCAGCTAAACAAAATAAGGCATTGTTCTGATAACAAATTATACTATAATAATATCTTGGGAATCGTGCTAAAGTAAAAAATTGAGCAAAATAGTTTAGTATATTATCCGGAAAAAAATCTACATGGAATCATAAAGAAAGAATCATATAAGATACTGAGATATTTTAAGACGCTTAAAAGTTTTGGCTACGTATTTGACAGCTTTTTATGTTCGGTATCTTTATACTCTTTGTAGTGACTTATAAAACACGGACACTATTTTAGATAATCTATGTTGAAGTCACAAGAAACAAAACAAAAAAGACAATCAATGATTTATATTCTTTTTTCGAAAAAAAATAGTATGCTTAGTAAATAATCAGCTGTTTTGCATTAAATAATTTTAAACAGCGGAGTGTTTTTAATTTCTTAACAAGGCTTTATTCTTAGCTAGCAGACAATAATTCTTTTAAAAAAAACTTGACTATAATGTAAAAAGGAACTTTACTTTAAAGAAAATCTAAATTAAAGTACTAAAAAAATTTATTAGTATATTAATGAAGAAATAATAAATGTAGTAGGGTAAAGAATAAAATTTTTAAAAATGCTAAAATTTAATTAAATAGTTGGTAAAATAGTTCTGCGAAACACTTCCGGACAGGTGATTAAAAAATTACTTTTAAGATTAACACGATATATAAGATGTTGAGAAATTTGCGATGATGTGAGATATGCTTAAATATGTTTACTACGTATTTTTATTAATATTCATAAAAAATATATACAAGAAACTGAGAAATATTTTATTCCAAATCTATTCATACGTATGTATATTATTGTAATTGTATCAGTTATTGAGAAAAAAAAAACTAAAAAATAATCACATTAAATAAGCACAATCTGGTGTATAATCATATTCGCGATCGCAACACTCGATACGCCATCTAGCGGGAGATTGTAAATATCGTGCATTAGTTCCCACATAACAATTGGCAATGACGGACGCCATTTTCTTAGCATAAAAAAAGAAGCAAAATTTCCCTAAAGAAAAGGTAAAACTTCTTGAAAAAACTAATCAGAACATGCCAAACATTGAAGCAGAACACGCCAAGCATTTGAAGAACAACTTCTCAATATTTTTTACTTTTCTATTACCAACAACATAACATGATTTCATGATCACTTGCTGTTACAGATGTGTGTATTGCGGTAAAATAATTTTTCTGTCTTCAATTCATTACAAGTTAAAATGAAATCAACATTGCTTTCGTCATTCCAATGAATAAATGTGTTCCAATGAATTCCATACAGAACTGTAATAGTTATAGAATATTCTTCTTCTTCATAGAATAGTATATATTTCTGTATCTACATAATTCAGAAAACAACAATAAAGAATAATCCGAATTACTTGAAAAAGTATCTTTTGTGCTGATTATAAATAAATTTTTTATCGTTTTCTTGGTAAGTGTTTTTTAGTTTTGAAGGAATTTCAACTAGAATACAGCTATTCTGTTTTTAAGCTATATATTAAAATTCATATCGAGATCTTACAATTATAAAATTTTGATGTGTGGTATGTTACCTAAAAGTAATGAAGGGATAAACTATGTATAGTATTATTTGAGAATAAAGTTTTCAAACAAACAACATATCATTTTGGAATTCTCCGGACTTATAAATCAGGTAAGTGTTATGATTTTTATAATAAAAAATTTGCTTGTAAATAATTTTTTTCTTACTTGATGAGCGTTCTCTACAAAATGGTTTTTTTTACGTCTGATTAAATACTATAAGAATTTAAAAAAAGAAACAAAACGAAAGTTTTTATTGAAAAATGAGGAAATTTTAAAATCGTTTTTATCCTAAGAATTCTTTATTTTACGTTTTTTAGTTTATAATTTTTTGATAAAATTGTTGTCAAAATACTTTTTTTGAAAAATTAAATGGTATTAAATTATGTGTTTATGTATACTTCTTGCATATTCTAATATTTGAAGTAATATGATTCAGAAAAGTATGGAAGAAAAATTCGGTACTTACGTATTAACCACAGCTACAGATTTGGCAGATTTTTAAGTGCCGCCAATCTACACTTAAAATTTTTGGAAAAAATCTTAAAATGAAACACTTTGTTTAAAATCAAAGTAGTCAATCGGATTTAGGTGGAAAATGGGCCGATATAGAGTTTAGCATAGATTCAAAACAAACTTTTCTCTCACCTAATTCTATAGCCATTATGAACTCTAATAAATAAGATTCAAAATGAAATAACATTTTCAAAACGGACTTTTACTAAGATAAAGTTTCATGTTATGGACATTGGTACATTTTCGTTATATTTCACTCTATAAAATATTTCGCTATTAAAAAAATAAAATTGCATCTTGTTTTGTTTTTGGCAAGTCCCAAAGACGCATTTTCGTAACACTAAAAATGGCGACAAAAAAAGAATAGTTCTTTTTTTGTTTCGTAAGCATTCTTTATTTTACGTTAAAATTTAAATGGGCCTTTCATGTTATACCATTAAATTTAGTAAAACTATTTCTCAGGCATTAGGTTTGAACTTTTATAAGAATATACCTATTTTTTTCTCTTTATTTACAAATATTTTTCCGATGTGTTCTGGATGTTCCTTCTCTAAAAAAAAAGGAGATACCATTTTGTTTTCGTTTGCATAAGAAAGAAAACAAGCATTTTTCTTTTTTAAATTTAATCAGCCACAATAAAGATGGAACGTTACAATGCTACTTGCTACATTAAAGACGTCCCCAGTGTAACTGAATGACTGTTCATATGGAAATCGCAGGGATTCGGCACATACAACAACGCCCCCTATAGTTCGTTGCGATCGCGAATTCTATCAAAAGCATGCTTTTATAAAACTCGACATTCGTTGAATAAAATGTTTTTTATTCAATAAAATGTTTTATTCAAATTTCTTTACTTAATTTCAAATAGATTTTTAGAGAACTAAAAAAGAAACATTGTATTTTATAGTTTTAAAAAAATAAAAATAAAAAGATTAGCAAACGATTATTAGTGAAAAAAATATGAATGAAATTTTACGCCACGCGCGCTAAATCAAGTTCTTCGTAAGTTTATCACATTTTAATATTAATCGCCCCATTTAATCATTTTTTCATTGTCGCCAAATTATTTTTTTTAAAATAATTAATTTTGATTTTTCTCATCTTCTAATAAATAAAAACAGTTGAAACTTTAGATTTTTCAATTGAAAAGCATGTAGATTAATATGGTATAAAAAAATCCATACCTTATAATTCAAAATTTTTTCATCCCCTCTTTAATTAAATAATAAAAAATAATTAATAATTATTAAAAATAATTTTTTCATGAAATTATCTTTGGGTAAATGCGTTTTATGAGTTGGTGCAATATTTTTTTGAATTGCTTCATTAGTTTTTAAAATATGACTGAAAACGCAAAAAGTGAAATTAACATTAATGGGTCCAAACTTTGAATCGCTCTCCTGACCAAACTATGGGGACCACATTTCCCAAATTGCGGCTACCCCCTATATTTTGAAGATAAGGATTCCAAATATGTAAAAAAAAATATATGTTTATTCAGAGAAAGTACGTTTTTGTGTCTGATTTCTTAACTTAATTAATAGTTAGCACTAACTAATTAGCATATTTGAGGTCACCCCCAGGAACCATTAAGATTGACACTTAGTTCGTGAAAATCCGATCATTAGAACGAAAATTATTCAGGGTGATATCTTTTTTTTTTTGCTGACTGTACATAAATATTATTGCAAGCATTTTAAAAACCACAAATATATAATGCTAAGCAGCTGAAAGAATATACCTTTTATCATTAGACAGTAAAATAACAACTGACGCGTCTGATGATGAAATCCAAATAAATGAAATTTCTTATGTTAAATCAAATTAAAATACATCAAGAGTTGTTGGGACTAATAGTTCAGAAGTTATGAGAGTTTTTGTTTGTAAAAAGTACTATTTTTACCGTGCGTCTAATTATTTAGTGCTAACTTTAAAACTGTAGCAATTTAAATTAAAAGTTTTGTTATATTTGAAGGAAAGCAGAAAGTTCTATAATTCATCAGTAGAGCGATGGCTCAGGGGATAAAGCGTTCGCCTTCCAATGAGGCGAACCGGGTTCGAATCCCAGTCGATACGAATTCCGCATCCGGCTTGCACTGACCACAGTGCTGACGTGAAATATCCTCAGTGGTAGACGGATCATGGGTTAGAGTCCCCTTGCCGTCAGGCTAACCGTGGGAGGTTCTCGTGGTCTTCCTCTCCATGTAACGCAAATGCGGGTTAGCTCCATCAAAAAGTCCTCCACGAAGGCAAATTTCTCCCAATACTCGATCCAGGAGTTCCCTTGTCTTCTGGATTGGGTTCAAAATTACAAGGCTACGGAGTTGAACATTAGTAGCCGTAAACCCATTAAGTTGGATCGGCTGTTCAACGACGGTTATAAAATAAAAATAAAAAAAAATTCATCAGCAAAAAAAAAGACATACATAGAAAACAATTCCAAAGATAGTACTACAACATATTAGTAACAAATTATTTGCTCTATGGTAACATCAGACGGGTAAATATGAGAAAACTCAATGCCGTAATAACTTTTTATCTAATGATCGATCGCGTGCCAACATGGAAACTTGGCTCGAACATACCAACATGGCTCGAAAGGATAAAATTAAAAAATTTGTACAGACCAGGGCTCGAAAAGTCCGCCCGTCCTCGGCGGTCAAAAATTCCCCGCGGACAACAAATTTCTCGAATCCGACGTCCGCGCGGACGGCCATTTTACCGTTAAAGTTTGTGATACATTTTCAATTTTTGTTATCTTACAAGAGTCTATTGCCTCACTTCTATAATGATTCTCTAATCTAGAAATACAGCAACATACTGCGCTTGGTGGAATTGATGTTTTCTCTGTCTGGGAGTACTGCAACGGTTGAAAGGAGCTTTTCAGTAATGAACTTACAAAAAAACACATTACGTACTGGTCTTAACAAGAAGCGTTAAACGCAATAATGAACATCTACCTAAATGGAAAACCCCTTTCAGATTTCTGAGCACAAAACTCTGTAAAACATTAGATTGATTGTGTAACTGGCAAACGTCACATTTGATTCATTTAAAAAACGCAGTACCCTCGGATAAATTGACATTCCAGATAACTTGACCTTTGTCATTTAAATTATTTCATATAAGAAATAAATTATTTCATAAAATAAATACTAGGTTACTATTAGTAACCTAGTATTTCTTTTATAACTGTATAATGTTATCCTAGTATTTGTAATCCTAATAACTACTAATTCATTGCGCAATTTATATGATAAATGCTAGAAATATGAGAAAACTATACGTTTATTTATTTAGAAGTGACGGGTTAGTTTAAAAGGAGGACGGGTACATTGTTGGACAAGCCGTCCTCGAGGACGGTTAAAATTTCCGAGTTTTTTCGAGCCCTGGTACAGACGATATTTTAGGTTACGAAATCATTCAAATAAACGTGTATTTTTTTTCTTTCTGAAATTGTATGCTATACGACGGATTTAAATTCTTGACCAACAAAATATAGGGGTAGGCTGCTTCAAAGATGCAATATATGGTCTCAATTTCCGAAACTACTTAAGCAAATCAAGAAAATGCGGCACACAATTATAATATAAAGTACTATTTTAAAAATATTAATAAATAACGAAAAATAAACTCATTATTTTTTATTATTTTCAGTGAAAATGGTTAAAATAATATAGTTGAAAGACTTTTATAAAGACATTTAAATTTTTAAATCCTTTCACACTATGCACTGTTAAAGAAATGAATATTGCACATAAAGTAAATGTTCAAATTTTCAATAGCGTTTTTCTTGAAATTGGCTTATTAGCGTGCATTATTATTTTAAGGGGTGACTTCCCATAAAGTATTCTGCAGCAATTTCACCCCAAAAGGATTTTCTTAAGTTCATGCCCTATCCTAGAAAATATCTCCTATAGAGTACTCTGTTTGATATTGTCCAAAATACAAAAAGTGAAAATTAGAAAAAACCAGTATCATAATAATGGTATTTGAGTACTTACCCCAGATCTGATCCGCAAAAACACATTTTTCTAAATTAAAATCAAGCAAACTTATTAATTTTCTTAACAAAATATACAGAAAATATATGAATACAGAATTTTAATAGAGATAATTAATAAATAAAGAAAATCGCAAAATCAATTCAAGGGCTAACTTCAATTTCGCGGTCAATTAAAAATAAAACTCGCTCAAATTGATCAAAATTTTTTATTCTCCGTCAAGTAAAGTTGTCATCTTTTTTTTTTTTTTTTTTTTCAACATAGTCACAATGTGCAGTGTACGAAAGAAAAGAAAACTTTTAAATTTTTTGAAAAAATTAATATTTTTTTTAAAAAATATATTTAATTAATTTTTAATTAAAAAAAAAAACTGTCTAATTGTTCGAAAAAACTGCTTGTTAAATTGTTGGAATTATATTTGTACTTAAATATAAATTCCAAGAAAAGTGGTTTGAAATTCTTTTTTTTTCATTCATATTCAAAAACTTATCAATAATTGATTTTATTAATTAAAGAAATATTAAGGATGAATAGCTGCTTCTCTTAGATCTAAATGACTTCAAATAAGTGCAAATATGAATTTTTTTTGTTTTGAAATGAGCCGTGTTTGGAAGATTTTACCTTTCACAGAAAAACAAACCGGTGTTTCATGCTGCATTTTAGAAACTATAAATTTTTAAAATTCCAAATATAATATTTTTCGCCCATTTTGACCCAAATTAAATGAAAATTTAAATCAAAACAGAAAAAAGTCGTAAAAGTATGATTATTTAAATTTCTGTATCAAAGGGCTAAAAACTTTTTGATATAATAATCGGATTTTCGTGCAGTGGTTAACCTTAATTAATAAGTGCATGTGCTGTTTTAAATTATTAAACAGAACACAAGTAATACTTCCCTGAACTAATATGCCTTTTTTTAAACCTATTTGGAATCTTGACCAACAAAATATGGAGGGAGTGACCACAAACTGGAAAATATCGCCCAAATAATTTAAGCTGGAAACTATAGGCGAAGGTTAGGACTTCTTAATCTTAATTGCATATCATGCGCGTTTTACCATTTCGGAGAATTTGTGTTTTCATATTTTTTCACCCCAAAACTATGGTCGGTAGGGCGCTGGGCCGATGTCCAAGAGGTCGTGGGTTCGATCCTTGCCGGCCGAAGACTCCCCGTGTAGTAAATGGTGACTGATGCACGTTAAATCTGTCGAGTCTCAAAGTCCTCCATGTTCCCATAACAAATCAATACCTCTGGGGGTACTGATCCAGGAGTTTCCTTGTCTTCTGGATTAGTTCAAAATTACAAGGCTACGGAGTTGAACATTAGTAGTCGTAAACCCATGAAATTGGGTCGGCTGTTCAACGACGGTTATAAAATAAAATAAAACTATTTGACCGTTTTTCTTCAAGTTTTGGATTTGACATCACGTAAATTAAATGGGTTTAAAATTTGTATACTTCACGAATACTAGTTTTTACTACAAATTAGTTAATGAAATAATAGGTATTTATATAAAGTTCTTAAGAAGTAATTTTTTACACGAGATTATATTTGAGTAAACAAAATTTTATATATAAAAAAAAAAAAAACGAAATTAATTCTCATCATTAGTTACGGAGATGTAACATTACACGCAAAAAAGGAAATTAATATAATGTGACCCAAATTTTCAACCACTATGAGACCGTATTTTCCAGATTTCGGCCACATTTTTATGGCCAAAAATTATAATCAATAATAAAAAGGATGTGGTCATTCAGGAAAAAGAAGCTTTTGCTTCTTATTTTTTAACTTATAATATCGTTTGCACATATTAATAACATATTAATAAGTACTCGAACCTTTAAAACTAAGTCCTAATGCGTAATAATCCGTTCATTATAAAAAAAAAATTATTAAAGAGTAATCCTTTTTTCAACTACAGTACGCAAAAAAAGAAAAAAAAAAAGAAATAAAACATCCTGAATAACTTTAGAACCCAACCTTAAATATGCTAATTAAAGCACCGGGATAACCTGGTGGGTAGAATGTTGGGTTCGTGTTTGTGAGAACGGAAGTTCAAATCCCACCGGCCGACGAATCACCGTGCATTAAATGGTCACTGGTTCACGTTAAATCTGTCGGGGTCTCAAAGGTCCCAAAGTCCCCTTAATAAATCAATACCTAAGGGGCAGGGGATAGAGCGTTCATCTTTCAATGAGGTGAACCGGGTTCGAATCCCTGCAATGGCTGGTCTATACGAATCCGCATCCGCCTTGCACCGACCACAGTGCTTTCGTGAAATATTCTCAGTGGTAGAAGAATCATGGGATAGAGTTCCTTTCCCGTCTGGCTAACCGTGAGAGGTTCTCGTGATCTTCCTTTCGTGTAACGCAAACGCGGGTTAGTTCCATCAAAAAAGTTCTCCATGAAGGCAAAATTTCTCCTAATACTTGATTCAGGCGTATACCCTTGTCTTCTGGATTATATTCACAATTACAAGGCTGCGGACTTGAACATTAGTGGTCGTAAAACGGGCTGTGATGTATGTGTGACTCAAGTCATATTCTTGGGCTTTGGCTAAAACAATTCGCTTGATTTCCAGCTGGCTTACTAAATTGGCAAGTGGCATAAGTAAGAACAACACTTAAAGCAGACGATATTATATATATTACGAAGTCAGACTCAAAAACGTACCGTTTCTCCATAAACTTAATTGATTTTTCCAACGTATTTAGATTCTTGACCTTCAAAATATGGACAGTGACTATAGACAAAATCTGGAAAATATGGTTCCCAACAGTTTCGAAAGTTAGGATCCCTTAATGTAAATTGCTAAGCGTTTTCACCATATCTCGGGAACCTTTTAAACGAATCGGTAATTTTTTCACACACTTATAAGATTCGTTCATGCAAACATAATTTCATGCAAAAATAAATTTAAATACATTTTTTTTTAAATTTTTTATTTAATAATAATCCAAAAAATTTGAATAGTAAAGTGCAAGAGTTCTTACATGAATTATTAGAAAGTAATTTAAATAGCAAAATACAAAATTTGAATGAAATCTGTCTGAAGGATGTGGAGTAATTAAACTTTGAAGAAGTATATATTTGAAATTTGATTTCCTTACTTTTATGAACTTCGTGCAAAACTGTGTTAATAATTTTGTGCATTTATTATATTTTGTCGTATTTATCCAAATAATTTAAACTTACTTTATGTTCGTAGAAAACCTTCTTGGTACTTTTTTCATTAAGCTTCAATACTGAGTAATAAATAGAACTGTGAGAAGAAAAATATTTTCTATACAACTAGAGGCAAGAAAAAAAAAACCAATATATCTATATAGAGTACCCGAAATCACGTGTTGCTAGTGGTAGTATAATTATGCAATGTGCAGTGTGCGAAAAAATAAACGGACTACCCTTAATAACTCATAATCTCATAATCGGATCTCCACGTTCTGGAACTCAATCTTAATGGTTGAAGGGCGTGAGCTCAAATGCGCTAATTGAATAGTTCAGACGATATTTTAAGTTAAGTCAGAATAAACATGCTTTTTTTTCCAAAGGATTCGGATTTCTGAGCCCCCAAAACATTGAGGATAGCCTCAATCTGAGAATTATGGTCCCAATAGTTGGGTCAAAAGAGCGGTCCAAAGTTTAGATCCTTAAATATAAATTTTCATTTTTTGCGTATTTCGCAATATCTCGAGAATGTTTTAAACGAATGGGAAAATTTTTTGCAAAAAAATTAAAAATATTGTTCATCCAAAGATAATTTTATACAAAAATATTACTTTTAATAAATATTTATTATTTTTATTATTTAATTTAATAAAAGTCTAACGTATTTTGAATTGTAAGGCATAAAATTTTATAAAATCTTCTTAAAGAATGTAATTTTTTATGACCGAATATAAAATCTGAGGGAAATCGGTTGAATAGTTCATGAGAATTTGACTTGCCAAAATCTGAATTGATTCAGACTATTATTTAATAAAATAATAAATACTCACCAAAATTGTTTTTTGCATGGAATTATCATTGATTAAACGAATTTTATAATTGTGTGCAAAATGTTTCAATTCGTTTAAAGAGTTCTCGAGATATTGCGAAATACGCAAAAAATAAAATTAAATGGTCATGAATTTGGACCACTGTCCGAATTTTTTCCATAGTTGTCTACGAATTTTTCCCTTAGGATAAGTTAGGATAAATTTCAGTGTGGATAATACCAAGCAATGGTCCTTAACCTGAACTTGATGCATTAGTGTAAGGAATACCGAGCAAGTGTATATGGAACAATCACCCTCAACCTTAAAAAAAATTAAATAAATAAAAAAAATGAAAAACATCAGTGAAGAGAAAATTTTACATGGCTCTTACGTTTAAACATTATCAGCGTAGAAGATACGGGGCAATATGATTTTACATGGCTCTTACGTTTAAACATTATCAGCGTAGAAGATACGGGGAAATCTGATTTTACATGGCTCTTACGTTTAAACATTATCAGCGTAGAAGGTACGGGGTAATATGATTTTACATGGCTCTTACGTTTAAACATTATCAGCGTAGAAGATACGGGGTAATCTGATTTTACATGGCTCTTACGTTTAAACATTATCAGCGTAGAAGATACGGGGCAATATGATTTATACTACTTTTTTATTCCATTTACCAGCAGACAAGGGATTACTAAAAATAAATTAATCAACTAGCAGATAATAATCCAGCAAGAATGCGAGGTCTATATATAAGTGTGAAGTATGCAAAAAAAAAAAAAAAAAAAAAAAAAAAAAACACCCAAAATAAATTTTGATCTAAAGAAAGGATTTGTACAAATTGGAACCATATTTTCTAGATGCAAAAAATAATTTGTAAAACCTATTTACTATTTATCATAATTTTGCTTAATAATATCCAAAAAAAATTAAATCGTAAGAAATACAAATATATAAATCGTTTTAAAGAATGTATTTTAATATATCAAAATGTGAAATTTGAACATAATCAGTCGATTAGTTCCTGAGAAATCGAATAAACTGTCGTATATTTTAAAATTTGACTTCTTACAAACTATTCAACCAATTTTATTCAATGTTTTGATTTTACAATATAAATTTAAAATATTTACATCATTTCTTTAAAATTATTTATATATCTCACAATTCAAAATATTTCCAACTACTATTGAATAAAAATAATAATAAATAATTATTTAAAATTATTTTTTGAGTGGACTTGTTTTTGAATAAACGAATTTAATAATTGTGTGCTAAAAAAGTTATGCGTCTAAAAAATTCTCAAGACATGGAGAGTATAATTGACATTAAGGGAGCCAAATTATTGGGACTATATTTTCCATATTTCAGCAACCTTCTTCCCCCACCATATTTTAAGTGTCAGGAATCCAAATCGGTTAAGAGAAAGGTATGTTTATTCAGAGAAGCTGCGTTTTTTTCCTGATTTCGTAACTTAAAATATCATCTGCATTGCTTAAGTAGCATATTTGAGGTCACGTTAATGAACCATTAAGTTTGAGTCCTATTATGTGAAAATCTTATCATTCGATCAAAAGTTATTCAAGGTATTCTGCTTTTTTTCAATGGTTAAGTGCTATTTCCTCTCATATAACTACTTGATATTTTGAGTTTTATATAAACAAAGTAGTAATTTTTTTTAAATATAAAATAAATAATCTTATTTACCCAGGGTTTATGAATAATCATCGGTAATAGTACATGGTCACCAATTTATTACATTTACCACTACACTATTTAATTAAGTAATAAACTCTGACTTTTAAGTCATTTCCTCAATTGTTTTATAGAAAATGTCGCAGGAACTACTACTTAATTTATTTAAAACTTTCGAAAGTATCGTAAAAATTCATTCATATAAGTTATTAAGTTTGTTATGGCGTGTTAAAGTTACGAAGTGTTTTTTTTTATCCTTCTTTCAACTCAAAATTATATTTGTATTTAATTATATAATGTATTTAGTTATATTTTGTATTTAATTATGTTTAATTATATATTATATGGGTGATTCTCACGAAAAATGACAATTCGGACCAAAAAATTTCTTCAAATTTAAAGTCGTCAAAATAATCGAAATTTTTTTTTGTATGCTTCTTTAGTTACACTTATTAATATCTTACAGACAGCAGTGTAGTTTATTGACATTTGCTCGGGGAAAAAAAAATTGGAATTCACTAAATCTTGAATGCCAAGAAAATGACATATTAGCTTAGAAGTTTAAAAGACAGTCATTTTAAGTTAAAAATAAGTAACTCAACTTAAGCCTTTATGCTAGATGGACCATAAATTGCTTAAATTAATTCTTTTGATCCACTGTAGAAGGAATCAAAAAAAAATTTGTTGCTGATTTGTACAGAATAAAATTGTAGATAATAATCAATCATTAAATAAATAAATAACTTTGATTACATCAAAGCATATTACAATCATACATAAACTTGATATTAGGTTAATATTTGCTTTCCTTCCTTACAGTATTAGCAGTTTGGCATTCATAAGCCAGGATAACAACAAATTCGCCATTTTTTAGCATATAACTTTACTTTAATGAAAAATTTTGGCCTAAGACGTTTATATTCTGTAGAAAACAACAGAATTTCTTAAAATAACTCAGATAAATCTACGTAGTTTATGTTATTAATGGTTTCAAGAAGCCAGGAAAATGACGACACAAAAACCTACTAACCATGAAAAATTTTTTGAAATAGATTTTGAACCAGAAAATTGGTTCTTTATTCATGCAACAAGATATGTTTAGATAGGAGGGTATCTAATCAATCTATTAACATAAGATATTGATTGCTGGCTCTATCTATTTTGGTTATAAACCACTAAATAAAAGTAGGCAGGAAAATGACAGATTTTCTTGGGACAAGCAAATTATTGACAGAAAAAATCAAATTAATTAAAACGAAGTTTTTGTAAATAATACCCTATGCGTATATTCTAGAAATGCTTACACCGGTTGAGATAAAAAAAATTTAGATATTGAAAAATTTATAGGAAGTTTTGAAGCTAGTTATTATTGGAAACATTGTTTGGGACATGCCAGGAAAATGACATTTTGAAATCAAATAAGTTTTTTAACTATACAAAACAGTCAATGCTAGTGCAAAGTTATTTTAAAATGCTAAGAGCAATGCTATTTATTAATTTTTTTTAAAAAAAATGTTCTTTTAGTATTATAGTATAAGATCTTGGAGCAAGGGACAGTGAATTGTCATATTTCTTGAGAATCACCCATACATTAGTAGTTTAATTTTTCAACAATTCGAGTTATTTTCTCTTATGTGTTATGCATTCAATTATGCCACCAACTTCTTATGATTCGTATTAGTTATAAATACAGAATTTATAAAATCGGTTATTTTTAAGTAGAGAAGTTCACGTAACGGGGCGATTCTTTACAGTGTGCAAAATTTTGAAAATCCCACCCGAATTTTTTTACAGTTGGTTGTAAAAATAAAATTAGTTTTAAGCAATTAGCCCTTCATCAACCACGTTCGTTCCCAAAAATATTTCAGCATAACATTACTTTAAAAAAATGGCGCTATAAAGAATTAAACAAGCTCTACAAATTAAACTCATTAAATTGAGAGTTCGGAATCATGAAAAATATTTTTTTACCTAACGATCATCATATATTTTTTCACAACAACTTTTCGTTTCTTTGAATTCAACCTCGTTATAAACCAAAAAATAATCAAAAAATATTAGTTGTTGAACAGTGGTCTACTGTATGGAGCACTTGTATACATGCAACAAAAAATAAAAGTTTCAATAGAAAAATAAAATCTACCGATGAATTGCACATTTAACGTGACGGTGTTTCTGTTTGCTAGACCTATTTTAGACAGCATAGAGAAGGTATTTCGCTTAAAAAAATCGGCTATTAGCTCACATTTTCTTAAGAATAAACAGTTTTAATGTCAAAAGGATTGCGTCGTCTTTTAATTTTTTATTTAATCTACAAATATTTTGTTCTTTAAATAACTTAAATATTTATAATGGAAATAATAAATTCAACTGTATTTTTTCTGGGAATAGTTTAGCGAAGTCTAACATTCAGAATCAAGTATTTTAAGCACATACTTACTCACAAGGTTGTGTGTAACTTTCCGCTAATTTCATACAATGGAGTGTGAAGTTAGAGTTACCTTAGAGAAAAAAAATATTAAGGAAAGAAAAAATAACTTTTTATTTGTAAATAATATTTTTTCATTTAAAATACATACATAGAAATTGTTAATTTTAATTTAATTATAGTGTGTAATCATATATATACATAGTAATATTTGAAAGCAGCACTCAAAAAGAAACATTTTTGGTTCTAAAGAATTCATTTCATAGAAGTTTTGAAGTGTATTTTTAGAACTTACGTTTATATTAAGATGTTGTAACTCTGCATATTTAGAACAAATAGGTACTTTTTTTTGAGAGGACATTGTGTCCGAAACAATTTTTACTATTCAAGGATAAAGAAAATTTTTCTGACATTTGGCTTTATGTGAACGATTATCTACATAACCAAAAGCGTTGGAAATGGAGCTTTTGCTATTGCCTCTTAGCAAAATTTGATCGTTTCACTGTTGCCAAAAACAATAATTTTTTCGTTATTTCACTAAAAAAATATTTTCGTTTTATTATGGAGACAAAAAATTAAACAGCACAATATAAATTCCATACTAAATATATATGTATATAGATTATTTTGTTCAATTTGGGATTTTATCCAGCGAGTAAGCTATTTTTCTCTCTCCTAAAGTATAATATTGGCAGGTACGTAAGAACTGCATAAAAAGAATTTTATTAAAAAGAGTTATATCTATGCAAAAGACAGCAGTTCAGTGGGGAGGGAGGGGGCATTAACACAAGGATAATCCTAAAACTGTTACCGTCTTTGAGTTTTGCTGGGTGAAATTAGCACATTGATTTTAAAAAATCTGTTCAGAGTTTTGTTTAATTATTATTATTATTAATTTGTATACTATAGGTTCCTTATTGTTTTAGTGAAATCTTAGTTCGCATATTTTAATGTTGTGCAAGTGTTTTATCTTAATGGTACGTAACTTTGGCCACCAAACTCTACTACTTATAAATATTTTAAAACATAATTTCTAATGATCCATGATTATATTTTCAGTTCGAATTTTTTATATATATTTTTTAATTTATTGCTGTACGGAATGATATTAGGCTGCCAAACTTTTTTAACAAAAAGGACTGTCATTTCCCGCGGACAAATTAAAAATTTGGAAACCCAAAAGGGACACTTTAACAAAGAACCTTTAAAAGAATGGTAAACGTTCGATTTTAAAGACATTAAAAGGAAACAATTGTTGATTTTGTTATTCTTTAATTTGCTTCACATAATTTATGAAAAAAATATTATTTTTTTTCTAGACTATAGATATTATATTTAATTTTGAAAACTTTCTCTATTCTACATTTGCAGAATTTATTTTAAGATTTAATAATATTCAAATTATAAGATTACTTTTATTTGCCCACATAAAAAGTTATTCAAAAATGGATAAAAGGAAACAAGTATATTATTTTTTTTGATAAACATAATTTTTTTTTTATAACTTTTAACGGTTTATTCAGTGCTAGACCTTTTTTAACTTAAAAGTATAGGTTAAAAAGTTAAGTAATCAGGTAGTTTGATGGTTTTCGCATTTACTTATTAGTATAAGGGGGACAGTAAGGTTTGAAATCTTACACACAAACCAATAATACTTAAAGTAATTATTCTGGTGTCAATTTTTTTTTTGAAACAACATAAATGAAATAATGAATAATTTTAATTTTATTTACTGCACTGTAAAAATTTCAGGAACAACTTACCGCATAAAGAACGAGCACTATGAATGCCTTATCCGTAAAATCCAGTTTCGTTTTAAAATTTTATACCGTAATTTTTACAGTGATATTCATTTATTTAAAGTAATTCAGTGATTTTTACCAGTAGTTACTTACTGCAAAAATTTAGGTTTTTCAGATTGTTTGTTCCGTAACATGTTCCGGTAAAGAAATGTATTTTACGATAGAAAGTAAAGACACCCAGAATGTGCTTTTAACCTTAATATGATCCAGAATTTTATAGAATTACAGTATGGTTCAAATTAATGCGCTTTTCCATCTTGTAGAGCAGAATATATTATTATATTGACTTAAATTTAATGAAACTTGACTTTAAAAGAAAACCAGTTTGTGATGGCCTATCAAATGTGTCAGAATAGATCTTTCAGAGATATAAACTTCAATACACGAAATAAGGAACTATGCCCTCCAATTTGCTTTTTATCTTAGCTAAGCCCTGAAAAAAATGATCAATAGAAATCAATAAAAAAATGTATTGATCTGTTCCGGGAAATGGAACACTGATATCAGTTGAGTAGATCAGTACAATGGACTGGTCATGATATATTGATATCAGTAGAGTAAGTCAATACACTGTATTGTTCTATATCAGTAGACTGGACTGGTCTGTACGGGGAAATGGAACACTGATATCAGTAGACTGGACTGGTCTGTACGGAGAAATACAACACTGATATCAGTTGAATTTACTGGTCTGTACAAGGAAATGAGACATTGACATCAGAAGAATGGACTGGTCTGTATCAGTAACATAGACTGGTCAAAGTTAGGGAAAACAATATTGATGTAAGCATATTAGATAGGTTTAAACAGGAATATGCAACATTGTTTTTAATTTTTTATATCCAAGATTTAGTTGAATTTGTTATTTGATTTGTATGCACCATGGTATATTAAATTTTCTACTAGCTGCAGCCAGTGGAAAATTTACTATAAATAAATAAAATATAACAAGACAGTACATAAAAAAATACTTATTTAAAGTCTCTAAAAATGATTTGAATATTTAAAGTTAAACACTGCTTAAGTGGAAGAAATAAAAAATTATATTCTAAAAAACATACTTGTTTATACATGCTACACTTTTTTATACATACACTATCCTAGTTTTAAATTGAAGTTAACTTTAGTTTTTAATTTCCTTTTTACACCTCTAATTTAATGTTAAATTTTTAATATAATTTCTTATTAAATTGTAAATTATTGTTTCATAGAAAAAGAAAAATTGTAAAAATCTGTAAACTAGCTGGCTCCAGAATAATACGTAAACTGTGTTTCATTAGCTGGTATCGTACTAGAGTCAGCATATACTGGTACTAGTATACGCCCAGTATACTGGGATGGTATTTTAAAAACCGGCTTATTCTTAAAACAAGAATAGTGCGTTAGTGTACAGCTCTGATTGGAAAAATAAAACATTGATACAATTGAGTAAATAAGTAAAGTCACCCGATTTATACAGAGATATTAAACACTGACATCAATTCACACTTTATCAAAAGCTAAAAGGGTTATAAAAACAAATAACCTGTTTTTTTAAACTTTTTTATAATTAATTAAATTTTTTCAACAATAAATTAAAATATTATTAGAAGTAATTCTCAATAATATTTAAATCTACAATATTACACAAAAAATGTTTGCAGCAACATTATATCTTCAATGGATTCTTCAGATTTTACAAAATGGAATGGGAATTAGAAATATTATTTTATGGATAGCCAAAAGCCTGACTAAAATAATCAAGTCAAAATCTTAATCTTATCTGTCAAAATCCTTAATTTCTAATTTTTTTCATATCTTTCGAAAGACTATTCCTAGGACAGCGCTTCCCTATTTCGCAGCTAAATTTGCCACCATATAGTCCTGGAATGAACAGTCAAATAAATATCTGCGTTTGTAAAAGATACACAAACATGTCTTACTAGTACAGTTTTCTTTGCAACTTTCACATACGTTGAAGTTGTGAGGGTAGATAACATCTAATGGAATGCATCCATGAGAAATGAGAGACATGTTCATCAAGCATTCTTGATATACTCCCTTAAATAAGAAAAAAAATTGTTTAATACTTTCATTTGCTACCAATTATCAAACAAAAAAAATTATAAAGCTCGAACTCAGTTACCTCATAACGATTCAGTTACCTATTGCTAACTGAGATTTACTCGCAGCAAACATCTTAGCAAATGAATTTAACCGAATCTATTTCATAATAATATTTAGAACAAATTGCACTTTATGGATAATATGGATAAGAGAATCATTGATGGTTCAATATTGTACCATGAAAAAATTTAGTCAAAAAATTAAAGCTACAGATTTTCGTCAATTGGTCACTTTGAAGTTTTAACATTTTTCAGATTATTTAAGTTCCACGATGTTTTGAGTCACTTTATTTTCCTTGTTCAAAGTGGTCTGTGGCAAATACATAGATTATATCAGAAAGAGATGGACCTGTATCAATGTATCTGATACTTTGAACTTAGTATAAATTAGTAACTGATTAATTAACTAAATTAAAATTAACTCATAAGTTTCATATCAATTTATTTTCAACGAGTAAAAAAGTAAAAAACGAGTAAAAAAAAAATTCTCTGGATGTCAGTGTCACCTAGAAGATTTGTTTTTTATTTGTTTTCACTACAGATCATGATTTGATTTTGACTTTTTTTGTCTAGATGGCAGCGCAATCTAGATAACCCAACAGTACTAGCATTCATTTAATAAACGAAAACAATTGGCTACGATAGCCTGGGAGGTAAGGCGTTGGATACATGTCCAAGAGGTCGTGAGTTTGATCCTCGCCTGCCTGAAGATTCCCCGTGTACAAATTGGTGACCGGTGCACTCTAAATCTGTCGGGATCACAAAGTTTTCCAAGTTCCCAGAACAAATCAATGGCTCTGGGGTTACTATATCGGAGATTGATCGTGCTCTGGCTCTGGTCAAAACTACTGTGACATTAAGTCACAATTTCAATTAAATTTCATGTTTTTAACATCCAAATCCTAATTTTTTTTAGTAAATTATGATACAAATCCTTATTTCATCATCTTTTTCCTCTCTCCCCTTAAGCTTTAGGCAATTAGGACACTCTCCCCATAAAATTCCTTTTCCATTCTTTTGACCCCTCCCTTTTGCTAGAATTTACATTCTTTTTTTGAACACTTGCTTTTCGGCCCCTTTCATGTCCACGCCAGTGCAAAGTAATCTGCATCTTGTTTCTTCACTTTCAATTGAGAACCCTTTTGTAAACGTTAAGTGTAACTCCTCAACTCAGTAATTTTAGAAAATTCAACTTTAACTTGCAAATTTTTAAGTAATTTAACTTCGACTTTTTCCAGTGAGTATAAATATCGTGCGCTAAGAAAGATCGAGAGCATTCGAATTCGAGACTCAAATTTCACGTCTCTCCGCCTAACGGAGATTTCATTTTTCGCCCTCCTCACCCCCGAGGTCGGAATTTTAACATGGCGTGGTCTTGGCCGCCATACTTGCTGGTTGAATTTTCTGGCTAATATGATTTTGCCTCCTACATTACTCCGGCTATTTAAGTTTTTTTCAAGCGTTGGCTTACTTCAAGAAAATCTCTACTACATCCTCAGTTCCTTTCAAAAACTCGACAGTGTATTCCGTCGAGGTTCTCTTCATTTTAATGCTCTTTAAAGGATAACTATCAGTGTTTTTTTTATCATGAATAATGACGCACGTCATTTGTACGTGGATCGAGCTGACCGAAACTTCAACACCCCGTTTTTTTTAAATTGATAAAAAGTGCCATCCATTAGGTTTTTTAAAGAAAAAACCACCAGAGGTTGACGACATTTTTGCTGTATTCCAATCTGCCGATTTTCCAGTATGATAAATTTCCCATGATGTTGTGCCATCCTTTGTGTAACAGTATATGACAAAAGTGAAATCTTCAAAAAAGCTTCCTAAATAAAGAATTTGTGCTCTCCAATAGTGTTGATGGTGACTATTTTTCAAAACTATTTTTGTGTTTTTCTAAGGATTATTTATTACAGATTTTTTTGTACAAGCCAAAGGTATGTTTTTTTCAGTTTTTTTTATCGGGTTATTTCAACGCCTCAATATGTACTTCTACTAAAATTTTATCATGTGCCTTTCCTTTTTTTATGGTATAATTGTCTTTAGTTAAGCTCTTTTCTTAGTTTTTATTCTTCGATACCCAACCAGGAATACTACTACGATTTGCCCTGTGAAACGGGCTGTGACGTATATGTGTAACAGAAGTAGAGTAGAATTATTGACTATGGATTAAGTTATGGGAAAACAAAAAGTCGACTCTCTGTCTTAAAATAGGTTTGTCAGTATTGACAAGTGGCATAAGACAATAAAAACAGAGAAATCAATCATTAGCATCCCTTGCATTCCACTTAGAAAGTACTAACTCACAGAAGAATCGATTACTTCTCGGACATGTATTCATCTTCGATTTTGGATCAATACGTAGGTTCATATCAATTTGAGGATTAGTATCGAACTAGTAATTACTATTTTGCGCTGATACAAGGAAAGAAATATTTGAAGAGTGATACAGATTCGCTTTTTTGTTCTTCACAGACTCATAATTAATGATAATCAGTTTTTGCGTGATTACATTTTAATGTTGTTTTAAGTCAAATGGCATTTCATTTTTTCCCCCAACTTGCATTATCATAAATTCATTTCCATAAATACTTATAGCAAAACTAAATATGTTTATTTGAAAAATACTTTTCACGCACTATAGTTTTTGCAACTACTAATAAACAGGGTAAAATTATCGGCCCGTAAAAGTAATAATTTGAGAGTTGAAATAAGAATAAAGTATCATAGAGATTAAGTAAAAATTCAAATAAAGTATTATAGAGTTAGTATTATAGATATTAGACATATTTGAATGTAGTGTCAATTAGCCAAACGTTATTCTTATTTTCATCTCGTCATCGACGCTGCGATTCATAGTGAAATGTTTGCGCTTGCGCCATGAAACTCAAATAGTTGGGGGGAACCATGACGTTTTGCAAACTCTCTCTATGAGTAAAAGTGTTGACTAATACTTTTAACAAACAAACTCTAAAGCACTACCGTAAATGTTCGCACTTTCGTGAATATCAAAGTGTGTTCCTTATCCTAGATTTCAGAACTCTCTATGGAGAATGGTAGTATTCATATTAGAAAAGGCTATAATGATTCAGCTTGACGATTTTTTTCTTTTCTTTCTTTCTTTTTTTTGTCGGCAAATGCAGTAACTTCGTTTCCACTTCTTTCAGTACTTAAACGTGCAAAAATCAGAGGCCTACTTTCAATTTTCTTGTAAGCTTTTTATACTTTCAATTTTCTTGTAAGCTTTTTATAAGTTCGTTCTTACATTACGTCTTCTTTTAGTTATAGACTACTACTGGATCAGAATATTTCTTTCAAAACTCATCAATGCTTTATGATTATGACTCTAAACTAAAACACCCCTCCAAAATAAATAATCATTCTTTCTGATTAATGAAAGTAAAGTATTTCCATTTAATGAATAAATAATAATATTTTAAGGGCATTTGTGTTATTATGTTAAGCTTCTGTTTGAATTATACTCAATATATGTTAAAATTATGAATTAATATTTTAAGGACATTTTTGTTATTATGTTATGTGTTTGTTTGAATTATATGCAATATATGTTAAAATTTCTAGTGATATACTCAACATACTAAAGAATCAACGGGGGCTTTTCCACCTCGCTGTCTCCAGATTTTCATATAGTCTGTGCAGTTTGCTTGGTATGGCGCAGAAAGAATATGCTTTTCTTTCTAGAATAATAAAATTTTAAAAAAATAAGACATTCTGTTCTATTTTTTTGAAATCTGATTACCGAATATCATTATACAACTTAGACAACTTTTAAAATAAAATAATTTTTTCACTACACATCAAAAGCAAAATTATTTGGATTTATTTATACTTCTTTGAACAGCGAAAGGAAATTTTCGAAGGCCAATTTTAAAAATTTGCATTTTGCCTGCAACAGATAATTTTGAGTTGAATTGAAATGTTCATTTGTATCTGTTTAATTATTACTGATTGTATAGTCATTTAGTTTTTTTTTATTTCTTTTACTTTCATGTGTAAAAATAGTGATGTTACTTTATATATATATATATTTCCTTATTGAAATATATACATATTTCAACGCCGGGCGGGATTTTCCGTATTTGTAGGTCACGCTCTTGGCGTTGGAGCATCTCTCATTGGCGCACTGTAAATACGCTAATTTGGCAAGCATTCTATGTTTTGTACGCCATTACAGTCTACGCTCTACACCCGAAAGGGAAACGCAAATAAACTCCTTTTATACAAACGCTTTCTCTTCATTTTACGCCACCTCTCCGCACAATTTCGTTCTATACACTATGATAAATATTTTCAAAAATACCCAACCGTGCAAATCATTACACTATCTATCTATCTATCCGTTATTATAAACATCTATCCATTTGTTATTAAAACTATCTATCTTGTTTCGGACAGAAAAAATTAACTTGATACATCTCCTCTTTCCTTCCTTGACAATTATTTTTGAAGTATACCCTACAAAAAATGACCAATAGAAATCAATAAAAACATTTATTGATATCAATAGAATTCTATTGGTCTGTACTTGTTTCTATTGACATTTCAACTGATATCAGTAGTGTATAGGTATCAATAAATGTTGAACAGTAGGGTATTCTATTGGTCTGTACTTGTTCCTATTGACATTTCAACTGATATCAGTAGTGTATTGGTATCAATGGACATTGATCAATAGAATTTTATTGGTCTGTACTTGTTTCTATTGATATTTCAACTGATATCAGCAGTGTATTGGTATCATTAGATATTGATCAGTAGGTACTCTATTGGTTTATACTTGTCTGTATATCACACTTCAACTGATGTCTACTGTCATCAGTAGGGTACTTGTATCAATAGATGTTGATCAGTTAGGTTTTCTACTTGTTTTATCAATATATGAACTGATATCAACATATTTTTATTGACACCAGTAAAACTTAGCAATAAATATTGATCAATAGGTATTTTATTAGTCAATACCTGTTTTCATTAATGCATCAACAGGTGCCTATGGAATTATTTTACATACATTTGTTTACAATCCATATTTTTCCAGAAATCTAACAGGCTTTGACCTTTTCAAATTAGCTAACTTTGTTTATAATTCTTCATTATTTTATAAATTTTTAGTGTTTTTTTCTTGATTATATACTAATTTCCGATAATTAATTTTTTAGATTTTTATAAGGATTCTTAACGTATATATTAAGGGCGGTGAAAACGTACACTATCTACGTGCATTAATTAAAAAATACATTTTTTAAATTATTAAAATCATTTTATAATTTTGGAAGAAAGGAAAGTTTATGAGAAATTTTTTTTACACATTTTAATAGCTTTAAAATCTGCTTTAAGTCATTTAAATTAAAGTAATTTTATAATAAAAGTAATTTAATAATAAAACTTATTTTTATTAGTATTTTATTTATTTACTTATTTATTTTTTAATTTGCAAAATTTATTTTAATCAAAGTCATGATGACAAAAAAATATTATTAATTTTGTATCACTTTAAATTTGATTATAAGTTGTTTTTAATTCTTATTTAATTATTATTATTATTGAATTTATACAAAACTAGAACTATGTTACTCCTAACCGAAACTAGTTAATCAATTCGCTAAATAAATTAATTAGTTTAGGTTTCAAACAACTTCGTAGTCAAAGAAATATGTTTACATAAATTAAAAATTCATATAATATCTCAAACTTTTTACCTTCAAACATGAACCCCTCCATCATAAATTTATAAATTTCAGTCCGTTTTTGAGATTTGTTTTAAATAAATTCAAATCATAAAACAAAAAAAACTTTTTTGAATGAAATAAATAAATTTGTTTTGTAACAATATAGTTAATTCAATCCAATTGAATCTATAAAAGCAAAAACCAGCGATTAATTCAGAAACGAAAGGGGACACGCAAAAGACGTGAATTAGCCGTTCGTTAAATTCCTCTTAGCCGTTCGTTAAATCTATATCTAGCTACATACACTCCGAAGTTGGAGAATGTTCCTTTTCAACATTTTCCCCAGTTCATTCCGTTTCTCAGTCTGAAGTTGCAGCCAATCACATTGCTTCGACTTACGTTCATGTTGTTTACAATTGAGCCTCATGGAAAGAATGGCGCATACCAAGGCGAGAAATTTTTTAGTAAGTGTATTTTTCTCTTTATTTCTTACTTTTATTTACATCTTTGTTAGTTACAGAAATATTAAAACGTATGATTGAGTCATATTTATATTTTAAGCAATCTAGATATGTATATCATTCTTGAATTATTACTGCATGTGCATAGGGTTACGTTTCAGACTCCATTGCACGAGAAGAAAGTATTTTTAATGTTTTTTTACCTGGATTTCTTAATGAGACGTTAATAGAAATGCTTTGTTCATATGTTATTTACATAAATTCCAGTTAATATCACCGTTATTAACAAATTAATTATTTATTTGTTGTTTGTAATATTTTTAAACTTAGCATTATATTTGAAATGTTAATCGCAAATTCGTAATTGATTGGTACAGTAGTTGAAAAATAAGTATTCATAATTGTATTTCTTATATTTAATAATCTGAAAAATTCTTTAAATGTATAAATAAGTCTATATAGTTTGGATAATTGTTTATTCTTAATTATAAATAATTTTTTTAAAATCTTTTATTTGTTTACAGTCTGTGTGTCTCAATAGCAAATCTGTAAAATATCATTATTGTTTGAAATTTTACATCATAATTGAACTGTAATACCATAATTTTTAAATATTTTCTGCAACCTTTTAGTATCATCCTACAACTTAATACTTTTTAATTTTTATCACTATGCATGTTATTCTCATTTTGGAAGAAAATATGCTTTAATTTAATCTTATTAAAATAGTTTCAAATTTCTATGGTATTATGTTTCAAGATCTTAATAATAAGATTAAATATTGAGTCTAATTTCCAGTATGCGTTGTCTGTAGGCAATGGATTTTTTTTAAATGTATGATTGAACAGTTCCCTGAATATTCGTAATATTATTTGTATACATACATATTTTGATTTTTGAAAGAATCACATATAATTAGAATTGTATGAAATCTATTCTTTGTGCATTCTGGGTCTTTGTCTAATTTATTTATACATCTGTAACAGCTAGTTTGTGAGTTTTTATAATGCATAAAAGTTAATTGAAAATTGGAGTAAATGTATTACTATATTGATTTAAATAGTATTATTATTGAAAAAAATAAGCATAATGCTTTATCAATATTCATCAAGTCATATAATCTGAAAAATCTATGCATGCTATTTGTGTAAGAGTAAAATTTATCATAATCATATGAAAAATTTAACAGAATTAAGCTTTCAGTTAATATTACTTTAATTAACTGACATTTACCATATTTTTAATTGTCTATTTATTTATTAATATAATGTAAGAAAAGTTTAATCCTTGTATAAATTCTTTACTATTTTTATTTGTTTAATAATTCTTGCTTCAAATTAATAGTTAGGAAAAAGTATACAAATGCCAAAGGTGTCTAATGGAATTAACACTGCATACTAAAATATTAACTCAATTAAATTAACACTGTAACCTCAAATTTAGCATAAAAAGATAAAGCATAATATTAAAAAATAGAGCATATAATGTTAAAAATGAGATTTTTAGAAATTGTTGTTTAGTGTACACTTTCTGCTTATTCAATTTTTTTTTTATATTAGGAGCTCTAAATAGAGGCATTGTTACTGGCTGTTATTTGGAGAAGCTTTGAAGATAATTCTACAAAGAGGTTTACATT
The DNA here is from genome assembly GCA_949128135.1 of Parasteatoda lunata. Lineage (NCBI taxonomy): Eukaryota > Metazoa > Arthropoda > Arachnida > Araneae > Theridiidae > Parasteatoda > Parasteatoda lunata. The sequence goes on from OX421973.1 coordinate 86,939,191, forward strand.
TAAGAGAAATCTGAGGGATCCGGAGCAACTACAATTCCACCAACTATATGGTTGGATGACATCGAAAAGACTTTAAAATAGACTGTCGGAGAGTGCGTGGTTAGCACAGTTAAGGTCTGCAAGCAGTTGTGGTGTTCATGAAAAATAAAAATGCATCAAATCAAGGATGATATAATGTTAAACTATATGAATCTGGCAATCATTTGAAAAATATATTTTTGAATTCACACACAAGTATACTAAAAATGCTTGTCAGTTACTTCACGTTAGAAGAACTTCTAAAATATGACAAAATTAATATTTCATTTGATTATAAATAGATGGACATTTTTTAGGCTATCATGGTAATATTTACATAAATTTAGTAATTGTAATTCTTCTATCTTATAAGACAAAGTTTAAATTATGTCATATCCAATGTTTAAAGGTTTTAATATTTTGTTGTTGTGTGTTTTTATTTGGTATATATATTGATTATCTCTTTAAGTTCACACCAATTGTGAGAAAAAAAACTTTGAAGATTTAGGCCTATTTTATGCTTTACAAACTTGTGTCGCTATATAAAATAATTCGATCTTAAGATTTGATTTTTGAAGGCGATAACTTTTTTTCCTGATTTATTTTTCAGATATTATGTGATATAGAAGATGTGAGTATAACAAATGGAGCTTTTTAAGTAATAGAATCTTAAGAAAAAAGTAAATAGAATGACATAGTGGAATAATTCAAAACTTTTGTATATATTAGTTAATAACTAGAGTTATTTGAGCTTTTATTTGCAGCTATTATTACTACTCAACCCACTATTATGTTTTAATAATTAAAGTTAACTCTAATTTAAAGGCCAAATATATCTAAAATTAAAATGGCTTATATTTAAATTAATAATAGCAAGAAGGTACATTGGCCACAATGTAATATAACTGTTTATTTATATTTTCATTATTTATTTTTTGAAATAACTAACTATTGTTTTCCTTTTACTATAAGGAGTAAAACCTTAATATTTTACTAAATCTGATTCCAAAGTAAATTAACAGTGTCAAATATGAATGAATTCAAACATTATTATTGGAGGCATATCAAAAATTTGTATATGTGTAATTTGAATTCTATTTTATCTTATCAATTATTTAAATAGAAATCAAAGTTAATTTATTCAAATCATAATTTTATAAGATTGTTTAAATTTATATATGTATGCACTTCACATTGTCTCCTTAGTTTACATGTGAATTTGCATTTACCAAACCTTTCTTGGGTTTATTTAACGAAATTTATTATGTCGCTTCAAAAGATATGAAAAAAAATAATTAGAAATTAAAATTTGACTTGTTTATTTTAGTCAGGTTTTTGGTTATCTATAAAATAATATTTCTAATTCCCATTCAATTTTCATAAAATCTGAAAGATTCATTTGCACTTTTATAATGTTGCTGCAAATCATTTTTTGTGTAGTATTGTAGATTCAAATATTATTGACAGATATTTCTAATAATATTTTAATTTATAGTTTAAAAAAATTAATTAATTATAAAGAAAAAAAACAGGTTATTTGTTTTTATAACCCTAATGCAGACTCTATAGCATTTGATAAAGTGTGAATTGATGTCAGTATTTAATATCTCTGTATAAACCGGGTGACTTTACTTGTTTACTCAATTGTATCAATGTTTTATTTTCCCAATCAGAGCTGCTCACTAACGTTCCTGTATCAACACTGGGCACGGTATACTAGTACCAGTAGGTATACTGACTCTAGAATAATACCAGCTAATGAAACAACAGTTTAGGTCAGTGATTCTCAACCTTTTTTTTTTTGTTGCGGCACACTTTCAACGATTTTAAAATTTGAAGGCACACAATGAAAGAAATTAGTTCAAAAGTTGTTTACTTACCTGTAATACACTGTGTTAAATAGTTTGTGATAATAATTTTAAATGAGAAATAAAATAATATGTACTACAAAAGCAGGTTTATTAAGGGATTAATTATTTCTTTCGATTAATTTTTTATTAGTTAGTGACAGTTATTTAAATTATTATTTTTTTTTTGCTAGTTATTAATTGCTAGCTTGTTTTCTATAGTTATTAACTGTTATTTATTTTTGATTTATTGTTAACTAGTTTTTTTGCTAATTATTAATTGTTAGCTTTTTTTTTTGTTTGTTATCCATTGTTAATTTGTTTTTTTATATATTTGTGTTTTTAGTTATTCTTTGTTAATTTGTTTATTAATTGCATAGCTTACTTTAATGATTAGCTTTTATTTCTGTTTGAAAGTTAATATTTAACTTGCTTTCCTTTGTGGTTAATAATTTTAATAGTCATTAAATTTCCTACTTATTTCAACATTTTTTTAAATTGTGTGTCAAAGACAATTTAAACACTTCCATGCTATTTTAAGATTGTCAGAGACAAGACAATTGCCGACGAAGATGGTCACACAGTTAAAGTGTGGAATAATTATAAAAAGTATATATATGTATATATAATATTATATATATAAATACACTTTTCTTTAATTTAAACTTTACCCATAATAAAAAAAGCGTTATAATTTTTATTGTATCATTTCTAATATCTGGCGCACACAAAAGTGCCGCGGCACAGTGGTTGAGAATCACTGGTTTAGGTATTATACTAGAGCCAGTATCCTGCTAACTTGTGAAACATCTGTTCTGGTGTGATATCCAATTTTGTATCATGCCAGAGCCAATATGATACCGGCTGATGAAACACCAGCATCGGCAAATTTGATATCGGCTTTTGAATTGCCTGTTATGATTCTGAGTCCAGTATTATACTGGAATCAACTTGATACCTGATTATAAAACACCGGAATCAATTTAATTCCGGATTACAAAACACTGTTTCCGTTATGATACTGAATCCAGTATAACTGGTGTTTCATGAGCCGTTTTTTTTTTTAAATATATATATATACCAAACATTTTTTACAATAGGGTACCCTCTTGAATTCACAGTTTAAGTTTCTTATTACAGTTTTTCTTTTTTATGAAACAATAAATTATAATTTTATAAGAATTTTTATTTTAAAATTAAATTAGAGATATAAAAGGAAATTAAAGTTAACTTTAATTTAAAACTAGCATAGTGTATGTATAAAGAAGTATGTGATTTAGAATATAATTCGTTATTCCTTTCACTTAAGCAGTGTTTAACTTTAAATATTCAAAAAAAATTTAAAGTCTTTAAATAAGTATTTTTTTATATACTGTCCTGTTATATTTTATTAATTAATAGGAAATTTTCCACTGGTTGCAGCTAGTAAGAGATTTACTATGCCATGTTATATACAAAGCAGATGACCAATTCAGCTAAAACTTGCATATAAAAAAATTATAAACAATGTTGCATTTTCCTGTTTAAACTTATCTAATATGCTTACATTAATATTGTTTTCCCTAACTTAGACCAGTCTATGTTACTGATACAGACCAGTCCATTCTTCTGATGTCACTGACTCATTTCCTTGTACAGGCCAGTACATTTGACTGATATCAATGTTCCATTTCCCCGTACAGACCAGTCCATTCTTCTGATATCAATGTTCCATTTCCCCGTAGAGACCAGTCCATTCAACTGATATCAGTGTTCCATTTCCCCATACAGACCAGTCCCTTCTACTGATATCAGTGTTCCATTTCCCCGTACAGACCAGTCCATTCTACTGATATCAGTGTTCCATTTCCCCGTACAGACCAGTCCATTCTACTGATATCAGTGTTCCATTTCCCCGTACAGACCAGTCCATTCTACTGATATCAGTGTTCCATTTCCCCGTACAGATCAGTCCATTCTACTGATATCAGTCCATTCTACTGATTTAGACCAATACAGTGTATTGACTTACTCTACTGATATCAATATATCGTGACCAGTCCATTGTACTGATCTACTCTACTGATATCAGTGTTCCATTTCCCCGTACAGATCAATACATTTTTTTTTATTGATTTCTATTGGTCATTTTTTGCAGGGTATTTATAACCATTTATTTGCTCTAATTTATATATTACTAGCTGTACCCTGCGTGCGTTGCAACGCTTTCAGTTTGAATCTTAATTTTGTATTTAAGGGAGTAAATGAGATTTGCGATTATGATTTGAGATGAGAATTTTATTTAATGGTGAAAAAAAACAGTGATAGTCTCAACAGTTAACTCTCTAGGATATCGTTAGTGCATTTTCAAACAGACATGTATGGTGATGCACACGGACCATGAAACATATTTTGGATGATGATCTGAAATAAGTCCGATTAATGGTGATATCAGGTATTTCTGCTGATATGAGCTGACCAATTTGGCATGGAGTGATTTTTTCAATAAGCCAAATCATGTGGCAATCCGTTTTTTCGCCATTCAATAGAATACATCAGACACCGTGTCTCTCCAAAAACATGACGCTTCGCAATGAAACCAAGTATAGAGCTCAATATTTGTTTTAACTCACATGCGGTAATATCATGAAGATCCGATGATGTTTGCCTAGGTTACAAAAGCTGCTTAATTTCAGCTCAAGCAGGATTGCATGTGAATGTAATAAATAACTCTGGTAGCCCATATGCGCACCGATATTTCTACTACCGAAAGAAGTCATTTGGAAACGCGAATTGTACCGGCGTAAATTCACCAAAATTTTTTTCGATTGGTTTGTTTGACCTGATAAGAACGTTGATAATTGCTCGGCTGGCGACGTTAAATCTGGCAGTTTTACTTTACCTCCAGAACAGCAAATTCCAGGTGTTTCATTCTTAAATTTCAGAGCACTACAAAACATACATAATTGATCCTTTTTTCCGATGATGACGCTTGGGTGAAGACTATAGTTGGTTGTCGGATCATAATGAAATGCACTGAAATTCAAATCAGAGTATTGGCAGCATCTGAATAGCAAATTGCGCTCTTGATTGATTTTCATTCTTGGTTCCCGTTGCTCTGATGTTTCCGACGAACGGGCCTCAGTAGTGAGTAATCTATCGGTTTTCATTCTTGCTTCCCGTTGCTCTGATGTTTCCAACGAACGGGCTTGTGTAGTGCGTAGTTGATTCGTGAACTGTCTCCTTTCCCGCTGCTCTGATGTTTCCAACGAACCGGCTTGAGTAGTGCGTAGTTGATTTGTTAACAGTACTCCTTCATGTTGCTCAGACGTTCCTAAGGAACGGGCTAGAGCATTGTGTTCTCGATTAGTTTCAAGTCTTTTTCCTGTTGCTCCGATGTTTCTCAAACAAGGGTAGTTCACTTTTTGCGTGCTAGAGTTGTTGATCGACTAAAATCGATACGTTTAGATTTTTGAAAATATTCTCTCTCAAACAAAAAGAAATGTAAAAGTTGACAGTGGTCGCAAATTTGCTAACTCGAAAATTCACATATTTATTTTAAATAATAAAAAAGCAATAAAAACGAAATAAATTGAATAAGAAATATAAAAATGATGAAATTTAAAACAAAAATCTATTTTTTTAATGAAAGAAATAAGATGAATGTGAATTCGAAAACTTTGTAATAATAAACAATCTAATAGTTTTCAAATGACATCAACTGTCAGCAATGAAACCTTCAAAAACTATATTTAATTGTGCTAACCTAAAATTGCATACTAAATATAAATAAATTTTGAAAACGTGCAATTTGAATGAAATTTGCTTTCGCCTTTATTTTTATTAAACAGTTGTCACTATTCGCGATCGCAACGAACTATAGGGGGCGTTGTTCTATGAGACGAATACCTGCGATTTCTATATGAACAGTCAGTCATTCAGTTACTTTAGAGACGTCTTTAATGTAGCGTGTAGCATTGCAACGTTCCTTCTTTATTGTGGCTTATTAAATTTAAAAAAGAAAAATGTTTGATATTCTTTCTTATGCAAGTGAAAACAAAATGGTATCTCTTTTTTTTTAGAGAAGGAACATCCAAAACACATCGGAAAAATATTTGTACATAAGCAGAAAAAAAAAAATGTATATTCTTATAAGAGTTAAAACCTACTGCCCGATAAATAGTTTTGCTAAATTTAATGATATAACATGAAAAGCCTATTTAAACTTTCCATAGTTTTAAGAATCATATTACTTTAAAAATTAAAATGAACAAATAGTGTACGTAAGCCTCATAATTTTATAAAATCCAATTTTGTAAAAAAAAAGTTTTTTAACAAAAATTTTTATCAAAAAATTTTAAGTTTGAATAAAAATCATTATTTAGAAACTGAAAAACGTAAAATAAAGAATGCTTCCAGAAAAAAAAAAAAAATTCTTTTTTGACGCCATTTTTTACTGCTACGAAAATTCGTCTTTGGGATTTGCCAAAAACAAAACAAGATGCAATTTTATTTTTTCAGGAGCGAAATATTTCTCCAAAAAAACGAAAATGTACCAATTCTCATGACATGAAACTTTATTATGGTAAACGTACGTTTTGGAAATGTAATTTCATTTGGAATCTTATTTATTAGAGTTCATATGGCGACGAAAGAAAATAGAGATTGTTTTGAATCTATGTTAATCTCTATATCGGCCCATTTTCCACCGAAATTTCGATTAACTGCTTTGATTTTAAATAAAGTGCTTTGAATTTTGGAAGTGTTTTGATTTCAAATAAAGTGTTTTATTTTATGATTTGTCTCAATAATTTTAGGTGTAGATTGGCGGCACTTAAAAACCGCCAAATCTATAGTTGCGGGGGCGCGTTAATACGTAAGTATCGAAATTTTATTCCATACTTTTCTGAATCATATTACTTCAAACATTAGTCTATGCAAGAAGTATACATAAACACCATTTAATTTTTCAAAACAATTATTTTAACTACAATTTTTATCAAAAAACTATAAAGTAAAAAACGTAAAATAAAGAATTCTTAGGATAAAAAAAATTTAAAAAAATTCCTCATATTGAAATAAAAAACTTCCATATTGTTTATTTTTTTATTCTTTTAGTCCTTAATCAGACGTAAAAAACCATTCTGTAGAGAACTATCATCAAATAAGAAAAGAAATTATCTACAAGAAAATTTTTCATTATAGAAATCATAACACTTACCAGATTTATAAATCTGGAGAATTCCAAAATGAAATGTTCTTCGTTTCAAAATTTTATTTTCAAATAATATATACATAGATTATCTCTTCATTACTTTTAGAGAACATACCACACAGAAAATTTTATAATTGTAAGATCTCGATATGAATTTTAATATGTAGCTTTAAAACAGAATAGCTGAATTCTAGTTGAAATTATTTTTTCAAAACTAAAAAATACTTACCAAGAAAACGATAAAAATGTATTAATAATCAGCACAATTGGTGCTATTCAAGTAATACGGATGTTACTTTATTGTTGTTTTCTGAATTATGTAGATACAGAAATATATACTATTCTATAAAGAAGAAGAATATTCTATAATTATTACAGTTCTGTACGTTCTTATTTATTCATTGGAATGAGGAAAGCAATATTGACTTCACTTTAATTTGTAATGAATTGAAGACAGAAGAAATGTATTTTACCGTAATATACACATCTGAACAGTATGCAATACCGAAGTCGGAAGTTATCAGTTGCAAGTTTGTTGATCATAGAAGTTAAAAATTGAGGAATTTTTCTTCAAATGTTTGGCGTGTTCTGTTTCTGAAAGATTTACCAATATTCTGGTGAGTTTTTTCAAGTTCTTCGGCCATTTCCTCAGGGAAATTTTGCTTCGTATTTGCTGCTAAGACAATGGCGTCTGATTCTGCCAATGATTTTGATGGAACTAAATAAATTAATGTCTGATATTTTCAGGCTCCCGCTAGATGGCGTACTCGAGCGTTGCGATCGCGAATACTAAATCCATGATACGACCAATAATTACGAAATCTATTCTCGTTGATTTTACGTACTTGTGCTCGAATCGTACTTGTGCTAGAGACTTGCTCGAATTATAATTAAATATTAAAGTATATGTAATTTACTTTTCTATATGAATAGAGCTATAAGATAGAAAATATCACTCTTGTTATCTTCAAGATAATTGAAAACTGAATTGTTTATAGCAAAATTTAAAACAATGGCCTACTTTTAACCAATCAGAAAATTCTATTTCGATTTTCGCTCATACCGCTGGAAGGGTTTGTCGCAGAATGTTCTAATGTCGACAGAAACCTTCCTCGTGCTTTGAACTATCTGTATGCTAAGTTTCATAGATTTCTGTCGGATGGTTTAGGAGTCTATAGAGGACAAACAAACACACATTCACTTATATATATATATAGATTTACTTTTGACATTTTATTTATTACATATTATTATTACATATTATTATTACATATTATGTTTCATTTTATTTATTTTAAAAAAGAATTCTTATGTCCCTAACATTTCAATAAATTACGCTTAGCAAAAAACAAAAACAAATGCAATTTAGTGTGGATTACAAATACAGTCATAAGAAATATTAAGAATTGTTTTGTTCAAGAGTTGCACGACTTACCATCATTACTTTTAAATCATACGTTTTTCCTCCAACGAAGTTGTATCCGCCTTTATATGGACTTGGTATAAAGTAAGGAGAATGTACAGATAATTGAATAGAAGGTGTGGTGGGCAAGTTGTGCTTAGGTATGTATACAACTGGCTCACTCTCATTTAATGGCATTGGTGTTGAGCGCTGTGTTGTGTTGATTTGAAAATGTAAGTGCATCACTGAAAGAGGGAAGAAATCTTACTTAAGTTCTTTCTTTAAACACATAAACTATCTTTATCAAAACACGTTATAATAATCTAAAACAATAAAATAAAAAGCTTTTGTATCCCTCTTATCACTCCAAAATAATGTTGTGCTAGCGTCTTGAAATTTAGACACCGAGTAAAAAAAAAAAAACTTCTTAGCCCTCAATTCTAAAAATCGTTCAAAAGATAATTCAAAAGATACGTTTAAAAAAGGAAATTTTCTCATTGGTTTTAGAGCTAGTGTCATTAATATAAACTGAACTGCAGACGATTCTGTTTTCCTTTTAATATTTTAAAGATTACATGAGTGATATTTGCTTGCTTATAGTTCTCATAAATCAAATAAGGAATTCCTCGTTCTTTAATATTTGAGTATTTTTTTTATTCCTTGTGACAGATCGACACAGTGATCAACGTGATCGTGGTAGCATGGCTGGAAGACGTCACCTAAGTAATTTTTCATACGTAATCTAAAAACAAGTGTTTACTTCTTTTATAATTATGTTTTTAAACGTAATTCTGTAAAACCAAATACTTTAAAGTCAATGATAATTGAAATAAAAATAAGTTATGCTCTGAAAAATAAAATTAAAGGTAAAATAATACTAAAAAGTTGAGAAGATAGGTAAAAATCACCATACTGTTATTAACGCAATTGTTGCTTGATTAGTTTTGATAAAGTGTAGTGTTACCGTTGCGTCTCAAAACAGTTATGACAGTTTTGTGATCAATGTAATTTTTTTTACCTTTAGATGCCCAAGACCGATTGTAAAGCTGTTTTAAAAGTAAGATTGGAAAATCATTTTCCAAAGTATTTTTTACCTAATTTTAATGATTATTTTAAGCAAATATTTATCTTAAACACCTAAAGCAATAGAGTTAATAAGTATGTTATCATAGTTGCTTTTTTTAAGATAAAACTTGGTTGCATTGCAGGGAAAACTGGAGATCAGTGGACAGGACATTGCTTATTTTACCACCAATAGGTCAAGCGAACGGCCTACTGACAAAAATATTTTGCATCTTTGAATTTAGGATAGAACATCTATTCATTTTCAGCAATGAAAAAATGCTTTTTCTGGGTTGAAAATTCGACAAATAAGGGTATAATTCAATTGTATCGCTTTTTTTTTAAAAAAATGCTGCTACTATACACCTATATTAAAACATTTCTCCCTCGCGCCCAATTCTTGTTCAGAAAAACTTATGCACCACATTTTTTAGAATGCTTAGGCATTCAGACATAAAATTGTTATCATTTGAACTTTTCAGCTGTTTTGAGGCAGGTAATTTAGTTTATATTAGCGTTAACTATTAAAAGTAGAATGAATTTTTTCAGTCACAAGCCAATACCAGAAATAAAAGGGTACACTTTGTGCTTGTGGAAGAAAGTAATACAGAGAATAAAAATACAGAGATCGATATACTAAAGTTTCGGTACTAAAGTACAATAACTTTGACTTAAGAATTATCTCAGCTTTGAATTTTTCCAAAATTTGGCACGTTTTTAAAGAACTTGGCGTTTTAACTTCACATTAAGTGACTTAAATACAAAAGTCTTAAGCACAGTTATTGCTCCATTAGAAAATTTATGAATCTGTTTTCCAATAATTCATAAATGATTTAAATTTAATACTCGGCCTTCAAGCTAGAACATTCAAAAATAAAATCTCTGTACAAAAGTTTTCAGACATTTAATTCGTTTTGCCTTCTTCAATCTATTGAGTTTTGTATCATGGTAAATACCTCCTCCCTTCGAAAGACCATAGATTCCGTAAAAGAAATCGATACATTAAACTCCCCCCCTTCTTATTTTTCAGATTCATTACTTAAAATCAAAAGCTAGATTGAAACCAATTTAGACAAGAATAGTGAATACACATATCGTAATGTATGAAATAATTATGTACGTTAAATAACAGTTAAAAACTTTAATACATGAACTCTAATGTAAGGGTTTATATAGGCTTGGTGTAGTTGACATAATATTTAAATAAAAATTGTTAACAAAGTAAGTTTTGTTTTCATATGAATTGGTTAAGTCTGGATATATAACTTAAAACTATTGTAGAGACTACTTGTTAGAAAGTAGAATTTAGGTATTTAAATTTTATTAATATTTTTGGGGATTTTTTCCAATTCCACCTTCTTATAATTTGCCAGTTGTAAGATTTTGAATTACTTAAAACGTTAAAAAATTACTCTGAAAATGAAGTTCTATCTTTAAGTCCTATTATTTAATTTTATCTTTAATTCGAAATTTCCAATAATATAAAAAACCTTAATGTTTAAAAAATAGTAAAAACAAAATATAAAGCAAATATTGACCAGGCATTTATAAAAAAAGATGCCAATTTAGCTGTTAACGAAGATTGGGGGGGATGGAAGTTGGGGCTTTTAATTTTAGAGCGAATATATGTCTTTACTTTCCTGATAATCGATTGTTACGTGACAATCAGCTTTTACTCACTACCACGCATAGAACCATGATTCTTCAAAGTAACAGCTTTGTGCGTTATTCACTGCTTCTTAAATAACGTCTTTTTATCATTAAAAAAATAAATATGATCTAGTTTCATGTGCCCTACGAAGGTTGCATTGCAATAGCTAGAATGAAGAAGCTATTTAGAATAGCTTTTTTGAATTCTTTTTTTTTTTTTTTTTTTTTTTGTAATAAGTTTTTGACAAAAATAAAATATGATTAAAACTTGTTTAAGCCGCAGGCTTAAGTCTGTATAAGTTTTATTCATTCAACTCATAGTTGATGGTTTACCAAGTGAATGGTTTGAATGCCGTGTAATTTGGTTTTAGCAATCATAATGAATTTTTTTACAAATTGGCAAAATGGGTCTTGTTTAGGGTTTGATGGCGTGCGCACCTTATTTGGACGTCATCACATTTTTCAACTGTGCTCAAGAATAATAGTAAACAGTGTGCATGCGCCGTCGTTGCATGCGTTGCTATGGCGACTGCTGCTGTTTGATGGTTTTTTAAGAATTCTTTTTTTTTTCACTTTTAATTTTGTCATGCATTAAGTTGGAGAGTTTATTTTTGAGATATGACACCAGAGAGATCCCATAAATGCTTCTTAAGTTGTGAATAAAAGAGAATTTCATCATTTGGACGATATTTTTCTTTTTATTGTTTTAATTAAAAATTTAGAAATTTTTACCTACTGTTCAAACTGGAGCGATTTAAATACTAATTCAGGTGAGTATCACAAATAAAGAGGGTCTCAAACTGATTGACACGGTCCCGAAGGTTAGAGTTGAAGCAAGAACTACGTCAAGGCGTAAACTTACCGAGGCTGAAAAAGCTAAAGCCAAAGTACGTAGACGAGAATACCTTATGCGTTACGCACAAACGGAAGAACGAAAGGATTTCGTTCGCAAACGCAAGCATGAAGCCCGTTTCTCACAAAAGTACCGAAGTGGTTAAAAGAATTGAACCATACTGACGAGCGAATGGTGGCTCTCCGAACCCCTTTCATGCAAATACGAGAACTGAGTGTTGATCACAAGTTAGGGATAAAAGGAATCATTGCCAACGTACCCAATGAGATGCACAAGACCGTAGACTGTCTTCCACGCAATATAAATGATACATTCACTATTCATATAAAATTCATGATTAATCCTAGCTTTAAAATTCCATTTCATGCATGAACTTGTGAATACAAAGCGGGTGTCTGATGCAGCTTACAATCTCCTCCAAACACCATTGTACCAATCTTAAAATATTAATAATGATCTCGTTTGGATGTTCAACTTCTGTTCAATCTTTAAAGGAATTTACACGGAACGTGTCTAAGCTGCATTCAAATATGTCTGCAAAATTATGTACCGAGGAGTTCAGGAATAACAGTTAAAGATGTCCAAGATGAAAACACAATAAAGCTGCTTTTCCAAAAAACATAATAGACTTGTATTGCCAATGGGTAACCTGTAAACGCCTTGTGGCGATCACAATTTTTAAATTTTTTCTTACCAGAAATACCATTACCTAACATTACGGTAATTTTACCAGAATATTTTCCGACGTGTATTAAAGCATTTTTTTAAAGTGAGAAAGGCAACAAAAATGATCCAAGAGAAGGCAAAGAATTTCAGATTTTTTTTTTCCATTAGTCCTCATGGTTTCCAAAAAGTTAAGAGATGAAGTAATTTCTAACAACTAATCTCATTCATAGTATAAAAAATTAAGAGTCAAAAAAACAACAATGCGCTTGGTTATGGTATATTTTACAGATAAAAAACAAGAACTGCAATAATTAGGTAACAGATTTTATAAAGAAATATAAAAGGTCTTATAATTACCAGATCCTCTTCTTATTTTCTCTTTTATTCTGTCTGGATTACCCCATAAGGAATAAATGCTGTAGCAGAACTGCGGCATATCTATCGCTGAATACAATGGCCCCATAGCGTAACTTAAACTGCAAAATAATAAAAACGTCCAAACTGGTGTAACTGATTATCAATCCATATATTATTTTTCCATACATTGTTATCCAAAAAGCCTTAAGTTCTCTTAAGGGTAATGCATAGAAAGATACATACAAAAACAAAGAAGTTTCTTGTTAATACTACAAATGTTCAATTTGTGCAATCCATCAAAATGCTGAACAAGTTCTATCTATACTCTCAATAGCATGTATAAATCATTCAATAACCATAAATATTGCTCTATAGAGAGCAGTGAAGTTTATAATAATTATGCAGCTTAAAATTATTTCTTGGCATTCAAATGCCAGGATAATGATACTTTAAAATTTTAAGACAATTGACTTCCATGCTCTTCTAACTTAAGACCTAACACTTCCATTTTGTGTCATTAACAACATGGTATTTTAAGAGAAGTCACACCGATAATTTATGTTATGAATAATTTTGAAAAGGCAGAAAAATGACAACATAAAAATGGATTTTTAATTGGATTTTTTTTTCTGTTCCTACAGAAAGATCTATTTCATCGATATATATACTATTTAAACAAAAATCATTAACGTTAGCGCCATTTATGTAAGTTATAGAGAAATGAAAATAAATGGCCAGGAAAAGATATATTTTCATGTGACATACAAATTATTGACTGAAAAACTTGTTTTTACAAAATATTTTAGAAATCATTTCGTGGACCCATGCTCCTAAAATGTCTTTAACAGTTTCATTCATTCAATCATCAATAGATCAACATTCCTGAATGGACCCACTCTTTCTCAAGAAGACGAGATCAATCCTTCCTTCAGCGCGCCACAGTCACCCAGTTTCTGATGTTTAGTTGAGACAGAGTCACTTCGGAGGCAGTCTGCCCACCTCAATCTGGGTCTGCCTCTTTTTCTAACCCCTATTGGTTTCGCCAGAAGAATTTTTTTTTTCTCATTCGATTATCATTTATTCTTAAAATATGTCCGCCCCATTTCAAACGTTGGACCTTATGATAGTTCAGAATGTCCGGTTCTCTGAATAACCCGTAAATTTAGTTCTCCTTCTCCAACTTTAACAATTTAGAGGTAAAAAACTAGAGATAAATGTCTGAAAGGATTGGGCATGTTATGTACTATGTTAACAAAAGCAGAATAACAACGTAAATGAGTTTTATCGAATGATTGATGGGTAATCCTCTCAGTCCTTTCTTAAGTCACTACTTTGATGCGAAACCTTTACATTTGTTAAAGTTCCCTTTCTATGCATCAAGTTTGGTTATGTCTACGACTGTTTCGCATTGATGATATTGATCATGTTCTGAATTTTATGAGTTGTATAGAAATTTGATTACAATTCACGTTTTAAAAGTAAAATAACAAGTGTTTACCTTTCTTAGTCGCTTTTATTACTCGTATTGTGATGAATTTCACACTATTGTTTATTAGAAAGCGTTTGCGTTTTCGGTCTATAAACAAAAGATATCTGCCTTACACGCACTTATTAACAATGCTACTAAAATTTCGAATTTTAATAATTTTATTATTTTACCTGAGAAACCTTTTACCTGTTTTACCTGGAAACGATTCTCAAATCAAATATATCCTTAACTTCGATTATATTCATTATACATCCTTGAACTTCGATTCAAAAACATGAAATAAGTATCTAAATGTTATATCATTTCCCAATCTTCCACCACCCTGGAATCGTTGGAATTCTAATCCCAGGTTCGAGATTTTTTCTGCTAAAAGCATTCAACACTGATCTTCATCTACCAAACTTGATTTCCGGGAATCATTCGTATTTCGATAAATTCTAATAATTTAATTAACGATCTTTGTAGTATCCCACGGTTTTTCAATATTTGAAAATCTATTCTAATTTAATCTTTTTGCAGTTGGGGTTCCCACCAAACTCCCTTATAGATGTTCCTTATTTCCCTTATTTTATTATCTTGATGAAACTTGTTCCTCTGCCCCTATTGGTTAAACCACTTTGTAAGTATTTATCTCTTTACTTTTTAATTGTAATTTGGTGTTCAGACACGGAGGAAGGCTATAACATGGCCATTTCTGCTACTTTCATTAGCACTTTTTTCACGTTTTCTTTTTTCATTAGAGAAAAATGTATTCATTATTTTTAAGCAAGTAGTTATTGAAAATGACACTTGGGGCATGCCAAAAAGAAGACATTTTGAAGCTCAACAAACATCTTCAAACACATACAATTGTTAAAACTAACGTGAAATATTACTAAGACATTTTGCTTAAATCTTCGCATTCTTATATAAAGTCAAAATAAAGAAATAAATATCTGCTCAAGAAAGGAAACCAGGAGGTCTTGAAGACTGCGTGTGACAAAGTGTCACTCACTATTTTCAGATCTAAAATTTATATAGTCCCTTCAACTAATTTGGTAGTTTTTACACTTTCCTTTATGGAAGTTGACTGGAATGTCACTCCCCTCAAATTCGTAGAAAGGCAGGTGCGTCGGCTTGTTTTTATCCATCCACGAGAGATCATTTACTTCTATACTTTGTGTTATTTCTTAACCGTAACTATCTTAAATATTAAAATACTTTAACTTTTTTTTACCTTTATACTCCTGCTTTAACCCTGACTTCTAATTTTTTCTAATTGTAACTCGTTTATAGCATTTTGCTATTAAAGGGGCTGACTGCGCTTAACGCATTCGATTTTTGTATTTTTCTCCTCCTCACGTCTCCGTTTGTGTGCCTCAACCGACCCCTTTTCGAATTCAATAAAGTTTTCTGTTACATCTGCGAAAAAAGGCTCTCCAGTTAATGATGTCAGTGGCTGACTTTTCTTCAGTTTTCAACTGATATAGGAAGGTATTATGTTTTTGAGTCCTTTTTTTACGATTCTGTATCTGGGTTGTTGTGAAACAACCCCATAGTTTGGTCAGCATCTACTCCACTAGCATGTTCATTGCCCAAGTTAACATCTAAATTTTTTTATCACATAGCACTTTATGACACTGCGTAAAAAAAATTCAAAAGGGTCTCTTAGTGACAAAATGCCGGGAATCGAAAAAATGAGAGGAAAGAAAAAAAGGTTAGGCGTTTACTTAGGTTAGGAAGACCCCTAAGGTAGACAATGCATCTTTCTGCCCACTTAAAAGACTTAAAAACCCGGAGAAATTACTTTTCTTTTAATGAAATTTTAAACTATGTTCTAACTAAAAAGATTAGTTCACGCACGAGGGAGATAGGAGCCACTGAAACAAAGTGTCCGAACGATATTCCGATGAATAAAAAATGGAAAATAAAGGATAAACGTGTAAAATTAAAACTCACCCTAGTGAGTTATATATCGGTGACGTGATGTCAGAGAATGTAATAACCTTTTTAATATGTAGTTATGAGATTTAACTGAGTTACTGGACTCTTATTAATAATAACATGTGATTACTAATATTAATCAATAAATAACACTGACCATATCATGTACAGTCGGCAAAAAAAAAAAAAAAAAAAAAAAAAAAAAAAAAAAAAAAAAAAAACGAATCACTCTGAATAACTTTCGTTCTAATGATCGGATTTTCACGAACTGAGTGTCAATCTCAATGGCTCCTGGGGGTGACCTCATATATGCTCCTTAATTAGTGCTAACTATTACATAAGTAACGAAATCAGACACAAAAACGTACTTTCTCTGAATAAACATATATATATTTTTTCTATATTTGGATTTTTAACCTTCAAAATATAGGGGGTAGCCGCAATCTGGGAACTATGGTCCCCATAGTTTGGTCAGGAGAGCGATCCAAAGTTCGTACACCTTAATGTTAATTTCACTTTTTACGTTTTTAGTCATATTTTTAAAACTAATAAAGCAATTCAAAGAAAATTGCACCCACTCATAAAACTCATTGATACAAAGATAATCTCATGTGAAAATAATTTTTAATAATTATTAATTAATTTTTATTATTTAATTAAATTGAGGATGAAAAACTTTTGAATTATAGGGTATGAATTTTTTTATACCTTACTAATCTGCATATTTTTGAATTGAAAAATAACTGTTTCAACTGTTTTTATTTATTAGAAGCTGAAAAAATTTAAAATTAATTATTTTTAAAAAAAATAATTTGGCGACAATAAATAAATAATTAAATGGGGCGATTAATATTAAAATGTGATAAACTTGCGAGGAGCTTGACTTCGCGCGCGTAGCGTAAAATTTAATTCATATTTTTTTCGCTAATAATCGTTTGCTGATCCTTTTATTTTTATTTCTTTCAAACTATAAAATACGATGCTTCTTTTTTAGTCGTTTAATAATTTATTTGCAATTTAGTGAAGGAATTTGAATAAAACAATTTTGAAAAAAAACCCCATTTTATTCAACGAATGTCTAGTTTTATAAAAGCGTGGTTCTGATAGAATATGATTATACACCTGATTGTGCTTATTTAATGTGATTATATTTTATTTTTAGATTTTGTTTTTCAATAACTGATACAATTTCAATAATATACATACGTATGCATAGATTTGGTATAATATATTTATCAATTTCTTGAATATATATTTTATAAATATTAATAAAAATACGTAGTCAGCATTTTTAATGATCTTAAAACTTCTTTACATCTTATATATCGCTTTAATCTTAAAATAAATTTGTAAATTACCGGTCTGCGCTTGTTTCGCAGAATTATTTTTCTAACTTTTTAATTAAATTTTAACGCAAAATCTTATTTTTTATGCTACCATTTATTTTATTTTCCAATAATATACTAATCAATCGTTTTAGTACTGTTACTGTAATTTATGTATTCCTTTAAAATAAAACTACTTTTTAAATAATTGTTGAGTTCTTATTGAAGGAAAACCAGAATTATTGCCAGATATCTGAGAATTAAATCTTGTTAAGAAATTAAAAATCTACTGATCACACGCAATATCATTCGATACAGAACAGTTGACTATTTACTAAGAATACTATTGTTTACGAAAAATGAAGATAAATTATTAATTTTCTTTTTTTTTATTGTTTCTTATTTATTCGAGTTATGATAAGTAAATGCGTATGTGAGCACAGCGAAAAAATACAACAGATTGTTTTGCTTTTTAAATGAACAAAAAACTATGGACATACAATTTTGTTTCGACATTCAAAGTCATTCTTGTGTGCTAACTTACGGAAAGTTATCCTTTTGTTTTAAAAAGTTGAAAATATCTGCTTAAAAAGTTGTTTATATTATTTCTCAACTTTCGCACAACTCAAAAAAATATTGTTATATCAGGAAAATGTTCGATATGCCTTGTTTTGTTAAACAACTACTAAAATAAAAAATTGTAAAAAAAATCGAAAAACGTGCTATTTTTAGAATCATCATCTCAAAAATTGTTTTTTTTTTCTACTTACATTAGGATTTTTCTACTTAAATAGCTGACACGTTTTGAAGAAATAATGAATACAAATTTGGATCTAATATTTCGTAAAGGAAACAAGAATATTAATAATTCGTTGCCCCGAAGTAGTTAATTCTTTTCGAAACAATCGGCCTTGCAATTATTTAACTTTGACTCTTTGAACTAGGGGTCATTTCATGCATGTTATTCGCCTTTAAAATTTCAAATATAAAATGCAAAAATTACAAGAATGCGTAAGCTGGCTAAAATTAATAATAAAAAACGGACAAAATCATCGGCAAAAGAAGTTATCGTATGAAAAGAATGTCAGAGTTAAAAACTGTAACAAATGTTACTCTTGTTTTATTTGGGGTATTATAAACCTAAAATTTCTTTTCTTTTAAATTTTTAAATTATTTTTTTAATGAACTAACGAAATGAGTATGTAAATAATACCCATTCGTTTTACTAGAAACCAAGTTTACTTAGTATCATTCGCAAATCATATGAAGTGCAAATTCTTGAGCTCAGGTGTAGGGTAGGAGGATATCCCATGCATGATCAGTAGTTTCAAGAGTGAACTCTTATATTAGAAGGCAGCTAACTTCTTTAAAAATTTTAATTCGTAAAAATACTTGTTATTTTACAAATGTTATAAAGCATGTGTATTTTTTAAATGGTTATTTATATAATTTTCACATTGGCCATTAGTTTTCCGTTAATGAAGCAAAAACGAAAACTCTAGTAAGCAGCCAAAAACTAAATCATTATGAATTATTATCCTTAAATTTTTTTTGAATTCTCTAACCTTGTTATTTAAACTCTATGATCCGCTGTAATATGTTTTTGTTTTAGTCAAAATATTGGAATTTTTTATATTTTTTACCATTAACATACATCACCATAGTTCAAGAAGTTAACATTTTTAAAAATTTGAACTCATTTCTTCAAATAGGGAATCTCTAACAATACTTCGGCGAATCATAAAAAAATAGTTTGGCGGAATTTTTGAGTTAGTTTATCCTCTAAATACCCCCCCCCCCCTCAATTTAAAATTCTATGATAAAATTGATTAGTTTTTGTAAAAAGAGACTGTTACAAAGCAACTGAAATAAAAGAACTGATAGGAAAGAATGCATAAAAGTTTGCTATACTACACTAAATAAATTATTTATATTAAATAATCAAAATATAAATTTACAAAATATTTATTTGTTTCATATAATTTTTACATTTAAAAATTAGAAGTTTTATGGCATTCAGCTAATTTATGCTTTACAATATTTGCAATGTTCGAAATGCTTAAAAGGTATCCACTTAAATCCTATAGGAAGGAATTTCCTATAAGATTTATAGATATTATTTATATCTATAATTATAAATTATTATATCTATATACATTTATTATATTATTTTTTATTATATTATTATTTTTTATATTATATCTATAATTATAAATAATTATAAATAATATATTTTGAATTTATTTATAGTTTTCTATAAATAAAGATACATATTATTTAACCAAAGAATGTCACTGACTTATTGATCAAAAAGTTAAATTACTAATTTAACTCAGTAAAACTTAAAAGAGTTATCTACCACATATGCATTAAGTTTCAGATAATTTCTTTTATTAAACATTTTTACCTTATATAAAGCGGTGAGTTGAATAGTTCCTACCAACAGCATTAATTTTTAAATATTGTTGCTAAGCTATTTTTTCATCTATAATTTCTGCGGCCATCTTTTAATAATTTCAGAAAATAAAAAAATACCAATGAAACGATTTGTTTGCATAAATGCTGGAAATATTTAAGGGATAGATGAGTCTCATTATTTTCTCTAATTCAACAATTAAAACTAGTAAAATTCAAATTGAAATCAGCAAATCTCTAAATAATCAACAACTGCAAAATAAAACGATGAACTCTAAGTAAAATTGACTCCAACTTCTGACGAATTTTAACTTTTTCAAAGATTTGAAAATCTTTTTTTCTTTTTTTGATTTGACCTTTCATTTAAAGAGTCAAGAATCTAGTCCTTGAAACATTAAGAACACTGTGGTATCAGTATCGATCGTAATTATAAAGTTATCATAAAATTTAAAATTAAATTTTGAAACCCAATATTTCGGGACCACAAATTTACGAGTTTTTGAAATTAAATATTGAATGTTGTGGTGAATATAAACATAATAAAATACATCTTCTTAGTTTTGCCCCCACAATTTTAACGTCTTAAGGACCTTACACAACTCTACTTAAAATGAGGCTATCGTATCAGATGTCGGTAGTGATGGTGAGAATAGTAAAATAAGTTTTTATAAAGGAATAAAACAAAGAAACTTTAGTAACCATATTTGGTGATAAATAAGTAACTGATCGCAATCGAAGAGCTTAAGGAAAAAATATGTTTGCAAAAGTCAGTTTCGGAATTTATACATAAGGATGCTATTTGCAAATCTCACTTATTTAAGAAAACCATGTAACCAAAATATGTGTCAGAATGAAATGACCTTTAACAATAAAATAAAAATACAAGTAAATTTACTCTTATACTATTATATATATATATATATATATATATATATATATATATATATATATATATATATATATATATATATATATCAATTTTATCGAAAAGTAATACCGCGAGTTTTATAAAACCTTCTGTTTGCGCATCAGAATCGTGCCCCAAATTTTTCGTAGGATCTCTTTTTTCTTTTCTTTACCTGAAAGACTTGAACTGAGGTGTTGAGGTGTAAAGGCAATTAGCTCTACAACTCTTCATAAATTTATAGTAACTTAAGTAAATTTGATTTTAGTACAGCATTTTTATACTAATAACATGTTTAAAAAAATAAAAAATGTCAAATAGTAAGTTTAACGTTCAAATTTTGAAATAGTGGAAAATCAAAAATAATTTCATTTTCATTTCTTCATTTTAAATTCAAATTTTATTTTCAAAGTATTAAAACGAATACTATTTTCTATGTCCAGAAAGCAGATCCGAAAATTCTCTTCTTGGTTGCCTATAGCAACAGAGACACACAATGTTATGACGTCTAGTCATTCATTCAGTTTCTTTATGGTTGTTTTAAATTGTTTCACTTTCTATGGTGAGGTAATTTGGCATTATTTGAAACTTTCGCCATATATATAAATCTTTATTGCGACCCAATTTACGACCCAATTTTTTCGAAATTTTGTCTACCCCCCCCCCTATTTTGAGGGTCAGGATTCCAAATATATTATTTTATTTTATAACCGTCGTTGAACAGCCGACCCTACTTAATGGGTTTACGGCTACTAATGTTCAACTCCGTGGCCTTGTAATTTTGAACCCAATCCAGAAGACAAGGGAATTCCTGGATCGAGTATTGGGAGAAATTTGCCTTCGTGGAGGACTTTTTGATGGAGCTAACCCGCATTTGCGTTACATGGAGAGGAAGACCACGAGAAACTCCCACGGTTAGCCTGACGGCAAGGGGACTCTAGCCCATGATCCGTCTACCACTGAGGATATTTCACGTCAGCACTGTGGTCAGTGCAAACCGGATGCGGAATTCGTATCGACTGGGATTCGAACCCGGTTCGCCTCATTGGAAGGCGAACGCTCTATCCCCTGAGCCATCGCGGCTCGGATTCCAAATATAGAAAAAAATATATATGTTTATTCAGAGAAAGTACGTTTTTGTGTCTGATTTCATAACTTAATTAATAGTTGGCACTTATTAATTAGCATATTTCAGGTCTCCCCAGGAACCATTAAGATTGACACTTAGTTCGTGAAAATCCGATCATTAGAACGAAAGTTATTCAGGGTGATTCGTTTTTTTTTTTTTGTGGACTGTACAGTCAGCAAAAGAATTTACAGACATTTGAATTATAAGGTATGGATTTTTTTATACCATATTAATCTACATGCTTTTCAATTGAAAAATCCAAAGTTTCAACTGTTTTTATATGCTAATTAGTTAGTGCTAACTATTAATTAAGTTACGAAATCAGACACAAAAACGTACTTTCTCTGAATAAACATATACTTTTTTTTACATATTTGGATTCCTTATCTTCAAAATATAGGGGGTAGCCGCAATCTGGGAAATGTGGTCTCCATAGTTTGGTCAGGAGAGCGATTCAAAGTTTGGACCCCTTAATGTTAATTTCACTTTTTGCGTTTTCAGTCATATTTTAAAAACTAATGAAGCAATTCAAAATAATATTGCACCAATTCCTAAAACGCATTTACCCAAAGATAATTTCATGAAAAAAATAATTTTTAATAATTATTAATTATTTTTTATTATTTAATTAAAGAGAGGATGAAAAAATTTTGAATTATAAGGTATGGATTTTTTTATACCATATTAATCTACATGCTTTTCAATTGAAAAATCCAAAGTTTCAACTGTTTTTATTTATTAGAAGATGAGAAAAATTATAATTAATTATTTAAAAAAAAATAATTTGGCGACAATGAAAAAATGATTAAATGGGGCGATTAATATTAAAATGTGATAAACTTACGAAGAACTTGATTTAGCGCGCGTGGCGTAAAATTTCATTCAAATTTTTTTCGCTAATAATCGTTTGCTAATCTTTTTATTTTTATTTTTTTAAAACTATAAAATACGTTTCTTTTTTAGTCCTCTAAAAATCTATTTGAAATTAAGTAAAAAAATTTGAATGAAACATTTTATTGAATAAAAAACATTTTATTCAACGAATGTCGAGTTTTATAAAAGCATGCTTTTGATAGAATATGATTATACACCAGATTGTGCTTATTTAATGTGATTATTTTTTAGTTTTTTTTTTCTCAATAACTGATACAATTACAATAATATACATACGTATGAATAGATTTGGAATAAAATATTTCTCAGTTTCTTGTATATATTTTTTATGAATATTAATAAAAATACGTAGTAAGCATATTTAAGCATATCTCAAATCGCAAATTTCTCAACATCTTATATATCGTGTTAATCTTAAAAGTAATTTTTTAATCACCTGTCCGGAAGTGTTTCGCAGAACTGTTTTACCAACTATTTAATTAAATTTTAGCATTTTTAAAAAATTTATTCTTTACCCTACTACATTTATTATTTCTTCATTAATACTAATCAATTTTTTTAGTACTTTAATTTAGATTTTCTTTAAAGTAAAGTTCCTTTTTACATTATAGTCAAGTTTTTTTTTAAAAGAATTATTGTCTGCTAGCTAAGAATAAAGCCTTGTTAAGAAATTAAAAACACTCCGCTGTTTAAAATTATTTAATGCAAAACAGCTGATTATTTACTTAGCATACTATTTTTTTCGAAAAAAGAATATAAATCATTGATTGTCTTTTTTGTTTTGTTTCTTGTGACTTCAACATAGATTATCTAAAATAGTGTCCATGTTTTATAAGTCACTACAAAGAGTATAAAGATACCGAACATAAAAAGCTGTCAAATACGTAGCCAAAACTTTTAAGCGTCTTAAAATATCTCAGTATCTTAAATATATCTTATTTATTTCTTTATGATTCCATGAAGATTTTTTTCCGGATAATATACTAAACTATTTTGTTTAATTTTTTACTTTAGCACGATTCCCAAGATATTATTGTAGTATAATTTGTTATCAGGAACAATGCCTTATTTTGTTTAGCAGGAAACACTAAAGATTGAAATTTGTAAGAAGTTTCCGAAGCCGTGCGAATTTTAGGATCATCTGATTTAAAAAAATGCAATAAAAAATACGTAAATTTCCGAACTTATTTTGATTAAAAAAAAAAAATAATAAAAAAACGTGGCAAGAAGGCTAACATACTTTTTACAGAACTGTGAAAACCAGTTTTTCATATATTTCGTCAAAAGAGGATAAGAATGATATTAATCCAAGGGACCTACTCAATAATTTCGCTTTTTCCAGAATGAAATCTGTTTGATCGAAACATATTTCCTAGAAAATAAAAACGGGGAAAAAATTAACTTTTATTATTTATCTAAGCTTATTCCATTCATTTAATGATAGCGGTATCAAGGTTAAGGATATGCGATGGAAGCCCCGTTTACTATTATACTATAAATGCGTTAAATCATGTTGCTTGAATAATTTATTTTAAGCTTATTATTTAATAATTTTAAGCAAATAAGGGTGTAAAAATAAACTCGATCAAAATACTCCGAAAGTATACCCAAAAATATTTGTAGAATAAACTTTGGAATCTATATATACAAAATACCTTTCCAAACAACTTCGAGTAGGACGGAAACGCTAACTTGTTTAAAATAGTTGTCCTTGTAACTACGTATTTAATTTCGATTTCTGGTGCTAGGGGACATTCCATTTTTACATTCGACTTATGAAATTTCAATTGTAAACGGAATTTTTTTATGTCCTTAAATTAAAATGTTAAGGCTTGCAGCAAAAAAAATTTTACTGCATTGATTTTTTTACAAAATAGCGAATTATTACTTTTTTAATCTAAGAACCTGTGCCTATAACTCAAGTAAAACTTATTTTAATATCGAGTGAAATAATTTAATATATTGTGTAACTAAATAGATAATCCCAAGAAATTGAATTGAAAATATAAAAACTTCATTGATTTAAAAATTAATAGATGATGATAAAAATAGACATGTTTTGAGCACAATAATAAAAGTCACAAGTTATTCAAGCTTGACAAGTTTTGAGAAAGGGTGAATATATTTGAACGCTCGAAACATGTCGACTTTTACTTCCCTCTTCATATTTTTTGAAGCCAGTTGAGTTTTTATCATCAATTATACTGTTTTACATTTGGGTCTTGATCATTATTTTGATAAGGATTTTACACTCGTTAAAGTAAAAATATGCATTTTCATATTTCAACAGGAATTATGTGGTCTTTAAAAACATTAGAGCATCAATATTGTAAAAGTTATATTTAACTTGGTTTAAAATTAAAATTTTGAGACCAGATATTTTGAGTTAATGAAATTAAATATTTTATCTTTTAAGTTTTCGTGCCCCCCTTTCAGTATCTTAAGGACCTTACAAGCTCTGTTTAAAAAGAGAGTATCATATCAGATATATATAAGAAAACAAAAATAATCATAGTATCAGTATTTGGTGGTAAATGTAACTTATCGTAATTGAAGAATATGCTGTGCGATATTTTATGGTGAATTTGCGAACGTAAGTTTTTAAATGTATCGAAGCAAAAGGATGCTATTTGCTAATCATCTTTATCCAAAGAAAACCTTGTTATCTAAATATCTATCAGAATGAAGCGATTTTTGAAACAATGAATCATACTATATGCAATATATTATTTCAATATCTTATTCTTAAACATAACCTATTTCAATGCTTTTAAAATACCACTAAATTCCTTGATTCAGCAATTCCTTGAGTTATAGGAAAAAGAAATATCGTAAATTATAGAAAAACTTGTGAATGCGCATTAGAATTACTATACAATATACATTTTATTTTTCAAGCACTTTTTTTTTCTTCAAACTTTCTTGCCTAGAAGACTTGATTAAAGCTGTAAAAGTGATTATCCCTAAAATTTTGTATTTAGCCATAATAAGTTATGTTAATTTGATTTTAGTATGAAATCCTCGAATAAATATAGCAGAAACAACATAATCTAAATAATATCAGATAAAATGTTCATATATTTAAATTCTAAAACTTAGAAAATCATAAATAATTTATAATCGATTCAAATTTTCTTTTCAAGGGAGATTAAAATATAAAAAAAAACTTTGCTTTTTGGACAGAAATCAGCTTAAAAATTGTCAATTGCCTAGAAACTTCGAGATATTTTCTATTAACTATTAATTAAACCTCTCTGAGTAATCACAGAACATTATTTCAATTTTTTTTCCAGACAGAGCTTGGTTGCTTAGCAACCTAGTAAAATTAAGCATTCTTCTTTTGAATTAGTGAATGGGTTATCTTAAAATATTCATTTGCGCTGGCGACTTTTTTTGGCGGTTTTCTGGACTATCGCCAAATATATAAACCTTTGTTGCGACCCTATTTACCACCCATTTTTTTCAAAATTTTGTCTACCCCCCCTAATTCAAGTATCTGGATTCCAAATATGTAAAAAAAAATATATGTTTATTCAGAGAAAGTACGTTTTTGTGTCTGATTTCGTAACTTAATTAATAGTTAGCACTAACTAATTAGCATATTTGAGGTCACCCCCAGGAACCATTAAGAATGACACTTAGTTCGTGAAAATCCGATCATTAGAACGAAAATTATTCAGTGTGATATCTTTTTTTTTTTGCTGACTGTACATCATATATTATAATGTAATGAACTTACTCGCAGTCTTGGCTGACTTTATCAAACTCTATGGTGCATTTCAAATAATCTTCAAGTGGTACACGAAGCTTGTCTAAAACATCAGGGGTCAATAACGCTTTCCTAAACTTTTCATAAACTATGTACTGCAGAAGTAAAGAAAAGAAATTAGTGTATAGTAAGCAATAAACCAGACACAGAAAGCTTAAAATAGTATGAATTATTATTCGGCAGTTCGACGATTAACAATTTAAAATTTAAGTCAACTTCGAACATATATTTTGGCATCCTTTCACATTTGAGGCCACCAGTAGTACTGCTGCAAGTTGTGAAGTTTTTTCTTCTCATCTATATGTCCGACATCATCATGGAGAGCAATCAATGTTTTGTGTTTCTCTGACTTCGAAATCACCACTACAGATTTCAATCCATTCTCCGTACAAAAGTATTGTTATCAATCTTGTAATTGCGTATAATTGCAAAGTCTTTTTATTAGGGTTATCTTCGTTGCGCAGGCGAAAAATACACTGACAGAAAAATCATTTGCGTTCTGTTTTTCTTAAATCTGAGATCCACTGCTTGCAGTAACAGTTACACAAGTAACTGGTTTTAGTTAACGTGAGAGATGATCTGCAATAACATTTTCTTTTCCAGATCGATAAGTAGTTGTAAAGTCAAACTGTGCAAAGTCCACCAAATAGCCCGCAAATTTCTGATTAAGAGATAATTTCGCAATAACGTTTACAGTCTTATAGTCGAAATTAGTGACCAATAAGATATTAGTGACCAATAAGATAGATCGTTAGCGCATTTTATTGCTTTTGTCATCGTAGATGGGCAGTTAGTGACAAGAAATGGCATTCGAAGAAATTCGTAGTGGTTACAAAGTGGTTCGTCAGTGGTTACAAAGCCAATTTTGTAAAAGTTAGATTCTCTGTCGCGAATGGTGTTAAATGCTGATTTTGCACCCGTTTTAGAATTAAAGTGTTTTACTATTGATCGTTTAAATACATCTTCCATCTGATCAATTGGGCGTGGATTAATCTTGGTGATGGAGTTGAGGGCGCGTGAGAAATCTGCAACAAATCGTCTTGGAGTGCTTTCATGGAAGAACGGATCAAAGATAAGAGCACCCCGGCTAAAGGCGAGTTAGAAGGACTGCAAATTCTTTGTTTCAAACATTTTTAAATTTGAGTGTTCAAAAACTGGCTACCTGGCTCTGTAAAGTGATATTGTCGAAAAACGTTAGGCTTGCCATATTGCAATTCTATTTTGAATTCTACATACGGTCATGGTCCAATATTGTAATCATGAAAATAAAATATGCCTGAAAATTCTGCAATTGCAGCATCAAGTTGAGATTTCTAAATCTCAAATAGTTCGGTAGATTTTGGAGTAAATTCAGTTTGAGAAGAATGTTTACTTAGTTTAACAATGTTATCTAATGGTGGTACTGAGAGTTCACTGGAAGAAATGCGGTTGGCATAGATGGAGCTCATACGGTGAGAAATACATAATGAACCGCTAGAGTCGTGTGCATCTGGCTTGCACTTGGCGTTGCCAATCAAATCCCAAAATGAGCGAAGATGGAAGTTTGGTGCAAATTCTTACTTTGGTCATTAGATGATCGATGTTTCCAATCGTGATGCTTAAAGAAATCCATCCAATAGGGTTTATTTAATGGTCGACGACTTGAAAATGTCCATCAGTCCATGGGTGAATAATGTCATTAACAGGAACACAAGAATGTTGAATGACGTAATATGTATTGTTTAATAACGTAATATGAATAATGTAATATGAATAATGTAATGTCTGCACACGGATCACAGAGTGCTTGAATTTCTGTATTATTGTTAATAGTAACAGGTATTAAGGCACGCTTATTTGTTTGAGTTGTAATGCAGTTTATAGAATGATCATTTTCATTTGTAGGCGCAGATCTTGTAAGTGGGTGGTTGAGATTAATCTTACGACGAGAATTATCTTTAGTGGATTTAATCATTAGTGGATTTAATTTGGTATCATTAAATGGTATCATTAGTGGATTAAATTTGGATGATATTTGGCTGACTTACATGTTTATCCAATAATTGTTTTTGAGTCTTCATAAATGTAGCGAGAAATGCTGCAATATTAAAATCTGTTTGCGAGAGAGGAGGTGAAGGAGTAAATTGAGGAATGTGTTGATTGCTTAAAAGTTCCACTTGTTTCTACAGTAATTAAAATTTTGTTAATAGTTCTGTGTTATGGAAGCAGTTTTCTTCAGAATATTGTGATTTGTCATCATTTGACGATTGCCTGCGAAGAGTTAAAAGTTCATCTAAAGTTCCATCAGTTGTTATTTTAATATTATCATTTGTCATAAATCGTGCATTCTATCAGCAAGCCTCACACTATTTTTGCTTATCTTGTAGAGTTGCTGTTGGAACTTGTATTATTACTGAAGTTAGCATAAGCAGATCTGGCAACAGAAAGAGAGATGATTTTTGTGTTCTATTAGTTTGTTGACATGTTATACAATATTAAGAATACGAAATAAAGTTTAATTATTATTATACGTTTATATTACGTTTTAGTTACTTAAGAATACGATAAATTAGATCCTGTATTAGCAGCGATTAAGAATCTTTATTGAGTAACAACAAAGTGGCGTCCGTTGATTTTGAACGAACTAAAATGTCTGACGACGAAGCGAAAGCAAAAGATGCAGAGGTTGCATTAGGAAACGGCAAGGTTGAGAAATTACGGAAAGAACAAATTTACGAAGAAAATTTACCACGACTTGTAATAAGTTTGATACGAAAAAGAAAAAAGAAAAATTCGAGGGTAAGGAGTTTTCCGCAATATTTAATAAGTTAGCAGATAAAACCGAGCGTTTATTCTTAGTTGATGGTCAAATATCAGAGTTAAGTGATCAATCAGATAAAGACTATGATGAAATTGAAACTTATAGAGAGCGCTTTATCGAAATAAAAACTGAATACGAAGACTACTTGCTAGTAAATAAGAGTCATTCTGTACTATCTGATACAGAGCCAGTTGGGAAGTTGAGACTTCCAAAGATAGAATTAAAAGAATACGACCTAGTGCCTCGTACTTGGGTTGCCTTTTGGGCACAATTTAGTCGCATTGACGAAGATGCAAGTATACGAGAGGAAGATAAATTTCAATATCTTCTTTCATCTTTGAAGCAGAGTTCAAAAGCTCGCAGTATTGTAGAAAGCTATCCACCTTCTAAGAACAATTACATTAAGGTTATCAATCATCTCAAGTCAAGGTTTGGCAGGCGTGATTTATTAATAGACGTGTTTATAAGGCATCTTTTAACCCTGGTAAACGACCGAGCCAACAATAAGCTTACTGAATTGTACGATAAGCTCGGTTCATCTTTGAGAGCTGTAGAAACATTGGGCATAACTACTCAAATCTATGCTGCCATGTTATACCCAGTTGTTGAATCGTGTCTTCCAAGTGATGTATTAAAGGCTTGGGATAGATTTTCATTAAAAACTGTGGTGGAGGATGAAGAGACAGCTCAACTTACGAAAGAGAAATTCTTAGAAAAGTTGATGTCCTTTCTTCGTCGCGAGGTAGAAGGGGAAGAGCATCGAGCGTTAGCTGAAAAGGCTTTTGGACAGCCTTCAAAAACTAAAAAGGAATTTTCTAGCAAAGAAAATCCAACAGCAATGACTTTAACATCTTCCTTTGAAAAGTCCAATAAGATTGAGTGCATTTTTTGTCAGAAAAGGCATGCCAGTCAAGACTGTTATAAGGCTGCCTCAATGAAGCCAGAAGAAAGAAAATCAATAGTTCTTCGTAAACGCTGTTGCTTGGCATGCTTGAAAATTGGACACTTGGCAAAAAATTGTCGCAGTAGCTTTCACTGTCTGGTGTGTGGAAGGCAACACTACGTAATTTTGTGTCCAGAACTGCCTAAAGAAAATAAGGTTCAAATTCCCGATGAAACAAGAGTAGAAATGAATACGTCTACGTTATTTACGGAACTTATGCCTCAAAGGGTAATATACTTGAAAACATTATCACTACTTTTAAGAAATGGAAATCAAGAACGTTACGTTAGAGCTCTACTGGATGACGGATCACAGCGATCATACTTAACCAAAAATGTAGTTAAAGAGTTACGATTAAATCCTTCAGGAACAGAGTAATTGTCCCAAGGATTATTTGGAGGTACGCAAACTTCTGAAGTCAGACATGATCGTTATGACATCACTGTTGAGAGCATCAATAGAACTTTTTCATACAACATATCAGTTTTGGATCAGCCTAAGATTTGTTCATCTTTACCTCGTATACGTGACCCAAATCTGATACGAGAATTGAAATCGCGAGGTATTGAGCTTACCGATGTTGGTCCAGAGATTCCTCCAATTGAGATGCTGATTAGTGCCGATTTTCTAGGAGGAATATTGACAGGAAGAATAAAATTTTTGCCGTCGGGAGTCACAGCCATGGAGACGAAGCTCGGATGGAGCGTTTTAGGCCAAGGAAAGAAAAGCAGTATAAATATGGTATCCTTAAGTATGCATCTTTCGGAAGTACACAAGCTATGGGACTTAGAGTCCTTGGGTATCACAGATCCCACAGAAAGAAAAACAACTAAGGAGCTAGACGAAGAAACCGTAACATTTTTCAAAGAGACAATTCAGAAATTTGGTAACAGGTATGAGGTAGCACTTCCATGGCTAACAGGACACCCGCCCCTGTATGAGGGATACGACCAGGCTGAAGCAAGACTACGTACGGTCACTAAACGTCTTTTGAAAGACAATAACTATGAACTGTATAAACGTGTTTTGCAGCAATGGAAGGATGAAAACATCATAGAGGAAGTGACGGAAGCGAAATGTCAAGTTCTAGAGCTTGTCATTATCTACCACATATTCAGCAACGATATAAGCACTGGGCGAAACATGTTGATCTCATAGAGCAGTGCAGAATACCTCGACAATTGATGCAAGGATCTATTGAGAGCACTAGCTTGCAAGTCTTTACTGATGCTTCTGCTGACGCTTATGCTTGCTGCGTATACTTACGTACTGAAAAAGAAACAGACATGTCTATCCAGTTAATTTCTGCCAAAGCCAGAGTAGCCCCAATGAGGAGACCAACAATTTCCCGCTTAGAATTACTCGAAGCCGCAATGGGTGCAAGATTAGCATGTACCGTTCTTGAGGCAATACAACTGCCTTTAAGAATGGTTTTTTGAGTCGATTGAATGGTTGTCCTTAGTTGGATAATGAAGGGAGAACCATGGAACACTTTCGTCGGTAACCGTGTAAGAGAGAGACGAAAGCTCACAGATGTTAACAGTTGAGATTTGTACCAGGAACTATGAATCCGGTAGACCTACCGTCTCGCTTTTGCGGTTGGAAAGAGTTGATAGAAAGTCGATGGTGGGAGGGGCCTGCCTGGTTAAAGGAAGCGGAGAACACTTGGCCTAATACTGAGATTACAATGCCTGAAGAAGCTTTGGTTGAAAGAAAGAAATGTGTCATCTCCAGTGTCAATATCAACTTACAGGAAAACTTCAGCAAAAGGCTTCTATACTTCTCCAATTATAGCAAATTTATAGGAATGGTAGCTTGCATGTTGCGATTTGTCAACAATGCCATAAATAAGTCTATACGAGTAGCATCTGAGTTAACAAGTGCAGAAATACAGAATGCAGAACTTGCCGTCATAGAACTGGTCCAAAAGGAACAGGCTCCTGATTTAATGAAAAAATACCCGAAGTCAATCCGATTTTACGAAGAGTCTGAAGTCTTAAAGATTGAAACTAAGTTGGTTTATGGGTGAAGATCCAAAAGAATTCCAGAGACCAACAGTATTACCCGATCATCCTATCGTAAGACTGTACGTTGAACATGTCCATAAAGCCATGATGCACAGTGATGTTCAAACAACTCTGAACCGCATTCTAGAGCTTTACTGGATTCCTCGCGGTCGGTGGGTAGTTCGTGAAGTCATAAGCAAATGCGTGGTCTGAAAGCGTCACTCAAGTAAACCAGTACAACCAGATACATCACCTCTACCCTTGGATAGAACGAAACGCATTTCTGCATTTCAAATCAATAGGAGACTACTCACCTACCTTTCAGATGATCCGAATGAAATGACACCAATAACACCAGCTCATTTTATACAAGACATAAGAGGATCAGAAACGCATGACATAGACATTGTCAACTCCAAGCATTTACTGAAAAGAGTAAGGTATCTACAAAGTTTACGTGAAAATTTACGAAAACGCTTCCAGGAGGAATATTTAGGTGAACTTGTACGAAACCCAAATTCTAGGTCAAAGCAGAAGGAAATTTCAGTAGGAGAAATAGTTCTTATTGGATGTGAGGGCACGAAGAGACTGAACTGGCCATTGGGTTGTGTTGTAGAACTGTTTCCTGGCAAGGACGCAATACGAAGAGTAGCGAAATTACGAGTTGCTAATGGTTACTTCGTGAGACCATTGCAGAGACTGTATCCACGCGAAATGTCTGTCAGTGAGTTTCCATCTGACACAACAGCAAATGACAAAGATAAACAGGGCGATGTCGACTATGGTGATGTAAAGTCCTCGACAACTCCTATTCCAAGACCTCTCAATCCTAATGCCGAGATTTTCATTCCTATGACAGAGGTTCCCCAACCTGTGAAACTGACTCGTAGGGGTCGAAAAATAGATCCACGCCAACGTTTGGACTTGTAGACTGCATATATTTAAGCTAGGATAACTGACTTCAAATTACTCGTTTTTCATAGAGTTTTTATTAATATGTTCACTTGCTAATTTACATTTGTGGTAGTGAATTGTAAGTTTTGTATTGTGTCTAAGCTTGATTGCAATACAAAAGGTGGGAGTATGTTGGAACTTGTATTATTACTGAAGTTAGCATAAGCAGATCTGGCAACAGAAAGAGAGATGATTTTTGTGTTCGATTAGTTTGTTGACATGTTATACGATATTAAGAATACGAAATAAAGTTTAATTATTATTATACGTATATATTACGTTTTAGTTACTTAAGATTACGATAAATTAGATCCTGTATAAGCAGCGATTAAGAATCTTTATTGAGTAACAACAGTTGCACTTTGTAATCTGGAAATTTCTATCTTGTGTATCTGAGTTTTTTTTAACCGTTCTTTTCTTTTTCTTTCTAAGTTCATATTAAATACTAATTTAAAACAGCTGTCATCTTTATTTCGCTAATAATTACAACAGGTTATGAGCAATTAGCAACGTTTTACTTCGCGGGTAGCTGTTTTTGACAACGTATACGAACTTTTATATGCCGAATCGTGAGTATCGTTTTTCATTAACTTAAGTGGTGAAGTGATTGCTAATTTTTGTGGATTAACATTTTGGCGATGGATGGAAAGAACTTTATACAGTGCACGAAGTTGGAAGGTGCATTCAACTGGACTGACTGGAAGTTAGAAATTAACTATTTATTCGTTCTTAATGACTGTGTTGGAACTTTGGATGGCTCAGTTGTAGAACCGTCGGTACCTGTGAAAGACGCCAGAGCCGAAACGGTCAGAGAGTACAACAAAGCGCTCGTATCCTACACGAATGCGAAAGCTGCAATAATTATTCGATCAAATGTATCAGCGGATATTTTAAATCTTATTCGTATACACGGTAACTCTGCACGGGAAATATGGACGGAGTTGATGAACAACTTCGACAAAGTGTCTAGTGTAAAATTGGATACTCTCATTCAACAATTTTTCACTTTTAAAATAGAGAAGGATGAAGACGTAATGAAATCTCTCGCACGTTTGCGTACGTTATGGGTCGACTTGCAACGGGAACAGGAGGAGAGCGGCGAAGGAAAGTTACCTCAAAATCTGCTCATGCCACGTATCCTATCGATTGGAATCCACGTATCCCACGTATCCTATTGGAAAATGGAGGGTACTGCACACTAAAGTGAAGACTAACCCAAACGGCTCTATCGAAAGATTTAAAGCTCGATTAGTAGCGAAAGAATATACGAAGACGAAGGATATCGACTACGGGGAGACTTTTAGTCCAGTGTGTCGCTATGACACTATTCGAGCACTAATTGCAGCTAACAGCAGCTAAGGAGAAACTAAAACTATTCCAAACTGACGCGGAGGCAGCTTTCCTTTATGGTGACTTGACGGAGGATATATGCATGTATCTACCCGAAGGATATGATGACGGAAGCGGACGTATATGCAAGATGCTCCGACCTTTATACGGTCTGAAACAAGCTGGACGATGTTGGAATGCCAAGTTTACGGACGTGCTAAAGAATCATGGTATGATCCAAAGCAAATCTGACCACTGCCTGCTCAATCGTAAGGATTCGGGACACAAGATGCTGATGGCGATTTATGTCGATGATGGTATTGTTGCTGTACAAGACGAAGCATCATTCCTCACCTTTATGAACGAACTCAAGCAACATTTCAACCTTAGAGAGACAACATTAAATTGTTTCCTTGATCTACAATTTAAACAGTTGAAGGACAGCTCAATCTTCTTGCAACAAGAAGCATTTAGTAAAAAGGTACTAGAGCGTTTCGGGGATGCTACCAAAACATCGCGCATTCCGGTGAAGAAGCAAAATCTGAAGGTTGAATAAGAACTTCCGAATGCTGATGGGATGATAAAGATCAAGAAGGCAAATCCTCTTGGCAGTCACATTCCATATAGATCAGCAGCAGGTAGCTTGCTTTATTTAGCGATGGGAATCCGACCTGACATTGCTTATGCAGTAAGTTTGGTGTCTCGTAAATTGGACAATCCCACAGAAACTGATTGGGCAATTGTGCAGACTACATTCAGGTACCTTCGTACTACCGTTGCACATGGCATTGTATATATCAGTACAGATGATAGAAGCCTTATGTTGTTTAGTGATGCAGATAACAACAGTTGTTCTGAAACTCGGAGAT
Source organism: Parasteatoda lunata (assembly GCA_949128135.1). Classification (NCBI taxonomy): domain Eukaryota; kingdom Metazoa; phylum Arthropoda; class Arachnida; order Araneae; family Theridiidae; genus Parasteatoda; species Parasteatoda lunata. Next base: position 86,974,989 of record OX421973.1, read on the forward strand.
CTCGCACAGGTGTGATATCTTTCTATGGCGGAGGTGCAATTACTTGGAGAAGTAAATTGCAGGAGACTATATCTAATTCAACGACAGAAGCAGAGTTCATGGCAGCAGCGGATGCGACAAACGACCTGATATGGTTGAAGCGCCTGTTTGCCGAGATAGCCAACGACGTCTCATTACCAATCCTCTAGATTGATAATCAAAGTACCATCAAGTACATCAAAAATCCGATGTTTCACGCTCGCACTAAGCACATCGATCAAAGATACAAGTTTGTCCAAGATGAGTTTTCTAAAGGACATTTTGAACTAGGCTCCGTCAGAAGTGAGGAGCAGTGAGCAGAAATTCTGACGAAGGCACTTCCAGCACCTCAGTTTCCTACTCAAAAGACATTACTTGGTGTGAGAGCAGTTCTATGAGTTACAGTATTGACTATTGACTGTTTTCATGCTCGAAAGAGGCTGTTATAAATTGAGCATTCTATCCGTGAGCCTCACGATATTTTTGTTTATCTTGTAGAGTTGCACTTTGTAATCTGGCAACTTCTATCCTGTGTATCTGAGTTTATTTTTTTTTAATCGTTCTTTTCTTTTTCTTTATAAGTTCATATTATATACTAATTTAAAATAGCTGTCACCTTTATTTTGCTAATAATTACAACATCATTAACTATAAATAATATTAAGTCATTTTTATTTCCATTGAGCGAAGAGATCTTCAACGCAAGTCTGATTTTAACAGGGCTACAGTTAAATTAATTAGTCGTTCTACATTGAAGGCATTCAAAACAGTATTCACGTCTGTTGACTTCTTGGCCAGGAAAAGTGTTACGTTTGAAATAAGAATTAGATAATTTTGTATTATGGATAATTAGGTAAAAGCGTTTTCTTATGTCTTCAATAACCTTTAACTTGTACAATAGAACTCTAGTTTATGTTTAGAAATATGTAGAAAATTTTGTAATTCTTTTACGAATTTGGTTAAATAAAATATAGGAGTGGAAGAAACAAGGAATATTTTTTTCCGTACTCAAAATTTGTGGTTGACTCGGACGTGATAAAAGGCAATAGTAACAGGTTAGTTACTGTAAATACGTTTGTTATGCGATTTATTTCAATGATCAAAAATTAAAAGTTAAGTTTGATATCACAGTTAAGGATGGATGTAATATTAAGAAAACGAGGAGCAACTAGAGCTTCCTTTACCAAAACGTTTAATACTTTATTCGAGGAATTAAATAAATAGTTACCAGATGATGAAGTATTAAAAATTAAAAGTGTCACGTTAGAACGACTGTATGGAATATTAAATGAATTCCACTCAAAAGTACTAGAAAAAATTTTGAAACTGATGAAGAATTTGAAATAGAACATACAAGTACAGAAGAGTATAATAAAAAAATGGATCTCACTAGTGTAAAAATTGCAGACTATTTCAATAAGAAAGTAGAACCTTCCTTGGCTTCTCTTAGTTCGTCACCAAAGCTAGGCAGACGAAAATTAAAGTTACCCAAAATTGAATTCAAACAATTCGGAGGTGACATTAAGGATTGACTTACATTCTGGAATCAGTTTAAGTGTATTCACAATGACCTAGAAATGGAAAAACATTCCATTATTTATATCAAGCTACCGTAGTTGATTCCAGAGCTATAGAAATCGTGGAGAGTTTTCTCACCACTGCTGAGAATTATGATAAAGTTATTGAATGCTTAAAAATAGATTTGGTGGTGAAAAATTATTAATTGAATTTTATGTCAGAGAATTATTGAGTCTAGTTATTAAGAATGTCACAGAACAACCGAGAAGAATAAATGTAACTCATTTATACGATAAGTTGGAATCCTACCTTCGTTCTTTAGAGTCAATAGGTATGACCAAAGACAAATACGCAGTGACAAATGTTATTCCCTTTGGTTGAATCGTGCATTCCTGAAGAGATTTTAAGTGTTTGGTTAAGAAGTCATTCAACGACAAAGGTTCAATAAAATGCGTATTGTGAAAAATTGAAGCAACTATTATCGTTTATGAGAAACGAAGGGGAAGGAGAACAACGAAATTCTTTAGTGAAAACTGGATTCAAATTTATCGCTGCTAGTACTAAGAAATAAAAGAAGACTGAAGCTGATCTCTATTTATACCAACAGCAAATCAGTTATTTTCTGGAAGTAAAAGCTCGAGGTCTGTGGTAGATAAAAGGTGTGTATTTTGTTACAAAAATCACGACAGTAAAGATTATTTTACGGCAGTCAAATTGGCTTACCATCAGAAGCAAGAAATAATTAAAAATAAGAAAGCTTGCTTTAAATGTCTTAAGTTTGGACATAAAGCAAAATATTGTAAATCAATTGTTAAATGTTTAATTTGTTCAAAGAAACATTGGTCGATTATGTGTGCTGAATTATCGCGAAACAAGCACGAAGAAAAAGATGAGAATGTAATCGATTCGAGTGAATGCCAAAATGTATATCTTGCGATTTTCTGCTGTTCTGGAGAGATATTACTTCAAACATTAATGGTAAATATTGAAAGTAAAGAAGGAAAACGTACTATAAGAGCATTAATTGACACTGGCTCTCAAAGATCATATATTCGGAAGAGCACTGTTGATGAACTGAAGTTTCGCCAAATTGATACTCAAACATTGATTCATAGCTTATTTGGAGGGTCAAAATCAAGCAGCGAAATTCATAATCTTTTTTCTATAAAAGTTACCGATTTGAAAAATAGTTACAGTTGCAATATGCAAGTTTTGGATCAACATAAAGTTTGCAGTTTTCTTCCACGACTTCATGATGGACCTTGGCTACAAGAAATGGTACTGAAGCGCATCTCACTTATTAGGAATCATCGACAGCCTATTGAGTTATTAATTGGAGCCGATGAAGAAGGAAAACTTTACACTGGGAAAGTGTGCAATTTGGCGTGTGGTTTAACTGCAGTAGAAACTTATTTAGGATGGGTTATTATGGGAAAAATGAAACCCTCAGTAATTGACGCCAATCATTCGAATATTTTGATTTCTCTATTAGCTCAGAACACTGTCATAGAAAAATTTTGGAAACTTGAAGCAATAGGTATAACAGATGCATGTGAAATAAAAGATCAAAAGGAAATAGAAGACGCAGTTCAAGTGCACTTCGAAAGAACAGTTAAATTGAATTCTGAGGGACGGTATGAAATTTATTTGCCGTGGATCAAAGAAGCGAACATCTTGCCTGACAATAGAAATGTAGCCGAAAGGAGATTACTATCTACTACAGCAAAACTTAACGAAACTAATAGATTTTTCGACTACAATGCAGTTTTGTAAAATTGGTGTAAAGAAGGTGTTATAGAAGAAGTCCCTGAACAACTTATAAGCAACAGTGCACATTACCTTCCTCACAAAGCAGTTTTTAAAAACATCTTAACAAATCCGGTGAGACCTGTTTTTGATGCGTCTGCCAAACAGAAAGGATCTTTTTCATTAAATGATTGCTTAGTCAAGGGACCAAATTTGCTGGAACTGATACCCGTTATAATTCTAAAATTTAGAGAAAACAACGTCGGGGTAATTTCCGATATAAAAGGTGCCTTTCATCAAATTTCAGTAAATGATAAAGATCGTGACTACTTACGTTTCTTGTGGTGGAAGGGATAATCAGACAGAAATAAAACTTTTCAGACATTGTCGTGTAGTGTTCGGGGTAAACTGCAGTCCGTTTCTGCAGTTCATCCCGAGCAGTTGTCAGGAGCAGTTGGAGCTGTTATCAAATTTCATTTGAGACATTTTGACTCTGAAATTGCCGAGAAGTTATCATCTTCTTATTATGTGGATAATTGTGTCACTTCAGTGAATACTGAAGAGGAATTGCGGAACTTCATAAATAAATCGACCGAAATGATGGTCAAAGGAAAATTTGACTTAAGATGGTGGGAGCATACGAAAATACATAATGATGAAGATAAAGCTCAAGTAACTAAAGTACTTGGATATACTGTGGGACAAACGAGAAGATTCCTTATTTTGTGATGCACTAAAAATGAAGATGAAAGATATGCCAATCACACGTACCCCCGGGGTAATTCACGATCACTCTGTTTCTGGGTTAAATAATGATCACCTAAGTTTCATTTCAAAAAAATAATTTTTTTTAAATTTGAGACATGGGCAAGAAGGCTTGTACATTTCACTAAAGTATTACTACATTTACTTAATAATAGTTTTTTGTTTAATCTAACAAAATAAGTAACATTTAAGCTGCTTTCTGTATTTTCCATTTCAAAAATGGGTTTCAAAATGTGTACATTTCTGCGAAGTCTTTATAATGAATATTTTGAGTTACTTTCTTTTTCTTTGATATAAAAATAGCTTAAACTTCTGTTTAATTGTTCCACATATACTTTATACATTATAATTGATTACAGGAAACTATATCAAATGTTGCCCCCTGCAGATGGGGTAATAATTGATCACTGGGGTAATTTCTGATCATTGTCATTTTTTCTTATAAATAGTATTAAAAAAAAATAGTGCGTGGAGTCCCTCCGCGCGGAAGAAGTGAAACTTCGTAATGTGGAAATGAAAATAGGAAGGGGTAGAAATTGATTTTTAGTGAAATCATATTGTTTCTTTGAGACAAACTTTATTAACATTGCTTACAATTCACAATTGATCGCATCTTTCAATTTTATTTTATTTTTATTTTATAACCGTCGTTGAACAGCCGACCCAACTTAATGGGTTTACGGCTACTAATGTTCAACTCCGTAGCCTTGTAATTTTGAACCCAATCCAGAAGACAAGGGAACTCCTGGATCGAGTATTGGGAGAAATTTGCCTTCGTGGAGGACTTTTTGATGGAGCTAACCCGCATTTGCGTTACATGGAGAGGAAGACCACGAGAACCTCCCACGGTTAGCCTGACGGCAAGGGGACTCTAACCCATGATCCGTCTACCACTGAGGATATTTCACGTCAGCACTGTGGTCAGTGCAAGCCGGATGCGGAATTCGTATCGACTGGGATTCGAACCCGGTTCGCCTCATTGGAAGGCGAACGCTCTATCCCCTGAGCCATCGCGGCTCCGCATCTTTCAATTATCATTTTCTGCGCTCGAGTGCCACCCATCCACTCTCGCTTTGTCTCTTTCTATTCCCCCTCCCCAGAAGCGTTGAACGTTTAACGCAACAGTGCTTTCATACCCCCACCATGGTAGCATTAAACGTTTAACGCAACCTTGTTGGAAGTCGCATTAGAAGTTTCACTTATGAAATAATAACCGGCAAAAATAAAAAAAACCATAGAAAAAATAAGTATCTAAAGCAGTGTATCTATTTGCATCAAAGTATTTTTTTGATTGTATTTAATAAAAAAATATACTTATTAACTTTTTAAATACAATACTTTGTTTCATTTAAAAAAAAATTCGCTTAGCTAAAAAATTTAATAAGAAATCAGCTAATTTCTAAATAATCTAAATTTCAGTAAGGTATTCTTGGCGAATTTAAAAAAAATATCGCTTTGTTTTCTTTAACGCCAATATTACCTACTATATTTTTCTCTTACGTCGTGCGCTCAACGAACGTAAAGAGAAATCTAATTTCCATGACAACAGTAGCGTTAAACGTTTAATGCAACCTTTTTGGAAGTCGCATAAGAAGTTTCACTTCAAAATAGCTAATAAATAGCTAATTGTCTTTTCTTAAATAACTGTTCATATTAATTAAGTGTAACAACTATAAAATATATTTTAACTGTAATCACAAAATTTGTTTTTAACGGTATACAAGACAAATGTGTTTTGATTTGCACCATTTCTAGTTTGTCTTACCTTGTTTCTATCTAAATTTTATGTGTGTACATTGTTAGAATAATTTTTAAGTTTATAAATTAGCCTAATAAATATAGTGAGAAATTATAAGCCTAAAAAGGATACTAAGCTTCTAGAAAGCAAAATTAGTGAATTTCTTTTAATGATTGAAAATGAAAACTTCAGTGTGAGAGCTGTTGCCAGAGCTGTTGACATACCTTACTTAACTTTTACACTCTCACTTAATGAAGTTAAAAAATCCAGCAAAAGTAACCCATGTGGGAACTCTTTCTTATATTCCAGCAGAACATGAGAATGAGTTGGATGCTTGCCTAAAATGTATGGCACGATGCAAAGATTTTTGGAAAATTTAAAGTGTTAATCTTTATTCTTGCTTTTAAATAAGTCGTTTTATAAGCTGCTTAAACATATCTTTTTGGTTTTCAAAAAGTTTCTCCACTGCGAAAAATTATGCTTCCAAGACTTGGATTATTATTAGCTTGTTATATTGGCGCTAAGTTATCTAAATTCGTCACGAGTCAAGTTTAACTCTAGAAATAAATGAAACATATTATTGGACAGATTCAACAACTGCCTTGTTCTGGATTAAGAAGAATGACCTACCCTGGAGAACATTCGTTTATAACAGAGTGAAGAAAATACGAGAATGTAGTGATCCAAAGGATTGGAGACATGTCCCTGGTATTAGTAATCCTGCTGACTTGCCTTCTAGAGGATGCACTGTGTCAAAGCTTCTAGAAACTAAATGGTGGGAGGGACTACTTTGGTTGTTCAAGTCTAAAAAAGAGTGGTCTAATTTTATCCCAATAGAAAATGAAGAGAAAATATACTTAGAGCAGAGAAAAACCGTTGTGGCAACTCTTTACCTGCTAGAACACTGAAAATTCATGGATACTAGCATATTTTTCGAGTTACATAAAAATCTTAAGAATGACGGCATGGATTCTAAGATTCCTTAAAAATGCTCAGGAAACAAGAAGCAAACGAGAGATTGGGGAGCTGAAGTTGTACGAATTGAATGAGGCTGAAAAAGTAATAATGAAGCAGATTCAGCAAAAGTCATTTAAAGACGAAGATATTGCAAGGTTAAAATCTTTATGCTTCTTTAAAGACGAAGAAGGTATCTTAAGAGTAAGCACCAAGTTAACTGAAAGAGAAAATTTTGAAAGCTTTATCAGTCCTATACTGCTTTCAAGCACACATAATCTTGTGGAATTAATGATTTTTTACATGCACAAAAGTATGTGCCATGCGGGGATTCAGATATTGATGTCTAAATTAAGAGAACGATTTTGGATTATAAGAGCTCGTAAGACGATTCGCAAAGTTTTAGCTCGTTGCGTGAGATATGAAAGACACCAAACTAGGAGGATCGAATGAAATCCAGGTGTGTTACCTGAAAACAGAGTCAAAGATGCGTTGCTGTTTGAAATAACAGGAATAGATTTGGCGGGATTTTTGATGCTTAGAGAAAAAGGCAAAGCCTGGATAACTATATTTACATGCGCTGTCTACAGAGCCATCCATTTGGAATTAATAACTTCTCAATCAACACAAAGTTTTTTGCTTGGTCTACACCGATTTTCGGCCAGGAGAGGAAGACCAAAAGTTATTTATAGCGATAATGGCACCAATTTTACAGGAGCTAACAACCTATTTAAATCGTTAGATTAGAAAATGATCAAAACTGAAGCATCTGTGAATAGGATTCAATGGAACTTTAATCTTCCTGCTTCCCCATGGTCAGGAGGATTTGGGGAAAGAATGGTGCAAATGATTAAAAAACTTCTGCATAGAGTTTTAGGCCAATTACTTTTAATTTATGAAGAAATGATGAGCGTCCTTTGTGATTGTGAAACAATAAAAAATTCTAGACCTCTCACTTATGTCTCGGAACAAGGGGATGACAAGGGGAATTGACGTCAGCTGTGTTCTTGAAAAAAATAGATGATATCGGAGTGCCAGATTTAGATCAACTTGATCGAGCAAATTTGAATAAAAAATTAAGGTAATAGCAAAATTTGCGCAATGCTTTAAGAGAAAGATTTAGGAGTGAATATCTTGGGCAATTATTACAACGACCCTCAAAGATTAAATCGGCAGAACCTTTGAAAGTAAGAGATATTGCTTTAATCGAAACTGACGGTAAAGAACTTTACGGCCAATGGCTAAAATAATTGATGTATTTCCTGGTAAAGATGGGCAAGTACGAGTGGTTAGCCTTAAAACTTCATCCTTTGAAATGGTTAGGCCTGCGCAGAAGATTTTCCCACTCGAAATTTTCTCACCAGCTGAACCTAATCTAATAAATAATGAAGCATGCAAGAATAAACCAGAAAAGGACTTGCAGGTAGTTGGAAAAATAGTTATAACAAGAAGCGGAAGACTTATTAAAGTGCCAATTAAATTTTTGAACTGAAACTTGGACTTTCTGAACAATATTTTTTAACTTTATAATTTTCATTCATTTAATTCATGGAAATATAATTAGTTTTGATTAGTTAAGTAAACAACCAATAAAAACAGTGGTAGAATTGTTACGTTTTGAAATAAGAATTAGATAATTTTGTATTATGGAGAATTAGATAAAAGCGTTTACTTATGTCTTCAATAACTCTCAACTTGTACAATAGAACTCTAGTTTATGTTTAGAAATACGTAGAAAATTTTGTAATTCTTTTAAGAATTTGGTTAAATAAAATATAGGAGTGGAAGAAATAGGGTATATCTCTTGCCGTACTCAACAAAAAGTGCAGTGAGAGGAATTTGTTTTGGCGACGTGTGTTACCGAGAAGCTTGGCGAGTATAAATGTAATTTTCAAATTTTCTTCAGTGAAATGCTATTTTTTGTAAAAATAGCATTACCTGGGTGAGTTGTAGCAAATGATAAATTCTTTTTTATTTCGTTAGCAGTTAAAATTTCACGAGAAGCATTTAAAATGTAGCGATAGAATGACGAAGTTTAAATATGAGAAAATTGAAAGGTTCTTTTTTAAAAAGACGGCAGCACCATATACGGTAAGGTTGAAAGACAAGGAATACAGTTTAAATGAAATAAAATTAAGAAACGAGAAGTTATTGAAAAAACATTTAAGAAATAATAATTAGTGACAAATATTTTAAAGCTATTTGTATATATATTCTGTTGCAACCTTTTTTTTTATGTGAACGTAACACTTTTCTGAACTGTGATAAAATTAAATTTATGCGAACCTTACAATTATCTCATCAATCATCTAATTAATCATCAATTATCTTATTTTTATCTCACAGACGTAAGATCACTACCCGACATGTCCCCAAAAGTACGCGACAATACAGAGGAAATATATTTTCATAAAACCATCATTTTAAAACCGTAACCGAAAAAACTATGATCGTAAATTTCCATCTGTTTTTTAGTGGATATTAAATTAATAATTTTGGGGGCCTTACTGAACAAAAACAAGTTATCTATGTTTTGCAAATAAACATCGGTTGAAAAACCACCTTATCATTTTTTTGTTGGCGTGTCCTTACTGAACATGAGCAAATTATAAATACTTTGAAAATAAATATTGGTTGAAAAATACTATGTAACAATTTTAAACTACAAAGAAAAATAGCGTACAAGTTATGTTTTTCAAAACCCTTTTTTACTACGAAACGTCTGAAATTCAATAAACAGATTTAGTTACTAATAGCATAACAACAAGTGTATATTAAAATATACAACATTATCTATTCGTCGAATAATCGTTGAATCATATTGACACTTTTACCTGGAAATCTCTTGGTACAGTTTTACCATCCAAGCATACGGCTTTTGAGATTTTACATAAAGTGCCGGCGATGTAACGATTAATTCCAATTGGTAGGCATGCGCCGATTAAGTTTCCTTCTGGAGTCTCAGAGTTGCAAATGGCTTCGTAATTGTAACTGTAAAGAAAAAAATAATAATTTGTGGTAAAATAGCATATAATAATTAATCTATTATCTGCAATAAGTATTACAAGCGTTTTTTAAAAATTTCATAAAATCAATCTGAGAAAGTCGCATGAATAGATTGGACTTCCTCTTTTTAGTTATTTTTTTTTTATAAATCGTTTTTATAGATTTTTATTGTTATTTCTATGTTTTAAAAGCTCATTTACAATCTATGGATGATGTTTTCAATTCAAAAGTAAAATAAAATAAAAATAATCATAGTTGACCAACTTGATCTTTCTCCCGGTTACAAAACTATTACTATGGCTGAACTTACCATTCCAGGAATGAGCAAACTACGACCCTACAGCCTATCCGAGTCCAACATATCTCCCGAAAATTAAAAAAAAAATCTTTATATAATAAATTTAAGACATATTGATAAACATTAATTTTTTCATAGTCAAATTTTACCAAAAATAGCTTGTGTCATCTCACAAGATTATATTCGATGCTCTCAGTGAATTAAAACAAGTTCAAACGTGAAAAAGATAGTCTAATAAATTTGCATTTTTATTTTATAGCAGATATAAATACAATTCAAACAGAGTTGGATGCTTCTCATGCATGACTGCATAAGATTAGTTTCATCGGAGTATCAGCCATATCCTGCTATACCATGAATTTAGAGCACTGCTGTCCAAGGAACGAAATCAATGCGGAGCCGCGATGGACTGAGTTCGCGTAGAATTAGGTTTATTTGGAACCATGAAGCACGGAGTTCGTAATGGCAAGCCAACTGGAGATTGCATGTGGTGATTTGAAAATATAGTTGTCTTTTACAGTACTTCTAAACTTTTTCAGTCTTAAAAGTATGTTGACAATCATAAATATAATGTTCGTCTGGGAAGCATTTTTTTCACATAAATCAAAAAAAAGTGACAAAAAATAAATCTGTGAGAAGTCTACAACTTTTCTCTGGTTACTATTGTTTCTGCAAGCATATTCAGAATAAAACTGGCACCCAACCATTTTCGTCTTTTGTGTGACAAATAAGAAGAAAGAGACATGTTTCAGTCTGCTTACTGTCACCTTCTTCCGTTTCTTTATGGAAGCATTATTTAATAGCCAGATTTAAGTCCATGGATTAGCTGATATCCTTTTTTTCTATCTTGCATTCCTGTATTTTTGACATACATCTGTAACTTATCACTGAACATAGAAAATGAAAAACAATTATGACCGGGAATATATTCTGGCCAATTTCTTAACTTGTAAAAAGTTTAAATTTATTAAAACTTATACAATAAAAAATTAAACGTATTTTATTAATATTATTATTAAATTCCCTTATTTTCACTTGACAACTTCATATTTTTCTTCGTAACTTTCAAAACAACATTCTAAATTTATTTGTGTTAAAGATGTAGTACTTACCCCACAGGATTGCAAACTGTTATGGTTGGTATATCAAAGTATGTTGGAGAGATATCTTGTATGTCTACAACTGTTGGGTACGTCCAATAAAGATTTAGAAACGCCACACATTGGTATGTAAATCCTCCGAAGCAAGTAAGAACAACCAAAAGTCTACAAAAAGAATAATAATTTAATTTTAAGAAATATTTACGTTTTTTTTTATTTAACCAATAAAATATCGAATGATCAAGGAAGGCCTGAGAAAAATCACTTTGGGAGATTCGGGAAATACTTTTTGTTTCTCTCTGTCTGTCTGTATCTATTTCTCTCTCTCTCTCTCTTTCTTCCTCTCTATCGCCTTCTCTCTCTCTACGTTGTTTTTTTTTTGTTCTCTACGTTGGAATCTTATTTATTTGAGTTCATATGGCAACAGCATCAGGTGAAAGAAAATAGAGATTGTTTTGAATCTATGCTAAACTCTTTATCGGCCCATTTTCCACCGAAATTTCGATTAACTACTTTGATTTTAAATAAAGTGTTTAGAGTTTTTAAAGTGTTTTGATTTTAAGTAAAGTGTTTTTATTTTATGATTTGTCGCAAAAATTTTAGGTCTAGGTTGGCAGCACTTAAAAACTGCTAAATCTGTAGTTGCGGTGGCGTTAATACGTAAGTACCGAGTTTTTATTCCATACTTTTCAGAATCATATTACTTCAAACATTAGAATATGCATAAACACATAATGTTAAACCATTTAATTTTTCAAAAAATGTATTTTGACAAAAATTTTGATCAAAAAGTTATAAACTAAAAAATGTAAAATAAAGAATTTTCGGGATAAAAAAAACGATTTTAAAAATTCCTCATAATGAAATAAAAACTTCCATATTGTTTCCTTTTTTATTCTTATAGTTCTTAATCAGACATAAAAAACCATTCTGTAGAAAGCCATTCTATCATCAAATAAGAAAAAAAATTATTTACAAGCAAATTTTTCATTATAAAAATCATAACACTTACCTGATTTATAAATCCGGAGAATTGCAAAATGATTCGTTCTTTGTTTGAAGACTTTATTCTCAAATAATATATATATAGTTTATCCCTTCATTACTTCTGGATAACATACCACACAGCAAAATTTTATAATTATACGATCTTGATATGAATTTTAATATGTAGCTTAAAAACAGAAAAGCTGAATTCTAGTTGAAATTCTTTCAAAACTTCAAAACACTTACCAAGAAAACGATAAAAAATTATTTATAATCAGCGCAAAAGATACTTTTTCAAGTAATTCGGATTATTCTTTATTGTTGTTTTCCGAATTATATAGATACAGAAATATATACTATTCTATAAAGAAGAAGAATGTTCTATAACTATTACAGTTCTGTACGTTCTGAATTCACATTTATTCATTGGAATGAAGAAAGCAATGCTGACTTCACTTTAATTTGTAATGAATTGAAGACGGAAGAAATGTATTTTACCGTAATACACACATCTGTAACAGTATGCGAATCCGAAATCGGAAGTTATCAGTTGCAAGTCTGTTGATAATAGAAGTTAAAAATCGTTGAGGAATTTTTCTTCAAATGTTTGGCGTGTTCTGTTTCTGAACGCTTTACCAATGTTCTTCGGCCTTTTTCTTAGGTAAATTTTGCTTCTTATTTGCTAAGAAAATGACGTCTGATTCTGCCAATGATTATGATGGAACTAAATGAAATAATAATAATTTAATGCCCGATATTTTCAGGCTCCCGCTAGAGGGCGTACTCGAGCGTTGCGATCGCGAATTATTTATCTAACCCTTTTTTAATAGAATTTATCTGTACGTTGATCATCCTATCTTAAAGTCATTCTCTGTTGCTATTTCGCTTTTTATTTTATCATTATTCAAAATTGGTTGACACGGCCTCAAACATTCAAATCAATTTGAAAGTTTTCCCGTAAAGTTGAAGTTGTTTTTGTACAAGAAATGTAGTTTAAAGCAAAGAAACAAAACTTTGCTTAATATCAAACTTCGCCTTGGTGGGTAGAGTTTTTGCAAACAATCGACGGATCGGGGACATTTAAACTACCTTTACATCTATAGTGGGTAAAGAGAGATTTTGAGCACGCTGTATTACCTTCTGTTAGGTACGTCTTTTTGTAGTTCATCTCCTATATCATTTATCCGTAATTTGTTCATAAAATGTAAATACTAATGTAAATAAATTTCTCATACTAATTTTAAGACAAATGTTAAAAATTCTGTATAGAGAATGAAATAACGTCATCAATGGTCTTTTAAGAATAACAGATTTATTGAAATCTAGTTAGCTTAAAATTTTATTCTTAGATTTTTCTTTATTTGTTTAATTGCTTAAGTTTCTTTATTTTTTTATGCTTCTGTATAATATTTTTTAATATTAATGTTATGAATTTCAGATAAATGTGAAGTACAACAATGTTTTGGTAAAACATCAAATTAGTACAATAATAATTCTTAAGCATAAATTGTGAGTACTATATACTATTTTGAAATTATTTTTAGCTAATTTCCACATAATAAACATAAGAAATTATTAATATGCAAATTGAATAGTATTATGAATCTCCTTATGCTCTTAGAAATTAAAATCTATAACTTAAATTTATCAAGTATGATTGCAGAATCAAACTAATAAATGCTATGCAGGTTGAGTTTAAATTGATTATATACGAGATTTTAAAATGTATATAAATATTATTGTGAAATTATTTTTGATTATTTGAAAAAGATTTTATGATATCCTAGAGGAAATATTCTAAAATGTTATATCTTAGCAAAAAATGTATAAGACTTTCATAATTAATAAAACAAATTTTTTTTATAGCGATTAACATATAACAAGTTTATAAGTTACAATAAGTATAACACGTTACAAGAAAATAAAAGTATGTACTAAAGTCGGACAGTATTATTATTTTTTTTTATAGATTTTCCATTTTCACTCTTCAACGCATTTCTATCTTTAGTGAAAACATCGAAATATTTGAATGTTATGGAAGTTTAGCGTTTAGTAAAATAAACAAATACATAAAATGAAAGGATAGAAATAGATTTTATAAGGTTAAAGCTTAGTTTAATTCCTATTGCTTCACAAAAAAAAGTTTTTGAAATGAAGGAATATTTAACTGACACGAGGAAACATTTGAAATAAATTATGCATACTTTATTTATGCAAAATTTATCCTTTAATTTTAAAATATAAGAGGGCGTCACGTGCTGAACAAATCTGCTTAAAAATAACAAAACTGATAGAAAAAAGCTATACAGGCTCTTTCTTTGCATAAAGAAATTAAACTTTTTTATTAGTATATAAATAGAATTAACATCTAATAATAATTTCAAAACAAATAAAACAAAAAACTTAAGAATTAAGCAAAAAGTTTTTTAAGAAATAGTAATATTAAAAATACAAATGTTTATCAATTTTGGAGCACATTATGCTTTTGAATTTCAAAATTAAATTTACTGTTCATGCAAGCTGATCAAAGAGTTTCAATTAAAAACCATGCAATTTAGATCAATTTTGTGAGAATCTTTGTCCGTGAGGTTTCAAAGCTCAGGAATTCCATTTCGTATTTGTCAGTTCCCCGAATTCCTTTACCAACTTGTTGCAATCTTTAAAATTTAGAACACTGCTTCTAATGGGGGAAATAATGTTCGATAAAATAGTTTCTAATTCATTTTTAAATGAAGAAGGTGGATTCTCAGGCGAAAAAATTCATATTTCAAGTTTGAAAAAGAAAAGCTGTAGTACAGAAATTGCTCTATGCTTAAAATAACAAGCTTAGCAGAATGAAATGGCCATGCGTCACAGAAAGCGTTGCCGAGAAATCCAATGAGCACTCTCAAAATCTCTCTTTACAAACTGTAGATGTAAAGGTAGGTAACATGCGGTCCGGGGGTTTTATTTTCTGTAGTAATAATCTTTCAGTTCTTATTATTATTGCGTCTACGTTGTTCGAATAGCGGTTTCGGAATTCTCGCCAGGTTGGGAGAGCATTATTAGCCCCCCCCTCATTTAATTGCGTAGTTTGTATATGAACCAGTATTTACTTCCAACCATGTGCATAAGTGAAACCCAAACAACTATCAATGACTAATCTTTGTAGTTTTCGTGAAACGTTAAAAGCTCCGGCTCAGACTAAAAAACAAGCAAAATTTTAATCAACTGACGCATTAAACTAATAATCATTTGTCTCTGCGACCGCGTCATGAACGCTCCGTTTCGAGTTTTCTAGAAATGAAATAATCCTTTTAAGATCTGTAAGAAATCATAGTGTATTAAAATTTCAGATATCAAATATCACTTCATGTATAATATAAAAATTTGAGAAATGCGTAAGTATTTACTTGATTCTTCCAATTGTTTTCATTATGGCAGAAAAATGAGATCTCCGCTTCAATCTATGAAAAAATTGATTGTTCAGGGGCTAAGAATAAGGTATGTCCTGATTCACTAATAGTTGGAGAGTGTGGAATAAAATTACAATACACAATAGTTTTTATCTGCTTTTCATCCGAGACAATTTACAGCACAGGAAATTAAGTATAAAATAATAATAATAAACTTATAAATGTACTTATGTTAAAACAAATTATAAATGGACTTCCACACCAGGGCTTCTTGTTTATTAAATAAATTCTCTCACGTTAAAAAAAATTTCGTTTTCGAAATACGTTAAAATAATGATATACAGATTCATTGACAAATAGATTAATACTTTTAATGACTTTATACTTTAAATGACAAATATTATTGAATGCATTTTCTTTTTACTGTAACAAGTTACATTGATTATATAAATGTTAAAAATGTCAGATTTATTACAATTCTCGGCATAGATTTGAAAGGGAAGTTTTTATTTCCCTTTCAAATCAATGCCATTTAAACAATTACCTAAACTTTCCATTTACCATGAGACAAAATATCGAAAAGACATTATTTCAATATAATGTTTTAATTGAAGTGGTCTTTCATTAACGAACATTAAAATGTTTTTAACTCTCGCCAAATAATATTGGTTACAAATAAAATAATGACACACATTATTTAACTCATAAATATTTAATTCAAAATTCTGAAGGGAGTTTCTGTTAGATATTATAATTAGTCTTAATGGTATTCAGTAAAAATAGTCCAAAACAAAATGTGTTTTATAATATTAGTGAATATCGTCATAGAAACACAACAATTAAATTTTTGTAATAATATTTTCGTTTTACAAACAAAACCTAAATGCTCCAAATGTTAAGTCACTTATGGTAAATTATTTAAAAGTATCATCAAATCATAATAGACAGTATCACTTATCAAAACAAAAAAAAATTTGATCTCATCATGTAACATCAATAAGTACAAACCTGGACACTCAATAGATTACAATACACGAACCCAGTGCAAATAGTTCAAGACAAAATGTGTTTTACAATATTAGTGTCTATCATCAAAGCAACGCAGCCTTTATTAAATTTTTTCTATAATATTTTTGTTTCACGAACCAAAATTTTATGTTCCAAATGTAAAATAATTTATTGCGATATATTTAAAAAGGATTATCAAATTTTGATAAGCAGTGTGCCGTATCATAACAGAAATAAAATATAAACTCACCACCTAAAAATATCAATTATTACAGACGTAAACCTAACGTACCAACATTAACGCAATGTAAACGCAAATGCTCTAAATTAATGATAACGAAGTTCTTGGTTTTAATTTTGAGTTTGGTGCATTTTTTTAAAACAAATTAACGTATGATGCGGCCATATAATTAAACAGTGCAAAAAAAATTACTGATGCCAAAAAATGGAAGAATAGAACATAAGTACATTAAAAAGGGAATTTAAGAAAATTTTCTCATTTGCACACAGTTAAAGGAGTTTAACAGTATAAAATTGCCGAAGTTCAAAGTTTACAGTAATAATCCATTTGAATCTTGAGGACGCAAATAGTTAACTCTTAAAAAGAGTTTAAACGCATAGTAATTTTTAATAAATTAATAGAATTGAAACTAGAATTTGATTAAATGGCAATCAACTGCCGACTCAACTCATAGTTAAACGCTTGTAAATTTGAGTGCTTAATTTAAGAAAGAAGAATTAAAAGGATTAAAACTATGCCTAATGCAGAAACATAAAGGGGAAGAACATAAACTTAAACAAAAACAAAAAATAAAAGAAAAGAATGTGCTCCAGAATATTTCGACGTCTTCGAAACTTAAAGAATATAAACTTTCTAAAGAGATAAAAATTTTAAATATATTTAATTTCATTACAGCCGCTTTAAAATTTAAAATCCATTTATTCTTAGTGCATCTGCATTGTAAATATTTTGCGCCAAAATTAACAAATTTATTTAAACACTTCTTTTAGCAAAAGAGATTTGAAACTTAATGAAATTTTTTTCAATTTCTCAATTTATAATCACTATTAAGAAAAAAAATTTTTTTTAATGCCTTTTGATATTTCTTTACATATTAAGTAGAAGATTTTCATTTTATTGTTTATTTTATAAAAATAATTTTATTTAAAGCTTTAAAATGGAATTAAAATGTACTTTTTATACTTTTTCAGTTTGCATTTTGCAATACATGTATTATAATCAAATGTAAACTATGAATAGATAGACAAATATTTTGCGAATACCATTAAAACATTTTTTAAATCCCTAGAAATAATTTTAAGTGTAACTCAACACCGAATATCGTAGCAAATATTTTACATCAAAAGTAGTACAGTTAAACTTAAAATAATATTTTTTCTTTGCTGAAAACCGTTTTTAATAGATTAGTGACGTTTTAAGTCATTTAGTTTTATGTAATAGTTATGGAAAATTGCCCATTTTAGGGTAAAAGTGTAGTTGGTTTGTCCTATTTTCAGTGGTAGGTTTTAAGATTGTTATAATCAGCTAATAAGTGCGCATTCTTAACTTTATTGAAATAATACCACAAAATAAATTTCGACATATTTAATAACTTATTTTAAAGTAAAAAAACAACTTATTAAGTCAAAACGTAAGGTGGGGAGCCAAGTCTGAGTAGTTGAAATTTTTTTTTGTACACATATTTGTTTTAAGGTTAATTGACATTTCCTAGTATTCCACACACTTATGTTTTTCGAGATTATGTGCTATTTTCCGGTATTCTATACACTGTTGTTTGTTTAAGGTTAAGAACTACTTCCTGATATTCCATACTTTAATATTTTTTAAGATCATGTGCCACAGCTCGGCATTTCATACATTTGTGATTGTTTAGATTTAGTGCTAATGCTTAATACTTCCTATCCTGATGTTTAAGATTAAGGAACATTGCGCGGTATTTCATACACTGATGTTTTTTTTTTATATACCCTAATCAGAAAATGTTGTAATTATTATCACAGATTCTTAATATAATCAAATAAAGAGGTAGAACGTTAAATTTTTGTTGCGTTCATAGAAAATTTATTGATTAAAAAAAGAAAATGTTATTTTTGATTATTGAACTGGTATTATTTCAATAAAGTTAAGAATGCGCACTTATTAGCTGATTATAACAATCTTAAAACCTACCACTGAAAATAGGACAAGCCAACTCCACTTTTACCCTTAAATGGGCAATTTTCCATAACTATTACATAAAACTAAATGACTTAAAACGTCACTAATCTATTAAAAACGGTTTCCAGCAAAGAAAAAATATTATTTTAAGTTTAACTGTACTACTTTTGATGTAATATAGTTGCTACGATCTTCATTCAGTACATTCATTCAGTACATTCATTTTTAGTTGAATAATTTCAACTGTTCTTTGCAAAGAAGCATCAATTATTGCGAAGCAATCATCGGGGTTAGTGAACAGGTGGCAGAGCCCCCCAGTTTTTTATAAAATTCTTAACAGAAAACTAGTTTATGGTTATACAAAAAAATTTAATATTTTATTAAACAAACTAATAAATATATATGATTGTGGCCGGGATAGCTTGGTTGGCAGGGCGCTGGGAACACGTTCTTGAGAACAGGAGTTCGAATCCAGTCGGCTGAGGACTCCCCGTGTAGTAAATGGTGATTGATGCTCGTTAAATTTGTTGGGTTACAAAGTCCTCTATGTTCCCATAACAGATCAATACCTCTATTGCTACTGAATTGGAGATTGATCACTCTCTGCTTTAGGTCTAAAATTACGGTTTGTGGTGGAATGAATGGATTTTTCAATGGTTTTGCCCTATAAACGGGTGTGATGCATGGGTGTTGCAGAAATCAAATTCTCGACCATAGATGGCACCAGTAGGAAAAAAAAAGAACAATATCACCCCTTGCCTCAATGGCCTAAGACAACAATAATAATAAATGTATCATTAAACAAGAAAACGTTAGTGAGTTGACAGTGTAAAATAAACTTCTGTACATAGATGCTATGAATTAATCAACATCAGAACACCAATATGGTCGATCCTTCTTCTTGACTAGTAAAGAGTAATTCAAAGTTTGAAAACAGAACTAATTTTACCAAAATCAAGGAACTCGGATTTACCCTGCTCTGTCTACCTTACAGTGAGTTTCATGATCTCTATCATAATTTCAAAAGGTTTTTTAAACAAAATGAATTATGAAAATAGTTTGAACAACAATAATAAAATTTACGCTAAATCCAGAAGCATATTTGTAAATACATTTCTATAAAGATACAAGTATACACTTAATTTAAATTTTTCAATTTTTATTTAAAACTTAAACACCCTTTTGCCTCTACCACCCATGTAAACCATCCTTACCAATATCTTGATGTATACACTTTTATTTTTTGTTTTCGATTTTTTTTAAACCATTGACCACGTACATTTTTATAAGGTCAAGTTTATTAATTTTCACTTTTATTACGTGTATACATTTATTTAATCCTCAGTGCTCAGATTTTGATGGGATGACTTTTAAACTAGCTTAGCAGTACAAAGTTCTCGAAAACATTATATTATTTTATAGGAAATACTCTAGAAGGCATAATAGCTACTAATTATTTTATAGAGATAGTTTAAAAGAACAAAGTATTAATCCCATTCACAGATGATTTCTACTCACTATTCGACAACCTTATTTTTTTATCAATTAAACCCCGAGTTTACATTAAAGTGTCTCGTAAAAGTTGCGATAATTTTCTAGGTTAAGAAGGACATCATAAAGATTGAGAATTACCCAAGAAGCCATGACCGGAAACGTTATCGTACGCCGCTACGGGTGCTTTTCTATTATGAAGTGTTACATCATGTGCCTCTGAACATCAGATACTTTTATTTATCTGAATTATCTTAATTTTATGTTTTCTATTAATTATTGTCAACAACTGCTTTCCAATAAGTACGGTATTAGCTGTTTTATCTTAATTTAATGATTTGGCATCTAATTGGGCAAGCTTGCCTAAGCATTAAATTACGATAAAACAGCACTTCTGTGACTATTTTAAGGAAAAATAATTTGATGTTTAACAAAATAAGGCATCTTCCAAATAACAAACCATGCTTTGATAATATCTTGGGAATTGTGCTAAAGTTGAGTTAGGACGATACATAAAATACTGAGATATTTTAAGAAGCTTGAAAATTTTAGCCGCGTATTCGACAGTTCTTGATGTTCCGTATCTTTATACTCCTTGCAGTGACTTATAAAACATCAACACTATTTTCGATAATCCACGTTGAAGTCAAAATTCACAATAAAAGAGATCAATCAATAATTTAATATAATATAATTTGCTTGAAAATATAGTAAGTTTAGTAAATAGCTGTTTTGCGTCAAATAATTTTAAAAAGCAGAATATTTTTTTTTTCTTAACAGGATTTTATTCTTAACTAGCGGGGAATAATTCTAAGTTTTCTTTTAATTAAAACTTAACAATTTAAGAAAGAATTTTACTTTAAAAGGAAACGTAAAATTGAAGTATTAAAAAAAAAATATTAGTGTATTAATTAAAAATCAAAAATGTAATGTAAGAATCCAAATATGTAAACCAAAACATATATGTTTATTTAGAGAAAGTATGCTTTTGTTTCCGATTTCGTTACTTAATTCATAGTTAGTGCTAAATAATTCGCATATTTGAGTTCCATTTAGGTACCATTCTGATTGACACTTTCTACATAAAAATCCGATCATTAGATCGGATTTCTTAAAAAAAAAAATCACTAATGTATTGCGCCAAATTATTAGACGCAGTATTAGATTCTATGTAAAATCTTAATTATCAGGTGATACAATACAGCATTTTTTTTTTTTTTTAACACTGCGGAAACCGGTTTGCACTTGTTTACGTTCGTGTATCAATTGGTTCACATTATAATGCAATACGTTTAAAATAAATACAATTAGGAAACATATAAAAAAATCTCCTGAATAAAAACCCATTACATATATGCTTAAATATAAAAGTATTGCACATAAACTCGCGCAAAACATGTAATTATTAAAAAAACTACAGTGCGTCGAATGATTTGGTCGAATTATTATAATATACTAATATAATACCTGATATAATGAATATTTTATATTCATATAATATGTTGTCTAATTTAATTGATACACAAGCGTAAGCAAGTGCAAACCGGTTCCAGTCGCGTAAAAACAATAAAGCTGTGTAGTAATTAAGATTTTACATAGAATCTTATAATGCGTCTAATAATTTTACCAGGGACTGTATATATATATGAATATATATATATATATATATGAAAATGAAAATAAAACAAAAGTAAATTACAGAAAAAAGAAAAAAGGGGGAAAAAGAAAAATAATAATAATAAATATAACAAACAGCTGGGGAAAGAAAAAGAATTATTAATTAAAAAAAAAAGAAAGGATAAAGTTTTTTTAAAAATCCGGAAAATAAAATAAAAGCTATAATCTTTTCATCAGCCCACACGATTATATCCGTAAAAAAGATTATATCCGATTATATCCATTTTCTTAACTTTTTTCGTGTTTTTTTGTATTTATTTATTTTGCTGTATATATATATATATATATATATATATATATATATATATATATATATATATATATATATATATATATATATATATATATATATATATATATATATATATATATATATATATATATTGTTTTTCTG
Source organism: Parasteatoda lunata (assembly GCA_949128135.1). Classification (NCBI taxonomy): domain Eukaryota; kingdom Metazoa; phylum Arthropoda; class Arachnida; order Araneae; family Theridiidae; genus Parasteatoda; species Parasteatoda lunata. The sequence goes on from OX421973.1 coordinate 86,997,263, forward strand.
TAAATTCATTTTCACTCTTTCTTATTCTAAAATTAAATAATTCATAACTTGAACTTCGAAACATATTTATTTAACGAAAAAATTGCGAAACACTTATACAGATTTTGTTAAAATAACGTGTTTGCTAGCAATACTCAGTATAGTTCTTAAGACGAGAGGAATTGCGGATATTACTAATTCCTTCATAACAATGTTTCGAAGTAAATGACAAACTCTTAAAACAGTGTAGCTGCGGGGATTGGCCAAATTCGCAAAAGTTATTGGTAACACTGCTCCAAGCCAATGATCCAAATATAATCCATAGTCTGATTGGAAAATCCAAAGTCCAAGTCCGTGTAGGAAATCACAATTCTTTAAAAAAAATCACTAATCGTCTTTTTTCTTTGCTTTTTTCATCCTTTTGAACAAGTTCTTGAAAAAAGAACGAACGCGGAGTTTCTTGGTGCTTTTATTCAAGATCTTATCTTTTTTCAACTTATCACCAATTTCCTCCACTATATCACGGACCATGCTGCAAAAATAAAAACTTTTGTATATTATAAATTTTCCTTCCTAAGCAATCTGATTTGCAATAAGTTTTTCGCTAAAACAAAAATAAATTTATTATAATTCGTAAAAATTCTAAAAACTAAAACTGTACTTCGACAACTGAAATATCGTTTTGTTGCACGACAGAAGTATATAATTTTTATTCAATATTTTAATTTTGGATTCGTAAAAATAATTTTAAATATCTTTAAAATATATTATTAATTCTATATCATCATTTTTAAAATTATTCGCTTTATAGTAAATCAGCAGCATTGTAATTTTTAATTATTGTTTTGATTTCGTTTAAAGAGTGATTTAACTGTGGATACGTTATAACGATTTTTGAATATAATTAACATATAATTTTAATTCAATAAGATTATTATCTTTTATTTATATTCAATAAAATATAAAATTTATCATCATTCAAGGATAGTTTACTAAACCACTTCTTCTATCTGTTTAACTTCTACTTCGTCTTTTAACAAATGAAGAGAAAGCAAATCAAGTGATAATAACACCTAAACAATTTATCAGATGTAAGTGAAAAAAACAGTTAATCAGATGTAAATAAACAAGAGCAATTCAATAAATAATCTCATTTAAATTTTTGATGCTGAATTGAATGATTACAATTTGAATGATTACACTTTTTTTTTAATTAGTCAAAATTCTTGATGGTCCCATCAAAACATTTTTATGGTTTATGTTGGTTTAAGTGCGATTCATGATGGTCCAACATCATTTGATGGTCACCACCATCCACAGTTTTCCATTATGCGTTCATGGTTTTTGATATGCCAACAAACTTCCATCATTCCATGATGGAAAATGCTACTTTAATACTGTGGTGGCTAACCATCAAGGGAGGTTTGATTCTCATGGTCCAATAATCCATGCATTTCCATGATGGTTTAATGGGAATTCTTGTTGATTCTCAGGAATATATCATCAAAACAATTTGGGTTTTTTTTTAATGTCGGACCATCAAAAATCTGTCCGAATTCCTACATTGGGGTGAAGGTGGTTCATGTTCGTTTCAACATTTGATTTCTAAGAAACTATGATGGAAATGTTTGATGGTTCAAGATGGACAAACCATCAAAACAAGTTGGTATTCTTATGTTGGACCATCATAAATCAGTCCAAATTCCTACTTTGGGGTGATGGTTACTTATGCTGGTCACCATCAAAAATATAATGGTTCATGATGGAATTATTGATGGTTACCATCAAGATTATGTGGGCCCATCAATGGAAAACCATACAAAATTTTTTACTTGGATTAAAATAGACATCTTGAAATATATAACAATCCTGCCGAAAATCCTTTTATTGGAATCAACATGGTGGAAGTGCAGCTTAATAAAAATATGAATTCAGAAAACGATATGAACGATTAAATATTAAAGCGAGGAAGAAACAAAAGCCTTTTCAAAAACTAAAAACTCCTTACAGTGGAAGGTGATACTGAAATTAAAGTCAAAACTTGTTTGATTGCCGGAAGGTAAAAAGAGACTGTAAGAATATAAATTTCGAAATACCTCGAAGTTTCATCCAGTAATCAAACTCATCGGGAATGTAAGAATTTTTGGTTCTGGTTTGCTTCATTGCTGATCCATGACCATTGATGTATATATTTATTTAAAATCATTCTCGGCAAATACTTTAAAAGTGTATTGAGATCAATGATTACGGTAAGAACTGAAAAAATAACGTCTTCAAAAACAATAAACAATGTTACTTTTTAGAAAAATGAAAAAAAAAATTTTTGTTGAATATACAAATCTATCTAGAACATGTTTAACAAACACTGAATAGAAAAATTAATATAAAAAAAGAGAGAGAATTACAAGTACTTTTAAAAATATTTTAAAAATGTTTTTCATTTTTTTAAAAGACAACATTTTAAATTCAGTTAAATTTTACAATATTATTTTTGTGATTTGAAGAGGGAGAACGGGAAAGAGGAGAATAAATATTTTATTGAGAACCATGCAGAGAGTATCTACGTGTCTTAATGCTAGATTTTATTAAAAATATTTATAAAGCATTGATTTGGATATTCATTCCGAATTGATCAATGAAATTTGCTCAGATAGATGTGTTGAGACTTATTCAACTTTGAGAAAAACAGTTTTCATTAGAGTTAAGGCTTTTGCAACACATTATTTACGTGTAAAGTACTTAAGAAATTTTAAAATACCTCGTTGTTGTCTCCAATTTATCAGCTGATTCATAAGCCATTTCATGGATCGATTGAGAAGAACAATTTCCTTCTACTTTTTCGAATCCATAGCAGGAATCATACTCATCATAATTCTGATCAACCGTAAATGATCCATCAATAAATTCTTCCTCGGCTAATGATTCATATGACGAGCCTCGGTAAAGCCGTTTGATTCGTTTTAATTCCCGAAAAATAAAATCGGTCTCCGTCACTTTATATAGCTCGTCTTCATCATATGTTTCAACGCCAGGATCACACTTCAAATCCTCGTCCGACATAAAAGATTCGCTTGTCAGAATCGGCTTTGGGATTTGTTCAGGTTCTGACTTCTTTTCTGAAGTTTCAAGCAAAATATGCATGTTCGGAAGACTGCGGAATCGTATCAATTCACGAGCCCTCCAATCAAAGCCAGGTTGAACTTCAAATGTGAAGCCATCATCAACACGGCTACCTTCTTCAATAATATACTTTTGAGCCAGACTGCGAAGTCTAGCCCTCCATTCGTCATAATACAGTTGGTCAGGGTCAATACGGTCTTGTGAAAAAACCGCCCCTTTATTTCTCTTTTTGGCTGTAAAACACAATAACCAAATAAAGAATATTACGTATATATATATATATATATATATATATATATATATATATATATATATATATATATATATATATATATATATATATATATACTACAACTTTCATTTGATATTCATTTGAAAAGTATGGATATAAATTTATTAATAGAAATACAAATGTTATTTTAATAACATAATATAAATAATTTTAAGATTTTAAGCAAGTTTATGCTTTCTTCAATTTTCGGTAGTTCAAGAAGTTGATTAGTGAAACATTTATTTAACATCGGAAATTTAAGATTATATCCGCGAAGACCTACATTTACAAAATCATACTATTTGTTCCTGTTTTCAGGAAAACTAAGCATTTCAAAAATTTTTAGAACAAGTGTAGAAACTAAAGCTTTGAGTTTTAAATTTTTGAGCTTAATACGATTAATTTCTAACTATTCAAATATTTACTTTTTCGTTCATAGAAATGTAAATTTCTTAAATGGAGAAACTGTTCTCTCTCACGTTCATTACATAAAAACATGTTCATTATATTACATGTTCATTACATAATTACATGAAAACTTACTTATGCCCAAAAACAATTTTGAAGGAAGAGTGCATGGAGTTTAAAAGTTTTTGTAGCAATATTTCAGTTAGCATTTTTTGTAAATTATCAGGACTTGTTATGAAAATTTTGAAATTTTATTATGTACAGATTAATATTTGACTTTTTTTATGAGAAAAAGTATAAGCAAATAAATAAGGCCTAAATAGATTATCTACAACATTATAAATAGCTGGTTTAAAAGTTTTAGTAATAAGTAACTAACTAAACTCCCAAATAAAATAAATAATAAGTAATATTAATAAATATTAACCTTCACGTTAAGTTTAAAAAAATATAATTTTTTGCAAATATAGTTTTTATAGTTTTAGAAGTTTTTTAAAAGACACAGATAAAAGTTGATTTGTATTCAAATGTATCGTAATAAAATTAATTTATTTTTTTAACATTTTTTAAAAAGATTCAGTATTTTTTGCTAGCTTAATAAGTTCATTAGTAAAATATTATTGAAAATTCGAAATATAAATATTTTAATAATTGTTAATGCTTACGTTTACAAAATCCCAAAATCATCAACAAGTTTCTAACGAAACCAAACATTTTTTCACTTTTTAGAATAGCTCTAAAGATTTAAGCTCAAACGTTATGTGTATAACTCACAAGCTCAAAAATTAGAATGATTAATTTTTCAAAAAATAATTATTTCTTAATATTTTTAATTGTTGAAATTTGTGTATTTTAACTTAAAAAATTCATTGTTAAGGAATAAAAAGTCAAACAACGATTGTTGCTGGAAGTTAGTTAAAAGCAAAAAAATTTTATCTAATTGTTGTAAACTTACCAACAAAGCTTTTAAAACTGTTTATTATAAATCAAGGTGTAATTTGAATGTGTACTTTATATTGGATTATCAAAAGTCCAATAATTTATACCTTGTCTTAAAGCATTTTGCATAAAATATTCCAGAGCTATAGAATTTGACTCATACACAATCCTATATATTTGCTCTGTATTATAATGATTTTTTTAAATCACTATAATCTATAAATTATCACTATAAACTATAATATATACACAACATCGAATAATTGTTTCTATAAAAAAGTCATGTCGGTTTTATTTCAAGGCGAAGTTGCTACCATTACACAAATCCTTATATCCTTATACACATTTCTGAAGAATTTAAAATTTATAATAATTATGATAAATTATAATACTATGGTGATACTATTAAAATCATGAATGCGTTTCTAGTAATGAATTTCTGATTCCGAAATGTACACTAAAACATTTTTTTTGTTATACGATTGGTTCCATGATGATGCAAGAAAATTTTATCTGACAAGTATAATGTAATAACAGCTCACTCTTTTCTATGTAAAAAAATCCTTTACTGGGTCACTTTTATTCTTTTTCTTAACATGGCTGATCAATATTGCGTTGTCAATATTGCGTTAAATATCAATTGTGAAAAACTATTTCATTTATTGATATATATGAATGTTTATAATTGTTTTTTATATTTTTTTAAAACTAATTTCAATATTTCATGTGTGATAGTTAAAGAGATTATTGATGTCAAAAATGCTTGAAGCGTACAAAGTTTAAAGACAAGATAAGTGACAGACCTAAGAATTGTTACGTAAAATAAAATATATTATATCATTTGAAAATGCATTATATCATATTCAACACATTAAAAGTTCTTCAGTGTTGGTTAGCAGTAATTGCACAAAGAATATGGAAATGAAATTGTGCATCAAAAATTCAATTCAAGTAATGTAAACAGCGATTCTCAACCTGTGGGGCGCGAGCCCACTGGAGGGGTGGCGCGAGAATATTCAAGAGAAAATATTATTTAAAAAATTGATTAACTGGATGAAAGTAAAGTGCACACATACATAGAAAACAAAAAACATTTCGACATATTTAATGATTTATTAAAGTGAAACAACTTATTAAATCAAAACTTAAGTTGGTGAGTCAAAGGTGGCTTTGCTTTGAGGATTTTTCCTAATTTTCTGATTATATCTGTGTGGCTGAATTTTTTTCTGTAACATCTTACACCTATCTCTAATATATACCACGTATACTTTTAATTATAAAATAAAATTGCATTTATTTTATAGTACAATTTCAAAATTGTTGCTTCTGCGCCTAAGGTTTCCCACGTTTCAAAGGTGAGTCATATATTGAAATCACTTTTTCACTTACTCAAATTATCTTTAGAAAAACACTTGGACTGGCAAACGGCTTTTAAAAAGGCACTTTAAGTGTCTTGCTGGTAGGAACAAGTTTCCCGACTTTAAAAAAGATATTTGTTTTTAGAGTGTATAATTTGCTTATCGATTTTACATTGATAGTTCTTGTGTGAAGTCACTAGCGATTCTTTTGAGTCAATAACCAAGAATTACTGAGTTAATTTTTTTAACAGGATTAACTAACAAGTAAGAGTTAAATAACCATACTAGAGATGACTAAACTAACCCATAACAAATTTACAAGAAAATACCAGAATCGTCCACAAAAACACTTATAACTTCCACAAAAATAAAAAAAATACCTGAAAAATTACTTTAAAATGCAAACAAAACATTCATTTCAAAACATACTTTAAAATGCAAACAAACATTTCATTTTAACCAAAGTTTTACATTTGCTTAAAATGAAATAAATCAATGGAGGTCATTCAAGGAAATATCTTCCAATTCAGCCTCGTGCATCTCAGATACAAGATTTATAATGCAGCAGGGACATCTTATGATTAAAAAAAAATTTAATTTTACTTTGGAGGATGGGCTACGTTAGGAGCACTGGCCACCTTTGGCTTGCCCACCTTACTTAATGAAAACATACTAAATGAAAAAAAAAATAATAATTATTTCTAGTGACTTCCTTGGCCCTGTGTAGTAGAACAAAGTTTTTTGAGGTTAGTCTTAATATTAGAAATAGCCACTCTCAGTTCTGTTTCTATATTTAGCCGTGATCTATATTTTGTCTTCAAAGAAGCCACAGCAGAAAATCCAGTTTCACAAAGGTAGGATGTTGAAAATGGTTATAGAATGCGAAATGTCCTTGTTTTTAGTGCAGAAAAATCATCCTCCTGCCCAAAATTCAAATAGTTATTTATTACTAAATTGTATTTTGGTTTCGCCACTTGCCGTGAAGTCTATGAATTTTTCTTCCTCATCAATTGAGAGTCTTTCGGAAGTCTTATGAAATGGATTCCTAACTCACTCGTAACTTGCTATCAGTTTGTCGTCAGCAGGAAAATACTTTTTAAAATTCTTTGCCAGCATGGCTAAATGATTTTCAATGGTTACAAAAACAACTCTCTTCAGCCTTATATGTTTTAGTGCAATTATCCACATTTTCAAATATTGTTATGTTTTTTTGCTATAAATTTCTGCCCCACAATTCCAATTTTCTACAAAAAATGTTAACTTTATCACTCATATCCAACATAGGTGTATTTGCTCCTTGGAGTTGAAGATTCAAGTTATTTAATTTCTCGAATATGACGACCAAGTAGCTAAATTTCATCACAATTAAACAATAGTGTAAATTTTCGGTTTTCAGTCTGTTATCATCTTCTAGAAAAATGGCGATTTCTTCCCTTAATACATAAACACGTTGCAAAAATTTCTAACGTGATAAACATCTTTGCTTTTAAATAGTAACTCTGAATGGAACACAAGTCATTACAAAGTGCGGAAAAGATTCTCGATCTCAGGGTTCTCATTTTTATATAATTTGCAACGGTTATAACCGCAGTTAACGCAATATTTAAACCAGGAAGCATTTCTTTCGAAAGCAAAGCTTCTCTGTGGATCATGCAATGTGTTCAGATGCATTGAGGCAATTTTTGTATTACAAGTGCTTGTATATTTTCGAACCTTCCAGATATTGAACGTGCATATTCCGATGCAATTTTTGCCTCATTCATAACATCATTTAAAATAGCAAATAATGCTAGCGGTGTTGTTTCGAGTTCTATTGATTTACAGACTACTGACATATCACAAAATCAAACATAGACAATTAAATTAGCATCTTTATTAATATCTGCTGCTTCATCAAACTGTATTGAAAACATTTTGTCACGCAACATAGAGAAAAGCTGATACTACATTTTCAGTTGTATCACCAATTCGACGAGCAACAGTATCATTTGAAAGAGGTATGGACTGCAATTGTTTTGAAAAGTTATATCCAAACATAATTTCTACAATCTCAATTGCTGCTGGCTTTTACTTTACTTTTGTTTGGGCAGTTAGTTAAAAATAATTTTAAGACAGAATCCAAAATACTTAATATACATTATTGTTGTATACATTTTATTTTAGTTGGGGGCGCGATGAAAATTATGATTAAAAACTGGGCCGTGAATACTGAAAGGTTGAGAAACGCTGATGTAACATGAAAGGCCTATTTAAACTTTACATTCCTTAGTTTTAAGAATCATATTACTTCAAAAATTAAAATGAACAAAAAGTAGGACATACAGCCTTATAATTTTATATAATTTAATTTTGTAAACAAAGTTTTTTGACAACAATTTATAGCACAAAATTTTAAGTTTCAATAAAAATCGTTATTTAGAAACTAAAAAACGTAAAATAAAGAATGCTTACGAAACAAAAAATCAATTCTTTTTTGACGCCATTTTTTTGTGCTACGAAAATGCGTCTTTTGGATTATCCAAAAACAAAACAAGATGCAATTTTACTTTTTCAGGAGCAAAATATTTTACCAAAAAAACAAAAATTTACGAATTCCCATAACATGAAACTTTATATTAGTAAATGTACGTTTTGAAAATGTTATTTCATTTGGAATCTTATTTATTAGAGTTCATATGGCGACAAAAGAAAAAAAAGCGGTGAAAGAAAATAGAGATTGTTTTGAATCTATGCTAAACTCTATATCGGCCCACTTTCCACCGAAATCCGATTGAATACTTTGATTTTAAATAAAGTGTTTTATTTTATGATTTGTCGCAAAAATTTTAAGTGTAGATTGGCGGCACTTAAAAACCGCCAAATCTGAAGCTGCGGGGGCGTTAATACGTAAGTACCGAATTTTTAATTTTCTTTTCTGAATCATATTACTTCAAGCATTAGAATATGCAAGATACATTAACACATAATGTTATACCATTTAATTTTTCAAAAAAAGTATTTTGAAAAAGATTTCTATCAAAAAATTCTAAACTAAGAAAAAAAAAAAAAAAAAAAAAAAAAAGAATTCTTAGGATAAAAAACGATTTTAAAAATTCCTCAGATTGAAATAAAAACTTTCATATTGTTCCTTTTTTTTATTCTTATAGTTCTTAAACAGACGTAAAAAACCATTCTGTAGAGAACTATCATCAAATAAGAAAAAAAATTATTTACAAGCAAATTTTTTATTATAAAAACCATAAAACTCACCTGTTTTATAAATCCGCAGAATTCCAAATGAAATATTCTTCGCTTGAAAATTTTATCTTAAAATAATATATACATAGATTATCTCTTCATTACTTTTAGAGAACATACCAGACAGTGCAAAAAATATTACTGATGCCAAAAAATAGAAGAAAAGAACATAAGTACAAAAAAAGGAATTTATGGAAATTTTCTCATTTGCACGCAGTTAAAGGAGTTTAATAGTATAAAATTGCCTAAGTTCAGAGTTTACAGTAGTAATCCACTGCAATCTTGAGCACACAACTATATAGTTAAACTCTTAAAAAGAGTATAAACTCATTATAAATAATTAATAAATTAATTGAATTGAAACTAGACTTTTATTAAATGGCAATCAACTACCGACTCAACTCAAAGTTAAGCGCTTATAAATTTAAGTGCTTAATTTAAGAAAGAAGAATTAAAAGGATTAAAACTATGCTTAAATACAGAAACATAAAGGGGGAGAACATAAACTTTAACAAGAACAAAAGAAAAAAAGAATGTGCACTGGAATACTTCGACGTCTTCGAACCTTAAAGAATATACACTTTTTTAATAGATAAATTTCATTACAGCTGCTTTAAAAATTTAAAATCCATTTATTCTCAGTGCATTTGCGTTGAAAACATTTTACGCCAAAATTGACAACTAATTGTTTAGATGAAAAATGAAGCTTCATTTAGCAAAAGAGATTTGAGACTTAATAACAATTTTTTCAATTTCTCAACTTATAATTACTAATAAGAAAAACGCTTTGTTTATTGTCTTTTGATATTTCTTTACATATTAAGTAGAAGATTATTGTTAGTTTCATAGAAAAATATTTATTTTAAACTTTAAAATGGAATCAAATTGTACTTTTTATACTTTTTCAGTTTGCATTTTGCAATACATTTATTATGTTTAAATATAAACTATGGATCGCAAATACGTCAATTGCTTTCTAAATTACACTTATGCTTATAAGATAGACAAATATTTAGCGAATACCATCAAAGCATTTTTTAAATCCCTAGAAACAATTTTAAGTGTAACTCAACACCGAATATCGTAGCAACTATTTTACATCAATAGTAGTACAGTTAAATTTTAAAAAATATTTTTTCTTTGTTGAAAAGCATTTCTAATCCATCAAAACACTTTTTAAATCCCTAGAAACAATTTTAAGTGTAAATCAACACCGAATATCGTGGCAACTATTTTACATCAAAAGTAGTACAGTTAAATTTTAAAAAATATGTTTTCTTTGTTGAAAAGCATTTCTAATCCATCAAAACACTTTTTAAATCCCTAGAAACAATTTTAAGTGTAACTCAACACCGAATATCGTGGCAACTATTTTACATCAAAAGTAGTACAGTTAAATTTTAAAAAATATGTTTTCTTTGTTGAAAAGCATTTCTAATCCATCAAAACACTTTTTAAATCCCTAGAAACAATTTTAAGTGTAACTCAACACCGGATATCGTAGCAACTATTTACATCAAAAGTAGTACAGTTAAATTTAAAAAAATATTTTTTCTTTGTTGAAAAGCATTTCTAATCCATCAAAACACTTTTTAAATCCCTAGAAACATTTTTAAGTGTAACTCAACACCGAATATCGTAGCAACTATTTTACATCAAAAGTAGTACAGTTAAAATTTAAAAAATATTTTTTCTTTGTTGAAAAGCATTTCTAATCCATCAAAACACTTTTTAAATCCCTAGAAACAATTTTAAGTGTAACTCAACACCGAATATCGTAGCAACTATTTTACATCAAAAGTAGTACAGTTAAAATTTAAAAAATATTTTTTCTTTGTTGAAAAGCATTTCTAATCCATCAAAACACTTTTTAAATCCCTAGAAACAATTTTAAGTGTTACTCAACACCGAATATCGTAGCAACTATTTTACATCAAAAGTAGTACAGTTATAATTTAAAAAATATTTTTTCTTTGTTGAAAAGCATTTCTAATCCGTCAAAACACTTTTTAAATCCCTAGAAACAATTTTAAGTGTTACTCAACACCGAATATCGTAGCAACTATTTTACATCAAAAGTAGTACAGTTATAATTTAAAAAATATTTTTTCTTTGTTGAAAAGCATTTCTAATCCATCAAAACACTTTTTAAATCCCTAGAAACAATTTTAAGTGTTACTCAACACCGAATATCGTAGCAACTATTTTACATCAAAAGTAGTACAGTTATAATTTAAAAAATATTTTTTCTTTGTTGAAAAGCATTTCTAATCCGTCAAAACACTTTTTAAATCCCTAGAAACAATTTTAAGTGTTACTCAACACCGAATATCGTAGCAACTATTTTACATCAAAAGTAGTACAGTTAAATTTAAAAAAATATTTTTTTCTTTGTTGAAAAGCATTTTTAATCCATCAAAACATTTTTTAAATCCCTTGAAACAATTTTAAGTGTAACTCAACATTCAATAAGTAGCAACTATTTTACAACAAAAGTAGTACAGTTAAACTTAAAATAATATTTTTTTCTTTGTTGAAAAGCATTTCTGATAGTTTAGTGACGTTTTTAGTCCCTTAGTTTAATGTAATAGAGAAGGAAAATTGTCCATTTTAGGGTAAAATGTTTGTTGGCTTGTCCCATTTTAGGTGGTAAGTTTTAAGATTGTTATAATCAGCTAATAAGTGCGCGTTCTTAACTTTATTGAAATAATTCCAATTCAATATTAAAAAATAGCATTTTTTTCATTCAATTAAAAAAGAATTTATGAACGCAAAAAACTTTAACGTTCTATCTCTTAATTTAATTATTATTAAAAATCTATGATAATAATTACAACATTTCCTGATTAGGGTATATTATAAAAACCATCAGTGTACGAAATCCACGCAGTGTCTCTTAATCTTAAACATCAAGATAGGAAGTATTAACCATTAGCACTAAATCTAAACAAACACAAATGTATGGAATATCGAGCTGTGGCACATAATCTTAAAAAGTATTAAAGTATGGAATACCTGGAAGTGGTACTTAACCATAAACAAACATCAGTGCATAGAATACCAGACAATAGCACATAATCTTGAAAATCATAAGTGTGTGGTATTCTAGGAAATGTCAATTAACCTTAAAAAGTATATGTGTGTGGAATACGGGCATTAGCACGTAACCTTAAATAACATATATGTATGGAATGCCAGAAAGTGGCACTTAACAATAAATAAAAAAAACATAAGTTTGTGAAATACCGGAAAGTGGCACTTAACCTTAAAAAAATCGTAAATGTAGGAAACACCGATTGCTATTATTGGTAAACGGTAATTGTTGATATTAAACATATCCAGACTCTCCACGCACTAATGTTTACCCTAATCTGCCCATCATTTACCGTGAAAACGAAACAAAATAAAGAATTGCACATCCCAATGACTTAATAAGGAAAAATTTAATATAAAATATAATTCTGTATTATGTTCTGGCTTGCACTATATGCTCCTGAATGATTTTCTGATTCTTGTACTTTTTTATTTTAGTCACTTTATTCAACAGCTCCCTGTACAATACACACTGCGTCACATGGGTTTTAAACTGGCATCCTCTTCTTCTTTACTGCCTCAATAGCCTTTAGTGAGTAATTAGAATCTTTTTCTAGTCCCCTTTCTTTTCCTCAGCAGGATGCTGCAGTTTCTCACTCTCAGTTTCTTTAAATCCTCATCAAGGAAATCAACCAACCTTAGTTTAGGTTTGCCTCTGGTTCGAGTTAAAATCGTTTTAAAAGTTAAAGGTTCTGGATGATAAGAAGGGTGAAACCTTGAAAAAGTATCCATATTAATAAAATACTAGAATAAAAATTGGATTTGAAAATTGATTTTGTAATTTCTTATGAAGATTCATTCCGATTTTTTCTCGGAATGAAGCATCTGTCCCCACGTATTAGAACTTTACAGTAATATTTAACTATATCATATTCCATTTTAAGCTTCAATTTTTAAAAAAAGCAATAAATTAACTCTTTGTCCTCAATAAATATTTTAAAATATTTATTTTTCAAATAATTTATTTATTATTTCAAAAACTTATAATTTTAAGGTTTAGTATTTAAGACAATCTAATGGCTTGATAAATTTTTTCCCCAAAGTTAAGAATAATTTTTATTTATGGTAAAAGAAATTCCTTCTAAATAATAATATGTTATTTAATAAAATTATAGTGCTAATGTTCTAAATTAACACCCTCGCTTTAAAATTTCAAAAATGCATGAAAAAATATGTAGAGTGCCTCTCAAATATAATATAAATTAAATTCAAATAAATTCAATTTATACTGTAAAACACGGCATTAATGCCATTGTAAGAGTATTACTGCCATAAATAAAGCTTTCCTTTTATTAATATAGCTCTAAAGCAATTTTCATCTCTTTACCATTTTTTTTATTTATGTTTATAGATATAATAAATCAATTCCCAACTTAAAATATTTATTTAAAAAAAACAAAAAACAATCATGACTAAAAGTACATAAGATTGATTTTGAAATTACTTATTTTTTAGTTTCTATTTTTTAAAACATAATAATTTTTAACTGATAGGTAAATATCTGCTAAATTATATTCTCTAATGATAAGTTAAACAACTACCCCTATCATAACATATTATTAAGTTTCTTTTCAAGTTTTGTAAATTTGGATACTCTTTCATAAAATAATATAAACTATCGTTAAATTTAAAAGCCATTCTAAATGCATTTCAAAATTATTAGTTTTGTTTAGATTTTTCAATACTATACAATGTCTAAATTATACAATAAAATTTTCGATTGTCGACCAGGAAACATTGTTTTCGCAATAAGTAAATACAATGTTACTAATAATTTTTTTAACTAAGTTTAAATATCTAATCGTCATTAAAAATAAATTCATTTATTTTTTATTTTTCAACTCTAATTTTCTCCTCTACCATAAAAAAACAATCCTTAGCGTAGCTCAGTTTACAATCCTAAACTTTCTATTGTACTGGGGTATGATACTATTTTGTATTTTAAATAGAAACAATAAAATTTATATTTATTTTTATTATTGGAAATTATTTGTTCTTTCATTTTCATTTGTAGTTAACTTTTCATTAGAAATTATTTGTTCTTCCATATTTATTTGTAGTTAATTTTTCATTAGAAATTACTTGTTCTTCCATTTTTATTTATAGTTAACTTTTCATTAGAAATTATTTGTTCTTCCATTTTCATTTGTAGTTAACTTTTCATTAGAAATTATTTGTTCTTCCATTTTTATTTGTAGTTAATTTTTCATTAGAAATTATTTGTTATTTCATTTTCATTTGTAGTTAACTTTTCATTAGAAATTATTTGTTCTTCCATTTTTATTTGAAGTTAATTTTTGTATCAACACTATAAAAATAATTTATAAATCCCTCTTATTAAATAAATGCCACTGCAAAATTTACGGTTAGGGCGGTGTTTCCCAAACTTATGTCTTTTGTGTACCCTTTCTAAATTTTTCGTAACGCTGTGTACCACTAAGAAAAAAATGAACGTATTTTTTACTATAAAAACTTGCACTAAAGTTAAAAATCACATCTGGCTGTTGATACCACTAATTATTAACTGTTAACTCTGCAAAAAAATAGCCAATAGAAAAATACGTAATCATAAATTTTTATGGCTTGCTTTATTTTTAAATAAAATGTTTTGAAATTTTCGCTTGTTGCAAGATATTTTGCATAAAAACGCGTACCCTCGCTAAACTGTTCCCGTACCCCTGGGGCTATGCGTACCACACTTTGGGAGACACTGCTTTAGGGTAAAAATAGATTTTTTGCATCCATAATATCCATTTTTGATCAAATGGATTTTGGGGATGCTGCACCCAAAGTGCCCATACTTTATACTGCAATTTGATGAGCAATTTTATACAGTTTAGTCACCTTCAGAGGAATCATGAAAATGCATCATTTGATTTTGTAAAACATAACCTTTAGCCTTAGTCATTTTCGGTTAAAAAGTGAGTCCACGAGGGTATTTCAGGTATACCGCATTCCATTTGCGCTACTTTCAAGGATAAACATTTACGAAATTGCGGGATTATAGATTTTGATGGCACTTATCTGCATTTGCATAACAAGGTAAGGAAAACCACGAAATTCCCCCATGGTTAACAGGTGTCAAGACATTTCTAGTCCATGATCGTTCTATCACAGAGGATATTCTACGTCAGATAGTGGTCGATAACTGCCGTAAACTGAATTCTTATTAATCAGCCATTGCTTCGATTCACACCTGGTCATCTCATTTGTAGGCAAGCTATATCACGCCTCAGATAAGACAATTGTCAAGTTTCGGCATGGAAGTAATCAATCGCAAAAGCTAATTAACTGGCATGAAATTATTTTTCTATAATAAACTGTGTAAATGGTATCGTGCAAAACTCATCTTTTTTTTATTTAAACTGACAATGATACAATCTTTAGACATCTGAACAGAAAATGTAAAAATTACGGTTCTTATGTAAAAGGTAGAAAGTACCTATACTTTTGTCACGCTTAAAACGGTAACCGCAGGAAAATTTTGGGTGATGATGATAGCTCATTGTAAAAGTGATAAACTGAAACATTAAACGTAAACGTCATTTAACACTTAAACGACACTAAAATTCCTATTTGCGATCACTTCTATTCGAATAAAGAATTGCAATAGATTACGCATGTAGTAAACACGTAATTACATTTTATTTAACCCGAATTCGTGTCCATATTTAAAATGTCACCGGCGCAATATTCTGTAATTATGACACCAATTGTACAAACAAGAGGAGTATCAAAATTAAACGTCGCGATATTTCTTGCACTTGCACAGATATCACTATTTACCTTCAGGTGATCTTACGAAAATTGTTAATAAGGGTGTTTTTAACATCACCTACAACATAATAATTGGAAGCTACATTGTATCAAGAACGCGTATTCAGGATAATTTGTCTGGGAAAAGAAGACGCCGTTGCCTGAATAGAACATACATAAATAAAACAGTTGCTTTATTAAAAATTTATTTCTTTTTTTCAAATGGTAAAGGTATATTGACATGTTAAAAAGCGAAAACATAGGAACAAAACAAGAAAGTAAAAAGTCATTTCCACAGGAGCGCTCTTGCCTCCTAATATCGCTCAGTAGACGACGACCCGCGGAGGGCCATGCATCACAGGATGTGGCCACCATCGAAAACAGCCTGGCTCTTGCACAGAGAACAATAGGGATCAGGTGCCAGCCCTAAACGAAACAGGTGCGAGGCTAGGCAGTCATGTCTGGTATATAGTCAAAACTGAGCCACCGCTTCGCGGCGCGGCCAGTCTGCAATGGTGTTCTATCGAAGATCTCTCCACACTTTGGTTTTTACCCTTTCTGATAATTGGTGATGGTAACGGATTACCATTGTCTCCGCTTTATTAAAAATAAGATTAAACTTTTAAACAGCCAAAACCGATATCTCTTTAAAATAATACATCAGTATATTATTAATCTTATAAAATGATTGATCATTTATGTAAAATATGTTTTTTTTTTTTTTTTTTTTTTTTTTTTTTTTTTTTGCTAGTTTCTCACGGTCATGGCAAGTGATTTAAATTAATAATAACATAAAATGTATAAATGAAAAGCATTTTGGCTTTTAAATTTTCCTTAAGCATTTCAAATAGCCATTACAAATAGTTTTTAATGAATTTTTAAATTATTTCATATCTTTTAAAATAACCAAGAATAGCATTTTCATTGAAAAATCTATTGCTGATTTAGTATAATGCGCAAAAAAAGTTAAATATCTTGAATGACTTTTGAGCTAATGACAGTATTTTTCTATGAACGTAAATTTGGTATTGAAAGCATTATTCAAACACAGAGGCTAGTTTAAGTAACAAAATCCAATATGAAAGCATCATATTTTCTAATTAACATTCTTCTTTGACGTATTCAGATTTTAGTGTTTCATTTTGTGAAAAAAATAGACTTATGACAAAAATATCTAATGTTATAAGATTTTTAACATTATGTATTTATTCATTGCAATTCAAAAAAGTCAAATATTTAAAATATTATTTCTCAGGAACTATTCGCTTAATTTTATTCAAGTTTTGCATTTCGCCACATAGTATAGAAGCCTTAAAGTAGATGGGCTGCTTGCATGTACGCTAGGAAATTGTTCCCATTTTCTCGAACTTTAAAAAATGCGTATTTTCGCATACTCTTTCTCTCCACTCACTGAGTTTCTTCAAAAAGTGTGGATGGGGCCAAGATAGTCTGGTTGGTAGGGCGTTAGACTCGTGTTCTCAAAGTCCTCCAAGTTTCCATAACAAATGAATACCTCTGGAGGTTCTGATCCAGGAGTTCCTTTATCTTCTGGATTGGATTCAAAATTACAAGGCTTCGGAGTTGAACATTGGTAGTCATAAATTCAATTTTGGGTCGGCTGTTTAACGATGGTTATAAAATAAATTTTTTTAAAAAAGTGGATGAGTATGGCAATCAATTTTTATGTTCCGAAGATTTCGATTACTCCTGATATCTGAGCCTCTACGATTACATTTTTTTTTAAAATTATAAAACAATATATGTTAACTGCCAAACATTTGAGATCTAATTCTGCTTTCTTCCTTTTTTTAGAAGATTATGACTTTAGCATTTTTAAAAACTGTGGAAGCATAAACGATTCAACTAAGACCGCGAAAAGAGTTTTGTGATAATTGAAGCATCTTACATTGCAACATCTTATTTTACGGATTGCACCAAATATTTCGTTGAAGTTTTCAGAAATATGCCTAAGGAAGCACAGAGCAATACTGTAATTAAACTATCTAGTAGTACCAGAGATACTTAGTTAAAGAACTGTTTACTTATAATGATTCAAATTTATCAATTTAATCCTTAAAGTCACTTTTTAAGCAGTGAATGTTTTTCCGTAAGGACCACCTTTGAAGCATATTTTAGAATCCTTGTAAAAAAAACATTCTAAAGCTAATCATTAGAAGTTGCAAATTTATATTATAAATGTAAGAAAAATAATAAAATTATTTAGTTTAACATTTGTTTTCTTATTCCTAATACCATTTTGTGAGAAATCAAGATTTAGCATAATTATAAACAATTTTCAAATATAATGACGGTTTAATTTATTATTTTTAGAGTTTTTCATCAAATAAATACCACGACACTACTTTTTTCTGCTGCTTTGTTCCAAATTATTCTCTTCCTCATTTAATCTATGTAATATGGCTTTTCTCCATGTTGACGCTTTGCATCCTTTTTAGAATAAGAATATATAGCACTGGCTTCCATAGGCTAGACATGTCTTAACAGTAACGAGTAAATATAGCAAAGTCACAGCAGTTATGAAAATAGCATATTATTATTAAAAAAAGAATTATTTCATATACTCTGGTGATACTTTCATATGAAGATATTCATATGAAGATATACTTCATATGAAGATTCACTTGATAATTTTAAACTTTAAAATTCGGTTTGACTAAAAATGTAACAGTATATTATTAACATAGTTTTCGTTACACTTAGGATGTATATGATTTTGATAATTGAATAATAATAAAAGTAATTCTAAAGTAAGTTTTCACCCAATATGTTCCCTTTTATTAAAATAGAAAGTTAAAAATAATACCTGCATAAAATTTACAATTATAATAAACATCCTTTTTCAATTTCTACTAATAGTTCACACTCGCCCTATATCTTGTTCAAATTTTCAATCGT
Organism: Parasteatoda lunata; assembly: GCA_949128135.1. NCBI lineage: Eukaryota > Metazoa > Arthropoda > Arachnida > Araneae > Theridiidae > Parasteatoda > Parasteatoda lunata. The sequence continues at coordinate 87,016,340 of OX421973.1, forward strand.
GAAATAAAATACTTTTTAGTCATCCACTCAAGTTCAAATACATTTTTTTAAACATGTAGTGGATGTCCCTTGATGTTTAAACAGTTTTTTCAAATATAAATTTATCAATTAAATAGGAATGGACCCGTGGTATACCACGTGTGGTCCACGTCACCAAATTTATACATTTATAGTAGTCTGATACCACGTGCCAATTCCTACTATTAATTCACACTGTCCCTATATGTCATATATCTAGTTCAAATTTTCAATCGTTAATAAAATACATTTTATTCATCCACTCAAGTTCAATTAAATTTTTTTAAAATTTGTAGTGGAGGACACTTGATGTTTATACGTTTTTATAAATATTAATTCATTTATTAAATTTAATTAATTATTTTTGGATTAGATTTGGAATTGAATTAAGAGAAAATTTTTAATTATTCAATAAAATGTAACTAAAATAAAATTTTTCTTCGTTGACCTAAATAGGAATTGAATTAAAATTTTTTTTATAAATATTATTGGTTCATTTTTAGGTAAAGTGGATAAAAAATTTTAAAACTCACTTGACTCGTAGTTTGTTAATGAAATAAGTAACATTTATGAAAATATTTTATTTTGGAATTCATTTCTAATTATTTTACTTGAGTTTAGTGCCCTTCTCAAGCCGCGCTAGGGATTTATGTCCCCTTTTGCCTTCCCTCCCCCTAACTATGTTACTAGAACCATGTTTTACGAATACAATCTACCCACTGTGTATTCATGCTTAATTTTATTTTAAAAATTTCATTTTAAAATTCACTTCAAGGAAAAAGAAACCTCTGTCATGAGTTCAGGGAAAAGATTTATGTGGAACGCTACGTTCAGGGTCGACTACTTTTATTTTTTCCCCGCAGCTTCCTTAAAAAAATATAAAAGCTAATTATTTGTTTAGTTTTTTAAGGATATCTTCAACGTTTAAATAATGTCTTTTATTGTCTTGTTCAATTAATTCAATGATTTTAGTAAATGAAACTTTAAAAAAGAAAGAAACTAAAAATGAAGAAATGACTATGCTATGGTTTTAATACGTTGAAGGTAGTCCATTACATCCTTGTTTTACCAATAGCAAATCTGTCGTGCTTTTGCATATAAGACGTTATCTATTTGTTTAATATGATCAGGATGCTATTATCAATGATTAACGTGTGACTTTTCAAAATTTCTTCTAAATCGGTCAATTTGTATCAAGTTTTCTTTGCTCTATCTCTAGCTGGCGTTGGTAATTTTACTGTCATATTTTTAATAGTATAAATACGAAAATTCAAAGAGACCGAAAAAATATTTAAAATCTCCAGTTCTAAAACTATTGAAAGGAAAATAAAAACAAAAAAAAAAAATAATAAATACAATGCATATATTACAATGGTGAAAATTCAGCATTATAAATTAAAATTAGCGAATAAACAGTATTTATGAAGTTCTGTAGACTAAAATGCAACGAATTCTTTGTTGCTACGCTTACGTTTCGTTTTGCTTTTTCCAGGCAAGAGAGACAAAACTAAGCTGCAATTCAGCAAAATATTAATGTGCAGATTAATCTCTTTAAATATAAAAATATAACTTTATTACTTTTTCGAAATCTTCGCAAGAAAACTAACTTTTTTTTTTAAAATCAAAAATTAATAATTTATTCGGCATATGATAGCATACATAACTTGACAAAAGTAACTAGAGTTAGGGTAATTTTTAAAATCTAATTATCCCACAAAATCAATTTTTACACTCTATATATGCATAATAAATACTTTAAATAGTTAATATGCATTTAAGAGGAAAGGAAAATGTATGCATACATAAAAATTTCATTATCTCGCCAGATGAGAATACCCCATCGTTTTATTGGTTTTATTGAGGTAAATACTCTCGACCCATTAGAGAATAATGTTACCCATATGTCGTAAATCTTTAACGAAGTTAGATAACCAGAAACTCCAGCCAAATATACTCTCGTATCGGTACAAAATATATTTGGAGTAAATTTGGTGCTTATTAAAGCTACACCAATACTGTTGTTCAATTTTACGATTGATACTACGGAAATAGGTCTTAAACGGTCCTTTGAAGTACAAGAGAAAGTTGCTTGATTTAGGCAAATTTTGAATGTCATGAGTTGTCTAGAGCGATTATGATAGATGATACTGAATACAGTTAATCGTTACTTTAACAGGCTGAGCAACTACGTGTTTTGTTTATTCTAATAACGTAAAGCCACTGGGGAGAACAATATGTAATCCTTGTTTTAGTGAACATCACTAAAACAAGGTTTACTTGCTTAGGCTCTTATATACTTCAACATTTTAAAAGTGAAAATTAGCATGATCATTAAGTTTTCCACTGAAGCAAAATGTTTCATTTGAGAACATGTTACATTTGAGAGCAAAGCTAAAAGGGGAAAAAAGCAAACACAAGGTATACAGTAAAAGCTAAAAAAATGAGGTTTTTTTGCATGCATTTATTCAATCTTTAAGGAAACAAACTTGGCATACAAATATTTCTACTAAGTTTTAAAAAAAGGATTGATTGATAAATTTTTCTATCCTAACCAAAAGAAAATGAAAATACAACGTCTGTGTGCTACCTGAGAATGATTTCATATAAGATACTTAAAATAGAACAGTTAACGGCTGCACTGAAGCAGCATTACGGTAGAGAACATGAGCAATACGAACATTTCCTTAATATAACTCAGTGTAATAAGAATCGTAAACATTAAGTGTTTAAATGATGGCTTGTGATTTTTTCTCTTAAATCACTATATCAAAGTAAAGACAGGGGTGAGTATCACCAGTATAGAGGTTTTTCAGATTTAGATAGCAGCTTGACTTCGTTCTTGTAGTATTGAAAAGAGTTTTTATTTGGTTTCACTCTTTTTCGGTTCCTGATGATTATTTGGGTCCTGACTGCCTTGAAAATAGTTCCGATCAGATCATAAATTGTCACCAAAGATATTCCCAGCCACATCCCCATGTATCCTCCAATCACACTGAATATTTCCAATGACTGAAAAAGAAACATAATGACATGTTCACAACATATTCTAAGTAATTGTCATCAATACTTGGTTATCAACCCAATTAATTTTTAATTGAAACAAAAAGCATATTGTGTGTATTTTTTTTACAACGATCATTAGTTTAAATTTATTTACTAAACAAATGAGTTCTACCCATCTACAAATTATTTAATATCTTCCTCATAGTAAACAAACAAATTACTGGTTAAAACTGACAAAAAAGGCTCCTAAGGTATTATTTCGATTGTTGTTGCATACATAAAAGTTGTAAACGTAGTAGTATACATAAAATCGAATTCGACAAATTTCCTTGTAATAACTCGAATAATATAAAATTTATAAAAAATTTATGTTTAAAAAGTACTATTTTTTACTGGTAATTATAGCTTTGCAATGTAGACAAATGAAACATTTACGCCTTTTTGTGTTCGTTATAAACGTTCGATGCTATGTATACGAATACAAATGCGGGATTTACCGGCTAGTGAAAAAGAAGTTATTTAATTTTTTCTTAGTATTAATTTCTTTATTCATTCACTTATTATTGTTAATATTATTTACAATTGTATTAATATTTATTACAGTTAGCTAGCTGGGATAGCTCCGATGGCATTATTTTGCCGCGGCTCTTATGTTATGTCGCCAATACGGTTGAGATAGTATGTAAGTACCGATATTTTTCCTCCCCCTTATTAACAACCTTTTAAGCAAAGCAAAATGAAAAAAAAAATTAAACATTTCTTATCAAACTTCTAGAGAAATCGTACCCCTTAAATATGTCTGCAACACCAAGATATTCATCATAGTCCCAAAGAAATGCTGGAACAGCATTTCTTTGGGACTTTTCTATCATCAAGCTTAATGTATGTATACGAAAAATTGAAAGAATAAATGTACCTCAAATTTAGGTTTGTATGTTAATTCTGAAATTTCGAACCGGTCAAATAGTACGTCTATATCTATTGTTCCACACCTGTAAAAAATAAAAATAAAAATGTTATTTTTCAATCTCTAATTTATGGCTAGTTTTGAAGGCTTTATTATTGTCAATTCAAATTATATTTGTAGCGAACATTGTACCATTTTTTTTTTTGTATCTCTAATCTTTTTTTTGTGACAGCTGAGTAGTCTAAATAACAATTTTTGACGAAATCTCAGGCGCTTCTGTTTGTAAATTTTGAAAGTGCACATGCTTATCAACTGTGTCATTACATTTTAAACATTAATAGTGCGCACTTCTTGGGAAAGTTTATTTTCTTTGAATAAATCTGCAATTTTTTTTAATGGATTTATATGATCGACACTGAAAGTATGGGATGAAAAGTCAAATTCTGGAAGATTTGTTTCCAATAGTTCCGCCTGAAGGACGAGTAAAAGTTTAGACCCTTTAACACGTTTACCGCCTTGCTTAATCCCCGTCAAGACATGCGCGCTGCTTAAAAGCATTCGTATTAGGACACAACCATGTAAAGAAACAGTTTGAAATATATGGAAATTTTATTTGTAAAAAACAAAAATTAAGTAAGTTTTAAATTAATTTTCTGTAATTTTTTAAATTAATGTAAATTTTCAGTTTTATATCATATTTTATACTGTCTGTCACCCATTACAGACGCTGACTAAACAAAGAGTTTAGTTCATTCACCAATAACTGACGCGTTCTAAACGTAAAGTTCAGTGTCAATCACCAATGATTGACGCGTCCCAAAACAGAAAGCTCTGTGTCAGTCGCCGCTGACTAACGTGATACTCAACATATTAATGCTATTTTTAATTTTGGCAAATTTCACCTTTGGTCTATGATAGTTTTTATTTAAATCAAAGATAATTACAAGGCTACAGAGTTGAATAGTGGTAGTCGTAAATCCAAAATTGGGTGGTCTGATCAACGGCGGTCATAAATTTTTTCCCCACCAGAACGCATTTAAAATGGGTTTAACTTAGTTGTGAGCTGAGTATGCATAGCTTACGATGCATACCTTAAAATATTGCATAGCAATCTTGGGGGAATAGTGAGCGTCAAAAAATTGAGGCCTTAAAACACTGTTATTTTTTAATAAGCTCACCGAAACAGTGAACGGTTACTTCAATAATTAAAGTTTTTTTTCCCAAATTCAAAAATAAAATTACAATATTGTCTTACTAGTACCCATAGAAATAGATCCCATGAAAAACAACTAAAACCGTTTTATTGAATATAAAATATGTAGAGCATTACCACGGAATAATGACCCTTGTTAGTGAACATTTTATCTTTATGATCTATATGAGCCGGGATAGCCTGGTTTGTAGGACATTGAGCTTGTGTACGTGAGAAAGTGAGTTCGAATCCCGCCGGCTGAAGAATCCCCGTCTATTAAATATTGACTGGTGCACGTTAAATCCGCCGGGGTCACAAAGCCCTCCAAGTTTCCGTAACAAATCAATATCTCTGGCTGTGCTGAATTGGAGATTGATTGTTCTCTGGTTCATTTCAAAATTAAGATCAGTGGATGAATGAATGGAGTATGATTAAGTGCCCCCTGGCTGTGATGTGTGTGTGGTTGAAGTCGTGTTCTTGGCCAGAGATGGCGCCACTGGAAAAAAAGAAACGTACCTTTTGCCTTAAAAATTCGCTTGATTTCAAGCATGCTTGCTGGCATTCGCAAGTGACATAAGTAACAGCAACAACATGATCTACATTCGACGATACATTTTAGATTAAAAGCTCATTGTTTCAAAAAAATTTCTTCTTTCATTGTTTGATCAAAAGTTGCCCTACTTACTCTTTTTAACAAAACATTATACATTAAAATAATTTATTGCTACTTACTCTGGTCTCCAAACTCTGTTTTCAGTACAATCATACTGAAAAAAAAAATCAACAACATGAATAAGTTACAAATCTAGTCTAGTTTTAAATAAAGTTCTTTATTTTAATTTTTTCTCATTAACAAAGTTTTTCGACGCTCTTTCTCCAAGGAAAGTAAAAAAAAAAAAGAAAAAAAAACGCATTTGAAGTGCCTTGCACTTGAAGAAAAGCTGTAAATTTAAACTGTATCTTGCTGTAAATAATTATCTGGAGCCTTAGAACGGACAAATAAATATTTTAAAAGTAGTTAAATTTTTTTTTAAAAAATCGCCAATTAGGCGATATTTTTTCCATGTAGATAAAAATTATCAAAAACAATGCCTTATTCTCATGTCTTGCAAAGTTTTGCAAGACCAGATAATGCAGCATTGGAGTAAGTTTCTAAATATAAAAAAATGAGAGCACATACGCTTTTTATTTACTCAAGATTGTGGCTTTTTTCCATATTGACGTGTTGCACCATTTCCAGACTAAACATGTAGATGGCGTTGGCTAACGATCGTCTAAACTTCGCCTAACGATCATGAGGGACTGTTGCAAACTCGTATCAGGTATGAAAATTGCATATTATTGGTAAAAAAGCATCATTTCATACTACCACAGAGTCTTTGAAAAACAGCCTTAGAAAAGAACTAATTATAATAATTATTTTCTTGATTATAGAAAATTTCTATGAGATATAGTTTAGAAATAATTTAACCGCATAAAGTTGTTATGAAACCTTAAAGCTCATTTCTTAAAAACGGCGTAGTCCTTACATGGTATCCACGTTGATTCCTAAATTTACCTGATAAAACAAATAAAAAATAATTTAATGTTAATATACGTACATAGGTCAGTAAACACGATATTATCTGAAAAATATTTGAATGAAAAGAAAATATCGAATCCTCTAGAGATTAATTTTTTAAAAAAATAACTAATGCTTGACCGAGGAGTAGAAATTATTTTTCAAAATTCTCAATCCTAAGATTTAATTGAAATTTTGATCGGGTTGAAATTCCTGTTGTTCAAATTTCAGGACATTTGCAAAAACAGTTCAGGAGTTATGCGAGGAGCACAGACATGTAAAAACCTTCTTTAATAATATAGATAACACTCTTGAAGGCCCTTTCAGAATGTTATAATTCAGTTTGTTTTAATTCTAATATTTTTTTAATGTAATTAATGAAATTTCAAAATATAAATATAAGTACTTACTTCTTTTAGTCTGATGCGTGTTCCCTAGGGAGAAAATTAAAAAAAAAATTATTTTTCATATAATTTCTTTTTTTAATTGGAGTAAGAGAGGGTATGAATTCTTTTTAAAGATTAAAATGCTGTGGTCTTAGAACACATTTTGTGAAATAGTGCGATTTACTGAAATGTACATTATTTACTAAAAGGTATGTAGATTTACATTTTTGATCAAAACTGAGACATTGAGAAAGGAGACTCACAGATAAAACAGTATGAAAAGAACATCATTATTTATTTGCAAAAATTTTTTGTTTTCAACAGTAATTTTAATAAATGATTAAAATCATCGCGAAATCGTCATCAGGAAGCATAAAAACAACCCTTACCCCGATTCAAAGTTAAGAGAATTTTTTTCGTTCTAATTAAATGTTACTATTACAATTTTGGTTCACCATTTTTTAAAATTATACTTGATAATTTTAACACTGAACTAATTTGTACATGATCAATTTTGTTTAAAACTGAAATGCTATTTTTATTTGTAAAAAAAAGAAAACTATTTTCATTTATAGCTTAAATTGATTTAATTGTACTATTTATCAAATGCATGAAATATTAAAAAGCTAATATCAGTACAATTTATTCAATGACTTTGAGCACACAGATCTTTTCATTCACTAGAGAATGAATGAATGAATTTGAAACTTAGTTTTATTGAATTACGATTTATTTTTTTTTTCCTTTTGTTTCATTCATATTAAAGTAATACACCTTAATCTTAGTTTTAAGAGTGGTTTTTTACAAGGGGCTCTCTCTTTTTTTGTAGAATTAAAATAAAATATTAGCATAAATTTTATTGTTTATACATGCAATTTATTTCAGTTTATTTTAAGATAAAAATAAAAAATTAACATCATTGAATGAAAGCAAAGTTCTGTTTGTAAAAAAAAAGTTCATTTTACTTTTTTGCATAACTCTTACAGTGCTGGAATAAAGTATAAAGCCACAAAAGAAAATGATAAAACGTAGGATAAAAGGACTCTGGTAGGATTAAAGGTCTAATTTTATAATATAGCCATAGATTATGAAATAATGAAATGATGAAATGAAATTAATGGCAAAATATACAGGGTCATTCATAATTCCCTCTGTTTACTACAACCTTATTTTTACTACAACTGGCTTCAGTGGTACATGTTACTGCCCTCTACCGGCAACTGCTTAAATTGAAACTTGAATACTTTCGGAACAATTTCATATGTTCTTTTATGCCATATTCATCTTCGTTTTTTTACTATAACGCTTCGAAATCCCGGAAGGAATTATGAATAACCCTGTATTACACATTACTTTATTTGCCATGACAAGATTTCAACATAAAGTAAGTTCGAAAAAAGCGCAAGTGCCGTTATTACATCAGTAATCAATTGCAAAACTTCTTTGTTTTCGAGTACATTTATCAATCTCGCATCTTGATTGCATCAATTAAAGTCGGCTTGTTATTGAATTATCAACCAGACATGTTAACGTCTCTTACTAATATGCTCCAAAGTTTTTTTTTATACCGGATTCAGAACTGGGCTACGAGATGGCCACTGAAGGGATTTAAAATCATTTGCTTTCATTTAGGATTTAGTTGACTGTGAAGCAGCTTGGACTACTGCATTGTCCTGTTGGAAGGTCAAATCTCCGTACGACATAAGAGGAGCAGCAGACAATAAATTATCTCCATATATATCTTGATACATTATTAAGTTCATGTTAGTTTGTATAAATATAATTGCAACTGCACTGCATGCAGCAAAGCGGCTCAAACCATAGCGGACTCACCACTGAATTTATTTTATGGAAAATAAGTGTGGTTCAATGCGTAAGTCGTACCAAAAATAGCGACGTCCATCTGGTCCATTCAAATTAAACTTCTTTTCATCACAAAAGACCACATCACTTCGATTCATATCGAAAAATGAAGCTTCCAGATTTGCCGTTCTTGCATTGATGAATTTCTTTTGCCATCTAATACCCTGTTTATTGCCGTAGCATTCTGGATTCCTGAGGTAAGAATCATTGCAGCCTTGTGCCTTCTTATTTTTCTTACAGTTTGAAAACCACTCAGGCGTATTTCTTTAAAACTAAAATTCTACTTTGTTAGCCTTCCGTTAAATGAACTTCTCTTTGTATTGAATTGCGAGCGCAAACTACTAAAATCTGCTTTTATACAACTCGGATTTGCTTCTTTTACTGGAGCATGTTTACTGTAGCATGTTTCATCTCGCATGCCTCATGCCTAGCAATGACGTAACGATCGAATTTATATTATTCTCCAAGTCGTTCTTCAAGGATTATGGCAACTTTTCTGTAATTTAAAAAAATATGCGGAATAAAAATCAAATTGTCATGAAAAGCAATCAGACTCCACATTTACTAGTAGAAAATAAATTTACATATTCAGCCAAAGTAATAATGTTTTTTTATATTTGGCGGATTTTTTTCTCGGCTTTATACTTTTTTTCCAGTATTGTATAGACAACAAAATTTACCAATTATAAAGTTCAATACTCAAACATCAAAATTTACTTATTATAAAATTTATGTATACTATAAGGTTATTAAATAATGAAAACGAATTAAAAATGAATAAAGTTGTTGGCATACTCACTTCTTTTCGACGAAGAAAAACAGTGTTCTAAAAAAAAAGACATTTAAAATGATATCAGTGCACATAGTTACCCTTTTAAATCATACATTGCTTTTAGTATTTAATATAATAATCATAATACCAAAAACTGAGTAAACCATGCAAAAAATATTGTTAAACTAACTTATGTTTTATGAAGAAAATCCTAGATAAAATGCTCCTTTAATGCAAAAATACATTTTAACACTGTTTTTAAGTCATAAATTTTTATTAAGTGAATCTGATTTTCAACAGTTTAATTGTCATGAAAAATTTCCTGATATAAATATTCAAATTACGTTTGAATAATATGTTCTCTTGTGTATGGTTTTAGACGGTGTGCATAACAGAATAATAATAGTAAAATAATTTGGAAAAGGGAAAAAAAATTTCAAAACTTCAAAATATGTAAATAATATGTTCATTTCGTAATAATTATTATTATATCGAACTGGCATAATTATTTGTTTGTAGTGTTTGTCTTTTAATAAAGACAAAAGTATGCTTTGCCAAAGAGTTATATCGAGTTCGAAGTTTGTTAATTGTTTGTATTCGTAATTTCTATTGCATATCTGTCTTTCAACGAAATCATCTGTCGATTATAAGTTTATTTTATTTTACTTCGTGTTATAAAAATTCTGTCTAAGTTGGCAAAGAAATTCTACTTACTATTTCTTGATATACTGTTATGGTCTTGTCCTCTCTTATTGTTGAGTAAGCAAGTGAACTGTGAAAAAAAAATCACAAATTAAATCTATTTTTAAAGATTTCCCCATCTTACGTTCTCAAATAAAAATGGCTCTTACAGCGAGTCTATATTTCAACTCCTTTTTTGCATTTATGTGAACTACAGAACGACTCACATAATTTGATAATTCTTTAACAATTAATTTTATGTAATTTTTCTTCCTGCACAATTTTCTACACACGGCAAATTAAAATGTAACATAGAGTTGGAAAAACAGAGGCAACGGCAGCGGGTCTTAAACGATTTTTTTTTAATATCGACCTTAGTAACATTTTGCTGGACTGATGCTCTTATTTAGATCAATAAAAAATAAAGTACCTATTACAGTAAACTTAACCTCACCTGACAACGTCAGATTTTTTTTATAAATAGATTGTAGAGTTGTAAAAAAGAAGAAGAAAAAAAATCAAGAGCTGAGTTTTTTTTTAAAAATTAAATTCTGAAAATATGACAGGGATATTATAAAACGTTGAACGAAAAGTAGTTTTTGTAACATCTAAATTCATTCCAACTGAACATTCACATTTCATTAACACAACTAATGTTTCATTAACTTATTAGCTGTGTTCATTAGCACAGCTAATAGTGATGACAAACTCTTCAAGGAATGATGAAAGATTTAAAAATAAAATTTAAAAAAAAGACTAAAAGTGACGCACAGGGAGATTTCACATTTTTCCAGTACCTAATTTGTAACCCAGCGGACTTTAAAGATTCGCTCTCTTTTTTGGAGATTTTTCCTCTTGACTTTAGTTAGTTGCAATTATAATGAAATTTTTTATTTCTTTTGAAATTTATTAAATAAAATAAAAAAGTCAAGAGTCAGTTTTTTTTTTTTTTTTTTTTAAATAAATGCCGAATAAAAGAGCAGGTTGTTAAAAGTTGCTGGATTGGAAAATCGCTTCCCGGCAGCCCAGTAGTCATCCATCCATATTTGGCACACATGATGTCTGTTAAAATTATAAATTTAAAAAAAAAAAACTACTTTTTCCTTTCCGTTAAAATCGCTTTAGTGCTCTGGCTTAAAATTTGAAAGTTTAAGAACCATCATTATATAACTTTAAAATACTTACTCGCAAGGTTGAGTAAAACTAGCAGCCAAATCAAGACACTCTTGTGTAGATGCCTCATCTAAAAGAAGCAAGACGGTATTTAGTAAGAATTTAAGAAACATTTCATCATTTTTAAAACAAATTCTAAATGGCTCTTTTTTCCCCAACTAAACATGCAACTTCTTGTAAAAGATTCCGTAATTAATTTATATTTAAAAAATCATTTTTGTTTGATAAATGCAATTTAAAAAGTCCCTTATTTCATTACCGAATACATGCGAAATACATTCTCGTAAAATCTGTGGAATCGAAAGTCCTGCGTTCGGTCATTGAGCAGTACCGCATGGGTACAAGATCTGCTGGAAATTTCCTTCTCCTTCAGATCTATGTCTAAATTGTGGAAATGAACTCACGAACGGGTGGCGCAGACATCTATCCGTGGGGTTGTGAATTAAAGCGTGGTTTCACTCTTGCGGTGCTCTTTTTTCAAACGAAAGGCGAGCCACCCCTGACTCAATTCGCAAAAGGCCGAATGCTTGACTTGACCAAGTGTAATTAGAAAATAGAACAACTTCTTTCCGTTTAACTGAGTTGCTCATAGTGTTAAAATATTCAATACTTTCAGACTTTAAATTTTTTGCAGCAATAAATAACACGTAGGGGAGTGTCGGGTACCCCCGCCCACTGTCAATTTCATATGTATAGAATATTTTTTCAAGTCAATAGGCCATCGGACATTAATTGTTACCTAAAAAAAGATTATTTTCAAAGTTTCAAGTATTTATGCAGCTGGTAACATAGTAAACAATAGTTTTGAAAATATGTTGAATACAGTAGTCAAATTTTTTTAATTTCTATTTTTTTAAGTTAAACTATTCTTTTTTTCGTTTATTCTTTTTGCATTATTTAATTAGATGATAAAATAATAGAAACATACAAAAATATTAATTATTACTCAATATTATACAGAAATATAAGCAATACTCTTTAACTGGGCGGGGCTACCCGACTCTCCCCTATAAGCGTTATGTAGACATATATTTACAAAGTGTTAGTTTGAATCTTTAAAAACTATGAAATTTAAAAATTATTTTTACTATTTTCAGGAATTAAATTCTTTTAAATAACTTTTTGATTGATTAAACTTTGAGTTCAACGAATTTGAAAGATTTAATCAATATATATGAAAAAAAAAATCATTTATACTGGCACATTAATAGTATACAACAAATTCTTTTGTTATAGTAATTAATAGTTTCGTCACGAATTGGTTTGAAAATACTTTTATGAAACGTCAATTATAACCATTAGTAACTGAAATAATAATTTTAAAAAATGTTTTTAGCAAAAAAAAATTAAAACGAGCTCTTTCAAATAAGTTTTTGACTAAACCATCACCAAACGGGACCTCCGTAATACCTCATCACGATTACCTAAAACACACTAACATATGATTAAAACATGAAAAACTTAATTTTTCACGACACTAATCCATAATTAAGGCGAGATATTCGAATTATTCATATATCATCTTAGTACATGAAAATTCAAATATTATTATCTAAAGAAATTTAAAATACTCATATGTTCTTTCACTGCATTTAACATTCTTTTACCGCATTACTACACTACATAGAATATGCATTAAAAATCTCTTACTTGTACAGTTCTTACAAGTCCTACATATGTTATAAGAATTCTCGGGATAGTCCAAATCGATTGGAGTGCAGCCGCGTTCTTCAATTGTTTTATTCATTCTACATTCCTGAATGACACCCTATTTAGAATTCACAAAGAGAAGAAAAAACATTTTTTAACGCATTTCGACAGAAAATATTCTAAAGGCAGCAGTTTTGTTTATAGTTTGTCTAAAGTAAGAACTCCCCTAGCCATACATTTAGACCGGTGGTGGTGACTATGGTAACGAGGTATAACTATTTCAAGTAGGGGTGTGGTGTCATTGTTTAGGACAGATTTTTGTCCCGGTCAGCGAGAGAAAGGGAATATTTTTCTTCGGTCTATTGTGTTAGCCTAGAGTGAAGAGAAGCTTCCCTCCCTGAAATACACTATTTTTGTTTCTATAGCTGCAGATGGCGCTTGAAATTTTGTGATGGGAGTAGCTCTTACAGTAGACAAACTATATATATGTATATATATATATATATATATATATATATATATATATATATATATATATATATATATATATATATATATATATATATATATATATATATATATATATATATATATATATATATATATATATATATATATATATATATATATATATATATATATATATATATATATATATATATATATGTATATATATATATATATATATATATATATATATATATATATATATATATATATATATATTGTTTGTATTCTTTCTTGTTTTTTCACTATTTATCAAACCAGCGTTAAACATCCGATTTATTTCTGATCTTGCATTTATAATAGTTCAATTCCATAACATAGTAACTTTGATACTAACTCAGAAGACAACGGAACTCCTGGCTCAAGTATAGGAACAAATTAGCCTTCGTGGAGGACTTTTTGATGGAACTAACCCCCATTTGCGTTACACGGAGGAGGAAAACCACCCACGATTGAATTGATGGGTAGGGTATTCTTACACACTCGTCTGCACTGTGGTCAGTACGAGCCGGGAGCAGAATTCCTACCAATCAGCAATTGCTAAAATTCGAACCTGTATCACGTCTGAACGTCTCACGTTCTTTTCTGAATCTCCGTGGCTCCTGATTTGATTTTTAAAAAATGTTCATAGCAGAGTTTTGCATAACAACGCACTAAAATAATAAAATGGCGATATACAAATCCTAATATGTTTTCTCCACGACAACACATATGTCAAAATAGTTTCCATTAAATGATATATTTTTTGAAAAAAAGGAAAAACATTGGTTTTGTAACAACTTATCTGTACTGTCAATTGCAATTACTGAGAAGATTTAAAGCACATATACATTGAAAAGTAAGTGACGTTGGAGTTCAGGTTTTGAAAAGCTACCACACAAAAAATGTGCGAATAAAAGTAAATGCCGTTTTAAAATTTCTTAAAGAACAATGGCTTCAGTACTGAGTTAATCGTAATGATAACATTAAGCAATAGTGTAATATGATCATAAAAACATAAATTTTTGACTTTACTGGCTTGTGATTGCAGGAAATTGCAATTAAATTATTCACTAAAAAGTAATTTTGACACTAGAATGTAAAGTTAGAAAACTGACTAACCTATATTTTCATTAAAAAAAATTCTGTTTTTGCAGCATGGAATTCTTTATGGAAACAAATTCTGTAACAATCACTTTCACATTTGAAAAGCCAATAGTTTTTATAATTTTGTTTTCTGAAGAGTGTATTTTTGGATAAAATAATAACAAACCACCCATGTAAAAATTCCCAACTACCAATCTATTTTATTATTAAAAAAGAATATTTGGATAAATAAATAATAAAAAAAATAGCTCATATTTAATAATATGACAATAATAACAACAAAAATAGCTCATATTTAATAACATGACAATAATAACTACTAAATAAAAACTAAATTATTAATCAAGGTTCAATTAGACGTTCATCAGAAATGGGAACAAGGACCAAAAAATATAAGGAAACAACTCTAAGAAATTTGGCCAGAAAATTGAACAGCATTTTCCGGTAAATGGAGATTGATGGAATATTCTGAGTTTACGACTATCAACGTTCAACTGCTAGCCTTGCAATTTTGAACCTAACCCAGAAAACAAAAACTCCTGGATGGAGCATTGGAACAAACTATCTCTTTGTGGAGGACTGCTTGATGGAAAATCACACGATTTCCCACGTTTAGCCCGACTTTAATGAGCTTCTAACCCATGATCCGTCTGAGGATATTTTACCTTAGCACTGTGGTTGGCGCGAACAGAATTCATTACAACCAGCCTCCGCTAAAATACGAACCTAGAGTCACCTGATTGGGAGGCGAACGCTCTGTCCCTTGAGTCACAGCGGCTCTTCAAAGAGATATAACCGTCGTTGAACAGCCGATCCAATTTTGTTGGGTTTACGTCTACTAGCGTT
This sequence comes from Parasteatoda lunata, assembly GCA_949128135.1. Lineage (NCBI taxonomy): Eukaryota > Metazoa > Arthropoda > Arachnida > Araneae > Theridiidae > Parasteatoda > Parasteatoda lunata. The sequence continues at coordinate 87,031,985 of OX421973.1, forward strand.
TAATTCAGTAGCCTTGTAATTTCGAAGAGCCCAATTTAGAAGACAAGGGAACTCCTGGATCAAGTATTGGGAGAAATCTGCTTTCTTGACGGAACTAACCCGTGTTTGCGTTATATGGGGAGAAAAACCACGACAACCTTCCATGGCTAGCCTGACGGCAAGGGGACTTTAGCCACTGATCCGTCTACCACTGAGGATATTTTACGTCATCACTGTGGTTCGTGCAAACTAGATGCAGAATTCGTATCTACCAGCCATCACTGGGACCCCGTTCACTTCATTGGAAGGCCAACGCTCAATCCCCTGAGCCATCACGGTTCTCATAGAGATATTATTAAGTTCATTAAAATTCAAAGAATTAAATAAAAAAAGTCGCCTAATAAAATATATTTATTGTAAGAAAAATATTTTACACGTATGCTAGGGAATGACAAGTTTTCAAGTAGATGAAGATATCTAAAAATTTTAATCGTTGAAAGGGGAAATATTGACAACAAAAGATCGATTCGAATGAAATTTCTCGTGCAAGTGAGGGTCAAACAATGGCTTTTTAACCCCTGAGGATGATGATATTTTAACTTTTGTTAGAACTAAATAAATTCGCATATGGTAGTAAAAGTTCGCTTTAATCTAAAGGAGAAATATGTAATAGCAATGAGGTAAGCACTTTCTAACGTGAATAGTATTCTTACCATTTGATCTATAGGAGCTTTACCACCACGTTCTCTCCACAAACGCATGTAATCCGTACAATTTGTCTGATATGGAGCTGGGAGTAGATGCTTTTCCCTCTGGAAAAAGAGATGTATAAACAAGTTATCTATGAGCCCATGACTAAGTAATTTTATTAAAATTTTTTCCCTGCATTCATTGTTCACTTTACCAACTGATTTCGTCCTTTATTTATTCCAAAAATGTAATCTGTTAGGAATTTCGGGTCACGTTTCACTATGATATGATTTATATTTGAAGTTAATTTAATACACATCCAAGTGAAATCATATTTCAATGCAAACTAATATTTTTTTTAACCTAATCACACGATAGTACGGTTCCAACTGAATTGAAATATGGTTCGATTGAGCACCTTGCTATTGTTTTTGAAAATTTGGACAATAGTATGGTTCAATGAACCGCTATTATTGTTCTACTTTGAACCGGTTTTGTCAAAGAGTGTATAAATCTTGTGATCAACCCTTTGTACATTTCAGCTATCTCTATGTACAGGTTTATGTTGATTAGCTATTTGTGATTAGCTTTATATCTTTCTTAAATATAAATTTTGTTTTAGCAATAATGTTTCATTTATTAAGTGTTATTTTCTTTCACAATTCTATGTATCAATTTTAAATATATATTTTTTATGTTCACTCATCCGAGCTACTACTTCAGATCTGAGAATATGGAACCAATGAGAAATCATATCAGACCTTCTTACTAACTCATAAAAAGAGTAGCAAAAATGTAGCGCTTTCTTGTAAAAAAAATTTCTGTTTCATCCTGGATGTTTGTAACAATAAACTTGCTCAGTGAAATAGACACTCCAGTACTGCTTGAGTTCAAATACCTGGAATCGCACCCAGTGAACTGTACTTTTTTTTCTCCGTCTCACCTAAGTGCGATCGCCCAGATACGCATTTCTCTAATAACAAAGCGATTAATCAAAAATGCGAAAGACCCTCGCTATTAGAATATCTCAGAATCTATCTGTTAACCTAAAATGGCTAAGACTTAAGATGATGGTCGATTTAAGGGTCTCCACTAGCCATAAAACACTTATACATTCATACCGCCTTAACGTAATTAATAGCTGTCTGTGCAGACTTAGTAATCTAAAATAAGTTATAGATGGGGTCCATCTGATCTATTGTCAAGTATCGGATTTGCAATAATTTGTGGATCGCTGCTGAGAGGTCAGAGGTTGTCTCTTTCGTGTTCTGTGTTCTATGTTCTGGGTTCAATGTTCTATGTTCTGAGTTGTATGTTCTGTGTTCTATGTTCTGTTTTCTATGTTCTGTGTTCTGTGTTCTATGTTTTGTGTTCTGTGTTCTATGTTCTATGTTCTATGTTCTGTGTTCTATGTTCTATCTTCTGTGTTCTATCTTCTGTGTTCTATCTTCTGTGTTCTATCTTCTGTGTTCTATGTTCTCTGTTCTATCTTCTGTGTTCATTGTTCTGTGTTCTATGTTCTGTGTTCTATGTTCTGTGTTCTATGTTCTGTGTTCTAACTTCTGTGTTCTATCTTCTGTGTTCTATCTTCTTTGTTCTATGTTCTGTGTTCTATCTTCTGTGTTCTATGTTCTGTGTTCTATGTTCTGTGTTCTATGTTCTGTGTTATATGTTCTGTTTTCTATGTTCTGTTTTCTATGTTCTGTGTTCTATGTTCTGTTTTCTATGTTCTATGTTCTTTTTTCTATGTTCTGTGTTCTATGTTCTGTGTTCTATCTTCTGTGTTCTATCTTCTGTGTTCTATCTTCTGTGTTCTATCTTCTGTGTTCTATGTTCTGTGTTCTTTCTTCTGTGTTCATTGTTCTGTGTTCTATATTCTGAGTTCTATGTTCTGTTTTCTATGTTCTGTGTTCTATGTTCTGTGTTCTATGTTCTGTGTTCTATGTTCTGTTTTCTATGTTCTGTGTTCTATGTTCTGTGTTCTATGTTCTGTGTTCTATGTTCTGTGTTATATGTTCTGTGTTATATGTTCTATTTTCTATGTTCTGTTTTCTATGTTCTGTGTTCTATGTTCTGTTTTCTATGTTCTATGTTCTGTGTTCTATGTTCTGTTTTCTATGTTCTGTGTTCTATGTTCTCTGTTCTATGTTCTATGTTCTGTTTTCTATGTTCTGTGTTCTATGTTCTGTGTTCTATGTTCTGTGTTCTATGTTCTGTGTTCTATGTTCTATTTTTCTAATGAAATTGTCTTTTTATCGGTGCCATTGGAAATGAATCGAGTCCTTGGAGAAAAAAAATTCTCTACTCAATGCTTGGTTCCCACTTTTTGGATGTCAAAAACTATTTTTATACCTACATGTTACCTTGTGTGAATTAAAGCAATGAATGAATATGATAATGAATATGATATGAATATGATAATGAATATGATATGAATATGACTCACCATTGATACTCGGATATCATAAGCTCGCCCTCCGATGTAATTGTAACCATCAAGAAATGGACTTGGTAAAAAGTAGGGAGAATGGACACCCATTTGGATGGAAGGGGAATCGGGTAAGTTGTGTTTGGGTTCGTAACTGATTTTCTCTTTTTCCTTTGGAATTGGATGAGTACGTTGAGTAGTGTTGAGGTTAAAATGAAGATGCATCACTGAAAAAAAGGTAATTATTATTTCTTTAAGTAGTGTTTTATTTCGAGAATTAAACTAAAATAATAAGGATAAGAGCTAAGAGTAGAAAGCAGTTTAAAATGCAGTTTTTTTTTTTTTTAAAACGATATTAGAATAAAAAAAACTTACAATTATTAACATAATTTCGAAAAAAAAGTAAGAAAAAAATGATACCGATGAAAATAAAATTATAAAAAAATTATCAGATTTTTACAAATAACAGAAATTAATATTAGATACCCAAAATAACTACTGAACAATAGTAATGATAAATAACTATTAAAACTGTACATGAATAATTCAAATTATTTTTCCATTATTAGATCAAAAAGCATACAATTAATCTTAACTCTGAAGAAAATATTGAAAAAATTGGTACTGGTAAAAATAAATTATGGGGGTTCCGCGTTCGGCTGACCACCTGACCGGAACATCTGCTCCTGCACCCCAGAGCCCATGATCAAGAAAACTGAGATGGGCACAGTAGGCCTTGGCCCTCTTTGGGCTGTCGCGCCGCTGAGTTTAGTTTAGTTTAAAAATAAATTATTTAAAATCACCAATGTATTACTGATAACTTAAATTATTCTTAAATATACTCAGAAATAATTACTGAACCATAGTAATGTTAAATAACTAATAAAACTCATTCTTTGGCATGAAGCTATTTGTGGCAAAATTGTTTTTTAGGTATTGTCTATTTTTGTCCATTTCTTGTCTATTTTTGTTTGTTTTTTGTCGATGGTCAATATTTTACGCATTCTATTAGAAATTTTATTTATTCATATTATATGATTGAGGAATGCTTAATTTGTAAGAAAAAAGTATATTTTCAATAACTTTAAAAACAATAAATTGAATTCAATAACTTTAGAAGTTTAAGTTATTAGATTAAAAGCAAAATACAATTAAAAACTTTTTAATATCAGCACTTAAATACTAAAAAACTATTAAAACTGCCACGCCTGTTTTTAGAATTTCATGCCATCAAAATAAAGATTAACTATTTTCAGTATCTTCTGGCATGGTGTGTTTGGTTCAGGCAAACTCATGACTTTCAAAATTTACCAAAATCTAGCGATTGTTCCTGTACTTATCCTTCACATGTTGGAGGGTGTATAACACCTATTACTACAGAACCTAAATAGTATATATATATATATATATATATATATATATATATATATATATATATATATATACTCTATAACAAAAAAATCGACGCACCAAGAAGGAGTTGTCCGATTAAAACGAAAAGTGGTGGATAGGAAGACAATGTACAGAATAGTAAATGATAAAAATTTCAGAACAATTCAATAATTTATTGCAGAGTTACAGTAACAAGTTCAATAAGGTGTTGACCCGCCTCTAGCCTGGATACAAGCTGCCACACGGCGTAGCATGGACCGATAAAGCTCCCAGAGGGTCTCTTGCGGTATTTCCTGCCAAATTCGATCCAACTGTCAAACGTGGTCATCAACATTCCGTGCCAGATGCAATCGCCTTCCCATCATATCCCAGACATGCTCGATGCGAGAGAGATCTGGTGATCTGGAAGGCCAAGGAAGAGTTTGACAAGCTTGCAGACAGTTCATAGCAACACGTGCCGTATGTGGTCTGGCATTGTCCTGCTGAAAAACCAGCCCAGGGCGCTGCAAAAGGAACGGTAGCAAAACAGGTCTTAGGATGTCGTCGACGTACCGCTGTGCAGTAACTGTACCTCTAATGACGACCAAAGGGGTCCGGCTGTCAAAGGAAATGGCACTCCAGATCAAAATGACTTATTGAGGGCTGGTGTGGCGTGCAATAGTGAAGGCAGGATCCCCCCTCTACCCTGTGCCTCTCCAAACACGTCTTCGATGATCGTCAGGACACAGTTGGAAGCGGGATTCGTCGCTAAAGACTGTACGTCCCCAGTCGGCATCATGCCAGTCTGATCAAGCCATGCACCACTCTAATCTAGCTCGGCAAAGCAATCGGATGATTGCTTCTTGGTGTGCCGATTTTTTTGTTATAGACTGTATATATATGTATATATATATATATATATATATATATATATATATATATATATATATATATATATATATATATATATATATATATATTCATTAATTCATACAAAGTTATTTGAAACAGTGTTCGTTGGATTTTTGCATGGATTACATTGGTGGGATTTTTCATGGCAGGGATGTTGGATTTGGCAGAGATTTATCTAGACATGAAAATATGAAAAAAGCCACAAATTTCTGCTGCTCCTGATATTTAAAGTGGGATTCTGAAAGGGAATTGGTTGAAAGAATATCCTTATCTTAATGAAACGTCATTCAAATGGGAAAATTTGGAGATTTTGATTTGCTAAAAGGATGGCGCCATTCTGACGTTGGGGAATTTTCGGGACTATCTTAACCCCTTCCTTCTCGCTCCCGTGAAAATTACGGGTTGAGATTTCGTTCGTTATTTCTCGATCCCTTGATATTGACGGGCTAGAAACTAAAAAATTTTTTTACCCGGAAAAAATTTTATTACTCATTTTACACACCAGATAGCAGTACCGTGATATTTTTAAGGTAATTATAGATATTTAGTTTATTTTAAACCAGATGCCAGCACTAAAGTCAGCTAATCAGCTAATGCGTGTATTTGTCATATGTTATTTGTAATCTTAGCAAAGTTACCTAGTTAGGCTCTTTGTGAATACACCTGGTTTGTGCTCAAGATAAAATTTATTTTTTAACCCCTTCCTTCTCGCTCCCGTGAAAATGACAGGTTGAGATTTCGTCCGTTATTTCTGGCTCCCGTGATATTGACAGGCTGGAAACTAATTCATTTTTTTTTTTGCCCGGAAAACATTTTATTTCTCATTTTACACACCAGATAGTAGTGCCATGATATTTTTAAAACACAGATTTTTAAAATTTTCCTTGCTTGCTGGATAACCAACATTAAGCCATAGTAACACTTAATGTTGGCTTTTTCTAAAAATTAAACTTTTTAAAATTTCAAGCTAAAAACGAATCAAAAATCAAAAATGAATATATATATATATTGTTCATACACATAGTTACATATAATTTTCAGGGATAAAAAAACAATTTTATGACCGTTTTCTTCAAAATTAACCGATCATTAAGGGGTTAATGCGTACTTCTCTAAGAATTATTGCCCCTTAACTTCAAAAAATAATATTTTAATTTGCCTCTTGACTTTTTATGTCTCTTTGTGAGAGAACTATTTCTACTTATTCTATCTTAAAATTGATAACGGACATCTGTTTTAAGCTTATCATTTAATATAGAAAGACTCGTATGAGGCATTCTATATATATATATATATATATATATATATATATATATATATATATATATATAACTATATATATATAATTGATTCATATTAATTGCAGTATGCTTCAATCCTACGTAACCTTGATACTTTTGTTTTTACAGCATGTCGTGTGAGTCAAGATTTAACGGTGCATTTCCATTTCAAGAGTGGTAATAAAAACTTAAATTATTAGTAACTCCAATGATGCATAATTTCGGTAACAAGTTCTGCGGTAATAACTGTACGTAATATGCTAACATAGGCTATATATTGTAATATGTTTCGTATGGCCGCTTTAGCGAATTCGTAAGCAGGTAAGATCAGTAAAATTTCAAGTGTAGAATCGGGAACCCCTTTGTATGGAGATTATTTTCCACCTGTTATTCTTAAACCCCTTTTTTGGTAATCGTGATATTCTTCGTCCTCTTTGCTTTCAATGACGTCATCTCCGGGTTACCACAATTTCGTTTACCTTTATTACAGTTGGTTCTTGATTCATTTACCTATACGTTGATTTATTTTCTAATCATCAACACTATAAAATGAAATCCCCCCCCCAAATGGAAATTATTACCATGTCGTAATTTTAATTCCTGAAAATAATTACAGAACTACTCAATTTCAGACAGAAGCAAAAGATCTGAAATCTAGATCTAAATTTTCAATAGGCTCAAAAATGTTTACAGCTTCCGAAATTAAAGAGAGAAAAGGAAAGTTTCTAATGTATTTATCATTACATAAATTCTCTAATACGATTCGCATCAATAAGAGATAGGCAATTCTTTAAACCTTCCGAGACTATATTAGCCATCGGAACTAATATTGTTTTACTAACTTTGTTAGAACTAATGTCATACTATTACATTTATTCTGTTGCAAATTATCTTGCTGAATTAGTACTTACTTTTATTTTTTGTTATTTGCTGTCCTTTTCTGTTACCTGTCCAATTCATGACATTCAGTTTATCCAAACAGAAAAAACAATCTGAAATTTAACTTACTGAAAACCATTTTATATATTTATATTTATCTATACATCTTTTACGCATTTCTTAACCCCCATTATAAAAATTAATCTCAATCACAATTTTTCCTATAAATCAGCTTGTTGTAAATTATTTTAATTTTTGATTTTTATTTTATTTTTTAACCGTCGTTCAACAGTCCACCTAATTTTTGGTTTACGACTACTGATGTTTAACTCCGTAGCCCTGTAAGTTTGAACCCAATCCAGAAAACAAGAAAACTTCTCGATAAAGTATTGAAAGAAATTTGCTTTCGTGGAGGACTTTTTCATGGAACTAACCCGCAGTTGTGTTACATGAAGAGGAAAATCAAAGATACCTCCCATGGTTATCTTGACGGCAAGGGTATTCTAACCTATGATCCGCTTCTATATTTGTTTGCAAAGATATTACTATTCCGTTGCGGGCTCTTTAATTCCGTTACTGTATTTTTTGTTGTGAAATAAATCCTTTTTTTTATAAAACAAAGAACTCCTTCTTAATACTGCTTGATACGTCACAGCCTATAGATGTAAATGTCCGGAGTATCGCGCGAATGAGTCCAAATAAATGTTCGGATAGTAATGGAAAGAGGAACGTTGACGTCACAATATCCTGAATGTTGTGACATTTTTTTAAAACATTCATTTATTGCTTCTTTTTTTTTTATCTAAATTGCTTTTTGTGGAAGTCCAATATGCTCGCCTCCCATTGAGAGGAAAAGGGTTCGAAACCCCGCGATGGCTGGTCGATACTAATTCTGCATCTCGCTCGCATAGACCACAGTGGTAAATGGATTATGGGTTAGAGACCCTTGGCCGTTAGGTTAACCATGGGAGGTTTTCGTGGTTTTCATCTTCTTGTAAAACAAATACGGGTTAGTTCCATCAAAAACAGTCCCTAATCCAGGAGTTCCTTTGAACTACAGAGAAACTACACGGCTACGGATAAATTGATTTTTGTAGTGATTCCAGGGGCGCCATCTATGGCCAAGAACTCAACTTCTGCCGCGCCATACGTCACACCCATTTATAGGGCGGACCCATTCATACATCCATTCATTCATTCACAGATCGTAATTTTGACCTGAATCAGAGAACGATCGATTTCCAATCCAGTACCCCCAGAGGTTTTGATTTTTTATGGGAACATAAAGGACTTTTGCAACTCGACAGATTTAATGTGCATCAGTCACTTTACTTCACGGGGAGTCTTCGGCCGGCGGGGTTCGAACCCACGAACTCTCGGACATGGGTCCAGCGCCCTACCGACCAGGCAATCCCGGCCATTTCTATGGGTATACCTGTTCCTTTTGGTATTTTTATTCTTTCTCCGTCTGGGTCACCCCAAAGTGAGTAGATGGAATAACAAAACTGCGGCATCTCTGTCTTTGAAAATAATGATCCTCTTACATTAGTCAAGCTGGAAAAAAAAAGAATATATTTTTCAAAAGTTAGAGGAAAAATAAAGAGCTCTTTTTTAAATTCTGTTGTGTGGAATGATTACAAAATAACATTTATTATGTAACAACAATAACTTTTTTAAAATATCATTTATTACGTCAAGTTCTAGGAAGCATAGTTAAAATAGTTAAAATAGTACATTTATCAATGTATTTATGTGTAAATGCAGGAGGATTATAAAATGACTTAGCCGAAATATGACCCTTTAGAGTGTATTTCGTTGAAATAAAATATTGTACATGTTGTACATTGTTTATAAACAATTTCTTAGCTGTCGCGGTAACAGTTACAGAGACGAAGTTTCGAATTTTTCAAATAGCAATCCACTTTTTTTTTTTATCTTAATATATTCTTTTCAACGAAAAACATAAATTGGAGTTGAAATGATATTTTTAGCGCAAGAAACTAAGTTGATAGGTTTTTGCTAAGCGCTGCCTTTTTTAGGATTACAAGCAAGAAGCGAAAGTGATAAAAATCTTTCTTTTTTTTTCCTTCTTTTTTTTTTAAAAGAAAAGAAAAAAAAATACAAAAGATCCTCACATGTTCAATGTGAGCATAGTTTCTTCTCTGTTTTGAAAATTTTTTTATAACAATCTTTTCTATTTAATGGTCAAGAAGGCTGCAATCAGCAAAAACCTGGCATTATATTTTCGTGTTCTAAAAATATCGCTCCGTTTCCAATTTTGGTTTTTGTCTGTAAGGATTACGTTTCGATAAAAAAAAGGTGGGTGTTGTCATTTGAAATTTTTCCCTAACTGTAACCGGCGAGAGCTACGATATTTTACATTTAATACCATTTTTGAGCGCATAGATCTTAATAATTTTGTATTTTGCTTTATAAAATTACACTTTTTTTTAAAATTATGTAAAAAAATTTTATACCCGTCATTTCAAATGTTTTTTTAATTATTATTAAATAAATAGTACAAAAATAATAAATAATTCTTAAAAATATATTTTTTTTAATACATAAATTTTATAATTGTGTGCTAAAATTCTTCGCTAAATCGAAGATAAAAAATTTGCGTGGTATGGCGAAATACGCAAAAAGTAAAATTAGCATTTAAATGTCAATATCTTGGCCAAACTGTTTGAACCATATTTTCCAGATTGCGACTACCCCACATTTATTGACGGTTATTCAGAGAAAGTATATTTTCGTGAGTTATATCGTAACTTAAAATGTTTTCTACGCAAATTAATTAGCATATTTAAAGTTACGTTAAGATTGAGTGTTAGTATCTACTACATCAAAAATTGTTCAAAGTGCTCTATTTCTTTTTTTTATTTTATGAACTGCACTTCTAGTTTATAAATTATAACCTTTACTTTTGACTATGTAGATTATGTATTCAAAATTATTCAAACAAACAATAAAAGATTTTTGAATGAATTACAATTGAAAGACTTATTAAAAACTTACTTGCAGTCCCTTTTTATTCCACCGAACTCCATGGAACATGTCAGATAGCTTTCAAGAGGTACCCGAAGTTTATCTTGATCTTCAGGTTCAATCACAGCCAATGACATAAATTTAGTGTATGTAGCGATCTGAAATTTTTTTTAGTTGGGTCATTAAAATTCTTCTCAGCTAAAATTCAATCATTTTTAAGGTATTTAAAAGAAATTTCGTCAAATAATTATCGGTTTATATAAGTTTATAAAGTTAAAAATAAGTTTAGCGAATTCTCTCACTGAAAGGCAAGTGAGATGAGTTTGTTTGAAAAAAAAATTGATTTCCCTTATTAATACAAATTTTGCCCTGTGGTTGCTATGCAACACCCTATACATGTCTAAGAAGAAATTTTCAATAAAACCGTAAAGTACCTTATTAGTAGCAACAATTTTATATAACTCATGCAAGAAAAACAAATTCTGTTATATTATTTAACTGTTAGAATATAAGAAGCGTCACTGCATGCATTGTAAAAAATTACGGTAAAAAGTGCCAGAATTTAAGAGCGCTGGTACTTTTTATCGTAAAATCCATTTTTATCAGAACATTTTACGGAACAAAACATTTCATAAACATTTTTTTTACAGTATATATACTAATTACTATTAAATTCACTTAATCACTCTAATTAAAGGATGGTTAGAAAAATTTAAATTTTATTTTAGGATGCTTTATAGTTATTAGACATAAAAAAATTTTCAACCACTGTTACTCCTTTATTGTTAAAATAAGCAAATTTTCGTTTAGAAAGTTTGCAGTTTGCAGAAGTAAGAAATTTTAGATCTAATGCTGCTTGATTAATAACATACAAGAATTATAGAATTAACTTTTAGAGCAAATCGGTCTGCTCTCTATTGCCAATATAGTTAAATTAAGGGAGGACCCCACCCTGAGATGGTAAAATATTAACGTTTTTCTACAATTTTTTTTAAGTAATAGAGACAATGCAGAGACTCCTTGTTATTTTAATGTCATTTAGCTACAATTTAAGTCTATTTTAAAAAAAAATTTCTTTTACAAAATAATAAAAATTAAGTTGGTAGCAGCTCCGTGTGCGGCTGGTCATCAAAAAGTAGCACCTCACTGGCCTCATGGATTTAGAAGTCCTGAAACATAGGAAAACGATTTTGTCTGTAATTTCTGAAACGTAAAGACATTATCTAAAAAGTCGCATAGCGGTTTTTTGATATTCGCAAAATTACCAAAATGGCGGCAACTTAAAAAAAAAAAAAATTAAGTTTTTCATTAAAAAATATTCATTAAAATACTAATATAAAATCGAAATATAAAAATATCAAAAAAATCCTACGCTACTTTCTAAAGAATATATTTTTACGTAATTTAAAATAAATAACAGCTTATTTCATTGTATAGATATAGATCATGAGAAAAACGTTAGACCAGGTCAAAAAACAGCGTTTTGAGAAAAACGCGTTTCAAGTTTTGACTTTAAACGTGGGAAAGGGAAAACGGTTAATTTCATATATATATTGGTCGATAAATGAAATGCCTACAATAAGTTTCTATATACAGTCAACAGAATGGATGAGACACAAAAAGAATGTCGCTCCTCCTAATCCGGCCGAACGAGCCTTTCTACCTGCTTAGCGACAACTCTGTTTTTTCCGGTATAACTTCCAAACGAAGTTAGGTACCGAGAAGTCGTTTTAGCAGACATTAAAAAGAGTACAAAGATTCGAAAGTCCCTTAAGTCAAAAAAATCCCTATTTAAAAAAAAAAAGCATTTCAATTTTAATGTCATTCAAAATTAAGGTATTATTTAACTCAAGTTTCAAACACATTCGTTTCAATCATTTATAAGTTGACATTCAAAGCATGTTTTGAGATATTGTGCTGAAGAATTGATGATTGATGGTTGATTTATGGACGTTTTTAATATTCTAAATCGAGAAAATTCTAAATGAAATTTTTGAAATCGTGACAAACGATCACGAAACAAATCCTGCTAAATTGATAGAAAACTACACCTGTTGTTGAAAGCTGTCTTGAGTACTTAGTGCACACCAAAAAAACAATGACAATTTACTTTCTCTAGAGATAGTTAATATTTATAATCTATTAAAAAATTTATATGTTTTTAAATACATAGGGATGTGAAATATAAACGAATGGTGTTTAAGTTATTGTAATAAATCAATAAATTGATTCTCAAGTTTAATAGCTAACTTGCGAAAAGTAACTTTTCCAAATTATTATTGAAAAGCAATAAAAATACTCTTTTAAAAATTTAGAAGCACCTTAAACCGTAATATTCTTCAAATTATCTGCAAGCTAATGGTATCATGGTTCAACTCTGTAAACAATTCCGGATAAAATCGGGGTATGAAGTACCGGCAGTTTGAGTGCATCATCCTAAAATCCATTTTTACCGTAAAATATTATAAGTTTTGCAATATTAATTTAATAAAATATATTAATTTAATGAGTAATATTTATTTAATGAGAGTGATTCAGGGATTTTACGGTAATTGTTACTGAAAAAGTTACATTATATCAAAATTTTTGTTCTGCAGCATGTTCTAGTAAAACTGTATTTTACGGTAAAAAGTATTGACTCACTGAGTGCCGGTGCTTTTTATTGTAATTTGATCAGGAACTTTCTACAGTGAGCTTGAGCATGAACATAATTCAATAAACTTTTTTAAAATTTTTTTTTCATAAGTTTGAAGCGAATTTGATTCGAAAGTAAATAAGTTTTTCTAGGAATCTAACATTTTATCAAAATTTAATACCAGCTCGTTGAATTTAGATTCCGGGTCAAAAAGCCTTTTATGTGTTGTGTGAAAAACTACGAAAACCTCTCACGGTTAGCCCGCCTGCAAGGGAATACCATGATCCGCTTGCCACTGAAGAAATTTAACGTCAGCACTAATGTCAGTGCGAGCTGGAAACTTTTTAGCCAGCCCGGCTGACTTGAATCTCCTCTTTGGGTGGCATTATTACCTATTGGGTGTCTCCTATTACCTTAGCCACTGCGGCTAAACTTGGTGTAATTGGAGAAACCCATGTATAAGCGATCATATAAAATGATATAATGAACAACTGTAAAATTACCGAGTAATGGTTGACTTTCAGAATAGAGCATAAATTCAATAAGTGAGGTTTTGAAATAACACGGTTTCCAATATAATTAGTTGAACTATATGCAGTTTGTTGATGTCTTATATGTACAGTGCTGAAAATATAAAACGGAAAACCCTGAATAACTTTTGATCTAATGATTGGATTTTCACGAACTAGGACTCAATCTTAATAGTTTGAGAAGATGAAATCAAATATGCTAATTAATTAGTAAAACGATATTTTAAGTAACGAAATCAGACACAAAAACGTACTTTTTTTTAATAAACTTACCTTTTTTCGATGGATTTGAATTTCTGATCCCCAAAATGTAGGGAGTAACCACTATCTTGAAAATATGGTCCCGATATTGTGGTCAGAAGAGCGCTCCAAAGTTTGGACCCCTTAATGTTAATTTAATTTTCTGAGTGTTTCGCTATATCTCGGAAAATTTTCAGTTGAAAATTTTTTTGCACACAATTATAAAATTTTAAAGAAATAAATTTTAGTAAACATGTATTATTTTTTATTATTTTATTTAATAACAATCGAAAACCTTTTGAATTGTAGGGTACAAAATACTTTGAGTGAAATTGTTGGAATAGTTTTTCAGAAATCGAATTTCTAATGAACGACTTTCTTGAAATTCGATTTCTCAGGGACTATTCGACAAATTTCACTCAAATTTTGTATTTCGCCATTTAAAATTACGTACTTTAAAATGATGCAAAAAATTGCACACTTTCCAATTCAACATTTTTTCGATTGTTATTGAATAAAATAATAAAAAATAAAAAATATTTATTAATATTTATTTTTCGCATAGAATTATATTTGGACAAAGAAATGTTATAATTGTGTGCAAACATTTTTCAATTCGCTTGAAAAGTTTTTGAGATATGAAGAAAGACCTCATTAAATCCAATTAACATTAAGGGGTCCAAACTTTGGACCCTTCTCCTGACCAAACTATTTGGACCATATTTCTCAGATTGATTCTACCCTTTATTTTTTTAGAGTCAAAAATCAGAATCCGTTGATCAAAAATGTATGTTTATTTATAGAAAGTACGTTTTTGTGTCTGATTTTGTAATTTAAAATATCACCTGCACTTGCTAATCAGCATATTTGAGGTCAACTGTTCAAAACATTTAGATTGAGTCCTAGAACGTGAAGATCCGATCATTAGTTCAAAAGTTATTCAGAGTGGTCCGTTTTTTATTTTGCTCACTGTACATTACAAAATTTATTTCTGCAGATTCAGTAAAATGTCTCTCGTAATATTTTTCTTCCAAAGCTTCAACTTAAAACCATAACTATTTTGTACTCCATAAACTAATCTTATTTTTACCGTGGTACCAGTGTTGCCAGATTGGGGGTTTTCCCCCAAAATTTAGGGGGATTTTTTTTCTTCAGTGGGTATTTTAGGAGAATTTGTGTTTAGGGGTTTAGTTTAGGTTTATTTGTAAATTTTACTAGTTTCATTTTGGTTACGTTCTAATATCAAATTTTATAACTGAATGTGTGAGATGGTAATATGAAAATCAATATGTTAAACCAAAGCAAAAAGATTAAGATTTAATTTTAGAACTTAACCCTTTGTTGAATGTAAATGTAGTAAGTTATTACTTAGCTTGATTCTCGACTTAAGTTTACTAAGTGATCGACTTAAGTTTACCTAGCTCGACTCTTGTTTTAGATTTATTAAGTATTCCGTTTTCAAATGCAGCTGTGGAGAGATGTTTCTCCATATTAAATATTATTAAAGACAAATTGAGGAATAAAATGTCTATAACTACAGCTGATGCTATTTTGTGCGTTCCATATGAACTTTCTAATGATTGTCAAAATGTTGTACCTACTTCTTTTATGTTAAAAATGTTTAACAGCGAAAACATCAGAAAGTATTGACGATAATATGTTGGTTATTTTATCAGAAATTTAAGCTTAATTTTAGTATTAAAATATTAAAAAGACTATATCGTTGATAATAAAATATTTATGAAAAAAATGTGGAATTCAAAAAGCATTGAAAAAATATCTTAAATATTTTAATAGAAATTAAAGATAATGTAACGATTGAAATGTTAAAAAGATTAATTTGTTGATAATAAAATATTAAAAAGAATTAAAGCAACGTTTTTTATACATTATTTAACTTTTGTACTATTTTTTAATACTTATACTTTAAGTTAAAAATTTTGGGGCTTTTCAAAAATTTTTAGGGGATTTTACAACGCCATCTGGCAACACTGCTTGGTACCTATATTCAATACATGGTAAAGTTCTTTTTTTTTATTATACCTTGTTACGTAAAGTGTACTGTTAAAATTAACATATCACGTAGAAAAAGTTTAATTTTTTTAAAAAAATTTGAACTACTTCTTTATGACAGGTTGCCTTTTACTATGCATACCTGAAAATCCCACGGAACCTGTTGCGTCGCAGGATCACATACTGCCTTGTGATTTGAACAAATGGCATCTCCCACGTAACGATTTATTCCGAATGGTAAACATGCTCCAATGGGCTGTCCAGTAGGTGTTTTAAAATCACAGATGGTTCCGTATTGGTAACTGAAATTAAAAATAAAATAATCAATGAAGAAATAGGCGTAAATGAATATGCAAGATATGATGATGATGATAACAATATGACAAAATAAGGATGCTATATCATGGGTTAAGCCCTTTATTCAAAATCCGCTTTACCCTCTTTCCCCTAAATTTATAAAAAGCGACTACCGATAACGTAGATCTAGCCATGGAAAGGGAGGGTGCCGTAAAATTTGTGCTGCGTAAACTAAAGCACTTTTCTTAGTGCCTTAACATGAACTGCCATTTTGGTGTTTACACACTGACGAAAGTTCTTGTTTATTGAACCGAAACTATAGTATGTCCTGTTCCGATGTAATTGTTCTGTGCTTGTTCATTTTTTTCACCTGTACACACGTTGTTTTATTACGATAAATGACGTTTCTAATGCTGACCGAGCCAGGTGATGCTTGATTTCGGTGATAGGACGAAAAACAATGTTTTCATCACCATGATATGACAGGTGGCAGATGATCAAAATACAAACAAATTGTGATCGGATCACCGAAGATTACGCGTTGGTTAAGTAATCCTACGATATTTTTGTTCGCATTATGATATTTCAAAAATTGATTTTTTTAAGCACTTGAAACTTCATGGTAGGTCAGCCTGAATTCACTTCCGTCGAAACTTTGAATTTTAAAATAATAATTGAGTTGACACAAAATTTGACTTATAAAGTTTCATCCCACGGTATAGCGTCCTCTTTCAGGAAAGTTTCTTCCCATGCTAGTTTTATCGCTGAGAAACTAAGGGGAAAAAAAATCAAAGAATTTTATCAATATTTCCCAGTAGTCACTGAAAAAACAGAAATTCGGTCAACAATAATCCCTTGAACAATAAATTCTTATACAGAATTTCTCGGTATGTTTTTTTGTCAAATAAATGTTTCTCGATAAAAAAGTTTAATTTAATTTTAATTTAGTTCCAAAGCCCAGCCGATCGACACTCGTCATTCAGGTTATTAGTACGGTGGATTTATTAGCCACTCTTTCAGCGGCACCATATTAGATAAGTGAACGTTTCTTTCACAGTAAGGACAGATAGTACAGAGAATGAAAGAACATCCATGCTTTGCCAGGGATTCGAACCCAGGACTTTTCAGATGTAAGGTCGACTCCCTGAACACTACATAGTTCAGTCGGCACGTTAAAAGTTCAATTTACGGTGAAATGTGCAAAAAATTTTTAAAAGTTCAATTTATCGGTAAATATACACAATAAAATTTATCACTAAAATTTCCGCTGTATTCGTATACTTAAGTACAACTTCTGTAAGAGGTCATTTAAAACGCTCATGAAAAATTATGTGCATTTTAATTTTAAAAGTAATAATTAAAAAGTTTTATAAATGTTCATATATATATATATGAACATTTATATATATATATATAATATATATATATGATATATATATATATATATATATATATATATATATATATATATATATATATATCATATATATATATTATATATATATATATAAATGTTCATATATATATATATATATATATGTATAGTATAAAAAAACATTAATACTTTTCAATATATAACATTAATAGTGATTATTTTGTTAAAAACTAGAAAATTAGTAATATTTAAAAAAGTTCTTGATTTGCGTAAGCATTTGAAACGATACATTAAAACACCGTCAGTAAACAGATGATTAAAACACTTGAAAAATCATATTTTCGATATACCTATTTACTCGAAAATTTCTATAGTAGTTTTAGTGAATACGAATATAATATTTATAATTTTAAATGTGTGAAATAAAATTAATAACTCATACCTTTTGTATTATTTATCATTAGCGTGTATTGCCATAGACTGCCCAAAAAGCTAAACTATTGTAAACGTTTTATATTTTTCAATATTTTTGATTAATGAAGTACAAAATGTCCAGTATTAAAAAATAAGTTTTCATTTTAGGAATAAAATCAAATGGTTATAGAGTCAGTAGCACTAGACTCAGATGGGACTATACTCCGCAGAACACTGAAAATTTCCTGTTAAATAAACGGTGAGAAGTGAATACCTGTTTCTGAATGCGTGTTTTAATTTTCCTGTAAAATTTTATACCATAATTTTTACAATAATATTTAATTACACAGTGATTCAGTGATTTTACAGTATATTGCTATAAAATAATGGTATATTAAATATTAAATTTTTTGTTCCGCAAAATCTTACAGAAACAATCCCTTTTGCGGTAAAAAATACTGACTCTCTGAGAGCCAATACAACAACAGTATAAAAGATACATCACTTAGACTAGAAGAGGACTTTTTAAATCAAATCAGATTCTTGTCCCATAAAATTTTACAGAAAAAATGGAATTTACGGAAAATAATACTTTCAACCTGAGACCATTACTTTTTACCATAATTTGATTCGGAATTTTTTACAGTGTACGATTACCTACATAAAATAAAACTTCAAAGATGCTAAAAATTTAGCCTGAAACAAAAGGAAAAAAAAAGAGAGATACATCATCTGGTCTATAAGTTTGTTATGCGTCATCTTACCCTATGGGGTTGCAAAATGTGAACGATGGTATATCTAGGTAGGTTGGAGATATATCTTGGATATCCACTACCGTTGGATATGTCCAGTATAAATTAAAAAATTCCAAACTTTGATAAGTAAATCCTCCCATACAAGCCACTACCACAAGAAATCTGAAAACTTTCTTATGCCGAACGAAGAAATTTTTCGCCATGTCTTGCACTGGTTTTTAAAAATCAAGTTGTGTTATAGATTCTACAATTCGGATTGATCTATTTCTTTGAGCTAAAGATCATCGTTACCCGACCAGTAAAAACACCCCTAGTGCATCAATCAATAAATTAAACACCGCCTACAATTATTGTCTTGGACTTTTTGCCCACCCCCACTTATGGAAATGCTTTTAAAAAGGTTTGAAAATACTTTTTGATGTTAATTTATTCTTTTGTTCAAATAACTTTTTGCCTGCCATTTATTGTTAGATACCATAACATAGCAATGCAATCAACTTAAGTTCCTAAACTTAACAAAAAGCTAGAATGCATACCATGCAGAATCATGTAACAATGAAGTTCCAAAAGGACACAAAAGAATTCATTTGGAAATGCGATTAGTTTATATAATGAATTAGTATGTCTGTTTATACATTCATGCAAATATTCAAAAAAATGTCTCTTTGTACTAAAAGTACAAACTAAAAAGAATTATTCTTTAAATCAGTTTGGAAAATAAATCATTTGAGGTTACAGCTCCTCTCTCAAAACAACTGGTAAGAGTTTTTAAAGTATGTTTAATCAATTTTTTTATGATGTTTGATAAATTCATAAATCTCAGATATAACAAAATAAAAAAAACATTTGACTATTTACATTTTTAGCGTAAACTATTAATTTTCTTGTTTGACTTCATTAATCTATTATGTCATAACTATGTTTCATAAATTCGAGTTATATTTATAAATTTTTAAGAATTAAATACAATTTAAATCTATGAATAATAAATATATTTTCAATTCAGAACCATCTAAAGAGATATTTTTAAAGCTTTTATGTTTATTTTTGATTTTCTTATATCATGAACGGTTTGATAATATCATACAAATTATTAATAAAACCCAAGCAAAATCTTGCTTACACAAAGGCTCACATTTAAATTATGCTGGACAAATATCTGTAAAAGCAAAGTCTTTCTTTTAAAACTAAGCTAAACAATGTTCTAGATGAAAGAGACCTCACATTCAAAATTTTGTCAGAAATATTCTTAAAATAATTAATTAATATAATAATTACAGACAAAAAATTACATGAGACACAGCCTTACAGAAAAAACTTTTGATAAATTTACAGCACTGTTATAGTAATGACATTTCTGCTTAAAAGAAATTATAATTCTGGTAATAAAATAAAAAATATTAGATATTTGAACCATTTATTTGATAATTTTTCAAAATTAGTTAATAAACTTGGTTATCAAAATTATAGTGTTTACTATCACACCTATAGAAGAAAAAAATACGAAACTGAAAAATAAGTTTAAGCGAATATATTAAGGTTAAGGTTTTTATGCCTCGCTTCAAGGTATTATGATAAAATTGCCAAAGTTAACTTTTTATAAAATTTTATCAGTTAGTATAAAATCATATTTTATTGTCAAATTATAGAAATTACTACCAAAGCACTTTGTCAAAAATTTTTGAGCTTTTTAGTATTTCTATAGGACCAGAAACACGGTAAATTTTACCATATCATACTTTTGATCATACGTTTTTTCTCAATGTAAGTTCTACGTTCATAGCCCCACGCTCGTTATATTGCATACTATTCAATGTAGACAGAATTTCACTTCTTTAATTAAATTAGAAAAATTTCAATGATCTTATTTGAAATTACGATATTGCATAATATTCAATGTAGACAGAATTTCACGTCTTTAATTAAATTAGAAAGATTTCAATGAACTTATTCGAAATTACGATACTGCATATTATTCAATGTAGACAGAATTTCTCGCCTTTAATTAAATTAGAAAAATTGCAATGATCTTATTCAAAATTACGATATTGCATACTATTCAATGTAGACAGAATTTCACGTCTTTAATTAAATTAGAAAAATTTCAATGATCTTATTTGAAATTACGATATTGCATAATATTCAATATAGACAGAATTTCACGTCTTTAATTAAATTAGAAAAATTTCAGTGATCTTATTTGAAATTACGATATTGCATAATATTCAATGTAGACAGAATTTCACGTCTGTAATTAAATTAGAAAAATTTCAATGATCTTATTCGAAATTACGATATTGCATAATATTCAATGTAGACAGAATTTCATGTCTTTAATTAAATTAGAAAAATTTCAATGATCTTATTTGAAATTATGATATTGCATAATTATTCAATGTAGACAGAATTTTACGTCTTTATTTAAATTAGAAAAATTTCAATGATCTTATTCTAAATTACGAAATTGCATTATATTCAATGTTGACAGAATTTCACGTCTTTAATTAAATTAGAAAAATCTTAATGATCTTATTCTAAATAACGATATTGCATACTATTCAATGTAGACAGAATTTCGTGTCTTTAATTAAATTAGAAAAATTTAAATGATCTTATTCGAAATTACGATATTGCATAATTATTCAATGTAGACAGAATTTTAAGTCTTTAATTAAATTAGAAAAATTTCAATGATCTTATTCGAAATTACGATAATCATAATTTGTGTATGGGTAGTTCATAATTATACCAGTTAATATTATGGATGAATAAAACTTAACGCTGAAGAAAGGAGTTTCTCAAAATTAAACAAAAATGTGTCAAAATAGCGCCGAAACAAATATAGCCAAATTAGAAGACCTCGTGTACTTATTGAGTTCAGTGTTTGTAATATTCAAAATTGTAACAAAAGTCAGAAAATCCGTCCTCACTTGTAAATTAAACATGGCGGCAAGATAGGAAAGTTTTGATTACTGATATTAATACATTCTTAATTCGTGAAATAAATTTGGGAGGAAGATAAGTGCAGTAAACATTGATCCAATTTGATTTTCTTTCCGAATATTTGATTTTTATAAACTAATAAAGTTTGAACTTTGTTACATTTGATAATGATGTGTAATTTTGTCAAGAGGTGTTATTTTTGAGACGATGGATTTTGCTACAAATTGAGTGTATGCTGTTTCAATTTTGAGCATATCACTTCTCTCTATATTACGCATCTGGATTTTTATATTCGGCAAAAATTTTTCTTGCGCATTTTTGTTTAAAATTATTGAAGAAATTTAGGAGAAATTGAGAGGAAATTTAAAATTTTCAGCTTCTCGTAATTTTTAATTTGCTAAATGTAATTAAAATAAATTAATATTTTAAATTATAGAGATTTAATTTGATTTTAGACTTATGTAATGTTGAAAAAAATATTCATCAACATTAGACTAATATATATCAGTTCAAAAAAATATTTAATTTTTTGAGATTTAATTTGATTTTAGACTTATTTAATGTTGAAAAAAATATTCATCTCAAAAATTTAAATATTTTTTTGAACTGATATATATTAGTCTAATGTTTAAAGAGTTTATGAACGTCAATCGTCAACGAAGATGACAAATCGCAAAATTACCGCCTTTTAAATACGTTGAATTCCACGCTAGTTTTACATGGCTTGCCCGTTTGGCCAAATGGTAAATAACTACAAACTAAATTTGCAAATATTAGACGGACTTAGCTAGTTTTTTAAAAGTTTTAGCATGACATATCTGAAAAAAGTGAATTATATAAGCCTACGAATTGTTTAGAAATAGTTGTGGATAAAAATCTACTAAATTTAATTTATTAAACCCAGAATCACAATTAATAAACTACCACATGAAAATATTCATTCGCTGTCCTGAGCAAGTTGGTATCTCTGATATAAATAAAACTATTTTTGTGTGTTCTACATTGCATTAATTTCTTCATACGATTTTAGTAACGATGATAATATTAAAAAAAAAAAATTAAAATCTTACTCGAATTATGTGTCTCTAATAATCTTGGCTTCACCGGTCACCACCGTGGCGCTACGAACAAACACAGTGCCGGTCACCGGTGACCCTTATGTCATTCAACGTGTTAATATTTTCCTACTACTTTATACAGATTATCTGTTAGCTAAAACGAAACCATTAACCAATCCATCTGATAGTCGTGGATTGAGATTTAAAACAGAAACTATTTTAAATGATTGATTACGAGTCACAGACAAATTACAAATGGATGAAAATTATTTATTTTATTAATGAAAAAAGTGATTTTGTGCCACCTATTCAAGAGTTTAAAATATTTTCCAGTATTTTCCTATTTTAATCAAATTCCACAGATTTGAAAAAAAAATATTGACTAATTATGAACTATGTAATTAGACAACCAAAGTATACTTTATCTAGTAGTTGACTTAATGAAGTAGTTATTGAACAATTACCACCAGTATTTTCGATAGTGTTGTTCTAAAAAAAGTGATTTATATATTTTTGTAAATTTCTTTTTGAATATGGAACATTTCTTACAAAGAAGATCAACAAAATCGCTAAGAAATAATAAAAAAAATAAAATCTTGTTAATTAGGAATATGCAGTAATAGTAATAATTAACATTTTAGAAGAACTGCTTGTCATCAGTAATCAAAATTGAATCCATTCATGAAAATGAATCTATTTATATAACTTTTAACAAGCAATATTTTTGTCATCTACATGTGCGTATTTCTAAATATTTTCAATAACTTATTTAATGATGCCAAAAAAAAAAATTCTTTTACACGAAAATGAAATTATTTTTTGACATTTACGAATTATTTTTTTGACATTTACGACATTTAATTGAATTATAGTATAAAAAATTCCAGATTTTTATTATTTCCTTAATTTAGAATAAAAATTATTTTTTTTCTCCTTTTTCGAATTTTACCTTATAAACATTAAGTTCATCGCATGATTAAATTTAAAAATAAAATTTTTCAGCTCAATCTTTGATTAGTAAAAAATTAAAAACAACAAATTAAAAAATTTTCTTTATTTAAAATTCAAAAAGATATTTTTGCTTTAACTTTTATGGAAACGAAATATAATTTTTAATGTAATAGTTTACAAAGCGTTCCAATATATAAACACATTTTTTTTATATTTTTACATAATTCTGTTAAAAAAATATATAATGTTATCGAATTTGTATAAGAAATTAATTTATTATTACAAACTTCGAAGGTAAAATCAAAATCTGCAAAGATTAGGTAGTTTTAAAAATAAAATAATTTAAAACTTCTGTTTATAAGCAAATATTGAATCGTGAAAACTTTTTTTTTGTTTCTAGATATTTTTAGCGTTCACTAACTATTTCTACAAATTTTGTAACAATTTCCTGCATTTTAGATTTTTTACATTTAAATTAAAATTTATTGCATTTTAAATTTTAAAAAATATTTTTCTTACATTTTTTTTCAAGAAACTGAAGATTACTTTGAATTTTTAATTTCCACAAAATGTACTTAAAAATCATTACTTTTTTTGTTTTGTACTTGTACATTTTGCTGGTTACTTTTTGAAATCAAAGTTTTTTACTTTTTTCTCCTAACTTTTGCCTAAACTACTCGTTACTTTTTAAAAGTAACGCTCCCATGTATGTTCATGTGTGATAAAAATAAATAAAGAAAATTAAACTAGTTTTTTTTTAAAAAGAAGGTTTCTTCACAATATTGCAGAATTTATAATTTAGTTTAGAAACAAACAATTAATCGATAATTATATAATCTTCAAATCCCATTAGCTAAGTGTCATACAGATAATTTGCATAAAATAAATTTGTATGCAAGTATGCATTTTTGTTCCAAATTCTTTCATATTACAAGTTTTTATTATTTCAATCGTCATGAGAACATTTTTATTGATATGCAATAGACTAACAATGCTTTGCATTTGCACCTGAATAGATTTGTTGATAGTAAAGAAGAACCTTGAACAAATCTCTTAAAGAACTAAAAGCATTTAGGAAAATAAGCAATTATCTATTTATTTATTCGAAATGAAAAAAAAAAGGTTGTGCGAAGTATGTATTGTATCTGAAAATACAAAAATTCTTAAGTAAAATTTCAGTAAAGGCATTTAATTCATATCTACTAGCTTCGTGAGTATAAAGTTACAATGATAAAAATTAAATTCCATTATGCAAAATTAAAAGAGAGTGGAAAACAAATTTTCGTGTTATGAGAAATTACAAATTGCATGAGTCACGTTTAAATAAATAATTTCCTGAAATGGAAAACTATGAGCTGATTAAAAACTTCATTCGCTTCAAGAATATATAAATAAGAAATAATAGTCGACATGTTTCAAACGTAATGACTTACCTGACATGAATGATGAATGAGAAGTAACAACTTGATTAAAAAACTTTATTCACTTCAAAAATATATAAATAAGAAATAATAATCAACATGTTTTAAACGTAATGACTTATTTGACATGAATGAGAAGTAACTACTTTATTCGCTTCAAAATTATATTAATAGAAAATAACAGTCGACATGTCATTCGTCGAGCAACATCATTCATCATCGTCATATAACTATTTAAACTCACTTTAGTTTTTTCTCATTCACGTCTGGCAAGCCTTGAAAAAGGGCGCCTGTTTTTGAGCGCTTATTTCCCATTTATGTATATCAAAAACGAATGAAGTTTTTAATCAAATAGTATGTTACATTTATTATTATTCCCTATGTGTCGGAGTTAAAGTTTAAATTTAAAGTATGGATTGTGAGTAAAATCTTTTTTTGTGTAAATGCTAATTGGAATGTTTCCTTGATACATAGGTTTTTGTCTAATCTTCGCTTGGTAATGTAAGAAGTGAATAAAGTAAGTAAAGTATTTTCATAACTTAATAATTCTTAGAAACGTTGTCAACAATAAATTACCACCTTAGGGGACACAAACTAGTATTTAAGTGAAAAAAAGGAAATTAAAAGATGTTATTAAACTGGCAATGAATCATAACTAATATCGATTAGAAGCAGAAAATAGTAACAAAAACAGTTTGATCTCATTGATTAAACTGAAAAGCACTTTTAATAATAACTTTAAAGCTTGATTTTCTTCATGTATATTTATTTCATTTAAATATATTGATCGCTTGGATTAACCTAATAAATATTCGTGCGATAGTGATAATTTTTTTGTATGTAAAAATGTTTTGTTTTCTAATATGTATTTTTTGTATGAAGTACAATTATAGTATGGAGTGTTGATTTCATGTATCCAACGGGAAGTTTTTCTAGCTATAAGTTAATGAATATCTAAGTTTTTTGAGATTTATAGCTATAGCTGTAAGATTCTATATGAATTTAAAACATAATTGAAAATAAAGTATAAGATTACAAAATGACTTTAAAAAAAAAAAAAAAAAAAAAGACTTAGTTTTTACCCAAATTTCATTCATTACTTTTAAATAACTATGATATAATTAGAGATTTTTTTTTTTTTTTTTTTTTTTTTGCATTGAAGAGAGTTTACACGTTTTTTCAAAAAGCTAATGAAATTTTTATTGGGGACAAAAGATGTTGAAATTTGCTAAAATTTTAAAATTATAATTTTGCTATTGTAATTATGGGGATCAATATTATTATTATTATTATTATACATTATTATACATTTATTACTATTATTATTTTTTTCAGTTATAAGGTGTATTGTGGTCAAGTGTTCAAAATGAGATCAAATTTTCTACAAATCTCATCACTGCGTGATGCTAAAAGATCTAAAATTCTCAAATTGCTATGCTAAATTGCTCAGATTTAAAGTGTAAATGTATTTCTTGGAATAAAAATAGCTTCCTGCTAAAGTGTTTATAACTGTGTTGAAGATACCAGATACTGCATTTACTGATTCCTAATTTTCTATCATACTCAAAATATTAGTTGTGATTTCATCAATGCAACTGAAGCTTATTTACACTTTTCAACACTCTTCTAAAAGAGAAATATTATTTGAATACTTCCTCCAGATGGCAGTACATGCGCATTTGTTCAGCAGCGCAATTAAATCTTCTCAGTATTAGCTTGGGAAAAATGTATTTAGTGGCGCTCTCTAGTGTTCTAAACGACAAATATTCTTTATATTAGAAGTAGACTAGA
This sequence comes from Parasteatoda lunata, assembly GCA_949128135.1. Classification (NCBI taxonomy): domain Eukaryota; kingdom Metazoa; phylum Arthropoda; class Arachnida; order Araneae; family Theridiidae; genus Parasteatoda; species Parasteatoda lunata. Next base: position 87,058,935 of record OX421973.1, read on the forward strand.
ATGGAATATGACTTACTACGAAGTTCAAAAGAGAAAATTATATTAGATTTCGATTTTTTATTACTTTTTTGGTTAACATAAGGAATTGCAAAAACTGGAACTAATTTATTGCAATCAAAATGCTATAAAACGAATTAATTCGTATTCTTTTTTAACATTTGAGTATCAAACTTTCAAAGAGTTATATCGTATCATATTGAGTTTTATTTAGAATTCTTATTACACCAATGCATTCATATAAACATTCATAATTTTTAAAAAATATTTTTATAAAATTGTCCATAGAAAAATTTTAAAAAGTTTATATTAAGAATTTAGCAGATTACTTTACAATTCAAAATTAAAAGAAAAAGTCGTTTCAGTCGATCTAATTGCATAAGCAATTATTAAGGTTGCTGAGTGGAGCCTCCAAGGATTTTAAAATACTACACTCATATTTTTTTTTTCTGGTGCAGTCTATGAAGTCGCTAATGCAAAGTTACTAAGTGCAAGTAAATTCAACTATTTTTTATTATTTATTTTGGTTTTTTAAGTGACTTCTTTTTTTTAAAAAATAAATAAATAAGATAAAATAGTCGAAATTGCTTGTCCCAACGAAATGAAAAAGTCTTTTTTTTCTTCTTTCTTCTCCAATGTCTGTATTTTCCATGAAAACAGAGGTAGAAATTTTATTTAAAAAATACAATTTTAGAAGTCCGAAATTAGAAGGCCAAAGTCCGAAATTTTTCTTGATTTCGGGAATTGGCCGAGGATGGCTGGCCAAAGTCCGAAACTGTTCTTGATTTCGGAAATTGGCCGCCCAAATCGCGAATTGGCATGGGAAGATCAGCCAAAGTTGGAAGAAAAAATCATTATACCGGGCAAATGTATACCGGGCAGGGCATTTGACCTTGAAAAAACATCAATGTAGGATATACCGGGCAAAATGTATACCGGGCAGTGGCACTGAACCTTAAAAAAAACATCAGTGTAGGGTATACCGGGCAAATGTATACCGTACAGGGGCACTGAACCTTAAAATAACATCAATGTAGGGTATACCGGGAAAATGTATACCGGGCAGTGGCACTTAACTAGACCTAGTATGACAAGACCTTTGGTGTATGCATGACAATTAAATAGACGATTTAAAAATGATTATTAAATTAATGATTGTTTAATAGATAATTTAAAAACTTCTATTTTTTATATTTTTAAAGTAGAAGATTTATAAGAATTATTTATATAATTATAAAAGGCCGCCAAAGTAAAATATTCACTGATTGCTTCAACTATTTCGGACTTTGGAAAGCCATCCACGGCCACTTCGCGATCTGGCTGGCCGGCCAATTTCCGAAATCAAGAACAATTTCGGACTTTGGTCAAGAGGGCCGGCCAATTCACGATCTGGCCAGCCAATTCGCGATCTGGCCGGACTTCGGGCTTTGGCCGTAACATATATAAAATATTATAACAAAATAAGAGAAAGATATAATATCGTCGTCAACTTCCATGATTACATTCGCAATTTTATATATACAGCATCGCGTAATTTTTCCCACGACAAACTTGAAATACTAATCAAAAACTATGACACGAAATCTTCTACCTGGTTTTTAATTTTTCAAAACCAAGTTATTAGACCAAATGAAATTTAAAATGATTGTTTTATTCCTGGTCATGAAAACATAGATTCCAATTAGCACAAAAACCAATTGGGAAAACAATTGCAATGAATGTTATAAAAAAACAATATTGTTGAAAAATAAAATTTTATTTAACATTGTTAATCTGGGGTTTTTGTGGCTCAGCGATCAGATAAAGTGACAAAGAGTTTCTTAACACAACCTCAACCTCATGATACGGCGGACCAACAGCTCTTTAAGCGCGTTTTATTGTATCCATAAAACTCTTCAGCATGTGATCTGAAAGGATGCCATTTAGTTTTTCTCTATAAATCAGGCAGGAAGCTTAAAGTTTTACGGCAAATGGTAAGTTTAATAAAAATGACCCATAAATAGAGGTTTATGACTGCGTGAAATTTATGACAGTAGAAAAAGTGCCAAAGAAAGTGAAAATCTCATTTAGAATATAATAAAATACGAAACGTGTGACCTTCGTTATGGATGTTCTATGCTTGGTTTTAGATTCCAGTACAGAACTTTTCGAGTCTATTATAGGTAGGAGTAGAGCTACACTAGTCCACGAACCGGTGAATAAAATATATTACTAGTTGATAAAAATTTTCACTGATCTGTTTACACGTTTCTATTAGATATTTCCTTTAAATAATGCTAATAAAGTAAATGAAAAATTGCAATACTAAGACTAATGTTTACAATTATACTGGGATGTGTTATTTTATGACAATGCAGACTAAAACCGAAATCTGGAAATCAACAAACCAAAACAGTACACCATCCCTTTGCATCAATTTCCGTGCGATCACTGTTTTTTATTTTATTTTTATGGTGGTCAGAGTCAAATATTAGTTGCCCAAGGCCAACGGGTCACTGTTGACTTCGAGCCCTGGTGTTAGGTATAACCATCGATCATCAGATTTGCGGTTACCATTAGTACCCGAATCCTTAACTTTGTAATTTTGAATTCAATCCAGATGATGAAGAAACTTCTAAAACATTCCATTTCTGTGTTCCAATATGAAAAGGGGCAATAAACAAAATTTCTAAACTTAATAATCACATTTATTAGATAAACAACAAAACAAACAAGATGTTGTGGGTAATAATTGCTAGAATTTCTAATAAGCCTTCTGTTTCGATCCATTGCCTGCCACAAGTGATGCATATTCATAATTATTAAAATCAATTACAAAGCCATTTTTTATGCGGCAGAAATAAGTATCACGTGATATGAGCTTAACTCGGCTTTTGTGGAAGTATTAAATGGAATCAATTAACGTGTGTGTTACACGGAGAGGAAACCACGAAAACCACCCACGGTAATCATGATAGCATAGACATACGAACCCATGATCCGTTTATCAGCGAGGATAATTTGCGTCATCATTTTGGTCCGTGTGATCAAGGATTAGAATTAGACTTTTGACTAGCCAACACCGGGATTCGAACCTTGGTCTCTTGGGCCGTCATGAATATCTGAGTGAAATTGATTGATTATTTAAAAATTAAAACAATCCAAAATATGAAGAAAAAAAAAAAAAACAATCGCAGTTTTTCACTCCAAATTTTTGACTCCGAGGAAAGATACGGATTGCAGATTTGAAATCAGCGATTCAAAAATATCAAAAATTAACTTTTGAATAGAAAATTTTTGAATAGAAAATATCAACATTTTATTTTCAATGCTAAAAATGATTGAAACTGTATTTTTTTTTAGCCTAGCACTAATACGTCAAAACTTACCACCTTGAGACATTCCCGCCTATTTTACGATGACGCCGTTTTAAGGTTTTGGTGTGGATGTATTCAAAATATGCGCCACGTGTAATCTGCACCGCCCTACCCATAAAAAATCCACGCGTCAAGAAGTATTATTTTTCCTCTCAGATCCTTTTTGATAAAATGCAATATTTTGTCAGATATGGCTTGGGCAAAAAATGTTAACGCATCGGAAAAGAAGATTAGGTGACGCGTCACAAAAACAGTGTCTCTCTTTAGATTGACTTCTTTATTGTCCGAATTCCTCCAGATGTTGGGAGATTTGCAAGAATGAGGAAAGAAAAGGAAATAACCATAACGTGAAACATATGTTGAAGGAGTTGAACTTTTTCTTCCTTTTAAATTTTTAGAGTTTTTTTTTTTACCGACTTTGAGACATTTTGATATTTAATCAGATAGCTATAAGGAAAAGTTAATTAAGAGAATTGCTTAGGCTTGAGCAATATTGAGTCCCCAAAAGGTAATCTTTTCTTTTACCCATAGCTCATGGGAAGATATTGAAAAATAGGATTATTTTTAACTGTCTATGTGTTCAAAGTAATTTGAATTAAGTTTTCTTTGATATTCGGGCCATCAAATGTTCATAAAATTTGATTTTCGAGAAATTTTTTTTTTTTAATTTTAGAAAAATTTTTTTTTGAAAAGTTTTGCTAAACTCAAATTATCATTAAAATTATATCAATACATAAAAAACGCGGCAAAATTTTGCCCATATCTTTAATTTCATGAGGAAAAGTAATTTTAAACAAAGCGGAAAGTTTTCTTGCAAAATATTTAAAATTCTACCCTCACATTAATTTTTTGCTGATGTTATTGTAAATGGATAAAATCTGTTTCTACGCAAGCGAAATGTAATAAATCAGGAAATAGATGAAAAGCTAGTGAATAAATCATCAAGTCACTGAAAGATAAATAAAATAATATCAATCAAATATATCAACCAAATAAATATATCAATCATTCAAATTATTAGAAAACCAAAGAATAAGCAACACGATGATTCAAGGAATTATTAAATAAACTATCAATGAATCGGCAAATCATTTCATACATAATTCAACACGCCAATACTTCTTGGAAAAGGGAGAACCAATCAGCATATGTAACAGCGAATAAATGAAAGAACCTAAACTAAAAATCTGCTGTCTAGCTAAACAATGGATTTGTTTCAATGATTTTGATTACACTGATCAAATGATTTATTATATCATTGATTCCTTAATTTACTTAACATCAATTCTTTTATTCATCTACTCGCTATTCTGCTGACTAACTCAGTAGTTGACCGATTGATTTGCTGATTTATTGATTATCTCAAAGATTTATTTACTGTGTTACTTGTTTACTAATTGTTTCATTGACAATCTGATTTGCTCCTTCGTTAATTGGCAGACTTATTGATTTCTCATTTATTGATTACATGATTTGTTTAATGTTACAGTAAATAGCCGAAATAAAAATTTTCAACCTGGCTCTCTTAATCTCCGTAAGTAAGGAAGCAATGTAACTAATGTTGTATCGATTGCCACATGTCAATACCAGCAAGCCTGAGTGGTGAAATCAAGTGAATTTAAGGCAGAGGGCGTGTTTCTTGTTTTTCAGTGGCGCCATCTAGTGCTAAGAATACGACCTCAGCCCACACACGCCACAGCCCGATTATAGAGCGGATTCATATATACATCTATTCATTCATCCATTGATCGTACTTTTTACTTGAACTAGAGAACGATCAATCTCCAATTCAGTACCCGCAGAAGTATTGATGAGAGGTATGAGAACATGAAGGACTTTGTAACCCAACAGATTTAATGCACACCAGTCACCATTTATTACACGGGGAGCCTTCGGTTTTCGGGCATTAAACTCACGACCTCTTAGACAAGGGCCTAATGCTCTGCCAACCAATCTTTCCCGGCCTTGTAACTAACAGAACAATATAATACGTTTTCTAATGATTGCATGAAAAAACATATTCCACTATTAAAATTTTAAAAAAAAATTATAGAGGAAATTTTTATCAGATTAATATTATTGTGAAATTTTAGAAATTTTTTTTTATCTCTTTGCAACTGAGAAGAATTCGATTAAAATTTTCAAATTTTTCCCGTCTATTCCAGATTTTCCAATAAGGCTGCTAAGTAATGAACAAATCTGTGCAAAAAAATTTCCTAAACGTAGTACTAAAAAATACCCAAATTGCACTTATGTATTTTAGAAAGTATTATTAGTTGGCTTATCTATACTTGAAACGTTTTCCTCGTAACTTGCAATATCCTTTTTATTTTAAAAATATTATATTTTTATAGAACAATATCAAATTATAACAAAAAAAGTTCTTTAAAGTTCTTAAAATAATATAAATTCAAATGTTATAGACTATAAAGCATTTTACAATATTTTTAGAACTTGGGGGGATTTTTGTAACATCATTCAAAATAGTTTTTTATTTTTATTTTATTGATTACTCTATTTTGTTGAATCCAAAGTCCACGTAAATCGATTCAATGACGTTAGATTTATTCAGGAAATTAGAAGTTCCTTTTTATTTCATGAATAGATTATCTCAATGATTAAATATAATTTGACCTCGATTCTTTAACTATAAGAGAAACCAGGCTTTCTTAAATATATCAAAGAAAAGAATTTCACGTGAAGCCTCATATTTTATTATCACCACACCTCTATATTTTATTATTAAGATATCCTAAGTCATTCATCTTCATATATTATCACAATATCAAATTCCATGATTAATCGTTTGTTAAGGATGCCATATTAGGCTTAATATTGTTTAAAAAAAAATAAAGAAAAAGACAAATCAAAAACATGTTTTTTCTAATGACCTTTCATAAACTTGCAAAACTTTTTGTTCAATTCCAATTTTTGATTTATTATATTATTGCATATTTTAAATTACGAAAAACTGAAAATAAAACTGATATAACTGGAATAACTGATATAACTGGATAACTCATAAAACTGAATAGATTTTTTTGAAAATAATCACGACAGAGTTATTTTCTTTAATTGCATCGTACAAAAAATTGCTGAGTCAGGAGTTAGCGTGATTTCACCGTGTTTACGTTTATTCACTCTCGGAAAAATTGGTTCAAAATTAATTCATTATATCCTTGATAGCTAATTTGATCTTGATAACGTATTAAGTAAAATCATGTTTAGGATGAATTTGAAATATAACACTTTGTATTCTAGTTTAAAACGTTTCTTACAATGCAACACTCTATTAGGGGCCGTTTAAATATTGCGTAAGCACCCAAATTGGAAAAGGCCGCTCTAAGTTGCTTATTTCTGCTAAAAAAGAGGGGGGGGGTGGAAAAATTGCTGACGTAAGACTTTAAAATCATCTTACTTTCAGTCTTTTTAAACGCGTAACAAAAACAATGTAACAAAAATTTTTTTTTTAAAAAATTACTCTTATAAAACTTTCTAAAGAGATAACTTTAAAATCAATGACAGAAAATATTACTTGACAGATACTGAAAATGTTTAAAATATATCTACTTATACAAGAGATCCCCTCCAAAAAAAGAATAGAAACAAATATCTATTCAAATTAACTATGACAGAGACACCCAGAGACCTATTACTTAAGGGTAAATATTTGTTACGAAAACTGTTTCACACCGAACTAACAAAAAATTGGATTTAATTAGAACGAAAGATTATTTATAAATATTTTAAAGTTTACTCAGCGATTTCTTTTTTAATACGGATAAAAATTATAAAGCTCAACCGTTTTTTAACTTCGTAAACATATCTGGATTCCAATTATATTTTATAGATTTACGTTTTTATAATTATTATTTTTAAATTTCATTTTTCGCCTAACTGAAAGATTGCAATGTAATTTCTTTCGCTTATAATTGATAATACTAAAACCTATCTGTGGCGTAACTACCACTACGAAAATTAAACATCAATTCACAATTAATTTACTGTTTTAGTCTCAAAAAAGAGTATATGCTGTTCTGAGTAATGCCTTTTTGAGCAAAATGCATTGTCGCCAAAATGACACATCATGAATTCATTTTGATTAATTTACTGTTTAGTCTTAAAAATGAGTACAGTGCCGGATTACCCAATGGCCTGGGGCCCCCAATGATTAAGGGCCCCCCTTAAAATGAATTTTTTGGAAATAAATTTTAAAAAATTAACAATGATTGTTTTTAAACAATGATTGAACAATGATAAGAACAATGATTGTTTTTAAAAAAAATCAATTTCAAATATTATTATAAAATGTTATGATTATTTTTTAGTTCTAATTTAACAAAATAAAGTGAAATTTAATTTTATATTATTTATTTTAATTTTAAATATGCTTTCTTAAATGAAAAAATATATATATACTTTTATATTCGAATAAATAAGAAATATACGAGCGAAAAAATAAATCTAAGGGCCCCAAAAATTTGAATGGCCTAGGGCCCCGCGTAAGCTTAATCCGGCACTGAATGAGTATATGCTGTTTTGAGCATGTCACTATATTCAATAATGAGTACATGTGGATTTCGAATTCGACTATATTTGTTTCGGAACTATTTTGATATAATTTTGCTGAATTTGGTGAAACTCCTTAGTAACAGCTTTAAAATATATGTTGTATGAAACATTGAATCGATTCGGAAGCCATTTTTTCCTATGTCAATAGCTGCTGATATTTTTTTTAAATAACTGATTTAGTGTACTAAATACTTCCTCAAAAATATTGAGAAGAAAAAAAGAGAAATAGCAAGTAACTATTAAAATAAAAAAAAAGGCCGATACTTGTTACTTTTTAAACAGATATTTGTAACAGTAATTGTTTCGTGACGTACTAATTTGAACTTAGAAGTAGCAGTTACGATCCATTTCTACTTCTTAGTGAGGCCCTTATTGAGGGATTGTTCGACCACCATCAGAGATAATAGCAGGATGGCATAATTCGATTAAGGGGATTTCTCCGGATGACGAGTCAATAATTATAGGCTCCAAACATTTATTTCGTATCGTTTATATTGAGCTAGATTGTATGGAATACTAAAGCGAATTAATAATTTATTTACCCCGGATTTAAAGTATTATGGTTTGGTGTAGATTTATTAAAATAGATCTAAAAGAGAATGAGGTAATAATGTAGCTTTCTATATTTTCGTCTGAAAAAGTTTTGGAATAGTTTTTAATTTTAATCACACTTATCAGTTCTTTAAGTGAGATTAAAGAATATGCCACAGATAAATCCTTACACTACTTACTCTTATGTAATCTGAAATAAATTATTCTGTTTTTCTCGTAATTTGAATAAAAGTAAAAAATGATAACTTTCAGCCTAATACATATTCGATAATTACTTCCTATTTTATTGGATTAAATGAATTTATTTTAGAAAAACTGGATGATTGTAAAATTGGATTGTCGTAATTTTTTTTTTTTTTTACGAATAAGTGAATAAGCAAATGAAATGAAACAAATAAATATAAACAAATATAAAAAAAAAAAAGAAATAGTGGTGCACATTATCAATTAATGCCTAAAATATAAATGGAATAAAATTTTTCGCTGGAAGGCGTAATGCGGTACCTTATTTGCATGCAATATATTGCTATAACTGGATACATTAAGTTTACAGAGCCGAGATAGCTTGGTTGATAAGGCGTTGGGTCCATGTCCAAGGTGTCGTGAGTTCGATCACCGCCGGTCGAAGACTCCCTGAATAGTAAATGGTGACTGGTGCAAGTTAAATCTGTCAGGCCACAAAGTCCTCCATGTTCTCATGAAAAATAAAAACCTCTGGGTGTGTTGAATTGGAAATTGATCGTTCTCTGGTTCAGGTCAAAATTACGATCTGTGGATGAATGGGTATGCTCAATAAACGGGCAGTGAAATAAGAGCGTGTGTGAGTGTTGGCAGGCTTTCTGGTTGGCAAGTAGCATTAGAAACAACAACAACATTAGGGTTATTATTGAAACTTTAAAATATTTTTCCCAACTACGTTCTCATGACCAGACGAGCTTTAATACACATTTAAGCATCTATATAATTTGACCTGTATACTTGTTTAAAAACTTCATTGGATTCATTAAATATGAGGATGGTAATAACAGTCGAAGTGTTTCAAGTGCTCAAAATTATTCGTACATTCTCAAGACTAGAAAAACGTAAAAAAGGAAATCAAAAGTAATTTGAAACCTAAATCTTAAAGTTGCCAAACAGAAAACGGAAAATTGAGTGCGCTATGGAGTGGACATTTCCATATTGCTTGGAAATGATTTTGCCCTTATTTGTCTCGCTCAATCACAGTTCATTTCCAGTTATTTTTTAAATTTTTATTTTCTTATTTCGTTGGCAACTTTACGTTTTTTTAACCTTAGATTAATCAAAGTATATCTTTCAGCTTCAGTTTCCTGTGATTATTTACTTAATATTAGAATTCTGTTAATTTAAATCCAGTCCATTTTTTTTAAATAGTTTTTTTTTTTTTTAATTGAAGTTAAATTTAGCACTCTCGCTTAACCAGTTGTCTTCCAAGATCCTGTTTAAGTACTTGAACTTCTTATATTTAGTGTTTGATTACCTAACCAATTGTGTAGATCTATAAAAGCCTTAAGCCTGATGCTTTTGACGAAGTTCTAATCTTCAAACAAGTGAATACTTAAATGTCCTCATTGTGACGGTATGTTCACTCAGAGCATTTCCTAGGAAACTGTTTCTTCAAAAAACAAAAAGAAATTTAGTATGAACTTGAAATTTTATCTGATAAACTTTATTACGAAGCTTTTTTTTTTTTTTTTTTTTTTTTTTTGTTGCTGTAATGAACAGGATAGCAATTACTGATGTTTAGGCTTTCTCAATCAATCAAGGACTAAAAAATATTGGATAAGAAATTAGTTTTTATTAAAATATTACAAAGTCTGGTTTGGATAAAAAATTGAGTGCTTTTCAAGGAAATATTTTAGTTTTCCTACCACAGTTTAATCTTATGTTTTTTCGTACAAATACGAAAAAACTTTAATTACAAAAACAATCAACTAAATTTTTATAATTGAAAATTATAATTTAAATTCATAATTAGCCAAATTCCAAAACGAATTAAGACTTCTTTTCTTCTTTTTGGGGTATTAAGTATTCCCATTCACTTCAATGAAAAATACATTAAACCGCACCTTACAAGGTGCGGCGTTCGAAATCCTCGATAACAAAGACGATAAAATCAATAGGGTGACAGCTGCTTCACAATAAAACATTATATGTCGTTTTTCTGATCAGCTTTGCTCAAAATATTGATATTGTAATGAATCTTTTGGCCCCTAATTGGGAGTTGAAACCTTCGACTACATTGATTTTGGCGCTTTTAGTGATCATTAGACGAGTTTTCGTGTCAATTACTCCTGTTATTGAGATACTATTATTGCATATCTATGCAATGCATTCCAATTGAAGTTAATGAAATCTGCCTTTGGCAAAATCGGGCCGAATAATTTAAGGTTCTTATTGTCTTTTAAAGGAAACGAGTGAAGTTATCTTTATTGTAACCGTCTCCAGCGGAAGAAATAAATGCTTAGGAAGAGTGTAATATTTTTTCTGTATCAAATATAAACTGTGGTTTAAAGAAACCGGGAGATAAATGTAAGGCCAATTTAGCTCCCCAACAAATAAAATGTAAGAATGAATTAATAAAAATTTATACTTAATTATGTTATTTTTAATTAATTAAATATATTTATAATTAATTAATTAAAATTAATTTTAAGTAATTAATAAAAATTATTAATAATTATATAATGTGCATTTAATTTCTTACCAGTACAGATTGGTTTGCAATCCATGAAAATTTCACTAAATTAAAAAAAGTCGTACGGCTGTCCACTGATTTTGGTAAAACGTAATATTACATTTTGTTTTGTAACACAAAAACTATAAGACTTAAAAATTTGAAACTACAAAGGTGCAAAAGAGAGTAGAAAATGTACCGGGAGTACAATGGAATAAAAAAGTTTAACATTTGATTATTAGTTAGAGAATTGTGAACTATTAAAATTGTGGGGAATAAAAAAGCACCTTGCGGGTCGCTCTAAACATCGCAGAAATACAATTTCATAGTTGAAATTTAGTATTTATTAACCTTCTTTATTTATGAACTAAACACAGAGTTTTATTCAAAATTCTTATTTGATCGTAAGCTATTGCAATTTTAAGTGCTTTTTTTGCGAATTTTTAATCTTTTCCTATTTTGCTTTACTTTACATTTTGCTTTTTTACAAAAAGCAAAATAACTGCAAAACTAATTCAAAATTAAAATATGCAAATTTTCATGTGTTTTTGACGGTAGTAAAAATATTTTTACAAAAACATAGAAAGAGACATAACACTTTTATAATTTCGAAATTTTTCACGATGTTGCACTGATAAAAACAGCATTGAGAAAACTACCAATGAACGGAAAAATTTACTGCGTTTCTGGTTTTAGGGGAACATCAAAAAGCTCTGTTATATATATATATATATATATATTTACCGAAGCGTTTTAGTAATGATTTCGAAAAACTAACAATACTGTATTGTTCTGTAATATGTTATAAAATTCTGTAAATGTGGTAAAATTTGGTAATTTTATCATGATACCTTAATGCATGGCATGGAAATCATTTATTCGTTTAAATTTAGTTTTAAGTTTTGTATTTGCTTACTAAATTTGTGCGAATAAGAACTACAGTTTTGAAGATCACAATTTCGTTACCATATGAAAGGAAAAATTACCGAATGAATGATTTAATTACAGTATATTTTGGTTTAATTAACCAGAAGTCTAATTTTTTTTTTTACCAGAAAAATCATTACCATACAGTATGGTAATTGTACCAAATTTTTTTTTCTCCGAATGTTTATCGTTATATTGAATTAACGGAAAATGTAGCTATAAATTTCGATTCTAGGCATGCCATTTTGGTGTTAGCTCTTTATTATATTTTCGGTAATTGCATAACGTTTGCCTGTTAGACACACATACACATATATAGCACATATATACACACATATATAAAAAAACAAACAAAAAATGTGCTTTCACTGCTGAATAACGTTTCGATTTTTTTTTCTGGCAAAGCTGTGAAACAAAGCAATCATAAAGTTTAACTCCGACATTTTTATTTTTAACTTCCAGGTATCTTTCTGGCTCCTTTTTTTAGATCCCCCATGTTTTTGACGTTAAAGTGGTAGATTTCAGTTTGCATTTTCATGCCTTCGTTTACTTAAGCCTATTTTAAACTTAGTTTTTCCTATTCTAAATGCTGTGGGTATCTCTCGCCTAATAAACACGTGGTTGTGTAGAATTGTGTCATTTTGCAGCTGCTTTGTAACGTAGAGCAATGTATTATTAACCTGGAACAACGTATGGTAAACATATACCATTGAATGATTTCTCGTGAAAAAAAAAATTTATGTTATGAAGCCTTTAAAATTAGTGGATAATTATTTAAGAAAAAAATCTTAATTCACTTGTATTAATGATTTTGTATATACGCTTGCATTATTATATTGTATATATGATTGTATTAATCAAATACATCTGTGACTTGTATATGAAAAAAAATATTGTGACAAATATGGTCATTTTAATGTATGTAATTTGCAGGTAATATCTGCTAAGAGCAGCATGCTTAACTTATCAGTACAAGATACGTAAAAATTTAAACTTTTTACTTAAAATTAAAAAAAAAAAAAAAATAGATAGATTTATATTTTCGATTGTTTTATATTTACGTTAAATCTCAATATAATTCGAGAAGAGAAATTTTTTAAATTTTACACTTATAAATAAAAATATTAATTTCCTACCAATTTGAATATAAAATGTAGAAATAATAAGTAGCAAAATACTAAAGTGATACGAAATTGTACTTTTGAAAGTTCATTTCCTGAATCCAAGTGTTTGACATTCATATAATTCTTGTAATCTTTGTAATGGATGTTACAAAACAATTACTATCATCAATTTGAACTTTTTTTAATTATTAGTTAAATGTTTTTTGAGAAATAGTCGTAATAATTTCAATATATATATATATATATATATATATATATATATATATATATATATATATATATATATATATATATATATATATATATATATATATATATATATATATATATATATATATATATATATATATATATATATATATATAATTAATTTTTAGGAGTTATGAGTGTTAAAAAATTTATTTCTGAAATCTATAACTTATCCATAAAAGAATACAAATTCTAAGAATTATGTTGCTTTCAAAAATATTCTGCTATCAAAAAATCGTATACGCAAACTGAACTAAACTAATTTTACTAAAGCAACTTTTTATTTATACTAGTAAATGAATAAAAATAATTGTATGTAGTACTATGATACTAAATAAATGTACTATTAGCCCGAGACCAGCTCTTTAAATATTGAGCACTAGTCTGTTTTGGGATGTTTGCCTCGGAAGAGTGAGTATATCATCTTCACTCTGTACTTATTGCATTCTTATTTTTTAATTGTGGAAATGAAAATGTTTTTTCTTCCTCAGAAACCTTCATGGTTTTTTAATATCTTTTTTTTTCTCTTGTTTTTACATTGTTGATGAGTTTTCCGCGCAAAATTGAAACATGTGTTCGAAATCCACTTTATTCATTTTTTGTACTACAACTTTATTTTCGCAAAAGGAATTAAAGAAGAATAAGTTTATAATTGTTTTTTTTTTTACCAATTCTTAATGAATGTAAAATATTGTTATTTATAGAAAATGAAGTGTTTTTTTTTTTTTTTTTTGACAGAGTAATTTGAGATAAATTATAATTTTAAAATATAAGTCACGGAATTTTCTTTTTTGCTTTTATTATACAAAAATAAGTATTTTTCTTATATAAATGACTAACATTTTAGCAACGAAGAGTCTAAAAAAGTATTTTAACAAAAATCCGAAAACCTGTTTTCAAAACATTATAAAATGCTAATATTGTTTTCTAAACGTGAAGGGATTTTTACATAATATACTGATAAAGTAAAAGCAAAGAATTGTTAAAATGTCTTACATGATAGATTAATTATTATGTTTTGTAAACTGAGAATGTTTTGTATGCATTATTACTCTGAGAAAAAATATATTATCAAAATATCTGGTATAAAGTAAACTTTAGCGTGTTTCTGGCTCTATGAGCACACCAAAAAGTTCAGTAATTTTTAATGAAGCGTTTAGGTGATGATTTGGGTAAAATTAACAATAAAATATGGTTTTATGTTATGAGAAAAAAACTTTTAATAAATAAATTTGAGGGTGACATAAAAGCATTTACTAGCTTAAGTTTACTTTTCAGTTTTGCTATTCTTATTTAATGTGTGGTAATAAGAACTATAACTTTAAAAACTAGAATTTCCGTTAATCCATTTTAAATTTATAAAAGCTAACTACAGCTCTTTCTTTGTCATGGTTTAAAGTGGAACAGTTTTTTGTTTAAGCATTATAAAAACATAATACAAAATGTAAGCATTAAAATTTACATTGTACATAATGTAAAGCATTCAAATAATTAAAATTCATGCAAAGCATGTTTTCGCTCATATATACACCATTTCATGTAATGCAAATTATTGAAATAATTGTTGAAGTTTGCCCATGTTTGAAGCAGAAGTTAGCCAAAATATATTTATTTGCTGAGCTGCATATTTATCTACATTGTACCAAGTGTATATATGTATTCAAACGATTTTAAAGTATTGCAATAAGAATACAGTATGCGTGTAATGAGCAACGTTAAGTGAAATGTGTAACTTAAAATGTATAGTTAATAGTTTATATAGAATTATTATTATTATTTTTTTTTTACAAATCCTCCTGGCTGCGACAGCTAGACAATTTCCATAAGATTATAAACACGCAAAAAGTCTAAAAAACTCAAGGGCTCCCTTATCAGATCGTCCCAGGAAAGGCGGAGGCAGTCCAGGATGTGGTCTGGGGAGGCCAAATCTGAAGAACATTTTCCACAAACTGGGAAAATCTTGCGACCAAGAAAAGTAAGGGTCCTCAGATGACCGATTGCGAATCTGGACAAAGCTGTCTGGTCCCTGCGATCACAGGTGAGGCCAAGGGATTCACCAGGGCTTTTTCTCCTGTACCAATTACTTGCTGGAGGGGTAAGAAATTTCGATTTTACCCTATTTTTCTTGATCGTGTGGATCTCCGGGAAAGTCCAGACCGGGAGGGTAGCCGGGGCCTCAGAGCCTTTCTTTGCCAGTCCATCGGCCACCTCATTACCGTGTAGAATATAAATATATAGAATTATAAATACACTGTAAAAAAAATTCCTTAAAATTGAGAGTTTCAAACCAGCAGCCTGGTCGGTTGAGCAGAACCATAAAATTTACAAATTAAATCTATAACCTTGACGGTTTTTTACCATACAAGAACAAGTTTATTCTGTAAAAATTCAAGAAAATCTGTAACCATACTGTGTTTTTTTTTTTTTTTACCATAACAAAATAAGTTCTTAAAAAAATGAATCTGTTGTCTCTACGGACTTCAACCATACGGGAACAAGTTTTTCTCTGTTAAATTTAAGATGTAAATTTCTACAAGCATCAGGATGTGAATATTTAATGTAGGCAGAATTAGTATCAACAGGTCATAGCTCAGAATCGTACCCGGATGCCTTGTTACCTGAGTCAATGCGGCTCAAAAGTTTTTCTTACGAAGAAATTGCGATAGTGAAAATTTCTCTCCCATATTGTATCAATTTAACATTAGTAGGGGAAAAGGGAGCGTTACATCCCGCTATCAGTAATAATACCTCGCTTACTATAGTGCCATGGGATGAGCGCTTCACCCTACTTCCTCAGTTCCAAGGATCTACCCCACTGATAAGCTCTTAGTACGGATGACGTAGAATGGTTTAGAGTATGCAAATGTTCCTGAAAAATTTTGGGCATTCATTTCTTCACAACTATGGGTGTATTTGAAAAATTTGAAACTCTATTTTTAATCTTTAACAAGTTTCAAATGAATTCCTTATTGCAAATAATTATAAAAACTCACAAAGTGACCTCCTTTATTTTTATATATATGCTCTTAACGTAACATTGTTTAGACTAAAAATTGCGTCGTAAAAAATTTTTTTAGTTCATGTTTTTTGACTCATACGGAAATTTTTGAAGGAATTGACAGTCATTGTTTAATCTTAATCAAGTTTCAAATGAGTTTCTTATAGCAAAAACAAAGAAATTTCTCAATAGTCCTCCTTTTCGTTAACTATACATATGCTCTTAACACATCATTGCTTGGAGTAAGCAAATCCTTCTTATCTCTTGATTATTTATTTCTTGATACGTGTAGGTATTTGTAGAAAAATTGAAGCTCACTTTGAAATCTGGAACAAGTTTCAAATGATTTCCTCATTGCAAAAAATTATAAAAAAAATCGCAATATATCCTTTATTCAGTTAACTGTATTAATGTTCTTAACGTAGCATGGTTTGAAATAAACATATGCTGCTTAAAAATTTTGGGTATTTTTTTACATCTATGCTTATTTTTTAAATATTTGACGCTTACTTTGTAATTTGAAACATGTTTCAAATGAAATCCTCATTGCAAAAAATTATAAAAAATTCGCATTATGTCCTCTTTTTTAATACGTTTGCTCATAGCGTAGCATTATTTGAACTAAACTTTTTTCTTAAAACTTTTACGCAGATATTTTTTGACACATATGAGTAATTTTAAATAAAAGTGACGTTCACTTTATAAACTAAAAAAATTTAAAATAAATTCCTCATTAAAAAAAAAATCGCGGTGTCCTCCATTATGTTATCTATAAAAATATGATCTTAACGTGAGTACATAAATCTTTCTTAAAAATTTTTAGAACTTTTTCTTGACACATATTAGTATTTTGGAAAAAAACAAACGCTCACTTCGAATTCTGAAACAAGTTTCAAGAGAATCTTCATTGCATTGTAAAAATTCACAAAGTGTCCTCAGTGTGTTCATCATATATATGCTTATCGTGGCATAGTTTAAATTAAACAAATGCTTCTTAAAAATCTTTAGTATTTATTTTTTTATACATATGGGTATTTTTGAAAAAATTGACACGTACTTTGTAATCTGAAACAATTTTCAAATGAATTTCTCATTGGATAAAGTTACAAAAAATTCGCAAAATGTCCTCCATTATGTTTATTATAAACATGCTCTTAACATAGCATTGTTTGAACTGAAAATCGCTTCTTAAAAAATTTGGGTATATATTTCTTCACATCTATGGGTATTTTTGAAAATGTTGACGCTCATTTTTTAAACTATATATATATATATATAGTTTAAAAAATGAGCGTCAACATTATATATATATATATATATATATATATATATATATATATATATATATATATATATATATGAACTTTATGTAGTATGGTTAACAAATGCTTCTTAAAAATCTGGATACTTATTTCTTCACATCTACGAGTATTTTTTAAACATTAGACGCTTTCTTGACTATGCCACAGTTTAAACCATGCCCCATTAAGAGCATATATATGGTAAACATAATGGACGACACTGCGATCTTTTAATAATTTTTTGCAAGAGTAATTCATTAGAAACTTGTTTCAGATTTCAAAGTGAGCGCCACTTTTTCAAAAATATCGATATTTTCAAAGAAATAAGAACTAAAAACTTTTAAGCGAGATTTGTTTACTTACAGTATGGGTATATTTGGCAAAAACATAATGGAGGACACTTTGCGAATTTTTTAAAATTTTATGCAAAGAGAAATTCATTCGAAAATTACTTTAGATTAGAACCAAGGGTCAAATTTTTCAACAAATACCCATAGAAGTGAGGAAAGAAATACTCAAAATTTTTAAGAAGCATTTGTTTAGCCCGAACCATGCTATGCAAAGAGCATATAATATAGTTAACATAATGAAATTTATTTTGAGAATTTTTTAAAGTTTTTTGCAATGAGAAAATCATTTTAACTTTTTTCAGATTATAAAAGTGAGTAACAATTCTTTCAAAAAAAAAAAAAAAAAAAAAAAAAAAACTCAAATTTTTCAAGAAATAAGTACTTAAAATTTAATATGTCAAATTTAATAAGTAATCAGAATCGGTTTACTCCAAACAATGCTACGTTAAGAGCATATTTATAATTAATATATTGGAGGACACTTTGCGAATTTTGCAATTAGGAAATAATTTTAAACTTGTTTCAGATTCTAAAGTGAGCGTCATTTATATAATAACTTCCATAAAATAATGAAGTTATAGGTTCCTGAGCTAACTATCCATTTACTATTAAGTACTGTATCTTTTCGCGAATTATTTAAACTTCGTTCCAAGTTTATAGTTTTCCCTATAAGACTGAACAGCACTCTTCTTTTTGTAACAGTTATAAAAATAACAAACTTAAGTTTTCGTTGTTTTCCTATTCTTCGCTACATCATTCGTTGTTTTTGCTTTTGTTCGAATTAGATTTGTTAGTATTTTTATATATAAAAAAAGAATTGTTGACGATTTAATGTTTTTATAGCCATGACTGTATGTCCTGAGGAGAAAAAGAAGATAGGATTGGAAAATCACTTGGCAAGAATGACGTAAAATCATCAGCAGGACATTCCCACGCACGAGGATCTCGACAAGAAAAGTCGCCAAATGTCACCATCTGGAGACAATATCTTCTTCCTCTTTACAATGGAATTTAAGAAATGCATTTCTTCCTTTCTTATGTTGGGTAGAAATGGAAAATAAATGTGGCCTACTGAATTAATCTCGTCTATACCAGACGCTCTCTGATTCTTGTGTTTTCTTTGAAATTTCGACGTATTTCTTTTTTATTCGCATTTATTTAAGAACATTTGAATGTTAAATGGCGTTTTTATATGATTTGAATGCAAATAGTTAACTAATTAACATTAAATGCTAATAAACATTCCGTGGAAAGTGTCAGGATAATGCTGGGAAGTTTGTGTCTAGACTAGCAGAGTCACCAATGATTTAAGTAAAAATTTTATTCGGCTTACGTAAACAAATAAAATTTTTACAAAATTTTACGTAAACATAAGCATACTTTCTGGTTATCCCAAATTATATAATTACACATCCAGTTATAAATATTTTATATTATCACTGCCAGAAGATTACGATTGTTTTATAATTGATAATGGTATAAGGATCGAATTTCGGTAGCAAGCAGAAACTCTTTCAATTTCACTTTTACTTAAAATTGAGAACTGATTGCAACGTGACTTCTATAGAATGTTTTAAATTCTATACAAATTTACCATTTTTAAAAAAATAATATTAAGCCAAAAATTTTACGTAGTAACAAACCGTTATAACATTGATTCTAATAAGAAAATCTTAAAAAAAAAAAAAAAAAAAAAAAACGCAGCTGTATGTTCGCAATGGGGCACTCCCTTAATTTGTTCAATCCATTTAATTTAACTATGATCAAAAATTGTTTTTATTATATACCAGGCGAGAAATTTTCACTCACCAAATATTTAAAGCTGGCGAGTAAATTTCTTCTTTTAAATTGTTGAGTTTTGAATTAAACTTCATACGCTTACGTAACACAGCTACATATTTAAACTACATAGATTATCATGCCTCAATCCAGCAGTACCTGAAAGTGTTTTGATATCAAGCGAAGACAATTTTCTTCTATTAAGGCGGAAACTGCTGAGTTGCCCTCTTTGCACAAATGAGACCATTGTTTTTGAAATATTGAAACCCTATGACAACCTTATTTTGATTTATTATTGCAACAAATACGTTTCAATTAAGTTTTCCATTCTTTGATTTCTTCTGTCGCAGAAAAGCTCCTCTTACTATATCTGTTAACATTTTAAAAATTGTTTATAATTTTCATTAATGTAAAATTGTGGTGAGCAAAAATTTAGCCAGCAATTATCTTGAAAACCGTAATTTCATGCCCTGCTGTTAAGAACTATATTGAAAAAGTTCGAGATCTTTTATTTTAAACATTCATCTACAATAAAAAGTGTGTATTTGATAGTTAAAGATTCGTAAGCCCTGGTTTTTCGGGGGATAGAGAGTTCGCGTCCAAATCAGATCACCCAGGTTTGAATCCTAACAATGGCTGGTAGATACGAATTCTGCTCCCGGCTCTAACCGACCACTTGACGTGAAATATCCCTAGTGGAAGATGGATCTTGGGTTAGTGTACTTTTGCCTACAGGCTAACCGTGAGAGGTTTTCATCTCCGTTCAATGCAAATGCGTGTTAATTTCTTCAAAAAGTTCTACGCGGAGGTAAACTTTCCCCAATACTGCATCCAGTAGTTTCCTTGTCTTCTGGATTGGGTTCAAAATTACAAGGTTAAGGAGTTTAACATTGGTAGTCGTAAACCCAAAATTGTGCCTGCTGTTCAATGACGATTATAAAATAGAAATAAAAATTACAGTGGCGTGTATACACAGACAGATGCACGTTAAATCTGTCATAGTTGGGATGTGGATGTTGAGAGAGGGGTACGAGTTCAGGTGCTATCCACGTCGTCTGAGATGGCTCAAGACTACGTGGCATTTCTCCTACGGACGCTAAAAGATAGAGCCTTAAAAATATATCATGGGCCTTGATGGCCATTATTGGGTAATGATAATGATAATTTCAGCAGACATAAATTTATAATTTTTCATTCGCAAATCATTCCCATTAAATTAATTTAAATTAATCAAATCATTCACATTTAATATCCCAAATCATTCAATACAACGATGGGAAAAAGATTTTGGACCTTGATTAAATATTTTGCACCTTGTAACACTGAAACACGGTCACTTACTATTTTTTCAGTTATATTAAGGAGCAGTAATTTTGTTTAAGTTACAAAAAAGTCTGTGCATGAATATACATTTAATATAAATAATGTAATAAATTTAAACAAGCAATTTAACAAATTTTGGTATTAATTGAGGTGTCATAAAAAGTTTTTGAAGGAAAAAGGATTGAATGATTTTTCAAGTTTCCTTTTTTGTTACGAAATAAGAATATGTGTCTAAACGCAAAATCTGAAAAATACCTTTTTTACAAGAATAAACTAACAACAAATTTATACTGTAATAATCGATTTGAATAAATAATAATTTTTAAATGTCATGTCGTCATAAATTAATTTGTCTGAAAAGTTCTTTTATGTGCTTACTTCTAATTGGTTATATTCTAGTTTCTAAAATGGCGTAAGTGGTCTCCACAATTGACTTGACTAAGTAAAAGCAAACGTTTTAAGGCGTTGATCAAATATTATGAAAAATGACTTGAAGTGAATTAAAAGTGAGTAAATATTATTTCTAGTGAATTGGAAATATACATCATTCCAATGTCTGAATTAAAATTTTGCAGTTCTGGAAGAAAAACACATTCTTTCATGAAACAATATTTTCTCAAAAGAATTGTTCATCATTTTAAACAGACATTGAAATCATTCATTTCAATGACATCTCTGCTTGTCTTAATTTTGAACTATATTGTAGTATATAGTTTAAATTCATATAGCATATTATTGTGTTATTATATACTCATATTGAAATATTTAGTTAATTATTTAAAGAAAGGGATACTTTCAATTGCTCTTGAATAATATTTTCACTAAATAATCATATAGTGGATTATATGATTTTCTAGTGAAATCTCGTTTATAATTGTTATTTTCCTGACTTCACTATTAATGCAATTATAATTATCTCTTCAAATTAAATTTTCATAAAAAATGATTATTTTAATTAGTAGTTAAAAATGTCTTCCTATTTTTAAGTAGAAGATATACTGACAACTCTAACTGATTGCAGATAAATGGGAAACATTACAATTTTAATCAAAACTGATGCACAATTTCACTTAATTTGATGCAAAATGGAATGTTTAATAGGTTTGAAAGCAATGATCGAAAGTAAAACGAATAAATGGCAAATTTAAATTAAAATTTTAGTTATTATAAAATGCATGCGAATAAGTGTTTTTTTAATGGTCACCATTAGAAACGTTGAGTTATATAATCAAAAATAAATAAATTAAAAACTATGCATGTAAAAAAATTTCAAACAATTTATTTGTTGTATGAAAATCTGAAAACTGGTGCTACATTGTTTATTTGCGCAAAAAAAAGAAAAGAAAACAATGGACTACACTGAATCACTATTTTCATCAAATAATCGGTTCTTCACGTTTTAGGACTCATTCTTAATGGTTTGAGGGGATGTCGATTAAGATTTAGTGTCTGATTTCGTAACTTAAAAAATAGTCGTCTGCTCTTATTAATCAGCATATTTGAGGTCCCCCTCACAAAACATTAAGATTGTTCTAAAACGTGAAAATGAGTTCTAAAACGTGAAAATCGAATCAAAGAAATCCAAAATTATTCAGAGTAAGCCGATTTTTTTTTCCTGCACACTTCATATGGTATTTATATTAGTAACAAAGAAACTGGACGAAATTTCACCAATTAAAATCATTTTTAAAAAAAATAAATTTAAGAAAAAAACTACTCTAAAATTATTTTGAAAAATTTAAAAAAATATATATAGATAACGCAATATGGAAAAATTCGTATATTCAATTTAAATTTGTGGGTTAAATAATTTGCCCGAATCATCATATGATATCATGAATAAAAAAATAATATTAGCTTGGAACCTCTGTCCTTAAAATAAGCATGTGTATTTTCTTAACAATCAAAAGAATTTCGAGGAACATTATAATAAAATAACAAATTATTTGACAAGTCCCTTCGTATAAACCTTCCCAAACGGGAAAGACGAAATCTGTCGCCAATAAACAACCTTTCCCTCCAGATTCATAATCAGGAAGCACACACCAAGTCCCTATGTATAGTAACAAGACTAACGAATTTATGGCTCTTTTGGCTACGAAGTTGAATGATCTAGCTTTGACAATTCAAACATGGCATGGCGTCAATTACCCAAATGGTTGACACTTGAGTCCAAAATATGTGACTATAGTTCAAATACTAATGAAGATAGGAAGTCTGTAGGCATTAAAAGCTAATGGTGATTATATAGGTTTGTTTTGATATGGGTGAATGGGCTGTGTTTTATTTTGATAGTACCTTGCAAAAAGAAATAAAAGTTGAGTTATTACCACTGAAGCAAGTTATTACATCATTGGTGTTTATCTATTAGGATGTATTTTATTTTAGAGGGTGTTATTGCTCTTGCTAAGATACTATGTATTAGAAATTTCTCGCAGCAGCTTACTTATTTATTTATTCATTTTTGTGCAACACACTACGGCATTTATGTTACATGAATAAATATTTACAAATAACCAATCTTATAGAACTCACCTCCCCCTCAAGAGTTTGTTTAACTGGGTAGGGAATGTAAGAGTTGTTACAAATTTTTTTAAAATTATTTTCTTAGCTTCACAGCTAAATAGATAATAGCATTATTTTAAGTTCCATAGCTGTTTGAAAATAATGATCAAAGATAAAAATAGTAAGCTTTTTTATTAGTAATTTAGAATTTAAGCTTACTATTTTAATCTGCATTTTAAATCTACATCTTCATTACACATTCCTAATGTCTAATATTAAGCATTAAATCTATTTAACTTCAGCAATCCTGAAATAAAATATTAAGTTTGAGCAAGGACTCAGTTTTGAGCTTTTTAAATAGTAATTTAGTATTGAAGCTATCTATTTTAATTTAAGATTTTTTAAATATTACTTCACTTTCATAATGTCAAATATCAAACATCAAGTCTATTTTATTTTATCAAAACTGAATTGTGTAACAAAAAAAAAAATTTTTGATTAAGGGATATGAGCTAAATTGCATTTAAGCAATTTCTAAAATCAATTTTACTTAAGTTGAAAATGATATTAGTTTAATATTACTTTTTATACTTTTTTCTTGCTCAGGCAAAAACAATTCCGTCTTATTGAATAATATTTTAAAAAAATATTTTCGATAATATTATTTCATGCAAATGAAATTGGTTAATTTCTGTTTTAGGTATTACACTGAGAAAAAAAGTATGATCAAAACTACCATAATATGGTAAAATTTATCATGTTTCTGACTCTTCGGGAGCACCAAAATGTGCAGTAATTTTTACCGAAGTGCTTCGGCAATTAATTTTAAAATTTAACAATAAAACATAGTTTTAGAACATGTGATAAAATTTAGTAATTTTATCATGCTAACTTTGAGCTTGGTATTAAAACCATTTATGTGGTTAAATGTACTTGAATTTTTTTTTTTATACTAAATCTGTGGTAGTAAAAGCTATAATTTTGAAAGACAGAATTTCCGGTAAACCGTTACCATGCGAAGGGAAAAAATTGTCAAATGAATGGCTTAAATACCATATATTTTCGTTTCATTAACCAAAATTATAATTGGTTTTTACCAGAAATGTCATTGCCATACAGAACGGTAATTTTATCACAATTATTTCCTCCGTGTATTATACATTTTTTTAAATGAATTTAAACAATTTAAAATTAAACATTCCTTAAATTGAAAATGGTTTAAATATTTATGATTAAATTGAACGGGATTAAAGGACTTATTTAATTTTCAGGCAATTGCGGTAACTATATCTGTTTTTTCATAGTGGCCCTTGCTAGATCTCGGGGGGTTTAAAATAAGGAAAAGCTTGGTGCTAAATAATTTTATTAATATACATATAGCACACGAACAAACATATGTTTAATTCATTAAGAAAAGGAGAAATAAAGAAGAAGGTCCATTCGGTTCGAAGTCTGAGCATCCACTGGCTTGTACGTGGTGGCGCTGTTGTAACTTAGCGATCTGGTTGCTATAATAGTACATTAACTTTCGAAGATCATTTTACCTTTTGATTTTAGCCAATAACTTAGAAAACAATTTAATAATAACTATTTTGCAATACATCAATAGGTAAGTTTCTCGTTTAGTAGAATGTTGTTGCTAGAAAATTGAGACACCAGCTTTATTAGAAATGAAACAAGGTAACTTCTTATTTGTTAAATTTCATCGTGTTCAGACTACAAAAACCATATTTCAGAATTCATAACGCCCTACTAACTTAGTCTCATGTCCACCCAAACATTCGAAATCATGACGTTTTCTGGCAATTTAAAGCCGCATACATCATATCAACGGAACATCTGTAGAAGCCATATCGAAAACTTAATACACCTTTCCATACTGAAATAGAATTTATTGTTCCGTTTGGGGCATAAAAAATGGCCAGCTCATGGTGTTCTTCTCAAACCACAGACTTAGGCTTCCTCGGTTATAGGTGCGGCATTTTACAGAAGGACGAGACGAAATAAATATCCCCAGTTATTTTTTTTATTTTTTATTTTTTATTTTTGTTCTTAAAAGTTACGACTTACTTTCGAGTATTCTATTCGCGTATTGGAAAGAGATTCGGTTGGCTTTTGAAATCTCAGATTTGTCTCGAAAGATAGTACTAATAGTTGGGGGCGTTTTTTTAAAAAAAAAATCTGATAACAATCGTAATAAAAAGACTAATTTGATTTCGGTGTTTCGATCTCAAAGGTGCATTTGTATTAAAATGCGAACGACGTAGCTTTAATTGTTTTGTTTTTATAAATGATAGAAATGTTTTACCTCCAATAATGTTCAAGCTGTTTCATAATAAAAATTCATAGCGTAGGTTTTTAATGGTTGCGCTAACCTTCAGATATATCAGGTGATTCGTTTGATTCATTAACTAATGCGAACATTTATTACATTAAGAAAGATGTGCTCTATCAACAATTACTAAAAAAATAGATTTAGAGTGTTTTTAAAGTATAAACTTAATTTGATATCAGTGTCTTTACCTTACATTAGAGACGTAATCAAATCTAATATACAGTAGAAGTAATTTAAAATTGCTGTAGCTATTTTTTCCCCTATAACTTTCCAATTCGAATAAAAATTAATTTCCATCTTTATTTTTTTTAAAATAAATACCATTGCTTGCCAAGTTTTTTTCTGTAAATTTATATTTACACACATAAATAAACATAGAATCTTTTTATAACTCTATTTCTTGATCTTTTTGTAGTTATCGTGTCTGCTTGTTGTTTATTTATAGAAAAAGCAGTACTAGTTGTTTTTTTTTAATTTTAGTGAATTTTATATTCATAGAAAATAAAATTAAAAATTATAGCGTTATAATTCAACCATAATATTTATGTACATGCTAATTACAGAATAAATATATCAGTATTAAAATAAAAAAGGTAAAAAAAGAAAAACCTAATTTGTAGTACAGAACTGAACAACCACAATTATTTAAAAAAATAATGTTTTTATAGTTGAAAATATTGGAACTAAATAAAATCCGCCTTTAGTTTTTGTCTTAAAGGGTATATATTTACAGCTCGTTTATTGACAAAACACTCATATTAAGGGGTTTAGTTCGGGCAAGTTTCTGCAGCATTCCCTTTTTATATATAATTATCATGTTTTGGGACAACTTAATATTTTTCAATTCAGATTATTGAGAATTTAAGAGCATTTACTTTAAATATTTATGCGTATGCACTTAAATTGGTTTCATAATTGCTGGAGTTTTGTCATACTCTATACTTTCATTACGAAAATTTTCTAAAACATTTATGTTATAAAAAGAAAATATGTAAATATCAAATTGGCTTTAGTTACCCCTCAATATGGAGTTTTTAAAGCTATTAATAAAGACTCAATATCTGGCTTATGTTAGTTAGTGAAGGTGTAATTAAATGCTAAAATAAATGCACATATGTATATTGCTTAAAATATTTACTAGTAAAACTAAAAATATAAAAATTATTTTTTCTTTTTTTTAAGTTTAATTTATTTATTGCTTACTTTAACAAAATTTTTATTTCTAGTAATTTATAATTATGCTATACTTTTGAGCGCAAATCAGCGAATTTTCCCCAAAACCTTTTATGATTTTTGAACACCCATATATTTATGAAAAATGTAATTTTATCTACAAAAACGATGTCTTTTTCTTTTAAAATTAATACCCAATATTAGGTGCAGACTTCGTCAAACTTCATTTTATTGCTATACTTTTGATATTTATTTTGCACATGCAAAATGAATAAGTATATGGTTTGATTGATAAAATCTGTTTATTTTATTTTGCTGAAACGAATGGGATAGAGCTTTTATCAGTTAGTTTCCGGTGCGTTTTTTTCTTGTTTTTCCCGTAAGACTAAATTATCTAACTTAGGTTTCCACTCCTTTCCAGATTTTTTTAGAAATTCGAAGACTTTTGGGACAATAAGCTACAATTTGAGGACATTTTCTGTTATCCAAGAGATTGGAAAGTTTCTAAGGACAACTATTAAACTTCGAGAACTGTTATTTAAGATTTAAGGACGTCTGGTCACATTACTCTAGGTTTCCACTTCTGGTTCATTCCTAGAGTTACAAAAATCAGTTTTGCGAGCAATATTTTATGACTTTATTACCCGTAAAGGAAAAAATTATTAATTAAAAAAACTCTAAGAAAAAAGTAAGGTTAAAACTACCTGGATAATAGATAAATCAGGTAAAATTACAGTGTTTCTGGCTCTTGAGACACCAAGAAAGTTGGTATTTTTTACCAAAACTCTTTGGTAATGATTTTGATAAATTTGCAATAAAGTATTGTTTTACAACGTGCGATAAAATTCGCTAATGTAGTTGAATTCGTAATTTTATCATGAAACTTTAGGTTTAGGTTAGGTATAGCATTATTGCAGTTTATTCGGTTAAATTCGTTTTTTAGTTTTGTATACAGAATGTCTGTCAATAGAAAATATAATTTTGAAAAGTAGAATTTCCAGTAAACTGTTACCTTATAAAAGGAAAAATTACGAAACGAACGGTTAAAAAACCGTATATTTTGGTTTTTACAACAAAATTATGTTTTTTTATTATTTTATTTATTTATTTTTAGCAGAAATACTATCACCACTGAGCACTGTGATCTCATCAGAATTTTTCTCCGTTTATAATTTCGAATTATTATTATCACATTATTATTAAAACTCGTAAAGAAGATCTCTGAACAGATTTTGTAGGCAAGAATGTCCCATTATCATCTTCCTTAATACTGTTAGAAATTTTAGTAGAATTCAAATTAATAAAGTACACTAGGGATCTCAAAATATTATTTTAGTTTGAAAAAATATAAAAATTCCTATGAAATTCAAGGAATTTTTACTGGAAAAGGTGGGACAAGAAAATAAAAAGAATCTGGGCGATTCCGAGAGGAAATATTTAGGGTATTATAAAAAATCGCCTTGCTACTTCTCTCTTTTTTCTCGGACAATCAAAAAAATTTAAATACTTTAGTCTTACCTTTCTCACTAGTGCTTCTTCAGATTTATATAGAAGCTTTTCCTTCATATGTCTTTTCCTTAATAGATATTAATTAGCTAACGAACCGTAAAAAGTGTACCCATTTTATCTCAGTTTTGACAAAGATCCTAAATATATGCGAAGTGTTTCTTAAAAATATATTTTAATAATTCTTATCAAAGATCAAAATGAAAAAAAAAAAAAAAAATACATATTGAGGCCTCAAATTAAATATTAATCGAAAAAACATCAAGAAACGCTTCTGAAATCTAAAAAAACGCCTTACAGACACGATAATAAACAATAAAGCTAGTTTGATTGAAGGAAGAAACAGAGAGTTGAAAGACGATTATTAAAAACACCTTCACCTTAAGCTCCAATGAAACTTGTTTTGATGTTTATTACATTCGCTTTCCTCTACTGTGTCAGATTTCGACAGCGTTTTCAAGTTTTCCTCAGTTGAATATCATTTTACGAATGTGCAGGTATTTTTAGTTTCATTTTTAATAAGGATTCTAAAAATACAAATGAAGGGTAATCTTAATGGAACACCATGGATAATAATTATGGTGGAATAGCCTGTCCTTTTTAAATTACACAACAAAACTATCACATTTTTGATTTCCCACTAAAACAAAATACACATATAGTTTGCATGATGCTTTCAAAAAAGATCGAGTCACTTTTCCTCTATGCTATTCTTATGGACTTGCAAAGCAATCAAAAGACTATCATAATTCGTGGATTACTATTGTTTTTAACAATACTTTGACAGGAGGAACACACAGAGATTTTCCCAAATATATTCTGCCTGTTATCGAGCTTTGCGTATTATTTGCTGAACAGCTTTGGGCAAATTTTTTTTTCTCGAAGCCACTCCCAAGACTTCAGATTTTAAGTATCAAATCAAGCTGGTTGTCACGCGCACCCACGATTAGATGTTGTTTCGTACCCCCCACTGATACACGTAGGCCAGAGGGAATGGTTAGGAGAGCCTTTTTTTTTTTTCTCCGGCCGTTTCTTTACTCTTTTCGGCTTCTGTTTACTCTTTCGTTTTATTTATTTCTTTGATGGAAAAAAATCCCAGTTTGTAATTATTTTTCAAAATATTTATATAATTGTATTTTTGTTGTTGTTGATACGTATATCTCTGTACAAAATTAGTCCTAATTTTGATTCGTTTCATAATAAGAATTAAAGGCAAGAGATGGTTTCTTCAGCTTTACTTATAGTTTTTTTTAACTTTACATGTTTGTTTTTTTAAGTAATTCAGAGTTGAGTTTTTTTTAAGTACTTCCTGTTGAGTTTTTAAAACAAAATAATAATAAAAAATGTTTGCATTTTCCCAGTTAATTTTAGTTAATTTCCCAGTTAATTTCATACATGAAACATGAATTTAGTACAGATCATGTACAGAAAAATTGTGTTGGTTAAGAGAAATATAATATAGTGAAAGAACAATAAAACGGAAATAGGAAGCAAGTAGAAAGGGAAAAAATGATAAACGGAGAATACGATACCGAAAAATGGAGATCAGAATTGATTGTCTGAAGGTGAAATCTTCGAACAAAATAAAAAGTCTTCATAATTTTTCTTATCATTTTCTCAGTTAATGTCATGATATTTATGCATGAAACATTAATTTGTACAGACCATGTTCAGAAAAATTGCAATTTGGGCATTTGTTTGTTCAGAAGGATATAATATAGAGAAAAAAAATTATGAAACAGAAAACAAGTAGAATGGGAAAAATGATAAAAGGAGAATATGATACCAAAAATGGAGATCAGAATTGATTGCCTGAAGGTGAAATCTTCAAACAAAATAAAAAGTCTTAAGAAATTTTTCTTAGAATTTTCCCAGTTATTGTCATGATATTTATGCAGGAAACATTAATTTGTACAGATTATGTACAGAAAAATTGCAATTTGGGCATTTGTTTGCTCAGAAGGATATAATATAGAGAAAAAAATTATGAAACAGAAACAGAAAACAAGTAGAATTGAAAAAAATGATAAAAGAAGAATATGATGCCAAAAATGGAGATCAGAATTGATTGCCTGAAGGTGAAATCTTCGAACAAAATAAAAAGTCTTAAGAATTTTTTCTTAGAATTTTCTCAGTTATTGTCATGATATTTATGCAGGAAACATTAATTTGTACAGATTATGTACAGAAAAATTGCAATTTGGGCATTTGTTTGCTCAGAAGGATATAATATAGAGAAAAAAATTATGAAACAGAAACAGAAAACAAGTAGAATGGGA
Source organism: Parasteatoda lunata (assembly GCA_949128135.1). Classification (NCBI taxonomy): domain Eukaryota; kingdom Metazoa; phylum Arthropoda; class Arachnida; order Araneae; family Theridiidae; genus Parasteatoda; species Parasteatoda lunata. Next base: position 87,089,956 of record OX421973.1, read on the forward strand.
AAAATGATAAAAGGAGAATATGATACCAAAAATGGAGATCAGAATTGATTGCTTGAAGGTAAACTTTTCAAACAATATAAAAAAATTTTAAAGATTATTTTTTAGTATTTTCTTCAATTAAGTTCATGAATTTCGTGAAATTTAACATAAATGCATTGCAAAATTTTTATTTGGGTAAAATATAGTTGAAAAACAATGAAATGAAAATAGTAATGGCGAATGGAAGAAAATAATATAATGAAATGTAGAACACGAAATTAAAAAAAAAGGAACGTAAAACCGTAAATAACAGATAAAAAAAACTGGAATATCATTTTCAAATTTTAATAATAGTATTTACTAAATCAAAGCAACACAAAGATTAAAAAAAAATATTAAGTAATCCATGTGTGACTGCGCTAATAAGTAAATGGGAAAAAATGTCTCAGTTTGAACTTTGTGTAATCATCTTGCAGAAAGTTTCACTTAAATTCCGATTTATTGAAAAAGTTCCTATAAATTCTTGGTTATAAAATTTACGATTTTTGCATTTTTTGATGAAACTAGAATAGAATTAATATGCATTTATGTAATGAAGTAGAACAATGCAACTGATAAGAACTATGAAATAGAGAATTTGAAATCGAAAAATAGCATGGGAAATCATGCATTATGTTTCATGCAAAAGAAAAAGTTTTAGGGATTTTTTTTTCAGTTTTTCTTCATTTAATTTTATGACCTCTAACATAAAGATATTGTAAAATAACTTTTGTGCACTGGAATATGAATCTAAAATTTTTATAAAAGTAGAATAAGCTAAATCAAAACTAAACCGAAATAAGTTGGAAAATATTTTTTTTTGCTATTTTATCCTACAAAGAAATGTAGTTAATAGTAGATTAAGTTAATGAAGAAAAGAAAAAGAAAATGTCTTAATAGGGACATTACGAATAGAAATCACTGATAGAAATCACTGCCTAAAATCTGGTTAGAAACATTTCTACATATTTTCAACTTAGTAAAAACTATTTTTCTTTTTATCATCTTGTGGCCCGGAAATCTATGAATGAAATAGAATAGAAAAGAATAGATAGAAAATACTATAAAATTTCAATGTAGGCAGCCCAAGTTCATCAATGTTGAAGTTGGAACAATTTTTTTTCTCTATTCAAAAATTCATACAATTTGAATTTTACGATTGGAGACTTTTTATTGTTTTAATAGTTTCAATCGAATTTTAAAAAAACGACCTTTTTAAAATTTAATTTTTTCAAGAACCATTCGACCGATTTCACTTAAATTTTTTGCATGAGACTGTCTTTGGAAAAACGGAATTTATAATTATGTGCTAAAATTTTTCAATTCACTCAAAAAATTCTTGGGATAAAATCGAAATACGCAAAAAATGAAATTAATATTAAAGGGTCCAAACTTTGGACCGCTCTCCTGTCCAAACTATTGGCACCATATTTCCCAGATTGCGGCTACTCGCTATGTTTTGGGGTTGAGAAATTCAACTCCGTCGAGAGAAAGGTATCTTTATTCAGAGAAAGTACGATTTTGTGTCTCTCTTTGTAACTTAAAATATCGTCTGCACTAATTAATTAGCATATTTGAACTCATCCCCTTGAACCTTTAAAATTTAGTCCTGGAATGCTAAATTTCACCTACCCTTCAAGGGTCTGAAATCCAAATCTCCCGAAAAAAAGTTATGTTTATTAAGAAAAAGTACTTTTCTTCTGACCAATTTTGTAACTTAAAATATCATCTGCATGAATTAATTAGTATATATGAGGTCACCTCCTCAAACCATTAAGATTGAGTCCCAGACCGTAAAGATCCAATCTTCAAATCCAAGAATTTCAAAGTGGTCCGTTTTTTTTTTTTTTTTTGTACTGTACATCTACACAATTGGGAATTGCAACCAAAAATTATTACAATGGTGATAATTAGTAGCCTAAGAAATATCCATAAACCTCTTTAAGTCCATATTCTTATAAATTCAAAACTCTGACTTACGAGAGTAAGATCACAAACAGTTTTACTGAAACAATGTTTTTTGAATGTGTACAATTAAAAAAAAAAAAAAAAAACTTTTAACTTGCATTATAAAACATTGGTAGATAAAACTCTAAAAATGCAATTACAAAAAAAAAAAAAAAAAAAAAAAAAAAAAATTACAATAGATGATAAATAGGAAGAAAAAAGTAAGTTTTCGTTCTTATGTTCTATCGATATCAAACTATCCTCATGTATATACATAAATTTATTTTCCTAAACACGAACGTACTACGTTTTTTTTTTTTTCTGATCTACCAAACTTATGAATGAAATTCGTAATACGATACAGTTTATCCCTTCAAGTAAAGTGACGTCTTCGAACACGTTATTCTTTTTTCCCCCACCCCCGGATCTTATTCGTCTGTGGCATGGAAGTCCCAGATGAGTTCCCGCACCCTAACATCAGGCTCAATTTTGTAACGGAGGTGATGAGTTATTCTCAAAGAGTTTAATGAATTACAATAGCTATTTCGTATATTGGATATTTCGGTGAATATTTGGAAATGGCTTAATTATTATTTACGTACATTGCAAATAATCTTGGATTGGTTATTTTTGCGGTTGAAGTTGATTTTACTTAAGTTATATGAATTTTGAATTTTTATAACATCTCAAATTGGAAGAAAAAAAATGTGACATTAATTTATTTAAAGTATTTAATCAAAAAAGGACAAATAGAGGGATTTGATTTTAGCTGGCTGTAGTTTGATTTACTAGAATGGGATTAAAAAGGTAAGTTTTTTACTTTTTTTTTAAATGACTTAGTGATTCATGTATCTATTAACATATTGTTTAATGACATTATTAAAAACAATTTAAATATTACCTATTAAAAATTTTGCATAAAAATACAATGTGAATTTTTTAAAAATATTTAATCAAAGTTTGAGAATAAAAATTATTGAAATGTAAAATGAATACTTTTTAAATGAATTCATATTATGGGGAAAATATATAGTGCGAAAAATAGTAAGTAACCAGTTCTAATGAACAATAAATTCTAAAATAAATAAAATTTTGCGTGGTTGTTGAATGCATATTTATTTATCTGCAAATTTTTCCATCACTGCAATATTTTAGTTTTATTTTAGGTGTATTTAAAAAGGAAATTTTTTTGATATTTTTTAATTAAGTAACTATATATTTTTTAAAATTTAATAACTTTATTTAATACATTTAATACATTATTTAATACATTTTTATCGATGTTATAATACGAAATGCTGTTTTAATTATTTCATTTAAAATTATAAATATAATATCATTTAATTATTTTTACACTTAAAAAATTATAATTGCATTCTTATTCGTTCTTATAATAGGTTTTATCATAAATATAATGTGGTTCTGTTTTTCTGTGATAACTGCATTTGATTTTTTTTTCTCTGTAGTATTTATTTTTTTTTCATTTATGTTTTTGCAATTTTTTAAATTACATATTTCTCAAAATCTATGAAAGAAATGGCGGCGTGAAATTTTGAATAGAATTTAGATACATTTATATACATTTGCAAACATATTTGTCATTAGATATCTCTATTATTTAACTGGTTTTTTTCAAAAATAATTTTTTGCATCTGGATAAGAAAACATAGTAATGGTCATGGATAACAACCTATTGTAAGTATAGAAAATACAAAAACAAATAAAAGTGCGAGTATTTTAAGCCTAAAAATAAACAGAGCTTAAAAATTTTCATTTTAAACTATGGCAGCCTAAAATATAATGAAAAATTGGAAGAATACATGTTCATATGCCTCATAAAATATTTTAAAATGGTTATTGTTTACTTATCAAATGAGGTCCAATGATAATGACTTCGATACTTTGGTAATTTTTAACTTAATTTTTTTACATAACTAACTTAAACATTTTTACATAATTTTTAACCAAAAGCACAAGGGAATTCTCATATCAAACATAAGGACAAAGTCGGCTTTTTGAATTAGACTCGAGCGCATGGTGAGGAAAAATCACGAAAACTTTCGATGTTTAGAGCAACGGTAAGAGAACTACAGAGACTCTACAGAGTCTTTCGAGGGTCTTGGGTCAACTCTTAGAAAAATTCAAAAGAATGCAATAACTTATAAAAGTTTCAAATGTAAGCCCCCGACGATTTAGAGAAAATAAACTTAAAAAAGTTTTTCGGATAAACTTGTCATTATTTTTCGCACACATTGTCCTGATGTAATATTTCAAACTAATAAGTGCCTTTACGATAAAAGTTGTCGGAGATTTTCGCTTGTTGTTGTCGACGTATGCCTGTTTAGGCAGAGGGGGTGCGATTGTTCTTGTTTTTCCAGTGGCGCCATCTATGGCCAAGAATTTGACTTCTGCCACATCATACGTCACACCCGTTTATAGGGCGGAGCCATTCATACATCCATTCATTCATCCACAGATCGTAATTTTGACCTGAATCAGAGAACGATCGATCTCCAATCCAGTACCCCCTGAAGTATTGATTTGTTATGGGGACATGGAGGACTTTTGCGACTCGACAGATTTAACGTGCATCAGTCACTTTACTACACGGGGAGTCTTCGGCCGGCGGGGTTCGAACCCACGAACTCTCGGACATGGGCTCAGCGCCCTACACACCAGACTATCCCGGGCCTAGATTTTCGCTTCAATGAATTAAATGAATTTCAGAAGTTGTAATTAACAAACTATCTTAATTTTAGAAGTTGGATGTCACCTTAGCTTTAAAAGTGTTGCAGTCAGATCAAAACATAAAATACAGAATATTAACATGTTTTGGAAAATTTGAATATTTTGTTTGTTTTTAAGCTAAATTTCAGATATTAAATAATTGATTTAACAGTCTTTATTTCTATTTAAAAAAAAAAAGCTCGTGTGAGTTTATGCATCAAAAATTTTAAGAATATAATCTACCAATGTTGAATTGTAAGAAGGTTCTGTACTCTTACTTTCCTCGAGGAATTTTGCGCGAAATTAAGTTTCAATATTTTTCTTTACATGATAGTTTTTGTCATATGTGTCATTTCATTTGTTTTATTTTGAACCAGAACTAGTTACCAAAAACTGTTTTTAAAAAAATTCTAAATTATTCAGACACTATCTCATTTTAAAAGTAATGCATTTTAACTATATTGACTTTTCATAAAATTTTTAGTATTGAAAAGCAATATTGGTTTTACCTTATTTTAAAACTAATGTCGCAAATGACGCAAGTCCAATATTAAGTGGGTTTTTTTTTGGAGGGACGTCGTAACATGTATGAAATTTTGAATTTTAATAAAGTCAATATAATGTCCAAAACATCTTGTAAATTTCGATAAGTATCGCGCCAACATTCCAAAAATTTGGCTAAATTTTAAACTATTATACCTACAAATCATGCCAACGTCCAATATTTTTCTCTTTTTATTTTAAATTTTTCCTAATCATAACTCGGAAGATACTCAACCAATTTATTTTAAATTTTGAAATTTAGAAAAAAAAGAGGAATAGATTTAATACTAATAAAATATTTTTTGCACCCTTACTGTAGTGCAGAGCAAAAACTCCAGATCAAATTACTGTTCAAAGTACCAGCACTCAAGCGTGCCAGTACATTTTGCTATAAATTCTATTTCAACCGTGAAATTTCATGGTATAAAAAAAACTTGATTTACCATAATTTTTACTGTACAGTCTTTGAATCTTCGTAATTTAACAAATATTATTGTAAAATTACAATCTACGGTAGAAATCCTTTTTGCGATAAAATGGAAGTTACGGATAATGGCACTGAGTACTTTTTACCTTATTTTGATGCGGATATTCTTTTTTTTTATAGTGTATCATTATATATATATATATATATATATATATATATATATATATTATTAAAGTAGACCATCGTAGCAGTCACATTGCATATTTTACCCCTTGTATATTTATCCCCATATCAGTATGATCTATTTCTTCTTAATTATGCTTTAATTTCATAATCCGCTTCTTTTATAATAATGTTTACACAGCGAGTGATTTATGCTGAGTAGCAATTTTTAGGGAAAACACGACCTTGTCATTTCACAAATCCTAAATTGAAAGGTTGGTGCGATGATGATATGTAAAGGATTTTCCATTCTAATCTTTATAAACCTGTGGGGAGAGTAGAAATCGACAATGCCAACTTTCATTTACCTCAAAAATGAATCGAGTTAGCACGTCTAAACCGGGAGGGGTGTGTTAAGTTCACCGGATCTGAGCGATTGTGTTGAGAACTGTATTAAGTTCACCGACTTTTGAGCGTTTGCCATGAGAGCTGTATTGAGTTCACGGATGTGTGTGTGTAGTTTCTCCTGTGCTGCTATTAGCAATTGAGTGTACGCAGGATTCCGTTGTGAATAAATGGGAAAGAGAAGCAACAGCGCGAGAAGGAGGACGACGCTGTCACAAATAGCAAGTCAACTTTTCAATGTGTATTATCCATCGATAGGCATGTTCATTGCACGTCCGCATATCACCAATGTGGGTAAGGTCGTAGTTATGGAAAATGTCAACCTTCGTCTATCAAAAGGTACCACAAGATGGAATCGAGTTAGCGTGTCTTTTATACTAGAGAATTGATATTTAATAATCGTAGTGGTAGTTACACCACAAACCTATCTAATAACGTTTTTGTTTTTAAAAGAAATTAAATCAATAATAAAAATCACAAATTTTTCGAATGATAAAATATTTTGTTAATTTGGTGATTGTTTATTATTTATTAAATAAAGGGTTTTGCTTTTTTTTTAATTGGGAAGAAGAAAAATTCATTAAACTAAGAAAATCGGTAAATCGAGGTCCGTTAAACCAACTTCAGACAATACTTCAGCTAATGAGATAACTTTTTAATACTATACTGAAGCATGTAAATTCGCCCCTATACTCTTTTATCGTCAAATTTTTAAAAAAAAACGCCACTGTTCTACGCTGTAATTAATTACTGAACAACGATAAAAATCCTCGCACGAAACACCTGCCTTTTTTGAAAATGCTTCATGATCGAAACGTGATGAACTCTAGTCGAAATCAATTAATCTAGTAACAAACACCTAAAAGAGACAATTTCCTCGAGTAGTGAGGTTGCAAAGTTTAATGCTAATAAGCAACATTTAAGGTTAATTCTCGAACAATGCAGTTAAGTTTAATCTTAAAGACACGAGTGTCCATGGAAGTTTTTTTGAAAGTTTATGTAACGATAGGAGTATCGTATTTTAAAGGGTGACAAGAAGTAACATGGATTACTTTTCATACACCAAAAGTTTTTAAATTTTCACATTAAATATTTTATATTAGAACCATCGGTGAGCATTCGAACCAGTTCTTTGGGTTTACGACTGATAATTTTTCCCTCCGTATTGGGAGAAATTTGCCTTCGTGGAGGACTTTTTGATGGAACTCAATCGCCCATTTAAATGACATTTTTACTGTAAAATAATGGCCACTTTATTTACCAGATTTGGATCTAATGGATTCTCCGTTTGTTCCATCTTAGAGACAAGGGTTAAGGTTAGTTTTCAAGAAGGTTTGGCGATCCTAAAAAAGTTTCTCGTGGAAAGAATAGAGCAAAAAATTTGCTCACGCTTTGCGATTCATATCATACAATTTTGTGAGACGTTTAAAACTTCGTGTTCAAGGTAATGATGATCCTTTTAAAATTTAAAAAAATATATATAGCAAGCAGAAATGCTTTAATATTTAGTTGAAATTTGGGTTATGCAATTTTAATAAGAATTAAAATCTTAGTGTATATCTGACGTAATTATTTCTAGTTACTCTGTAATACTCTTGATTAATTTTTCTTTGAAAATTATATTCTGTAAAGAAAAGTATACTTTAATTTCACGTATTTGATTAAACCTTTTCGTCGAATTAAGGAATTAACTATCTTCACTTGTTTGACAGGTAGTATTTTGTCAAAAGCATTCGGATTAATGCTTATTGAAAAACGCAATCGACTCAAAATGCAGCGTGAAATCGGGAGATTATGAGTCAATTAGTTTAATGGAATCACTGGGATTCGAACCAGGAAATCTTATTTCAAAAGCGAGTGCACTTACCCTTATGCCATGACACAGTCATACACTACAATCGGCTGTACAAATATTCGAGAATTTCGTAAATGCAAGTGTTTTGCATTTTCAAAAATGGCAGTTTTATTTCTTACATTTTATGATATCGGTTTTCTATTTCTGGCTATTTAAAACAACTAAAACTAACTAATAAAAATTTCTATTTTTTATTACATTATATATGTAGTTTTTTTTATTTAATAAATGCTATTTATCAAATAAAAACAAATTGCTTAATCGACTCCACATTAGAATCAGAAGCGTTTAGAATTAAAATAATAATCTAGTATTACATTAATAGTAATCATTAACAAAGAAAAGTTTATAAAATAAAATAAAACATTTCTGTGACAAATGCCAGTAAAAGTTAAATACTAGTCATAATAATAAGTTACAAAATATTTTTAACATTAAAAATCCGAAATATATAACTGCTGTTGATTCAAAGTGTCAGAAGCATATGTAACTGTTATTTAAGTGTATCTATTTAGTGTATTTTATTTTTTCATTTGTAATTATTATTTTAACAATTTGTATTGAGTAGCGCATTGCATGACCAATGCTCGGAAATTAATGTTTTTTCCTTCTTTTAAACTAAAAATTATGAAGTGAACCACAGATTCTTGCATCCTAAATTAGTAAAAAAATATAATTTTTTGTTGCTCTTACAACACAAATAAAATTTCAAACTATATCATTAGTTTTACGTTTTACTTCAAGAAGCAATTGCTTTTATGTTGGATTTTAATCATTAATTTATATTATTAAAATAAAACATTGATGTAGATTATAATTTTAACAATTATTCTAATTCCTAAAATGGTTAGTTTTAACAAAATCATTTGATAAAAACAGACCAACATAAATAAACCGCAACTAATAACACAAGAATATTATGGTTTTACTTCTAAGAGTTTTCCTCAATGTTAAAACACAACTCAAAACAGACACGCTTAACCAATTAACAGTTAAACTTATATTTGCTGTAGTCATTGTGTGTTTTGACAATGAAGAAAGGATTTGTTTCTAGAACCTAAACTATAAGAAGCTATTGATTGTGTTGCGCGCTGCACTTAACATACATTTAGTATCTTTTGAAAAATCTGTAGATTTTTATGGTTAAATAAAATTCAATAATTATGATTTTATACGGATTTTTTTTTACTATTAAATCCACTGATTTTTACTTATTAATTGTTATTTTTTTGGTTAGATTAACAATGGGAAAAAAAAGGTTATATTTTTGTATGTTTGTATTTTTGTATCAATGATTTATTTTGAATTTTGTTATTTATATTGTTATTTATGTGTTTATTTTGGAATTTTGTTAATTCATTTTCTATGAACTCATCATTATCTATTGATTCAAACATAATTCAAATAATGTAAACAAGCCACTCTTTTTCTTGTTAATAAGAAGATCATCACTCTTTTTCTTGTTAATAGATTCAACAAAATTCATCGTTATGTTTTGATTATATAATGTAATTGATCGATCAATTACAACAATGATTTAAACCCATTGTTAATTTTTGTTGATATCAAATAGGCGTAATAGTCTCAATTTGCTAAGCTTAACAATGGAAAAAATAAAACTTTGAATGCAAACAACAGAAATAAAAATAATAGATAAGGAGATTACAGTCTAAGAAATTCTTAATCAAATTAGGGTAAAAAAAGTACTGACACGACAAGTGCATAATCCATTAACTCCATTTTACCATGAAATTCATTTTTACCGTAAAATTTCATAACATATTTTCTTAAATTTTAATTACAGTGATTCAGTTATTTCGTAGTAATTTGATTTATCGTAACTTTTACAGTAATATTTTTTAACTACAGTAATTCAATTATTTTATAGCAACTAATACTGTTAAAATTACGATATATCTGTTTTTTGTTTTTGTTTCTGAAAATATTTAATGGTAAAAAGTACTGATACTCTGAGTGCTTGTACTTTTGACCATTATTTGATCCAGAGTTTTTACAGTGTTAATTAAAATGTAATACATTGATGCATTAGAAGAAAAAAAATTAATCCATTTGTTACATTTTGTTTATTTTAAATCAGATATGCGTGTGTTGCAATTTGTCACATTTAACAATAGTCACAAACAATGAGATTTGATTGCAAGTAAATAAATAGGAACAAGTAAGATCAGATTTCAGAGTATTTTTCAGTTACGTTTTTTTAAGTCAGTAAATTAATAAATATCGTTTTTTTCTGAAATATTGAATTTTCATATTGTTGGTTTCGAAATTTCAGAAAACAATTTGTAAGACGGGAAGGGATAATATTTTAAGTACTTAATATATTTAAAGTAGCATATTTTAAGTGTATCGAATAAAATTGTAATCGCATTCAATTTTTTTAAAAATTTTGTTTGAGAAATTCAATAATAATTGATGCTTTTAATAATAACTTCAGAAAAATTGATAGCGTTATTTTTATTTTAACATTAATTGAAATGTTTCTATTTACATTTGAAATAATTTTATTAACGATTTAACATGTTAAATATATTCATCTAAAAATAGTTGCATTGAATTATTAATAAATGTTGTTCTTTATTACATTTCCACACAAAAGTTTGTAAATAATTAAATTCATTCACAATCAAATATTTGATTTGAATATAATAAAAGTTGTTATAAATTAAAAACAAATTTTTTTTATGTTCCAATATCAGTATTTCCCGCGCAGAAATAAGTCAGTACAAAGTTGTTGGGTTATCGTTGCTTACTTTTTTTTACAAACTAATTAAATAATCGAAAAATAAACAAAGCCGAACTACTCTTCCATAATCATTGATAAAAAGTACTTTTTAGTCGAACTTGGAAATAGAAAAGAACACATTTTCAACCGAATACTCAATTCGAATTTTTAAAAAAAAGGTATTTATAAATAATTTATGTCATGAAAATAGTTTCTATCAGTTTTAGTGGCAACTAGAAAAAAGAACTGTGTCTACTAATTTTAAATATTCATCACAACATAAACTTTCATCGCAATAGTAAAGTATTTGCTTATAATATTATGTTGTAAAAATGAGGACATTCATTTTTGCTAATTTTGAACATATTTGCTAATATCAAAGTTTTCCAATGTTGAAACATTGAGTTTTACGCTAAATAAATATAATTCTTGCGAAATAGTTCTTTTTTCCTTTTTCAAAAAAAATTAAAAAAAAATTTTTGGTAACTGAGTAATGGGCTACTGCTAATTCTAATAATGAGGATGATTCCTAATCAGAGTTACCGATCACAAGTTCAATTGTGATTATAAGTAGTCAAAATTTCCTATTCACGTCTAAGACTATTAATTTCAAAGATCTATGATAACAAACATTATAAATCTATGACTATAAGTATAGAAAGTAATAATTATAGATACTAAGTACTATTTAATGCTTAGATGGAAAGTACTATTTAAGTACTAATAATTACTGAATTACGATTAAAAACTAACTGAGAAAACACTGTATAGTAATGACTGCACTGTAATGAGATTTTTAATAAAGAAAACCACAAGTTTGGTATGAAAAATTAAATTAAAATACATATATGGAATTTTAAACCATTCATTTGGAATTTTTCCATTATACGGTTACCTCAAATTATGGTAACGTTTACTGAAAATTCTGGTTTTAAAAATTATAGTTATTATTGTTACCACACATTTATTAAGAAATACTAAGCTTAAAAAGTATCTTTAACCTAATTAATGGTTCTTATGCTAAGTTCTAAGGTAACATGATAAAATGACTATATTTTAACACATTTACGGAATTTTATCACACATTATAAAACTATATTTTACCGTTAATTTTGCCTGAATCAAATTTCGGTAAAAAAAAATACTAAGCATTTTGGTGTTCCGATGGAGCCAGAAACATGGTAAGTTTTACCATATTCTGGCAGTTTTGACCATACTTCTCTTTTCAGTATAATATAGTTCTACATTTTCAAGTACTACGACTGCAATTAACACAGTTATCGGATTAAAAGTATTATAAATCTATTATTACAAAAACTGAAGATCTTCAAAAACAAGTTTAAAGTTTTTTTAATTTTTATTATTATTATTACAAATGTTGATTTGTAAAGCAGTTCCGTAAAATATACGGCTTTAAGCTAGCAGCTGGGTTAGTTGTGTGAAACATACAAAATAAATCCATAGCTTAAAGTCTGTTAATCATACAAAAACAAGATGTATCTGAAAAAATTACGAAGAAAATCAGTAGTAAGAATGGTTTTTTGCCATGTCATTACAAGCCTTTTCTGTAAAGACAGCTAGGAAAATCAGTAGTCATGTAGGTTTTTTATCAATGTAAAATCAACAACTTTTCTGCGTGAAAGTTAAAAATTAAATCTTTAATCATTACAGGTTTTAACCATATTTAAACAAGTTTTCTTTGTAAAAATTACGAAGGGAATTTTCCCTCGCACCAGATGTGGTAATTCTAAATGAGGTCGACGAGAACTGGGAACAGAATTTGTATAGACAAATCATAGCTGGAACCTGAATCTGAGTTTGAGAGGAGAGTACTTTAAACCCTTGATTCACAGCAACTCTAGTGTTTCTTTATTTTATTTCATAACCGTCGTTGAGTAGCCAACTCAATATTGAGTTTACGACTACCAATGTTAAACTCCGTAACTTGGTAATTTTGAGCCTTACCCAGAAGACAAGTGAACTCCTGGATCAAGTATTGGGTGGAATTCGCCTTCACGGAGGACTTTTTTTGATGGAACTAGCCTTCATTTGCTTTACATGAGGAGGAAAACCATGAAACCCTCCTAGGGTTAGCCTGTCGCAAGGGGACTCTAAACCATGGTCTGTCTAAAACTGAGAATATTTTGCATCAGCACTGTGGTCGGAGCGAGACATGTGCGGAATTCGCATCGACCAGACATCGTTGGGATTCGAAACCAGGTCACTTTATTGGGAGACATCATATTCATTTATAAAAATGTTTAATTGTATCGTTGCACACCTTTATAAAAATAAATCATAGAAAATATAGTTAAAATGATTTGAAAAAACATTATCGTACAGTAAACAAAATTGTATGGCAAAAACTAGAGTTTAAACAGCCGGCATTAGTTCCTTTATGTCCCAGTATAGTCCCAGATAAACAACATTTTGTCAACAAAGCAACTTTAAACCGCAAAATATACGGAAAATGTCCGGGTGAAAACGGAAATTTTTTGCAGTAATAGATCTAATATTTCAAGTATTACAGATGATAATAATTATTATGAACACAAATATCACGAATATTATAAATTAACTATTACAATTATTACAGAGCTATGCTCACAAAATTATAATTATAATAAAATAACTCATATAGCATTGCAGAATCTTTAGCATAGAATCAGCCTTTATCAAGAAAACCTTAACAAGGTTTATAAATGATAAACAAATTAACCAGGCAAGCTCAATATATATATAAATTGTAAAGGTTTATACGTATTATATATATTTTTGTAATTGTTTCTTTATACAATCTTTAAAAAAAAAGGAATTATGACTAACCAGCCAACCTAATTGCGTTAATTTAAAAGAAGCTGCAATGTCTTAAGGTTACTTGTTATCTCTGGGATATAGTTCAGAATTTCTGAAACAAACATTAAGGTTGATTGTATCGCAAATTTTATAAATAGTAAGTTAGAAGTATTACAGTTCTATGAAAATAAGTATTATAAATGGAAGATCATTAGAGTCTGATGATAAAGGAGTACTTACAGATATTACAGATTGAAACTCATATATATTAATAATCTGGGATTCGAAGTATCATAAATCTACTTTCAAAAATGATTAAGATTTAGTATTACTAATCTTGTACATCGATGATCACAAGTATTTTAAATCAACGATTACAAGTTTTAAAAATCTATGATCAAAAGTAGCTATGACAACTAATGTTGATTACGATTGTGATTGATTGTATAATTATACATTGTAATTTATAACAAATAATTAGATAAGAATGATTTAGATAATAATAATTTAGATAATAAATAATTATAATGGGATTTACTCTTAATAAAATAGTATTTGATAACTACAATCACTTACATTTGGAAAACTCCTGTTATGAGAGAGAATTATTTAAATCAATGTTACAAGATTATACTAAGTAGCTTACATTAGCATTTTTATTAAAACTATAATTTAATACCAAAATGACACTTGTATTTCAAACAATATATATTCTCTATTCTTCTACAATTTTCGGCGCAATGCAATGGATAACTTTAAATATATCATTCTCTGTGCACAGCATAAATCAGCCAAAGTTCTTTTTTGTCTTGTCTATATATGCGACAAAAAATGTTTCTTTTTTCTTTTTTTTAGAGAAATAATTGTTGTAGGCAGTATCACCTGACCTCTCCCACTTACAACAGTTTTAATGCTTGTGACAGAAGCCATACGACCGTTTCATTTGTCAAATGCTCGTAACAGTAGCTATATTTTTTAATCGGATTATGTGGTTATTCATCAAATGAATGTCCAGAGTTAGAAATCGTAAAAACGGTACACGCCGTTCGTAAAATTTAAAGATTTATTACTTGTTTCCTTGTTTTCTCTCCCGTTTTTTCACTTGGTTCGAGTACAATTATTAGAGTTTCTACCTCGTGATTTCTATTTTATGGAGCACTTAAATATGTGGTTTAGGTACGCCATAAAACAAACTCTGAGCTTCATTTGATTGCTCAGTCTTTAAGAAAAAAGTAGTAAATGACATGTGAATAAAATTAAGTACCTTTAGAGTAACACGTTAAATAAATACGATTAAGGTACTTTAGAAAATAATTTTAATATTGTTTTTGAGCACTAATTCTTATATACTGTTAAAAATAAGGTTTTAACAGGCTTGTTAAGTTCACGTTAAATTTATCATTCAGTTTAAAAATTATTTTAACAAGAGTTATAAATGTTTGCTTGTTTTTAAAAACAAACATTGATTGCAAAGGGAGCTCTATAAATTGCGTAATAAAGAGTAAATTTTGTCATATAAACCTACTTTGAAAGAATAAACTTAAATGAATTAAGTGATACTAAATAATAAGTCTTTTACTTTTAACGGAATGAAATGTAAGCCAATCATTATAAAAGGTGTCATGAAAATTTTCAAAATTTACTCAAAATTTTCTATCACACAAATTTCCATCGTATAATTAATAATTGAAGATTGTGCTTATATATAATAAGTTTAAAATTTTCTATGTTGCTTTTTATATTACATAAAAAAACAACCAATATATAAAAAACAACAATAAATAAAAACAATATATAAAAAAACAACAATATATTAATTCAACAACAGCTTGTAAACTTACAATAGAGCACAACAAGAAATTATGATAAATTATTATTGCACCATGCATATATTTCGATCTACTCTATAAAAAATCCGGATTAAATTACATTTTTAATCACCGGTACTTTGGGTGCTTCATACGGGAATTCCAATTTAACTTAAAATCCGTTTTTACAGTAAAATATTTTTTTTTTACAATAATTAATATTTATAGTTTTAATGTAATTTAATTATTACAGTAAAAATTACTGTATAGCAGAATTTTTTCCGTAAAATCTTCAGGAAAATGGATTTTATTGCAAATGAGAGTCGATTCTTTTTTCTTTAATTTCATCTGAAATGTTTTACAGTGTAGGAATAATTAGTAACTTTAATAAGTCATAAATACGTTTGGAAAAAAAGAATGGCCAAAACTACCAGAATATGGTAAAACTACCGTGTTTATGTCTCTGAAGGAACACTAAAGAGCTCGGTAATTTTCACAGAAATTGCTTTTTTCAAAATAAATACTCCTTTATAATAGTTGTTAAAATTTTGTAATTTTATCATAATACATTAGAGCATGGTCAATTATTTGGTTTAAATTTAATTTTAACTTTTGTAATATTTGCTTAATGTGTGATAATAAGAAGTATAATTTTGAAAACTAGAATTTCCGGTAAACCGTTAGCATATGAACGAAAAATTGCATAAGGAATAGTTTAACTGCGGTATATTTGATATGAGATTTGGTTTTCAATACCTGAATTTTTATTGTTTTTTTACAAAAAATGCCATAACTCCTCAGTACGGTAATTTTACAGCTTGTTTTTCTCCTTGTAGAATTTTTAATTTTTTTAAAGAACAGCCACACTCTTATACTTATACTTATTTTTAAAAAAAAAGACAGAAATTTTTTTTTCTGGGAGTGGTGACACAAGTAAAAAAAGTACCTCTGAGAGGAAATTTTAATCTTTCCTTTGCTTTGAATTTTTCAAAAACATTTAAGACTTATAAAGTCATCCTCATATCTGATTAATTGATGTGTAAATAATAACTTCATACAATTGTTGATTCATACAATTTTACGATATGGCTATTTTTGACAAATCGAGTTGAAAAATTACCAACAACGTTCAAAATCTCACAGAGATGGTTTGAAAACTACTATTACTGGTAGATTGATTTTTAGTTTAGTGATTACCTTAAAATGAATCAATTCTTCGCTAAAAGTAACTACTCCAAACCTAAAATAAACCAAATTTCACTCAAATCTCAATATGAAATCCGTTCATTAGGCAAGGTATTAAATTTTTTACCGAATTTTAAACGGATAGTTTCATATTGATGAATTATGAATTATTGGAGAATTATTTAAGAAATGTATTGCTTATTTCATTTTTATCCGTTACAAAACATTTGTCTATTTTTATGTGTATTTTGACGACATATTCAAAAGAAAAAATAATAATCTAAGATAAGTGTAACATTTTGTCGCCAAATTGTTAATCGCGTCTTGTCTTAAACACAGCCAAAACCCATTCATTTCCTTAAGCTTTTTAGAGTAAGTTACAGATTTCAAACCAATTAACAATCATTATCATTAACTTTCACAAAGCCTACCGCCATTGATAGCAAATTGCGCTATAAATGCTTCCATTTTAGTGTTAAAGCATCATTCGCGCAACCAAAGTGAAAAACTGCTTTTAGAATAATGTCGGTTTTCTTCTTTTTCCGCGCCTTATGGGTGCGTTGCATTGTGGGAATAAAAGACCCAGGATTTATGGGCCTGATTTCTTGTAGTCATTCACAAATTGCTGTGTAATTACTGTGAGAGGATTTGCCTTACCCTTGGAAATTAATTGCGAGCAATCTGTCTGGGTTGCTTTTATTGCTTAAACGCGTTGTCCTCTCTTGTTGGTGGCTGTTTCAATCTGACACGTTGAAGTGGCTTGATTTGTTAAAAAGGGTTATTATAGATACAATCGTAATTTTCGGAGATGTTCTTGGCCATGATCTTGTCTTTTCGTTTGAAGCGAAGCACTGGACATTCGTCTTTTTTTCAACATCGAAAAAGGAAATAATGTCTGGTTCTCAGTGAACGAGAAGGTTAAAAATTAAATATTTTAATGAGTTGTTAATGTAAATCATCCTTAAAAATCATTTCCTTTGCGCCGCAATGGAAAATATCACTCCACGGTTAAAAAACAAAAATTCAAATATAAATTTTTTCTTTGTTCTATAATCTGCAGAGCATGAACCGAAACATCTTAAATAAAAACCTAACATTTTTCATATTTTAAAGTGCGTTCAGTAAAAGAATCGATATGGGAATTCTAACATGTTTTTCACAAAATAGCAATTTTAAGACTGCAGTTCATAAAATTACAGTAGATAAATAATATATTGCTGTACCTGTAGTCTGGTTAATTATAACAAAAAAAGTAAAAAACGTATGTCTGTCAAATGATGCTTCAACTTTTTTTTGGGGGTGAAAAGAGGGTGTTTTTTTTTGGGGGGGGGTTGAATATAATTTAATTATTATAATAGTAAATTACTTACTTGCTGATTATATTAGAAAGTTAGGGATTCTTTCCAAGGTATTTTTTTACGCTGAATAGAATGAGACAAATCACGAGACAATCGAACTAATAGTTAAGAAATTATGAGGGTTTTAAATACAAACAAATGCAATTTTGTATTTGAATTTTTTATGCATCGAATATTGCTATCTAAACAAGTGAGGCATTGTTTCCTATGTATTTTTTACTCTAGACTGAAAGAGACTACATACGAGTGAATAGAAATAGTAATTCAAGAAATAATTAGTCTTATATGTATAAAATGTACAATTTTTAAGTATGCTTTTTAGATTGCTACTTAGGCTACTATCTAAACATACAAGGTGCATTATATGAAGTATTTTTTAAGCTAAATTTGATTAGACCATTTTCCAGACCATTATAAAGTTTTTAATGCGTATAATAAGCACAGTTTTGTGCTTATCATAGAAGCACAGTTTTGTGCTTATTATAAAAGCACAGTTTTTTGCTTATTATAAAATATGTTTATAGTAATGTGTATAGTAAAATGGAAATATTAATACCCACGTTTTTCAAATAAAGCTTTGTTATGCCATTATAAACGATAGCTAAATACTCCTCTGCTTTCCCTTGTAGGTTTCAATATTTTTGAGGGGAAATGGGGGCGAGAATTAAATATCCCTTTTATGGACAAGTGACGCATTATTTCGATGCATACATACGCACTCATCTATATATTATGCTAAATCGAATCGAATGAGACCAATCAAGAGACAACTGGACCAATAGTTTAGAAGTTAGCATCAGGGTTATATGAAACATTTTGTGCTTCTACGTATTTATGCAACAGGCTAAAGGTATACTGTACTATCATTTTAATTCTTAGTGCATAATTTTATAAATAATACAGTAAATATAAGGTTTTGAGCTTTCATCCCATAAAAAAATTAGTTTTTATTGCTGAATTATTAGGCCTATTTACTCGTGTTTAATCTCATTCAATTTTGCTTACAATATCCAAAATCATTCTTTCTAATTCAATACGAATTATTTCATAAATAGTACAGTAAAAAGAGGTTTATAAACTGAAAAAAAGCTGTTATTTCTCTTGTTTCACTTTATTCAATTTAGAATAATAAAGTACAAAGGTAGTAATACTTTAATATTTTAGTTAATAATACTTTAAAAATTTAGTTAGACAGCAAAGTCTGAATACAAAAATGTGTACTTTTGTACGTAAAAACCTATACATTCAAAACTGTTGATCAGATCGTCGTTTGAGTGGTCTCATTCAATTCAACGTAAAAAATATATAAGAAATGCTTGTATAAAGGATATTCAATTCTCCCCCTCTCTTAAATGATTCCATTTCCCCTCAAAAAAGGAGGAAGAGTGCAGTGGGAAGTAGGGAAGTTTTCAGCTATCATTTATAATAACATAGCAGAGGTTACTATGAAGAAAAAAAAATCTTGGGCAGTAATTTTTGTGTTATGTTATGTGTATTATTACATTATGTATTATTACAAAAAACTTCACATATTGTGATAGTCTCTAGATAGCAATTTAAAAAATGTACATAAGAACAAGTCCAAAATAGTGCATTTTATACATAAAAAAGATTAAGTAACTCCAGAACTATTTATTATCTTGACTCGTTTATAGTCTCATTCAGTGCAGCGTTATGGGAAGTCGTTATATCAGATGAATAAATAGCTGCAAGTACAAAATTGCACTTTTTTGTACATAAAACCCTTATTACTTCTAAACTATAGGTCTCATTTGATTTAATGTCAAAGAAATACATCTTAAATAATCCCTCATTGGCTTGCTTACAAGAAGTTCAATACCGCGCTTTAAATCACCCATACTTCCATCATAGAAGAAATTTTCCAAAGAAAGTCATTGTTTAATTTTATGAAAGATGAAGTAAAATGAAGTTGAAAAAATGACTTTAACATTAAATTCATTATTTCCTATGGTTAAAAAACTACTCCACATAAAATGTGTCTCTTATTATTTTCTTTTATAACCGAACAAAAATAGATAAAGTTTTACTATATGTTCAGAAAAAATGTCTACTAGGCAATTATGAAATCACAATATATTTATTTTATAGCTATTAATTTTAAAATACGGATAAATTTTAAATCTTGATTTCAAATTTCCCCAAGTATCTAAAGAGCCTGCTTTTACTTTATTCTGAATTTGCAAATAAAAAAAATATTACAAAATATACTGTTAGGTAGTATGCAAAGATTGAACCAATTTTGCTCTAAATATAACGGGAAACCCCGAATTAAAACTTCCGTCTCGCCAACGTACACTGTTAAAACAAAACCGAATCTCATCACAACAAAATGGCAGACCTTGGAACAACTCAAAAGGTATACACAGTTGCAGTTAACACTGGCGCCATCACTCACAACATCACTCACTGCAGTAGCTCATATGCCTGACGTTTATTAGGTCACGTGGTCTCACTAGCCGAACATCGTGACTAACTCTAAGCCCACGTTTTAGACGAGCTTTAGTAAGTGGAATGTTTTCAATAGGTGTCTCCCGGTTTTTCGCACAACTTTCTTCCATCTACTAATAGAAACTATGTGATAAATTTGCTTTCTTTAGAAAGTTAAGTCTTTTCTGCTGAACAAATAAAAAGTTGGAGTTCATAAACAACATCACCTTTTAAAAACGCGACTGGTGTTTGTTTTTTTGAACGTGAATATTGCTTTTCTTGTTTTCATTCAAGCCCTAGACGCTCGTAAAACGTAGGATGAATGAAATGCGGGGTTAAAATGAAGCATTTAAAATCAGTTTTTGAAAAATTTATAATCGTAGAGTAAGGTGGAATATTTACGTTCATTACGTCAGGCATAAAGTAAAATTTTTTGCGAGTTTTAAGAGATTACGTCAAGGTAATATTATAAACCAGATGAAAGCATCATAATAGCACACTCACGTATGAAATCAAGTTAAATTTCCAAAATAAGTAAACTCAATTTTTTTTCGAATTTAAAATAACTTTATTGCTAACATACATCGAAGCTTATATGTGAGCTGGTATTACGGTAAAATAAATATTTTTCTTCTTTAAACTTAAATTCTATGCGGGATCTGTGCTAATTAATTAAACAATAGATAATGTTACCAGAGGAAGAGTACAAAAAATTAGTTACCGTTTCTTAATTTCTTTATCTACCTCACTTTTCATGCTACATTTTTTGTTTGTTTTATTTCAATTTGTTTCCTAGGTGCTTTTAGAATATTTGATAAGGGCCGGGATAGTCTGGTTCGTATAACGTCGGGTTCGTGTTCGTGAGAGCATGAGTTCAAATCCCACCCGCCGAAAAATTCCCATGCATTAAATGGTGAGTAGTGCACGCTAAATCTATCGTGGTCACAAAGTCCTCCAATGCCCCATAACAAATCAAGCCTTAGAGGGTACTGAAATGGAAATTGATAGTTCTCCGGTTGAGGTCAAAATTACAATCTGTGGATGAATGAATGGAAGATGTCCTTCCTGCAAAATGGATTGTGACGTATGTGTGGCTAAAGTCGTATTCTTGGCCAAAGATTGCTCCACTGAAAAACAAGAAAACGCACCCTCTGCCTTAAAAATTCGCTTTGATTCCCATAACAGTTAGTTAATTTTCAAATATTTTAATCAAGAAAACACAACACAAGATTTAGTTGAGTCAAAATTAAGCTTTAAAACAAAAAGCCTGAGAAATTCTTGGCTGAAAGAACATTTTTCTTCTCTTTTCACTTCATGCATTCATCTAACATCTTTTAAAAACATCCAGTCAGCCAACAAATAGATTAAGCCCAAAATCCCTTTCATAAACTGCATCATTTATCATAAGAGAAACTTCCTGAAAATCCTTTCACTCATCTCTAAAAAACAAACTATAATCTTGAAAGTGTTCATCCCCCATCACTCGCCATTCTACGCCCACGCTTTGGTAGAAAAAAAACAATAGCACCTGCTGCTAACCACTTTTAGGTTCATTAACTTTTATTTTTCTTACTGTCTTAAACCAATTTTTTTTTTTTTACTTATGTTACAGAAAAATGTAAGAAAGCTAAGTAAAGCTGTTTAATTTGGCAGATTTTTCTGATGCGAGTTAAATTGATTAAGAGGAAATTCAAGCTTAATTCGCCTATCCAAAGCAAGTATTGCTTTAAATAATAAAATGTATATTTTTGGATAAATGAGTTTAGTTTATTATTTGTAACAACAAAATCAATTAATTACAGCATTTGATCAATTTATATTTATTTGCCCTGTTATTTTATATTTTTCAAACTTTCAAACGATGCACTTTGAAAATGGTGGATAATTTTTTCGCAAGATATTTTTTCCGTTTTTTTTGACGGAATCGTTTCCTGTAAATTGCTACGAGTGAACATTTCGTCAAACTGAGGAAAATTCTACCTTTTCTTGCTTGATGATAGAAATTTCATAATAATCATTAGTTCTAATGCAACAACATTACAATCGAATAATAAATAAAACATAATACAAAAGAATTATGAGTGAATGATAACTCAGGGATCGAACATGGGAAGTCTGTTTGAAAAGCAATCAGCATGTCCGTCTTTCATTGCAAACGGCTAAAATAAATAAATAAATTAATAAATTAAAAATAAATTTGAAAAATGGTTATTATACTGAGAAAAAAAGTATGTTTTACTTTTAAATAATGAGCTATTTTAATTATGTATTTTGACAATTTTTTTATGACAAAAACAAATAAGATAGCAATTCTCAACTGATGTTTTTTTTTAAGTTTTCTATGAATTTCTAAACAAATGTTTAAAAAAAAAGGAACGATAAATTCAAACAAATATAAAGTTCAATAATTTTATTCATTTTAGTTAGAGTTTTTTCACCTGTAGCATTAACGAAATAACTAGTAAAAATAAAATTAAATTGTAAATTTATTTTGGATGTTTATCTATGTGATTAATAGAAAAAATAGAGAATTCCTTTATTTCGTTCCATCAATATAAATAATTAAACATATATTTCAATTAATTAATTTCGTATAAGTTGAGTGTATATATATATTTCTTATTAAATGTTATTAATTACACCATGAAAAAGTGTTAGAAAGTAATACATGTTTTGTGTTCTTTTAAATCTTTTTCTTCTACTATTGAATAAGTATTTTTATTTTGACAAACGTTTTTTCCTGAAAAATTTAAAGTTAGTTAGGGCAGGCTACATTTGTTAGGTTTCAAGTTTAAATTTATTACAATTATGACAACAAATGAAAATATGTACAGACAGTTTACTATAACTTTTCATTTATATTTTTACTTAATTATATTTATTTAATATCTACCAGGTAGTAAAATCTCCATAATTTGCTGCAAACGGTTTTATTTATTACTCGATTTTTTTAATCCTCAGTTTTTTTCTTTGCAAATAATAATGCTGTTAATGAATATTAATTGAAAGCTACATAAATGAAACAGTTTCTTTCAGTATATGTTTAGTGTGAGTAGGCAGAAAATTAAATATATTTTTTTAAATATAGTCATAAATCTTTGAAATATAAAACAAGGGAATTAAATACCGATTTTAATTCAAATTTATCATTTTCGTTATTGTTGAAATGTCCTTCCTTTTTTCCGTAAATACAGTTCTGCTTTAATATTTAGGAGTCTTATTGCAATCCTACACTGTTAGAATTTTCATTTTTAAATTATAATAAAATAACCGGCAACTCTCTGTCCTTACAATGTAACGTAAAGTTTAAGGTACAGAACATTTAATTTACCTTTACTGTTTTGAAATCGTTCACAACAAGTATGGTTAAGAAACTATGAATACAAAACTATACGTTTTTTTCACAATATATAACTGTTATAGTTTGAAAACCGTAAAAAAAGGAAGAGTAACTGGAAATAGTTTTGCAGCTTTATAGTGCTGCCTTCTATGCCTGAATGGGAGTATTGTATTCTAACAGCCCAGGGTCACAAATTGGGGAGAGCAGAACACTGGAAGCTCTTTATATGCTGAAGGGCATAGAGGAAATATTTTAGTGTCAACGTTGGGACTCGAACCCCTTCTGTCGGTCATGAAATAGACAGATTAGCACGCTCTAATACCACCTACATTTTAAAGGGTCAAGAATCATATTAGTTTTTTTTTTTTGCTCGGATTCATATGCTTATTCAGAGAAAGTTTATTTTTTAATTCGTAACACAAAAAGTTTGAAACCTCGTCTGCATAGTCAACATATAAAACTTCGACCCTCTGAGCCATTTAGATTGATTTTTAGCATTGCCAATTCTCCTCATTAGATAAAATGTTAATCAGGCTTTCCGTTTCGCAATTAACGTACTCTACACGGATAAAAAATATTTCTGATAAAATTAGTAAAATTACCGTAATTGTATGATAAAAAAACTTTTGAGATGAAAAAACCATGATTTTGGTAATTAAACCAAAATATACGGTATTTAAACCATTCATTTGGTAATTTTCCGTTTATATAGTAACAGTTTACTGGAAATACTGGTTTCTCGTATCTTATAATTGCAGATTTAGGTAAACATACAAAACTAAAATTTTACCGAATAAACGGTTTTTAAGTCATGGTATCGTAAAAAAAACTGCCAAATTTCACTTCATAGCAAAAGTCATTACCAGTGCGCTTCTTTAAAAATCAGCGTATTTTTTGGTGGTCCCCTAGAACCAGAAACACGATAAATTTTACCATGTTCATGCACCATTGAACACATTTATTTCACGGCGTGAATTTGTGTAAATTTACTATGACTTGCATTCTTGCCATTTTTATGAGCTCTTTTTCTATTTGTAATATAAAATAACATGCGAAAATCAGCAGAAAATCAATTGATTTTTCCGAGCTTAAGTTTATTCCGAATTAGGTTCAGTTCCGTTATTATTCAGAATTAAGGCTTTATGTTTACAAACTTTTTTATTGTTTTTTCCTTTATAAAATACTTATCAATTACTCAAAAATATCTTTTTAAGTTAAATAATTTAAGGAAATAAAATAAATACCTAAATTTGGATGCTTGCATTCAATGTATTTAAATGTCTCATCAAATTAAGTTTATTTTGGCACAATTTATATAATTTTTCATGTTTAAGATAATGAAATATAATAGATTTTTTTCTCTACTAAGAATGGCTTAACTCAGCGTTTCTCAATCTTTCAGTATTCTCGGCCCAAATTTCAATCATAATTTTCATCACGTCCCCCCTACCCCCACTTACAGTAAAATGTATACAACAATAATGTATATTGAGTATTTTGAATTCTGTCTTTTAATTATTTTTAACTAACTGCCAAAACAAAAGTAAAGTGAAAGCCAGCCGGCTGCAATTGAGATTGTAGAAACTACATTTGGAGTTAATTTTTAAAAACAATTACAGTCCATACCTCTTTCAAATGATACTGTTGCTCGTCGAATTGGTGATAGAGCGGAAAATGTATAGTGTCAGCTTTTCTCGATGTTGCGTGACAAAATGTTTTCAATGCAGTTTGATGAAGCAACAGATATTAATAAAGATGCTCATTTAATTGCCTACGTTTAATTTTGTGATAGCATGTCAGTAGTAGAACTACTTTTCTGCAAATCAATCGAACTCAAAACAACAGCGCTAGAGTTATTTGCTATTTTAAATGATGTAATGGATTAGACAAACATAGAATGCAAACATCGCATCGGAACATGCACCGATGGTGCTCGTTCAATATCTGGAAGGTTCGAAAGTATACAAGCACTTGTAAAATAAAAATCGCCTCCATGCGTCTGGGCACATTGCGTGATCCACAGAGAAGCTTTGGCTTCGAAAGAAATGCGTCCTGGTTTAAATATTGTGTTAACTACGGTTGCAATCGTTGCAAGTTATAAAAATAAGAACCCAGCAATCGAGAATACTTTCAATGCAATGACATGGATCTCTTTGCAATGACATGGGTTCAGTACATTCAGAGTTACTATTTAAATACGAGGCAAGATGTTTATCAAATAAGAAGTTTTTGCCGCGTGTTTATGAATTAAGAGAAGAAATCGCCATTTTCCTAGAAGAAGATAATAGATCGGAAACCGAGAATTTTCACTTTTGTTTATTTGTGATGAAATTGAGCTACTTGAACGTCATATTCGAGAAATTAAATAACTTGAATCTTCAACTCCAAGGAGTAAATACACATATGTTGGATACGAGTGATAAAGCTAATGCCTTTTGTAGAAAATTGGAACTGTGAAGCAACATTTAAAGCAAAAAAAAAAAAACTTAATGTTTGCAAATGTTGATAATTGTACTAAAACTTATAAGGCTGAAGAAGAACATGTAAAAGTTGTTTTTTAACCATTGAAAATCATTTAGTCATGCTGGCAAGGAATTTAAAAAAAAAGTATTTTCCTGCTGACGACAAACTGATAGCAAGTTACGAGTGGGTTAGGAATCCATTTCAAAAGACTCCCGAAGGACTCTCGGTTTATGAGGAAGAAAAATTCATAGACTTCACGATAAGTGGCGAAACCAAAATACAATTTAGTAATAAATCACTATTTGAATTTTGGGGGCCGGAGGATGATTTTTCTGCACTAAAAACAAGGGCATTTCGCATTCTATTACCATTTTCAACATCCTACCTTTGTGAAACTGGATTTTTTGCTGTGGCTTCTTTGAAGACAAAATATAGATCACGGCTAAATATAGAAACAGAACTGAGAGTGGCTATTTCTTATATTAAGCCTCACCTCAAACAACTTTGCTCTGCAAGACAGGCCCAAGAAGTCACTGAAAATTATAATTTTTTTTTAAAATTTAGTATGTTATGATTAAGTAAGGTGGGTAAGCCAAAGATAGCCAGTGCTCCAAACGTAGCCCCCCCCCCCCAAAGTAAAATTAAATTTATTTTGAATCATAAGATGTCCCTGCTGCATTGTAAATTTTGTATCTGAGGTGCACGAGGTTGAATTGGAAAATATTTCCTTAAATGACCTCCATTGTATGAAGAGATTTAATTTTTTGCAGTTGTCGTTCTAATGTCCGGGTGAGAAGATATTGTAATTTATATGTGTTTAAATTCTTAGAACTTTGAGTTATGATATGTTTTCTGAAAGTTTATTTCTTTTTCTTTAACCGCATTACTTTAATTCGAATTAATCTATCAGATTAATAGTTTCAAGTCGTGCAAATGGTGAGAGAGACCATATGCATGTTCCCTAGGTGGCCCGACACCGGTGCCACCTTGGGGACACGTGGGCTGCCTTCGGAAACAAACGTGAAATCTATAAAAGAGTTAAGAATAAATCATTACGTAGCATATTATTTCTCAAAAAGGAATGATTGAATTGAATGCCAAATGATTTATTTCATTTTAAGCAAATGTCGACTTTGGAATTTTTTAAATTTTTATAATATTTTGACGTTCTCTGTACTTTAATAGAGTGGGCGATATTTTGTTGCAAGTGTTTTGCATTGTTTGCATTTTAAAGTAATTTTTCAGGTATTTTTTTATTTTTGTGGCAGTTATGAGTGTTTTTGTGGTCGATTCTGGTACTTTCTTGTAAATTTGGGTATTTTTATACTAGTTATGGGTTAGGTTAGTTAACTCTTGTATGGTTATTTAACTCTCACTTGTTAGTTAATCCTTTTGAAAAAATTAACTCAGTAATTATTGATTAATTCTAATGAGTTAACTCAAAAGAATCGCTAGTGACTTCACACAAGAACTATCAATGTAAAATCAATAAACAAATTATACACTCTGAAAACAAATATCTTTTTTAAAGTTGGGAAACTTGTTTATACCAGCAAGACACTTAAAGTGCCTTTTGAAAAAACGTTAGCCAGTCTAAGTGTTTTTTCTAAAGATAATTTGAATAAGTGAAAAAGTGATTCAATATATGGCTCACCTTTGGAACCTGTGGGAAACCTTAGGCGCAGAAGCTACAATTTTGAAATTGTACTAAAAAATAAATGAAATTTTATCTTACAATTAAAAGTATAAGTGGTATATATTAGAGGTAGGTGTAAAATGTTACAGAAAAAAATTCAGCCACACAGACTTATTCAGAAAATTAGGAAAAATCCTCATAGCTGGCTCCCCACCTTAAGTTTTGATTTAATAAGTTGTTTCACTTTAATAAGTTATTAAATATGTCGAAATGTATTTTGTTTTTTATGTGTATGTATGCTTTCCTTTCATCCAGTTATTCAATTTTTTTAAGTAATATTTTCTCTTGAATATTCTCGCGCCACCCCTTTAGTGTGCTCGCGCCCCCCTAGGGGGGCGCGCCCCACAGGTTGAGAATCGCTGGCTTAACTTATCTAAGTGTTTAACTTTAATGTTTCCCTTTAAAAAAATATGGTGCTTTTGAGGTATATAATGAGGCTGATTTTGAGGTGTAAATGAGTTTTAAATTGAAGTTTATTGATGAGATTATTTCCGGTTCCATTCATTGGATTTCTATTAACCTCAAAATACAGTATAAATAAGCTTAAGTTTAATTAAGAAGCATTTTTCACATCTCATTAAACAACTCAATAGTTTAAGTTAAACTAAGTCGAAATTATTTATTGTAACGAATTTGTAAATAATATGCGTATAATTTTAAGAATGTTCTTTTTTTTTGTTATGGGGCAAAAATTTCTCAGACCGACTCTACATAAACAGTTTAATTAGAAAATATACCGGAAAGTTGCGTAATTTTAGAGAAAATATCCCTTATTTTAGGGAAAATATCCCTTATTTTAGAGAAAATATCTTATGGAAATTAATGACTATTTTTTTTCCGGTTGATGAAAACTCGGTTTGATGTTATTTTTTGTCGACCTGGTGGCCATTTTGGTGAAAAAGTAATTGTACTGAAAACTTCGAGTTTTAAAGCAATATATAAAAAAGAGTGTGCTGCGCAGAAAGTAGTAGAGAGTATTAGTCTGCTTATGACTGCAATAGCGTTCTGATTGGCGAGTCTCTTCTGAACCGTCTGAGGTTTCAAATCCGGTGATTAGCTACGTACTAGACTGTTATTTGATCTCCAATCGAGTGTAACAAATAATTGTATTTTCTGAGAGATTTTGTTTGATACTTTTTGGAGTCTTAAGGACTGTTTTATTCCTCTCTAATCGAAATGAACCCATGGGCTCGGTACAATACTTATTTGCTTGAAGAGTATAAAAATAACCTGTTCACCTCAAAAACAAGGTAGATTTCTGTCAACCTTAAAACAACCTCAAGTATGAATAAAACAGCTTCATACACCTTGATTATAAACAATGGGAGGTTGATTTTTTTAAAGGTTGTTTTTAAAGTCAACAGCAAATAAACCACTAAATCACCTTCAATTTTTGTAAGGTTTGTTACTTTGTGTCTCCAACAAATTGAGGAATAGCAACACGTAACGTCAATTCTAGCAAGCAAATACTATGTAAAAGAAAAAAATGTATTTTATTTTACTCTTCAAATAACTTAATTGCCCTACATGCACATTATGTTACAAGCAACATAACTTTATTTGTACCAGATGTTATTGCGTGAAAGTGTTAGAAAGATAATTTGAGTACACGATAAAAAAATTCCGGCTTAAAATGCGGTAAAATGCACTGGCATCTTGACTGCACTGTAAGAAATTCCGATTGAAACTACGGTAAAAAAGTTTACCATGAATTTTATTTTTACCGGAACATGTTAAGGAACTAAAAATCTGACATTTCGTAATTTTTACAGCAATAATTACCGTAAAATTACTGAATCCCTGGAATTAAATAAAAATTACTGTGAAAATTATGGTATATTATTTTACGGTAAAAATGGATTTTATCATAAAAAATATAGAATAGATGTTGCACCCAAAGTGTCGGGTACTTAACCCCGTAATTTGATCCAGAATTCTTTCAAGTGAGCAGCATTTGTAAAATGTATTTTCCGTAGAATACATTTTTACCGTAGAGTACATTTTCTTATACTTCATATTTTTAGTGATTTTACAGTAAATATTACTGTAAAAATCAGGTTATATGAGATATTTTTTTGTTCTAGAAAGTGTTTAGATAAAAAAGAATTGTCAGCTTGAGAACCGATACTTGTTACTGTAATTTGACCCGGATTCTTTTTCAGTGTACATTGTATGATGGAATGTTATTATTTTAAATTTGCCTAACAACTTTTTCTTTTTTTATCAGGAAACATGGAATAATACTTCTATGGAGGATTCTATATCTAGTCTCAACTTTTAAATTTTTAGATTATACAATTGCACGTAAGTAAAATTGTTTTCTTTCACTTTGTTAAATTGTTTTCTTTGAGTCGAAATCACTCCTGATTTATGATTCATTCTACGTAGAAGGTTTTATCAAGCATGATTCTTCATTAGTTATACATTCACCTAAATTCTAACTTTTAAAATTATAACAGGCGATTTTTTTGCAAATTTGTGAGCCGCGAAATTCAGTGAATGTGCACTTCTTCCAATGGATTTCGACATTCTCACAATCATTTTGATGAATGTCTGAAGTTGGTCGGTAGGGCGCTGGGCCCATATCCAAGAGGTCGTGGGTTCGATCCTCGCCGGCCGAAGACTCCCCGTGTAGTAAATGGTGACTGATGCACGTTAAATCTGTCGAGTCACAAAGTCCTCCATGTTCCCATAACAAATCAATACCTCTGGGGGTACTGATCCAGGAGTTTCCTTGTCTTCTGGATTGGTTCAAAATTACAAGGCTACGGAGTTGAACATTAGTAGTCGTAAACCCATGAAATTGGGTCGGCTGTTCAACGACGGTTATAAAATAAAATAAAATGTCTGAAGTCGTTTTTAAATCAAAATTTATTAATCAGGTGCACCGTTTTTTATTTTGCGAAATTGTGCAATCTTCTTAGTTTGAACGTGCATATTTAGAACTGCGTAATTTCTTTCTTTATCTTCTGCAAACTAATTTGCGCCATGGTTGGCTTAATTTTGGAAGTCATAAATTAAATTAATTTCCGGTCGTTCCTTTAAGTAATCAATCGAGTTTCAAGAGTATTTTTTTAGAATTTGCAGACCCTCATCTTGAACCTAAACCTAGTTTGAACCAAGTTTTTTATTATCAAAATTAAATTATAATAAAATAATTACTTAAATTTTAAATAAAATGATTTTGAAAGCATATTTTTGTTATATTATAATTTAATAATTTTTTACCCCGTAGAGTAATAAACAGATGTCATTTATTATGCTGAGTCATAAATTAGGGTACTTTCGTAACTCATCTTCGGACTTCCATAGCGCTTCTGAACTTACCGATCAATAAGGGGGAGAGTAAATGAAAAGTCATTTAAGTTGAGTCAGAATTATGTACCTACGGTTACTTCCAGTAATTTATCATCTGATTACAAGAGAACTTCTTAAATTTACAGACGTAATTATAAAAAAGTCTTTTTACTAAAAACTAAAACTACTAATATATATATATATATATATATATATATATATATGTTCCAATCAGAAAACAAAATATTTATTTAGATAAAATAAAATTTAAATTTTAACTTTTTTAGTAAATTAATATGGATTTATAGCTATAAATAAAATAACAATTACCTTTCAGACTTAAAGCTAAATTTACTTTCGCCGTGATAACTTAAGCAAAAATGAAAACATTTTTATAAAATCATATTTCGTAATGATATTTTATCAACTTTAATTGATGTTGCGATAAAAATTTATTTCTAGTAACAAAAAAGTTCTTTTTTTCTCTAATAGATGGCAGCACAACTAAAAGTTAAGAAAGCAATGTTTCCTACTATCCGAATTTTAAAATAAAATTAAAATTTTAACTCATTTTTTTTAATCATAAAGAAGAAAAAAGTACTAACTGGAAATAAAAATCCCTATGAAATTACTTTTCAATATAATCAGTAACGGTAAGAAGATTTCTATAATTCTTTTTCCTTAATTCTTTTTTGATTGATATTTTATTATTATAAGTTATTCTTCTCGTATCTTTGTAAGCTCGGGGAAAAAAAAAAAGCTAAATCTGATTAATTTTTAAAACTTAATTCAAATAAAAAGTACTAAAGAAATCTATAGTTTTAAACTATTTGTGATAAAAAAATTAATAACTGTATTTTGTCAGGTGTCAGAAACAAAATCAAGTGAGACATATATAGAGGGTACAAACAAAAAACAAGAAAAAAAAAAGGATAAATATATTAGACTAAACTAAATAATTTACTCTGCTTTTCTTGGTTTTTTTGGTTGAGTAAATCACCAAAATAAATTTTTCAAAAAAAGAAAAAAAAGAGAAAAGAAACTGTAAGTTTTGACTATATGTATTAAAAATTAACATGAAATAGGAAACTAAATCATGCGAGACACAAAATCAAATTGTGAGGAAAAGAGTGAAAGATAGAATACAACAGTTAGTAAAACTAAATTTATTCTACGTTTTTTTGTTAATACCATAAAATCACCAAAATCGATTTTTTTTTCTTCCTTGAATTAAAAAAAAAAAAAAAAAAAAAAAAAGAAAGTTTATGGCACTTTTGACCTGACCATATATGTGAATGTGAACTAAAATTAAGCAAAAAATTAGAAACCAGATCTTGTGTGACATAATCAAATATGAAAAAAGAGTGTTAAAACAAACAATCGAAAAGAAGAAAAGGAAAATTATTACGGAATAAAAAGGTGTTCACAGAAGAGGGTAAAATAAATTTAGTTTAGCTCCAATAATTTTTGCAAATTTTTGCACTATTTTTGTCTCATTTGATTTTGTTTTTCACTTGACCTAGTACCCATTATTATGTTTATTTTTATTACATACAGTCACAATTTAGAGTTTCTTCTTATTTTTTGCTTAATTACAAAAAAATGGATATTCGTGAATTGAGTTCACAGAGAAAAGTAGGTTTTTTTTTTATACCCAATAAATTTTTCCGTTTCATTTCTTTTTGTTTGTTTCTAGAGCATCCTATATTTAA
Source organism: Parasteatoda lunata (assembly GCA_949128135.1). Lineage (NCBI taxonomy): Eukaryota > Metazoa > Arthropoda > Arachnida > Araneae > Theridiidae > Parasteatoda > Parasteatoda lunata. The sequence continues at coordinate 87,122,886 of OX421973.1, forward strand.
TCAAATCAAAGTTCACAATATACAGTGCTCAAAAAAAAAAAAAAAAAAAGTGAACAAGCTTAATAACTTTTGATCTAATGATCGGATCTTCGCGTACTGGGATTCAATTATAATGGTTAGAGAGGATGATCTTAAATATGCTAATTAATTAGTGCTTACGATATTTTAAATTAGAAAATGAGATACAAAAACGTACTTCCTCTGAATAAACGTACATTTTTTGATGGATTCGTATCACCCCCCTCCTCCAAGAAACATAAAGGGGATAGCTTCGATCTGTGACACATGGTCACAATAGTTAGGTGAGGAGAGTGGTTCAAAGTTTGTACACCTTAATGTTAATTTTACTTTTTGTGCATTTCACATTATCTCGAGAACTCGAGTTTCTTAGCCAATTAAAAAAATTTTTTACACAATTATAAAATTCTTTTATCAAAAGATAATTTCATGCAAAATATAACTCTTAGTAAATATTTATTACTTTTTATTATTTTATTTTATATCAGCCGAAAAGCGTTTGAATTTTAAGGTATAAAATTTTTTACATCATTTTAAAAAATGGATAATGGCAAAATACAAAATTTGAGAGACATCGGTGATTTTTGATTCTTTGCTCTTCAATCTGATTTCGTAACTAAAAATATCGCCACCCCTTCGAACCTTGAAGATTGAGTCCTAGAACCTGAAGATCCGATCTTTAGATCCGAAGTTATTCAGAGTGGATCAAAAGTAATTCAGTTTTTTTCAGTTTGTACTCTTTATAAGCTGGAAAAGACCAACACTTGCTTATCCCTACTGGCCAGTGGACACCTGAAAAGTCTCACATTCTCTGCCAATCAAAAGATCTTTCCTCTTTGCCCTAAATGCCAACAAAACCAGGCATATCTTGATCTGTTTAGGGCTGGACTGGAACGACATTCATTCCTCTCCCCTTTTGGTTTCGGACTTCCTAAAAGTCAACCGATTTATTGATCTGGTCTGACTCCGTCAGACCAGATGGACAAGTAATGTAAATGGACAAGCAAATAAAATTTAACTTGTCTTGATGTTTAATCCCTAGCAAACTAATTTTATTTTCTTATCTTTAAGTTTTGATTAAAAAAAAACGTTGATGAGATTGTGTCTATCTCTAGTTTAAGAAAATATTTTCATGAATGGGCTACCGGTAAAACTTATAACTTATAACTTAATAACTTATGACTTAATAACTTATAACTTAATAACTTATAACTTATAACTTAATAACTTAATAACTTATAACTTAATAACTTATAACTTAATAACTTATAACTTAATAACTTATAACTTAATAACTTATAACTTAATAACTTATAACTTAATAACTTATAACTTAATAACTTATAACTTAATAACTTATAACTTAATAACTTATAACTTAATAACTTATAACTTATTAGCGTATTAACTAATTAACTTATTAACTTATAACTGATAATTTTATAAATTATTAACTTATAGCCTAATAACTTATAACCTAAACTTATGTATGGTGATTAAAACCTAACGCAATACCCTATTTTATAATTTAGTTGTAAAAAATAATAAGCTTAAGCGTTATGTAAATAAATTAACAAATGAATGTTAATTTTTCTCATTACAAATTAACTGTAAAATGAATTCCTTTAAGCGTTTTTGTTTAGCTGTTTTTAAAACTAAATAGAACCTTCATTTTTTACCTTCATATTTTAATGAATTAAAATTAATTTTTTGAATAATGCTTCACAATTTATTTAATATTTGTTGTTTAAATGAACTCTTTAACTGCAAAATAAATTAATTGCATAAAACTATTTTTAGAAACTAAACATTGAAATTACTAATAGTTAAGAAATAGTCTGATAAAATTACATTTAGTTTATTATGTTATTTTGCAACACATTAATAAAACGGAATGATTATAGTTTAAACATATAAAAAATACCTTTCCAAATTTTATGTTATTAAGAATAAACTTATTTTTACTTCAAATATTTTACTAATTCAAGTACTATTTTGTTTTTATGTGAACAGATTTTATTCAAAATCACGATGGAACATCAAAAAATTTTTTATATAAAATTATACATAATATTTCTTAATAAAAGAACTATTTTCCTATGAAAAAAAACTCTTTACGCAAACAAACTTTGCGTTTTAAAAGTAATGAAAACATGAAACTCAATTAGTTTGCATTTTCATTTTTAGATAGATGTTCAGCTTGTATTATTACTTGAACTTCAAAACTAATTTACGTCAAAGTTATCATTTTGCATAGATTAAATTATAGATGCATTTGGTTGCACCGAAAATTTTATTCCGATGATTTTAGAAGCTACTCTCCGTTATAATTAAATCTCAAAAAATTCTTTAGTCTCTATGATCAAATGAAAAGGGCTTTGAATCTTAAATTTTGTTCATATCAATAGTTGGCTCATTATTAGTTATAAATGAATGTATAGCGCAGGTGAAAGAGTACAAATAGAATAATAATGATAAAACTCTCGGTTATATTAAAGAATCTCAGAATTTTGGTTGAAATAATTCTAAATATATTATTTCAAAAATTCTGAATATATGTTACGGTTAAAGCAATAAATCAACATTAATAATTAATAACCGCTTTGTTTGGTCAAACTAAGAAATATCCCAAATTATTCTCTTTAACCGGTTATTATTAATGATAACCAATGAAGTTTGGTCAATGTGATTAAACGGTTTACATAACTTTGGGACATGGGTGTGTCTCTTTGTATATGTGTTCAGTTAAATTGATAAATCCGGTTATTATTAATACTAACTGGTCAAAATTAATAATAAGCGTTTCTTTTCGTCAAAGTGAGAAATAAAAAGGGGCGATTTCCATATCGTGATCTGTGGCAGAATTATCGCCAAGTCTTGTCAACTTCGGGGCAGCGGCCCGCGAAAAAAAAATCGCACAAATGGCACAATTTTTTTTTTTAAAATTTTAAGTTTGAAATCAATTTAGCGCCTTGGCGAGTGTAGTTGGCGTGACAGATCACAATACGGAATTATCCCCAATAAAAACGTGAAAGAATGACATTGGCCAAACTTCATTGGATATCATTAATAATAACCGAATAACGTGATAAATTCGTTTAAATTATTCATTTTTACCGGCTTTTTTGGCTATTATTAATATTAACCAGTTAGTATTAATAAAAACTGACTATTCACATTGGCACATATACATATTATTTCAATAATAGATTATCAATAATTTCAATAATTATTAATATTATTTCAACAATCGTGAATATATACAATTTCAGTAAATATAAATACGTAATATTTTAATAATTATGTCACTATAATGCAATTGATTATGGCAGATCTCGGTATTTTATTTACGCCTCACTAGAGATGCACAATGGGCTATTGGCGACGATCTGCGAAACAACCCCCCTGAAGATTAACCGAAGCCATGCCATCGCTTGCAGAGGGGATGGCTCCCCTGCTTTGGTAGCCCGACGACCAGCGCGCGAAGTCGAGCACTTTGAGGTGGAACAGTTTAACGAGGATCGATATCACGCTCCCACGGTCCCTACGCATTTTGGTCAAAGTGGTCACCCACCTGCTTACTGACCGCAACCAGTGATGCTTGACCTTGGTGTTCTACTGGGAGATGTGTCTTTACGACCAGTCTACTGTGGGACTGAAATTAACTATGAGAACACGTAGAAGATCGAGATTTTTCTGATAGTGTACCACAAGATCGTTTCATAAGAAAATCAAATACACTGATAAAACAATTAAAGGGAGAAAGTGTTTTTTTAAAAAAAAAATATTAAAAAAAAAATAAGTAACGCTTTTACGCAAATAAGATATCAGATGATTGCTAACCTCTTCGCGGACGCCTTTTGAAATCAGTGGCCTGTGACGTCGTAAGGTGGTAATGCTGTGATCGCGTTTGTGTAGAGTAACTTATTTGCTCACCGAAACTTGTAGCGTATGTACATTTTGAAATATCGTAGCTTAACTCAATCATTTTTTTAATTTCTTCGCTTACCCATCGTTAGTATGACCAATCGTCATCATCTAGACGATGCCACAAGATGGCAAATAGTTGGACGACTCGAGGTGTTCAAATCACACTCTACTTGCCGTAGGGACATCAGAGTTTCGAGGAAATGTTGTTGTGTCGTCTCTGTGGAAACAGTTCAGAGTCACAGGATCAGTGGTCCACTGACCAGGTCAAGGCAACAAAAGGGCAACAAAGCCGTCTCAAAATCATTATTTAAGACTTTTACCCAAAAGGGATTGCGCGCAATAAAACTGTTACCTGTATAATGCAACAGAAACATTCATTTCCCGGATAACGGTAACCCAGAAACTGAAAGCAAGAGACCTATATGCCAAGTGCTTTATAGTCTGCATTCCCTTGACTGTAAACCAAAAAAAGGACCGTCTAGCATGGTGCAGAGAACACTTGTCTTGGACAGAAGATGATTGGGGTTTGGTTCGCTTCAGTCGTGTCCACATCTGGAGAGAACCCGAGAGTCAATATCTGACCTTTAAAATTGTCGAGAAGAACTATTATAGTTGAGTTGGTCTGATGGTCTGAGAATGCATCATGGCTGATGGGCATACCGACCTTTATGTGCTTGATAGAGGTACTCAGGTCAGCGATATAGAGACAAGATCCTTGCACCCTAGGTAAGACTTTTTCGTGGAGCATGTGGACCAAATTTCATCTTAATAGCAGTTCCTCAGTTAGTGGGCGAATTTCTCCAATCTGAAGATATTTGGCAATTGGAGTGGTATGCTATGTCGCTTGACCTTAATATATGGGACTCTCTTGGAAGCTCATTTGCAATGCAAATACCAGCTCCAGCAACCATCGATGAGCTATAGGGCGTTTTCTTGCAAAAAATAATAGAATTGTCACAGGGATTGATAAGAACCCTGTTAAACAATATGGAACAAAGATGCAAAAATTGTATAGCTATTAGAGGTGATCATACACCCTATTAGATATGTTCTTCTCTGATTGATAGGGTGTCGGTCAGCTGCTGTGCTGAACAAGTGATCAGTTTCTTATGTAGAGTACCGATTGATATTTTAACCAGCATTGGTTTTATTTGCTTTGTTAGTTTTTTGTTGTAAAAGAAAATATTTACCCTTCAAATGTCTTCAACTGTGTAAATTAGATGGAATTTTTCCATAAATATTAGTTATATGTATGTTAATTTTAATAAAAATCTATATTTCTTAAATTATTTTCATGATTTTTAACTAATTTCTTTATTAGCGTGGGAAAAATAGAAGGAAATTGTTTTTATATAATAAATTTTAAAATTGCTCTTGAAAAAAGTCGACCACGATTCTATTTAAACAGGCGAAATAATAATCATTATGTGATTATTTACTCTTCAGTTAGTCTATCATTGTCCTTTTCATATCGAAACTCAAGAAGGAGTTGAGTAAAGAAGAATTAGTATTTAGTATCGATTTTAAAATGTAATGCAATATATTAGCTACGCGTTTATTTGCTAATTTAAACATAAATATTGAATATTTGTATTTTAAAATTGATATTGTTAATAAACAAATTCAAATTGTTGTTTCTGATAAAAAAAAAAGGCTTTTAAATTTAAAGTAATTTTTTTCTGTATTTTTTAAACTAATTTGTGCAGTAAATATTTGAAAAATTTAGTATTTTCTCAATTGTTTAGAATTAATAAAATTTGTAATAATGTTGAAAGTTTTCAAGAGGCAACAAGTAATTTTTTAAAATACTTAGAAAATAATGGTTTTTATTCTAATTTTTGTAATAATGATTTTAAAATTAAGAAAATGATTGAGAATTATTAGTTTCGTTTTTTCTTTTAATAGGGCAAGATCAAGTCTTGATCGAGTTGCCCCAGTCAACCATTTCTATTAGTGATGTCACTGTTTTCTCGCTCTTTTTTTTCTATCCTTTTTTTCTTCCCTCTGCGCAAATTAGGGGGTGCTGTTTTTATGTTTATATCAATTTAGTTGTGTCTTGCAGTCATCAGTGTAATTTGATTACTGGATTTTTTTTCAAGTAAGCTTTTGTGCGTATTATTATGTATTTGTCTTCTTCTGTATATGCTTTATGTATTTTATATTTTGTATTGTATTCTCTTCCTGGAGTTTGGCAAAACCTTTGGGGTACAGAGAGAGCAATTTTGACCTTTGTCGTGCTCTCTCGATAGAAAATGTTTTGCTTTTATGGCTTCCGGAGCTGGTACCCCCTGAAGACGTCAGCTTCGGTTGTCTTATTAAATAATTTTTTTCATTTTTCATTGTTTCTTTTATCATATCGAAGATTTTGAAAGAGTGGGATAAAGATAGAATGGTAATTTCTGTTGACTATAAAATGCACAATAAATATGCTAAACGAGTTATTGCTATTCTAATATTGTCTTTATCATAACACAACTTTAAAAGAGGTAGCGTAAACAAGGAATAGCATTTAGTATTGAGTTTAAAATGCGCGATAAATTTGTTATATGTTTTGCTATTCTTCGTCCATTAAGGCCTCTATCATAACGAAACTAAAGAAGGAATGATATTTAGTGTTGTATGTGGAAATGTGCATTTGTGCTTTAAAAACGATACATGTCGTAATTATAGTTATTAAACTGATTTGTAATATTTTTCTCTGTTTTCTACACTGTTTAAATTTTAAAGCGCGTCAAATCATATTGTAAGTTTTGCAATAATGCTTTCACTTTTCTAAGAATTGATTTATTATTTATGTAATGTATATTATTCATTTTTAAATGCAGCTAAATTTGAGCAAAAACGTGGTTCAATTTAACACCTTATTCTAAAAAATTTATTCTCTGTTCTGGTTTAATGTTCTAAGTTGAACTCATTTTTCCAAAAGTATATCACCATACTTATTTTCTTGTTGAGTTTTAATTCATCAAATAGTATTCTAAAATTTATAAGTTGTTATTTATATATAATAGCTGTTCTAAGATTATATTACGACTCGAAATGTATTAAAAATACTTTATTTTTCACTTCGATATTTTGTTTCAGAGGATTTGTCAAATAGTGTGAGTATATGTCCAGAAATCAGGCCGGGTGAAGATGATCTTCCAGGTATTTATGATATATAATATTTTTTTGATCAAATATTATCTAAATTATTTGATATGAGAATAACTAATATACTTTTATATTTCGTGTAATATAAAACAACAAATTAGCAAATTAAGTATTTTACTTCATTTTTATTATCACCCTTTTTCGTTTGTAAACTTATAATCGAAGAATAGTTATACTTAACTTATAATCGAAGTTCCGACTATTTTCCAAATAACTCAAATTTAATCTTTGTACCCGATATCAATGCATTTTTAATCGTTTCTTGATCGACAGAAGTTTAATTTATCTACTAATAATCATAATCATCTACCTTCGCCAATAATCCCCAGATTTTTAGAAAAATTATTCAATACACGGATTTTTGTTTTTGCTCTGATAAGAATTAAATTATTTTCCCTGGTTTAGCTGTTTAGTTCATTTGAAAACCATAGTTTTTAATTTTTCACATTTATCCTGAATGAGAAATTATAAAAATATTCTAAAATAAATAATATACTAAATATTATAAAATATTATAAAATATAAATATTATAAAATATAAATATTATAAAAATATAGAGAATTATAAAAATATTTCTGCATAGTTTTTAAAATAATTCATATTTATGCTTATTTTAATGTTGCATATTTATGATCGGATTTACTGAAAAAAATTATTCGCATTGCAATCAATTACATTTTTTTCTTGAGTCCCATAAAATATGTATTTTGGCCTGAAATAAAATTGAATAATTACTACTTTTTTTAAAATTTAAGTTGCACACTCAAACTGATATAGCATTTTATAGTCTGAAGTAAAATGTTTTTAGTTAGTTAGTTTTGATTATTAAATTTATGATGCATTCGTACGGCACAAATTATACAGCATGTTTAAGAGTTTTTATCAAAAATAATAAACAAATAAATTTACGTTATTTTAGATGAAAATATGATAATATTTTTGTTTTCCTAATTTTTTGACACCGTCCAAATTTTGCAGATATGACTTGACTCTATAAAAAAAGACAATGAAACTACGTATTATAATAAGTTTTGAATTGATTCGTCTGCAACCTAAAGATTTCTTTTCAATTTGTTCATTAATTTTTTTTAATTGGATGTATCTACTTTTTTAATCAATAAAAACACATTTTGTTGGGGACGAATTGCTAATTTAAAAGATGAAAGCAAAATTGTTAATTTACGTGAACTCAATGTACGATACTTAGAATCAATTATCTGGTATTTGACCTCAAGAATACGTTCATGAAACATAAGGCGATACTTTTATTTTTATATTTCTGTAGTTATTACTAATATCTGTTTATTAGTCTTAGTATTCTTAACTGATTACTGATATAATAATAATTGTTTATAACTTTAATAAGGTGCTAAGTTGAGCATTATTATTGGATGAACTAATATTTTTTTAGTTTGAATACAGAAAACTTGCCCGGGAATATGATCTAATTTCACAAAAGTTGAAGTACAAAGTTGAACTTTTATTATAGGGTTAGCTAATCTTTCTTAAGATTGAATAAAGAAAACAATGATTATATTTGATCGGGAATTATGAACACTTGAATATCCAATCTGTTCTTTCTTAAATTTGAATACAAAAAAACAAGGATAAGGATCTATTGGGATAAGTTTCTAAGGATTAGGATAGTAAGTTGAATCTTATTAGAGGGTGAACTAATCTTTGGTAAGATTGGATTCAGAAGAAAATGGTCCAACTTGAACGGTAATATGATCTAGTTTAACAAATTTTCAAAGATTCATTAAATTTGTTCATTATTATGGTTCAGGGCTGAATCAAATTTACTGCTTATGTACATTTTGAAACTATAAATTGAAACTAAAATAATTCAGAGAATAAAAATACGAATATATTAATTAATAGCGTTGTCAAAATTTATTATTTTTTCGTATTATTTTCATTCTCTTTAAAGAAAAAAATCTCCATGCTCTCATAAATATTTTTCTGAAACGAGGAAGGAAATTTGATTTCGACGTTGTATTTTGTAGTAACTTTTTATTTATATTTCAGGTTTTGATTTTATTAGAAAATTCCGACTAGACGATTTCGAATTCGATTTCCCCGGAGTAAAGAAAGTAAAAGGATCTAATCGAATGCAAACTGCGTACAGACTTTCAAAGAGAGCAGATTTAAGTTTACCCACAAGGTAAAGATTTTTATGCCATGTCTAGAATATTTTTTTAATTTATTTGAGTTTTATAAAATGCAATATAAATAATTTTATTTGATTTTAGCTAATAATGTAATAATTATTTGCAAAATTAGGAGAAAAGTTAATTCCATAGTTAGTTTTCTAATATAACAAATTAAATTTTAGTTGTTGATTATTTCAAATACAATATTTTTAAATGCAGAGTCATTTTAAGTTTCACTTGTTGGGGGTATCATTTAATACTTTTATGAGAATGTGCATGCAACAACATTTTTGAATGTAGAGCCAATTTAAGTTTCACTTGTTGAGGTATCATTTTAAACTTTTATGAGAATGTTCATGTAACAACATTTTTAAATGTTGAGTTTTTTAAAGTTTCACTTGTTAGGGTATCATTTTATACTTTTATTAGAATAATAATCTAACAATATTTTTAAATGTAGAGTCATTTTAAGTTTCAATTGTTATGGTATCATTTAATACTTTTTCGAGAATGTTTTATGAGAATGTTCATGCAATAATATTTTTAAATGTAGAGTCATTTTAAGTTTCACTTTTTAGGATATAATTTTAAACTTTTACGAGAATGTTTTATGAGAATGTTCATGTAATAATATTTTTAAATGTAGAGGTATTTTAAGTTTCACTTGTTAGGGTATCAGTTTATACTTTTATAAGAATTATAGAAGAATTCACTTCTTTTAAAATTTTTCAGTGGCGTTCATGTTTAAAAGATAATATTGCAAAAATGGCTAAAAATACTTTTTTTTTAATCTAAATAATTCTATTGATCACTTCTTAAGGAAAAACATGCTTATTTTTTGCGTGTTTTAACGTTTATTTAACATTAATCCGCTTGAGGTATGAACTCCTAAAAACCTTTAATTCCATGAAATCATTCTTTCAATATTTATGCATTTTTTATGAAATTTTAATAACATGTATATCACTGATGTAACTTACGTTGCACGCAATATTTTTAAAATGATTTATACAAAATAATGCTAGACAAGAAAAAATTCCTTATAATTTAAAACGTATGATATATTTAATCAAAATCTATAAAAAACATCAACAAAACTCCTACGTGAAATTATTTCTTTAATGTAGTAGTGCATGATATTAAATTTTATCAAAATCAAACAAAAGTTAAGAAAAACCTACGCGTTCTGAGCATATAAAATACGCGTTTTTTTTTTTATTTGTTTTTTTTTTTTTATTTGTTTATTTATGATTTATTTAAGAAAATAGCATTCATTGCGCGTGACAAATCACCAAATTCACTCCAATGAAAAGCTAATTAACTCAGTATAAAATTTTAAAATAAATTATTGATGAAAAATTATAGGCAACTTAGGAGATAGAACGTTCTTTTTCTAGTGAGGTGATCCGTGTTCGAATCTCAGCGATGGCTGGTCGATACGAATACGTAAAATATCCTTAGTGGTAGATGAATCATAGGTACCCTAGCCATCAGACTAACCGTGGGAAGTTTTCGGAGTATACGTAACGGAAATGATGGTTAGTTCCATCAAAAAAATTCTCCACAAAGGCAAATTTCTCCCAATACTTGATCCTGGAACTCTCTTGTCTCTTAGATCGGATTCAAAATTACAAGGCTAAGGAGAATATTGGTAGTCGTAAACTCAAAATTTGGTCGGCAGTTTAACGATTGTTATAAAATTAAAAAAAAAATCTTAACTAATTAGTTAGCTTTCATAAGATTACCATCTTAAACCAGTGAACCTCAACTCATAAAGAAAAACAACTTTTTCAATGTAAGTCCTTTAAACCTATCTTAAAATAATTCCCTCTTCGTACAAGATGAACTGATAGCTATATAAAAAGCTGTTTAGATGTTTCGATGTTTCTTTCGCATTATACATTTTTTGGTAGAATAAGTGTAGTTTTAGAATTATTATATTAAACGAAAACGTTTTGCAGACCCGCCTGCGTAGTGGTTAGGAACCTGACTTCACACCAGAAAGTGCCCGGGATCAAATCCTGGGCAAGGCATGGATGTTCTTTTTTAAACTGTATTATCTGTTCTTACTGTGGAAGCATCGTTTGCTCGCCTAATATTGTGCCCCTTAAAGAGTGTTCATCAAGTCTTCAAAACTGGTCTTACCTGCCTGTAAATCGGTTGATCATTAGGAAAAAAACTTAACAGTTTCTCCCAATACCTAATCCAGGGGTTCCCTTGTCTTCTGGATTGGGCTCAAAATTACAAGGTTATGAAGTTGAACATTAGTAATCGTAAACCCTAAATTGGGTCGGCTGTTTAACAACGGTTATAAAACGTTGCAAATTAATAAATTAATAAATTAATTAATCAATAAATTGCAATAGTGAATACCGTTGCAAATTAATAAATTCCTTCCAATCTTTGCCATTTTGCATTTTAAGAATTTAAAAAAAAAAAATTTAATTGAAAATTACCAGTTTTTAAAGTTTGATAATTTTTATTTATTTTTCGTTAAGATCATTTTTAATGAAAATTAAAAAAAAGAATCAATAAAATTGGAGATAACGTGTAGTAATTTCATAAAATCTTTATTTTATTATTTTATTTTTTTTTAAAAAAAAGAAAGTAATGCGAAAATAAACAAAATTATGTCTCATGATCTTGTTGCTTATTTCACGATTTCGGAGAAATTAATAATAAAATTCATTTGATACTAAATGAATATATCTAACCAACAAACGTCTCAGGCCATCTAAAGATCGAACTCTTTGTATAATGTTAGATTGAATAGTTCAAAATTGGATATGAAAGTTTGAATTGTATGCATGTTTTTCTGAATATAATCTACTTTTTTTTCAGATCTATATTTCCAATTGGATTGCCAGAAGAATTTTCTTTCGTTGCAACTTTCCGAAAGAAAAATGGTCGCAAGGATCCATGGTTTTTAATTAGAATCAACGATATATTAAGTAAGCCTCAGTTTGGAATTACTCTCAATCCGAGGAAACAAATGTTGGAATTTTACTCATTGGATTTTGAAGGAAAACTACAGACAGCACGTTTTGGAAATGTTGAGGTAAATTTTTTTTTATTGCTAATGCTCTATTGATATCCTTTTTACATGGTATTTGAAATATACGAAAAATGGACAAATATGTCAATACTTAAGGAGTCAAATTTCAATAATACGTTTATGTGGCTTATTTTCTAAACAGACATTTAATGATACCAATTTTGATCCACTGCCTCAATATTTAGATATTTTTTTGGGATGGAGGTTTTTTGGAATTGTTATTGTTATGAGTTTTAGTATTGTTGTCGGGATTTACACCGAAGAGCCATTACATTATGAACACCCTCCGATCGTGTGGGCAATGTTTTAATGGGGCACATCAGGACCCATAGTCCTCATAGAACAATCCCTGACGTCTGTAAGCTACTTGAACATAGTTGCAGACCAGGTTCACCCATTCATGGCAACAGTTTTTCCTGCGGGGGATGGTGTTTACCAACAGGATAATGCACCATGTCATAAGGGTCGAATCGTCATGGATTGGTTCGAGGAACATTCCAGTGACTTTCAAGTCATGTTTTGGCCCCCAAACTCACTTGAACTTAATCCAATAAAGCATTTGTGGTCCTACTTGGAAAACCAAATTCGTGCTGCCACGCTACCCCCTAGCAATGTGAGGGAGTTGCAGGACCAGTTGGTGAGCGCTTGGTACCAGATACATCAGACTATCTATCATCACCTTGTGGAATCAATGCCACGGCGGGTGCTAGCAGTTTTGAGGGCTAAAGGTGGTCCTACATGTTATTAGTGGGGTGGTAATAATGTAATGGCTCTTCGGTGTAGTTTGGTATACTGAGAAAAAAAAGTTTGGTCAAAATTACCAGAATGCGGAAACAGGAAACATTTACTATATTTCTGGCTCTTTGGGAATGTCAAAAACTGTGTAATTTTTACTGAAGCTCTTAATATTAACCATAAAAAATTATTTTGGTAATATTTGAAAAAAAAAAATTGGTCAATATGGTAATTTTATACTGATACCTTAGACCATGACATAAAAACAATTTATTCACTAAAATTTACTTTTCTGATTTTTAATCAATTGCGCAGTAATAAGAACTGCAGTTTTAAAATTCAGAATTTCCAGTTAATCGTTACCATATAAACGAAAAAATGGCCAAATTAATGATTTCAACACCGTGTATTTTGGTTTCATTTACGAGAATTATGTTTAAAAAAAAACAGAAACATCATTACCATACCGTACGGTAATTTTACCTGGATTTTTTTCTCCGTGAATTATTCCAAAGTACTATTAAGTACTACAAAGTACATTAACTTGTCTATTTTTATTTATTTTTTAGTATTTTTTTGTGTTTCACTTTCTTGAAATATTTTTATTCTAAACATTAACCATTTGACGATTACAGCGTCATCTGTTAACTAAATTGTGAATAATTGATTGTCAAATTAGGGATTAAAGAAGCTAAATCTGCAATAATAACTTCGAGGAACCTACGTAACATCTTTCTTTAATTTTAGGATTTAAATTAGATATCATTGAAATCATCCTTTTAAAATATTTAACTAATGAATTTTTAGATTTCATTAGTTACATTTCATTAGTTCCCTGTATCTTGTATTATGGTCAACGGATGTTTAAAAACATAAAAATATCTCTTTCCTTTTAAAATTCGTGTCTAAGAAACAATACAATATTCATATACCCCATTGCCGACAAAGTTGAGATTTTCAAATCTGATTTGGGGATACTCAATAAAATTAATTTTCTAGGAGTTTCTTTAACTCTATTTGTAGCTTTTTTTACAAGGAAAGTTTAAAAGAAAGAAAGTGTAATTGTTATTGATTGTTTAAAAATTCTTTTGGAAATTTTGGTACCTCAAGTTTCTCAATATATCTGTGGTTATTAAATTATTGAAAAAAAATCTAATAATTATAATAATTAAGTCAGTCTTCCAAAAACTTAACAGGAAAAATTGACTGTTTTATTAAGTTATTTAATTCTCAGCTTTACCATGGATAGTAACATCAAGATACGTGTACAAAATAAAAAATTTTCTTTAAAATATTTTTGTTGTTTTTCTTATAAGTCTAGTAGAATAATTTAAAGTTATATGTTTAACAGCAAACCAGAAATATGTTAAACATGTTAATAATCCTTTAAAAATTATCTTGTTTTTAAAAGGTCACTTAATATGACCTTTTACTGAAACCTTTATTTTTAAATTATATTTAAAAGAGAAAAAGAAATCAGATTTTAATTTCAAAAATTGGAATTTTGATCCCTATTAATATTTAGATTTTAAAAATACCTATTGATTTTTTTTTTAATTATTTAGTTTCTAAAGATATTTCGTCGTGCCTAGTTTTCTGCTCTTTATGTAGAAATTCATTAATATTTTTTATGATTCATCTTTTTGCAAAATTATACTTTTAGTTATTTGTTTCATCTCATTTTTATTCATATATCCTTTTATTTACTTTTCCTTTTTTTTGCTGGGGTCTCTTTTTCATCTCTGCCTAAGAGACGATATTGTGTTTTTGTTTCGTTTCTTTTGTTACTTTCCTTTCATTCGAATTAATAACATTTGTATGGTCGTCGTACTTTTTGTTGTTGTTTCTTTTTTCATAACTAAGCTCCCATTTTTCTGCACATATTTTTGCTTATCATTTTTTACAAATTTCTGATGGTATTTATCATACTTTCTTTATTTTTTTCTTGATTTCTTTCCCTTCTCTCTGTAGGAAATGAGATATTTCTGGTCAAATTAGTATCAAAATTACTATTTACGTGTTATGCATTTATTCAAAAAAAAATATTTTGCTTTTGTTTTTGAAAGAACATTATACTATGTGATAAGTTGTTCTATTTTGAAGTCCAATAAAGAGACCCATATGTTCCTCTTTTTATTTAATTCAATAACTCTTTTTTTTAACTCTTTTTCTTTTTTAATTAACATGATTCTTCAATTTGAAAAGATTTCTAAATTTTTTGCAAACAATGTTGTACATTGTGATAACCGTGGTGTTGTAGCTCATTGAATTCGAGGTGGAACAACCCAATAAAAAGTACGAAGGAACATTTTATGCCAAGTTAACATCAAATCGAGTGTTCATATGCATCATTAACCCACTGGTGGTTTAGCAGATGAATAAAATCGGGAGAATGCTTCTCCCAAATACACAATTTTCCGTATACACAATTTAATAGCATGGAAAAACTGGTTTTGATATGCGGAGCCGACTGCTGGTTAAAATACGACTTTTGACGAACAGAACCGCCAGTGGATTAAGCATATACTTAAATATAAATACCAAAATAAAATGCATTCGCATGATTCATGAATTATTTTCGCGTCTGAAAACGCTAATTTTGGCGTTATTCTAATTTTGGCAACTATTTGGCTAATTTTGGCAACTATTTACAGTAAATTGTTTAAAATCTAGTTTAAAGGGTTGGTTTGCTCGCTATTATACAATTACAGAATTTTGACGTTATTCTAATTTTGGCAACTATTTGGCTAATTTTGGCAACTATTTTCAGTAAATTGTTTAAAATCTTGTTTGAAGGGTTGGTTTGCTCGCTATTATACAATTACAGAATTTTGGCGTTATTCTAATTTTGGCAACTATTTACAGTTGTTTAAAATCTTGTTTAAAGGGTTGGTTTGCTCGCTATTATACAAATACAGAATTTTGGTATTATTCTAATTTTGGCAACTATTTGGCTAATTTTGGCAACTATTTACAGTAAATTGTTTAAAATCTTGTTTGAAGGGTTGGTTTGCTCGCTATTATACAATTACAGAATTTTGGCGTTATTCTAATTTTGGCAACTATTTGGCTAATTTTGGCAACTATTTACAGTTGTTTAAAATCTTGTTTAAAGGGTTGGTTTGCTCGCTATCATACAATTACAGAAACTAAAGTTCGCCGTTACAAAATGTAGGTGTATTTTCAGGTGTATAATAAAGAGGACTGTATTTTAATTTTTAGAAATATGCCATTCGTATTAAATGATTTGATAATATTTATTTTCTCCCCGCTTTTGTTTTAGTATGCCTAATTCTCATTCATCTCAATATTTTCTTTGTGCTATAGGTATATCTTATGGACAAGCAAATTTTCTTTACGAATCAGTGTGCCTGCGCTTTCTCAACTAAATGTTTTCTCTTTAAATTGTACTTATTAATCTTAAATGTTACAATTCAAAATTTGGATGAATTCATTCAACCGGCTTTCATCAAATAAAATTTTTTTAAAAAAATATGACAGTTTGTGAAATATTTTAACTTAAAACTTATTCAACAGACTTTGTTTAAAGTTTGGTTTTAGGGTTTAAAAATATTGCTGAGTTGACAACCAAACGTAAAACAAATTTTAAAAAAACTTTTGTCAACTCAATAAATCAATTTATTTTATAAAACACAAAACTTTTGATAAAACCTGTCATTTTGAATATTATTTATAATATATGAATATATGATTAGAAAGAAATATAAGTGTAGAAGTATTAGAAAAATATAAGTGTAGGGAATACTGGACAATGTTCCTTTTTAACTTGATAGTACATCGGTCTACATACCATAGACCATACTACACTGTCAGTTTTTTTTTATCCCGGAAAATCTAGTTATTATTAATAATGCTTGGAGACAAAATAAAAATTAAAATTCTCATTACGGAAATTAAAATAAAATATGAACCTCATAATCATGTTTCATAATATTTTGGTTAATCGTTTCACAATGTATACAATATAGAGCTTATGTGAGAAATTTTTTATCATTTCATGATTTGTAAGACTATTTTCAGGATTACATACAACTCTGACTTTTCAAACCTTGCCGGTAACACACATTGTTAACAATCGTACACATTCAATCCTTATTGTGTTTTTTTTTCTGACCAAAGCAAGAAGTAGAATATATTATAAAATAAAAATTGTATTTATATTTGAAACAGCATAATGTGCTTTCTGGAAATACTTAAAAGATCATTGTTGTATTATAAAAAAATTAAGGTCAAAACATTTGAAAATAGAATGACGTTATGGTTTTCCCTAACTCAAATACTTACGTATTTTGAGCTTGGCCGTATACTTGAGAAAATTTCCCAATAGGTAGCTGTATCGCTATTGGATAAAATTGGAGTTTTACGCTAACCGTAGTCTTACGTCAACCGTCATTTTACATTTACCGTAGTCTTACATCAACTGTAGTTTTAAGTTACGATTTACATTAGACCAACACTAATCAAATGGCCTTTAATACACTTCAAGTGAATCTTAAAGTATATTCTATAAAAAACAATTAAGCTCATGCTTACGCTAGGCAAAATGAGCTGCTTTAAGAAATAAAATTTTAAAGATTTATAATCGAAATAATAGAAATAGCAATTAACTTCAAACAGAATGTATTATACTTTGAGAAAAGGAAGAAATCAAACTAGGCTGAAGTCAAAATTCTTAATTAAATTATTCATCAAAATGAAACTAGTGATGATTTAATTTGAAAATTACTTAAGAACCTTTAAAATATTTAAACTTAATTTATGTTAAGTTGCTTATAATGTTTTCTGAACTTAAGACAAACCTAGTGTAAGTTGTTAAATATTTCAAAATACTTTAAACTTGTGCAAAATACTAATTTAATCATTTAAGCAATACTCTTGCATCTAAAATACATTAGTCTTCTTAATAAGCCAAGTAATCTCGCATCGAGATAATTGCGCATACTTCTTAATTAGTTATTCCCTACGAAATTCGTTTGAATTACCTAAATTATTTAAATACGATATCGATATAAGTAATAAACAAAAATGACAGGCTCTTACATTGAGATTACTTGTACGGAGGGGGGGAAATGACTTATCCATATTTATCAATGCTTATAAGCACCTCTGTACGAAATAAATTACTATTTAGCATATATATGGGAAGCATAGCGAAATACGAATCGTATTTTAATATCCAAATAATCGCACTCATCCATTTCCCACAAATAACGCATGGCAACTGTCTCTTTTAAGGAAATGGAACTTATTTCAAAGAATTTGTTGCGAAATGTTTGAGAAATTTAAAGATCTTTATGGCAATGTAGCATAATCTTAAGATATAAATTTCTCTGATTCATGTAATGATCTAAGAAATACTGAAATTCAACGAAAAAAGATTTTTTTTTTTCATCAAATAAAATTCATCAAATCAACAGAGGAAAAAAAGTGTATTTAAATATACAATTAATAATATTTCAAATACTCATTTTCTCTCTTTTAATAATAATGAACTTATTATTATTATATTTTTTTTTAGTTTGGTAACCCTGTAAGCACCACCCTTTATATATACTCGGTGGTCGGTAGAAACTAACCAATATATACATTTTTAGGATCCATGTGAAAAAATCGTTTGTAACCAAAGTCGAAAATTAAGCAAGAATGCTTAATTTTGCCGTCAGGCTTACCGTGGGAGGTTTTCGTGGTTTCCCTCTCCAAGTGACGCGAATGCGGCCTAGTTCCATCACAAAGTTCTCCACGAAGACAAATTTCTCCCAATACTTGATTCAGGAGTTCCCTTGTCTTGCATTGTTTTTCAATTAACTAAAACTAACTTACTAATCTTATCTTAACTAATTTATAATTTTTAAACCATACATGAAGAAATGGGATGGAATTTTTTTCTTTTAGAAGAAAATCTTTTTCGAAATCTTAATAAATTATCAATAAAATCATAACTTTGTATAATATAGTTTCATATTAATGATAAAATAAACATTATGAAAAAGCAATTTATAATCATTGTATAAATGGTGATTTTTGATAAGTTTAAAGAACTAAAAATTATTTTATTAAAGATGAAAAATCGCTATTTTTCATGTTTAAAAATACTACTTTTATTTAAGTTATAACTTTATATTTAAACTATTTTATTTAAAGAACTTTCAATAATGTTCTTATGTAAAAATGTTATAGCTCGTAATGAGAACAATATAGCAGTAATAATAATTATTGCAACATCATTCTTTAGATTATAAACTCTGTAATTAAAACCAAGTAAACGATATAACTGTTTCACATGTACACTGAAAAATTACCTGTATGTGATAAAATGTGTTTCATACCATATTTCTGGCTCTTTGGGAACACTAAAAAGCTCGTGAATTTTTACTAGAGAGCTTTGGTAATGATTTTGATAAAACTAACAATGAAATAGGGTTTTATATTTTGTGATAAAATTTGGCAAATGTGGTAAAATGTGGAAATTTTATCATACCTTAAAACACGGTATCATACCCAAAGACATTATCATACCTAAAGACATTTTTTCGGTTAAATTTACTTTTCAGTTTCGATTTTTTTATTAAGTGAGATTCTGATTTTTTTTTAGAAGAACTATAATTTTGAAAAACTGAATCTCTGGTAAATTGTTACCATATGAACGGAAAAAATATCCGAATGAATGACTAAAAAATAGATGGAACTTTAGATACCAAATAAATGGTTTAAATACGGAAGATTTTTTATTTTTTTTAAACCAAAACAATGGGGTTTTTTTTCAACAGAAATTTCATTACCCTACAATACGGTAATTTTACCAGAATTTTCGTCTGTGTGTATTTAAATCTTATTTCCCGCTTGGTAATATTTTCTTCTGGACAAATTAGCTACAGTTTGGCCATTTTGGGAAACTTTTTTCTCTAGACTTTATCTTAGAAATAAATTTAGTTAACGTAACATACTTTAAAGTACACATCAAGTGATAAATTTAAATAATTATAAAATTTTAAACATGCATTTTCTAAAAAATAAATTCCCAAAATTTTTTCCAAATCATTTCACTTTTAAGAAAAGAGAATTAAAAATAAAGCTGATACATTCAAAATATATTAAAAATCAATGTATTATATCTAAAAGGTTTAAAGAAAATCAAACTCGTACGTTAAAACGAATGTTTTATATACTGAAAGCTTTTGATATACTATTCAAGTGACCTGTTTTACTTTGCTCCAATCAACTAACTATTTATAACTTAATATTCTTTTGAAGGTGGACGACAATCAGTGGCACAAGATTGACTTGAGTGTGTATCAAGACAAAGTTACTTTATATATGGATTGTGAAAAGCAATCATCTCTGTCTATTGATTTAAGGGGACCCATTGATGTCAATGGTGACATCATGATTGCGAAATACGAAGATGACAGCGACACAGTTCCTGTAAGTGTAATCTCAAAATGGCAGTTGATTTAGAATGTGATTACCTTGAAATAATAATATTTTACTAAAATGATCATTTCTATTATTAATGATTACTCCTATTGCAGTTAGAGTTGCAGTGGATGGTTATGAGTTGTGATCCAACGAGGCCAGAGAGGGAAACCTGTGATGAATTGCCTGTAATGTTTTTTTTTTCTTTTACTTTTCTTAAAATATGTGTATTTATATCGAATTTATTTATCGTGTTTAGTTAGGTGCACAATATAAAGCATTAAGTCCACAAAAATTTCAAAATAAAACGTCAAAATGCTACTTTTCGCTAAACATGGCATTTTTAAAATGTTTTTTTTTTTTTTTTTTAGTATTAGATTGCCTGATTATTATTAGATTGCCTGATTATAGTATTAGACGACGATATTAAATATCGACGCCCGGTGGCCGAGCGGTAACGCTTCGCACTGTCGTGCCACAGGTCCCTGGTTTGATCTTCGGGCCGGGCAAGGTTGACTCAGCCTTCCATCCCTTCAGTGGGTCGGTAAATGAGTACCAAGCATGCTTGGGAGCTGAACACTGGGGGTTCTGCGTTCGGTTGACCACCTGACCGGAACATCTGCTCCTGCACCCCAGAGCCCAAGGTCAAGAAAACTGAGAAGGGCACAGTAAACCTTGGCCCTCTATGGGCTGTCGCGCCGTGTGTTTAAATGTGAATAAAATAAATGTGGACCAAGCTTCATGTAAAATGTTTCGAATTCTAAAAATTCCGATTTGTATTTATCTTATAATTTGACTTCAATTTTTTCCAGCCAAAAATAAACTGAATTTTTTCTACTGAATTGAAATATTATTCAACCGTCAACATACTGGAATATGTTACGGAATGAAAAACTGATAAACCGTAATTTTTATAGGTATCGCCTTAAAACTAATAAATTACTCGAATTAAATAAACATTTCCATAAAATTATAGCATAGAATTTTATGGTAAAAATGGATTTTACGATAAAATGGATTCCAGTAGAATTTCTGTTGTGCAATCTTAACTGTAAAAATACTTCAGTTATTTTGCAGCTAACACGACGTAATTTCTCAGTAATGTATTTTTAAAATATTTTTTAGCTATTAGTATACAAAATTACCTTAGTACATGTGAAGTCACTTTAAAAACACAAATTAAAAAATGAAACTTTAAATCCGTGGTTATATTGCAATAAATTTGAAATAATTTTACACATTCATTGTTTGAGAAGCATATTTTCTGATGTATCTGCAGAAAAACTACAGTTATTTTGTATAAATTGTATAATTTTGTATTTTGTATAAATTTAAATTGCCAGTAAATAAATAAGTTATTAAATCACTGACATCATGTAAATAATAATTATGTTGACTGTGTTTAATATGTCGACTATAATTTTTTATGCGAAGCAGGTAGCAATTTCATTTTTATTGATTTTCATTAATAATTTACTAGTAATTAAGCTGCAGTAAGATCAAAATCTATAGTGCATGTCTATATAAATATTATTTTTTATTAAAATTATCCGTATACTAGTTTGTTTTACAATCAGTTCTCTCTTTTACAAATTTTATATTTTTCTTTTAAAATTTATATTAAAACCACTATCAAATTTCGCAAATTTTACAAACAGCTTTCTTAAAATAACTGGATAAACGAACAATTAATGTATAATAATGCCAGAATATTTGCTAACTACTCTGTTAAAATAAGAGCAACTCTACAAATATCATAGTAACTCTATTCTACTTGGCTGTAAAATCCAAAATTATTTTAAAGTAAACGTATATGCAGCAGTAATTTGAAGAAAATGGTATGAAAGTTACTATACTCAGTTAGAAGTTGAGAAAATACCATTACTGTGTAGGATTTAAATAATCATCCGGGACTACGTATAATTCCGTTTCACTTCGTCATCATATTACACAAATATACTTTAAAAACAATGTGAAAGCTTTTAAAAGTTAAACACGCCAGACAGAATTTAATTTATGCTCTCTTTTATTATATATATCAAAAAGTTATTAAAAAAATATTATAGTTCCATAGTCTTAATGGAATCTTAAACTTGGAGATATATTTTCATAAATATGGAGAACATTCTTTTCTAAAAAAGAAACAACTACATGAGGTTGCAATATTGGATTTAATTGGACAACTAAAAATGGCGCGCCTTATGCTAACATGCCCTTAACAAATAAAACGCGAGATAAAGAATTTTTACTTTTGTTTTGATGTAGAAGAAAATCGTCTGCAAGAAAAAATATTTATTTTTCTTACAACAGTTGTTACAAAGGTCTATAATTGTTACGATTTGTAGTAATCATTTTTGTTATTTCTGATTATTTGTTAATTCTGATTACTTGTTAATTGATTAATCAATAAGTTTTGGTTTCCGCTTTTGTCACGATTAAAAAAATCCAGTAAAAAGAAGGCTGTGCAATGTCGTTTCAAGTGTTGGCGATGTTGATGTTCGTTTACGTTGGAAGCTTGGCAACCGTTTGGCGTGCATTTCGATGCAAACAGACTTCTAAACTTGCAACAGAGTATAACATTTTTAAATATATGAGAAAAGATAAGTTTAAAGCATATGTTAACTTGATGTCAACAAAGTGTGTAATTACTCGTATTTTTTCATAAAGAATTTTTTCCAGAACTTTACGAAATTGAATTTTAATTAAAAAATTTAATTTTTTGTTAAATTCCGCCATACCCAACTGGATCTAAAATCAAAAAAGCGTATGAAATTTAATGAATGTAAAACCTGCCTATAGTTCAGTAAGAGCTTAATTTTAAAGCATATGGAATCCTTAATTCAACAAACGTCTGTAAAATTTTGTATCAGAGGACTTTATTTAAAATTTTACTAGAGATCATTAACCAAATTTATTAAGAAATCATTTTTCACTTTCTATTTTTCACTGGATCAAAATTTAAAAAAAATGTTCCATTTATAAGAAAAGATGTTTAACTGAAGATTCATTTTACAGCCAAAGAAAAAGAAACCGACAGAAGAAAAATGTCAAATATGTCCTCCCGGTGCCCCTGGTTTGAATGGAACTGAGGTAATTAATTAAGAAAATTCCTTTAGATAAGTATCTAATTACTGATGAAGAAAAACGATTATTTATTCACGTTCCTATTACTTTCATAATACCTTTCTATATCAGAGTATCCAATTTATAAATTTGAAGATACGTTTCGTTAATTACGAAGATTTTAATACATTTAACGTTGATAATATAGAAACATAAACGACTTTTTCTTTACTTTTTTAATGTGGTAAAATTGATTTTAGAAAGGTGTTTTATTTTTAAATAATTACTTGGATGTTTATTACAATCCAGCAATATTATATGATAAAATTTGAGATAGAAACATATATTAAAATTAAATATTTGAACTTGAATATTGAAACTAAATGTTTGAACCAAAATGTTTAAGCTAGAATAAATGTTGAACCTAAGCATTGAAACGTTAACTTGAATCCTAAAAAAATTTGACTAAAATTTTTGAAAAAGTTTAGGAAATTCATTTTGATAATTAATGATGAAGAAAAATGATTATTTTTTCATGTTCTTATTACTTTCATAATACCCTTCTATATCAGAGTATTCAATTTATAAACTTGAAGATTCGCGTCATTAATTTTGATGATTTACAATAAATATCACAATATAAGGAACGCTACAATACACAGTATACAATATAAGGAAAACGATTATTTTACTTTCATTATACCCTTCTGTATCAGAGTATTCAATTTATAAACTTGAAAATTCGTTCTATTAATTTCGATGATTTTAATAAATTTAAATGGGATAATATAGAAATATTAATGAATTTTCATTATTATTTACTGTAAAAACTTTTGGGAACTAAAATGCTCACAATGGATTATTAACTTTCTTTTAATTTTTTACTTAAAGAAGAAAAGAGTCAACTTTGAAAAATAGACGGAAGTAAATTGCACCTGCGAACCTTAAATGCTCACAGTACATTTGGGCAGTAGAATTTTGCCTATAGTTTTCAAAAGTAAAAATGTACTTTTAAAATTGCGTTGAAATTAGTCGACCTTGGAAACTATGGAAGTCGCTGTTAAATAACTACTGAAGTAATGATAATAATATCCGGAAAATTATAAGTACAACGTGTCTTACTAGTTGTTACAATTTTTATACACTGTAAAAAATTTCAGAAACTAATTATGACTCTCCAAAAATGTTTCAAAAAATTTCCGAGAACTTCATTTAATATCTAGTATCCGATCGATTGAGAAACAGTTCTTTTATTTCCAAAAGGAAACTGAATCTTTATTGATGCCGATTCAGTTTCAGCGTGTCGCAACCACTACAACTATTTAATTCCAGTTCACAAGTATGTAAGACATGTTAACTCGATTATTTCGGGTATGGGATATAATGTAATGTGACTACCACTACAACTATTCAGTTCCCATTCATTAGTATCTAAGACACGTTAACTTGATTATTTCGGGTATGGGATATAATGTAGCGTGACTACCACTACAACTATTCAATTCCCATTCACTAGTGTCTAAGACATGTTAACTCGATTATTTCGGGTATGGGATATAATGTAGCGTGACTACGAGTACCACTACAACTATTCAGTTCCCATTCACTAGAATCTAAGACATGTCAACTCGATTATTTCGGGTATGGGGTATAATGTAGCGTGACTACCACTACAACTATTCAGTTCCCATTCACTAGTATATAAGACATGTTAACTCGATTATTTCGGGTATGGGGTATAATGTAGCGTGACTACCACTACAACTATTCAATTCCCATTCACTAGTATCTAAGACATGTTAACTCGATTATTTCGGGTATGGGATATAATGTAGCGTGACTACGAGTACCACTACAACTATTCAGTTCCCATTCACCAGTATCTAAGACATGTTAACTCGATTATTTCGGGTATGGGGTATAATGTAGCGTGACTACCACTACAACTATTCAGTTCCCATTCACTAGTATATAAGACATGTTAACTCGATTATTTCGGGTATGGGGTATAATGTAGCGTGACTACCACTACAACTATTCAGTTCCCATTCACTAGTATATAAGACATGTTAACTCGATTATTTCTGGTATGGGGTATATTGTAGCGTGACTACCACTGCAACTATTCAGTTCCCATTCACTAGTATATAAGACATGTTAACTCGATTCTATAGGAAGGTACCTTTTGATAGATGACGGTTGACATTGTCGGTAGCTTACCGATGGCTGGCTCTAGGATGTGATCTGATCACGCCTCGGTCATACACACGGGGGCATGTGCACACTCGGCTGCTAATTGCATAACAGAAGCGACCGCGTCTACAACCGTGATCCAAATACAGCTATCACGATTAGCACTCGAATCCCGGTGATTTTTATACATCTCTCCCGGTCTCTTGTAAAACTGCAATAAATCAACTAGTGGTATCCATTTATCGAATTCTATGACAGATAAAATTCTGGGAAGGGTAAATGCAGCGCAGCTACCACTATAACTATTAAATTCCAATTCACCAGTATATAAGCCACGTTAATTCAATTCTATCTTGATGTACCTTTTGATATATGACGGTTGATATTGTAAGTAGTATAGTCACACGAGAGGTATCCGAAATATTAAGCTTATTACGTTTTTAAAAACTACGTTATGTTAATGTTAAGTTTATTACGTTTTTAAAAACTACATACAACGTAGCTGCCCCATAAATTCAGAAACGTGTCGGTATGTTTTTACAGTGTACTACAACGGATGCATAAATTATAAGTGCTAGGGTCGAAAATTTATAACTTAAACATACGAAGTATTAGAAGCTTATATGCAAATTGATCCAAAGCTGTCAGATAAACAAAATTGCACGGAGTGTTGCTGGCGATAAATAGAAGAGGAAAAGTCGAAGTGAAAGTATATTTACATTATCACGTGACACACTCAAGTCATGCTTGTCTTCTCTCCTTCGAAATTTTTTGTTCTGAACCGTTAAAACAATCGATTGTGCGGTCAATATAAATATAAAACATTCTACACAATAAAAAATAAATAGGTATACTTCAATTTGAAAACACGAATTCTATATTAAATTTTATAGTTTTTTCTTTCTTTCTTTTTTTTTTTTTTTTTTGAAAGAGGCTAAAACTTCGGTAGATTTTCATTGTTCAGAGAGTTAAAATTTGTGCTGAAATCTATGTAAGAGAGAAGATGGAGAAAATTTTCTGCCTGAGCTCAAAATTATGTATTTAATTGAATATCTCTGAGATTACAAAATGGAGCTTCTTCATATGCCTCAAACATTGTCCAACAAAGCCGCACTGATTTTCTGCCAGAAGATGAATGCCCCCCCCCCGAGATCTCTGAATTTTAATGCATTGAATTGTTTCGGGTGAAATAGATGTTATCGGAACTTTGTTATATTTATTATGATAAGAAATTGAACCTCGACTCTCCAAAAAATTCGATTTGTATAATAATATTAAAAAATAGTAATGAAAATTTTTCATACTCAATAATCAGCTTTAAACGCTTTTTCTCCAGTTTCAAATACACTTGTGATGGGTCCGATAGAGTAATTTTACTGGACGCACTTTTTCTTTTTCAACATAGAAATGACGTGCATCAGCATTATCATCATAGTTAACTAGACCGCCCAGTGTGGGCCAATGTCTTCCTCTGAAGATTCCCCCACATTGATTTATCTCTTATCTCCAATTTTTTTCACTAATTTCAAGAATGTCAATGTGTGCAAAGAATGCTATGTTGAGCAGCAAATAATGCTAGTGCTTTTTATCAACGGAAAATTGTTAATAAGAACGCGCGCTAAAATAAACGCTGTTTCACATTTGCAGTTTATGAAAAACATGTTATTTGTATTATAATGGCGATTTTTGTGCTAATATTTTTTATTCAATAAATTTCTTACGCACTATTTGAGTCATTTAAGGTTGGAACTTTATGTTATTCAGAGAGAGCCCTCTGAAGTATATTTCTTACTATACTTTTATGTATGTTACTGCCAATGTAACGAATGTCGGCATCCTATAAAATGTTTAGTCCTTATACACTATACAGAATCAAATGACTCATCTAACCTAGTGTTTAGTCATTAGATATTCCGCAGATTGTTTAATGTCTGGTCATTAAACATTCTACTAAATGATCGCAGTTTTTCTTTAGTTGTTAGAGAGGATGCCTTGGAAATGTTTGAGACATTAATCATTTTATATTTTTCTGCTAGATTTGAGTCATTCAATAAAATAACTAGGCACTTTAGAGAATGCTAGATTTCGAACATTGACGGGTAACATAAATATGTTATTATTTTTAATTTTAGGCAGCCTTTTAACACAATTTTTAGGCGGGTGTAGTTCATCCATGCCTAATGGTTTAAACAGTCTGAAGAGTAATATAAATCAATAAAGTAGAAAATATATTTCCTATTAATTAAGTACACCCAATTTCTAATAAGGAAATAAACAATTTTTTACATGACAGTTGAATTTCAGTCATCGAGTTTTTTATTAGTCACATTATAAAAACTTTAATTCTATTAGTCTAATCTACAAAGATATATTTGAGTATTTATTGGTAAGTAATGTATTTTTTATAAAAAAAATCATAATATAATCTAACATACGCTTGTTTCAGGGTCTTCCTGGAGCTCCCGGAATTCCTGGATTCCCGGGTGAGCGGGGACTGCAAGGATTACCAGGTATTCAAGGGCCAAGAGGAGAATCCGGGGAATCCGGTATACCGGTAATCATGCCATATTAATAATACTTACAGTGTACTATTACTGTACTATAACTCTATGAATTAAATTTTATTTTCTTCGTAATATTTTTAAATTTCTAATGGCAATAAAAAGTATAAAAATTACTAAACTGGAAACAAATAATGAAAGTATTTATATATAAAAGTGGCCGAAATCATTGCTCTAGAATTTCTACAGTGTTCAAAAGCGTCGTCGCAGAGTCGCTAAATAATGATGTATCATATTTCACAGATGGAGATGGTCTTAAGTCATTGAATATGTTGTAATACAAAGAAGACAGCCATCATTTGAAAAAAAATTTTTATGTGATGCACTGAAAAAAAAAATCACCGTTGAAAGTAGTGGCACTCAGGGTGCCGGTACTGTTAAAGTGCTCGCTCCCGGGGCTGTGGCGAGCTGGACTGGTAGCCAGGCGTGAACTATACGGGTAAGGATTTTGCAAACTTAGGTACGTGTCCACGTGTGGAGTAAAAGAAGAAGAAAAAAAAAGGTACTTTTAAAGTAAAATTCCTTTTTATCGTAACATTACGGCACAACAAATATGATATACTGTAAATCGTATAGAACAATTAAATCCCTGAATTACTGTGATTAAATAAATATTACTATAAAAATGTCACTATAATATTTTACGGTAAAATCCATTTTTACCGTAAATATTATTGTGACATTATAATGGATTTCATGACCAAATTGTCGATGCTTCTACCGGAATGTTTTACAATGTGGTAATACTTACTTGGTAATAAAGAGAAGACAGCCGTTTTGTGAAAGAATTTCAATGTGATGGTAATACTTTCTCAGTAATATGAAAAAGTCAGCCATTTTTTGAAAATAATTTTAATGCATTCCTATTCGAGGTTAATACTTTCCTAGTAATCAAAAGATAGCAATCATCTCCATTACGACCATTTTGTTTTTTTTTAATACTTTTCAATTTTCAGAATAAACTGTCGTATAGTATTTTTCGGCTGGATTTTAAATGGCAGCGGATTTTTATTAATATTATTATTACCAACTAAGAAGTGAAGATACAATAATTTTTTTTTTCGGAAGAGCTCACTGCAATCGCGGATTGCTTGATGTTATAATGGTTGAACGTTTTTCACTAATACTAAACCACCACGGAGGTTAATTTTCAACAATTGCAAAAAAAATGTCTTTAGTCTTTTTTTTTTGTGCAGCTAGATCCAAAACGGTGTCGAAAATCAAAATAAATGAACCGAGCTTCGTAATTACTGCTTTAGACTTATAATTTAGAAGCTCTCAAGAATAGACTTGGAAAAGTATTCACTCAAAATAGATCGCAAATTAATTTACAACCTTTACAATTAATTACCTTTACAATTTTACGACCTTTACAACTAATTACAAATAATTTTTTATAATTGTCTTTCTTGTTCCTCCATTGCAAATGACTAACTGATTAAAATTCTACTTTCTTACATTTAAAATTCTACTTTCCCTCTAATTAAAGTCACTTCTAATGAATATTTTTCTCTTAAAATACATTAATATATATATATATATATATATATATATATATACACTGAGTGGCCAAATTATTATGACCACCTCAGAGTTTTATGCAAATGAGTTATTGCTTCACAGCGCTGCCGCTAGAGGACATGATAACTATAACACGGGACTGCTGGACAAGTGAGTCATCAGTTATACTGTGTTGCTTGCTCAGATATGGGAAAGAAAAGTGATTTAACTGAATTTCAACGTGGAATGATTGTGTGTGCGAGATGTGTCGGAACGAGTATCAGCAAAACGGCTGCACTTGTGAAGTGTTCTAGAGCAGCAGTTGTTAATGTGTACAAAGAATGGACAATCAAGCAAAAAACCGGGTCTCAACGTCAGACTTGTGGTCGTCACATGGTACTGAATTCTCGATCAGAGAAAAGGCTGGCCAGGGTTGTGCAGCGCAACAGGAGAGAAACAGAGCGACAAATTGCAAGTGATCTTAATCAAGGAGCAACTGTGAACGTCTCTGAACGGAGTGTTTGACGCACATTGCGCCATATAGGGTATAGGCCAACAGCGTACTGAAGCGGTGGTCATAATAATTTGGCCACTCAGTGTATATATATATATAGAATCGCTTCTTAAAAAATTTGGGTACATATTTCTTCTCATCTATTGCAGATTATCAACTAATAATAATAAGAAATATCTATGAAAATAATATTTTATTCTAAGATAACGTAACGTACAGTATTCCAAAAAAACAAAACGTATTTTATTCTTATAAACAAAGATAAACGTTGTTCAAACTTCAGTTATTCCGCAGTTTGCTTATGCGTACCGCAACATCCTCCCCACCCTGGTCAACCTCCAAAGGTATGACCAGTTGGATTGGACGGGTTATATGTTTTCCTTCGACACGAAGAATACAAGTACGAATTTTTCCGTCCCGACCGTTAATTAATTTAACCACGAGAGCTTTTTTCCACACGTGTCTCGGCCGTACATCTTCTTGTAGTAGAACCAAATCTCCTACTCGTGGTGATTGCTGAACATTTTTTACTTGATGATGTGAACGCAGTTCCAGCAAATACTCTTTAGTCCACCTTTTCCAAAACATATCAAGCACATCTTGTTGTTTTCTGTAAATATTAGTGAGTTTATCACCTTTAAGCTCAGGTACAGATGGAACAGTAGTAAGCTTTCGACCAGTTAGGAAATGAGATGGTGTTCTTCTGTGTCATTCTCACCATGCTCATAAATCAAAGGTCCACTGTTGAGCGAGGCTTCTATTCCCACCAATACTGTAGCTAAGGTTTCCTCATCTAGTAATGCGCGACCAAGTGACTTTCGAAGACACCGTTTAGTTAGACCTATTAGTCGTTCCCACCATCCTCCCCACCAAGCTGCTCGTGGTGCAATAAACTTCCACTTTATACCATTATGAGCATAGAATTGCTGCACTTCCGCTATGAAAACAATATTTTATTCTAAGAAACGTAACGTACAGTATTCCAAAAAACAAAACGTATCTTATTCTTATAAACAAAGATAAACGTTGTTCAAATTTCAGTTATTCCGCAGTTTGCTTATGCGTACCGCAGCAACATCTATAGGTATTTTTGAAAATGTTGGCACTCATTTTTTAATCTTAAAAAAAGTTTTAAAAGAATTCCTCATCGCAAAAAATCATAAAGAATTCTCAAAATGTCCTCCATTTTTTAAACTATATATATATATATATATTCTAAAATTATGTGATTATGAAATTTTTATTTAAACTTATTATCAAATTGAGTATTCTATAACTTTTTAAGTTATAGTAATATCATCAGTAGATCAATTTATTGCGTTAACTTTGTCAAAGTATTGATTTTATCGAAATATTAGATGAGTGTTATTCTTGAATAATGAAAAATTATTTTACACTAAAAACTTTAAAAGTTAGCCAAATAGACAAATTATTTTGTTTCGTTTAGGATTGAGGATGGAGAATCGCTTGAAATTTATTTATTTTGAAAAAGAAAGAAATGGTATGTTTGGGGAAAAATTATTTTTCATTCAATAGTTTCACACTTTTGAGCTCATACAGGCGCCTTGTCATGAACTTCGAAAAATGGTTTGCGAACGTCCTGAATAAATGTGCGTCGTAATTTTTATTTGAATATTTCAAACAGCCTATAGTCACGTTTGAGTTTAATAAGATTGAAGCTGATTTTAATATATTTGCATTCAAATATTGAAAATATATGCAGAAGATAACTCTGCTGAAATATACTTTTTGAGAATTTGAAGTTTCATCGATCAGAAAAAGGCTTGAGCGAAAAAATAAATTTATGTGGGAAACGAAATTTAAGAGAAAAATAAATTAAAGTGAAAAAGTTAAAATGAAATTTTGTTTTTATTTTGGGAGTAATGAATCTATGCGAAAAAGGAATTTAAGTGGAAAATGAATTTTAGCGGAAAATGAATTTATGTGCAAAATGTGCTTAAAAATGAATTTAGGTAAAAACATAAAAAATGAAATTGAAATTGATATGAAATAAAGACCGAAAAATGAATTTATCTTAAATATAATCACTCGTTTTTCACTAAAATTCCACTTTTACACAAAATGGAATTTTAGTGAAAAACGAATATGAAAAATAAAGTTAAATATAAAAGAAAAATAGTTAAAATTTAAATAAAATTTAGTTATAAAATTAAATTTTAAAAAGGTAAAAAAAAAATCACGCAAAAATTTAATTTTAGCAAAACATGTTGAATTTTAACAAAAATAAATTTTGAAGTGACAGAATTTAAGGAAAAAATGAATTTAAGTAACTAATTGAATTTGAGTGAAAAAATATGAAAAAAAGACTGAATTTAATTAAAGAAAAACACGTAAATAACAAGTTTAAAGGAACAATGAATTTAAATATAAAATGATTGCAGCAACAATTGGATTTAAACGAAAAATTCTTGTTAACTGAAAATGCTTTAAGGAAAAAATTTATTTTAAAAAAAAAATGACTTCTTTGTGAAAGGGGAATTTTATTAAAAAATGAAAATGCAAAGTTAAATGTAAAATGAAATTTAAATGAAATGAGAAAAATAATTTTAAGTGAAAATAAAATTAAGAGAAGCATGAATTAAACGAAAAATAAATTTAAATGAAAAGTGAATCGGTAAATTTTATTAAATATTATATTAAAATGAATTGAATTCATGGTTTGTGAATTGAAAACTGAGTATATGTGAAAAACTATTGCAAGAAATTTAATAGAATAAATTGAATAGACTAAAGTGAGAAATTGTTAATTTGAAGATTTGAAGAAGAATTATTAAACTACATAAGTTAAAAACAGATTTAAGCAAAAAATGAGCTTAGATTTTAAATAAATAGTTTTAAAAGTGTTTACTCTATACTTCTTTACATTTTCAAAACCAAAATATTTCAACAAACAACTATTTTAAACTGAATTAAATATTATAAGAATCGTGTATTTTAATACATTAAAGTATAATCTTTTAATGATTAAAAATATGTATTCGAATTTAATGAGGTTTTAAAAATATGTTTTTAATTTATAAAATCAATAGAAAATAACTAATTTAAATTTTTGAAAAATAATTTATATGTTTACATTTTTTGGAATGGGAATTTGCAAATTTTGGCTGCAACACACTTGAAATCAATAATTTTAAATGGTTAAAAAATTTTAACAAAATTGATGGAAAACTTAAAAATAATATGTATTTTAAAAGTAATGAAGCAGTACGGTTTTTCATATTAAACAAAAAATAAACAATTTTTGTGAATTCATGATTGATATTAGTACAGATAATGAGTTCTTTCAAGTACTTAAGAATTTCATCAGAATCATTCTTCAAATTGTAAATAGTTTTAAATTGTTAAAATTTTTGTATGAAAAGTATATTCACAGTTATAAACAATGTTCATAAGTATACTGCTCTCGACGAACGACTTTAAATTACATTATTCACAGCTTATTTTCATTCATTTATTTATCTCTTTGAAATTAAAAAATTCCAAGTCTGACTCAATTGTTTCTGTTAGGTAACGTTAAATAAAATAAATATTAAATAATATTTTCTATAATAAATAATTACTTCACTTCGATTCCTTTTTCACTTTCGAAAATATGTCTTATAATCTTCACCCTTATTATTTGTTTCTAGATTTCTTTTTTTTTTTTTTTTTAAAGGAAATCGTAGAAAAAATTTTCAAAATAAGTATTGTAAACTTGCTTTTTTTTAAAAGAAGTAAAAATCAAACACTATCGAAATTTAAAGCATTCTTGTTAAGGAAACGATTATTAAAAACATAAGAAACTCTTTGATTATTAATTGAACTTTAATGTTATTCCTAATCTTTTTCTTTTTTTTTTTTCAACTTCTCCTGTTTTTTTGTTTTGTGGTATTGAAAGCAAGTTTTTTATTCTCGCATTTCATTTTAATGATTTATTAAGTTTTTTCTTTTTTCCTGGATGAGATGTTGACTTTTGTTGACTCCAATATGCCATATTTTTTAACACGAATTCTAATTACGTATATTAAAGCAGTATATATCTGTACTAAGGATTCTAGTAACGGAATATCATGCTTATGCATTAATTATTTTATATTTTTATATTTTTAATATCCTTAATTACTATAATATTTTTAATATTATACATATATTATAATATATGTATGCTTCGATAATTTTCAGGGTCTACCAGGACCAATAGGACCCCCAGGACCCATTGGACCTCCTGGAAGAGCAGTAGGCATATTTTTTTTTCATTACTTAACAACCTATAAGAAATATTAATTGTATGAATTATGCAATATTTGAAAAAACGTTTTCTTCATTTTATGACTTATTAGTCCTCGAGTATTAGATTTTAAACACGAGGACGATTTTTCTTAAATAATTTTGCCGCATGAGCTGTAATATCTTAATTGAAAAGGCAAAAAAAAAATTGCAAAATATAAATATAGTGAATAAATAATAATTGTTTAAAGGACAGAAGCTATACGACAGATTTCGTTCAAACTTTCTGTTTTGTCAGTTTGTTTCATCACAAGGAACTGTTCAAAAAATTCATTTTTAGCTATTGGAAAATCTGGTGGAATTTGAACACACACGAAACCATGCTCAAAATTGTTTCCACTGCATCAAATCAAAAACTCTTTTCCCCTTATGCTTACATGCGTGTTTTTTAATTTAGATAAATTTTTCAAGAAAACGCACTTTCCACTATAAAACAAAGGATCAATTTAAAAAAGAAAAAAAACAACATATTTTTGTTTTGTTTAAAAAATTATTTCGAAAAGCTCAATTTCTTATACATTTAGTTTTATTTTTAGTTTTACGATTTTTAAACCTTTTAAGATTGCATTAAAAAAATTTGTCTTTCTTATCATAAAATAGGGTATACCAGGATTGAGAGGAGAATCAGGAATACCTGGACAACCAGGACTCCCTGTAAGTGTTATTTTTTTTTAAAATTAAACAAATTCAATCAACGAATAATGTGACACAAATTCGAAATGAACAAAATAGCGAATCCAATGTCACAATCTTTGTTGAATTATCTAAATTCAATGAATATTGTAATACATGAGCTCACTTTTCTTTTTTCATACTGGATGCTTGTAAAGTACAATATGTGCTTAATACATATTATTAATGCATAATATATGTATACAATGTTTATAAAGTATGGTGAGTACATAAAACTTATTTATAATGGACGTATTTTATATCTTTAATGTGCAATATGAGTTCGATGGACGTCAAAGTATTAATGTAAAGTATGCATGAATATACATCGGTATCGTAACAAAATTTATAAGCAAAATATCTTTACGAAAGGTTAAAATTTCAAGTTTAAAAAATACCATATTCTTTAAAATTAAAAATTCTGCATCATATTTATTCATGCAAATATTAAACCTTCTAATTCGCATTAGTTCATTAAAGCCTCTAGACTTTTATAGCTAAATAAAATGTGTAGTAATTACAGTCTTTAATAAAATATCTATCCTGAAACTAATGTGCAATATGAATTCGATGGACGTCAAAATATTAATGTAAAGTATGCATGCATATACATCGGTATCGTAACAAAGTTTATAAGCAAAATATCTTTACGAAAGGTTAAAATTTCAAGTTTAAAAAATACCATATTCTTTAAAATTTAAAAGTCTACATCATATTTATTCATGCAAATATTAAACCATCTAATTCGCATTAGTTGATTAAAGCCACTAGACTTTTATAGCTAAATGAAATGTGTAGTAATTACAGTCTTTAAAAAAATATCTATCCTGAAACTATTGTGCAATATGAATTCGATGGACGTCAAAATATTAATGTAAAGTATGCACGAATATACATCGGTATCGTAACAAAATTTATAAGCAAAATATCTTTACGAAAGGTTAAAATTTCAAGTTTAAAAAATACCATATTCTTTAAAATTTAAAAGTCTACATCATATTTATTCATGCAAATATTAAACCATCTAATTCGCATTAGTTGACTAAAGCCACTAGACTTTTATAGCTAAATGAAATGTGTAGTAATTACAGTCTTTAAAAAAATATCTATCCTGAAACTATTGTGCAATATGAATTCGATGGACGTCAAAATATTAATGTAAAGTATGCATGAATATACATCGGTATCGTAACAAAGTGTATAAGCAAAATATCTTTACGAAAGGTTAAAATTTCAAGTTTAAAAAATACCATATTCTTTAAAATTTAAAAGTCTACATCATATTTATTCATGCAAATATTAAACCATCTAATTCGCATTAGTTGATTAAAGCCACTAGACTTTTATAGCTAAATGAAATGTGTAGTAATTACAGTCTTTAAAAAAATATCTATCCTGAAACTATTGTGCAATATGAATTCGATGGACGTCAAAATATTAATGTAAAGTATGCATGAATATACATCGGTATCGTAACAAAGTTTATAAGCAAAATATCTTTACGAAAGGCTAAAATTTCAAGTTTAAAAAATACCATATTCTTTAAAATTTAAAAGTCTACATCATATTTATTCATGCAAATATTAAACCATCTAATTCGCATTAGTTGATTAAAGCCACTAGACTTTTATAGCTAAATGAAATGTGTAGTAATTACAGTCTTTAAAAAAATATCTATCCTGAAACTATTGTGCAATATGAATTCGATGGACGTCAAAATATTAATGTAAAGTATGCATGAATATACATCGGTATCGTAACAAAGTTTATAAGCAAAATATCTTTACGAAAGGCTAAAATTTCAAGTTTAAAAAATACCATATTCTTTAAAATTTAAAAGTCTACATCATATTTATTCATGCAAATATTAAACCATCTAATTCGCATTAGTTGACTAAAGCCACTAGACTTTTATAGCTAAATGAAATGTGTAGTAATTACAGTCTTTAAAAAAATATCTATCCTGAAACTATTGTGCAATATGAATTCGATGGACGTCAAAATATTAATGTAAAGTATGCATGAATATACATCGGTATCGTAACAAAGTGTATAAGCAAAATATCTTTACGAAAGGTTAAAATTTCAAGTTTAAAAAATACCATATTCTTTAAAATTTAAAAGTCTACATCATATTTATTCATGCAAATATTAAACCATCTAATTCGCATTAGTTGATTAAAGCCACTAGACTTTTATAGCTAAATGAAATGTGTAGTAATTACAGTCTTTAAAAAAATATCTATCCTGAAACTATTGTGCAATATGAATTCGATGGACGTCAAAATATTAATGTAAAGTATGCATGAATATACATCGGTATCGTAACAAAGTTTATAAGCAAAATATCTTTACGAAAGGCTAAAATTTCAAGTTTAAAAAATACCATATTCTTTAAAATTTAAAAGTCTACATCATATTTATTCATGCAAATATTAAACCATCTAATTCGCATTAGTTGATTAAAGCCACTAGACTTTTATAGCTAAATGAAATGTGTAGTAATTACAGTCTTTAAAAAAATATCTATCCTGAAACTATTGTGCAATATGAATTCGATGGACGTCAAAATATTAATGTAAAGTATGCATGAATATACATCGGTATCGTAACAAAGTTTATAAGCAAAATATCTTTACGAAAGGTTAAAATTTCAAGTTTAAAAAATACCATATTCCTTAAAATTTAAAAGTCTACATCATATTTATTCATGCAAATATTAAACCATCTAATTCGCATTAGTTGATTAAAGCCACTAGACTTTTATAGCTAAATGAAATGTGTAGTAATTACAGTCTTTAAAAAAATATCTATCCTGAAACTATTGTGCAATATGAATTCGATGGACGTCAAAATATTAATGTAAAGTATGCATGAATATACATCGGTATCGTAACAAAGTTTATAAGCAAAATATCTTTACGAAAGGTTAAAATTTCAAGTTTAAAAAATACCATATTCTTTAAAATTTAAAAGTCTACATCATATTTATTCATGCAAATATTAAACCATCTAATTCGCATTAGTTGATTAAAGCCACTAGACTTTTATAGCTAAATAAAATGTGTAGTAATTACAGTCTTTAAAAAAATATCTATCCTGAAACTAATGTGCAATATGAATTCGATGGACGTCAAAATATTAATGTTAAGTATGCATGAATATACATCGGTATCGTAACAAAATTTATAAGCAAAATACCTTTACGAAAGGTTAAAATTTCAAGTTTAAAAAATACCATACTCTTTAAAATTTAAAAGTCTGCATCATATTTATTCATGCAAATATTAAACCATCTAATTCGCATTAGTTGATTAAAGCCACTAGACTTTTATAGCTAAATGAAATGTGTAGTAATTACAGTCTTTAAAAAAATATCCATCCTGAAACTACATTCAGAGAATTCTCCCAGTAACGATAATTATTACCCAAGAAAAGTAATGACTAGTGCTTTTATCGGTAGTTATTTTCAATTTGTTAATGGTTGTCAATTCTAGTTACTAAAACTTTTGTATTGAACAAAAAAGTATTTTATGGTAGTAGCTTAAATACTCAATTATTGCGAATTACGTAAAAAAAAAACTTACAAGTTCGCGATATATTTATTAGCTTTTGAAATCATGTAACTTATTTTTTTTTTCTTATTTCAGGGAGCGAAGGCGGAAAAAGGCGATCCAGGTCCACCAGGAGAACCAGGAACACCAGTACGTAATAAAAAAAGATAAAATAAAACTTTTTTGTACGTTATATTTACCATAAAAATTTTAAAGTAATAAATATATACAAATATTCACATCTACAATTTTTTTAGAGTAAAGAACTGTTACTCGCACATTATTACATTATCGTCACCCATAATTCAAAGTATTTCTGATTCATATTCGGAATTCTGATCCACTTCAAAAGATATACCTAAACTTGCAAAGTAATGTATAAGTTATGAAAGAAAGTTTTTTAAAAAAATGATAGTCATTTACAGAAAATAAGTATTGCGAAAGTAGATTTAAATTCATTAAAAAACAAGTTAAATAAAATAATGTGAAATGTGATACTTTTTGATTTTTTTTGTTTTATCTCACAAATAAACTGCTTTTGCCCATTTTAATCTTTTCTACATCGTGATTAACTTCGGAAATGATTTGCCAGTTTTTCGATTATACTTAAGTATTTTTAGCATCTTTTAGTCTTTTTTATCATCATCATCAGCATTGGCACGACAGCCCTTTGTGAGCCTGGGCTTTCCTCAGAAGCTTTTCCCATTCTGTCCTTCTCCCAGCAATTGTTTTCCAGTTCTTCACTTTTAGGATGGCAAAATCCTCATCCACACAGTCCACCTCTTTTTGGGCCTTCCTCTTGGCCTTTAATTGGAGGGGTTTGCATTAGAGACTCTCAATGCTGTTCGTATTGGGCTCATTCTCACTACATGCCCGGCCCATCTCATTCTACTTAGTCTTTTTTATGCTTAAGAGTATTTAATATTATATTCCCTAGCATAATATGTGTTTAATTCGAATTTTATTTTTGACGAGAAATCGTAAAAGGTATAGTAGAGACATAGAATATGGAATACGTAGTATTCTATATTCTACAATATTTTTATAATATTATTACAATATCTTTAAGTTTTGCTTCATTTCAGGGTTTTCCAGGAACCATGGGTCCCAGAGGACCACCAGGTGTTCCAGGAGATGCAGTAGTTGTAAGTATATGTTCATTATATAATATAAAATATAATAATATTAAATTATTAAATTTCAGTAGGCTCAGTTACGAGTTACTTTCTATAAATCGCTATTAGGTTTCATAAAAACTTTTTTTTAGAATATGGACTTAAATCGCGTTTTTATATCAAACCATAAAAATTTAAAAAAGAACAAATTAATCTCGAATGTTTTTTTTTATTAAAAATGCTAGTTTTACTCGATATATTGAATATTATGCATTAAATATTACATTGAATATTATTATTTTGGTAATATATATATTTTTTATTCATGTCTTTTGTACTGTATCTTTAATTCGGA
The DNA here is from genome assembly GCA_949128135.1 of Parasteatoda lunata. Lineage (NCBI taxonomy): Eukaryota > Metazoa > Arthropoda > Arachnida > Araneae > Theridiidae > Parasteatoda > Parasteatoda lunata. The sequence continues at coordinate 87,163,179 of OX421973.1, forward strand.
AGACATAGCATAATAATAAATATTTAATGAAAAAAAATAATAAATATTTAAGTTGCGTTCATTTGAAGAATTTGAAGCAAATTATATAATAACTTGTATATGTTGTGGTGCATTTAGATTAGTGCAGTTTAAATGTGAATAAAACCTTTCTAGTTTCATAAGTAATTGTTTTAAAAATGACTTACAATGAAACAATATAACTTTCATAATTCATTTAATATTCGTTTTTATTCATGAAATTCGTTATTGTTTTTGTAGGTAGAAGGACAACCAGGTCCACAAGGAGATCCCGGTCCAATGGGTCCTCAAGTAAGACGATCTTTTACCACAAAATCTAATCCTATTTTTATAATGTTTAATATTTATCATGTCATTAAATTATTTGCATAATATTTAGCGTAGTAGAAAAATTATTGTTTTATGTTGAACTCTAAGTAAGAAATCAAAATTTTTTTCCCTCCCAAATGCATACATATTTCATTCAGAAATTTCCTTAAGTAAAAAAAAAAAACATACAATTATATGCAAAAATAATATGTTTCCTTTTTTGTAGTACAATTTAAAAGCAATAAAACATTTTTTTTTTTTTGAAAAAGTATCTTTGGAGAAGTTTATGAGGTGTCAATAATTTCACTGTGTACACTATTTTCAGTTATGGGTGATTTTTAATACAAAAAAATGACTCATTTCTCTGGCATGATTAGTTAGAATATTGATTGCTTGATTGGGTAATAAATCATACAGCTGAAGTTATTGAGTTATGAGTATGAGAAGTTACAGTATACATTCTGTCAGGTGCTAGTTTTAAAAAAAATCGATCTCGAAACAAACATTTTAAATACTTATGCTAATTTCTCTGTCACATCAAATATTTTTTAGAAAAAATTAATAATTTACATGATTGTTGAACCTGTACATTATAAGACATAATTTTAAAACATTAGTACACCCTCTGTTCTAAAATAAATGAAAGATGGATGCATTATTTAATGCCTGGTGGGTGATTGGTCACGCCTACTTGCCACAGACCCTGTGTTCTATTCTGGAGCCGGGCAAGGCTTACTCAGACTTTTCTCTCTTCAGTGGGTCGATAAAATGAGTACCGAGCATTCTTAGGGACTAAACACTTGGGGCTCCACGTTCAGCTAACCGTCCAACTGGGATATCTGCTCTTACACCTCAAGAGTCCAAGGTTAAGAAAACTGGATTGGGCGAAGTAGGCCGTGGCCCTCCAAGAGCTGTCACGCCACTGAGTTGAGTTTTTTCTGAATATCATAAATGTTGTTTTCCATCCCTTCTTAGATTTCTCGAGCAGTATTGTTTATGTGTCGGAAATACGTCCCATCGATCGTCATGCTTTTACAATTTACTATATTAATAATTGCATCGGGGAAACAAATTGTTTGTTCCTTTTATACAAATACTTGATGTAGCCTAATTTAGGTGAGGGGTTTCAAATGTTGTGCCTTTTAATGACATTTTTAGTCTTTCTTTTGTCAAAATGTACAAGTTTAAAAATGCCCCGACAAACTTTAAGGGGTGTAAGAGCAAATAAACAGAATTAAAATTGCACAGGAACCTATGCCCGAAAATGTCGTCATATGGGCGCTTCCCTATTAGGAACTGTTACTGCATGCGCTTTGGAACAGGTCATAACAGGGATAAGCACTTCGCACGTTTACAACAACGCTTTCGGTCATAATACTTATACAATTTCAAGCCTGATGATGTGCTCTAACTCTCCCAAAAGTTTGTCATAGCATTTGTGAGATCCCATGTTATATAAATATATAGTTTTTTTTAACTCGTACATTTTGACAAAAAAAAAAGACTAAAAATGTCATTTAAAAAATGATATAGCTTAGAGAGAGAGAGAGAGAGAGGGAGAGAGAAACCGGTTGCATATTTGAAATCAGCGATATGAAAATGTCTGATATAGGTTAAATAATATCATGCAATCGAATAAAAAATGTTCCCCACTTTTATCAACTAAAAATACCTTTCGTTTTATTAAATTTATAATACTATTAAAAGGTATCATTAAAAAATGGTTGTCACAAATAAACTCGGTTAATACAAATAAACGCCTTAAATAAGTTTAAAAGTCATGACGCGCATTCATTGATGTTCCTCTAAATGCTATTAACTACAAGTACTTCTAGACAGAATATCTTCGCTTACAAAACAAAGAGGAAAACTATTCATAATTACACGTAAAAAATAAAATCTCCCTCTCAATAGATTTATTCAGCAGAAGTAGCTCAACGTAACGTGAATTGCTGGAATAGTTATTTATCATCGAGTCGAAACTATTCAATCGTGCTCAATGGCGCAAGATGGGGACGATTCTGGGACTCATTACCTTTCCTCTGAGGGACTCGAAGATAGGTTCTCGCTCATAAGGAATTACAGAACCTGGGAAATTGTAATCGATTGCTTCGTGTTTGGCGTGGATAAATGCATTGAGATCACATCCTGATCTGACCTGTCCACGTATCATTGACCACCGTTGGCACTGTTGGCGAAATACTCTGGTATATTTCTGCTTGATAGAGAGATCACTGTACTGGTCATTGACTGGGACAGGATAATTGATGAATAATAATTTAGAGATGTATATCTTTCCCTAGACTTGGAACAATAATACTTTATAAGGTGGTTGTGTTTCAGCCGAGTTTTTATATAGTAATAGTAAAGGCAAGTACTGGACGTATTTTTTTTTTTTTAGAAAATAAAGATGTGTTTAAATAATGTAAACTTTTTAAAATAATAATATATTATGGGATGCACTATATAAGATGTTGAATAAAAAATTGCTTCTAATCTGTATTTTTATAAACGTTGTAAGAAATGAAAACAAAAAAATAGACAGTGGGTGTCGTAATTTATTATTTAAACAAGGAAAATACTGTATTTTGACAAAGATTATAATAAGGGCGGTCATTACAGAACACTCTGTATATTATCAGAATATTATTAGAGTAAGTATAGAATATATATATTTTTTTTTACATTTAAATAAAAAATAATATTTTCAATTATAAAAATTAGAAATACCGATTTTCAGAATTTTTTTTTTCATTTATAACTTAAAGAAATAGTTATAAAGATAATTAGAGAGCATTATTTGTAAACTTTTTGTAAGGTACAACAGCATAAAAAATGAAACTATTTATTTATTTTTTAAAAAAAAATAATTATGAACAGGTAGCCTCTCGCTTTATAATTAAGATTTTGGAAATCATTCGTATTCATTACGTTTTTTTTTGTGCTAATTTGCAATGCTTAAGACAACAAAAACTTCTTACTTCAGTTATATATTTTTGAAACTTTTTCTTACTCAACAAAATATTCTTAATAAAAGTCAAACGGTAATATAAAATAATTATAATTTAAAATATATATATATATATATATATATATATATATATATATATATATATAAACTATATACCTCAAGTCATAAATATTCAAGTATTTTCTTTTCTTTTTTTATCTAGGGGGAACAAGGACTACAGGGTTTACCAGGTATTCCAGGATTTCCTGGTAAAAAGGTAAATCTCTTGACCTTTTAATAAATGCCATATTTCACGAATCAATACTTTCTTTAAATGATAAATAAGAGAAATCAAAATATAATTAGGTTATTAAAAGAATAAATAATCTACATTTGAAATGTCATTTTAAAATCTCAAACTCTGTCCAAAAAATATTAAATCACTGAAAAGAAGAGTGAAACTAGACATTGTTAGAGATTTTTAAATCTTTGATTTGTTCTTCAAATTAATCGCGAAAATAAATAAAATTTAAAAGTGTTTTAGTTAGTGAACTAGCATTTTGACTGTCTGAAAAATTGCTTTGACTAAATATAAAAGTAATTTTTGAGGAAATATTTTTCCTTTTTTCTCGAATTCATAATTTAAAAATGTTAAAATTAAGGTGATTTGAAAAATGTTGCCATCTTTTTCTTTTATCCGAACAAATTTACTTAATCTTTCAGATTTTCCATGGAAAAAATAGTAAACATTAAAAATTTCAAGCCGAGATTTTTTTTAACTCTCTGGTGATTTTTTACAGGGCGATACAGGACCACCAGGAGTAGCAGGACCAGAAGGAAAGAGAGGTTTTCCTGTATGTTTACTTTATGATTGTTATTATAATTACAATTTTTTTTGTTTTGAAAAATTATTCAATGAACATTATGCTAATATTAGAATAATTTTTTACTCTGAACTGAAAAAAATGCGTTTTTTAAAATAAAAACATTTATTAAATGCTCTCATTCCCAATGTATGTATCATTCCCAATGTTTGTAGAAACAAGTTTTATTTTCTTTATTATGAAAACTTTGATAACAGTTTAATATAATATACAGTTTGTATATTATATTAAGCTGCTGTCAAATAAAGGCTGCTAAAAAAAAAATTACACAGGTTGTTCTGTGCTGACAATCTTTACAAAATATTTTTATAGTCCTCTTAAATTAAGTGAAGATGAAATTCTTACAAGTTTAAATACTTACATCCATAAAATCAATTTCACCGTAAAATATTATACCATAATTTTTAAAGTAATACCTAACTAATAAATATAATTTATTATTATTATTTAATTAAATTAGAATTGTTCGGTGATTTAACGGTAATTATAGCTGTAAAAATAGCAGTATATAAGATTTTTTGACAATATATCAGATTTTTGTACCGTAACACGTTCCGATAAGAATTGGATCATAATGTGAGAAGTACCGGCACCCTGAGTGCCAGTACTTTTGATCGCAGTTTGGACCAGAAGTTTTAGTAGAGTCTGCACTATATTAAATTAACGAAATTTTACTTATATATCTGTGGGAGGACTGAAAGTATCAGAACCTGTTTGATTGCATTAGAACATAGAGTGAAAATTTCATTTGAAATTATTTTTTTCATATAAAATATAGTAGTTTAAAATTACACTTATTATGAAGAATACCCTCATTACTTCAAAACTAGATCTTGTTCTATTATTCACTTGAATTTAATCTAATACAATTCAGTATAATAATTTCATTGAAGTATTTCATTAAGTAGCGAATTAAAAATTATACTAAATAAAAACAAAAATAGCACTTAGTAAACATAAAAACGCTTGTAAATTCGAACTGTTCGTTAGATTGACTCGTGTATAGTCCCATTAGATTTAGCATAAAAAACACAAAGGAAACAATGTCTCACTTGTTTATGTGACAATATCAGCTACAAAACCATACCTTAAGGACCGGTTTGTCCCGTTATTACACCACACATTAACATTCCATTTCATGTGATAAATTTCCTACTATGAGATACAATACCCTCTTTAATTCCATCATCATATTTGGCATGGCAAACCAGGGTGTGCCAAAGCCTTTAGCTGAAATTTAAACCAGGATAACCAATTTTTTAGCCTGACATGCAGTCTTTTATCCTAATTAACTTAAAATCTGATTTCACAAAATTGAGCAAGCTTTATTTTGGACTTTCTTGTTTTCGATTGTTGAAGAGGTTTGAAGTAAAAATTATACGGAATCTTTTTTATCCATTCCGGCAGTTCGAACAGCTTGATTCGTTCTTTTAACTTTAGTGGTGATGAGATTTTGCTTTTCAATGCACTAAAACTTATTCTCCAAAAGCCGTTTACTTTCACACCGCCAAGAATGTTTCTGAGAACCTTCCTTTTTAAAAGCTGATATTTTGTGTGCTCCATTTTTTGAAAGAAGCCAGTTTTCTAAACCATACATTAAGTTCTGGTCTTATATTAGTTTTATAAATTAGAATTTTTTTTCTTTCTTGGTGAAGGAAGGAAATTTTAAAAAGGTGTGAAGTCTAAGAATCATTTTGATGGTCAATGCGAGAGTATTTTGGATTCATAGAGGAGAGGTCTTTTTGTGTTTGGGTCAGCTAATTATCCGGGGTTAATGTAACTACTTTCAAACTTATGATGGCCAATTTTTAGATGATTAAGTGTTTTGCATGTAGGTGTCTTCTGTGTTGACATGTACTTGGTTTTGGTGTCATTTACTGTGAATCCCATACGACTTTCAGTCAACCCATTAGAGGAAACGACTACTCTCAGTTCTGGTTCGCTCCTAACAATATCAATATCATCAACATAAGACAAGAGCTGAGTTGATTTTTAAAACGAGTCTCCTCGAGTGTCGATATTTGAATCTCGAATAATTTTCTCTAGCACAATTTTGAAGAGAAAAGAAAGGGAGTCCTGAAACCTGGTGAAAGAACCTGGTAGGATACCGTTATTAACACTTAGACATTCTAAAAGGAGTTCCATGAATTTGATTTTAAAAGTGGTGTCATGTTTCTAGATTTATCAGTCAAGATTTATCAGTACTTCGTTTTGCCTCGTTTGCCCATTTTAAGTGTGATTATTGTTTTATCTAGTTTTAGATGAGGTTTATGAAAATATATATGAATGGTAGTCGTTATTAAAGACCTTATAAAGGATAACCTAGTATATAACAAGAGATTTATTCGATTTTTTTATGTATGTTTTTAGGGTGACAGAGGTGAATCTGGTCTTCCAGGACCCCAAGGACTACCTGGATTACCGGTAAGAATTTTTTTAAAATCCAAAATGGCAATTTCTATTTATACTATGTATTGTATATTATGCAGTTTACATAGAAAATTATTAGTTATTAATATTTATAGCAATTACAGCAGGCAATATACGCAATTGATTTTTTTTTTCAAAATGGAACATGTAGAGTGTTCTAAATTAGGCAGACGGTCTTCCAAAATGTGCAACAGGATAACAGCAATTAAGGTGAAAAATAATTTTTGTTACAAGTTCGCGAGTCAAGACAGAAATTTTCCTCTCGAAAATCCTAGTTTCAGAACAGAAATTCTTCAACAGATGGCGCAGTAGCGTTTTGATGTATAAATACTTTGTTTTCCGAATATGACGTGATCGTGAATGATCATGGACATTTGCGAATACATAATTTGGTGATTTTAAAAAATTAATTGCTTGGTAAGATTAATTAAGATAATTTGCAGTACTTTTTCTTTGAATTGCAGGTTTACTGCTTGCAGCGCCCACGGTAAAAATTTATTTAAATTATAAACAGGAAATCAGGAAAGAAAATTGTTTACTGTATCACATGAAATTTACATGAAATATATGATAATTATATTTTTTGAAATTTAACCTGTTTTGTTATAAACTTTTACTAAACCATCAGTTTAAATTAAAGCACGCTTTTCATAGTTACATATCAATAAAATATCTACTGCGTTTCATGTAATTTGTTAATTTTACGAAAAAAGGCACTCAAAAAAATTACGTTTCAATTGTCTTTCAAATTTTACTTTATTAAACTTTTTTTTGCATTATTGTTTAGCAATCATTTGCCCTATCCAAAATTCATCTATTCAAAACAAAGTCTTCAAATTTTAAATTCGAGTAGTACTCCCAAATATCTTTATTATATTTCAGTACTATTTCCCTTGAACTTTGTCATTTCAAAAATCTTCAGAGCGAGAAACAATGTAAACAAATATTGTGGAATCACCATTGAAATTTCTTTGAATTAAAAAATAGATTAGTAAAATTTGATAATTTTGTAACTTTTAATAACATAAAATTTTTCTCACAATTTCAAATTTATCTTTTAATTAAATTCCGTTAATAATTCAGAAAAAAAATTTCATCTCTGCTTGCCTTAAATATTTTTTTATATTAATAACAGTTTTATTTCTATTCAGTATATTTTTCAATATTAATAACAGTTTTATTTCTGTTCAGTATATTTTTTAATATTAATAACAGTTTTATTTCTGTTCAGTATATTTTTTAATATTAATAACAGTTTTATTTCTGTTCAGCATATTTTTTAATATTAATAACAGTTTTATACTGATCTAATTTCTATTTCTGAGTATATATTTGTTTTTAATTACAACTACGTTTCTTAAAACATATGGAGCGGACCATTTGACTCGCGATAATTTTTTAATGGTTGTAGCTTGTAGCTTGTAGCTTGTAAGCAGCTTTATGGTGCTGCCATCTGTGCATAAATGAGAGTATCGTATTCTAATAGTTAGTTACAAACTGGGAAGTGCAGAACATTGGTCACTCTTTAAATAATTTGCAAATATTGTGGTGTCAACGCTGGGTTTTGAACCCCCTTTTTGTAAGTCGAGAGATTGACAGATTAAACCTCTCGGCTAAAATATGTACTAAACTACTAGAAACTAAGTGGCTTCATTAATTGGGTCTATTTGGAAATATAAAATTCTGGTTGTTTAGCCGTATTGATTGAAAACAGTTAATAAAGGCTTTTCTCACTATTAGTAGTTTGAATATCATCTTATTTATGGCTGCTTGACTATTTTGCTTGAATATGGTAAATTGAAAATTAAATCGCTATTTAACTATCTTTTTTAAAAATTTCTGACATTGTATTTGAAGAAAATCTAAAAGCTTATATTTTCAGTAACATTCCTTTTATAAAGAATAAGTTTGCAAAGTTTACTTTTTTTAACGATAGATAACATAGCAAGTATCGAAAAAAAACTAAAATTTATTTTAACTTTAATCCAATATAGATACCCAACTGTCATTTATACTTGGTTACATAGCCTGAATAGTCTTTCCAATTTATTTGAATAAAACTTTGGAGGTTCTTCAAAAATGACTTTAATTAGGGACCGCTCGGTGGCAACAAAGCATTACAAAGATGGCATTGAGTTTCTCCAGTTAATTATTGATTGCATTACAGATATTTGACGATGAAAGAGATTCAAATTGAAACAAAAGATCATGGTTGCAGTCAGAAACTAAGAATTTCTCATTTAAATTTATTCCAAGCACCATCTTGTTCAAAGATATCAGGAGAATTTCTAGAATTTTCAATAAAATTCTAGCGTTTATGTGAAAATGGAACCAAATTGTCACGGAATACCTTTAAATCGTACTAAGATGGAATTTATATATTGATGCAATTTAAACGTACGGCTTAGTAAAAGAAATTAGCGCAGCAACCATTTCCAGAAATGTATTTTACATGAAATATTGCATTTATGCGTTAAAAAACCAAATATCAAAAATTCTAATTAAAATGTTTAATTCACCAAAAATTAAACCTCGATCATTTATTGTCGCTCTATACCTAAATAGTAAAAATAATAATAGCAGTACTTAAAATACATTTTATTTACTTAAAATACATTTCATTTACTTAAAATACATTTTATTTGAAAGGATTTGTTCACTTATCTTGACTTAATAATTAATGATAATATTATTATTTCGAAATAAATAAATTTGAGAATACAAAAAGGAAAGAAACATTATTGCTTATTCTATTACTTATTCACGAAAAAACTCATTTTTAAAGAAATTAAATTGAAATTTTATTATAAAATAGTTATCACACAGGACTTTGGTAAATATATGATTTTAAAAACTGGACTTTTGCGAATAAGTATAAAAATAACTTAATACTTGAAAAATAAATTAAGATTTTTTTCTGATCAATTCAGATTTTAAATTCACAGTGAACCAAAATTAGCAAATAAAAAATAAACATCATTTGGTTTATAAAATTGAGGCGCTTGACAACGCGATAAATAACATAATTTTTGTTACCTGAACTTTTTAATTAGTTCGAATAATTTTATTTTTGTTGCTAAATAAACTTTTATAATAAGTTCGACAATAGAAATCTTTATTTTAATGAGTGTGAACTATAAAATTTTTTATTTGCTTCATCTAATAAAGTAAAGAACAAAAAGTAATAAAGAAGTGTTTTATTCTTTTTGTTTCGGTTTATCTGTTTTAGTTTTATGCAAGATTGCGTAAAATTAATTAACTCTTATTTATTGATTATTTACTTTTTTCTTCAGTATGAACAACAAGTACTCAGTTAGTTAATTGTAGCGTATCTACCACTACATAATTACAACTACAATTCACTAGTATATAAGACATGTTAACTCTAACATGTTAACGTGTGTGTGTGTGCGTGTGTGTGCGTGTGTGTGCGTGTGCGTGCGTGTGTGTGTGCGTGCGTATGTGCGTGTATGCGTGTGTGTGTGTGTGTGTGTGTGTGAGTGCGCGTGTGTGCGTGTGTTTGGGCAGCATTAGACGAAATAACGACGATAGTTTAATAATCAAACTTAACATTTAATAGAAATAAAAGGAAATGAGTTTAACAGACATGATTGGTGAGAGCTGCCTTCTCGCAGTATCGCCAAAATGCATGTGAATATAAAATTAGATTGTTCTGTCGAAGTAGTTCAGAGTTAATTATAAATTCTGGACTTCCCCATCTGGACTGGCTGGCGCCTCTCAATGACGAAGAGGATGATGAAATCTCTTGAAGTATTACATGATGATGGCTGACGCAATGTTCGCAGTTATTACACTATGGCGCTGAAACTCCACACACACACACACACACACACATATATATATATATATATATATATATATATATATATATATATATATATATATATATATATATATATATATATATATATATATATATATATATATATAAACCAGAAACGTTTCAGCATTGTTTTTTCTGAATTTAATATAACTCAGTTATAAGCTTCTGTTGAACTAATTTTTTCAGGCAGTTTCACAACATATATTAAACTAGAAACATTTTAACATGGTGTTTTAAAGAATTCATTTATGAGATTTGTTTTGTTCGTAAGTGCACGACCTCTTTATAATTATGACTTTCTCATGTAGTTGCATGACATATATTAAACCAGAAACTTTTTATTTTGTTTTAATATGACGAAAATTTAATATAACGAAAGAAGCAATGGCTTTATGTTTATGACTTTTATAAGGAGTTACACAGTATATATTTTATCATAAAACGTTTTAGCGATGCATTGTATTTTTTTTTTTTTTTTTTTATCTGGTTCTAATTTTTTTATTTTTTACTTTTCTATGCAGGGCCTTCCTGGTAGAGACGGCATCCCTGGTACAACTACTGACACTGTCGTTATTCCTGTATGTATTATATATTTATTTTATTCCTTGAAAAACATTTTTTAACTATTACTGATTTCGTTTACAAAATAAAATGTACGTTTTTTCAACAGTATTTCGAGATAATAAAAATATTCAAGTTTAGACGAAAGTCATCATTCTTTTCATCGATAAAATTTTTTTTTTTTAATACTTCGTTCATTTGTATCGGAAAAATAAACACTCTATACCATGGAAATTTTAAAGCTTTTTAAACTATGTCATTGTTTAAATTCTCTGCATTGTAAATAAGGTGAACCATACAAGATCTTTATTTGTATATTATTGAAACATTTCGGAAGAAACACAAAACTTTGTATTTATCAGCGATTTCCTTTTCAAAATGTAACACTTTATTTTTTCCTTTAACTTCATTTTTATCAATTTAGTTCAAATATTTATCTATTTATATTCATTTATTTAACAATCCTTTATTTATTTATTTAAACATTAATTCTACCTTTATTTACTTAGCCTCGCCTTTTAAATTTTTGCATCTGAATTATTAATAAGTTTTTTTTTTTTTTGTAATTCCGATTTCGTATTTAGAAAATAAAACTGTGTCTTATAAATTATTTCATTTTTTGAGGTATTATAATAAAAGATAAGTCTATGTATTAGAATTTATCGCTTCCATGTAGCGTTTATAACCAGTTCATTACCTCGGTTATTAGCTTCTAAAAACATCACTATAAGAAAATTCATAGTTTTACCTTCACTGAAATATTTGTGAGATTTCTGTGGATTCCGCAATAGATGCAGAACATGTAAGTTATTAGGGTAGAACTCTACATAATACAGAAAGGATTTTCGAAAAATAAAGCTCGATAATGTAACATTTTTTAAAATATTGTTTTAAAATATTGTATAATTTAGTTACTCTGAAAATACTTTTTTTTTTGACTCCATAGTTCTGTGACCTGTATAAAGCTTTTAAATTTATATTGACTTAACATTAAAAATAATACAGTCAAAAGCCTGCAGGTCCATGTCTGTGTATCTTAGTACGTGAGGCGAAATTTTAGACAGCGTACTAGTCAAGCGAAATCTCATAGTATTATGAGTATTCAATTTCATATCTGTTCAGCAATATTTTCATGTGTATATTAATTAATTGTTTTATATTGAGGTACATACATATATTTACTAAATGTAACTTTTTCGTGATTTTTTTTTCCATAATTTTTATTTATCCGTAATTTATAAATGTAACCCCCAAGAATTGAAAACTTTTTTATAGTTAATGTTGGATTCGTTTTGACAGTTATTTATTTTGCGTGGTTAGCATTATTGAAACTGAAATTTCATGCACTGATGCATTTTTAAACGTTAGTATAGCATTTAGTATTGCATCACATTGTAAGAAAAACTTTGCAATTTTTAAGGTTTATTTTTTTCTAAATAATTATCGAATGTATTCGTTGTATTTAAAAAGACCATAAAATAACATTATGCATGTTTGTGTTTACTTTAGATTAAATTCAATATTTTTAAATATTTTTATTATTTTACTTTCTTAAAACCTGAGGCACGCTTAATTTATTAGTGCCCCTGGCATAATGATTCATATTTTTTTAAACTTATTATGACTTGTGGCAGTGAAATAAGAAATTTGGAACTGTAAAATATTTTTTTGCTGTATTTCTTTACGCCTCAGTAGTGAAGATGACATATCTATTATTCTTAATTGTATTGAAAATGCTTTAAGACTCTATTCAACTACTTCGGAAATTAAATACATTTGAATTAATCTTTTCTATCAGAACGTACAAGTAAAGCACCTCACCTTTTTGAAAACGAAATGCTTGTGAATTAAATTTTCTAGAAAACAATTCTTGCGTAAAAATATTCCCGACATTGTTCCATGTTTAATCAAGAGTGAAATAAAATGTTTCTAGAATCTTTGCGGAGTTGTTAAATCGCAAAACTAATGTAAGAAATGAAGCTTTTGTTCTTGAAAGGCTCACGAATGTCCTCCTCAAGCAACTGGAAATGATGAAAATTTTTGAAATTAATAATTAAAACTTTGCTGAGCACGCTTAAATTATCCTAACTTGGTGGATTCGTTGAAATGTTGCTAGTAGCAGACAAATATTATTAAAGAGAGTAATAGCAAAGTTAAAGATGTCAAAGACATCTGCACCTCATCAATGAATATACATAAATGTAATGCGTGGTAAGTTCTTTTAGTGGTTTATCAAATTGTTGTGAAGCAGGAAGATTCTTAATCATTGTTGTGTCTTAAACCTCGTGCTTTAAGAGTGGTTCGTAAAATTGCCAAATTCAGCATTAAAAAACTATAGAATCGAATTCAACTAATTTAATGGAATATGATTCTGATCCTTTTAAATTATACCAAATTTATTTCAAGCTAAGTTAATGAATAAAATTATAACTCTGGGGAACACATTTTTTGTTGCATTTGTACAAATACTTGATCTTACCTAAATATAGTGCGGGAAATTAAAATCTGAAATTAATTTTGCTCCTTAAGTTACAGATATTGTTTTTTTTTTAAATGGCATTTTAAAAACATTGCATATAATGAGGGATTGTGTAGATGTTGCAGGAAATTTCTCAGGGAGATAGATCTCATCATCAGGATTAAAATTGCGTAAGAACTCAAACCCGAAAATATTGTCCCACTAGGAGTGCTTTTCTATTATGACCTGCTCAGAATATCACGAAGAAACAGTTAATAACAGGGAAACCCTCCTAGCGGCATAGGATGACATTAATAGGTATGAGTTCTAATGCTATTTCAATCCCCATGATGTTTCTTAATTCCCCTAGAAGTTTGTCCTAACACTTTTATGATCCCCTAAACATTAATAAACCTGTACTATTAGACAAAAATATACTACAAGTGTCATTTAATAAAAAATGTAACTTGAACAGTAAAATAGATTGCTGATTAGAAATCAGCGATTCGAAAATGTCTAGCATCTGTTAAAAAAAATCTCATGTAGCTAAAAAAAAGCCTGTTTGTCCATGAAACCACTTATTTTAAGCAATGGCTTAAAATATTTAAAATTAAATATTCAAAATTAAATATCCACTGTGTAATCATTTCATTATTCTCGGTTGAGGATTTCTTGAAATAATTGAAATCACACTCTATTACACGCTCGATATAAAACTAGTTGTTAGAAAAAAATCTTCCTCGTATGGTTACTGATAGATAATTATCATTATTGTTTTCAAATTCATTAATAAATGGATCACTTTTTCTTTTTACAAGCGATGATTTAAAAGGATTTTTAAAATGCATCTAGATTCCGTTTTTTAAGTAGAAAATCAAAATATATGGAGAAAAAAATTTGTGTTCAATACTGACAGATTGAGCCGCGATGGCTCAGGGGGTAGAGCGTTCGCTTTCCAATGAGGTGAACCAGGTTTGAAACCCCGTGATAGCAGGTCGATCCGCATCCGGCTTGCACCGACCACAGGGCAGATGCGAAATATCCTCAGTGGTTGACAGATCATGGGTTAGAGCCCCTTTTCCGCCGTTTGTAACCATAGAAGGATTTCGTGGTCTTCCCCAAGATGTAATCCAAATGCGAGTTAGTTCCATCAAAAAGTCCACCACGATGACAGATTTCTCCCAATACTTGATTCAGGAGTTCCCTTGTCTTCTGGATTAGGTTCAAAATTACAAGGCTACGGAGTTTACATTAGTAGTCGTTAAGTCCGAAAATTGGGTCGCCTGTTCAATCACAATTATAAAAAATTATTTAAAAAAATCCTTTATCCTTTTTTTCTTTTTGAGCATTGAATGCAAAAGTAAATAAATAAATAAATAAAAACGTATCCTAGTTACATTAAATATGCAATGTACATTTTTTTTTACAATTTGAAAAGGTGGAAAAAAATACGTGTGAACCTGCGTGGAAAATATTTTTCTGAAATCACGAAGCCTTAGTGAAGAGAGAATTTTTAAAAAAATTTGTTTGCAAACCCTTGTAAGGGATAACCAAGTTGTTATCCTTTACAACTGGCGTCAATCATTCAGATAAAATAAGAAGTTTAATACCCTTTTATTAGAGTGCTTTTTGACGTATAAAACATAAAGCTTTCCACCAATCAAAAAAGAGTCTTGTCCAATCAATTTCTTTGTGCTATTCACCACGAGTTGAATCATGTTGACGAATTTTTCAATGCAGAAAAACATACGTTTTCGCCGAATTATTTGAGAATATCTCAAATAAAAGCACTTAGTTATTAGGAAAAAAAGCAAACACCTTTATAACTTTAAAAGTAATGCACACCATCTGGAAAATATGTTTTAAATAGTTTAGGTAGTAAAACGGTAGAAAGTTTGGTGTTCCTTAAAGTGGATTTTATGTTTTGAGTATTTCACCATAACTCTGGAACAATTGAAAATAATAAATAATTTTTGCATCTAATTATAAATTGTTTCATCGATTTGAAATTCTACGTATAAATAGTTTTAATAATTAGTTATTATGCTTTATTATTTTTCCTTAAAATATGGTCCAAATATTTTAAGCAGTCGAATGGTCAAAAATTTGGTGTCAATTAAAGTTAATTTTATGTTGTGAGTATTTAACCATAGCTCTGGAATAATTTAAAATATTAAATAATTTTTGCATTAATCAAAATTTTTTTTTCATCGACGAAACATTCTACGCACAAAAATATTTAATAAGTAATCATTAATGCTCTTTATTTTATTTGGGAATGTTCAATAAAAGAGAAATTAACTTTAAAAAGTTCTAATATTTCATCTATTCTCCTCCGTAAACAATTGAGAACCATACTTTACAGATTGTGGTAAACCCCCTCTATACCTATAGGGTGAAAAATCTAAATTCATTAGGGAAAAAATTTATGTTTATTTAGGGATAGTACGTTTTAGTCTCTGATCTCGCAACTTAAAACATTGCTTACACAAAACTTTTCCGAAAAACTGAACCTTAAACTTTTTCATTGACGTCCCGCAGGATTTGAAAAAGGGTGCTTGTTTTTGAACACTTGAAATGTGTCAACTGATATTTCCCATTTATATATTTTTGAAGCGTTTCCTATTTATATATTTTTGAAGTTTTCAATCAATCAATTGTCTGTACTAATCAATTAGGATATTTAAGTTTAAAGATAGACCCTCGAGCTATTTAGAAAATTGAGTTCTAGTAAATGCCCTACTAATCTAATCATTCTATAAAACATAATTAAAGTGCCCACTTCTTTTTTCTTTCTCACTCTCTTTCTTTTTTACAAACAATAAAAATAATTACACTTACAAATGAATGATAGAAATTTAGATACCAGTATTTTACTATTTATTTCTAGAAAAACTATTTTCAATTACAATGTTTTTCTCCTTTACTTCAATTTTCCAGAAATCAGACTATTTTTAAAGTAATTGCCTCAGTTTTTTTTTAACTATTTTAAACATCTTCATTTACTATACAAAAATATTTTCTAAATCTCTAAATAGCATGTTTAAATATCTATATGCTCAATTTAGGTATTATTGAACTTAAAATCATTAAGTAGATGGCAATACATTACATTTAAGCAATGATGCGTGAAACCCGATGACTTTTATGGTGGTTGAAAAAAAGATATGTTTCTGCATTTTTCAGAATAAATAAACAAATTTTTGGGACTTATGAAACTTTATTTATTTATATATTAAATTTGCATAATTGCGAATGTGATAAATTTTTTCTAATATTTTTTATGTTTTTTGAAAAACTGCATTGTGAGTTTGATAATTCAAAACTGATAAAATCCTTATTCCTTGCCATCTAACAATAAAATGCGTTTTTGAATTAAAGTAAGTTAAAAAAAAAAAAATAAAAAAATAAATAAACTAACAATTATATATATTTTTTCGCTATTTCAAAAGGTCAAAAATGAATAGTTTCAAAACTGATATAAAAACATATACGTTTAGAATTTATTAAAATGATATCTTCCAAATTGATGAAATTGCAATCATTTAAATTCTACCCTCGTACAAATCCTTTTCTAAATAATAAGTTCTTTTTAAAAATTCTAAATATATTATAATTTTTATAAAACTCTATATTTTAAGAGGCATTAATGATGACTGTTACGCGTCAATTAATCTTTCGGGAGGTAAAAAAATTTTGAATAAAATTTTAAACAAGAAAAATTTCGGATTATCTGAATTAAAGACGGAGGCTTTATCTTTAAATATTTTCAAAACTACATCTCATTAAAAATAAACTGAGTAAAACTGAGTAATTTAGGGCTTAAAATACCATTTAACTTTTAATATTTTATGATATTGACAAAGATAAGTCAAATATAGTCAAACAGGCTCATCTCAAAAGATTATAATTTATTTTTTCCATTTTATATATTGTTGAATATTCCGAACCATTAGTATATTTCTGTTTGTCCAAAACTTTCCAGTTTATTCTAATTAATTGTTGCCAATTAAAAGAAGCTAATTGTGAAAAATAGCATTTTCAACTGCGAGAAAGTATAATTGTGAGTCATTATAATGTGCATGTGAAAAATTATGGTAAAATTACCGTGCTGTATGGGATTGACTTTTATGGTAAAAAAAACATAATTCTGGTTAATAAAAACCAAAATATACAGTATTTAAACCATTCATTTGGTAATTTTTTCGATCGTATGGTAACGATTGACCAGAAATTCGAGTTTTCAAAATTATAGTTCTTATTACCACACAATTAGAAAGAATTACAAAACTAAAAAATAAATTCAACCGAATAAAGGTATTTTATTCTATGCTCTAAAATATCATGATAAAATTACCAAATTTTATCACTCGGTAAATTTTAATGTATTCTGGTATATTGACCATATTTTTTTCTTCTTATTTTTCTTCTTGTATTAAAATGTTGTATTCATTCTTGTATGTTTTGAGTGTACAGTTGTTTTATTTTCAAGAAAATTTGACGAACATGGGAGCGAAAATATTTTTTTTTTTAGGATTTTTTTATAAAAGTAATGTTACTTCGGCTCTATTCGTATCTTCTGAATATCGTTTACATTCTTGACTGTAGTGCATTTGTTTTCTCTTGAAAATCGAAAATGTTCCACATTATTACATTGCATTTAAATTAAGTTTTTCATGCCTATGCCATAGCAGACTGAGGTTCAATAAATGGAGTTTTTCTCATTTTCTGAAGGAAATTGCCACTTGCCCTCCAGCGTTCACAAGAATTTTTCGTGCTGAAAGTCTGAAGTTGTTTGTTTTTATATAAACGAGAGTCAAAACATTTCTAAATAGAAGAAATTATAGAAATGACATAACTCATCCTTCCTTAATCAATGCGAACTGGTTAAAGCCACATATCTATTTCACGTGATTTATTTTCGTAACCACAGAAACCGTCATCACGTGAGGCTGGAGCAATAGATGTTCTCGTGATAGCTGAACAGTACCTCATTTAAGCACACAAATTGATTGAATGAAGAGAATGTAAGTTGCTGCCAGAAATTCTACCTTTGTTGAAATTCCAAAACTAAGTGTCACAAGCTTTGCGCTCCCTTAGAACGCTATTGGCTTTATTTACATAGTATCGGTATGAAAAAAGTAAAAGATCAAACCGATGTTTTAATTCTTTTATAACTTAAATTATTTTTAATGCCAACTTCTCATTTAAGACTATTTTATTTACGTCTTTTTATTTACGTCATGATTAAAGGTGTTTTAATAACTTAATAGAATGTTTTATATCTTAATATTTTTTAAGTATTTCCTTTATTTTAGCATTTTTATTTCAATATTTTAAATTTTTATGAAGCAAAAGGAAAATATTCTTCTTTAATTGAATTATTTTAATAATCGGAAATATCTTTCACGTATATTGAATCATTCTATGAATAGTATATTAATAAAGTAAATCCATGAACTCATATTTCTAAATCCTTCAATCAAACGTATTACTAAATTTTATATACATTTCTGTAAGAAAACATTTATTTTTAAGACATTTATTTGATAGACGACAAAAATGAATAGTTTTTATAGATAAAGTAAAATACCAGCTATACAATACTATACAAAGAAAACAGAGTGGTTATTCAATAAAATTGATAGTTCTCTATATAAACGAGATAAAATGAGAACTTATCGAATTGAATTACACTCTCATAAATTGAATTGAATTTTCTTCAAGAAATAATGACTTCGTAAAGAAAATGATAAAAAAAAGGTCTCTATTTCGTTAAAGTTGGAAGGAATATAATTTTATCAAATAACTTAGTTTTGATTAATGTAACATGCCAAGAAATCGATACATTTGTTCAATGTATTTCTCTTTTATTAATAGGGTCCTCCAGGGCCGAGAGGAGAGCAAGGAGAGATTGGTTTACCTGGAACAAAGGTAATAAGCGTCAATGTAAAGAAATAATAAAAATTTGTAAAGAAGTTCCGGATTTATTGAATTCTATAATTCGAAGGAATTCTATAATTATTAGTCACACACTAAGTGAATATCGAAACATTTCAATACTTTGCGATTTATATTTAAATTTTTGTTTAAAGTTTCTCTACGTTTCAACATATAAATTTTTGATTTCATTAAGGTATAGGAAAAATGTATCCCCCGAATTATCCTTTTTTACTTAAGCATTAATTAAATTATACCATAATAAATTGAGTGTCTGGACAGCACTACAAATCAAAAACTCCGATAGAAAAAACCAGAAATAAGTCCAAACCAGTTCACATTTGCCTTTCACTAATATTTTTTTTTATATTAAGGACCATTGTCCGGTATTCCCCAAGCTGAAGTTTTTTAAGGTTTAGAGTCAAAACTCTACCCCATTCTGCCGTGGGAAAATAGCAACGGGCAAAACCAATAAATAATTCTAATCCAGTACACACTTGCCCGTAACTAATGATTTTTAAATGTTAAGGACCATTGCCTAATATTTTATATCGTGATATATTTAAATTTATTTATGAGTCAAACATTACCCGCAACTGCCCCGAAAAATAATAATGATGGACAAAAGTGTGAAGATACGCACTTGCCTACAACTATTTATTTTTTTAAGATTAAAGCCATTGCCCGGTATTTACTACACTAATGTTATTTTTTTTTATTAAATTTAAGGATCATTTGCCTGGTATTTCTTATACTAATGTTACTAATTGTGTAATGTTCTTAAAGGCTAGATACAAGATCCATTACTTGGTTATCATTAATAACTAAAGTTTTTATAAATAATAACCAATATTAGTGCTAGTTAGATTATCTTTTTGTGATTCATCGCGTGTAACGCTTAAGATCTCTCAATTCTGTGACAAATTTAATACGAATCCTAATGTACCTTAATGTATCTTAAATCTTAATGTGTAACACAATTTTAGCTCTAAGAATTTTGTCCTTCAAGAATCACAGTCCTGTCCTTTTTTTTTTTCATTTTGGTTTTCAGTCTGTCATACTTTTATCTTCCGTAATTTTTTTTCATCAAGGCGTTGTCTGGGAATCATTAATCTCTAACTTTCCTCAGAATAAAAAAGCAGACCAAGAAATATTTTTAAACTCTACTAGTTTAAAATTTAGAAATAAACATATTTAATAATTTTGAATTTTTTTCTTATTTTATTGTTTACTTGTTTTCAAAAAAGTAGCTGATAAGTAGTGTAGGATCATTTTTCAAAAAGTAGTAAAGTAGTAGTAAAGTAGTAAAAGTAAAAATTCAATATTTATTTCATTAAAAAACAAATAAATTTCGTGATCTATAACACGTCTCTAAACAGATTCACTTAAATGAAAACTAAGATTATTTTAAACAAATTTTTGCTGAACAATGTTGCGTACTAAAAATCAAAAGAAAAATTTCATATTGAATTTAAAATTAAGGTTTTTAAACACCTTATCGAAATAGATTAATTTATATTCACACATTATTTCCATGCCTCAAAGAATGCCTAAATAATTCCAAATACATTTGTACAAAAAATTTCAGCTAGATTGCAGAGTAATTTTCGAGTAATTTTTTTTTTTATTTCAGTACCTCTTTTATCAATACCTATAATATTTCAAAACTATCACTGACATAGTTAGCAAAAAATTGGTATGCAATATGAAGGTAATAATTTTGAAACTTCGCCGACCGAACAATTTACGCTTGACCATATACCATTCTTAACGGCTACAGCTAACTATTACCATACGAGATCTCCAAGATCAACCGTATACCGAATGTTTACAAAACGAAGTGTTCTATCGATTGTTCGGAAAAAAGTTAGTAAAAAAGTATTTCTTAAATTGATTTAATAGAATTTTAAATGAATTTATAACTAAGTTTCCATGGTTATGTTCGGAGAGAAAACATATCGCAAAAATTGAGACAGAAAACATATTGCAGCAATGTATTAAAATGAAAATTGTTTTATGTGACCTTCTTTTTTATGCAACAAGCAAAATAGAACTTGCATAGCTATTTTTAAGCAATTAAAACTACAAAAATTAAACACACTTGAATAAGACACAGTTTAAAAAATTTTTTAACATTTGAATTACATTGCCTTATGAAATAAATAAAATACATTATAAAATAAATGAAATAAATTTGGTTACATTTAAAAATTTGAAATATAAATTTTATTTAAATAAGGGTAGTAATTACTGCTATAATTTTAATTATGTTATACTGTGTTGTCATTAGCTCCATATTTTATAAAAATATATTCTATTTCCAGGGAGAAAAAGGCTCGAGGGGTGACATTGGAGTACCAGGACCAATTGGATTTAAGGTTATTTTCTTTAAAATTTTCGTTTAGAATTCAGGAACACAAATCAGAAAATTTCGACACTAAATATAACTCAAATTATTGAAAAAGTTGATTTAGTCTCTTTTTTAGATGGATACAAATAATTTTTTAAATTTAGTTTTTTAAATTTTTACAACTTTTTTTTGCTACCAGGCATAAAACAACACTCAGACAGAGAGGCATAAAACAGCACTCAGACATGTTTCAGATATATATCGTTCGTAGAGGTAAAATATATATTATAGTATTGTATCAATGAGTTCGGAAATAGGTCATCTCCTGTCCATTTCCAGTAGAAATTACTCATTTCCTGATTTATCGATTCAGTTGTGAGTATGGTAACAAAAGATATGTTAGTAAGGATAAAATAATGAGATATTTAAGCATTTGGCTGATTTTTAAAAGAATACAATAATAAAACATTTACTCTGTAAAGTTATATGATTCTTTGCATTATCGTTTAAATCTACACAAAATGATATAGGAGCATTTTTAACTTCTCAGAAACATAATTTATAAATGCCGATTTTGTGATTATGCGTAGCTTTGAGAAATTTACATTTTAGTAATGACAAACTTTACTAAAACATGTCTTTTTTTGCATAAAAATGTATGGTCGAAAATGACGTATTGAGGCATAATCACATGGTAAAATAGCTTAAGGTACTTTGAGATGGTTCCGTAATATTTAAAATATATGTTTAAGAATGTTACAGGCAGCATTACTGTACGCTGTTAGAATTTTAATTCTGAAATTATTGTGCATTTAACGACATCAATATGTCCATCCGATTAATCGTTAAGTTTACGGTGAAAAACATTTTTTACCTTTAGAAGATTTGAAACCGTTTACAACTAGTATGGTTATAAAGCCATTAATACAAAACTATAGATTTTTTAGCCATTTACAGCTAGCATGGTTTCAAATCCATAAAAAAATTTAACTGAACATAGAAGCTAGACGTTTCGTAAGGTAATGGCCATAGGAGAGTGTAGGACACAAATTGGGGAGTGCAGTACGCTGGAAACTTTTCGTGTGTTAAATGGATTTTAGGAAATATTTCGGTGTCAACTCTGGGATTCGAACTCCATTTCTGTCAGTCTTGAGACTGTTATTTTAGCCATTCTGTCTACAATTTGTACGCAGTTGTAATAAACTAAGTGGCTTAATTAGGTTGGTCTTTTAGTGCTAGAAAATTCTGTTTAACTGTATTTGGTGAAAGTAATTATTAAGCTGTTTCTCTCACAGTTAACAGTTCAAATACAATCTTTATGGTAATTTGACTGTTTTGTTTGAATATGGTTAAATAGCAATTAAATAAATTGTGAGCAAGTAAATAAATTGTTAGTTAACCATTTTTTTCCGTGAAATTTCTAACAGTGTAAATGTGGAAGCGTAAAAATAATGATTGGCGAGCACTTTGAAGCCGCAATGGTCAGTGTATGAAAAAAGTGATAAATTGAGTCAAACTGAGTTCAATTATTTATGCTTTTTGGATGGAAGTGATTCTCAGTGAACCTAAATCCTCAACACGCAAAACCTGGTATTTGCGGATAACCACTACCAGGATAATCCTTACCATAAAACGGGTTGGTTCAATATAAGAAATAAAAAAAATAAAATTAAAAAAAACATCTGATTGTTGATAAAGCATGATTCTTAACAGTAGACTTTAGCTGTAACTTTGAATTTACCACGATTGCACATACTAATCCTTCAAATATGTAATCTTGGAATATTGTAGTTTAAAATAAAATTTCAGAATTAGTTTTGGTTCCAAAATTTTTTATTTGTAACCTGTTCAAAATCTAATTTAAAAATAACCTCAGAATTTTTTTTAAATTGCACTATCTCGTTTAACATCACAACAATTTGTATTAGGGCAATTTATTGCTACCCAGAAGCGTCATACTCTGGAAATTTGAGGTTCGAATCCTGATTGAAAATCGAGAAAGAGTTGTAGTATTGCGCCAAGAACACTATATTTGTGCCAGAATTGGTTTAGTTTTACAAATTTAATATGAATTTTCTACAGGTGCTCCTCGCCTGTTGGTTTTTTATTTATCTTCTATTAAATTTAAAAAAACATGATTTTTTACTATATCATAACACTTAGACATTAAAACATAATTCTATAATGTCTATGAGAACTTTCAGCAACGCATATAAAAAGTTTCTGTTGTATTTTCAAGAGATCAGCTAACCCTTCTCTGTTCCAAAGAATAAATTAAAATTCTTTTATGCATATTTAAAATGAACATATTTAATACGTTTCTTAGGCAATATGTGCTGTTTAAAAATATGTATTTTTATAGAACGTTTTCATAAGGTCAGAGTGTATTTAAAAATTAACTTTACTTTTGTTTAAGCATTACAAAAGCGCAATCTTTTCAATCTTTATTTCTCAGAATTATTTTTCCTTTTCCCTCTCAACAGTTTGCATTTTAAATTTTAGTTTCAAAACATTTTACTGGTTCAATTCATTATAGTTTAATTCATAAAAACAAAATTAAGATATCAAAAGATCTTCAATTCACTACGTAACATAAAATCTCAGTAAAGTATTCTAAAAGAAGAAAATGGAAACCGACGAATTAATTACGAATTTTGAATAAATTATGAATTCATGTTTCAAAAGTTAATTTATTTCGGTATCGCAGTAATAGTTACAACATTTTGACTATTGAGAATTTTTTTAACTATAAATTCATTAATAAAATATAGATAACTATAAATTTATTCAGTTTTAGTGCAAAACTATTAAAAAATTCTGGTAAAAGTAAACTCTGCTGTATGGTAAAGAAATTTTTATTAAAAAAGTATTAATTCTGATTAATAAAACCAAAATATGCGGTATGTAAACCATTTTACACGATAATTTTTCCATTCATATGGTAACCGAAAACATAACCATTCATAACAGATAACCGAAAATTCTGGTTTTCAAACTTATAGTTCTTATTACTACACATTTAATAAAATAATGCATAATTGAAAAGTAAATATAATCAAATAAAAGGTCTGTATGCTTTGCTGAAAAGTTTTATGATGAGATTTACGAACTTTTATCACGTATTATAAAGCCATATTTTATTGTTAAATTTTCCAAAATCATCATTTCGGTAAAAATCACCGAGTGTTTCGGTTTTCCGATAAAACCAGAAAAGCGATAAATATAACTGTATTCTGGTTGTCTTGACCATGCTTTCTACTCAGAGCTGTATTTTAGTTTAATACAGTAAAGATGTAATCAGATAAAAATGATGCAAGATATATAACTTTTTCTTAGAAATAGCTTGAAACCAAATATTCAGATCATTGATATTTTATTAAAAATTTTGTCAAAAATGAATTTTGAATTTTACAGGGGGACAAAGGAGAAAGGGGTGAATCAGGAATTCCAGGAGTGGATGGACATAAGGTAAGAATTTTTTTTTTATTCAGTGGCTGATTAATAACAAACTATAACTCATGAAACTAGATATTGTTTTAACTTATTTTAAAATTTATCGTTTCTTCATGTACATCTGTCTGAAGAAAAAAGGTAATATCGACATTTTTCTAATTTGCAGCGATAAATATTATTCTTTTAAGTTTAATTTTCATTCTGTTTTAACAAAAAATTTCTTTTTTATTATAATATAAGGACTTAAAAATCGGTTATATAAATTAAATATATAAATTATATATATTATATATATAAATTATATATATTATATATATAAATTATATATATTATATATATAAATTATATATATTATATATATAAATTATATATATTAAATATATATATTTTTAAATATATAAATTAAAAATTAAAAGTGTACTGGAAGATATTTCTCATAAAAATACTAATAGTCACAGTGCGTAAAAAAAAACGGACAACATTGAATAACTTTTGATTTAATGATCGGGTTTTTACCTTCTTGAACTCATTATTAATCATTCTGGGGGTGACCTCAAATATGCTTATTAATAAGTGCAGACAATATTTTCAGTTACCAAATCTGACACTAAAACATGCTTTTTTTTTAAAAATAAACATACCTCTTTTCGATGGATGAAAATTTCTAACCTTCAAAATATCGTGGGTAAATTGTTTTACTTTATTTTAAAGTATGTAATGGTACATGAAAAAAATACGAAATTTGGATGAAATCGGCTGAATATTTTCTGAGAAACAATATTACTGAATTTTAAAAACACGATTTTTTTTTTAAATTTGATTTTTCAAGAACTATTAGATTGATTTCACTCGAATTTTGTATTTTACCATTTAAAATTAGATACTTTAAAATGATGCAAGATTGTATATCTTACAGAAATTGTTTCGACTATTATTAAATAAAAAAATTTAAATTCGATAATTTAAATTAAATTTAAATTAAATTCGATAAAATTTAAATTAAATTCGATAAAAATTTAAATAAAAATTTAAATTAAAAATAAATTAAATACTTACTGAAATTTAATTTTTCGTTGACTTGTCTTCAAAATTTTTCAATTACTTTAAAAAGTTCTCGAGATATGGCGAAGTATGCAAAATATAATATTAACATTAAGGGATCGAAACTTTGAACCACTCTCCCGCCCAAATTATTAGGACCATATATCCCAGATTGCTGCTACCCCCAATATCCTGGGAGTCAGCAATCCAAATCCATCGAAAAAACTGTATGTTTATCAAGAGAAAATACGTTTTTGTGTCTGAGTTCATAACCTAAAATATCGTTTGCCGTAGCATATTAGTATATTCGAATTAGTATTTTCGAAATATCCTTCTCAAACCATTAAGAACAGAACGTGAAGATCCAACCAGTAGAACAAAAGTTATTCAGGGTGGCCCGTTTTATTTCGGTACATGAAAATTACAATTATCTGCAACTCCATTTAAAAACCAGTTATTATTATTTAAATACTTGTATTGGTACATATAAGTAAGAAACCACTTTATCAAGCTTATGCCAGTTACTAATCCTTACACTAGGGAGCAATTTATTTTGAATTCTTATGAATTGGATTTTATTTAACAGATCATAGTTACGCTGATTTATAACCTAAAACCAGTTTCTCTATCCAATCTTCAGCTTTTTTAAAACATTTTATAGCATTTTCGTATATTCTTTTGGTGAAATGTACAGGGGGACAAAGGAGTGAATTCTTTCGTATATTCTTTTGGTGAAATGATTTGGTATATTCTTTTGGTGGAAGTTTAAAAACGTTATTTATAACAGGGGATCACATAAATGTTGCTACAAAATTTTAGAGGATCTAGGGCAGATCAAAATGCATATTTACTTACCCATGCCCGAAATTTTTTTCGTCATACACAACTAGAAGCGCTTTCCTATTATGAGCTAGTTCTTCGGCAATAATAGGGAAGCACCGCGAGCCGCGTATGACCACATTTCCGGGCATGAGTTTCTATGTAATAATTTTAATCCTGATGATATGCTTCAAATCACTTGGAAGTTTTTAGTATTATTTATTTGACCCCTTTCTACATATAACCTTTGTATGATAAAAAAGCTTTAATATCATTTAAAAAAAATTTCTTGCTTTAAGAAGCAAAACTAATTTTATATTTGAAATCTTTCACCAGAATTAGACAAGATCTAGTATTTGAATAATTTCAACAAATATTATGTTACCCAGTGTTATTATTAAAGAACAATTAGATTTTCACAAAAGGTTAAAGGTCAGAATAGTCAGTATAAAGTATTTAAGACTCACTTTCTAACATCAGACACAAGTTTTATCATTTAATATAATTATTTTTGCATAAGGCGTACTCATAAAAAATGATTTTTTTAAATATAACGCTTTCTTTAGGGTGATAGAGGAGAACTAGGACGCATTGGAGATACCGGAGCAAAAGGAGAAAGGGTATAAATAAAACTCTTCCATAAATTAAATTATCCAACTTTTTATTGAGGGAATTATATTTAAAAATGTTTTATGATTTAGGGATTTCCTGGCGTTCCAGGTCTTAGAGGCGAACCTGGGTTGATTGGAATGCCTGTAAGTACATCTGTGTTCATCAAAATTTTAAAAAGTTAATTTAATTTTAATAAATATTTAGTAATTTTGTGCAGTTAGTAACAGTAAATATTCTTTTATTCCATCTAAGGGACCATCTGGAATGC
The DNA here is from genome assembly GCA_949128135.1 of Parasteatoda lunata. NCBI lineage: Eukaryota > Metazoa > Arthropoda > Arachnida > Araneae > Theridiidae > Parasteatoda > Parasteatoda lunata. The sequence continues at coordinate 87,191,116 of OX421973.1, forward strand.
CTGGAAATAATGGTGCTCCTGGACCAAGAGGAAGTAAAGTAAGGAAATATCATTTAAAGCTAAACTATTTAACTTCTTTTAAAAAATTTATTGTGATAATTAAATATTGTTAAGCCAGTTTTTTTCCGTGTTTTAACTTGTATAATTTTAACATCGTATTTTTTCCTTGGTTAAGGCCAACATACAATGTTTTTTTTAAGAAATCTTTATCATTATATTAAACTCTTACACTCGTTCATGGTGAGTGCACCGCTCGTGAAAAAAGTTTTTTATAACGGTTTAATAATTTTATTTGTTTAATTAGAGATTGAAAAATATTATTCAGTTTTTCCGCTTAAGTTTAGAGCAACAAAATTTAAAAAATTTCAAACAGAAGTAAATCGAGATAATATATCTCGAGATAAAGTGATTACTTAAAAATGAAGATGGAACAATCTTTTTAGCCTGACTTGTAGAAAGAGAGAAATATGTAGTTACGAATTATTGTATTTCTTTCTTCCTTCTCGTTGTCAACAAAACATAAAACGTTGTTAACAAAATTTAAAAATTTTCAAACAGAAGTAAATCGAGATAATATATCTCGAGATAAAGTGATTACTTAAAAATATAGACGGAACAATCTTTTTAGCCTGACTTGTAGAAAGAGAGAAATATGCAGTTACGAATTATTGCATTTCTTTCTTCCCTCTCGTTGTCAACAAAACTTAAAACGTTTTAACAAAATTTAAAAATTTTCAAACAGAAGTAAATCGAGATAATATATCTCGAGATAAAGTGATTACTTAAAAATGAAGATGGAACAATCTCTTTAGCCTGACATGTAGAAAGAGAGAAATATGTAGTTACGAATTATTGTATTTCTTTCTTCCTTCTCGTTGTCAACAAAGCTTAAAACGTTGTTAACAAAATTTTAAAATGTTCAAACAGAAGTAAATCGAGATAATATATCTCGAGATAAAGTGATTACTTAAAAATGAAGATGGAACAATCTTTTTAGCCTGACTTGTAGAAAGAGAGAAATATGTAATTACGAATTATTGTATTTCTTTCTTCCTTCTCGTTGTCAACAAAACATAAAACGTTGTTAACAAAATTTAAAAATTTTCAAACAGAAGTAAATCGAGATAATATATCTCGAGATAAAGTGATTACTTAAAAATGAAGACGGAACAATCTTTTTAGCCTGACTTGAAGAAAGAGAGAAATATGCAGTTACGAATTATTGTATTTCTTTCTTCCTTCTCGTTGTCAACAAAACTTAAAACGTTTTAACAAAATTTAAAAATTTTCAAACAGAAGTGAATCGAGATAATATATCTCGAGATAAAGTGATTACTTAAAAATGAAGACGGAACAATCTTTTTAGCCTGACTTGTAGAAAGAGAGAAATATGCAGTTACGAATTATTGTATTTCTTTCTTCCTTCTAGTTGTCAACAAAACTTAAAACGTTTTAACAAAATTTAAAAATTTTCAAACAGAAGTAAATCGAGATAATATATCTCGAGATAAAGTGATTACTTAAAAATGAAGATGGAACAATCTCTTTAGCCTGACATGTAGAAAGAGAGAAATATGTAGTTACGAATTATTGTATTTCTTTCTTCCTTCTCGTTGTTAACAAAATTTTAAAATGTTCAAACAGAAGTAAATCGAGATAATATATCTCGAGATAAAGTGATTACTTAAAAATGAAGATGGAACAATCTTTTTAGCCTGACTTGTAGAAAGAGAGAAATATGTAGTTACGAATTATTGTATTTCTTTCTTCCTTCTCGTTGTCAACAAAACATAAAACGTTGTTAACAAAATTTAAAAATTTTCAAACAGAAGTAAATCGAGATAATATATCTCGAGATAAAGTGATTACTTAAAACTGAAGATGGAACAATCTCTTTAGCCTGACATGTAGAAAGAGAGAAATATGTAGTTATGAATTATTGTATTTCTTTCTTCCTTCTCGTTGTCAACAGAGTACGATTAGTAGATTTAATTAGAACTGGTTAAAATGCACTTTTCTTCATCTCCATTTAGGACTGCCATTTTTCATACTAAAAATGGCCTTCTAACTCTACTTAAATAATTTTTACTGTGAGTATTCTGTTTTAATTGTAAAAAAAAAAATAGTTCTCAGAAAACAGTGGCTAATGGAAAAACATGCGGTCAAATTTGAAATCAGGAACTCATCTTCCTTAATCAGCAAGCATGAAGTTGATTACTTTACGCTTAGCAGTGCTATTATATATAGCATCTTTTAACTCAGTAACTATGATCGAATGATGAATCGTTAATCAATATCAACTGCTTTGTTATTTCATACGACATCAAACAAACTAATGAAAGTATGTTATTGATATTATATAATGTAGAGGTATCAAATTACATCGATACATACAATAAACAATTTTGTATTATACAATCAAAATATTTTAGATCCTGATTTTACGATTTTATGTATATTAAGTTGACTAAACGTTTACTGCTGTATTCTTTTTAGAAACTACTTAACATTAATTATGTTTCTTTTCTTATAATAATTTATGTAATTGTGCATGAATATAATTCTTGAATTTATAAAACAAAACTTACCGATTGCATGTAATATTAACAATGCCATTAATTAAAATAATATGTTTATATTATGATATTCTATAAACTAGCCTTTTCTGTTGAATAACGGTACCGAATTAGTGTATTTATGGTACTATTAATTGAAATAAAATATTTAAATTATACGGTCTTTTTACTAGTAATTTAAATTCTTCTTAACTAATTCTAGGGGGAACCAGGTGAACCTGGATTACCAGGAGAAGTCGCTAAAGCTGGAGATCCTGTAAGTAAAAAAAAAAAAAAAAACATCACCATTTGACGTTCTTTAATATTTGGCGAACTTTTTTTCTTTCTATTCTTTATCTGATTGAAAATGTGTTCTTGAAAATATTGTTTTCGACTCTAAATTAAATTTAAAAAAGATAACATCCATGCTTCAGCAAATTAAAGCCTCCGTAACAGTTTTTACTCCTTATTTAAATTCTATTTTGTTACTTATTTGTTTTGTTACTTCTGTGTATATTTAAGGTTTTTTTCTTAACCACTTCATTAACTCGGTCCACATCGGTGGACCTTCGCTTCTTATCTTCGAAAAACACGATATAAGAAAATTCATAGTTTTTACCCTCACTGAAGCATTTGTGAATATTTAAGCTTTCTGGGGATACCAATAGATGCACACCATGTAAGTTATTTGAGTAGAATTTCACTTAAACGGAAGTGATTTTCGAAAAATGACACTAAATTCAAGTGCTCGAAAATGTATTTAATTTTAAATATTATATTGTTCTGAAAATCATTATTTTTCTTTTAATTTCGTATTTCTGTGATCTGTATGAAGCTTTTTTAATTTAAATTTACTTATTATTTAAAAATAATACAGTCAAGAAAATGTAGGTTCATGTATGTGTACCTTGGGCCGTCTAGGCATGTCACGACGAAATTTGTGCCAGCGAGGTAGTCAATTGAAATCTAATAATATTGTGAATGTTTAATTTTAAATCCATTTAGCACAATTTTCATGTATATTTTCATTAATTGTTTTATTTTGAGGTACATGCAAAAATTTAATAACTTTAACTTTTCGTGTTTTTTTCTCTAATTTTTAAATTTTACCAAGAATTAAATATTTTTTTTCAAAAAATATTAGATTATTTTCAATAATGATCTATTTTGGGTGGTTGGCATAATTAAGATAAATTTGTAGCTGAAATTTAATGCAGTATTGCATTGTAGTTAAATAAAACTTCGTAGTTTAAAAAAGTTCTTTTTTTTTAATTATTATTAAATTTATTCATTGCTGTAATTAAATGAACCATTATATAACAATATGCATATTTGTTCTTACTTTAGACGCAATTTAACATTTTTAAATATTTAAATTATTTTTACTGAAGGTAAGACCCGAGGTCCCCGTATGTGTACTTAAGTCCCCTGGCAGATCCCTGGCATTGGTCCCCTGGCAGTACATTATATATTTCGTCAATCTTATTATGCCAGTAAAATAGAAATTCGAGTAAAATAATTTTGTAACATCCATAACAAACATTTTGTAAAATATTTTTTGCTATATTCCCTTATTCTGAGTAATGGAGAGAGGCAGTAATGAAAAGGTTAATCTAAATTTTAAAGTCTATTAACTTAAATAAGCATAAAAGCATGTGTAGCAATTATGCGATTTCCACCAACTGTAATTTTACGAGATACATAATTGAAGAGTTTAGTAAATGAAGGATACAAGTGACATTTTATTAAATTTGAGAAAATTAGCAATATGTATTGGAAATGAGAAATAAGGCTTATGCTTTACCTTTATTTCTTAAACGCATGCTTACGATTGGGGAATCTATAAAATCCTAGAACTTACTTAAGCTGTTCGTGTCACATTGTCCGCAACCTTCGCGTTTAAGTTTGTTGCCAAAACATGGGTTTGCTGCCAAAACGGAGAGTAATTTATTTGCACGTCATTTTCACTTCATTTTTGTCCAACTGTAAGAACTTTGACTTTATTTTAAGTTGTAGTCTTAAAATTATTGTTTTTTGACCAACTCACGGGATATAGTCCTTCACAGTTTTATAATACATGCTTCTTTTTTAATTTTACGGTTCATTCATGTTGTTTTACATTTTTATAGTACATTCATACTCTAGCTTTAAACTCTTCGGAATTATTTTGGGAGATTTCTTTTCGTATTTAAAGTAATAGTACGCTTTTATGCTTTATTCTTAGTATAATACAATTTTATTATTATATAATAATTTATATAATATCATTTATATTTAGCAAATCGCGGAATTAATTTATTTAAATATTTTTGCATATTCAATAAATTTGTGGGCAAGGTTTTATGTGGTGTCGTAATTAGGGGTAATAATTTATGTTTAAAATTGTAAAATCAATGTTCACTACCATAAAGAAAATTTTTAATCTGTAAATATAAAAGTTGGCAACTATTATATACCTATTGAATAAATAATTCCAAGAAACTGTAGCGATATTCATATTTTTTTTTTTTAAGAGAATTAAGTTGTCAATCAGGTAATATAATATACTTAATTATTTAATCGAGTAATTTTTTGTTTGTTATTGATCGCACTATTTGTGATTTAGTATTCTGATTGAATTGCGTGTTTAGTAATAATTATTTTTGTTAAAAATTAAAAATCTGTACCTTAATAATCTCCAAGTGAATGTTTCTGTAGGGACCACCAGGAAATCCAGGACCACCCGGAGAACCAGGAATTGACGGATCAAGGGTGCGTAGCATAAAATGTTTGTGTGTTGAATTTGTAATAGAATATTTTTTTTATATTTTTGCCTTTACAAACTTATGACTATAAGGTAAAATTTAATAAAAATAATTAGCTAAATTAATAAATTTGGAGCATGTATAAATGAAACATGGTCCGAATGCCCATTTTTTTTTTAAAAATTGACTTAGTAACCCGTCAATCAGCTTTAAATTCTATTGATCTTAAATACTAAGAGGCAAGATAAAAGATAATGACTTAACGGCTTGAGGCAAATAAAATTATTGGCATTCTCAAGTTTTACACGAACATTTTCACTTCTTTTCAGAATATTATATTATGTAAATAAGCAGATTTTAAGACTAAATTGCACTGTTTGAAATACAATTTTCGTGTGTAAAATGGATACTTTAAGCTGAACAGTTTTTTAACAGCTGTTTTTAACAGTTTGAAAACTTACATTTTAAATTCATAGCTATATTTCTGACATAAAATTTCAATGGTCATTAATTTCCTTTGGCGATCATAATTAGAAGTTTATTCCATTGTTTTTTTTATGCTTTCGTTGAGAATGCGTTTAATAAAAGATTTTTCAAAATGTACAACATTACAACATAATATTAGTGTTTGATATAATTTGTAATTTAATTGTAATTTAAATATTTTTCTTTTATTTGCGAAATATTCTTCACAAAAGATACATTATATATAAAATATATCTCTGAAAGTTATGTGAAATCTAGCAAACAATAATACTTTTGGCTTTTTTTCACTGTTTTTTCATCTGAGCCATTTTTTATTGAAAAACAGTACTAGAATTTGATATAACAGAAATTACTTTTAACTATCTCACACAATTTCACTATATGAAGCGAAATTTAAAGAGTACACCAAATAAGCAATTTATTTTTTTCCCAATTCATTCCAATTTTTTTGGTATCTATGATTTGAAAATCCCCCTCCCCAAAGTAATCATCATTAGTTTTACTCTGATTACTCTAATCTTAAGAAATGTAAGTATCATGATTTAACTTCTTTTGGAAGTTTTTATAGCGCTTAAAATAACTTCAGTTAAAAAGTTTTCTTTCCCTCAAAGCTCAGTGAGTTAATAAGGAGTCTGATTTTTCGTGACTTGGAAATAATGAAGCATTAATAATGGGCCTTTTGGCAGCTTTTCAAAAAGGTAATACGGAGAAACACGGAAAGGTATTTTGGTTATAAAAACCACCTCACAATTCATTACTCTTTTGGTTTTTCATTTTTTTTTTTCTTAACAAAAAGCATTTTGATGTTTTTTTTTTTTTTTTTTCCTTTTAAAGAAATGATCAAAAAAGCTTTCAAAAAGTAAGTTTCAGGAAATAGTAATTTTTTGTGGGGTGATTTGTGTAGTTGAAAGGATTTTTCAAAGAATTATTCGAACTGTTTTATAGATATGTTCCAACTGTATATCGTAAATGTATACAAAATTCAGATGAAATTACCGTAGCGTTTTACGGTCATGTGATAATGGTTTACCAGAAATTTCAGTTTTCATAATCATTCTCGGAATCATTCCGTGTAAAATAAATTGTAATTTTTACATATTTGATATGCACTTAGTTAAGAAAATACTCCATTTAAAGTTGTTATTATTTTGTTTCGCATCCCTAACAACAAACTTTAATTGCTGTATTTATTTTTATATACGGTTGCCAAATAGCTTAACTTCAAAAAAGTACATGACAATGTTTTGGTTTCTCTACCGCGATTTTTCAAATATCGAATACTTCTACACAGTGAAAAATATTCTGGAAAAAAATTGCTGTACTGCATGGTAATGACTATTCTGGTAAGAAAAAAAAACATAATTATCGCTCAATAAAATCAAAATATACAACATTTAAACTATCCATTCGGTCATTTTCCCGTTCATATGTTTCTGGTTTGCCGGAAATACTAGTTTTCAAAATTGTAGTTTTTATTACCACACATTTAGTAAAAAATACAAATCTGAAAAAAGAAATTTAACTGAATAATGCCGTGATCTAAGGGATCATGCTTAAATTACCTCATTTTACCCCGTTTAACTGATTTGATCACATATAATGAAACCATATTTTATTGTTAGTTTTTCTAAAATCCTTACCAAAGCTTTTCGGTAAACATTACGGCGCTTTCAGGTGTTACCATTGAGCCAGAAACACTATACATTTTACCATATTCTGGTAGTTTTGAGCATACGTTTCCTCTCAGCGTAGAAATACTTTTTTGTACACTTTCATGTGATTCAAAATTTAAATGCATTGTGATTTTTTAATAATTTATAGTCTAAGTCAACCGAAAATAAAAGTAAAATTTAAAAATAAAATGAAAAGCACAGTTTATTTGTTAGATGAAACCAAAAGGCCTTAAATTGAAAGCTGCCGATCAAGTTCTTCTGATAAATGAAATTTTTTGTGACATTTTTAAGACCACTTGCTCGAATTAAATGCTATAATCTCATATCATAATCTCTGGAAGATAGTTTACTGTGTCTTAACTTTAAGTAAATAGGCAAATGAAGCCTGTAGAAATGCAAACGAACATGAATGAAGTTTAATTCATGATTTCTGTACTTATAAACTTACTAAACTAATTTAATTTACTGAAAATATCTTGTCTTTGTTTCTAGATTTTTAGATGCTTATACGTTTAACACTGGAGTAAGTGGAGTAGCATTGTAACTAAAATTAATCCATTCCAATAACTATTTTAATTGGAAAAGGTTTCATACTCAAATACGTTTTTACATTATTCATATGCTTTTTTAAAAATTATTTCAGTCATAATATTTTTTGTACTGGTTTTTTTTTCTCCCAATATTTTGTTCATTACTTCAAGTAAATGAAACACAGAAGCGTCGATCCCACTATCCCCTGTAGGTATAATTTTGTAATTTATAAATAAATGCAATTTTTTTTTGCAATATATTTCAATGTATATCTGACGAAGAGGCGTTGATATCCGTAAAATAATTAATATATCCCCAAGCATATAGTTTTTTCGCATTAAATATTTCTAATTTTTAAAGATAAATTTAAATATATTAATTTAAATACATTAATTTTAATCTATTTCAGGACCGGATTAGCCTAGTTGGTAGAACGTTGGGCTAGTATTCGTGAGAACGTAAGTTCGAATCCCGCCGACCGAAGAATCCTCGTGCATTAAATGATCACTGGTACTCGTTAAATCTTACGGGGTCTCAAAGTTCCAAAAACAAATCAATACCTCTAGGGGTTCTGAATTACAGATTGATCGTCCTGATTTTCCTCTGATTCGGGTTAAAATTACTATCTATGGATGAATGGATGGGGTATAATTGGTTCCTCCCTGTAAAAAGGGTGGTGATGTGTGTGTGGCTGAAGTCATATTCTTGAAGTAAAATGGTGCCACTTAAAAAAAAAAAAAAAAAGTGCAACTTCTGCTTTAAAAATTCACTTGATATCAATCAGGTTTGCTGGTATTGGAAAGTGGAATAAATAACAACAACAAATCTATTTTATTCAAGTAACTGAAGGAAAAAGAGAAAACTAAATGGTCTCTGGTATTATCCAACTTTCTCTTACAGTCCTTAAATCTCTTGAAAATCAAACTTTTACAATTTATTCATTTCAAATACCTGAAATAAATAGCTTCACAGACGAGAAAGAAGCCGGTAATTAAATTAAAAGAATGTGGAAATTCCATTAAATATTTGCCTTAACCATTTTGTTCTCAAAGTTAACATTAGGCAGCACTTTCAAACATTTCCGCTGATCGACGTGGTTAAGTCTTTCCCCTCTTTTAAAAGTGTTCGCCATAATAGAACTGCCTATTTTAAGTTAAATATCTTTTCTCTGAAGCATTGATTTTTCATTACACGCGACTGTATATCCAAGACTAATGTAATGTCTGCAGTATTTTCAATAGAAAACGAGTGAGAAACTAGCAACAGTTTTCAAAAACTTCGTAAAAATGAAAATAAAACACTTCTGAAATTCAATTGGTTTGTATGCTTTATATATTTCTAACGTTTTTAATGGTTCGTTTAATCGCCTTATAAAGGAATGTAAATACATTTAATGTAAATTTGATTTTCCTCTTTAAATATTTGAGAAGTTTCTTTTGTAATGACTAAACTCAAGTGTTTTGGAAAAGCATTAAAACTGTCATAAGTTTTCAAGATGTATAATGAAATTTAAGCGTCTAACACAAGGAATATTCTTTTTTTTTCATAAAATTTATCATTAAAATGCTTTCAGTATTCGAATGCAAAGATTGGAATACTTTAAATATGAATTTTAATTAGTTTGTTTTAACAAAAAATGGTGAAAACTTTTAGCTTGCAGATTTGCTATTATTATCTTTAGCACAAGGCAGAAGAAAGGTAAAAGAAAATAAATGAATAAATAAATAAAATGAGAATAATTAATTTATTTAAAATAGATCGACTTAATTAAAACAGACCATGTAACGAATCCACTCAACTCCCCCCCCCCCGAAGAAAAAAAGAAGCTTACAATTTGTGACTGTGTTAAAAAATAGTGTTAACAAATTTAATTACATTGTTTAATTACAACTTCACATTGCGAATTATATATAAATTACACACATAAAAAATATTTGAGATTAAATAATAAACTCCCAAACTAAAATTGATATTCAAAGAAATTAAAATAAACAATGAAAAGACACCAATTCACAACGGGCAATTATAATTTACTATACTAATTACCAAAATTAATAAGCCTTACTGTTTGGCATAAGTATTATCTATCAAATTAGGTAAATTTTATTATTAATTGATTACAAAACTAGTATTGAAAATTGAAGTTTATCTAATAAATTTTTATATTTGTATTCATATCCTTTTCAGGGAATACCAGGATTACCTGGCCCACCAGGGGCAGTGGGTCCAGTAGGATTACCGGTAAGATAAATATTTTTATTAAAAAAAAAATCTTTGTTTTTATAGCATGATTCTAAAACAGTTTTGTTATCGCAATTGATTATTCTGCACTTATTAAACTTCAAAAGTTATGATTTTAAGTGACGATTATTAAAAGTGATGATTTTTAGTTTTAATAACTTAAAATTTGCGGCTGAGCTTAAAAATAAGTTTACCGGAATTCATTGTAAATAGATGTGCAATCTAAATTTACAAATTATATATATATATATATATATATATATATATATATATATATATATATATAGCAAAATAAATAAATACAAAAAAAAACAGAATAAAATTAGGAAAAACAATAAGTATAAGTATAAGCTGCAAGTAAATAGAACTCATAAGATAAGTTTAAAATGATTCTTGAAAAATTTCCCGTTCATGTAAGTTCGCTTTATTTCACTGCTCGCTTTATAGATTTTGTTTTATTCTGCTCTTCCTTTATATTTTATTTTGTGTTTTAATTTTTTTTTGTCGTAATTTAGGTAAAAAAAAATTTTGAGTGCTCCTCACACTATTGTATTGATATATTTTGCTTTGGCTATATTGATACAATATTAGAAAGCACTCTCTTTCGGATATAATGGTGTGGGCTGATGAAAAGATTATATCTTTTATTTTCCGGTTTTTAAAAAATACTTTATCCTTTTTTTTATTTTTTATTTATTAATTCTTTTTCTTTCCCCAGTTGTTTGTCATTTTTATTATTTCCCCCCTCCTTTTTTCATTTGTCTGTAATTCACCTTTGTTTTATCTTCATTTTAAACTTATATATATATATATATATATATATATATATATATATATATATATATATATATATATATATATATATATATATATATATATATATATATATATATATATATATATATATATATATATATAAATCTAAAAAAATACTGGATATTTTGTTGCTATTGTTATTCATAAACAAAAAAAAATAATTCTAGTTAAATAATGAAAGAAAAAGAAAATATTTAAAGCGTTTAATCGCATTCAATAATAATTTGATTTACTTCTGAATTCTTTGCGGAAATATACTGAATTAATCAAATTGAAGTTATTCATCTACGGTTCGTAAATTCTCTTCTTTTGTCTTTACTTAGGGACCACCGGGTCCTCAAGGTGCCCAGGGCATAGAAGGAGCTGAGGTAAGTGAGAATTTCCTAATGAAATAAATTACTTTGAAAATTTGCCTTTCTTTGAGGTTTTATTACCCAGTTCTCTGACATTTAAACTAACGCTAATTAAATTGCACAAAAGCGCTGATATGCGAATATAACTTTGTTTCGTAAAAAGAGATTAATATGTTATTCAGAGACATTGTATTTGAAAATGCCAACAACAGCGGTAAAACTTAATAATACCCGAAAATATTTAAGCAGTAATTATTAAGATTATTTGTTGGAATTCATTATTGGTAATTGATGTTTTAAGGCATTAAATTTGTTAATATTTTCAACGTTATGCAGCAGTTAAAGTTTTAAGGTTATCGTTATGTTTTGTCTACAGTTATGCATTAAATTTTTAATTGGCATTATTTGTTTCTGATATTAACTTTTAATAATTTCGTGCTAACCCTACTTTTTTAATTTTTTGCAAACATTTGTCACGTTAATTTTGAAATATTTTATAGAAGAGCCGCGGTGGCTCAGGAAAAAGAGCGCTCGCCTCCCGAACCCGGGTTCGAATTTAGCACGGACTCGCATCGACCACAGTGCTGACGTAAAATATCCTCATTGGTAGATGGTTGATGGATCATGGTTTAGAATCCCCTTGTCACTAGGCCAAGCATAAGAGTATTTCGTGGTTTTCCTCTCTATGTAACGCAAACCCGGGTTAGTTTTATCGAAAAATCCTCCACGAAGGCAAATTTCTCCCAATACTTGATCCAGAAGTTTCCTTGTCACCTGAATTGGGTTCAAAATCACAAGTCGTAACCCAATCACATTAGTAGTCGTAAAAATCACAATGGTCGTTCAAAATCACAATGGTAGTCGTAAACTCAAAATTGGGTCGGCTGTCCAGCGACGGTTATAAAAAAATGTTTTATAGAGTGACGGTGCTTCAAAGGATATAATATTCGCCTCTCAAATAGGTTCAATGAACCCGGTACGAATCCCAGCTGTGGCAGGTTGACGCGGATTCTTCTCCTGACTCGCTCAGACCACAGTGCTAACGGAAAATATCATCCCAGTCGTCCTCCTGGTAGATTATGGTTTAGTTTCCCCTTTTCGCCATGTCAACCGTGGCAGTTTTTCGAGGTTTTTCTCTCAATGTAACACAAATGTGGGTTAGTTCAATCAAATTCACTAGAGTCCTCCACAAAAGCCAACTTTTGTCCCAATGTATGGGCCAGGAGTTCCCATGTCATTTGAATTGGGTGCAAAATTATAAAGCTACGGAGTTGAACATTGATAGTCCGCTATTCAAAGCCAGTTATAAAATAAGGATAATGGAAACACTTCTTTACTAATATATTTTTTTGTATTTCTCTTGATATACTTAAAAAATCATTTTATACCGTCAGAAGTGATTAGATCATGCGATTTCGAATACTTAAAACTTTTGGTTGAAAACTTTTAGAGGTTTGAGAGACCTACAATAAATTACAAACGGAAAATAGAGTTTTTAACAACTTTATACTATAAAATAGAGCAATAAATTTTTAATTTGTGGCAATTATTTTGGTTACTATATGCAAAATTTGCACAAAATTTCGTAACCCTAGCCTAAATAATAATGAAAATATAGACATCTTTATAAAAAAACGAAATTTTGGTCTTACGATTTTTTGCCACAAATTTAAAATTCTCAATTAAATTATACAAAATTGTCAGATCCATTAATGACAAAAATTTTTCTTTAAAATTTGAAAAATATTTGTTTATAACTGTTTAATAAATAAATAATTAAAGCATTTCTAATATAATGAGAGAGTGCAAAAAAAATTTACCAATTTTTTTTTTTCATAATTTCGTAGTGAAATGCATTAGACATATAAGGAAAATAGTCTGATTTGAATATATTAAAAATTTAAAATGTTTTAAACAATTTTCTAAGTAGTTTTTGTACTTTTTAAAAGATTTAAAAGAAACTCGAAATGATTAGGGATTTTCTACTAAGGAGGTTTCAACTAAAGGGTTTCTTCAAAGGAGGTTTCAAAATTAACTACCAAATGACAATACCTTACACTGTTAAAATTTTCCTTCTAAAATTACGGTGATATAACTGGCAGCTGTCTGTCTATCCGATTAACTGTAAAGTTTCGGAAAAGAAACTTTTTTTCCTCTATGGTATTATAACAATTTACAAAAATATCGTTATAAAACAATGAATACAAAACTATACGGTGTTTTAACCATTTACATCTAGCATTTTTTAAAAACGTAATTATTTTTTAACTAGATATAGAAGCTCGGCTTTTCGTAAGTTAATGGTCATTGGAGAGTGCCGGACACTGGGAATTCTTCACGTGTTGAACGGAATAGAGAAAATTTTGCAGTGTCAACACTAGGTCTCGAACTCCAGTTCTGATGGTCATGAGATTGACAGATAAGCCCGCTCGGCTATGATATGTACGCAGTAGCGAAGAACTAAGTAGCTTCATTAGGTGGTTCTAGTTGGTGTGATAAAATTCTGGTTGTTTAACCGTATTAGGTGAAAGCAGTTAATAAACAGTTTTTCTTTAACTTAACAGTTTGACTACCATTTTATTTATGGTTACTTGACTGTGTTGATTAAATATGGTAAAATAGCCATGCAATCAATTGTTATTTAACCATTTTTTCCAAGAAATTTCTGACAGTGTACAATAAACATTCATGTACCGAAATATTACTGTATAATGAAAGAAAACACGATAAAGGAAAGATACTTTTATGGGGGAAGATCCCCAACAATGTCGGTGCCATTTTGAATAAATCTTGTTAGATAGTACAAAATAAAATTTGTGGAAAACCCCTTATCATTTTAAGCTTTCTTTTAAAGAGTACGAAAACTACTTGGAAAATTGTTTGAAACTTTTTTTGAAATTTTTAAAATATTCAAACCGGATTTTTTTTTAATTTTATTAATTTTTTTATTATTTTTTTTTTCTAATTCAAGGGTCCTAGAGGAATAAAAGGAGAAGCAGGCCCACGTGGTCCAGATGGATTGCCTGTAAGTAATTTTCATCAGAACATTATCCTCTTTATTAACAAAGAAAATATTTTTATTGATTTTTCAAAGCCAATTCGCCACCGATAATATTTCCTTTATTTTATTCTAGGGAGAGGCTGGAATTCCAGGAAAACCAGGACCATTTGGAAAACCCGGACCTAAGGTAAAATAAGAAATCTCAGAACAAGTAAAATAAAGACGGAAAAAGAAATTGCCAGTACTTTCAAAATAGACTAACCTTGATTCTTTGTCCATTTATGAGACTAATTTTCGACACGTTCTTAAGGTGTGGCGCTGCATAGAATATTAGATTATCGTCTACCCTAAATCATCAAGAGCGCGTTCTTCCATTGGTCTCTATTTTCTCTAATGACTATATTCGATATTTCGTAGACAGTAAGTGAAGAAAAATAATTTTGATTTGGGAATATCATAACAGGTTTAGCGCACCCAATATTCTGAAATGACACGGACAAATTGAATTCCTTAAAATTTGTCTGTAAATTATATTTCACTATAATTTAGTTCAAAACGTTTTGAAAAATAAATATAGTGCAACTCGTAGTTTTAAAACAATAATCAAAGGTCTTAAAATATTTTTCCGTATCAGATTTAATTTATATTTCATTATGGAGACTAGATAATGGAGTTTGAATTAAATAAATGGACATATTTAAATCAAATGAATGATTTTACGGTCTACTACCCAACAAATTAAACTAAGTGCTAATATGAAGCTCAAATTTGATTAAATCAACAATATCAAATTAGAGTACTAGAATTCCTTCGAATCGAAAAATGTTTCAACTTTTTAGTTTCGATTATTCTAATGAAAGGCTGGAATCTATGTTATGCATGTGAAGTTCATTGAACTTGTGTCTATTCAAACTATCAGAAGAACGAATTAGAATCTGTTTCATAACAGAATAATTAAATTTAGTCTGATGAACTTAAGAATCATTGTTGAGAAATAAAATAAAAATATATCAACAGATTATATTTTAATGAGCCTATACGAATTTACTAATTCTAATCTAATTGATTCCTATACTGTTTCATATAAGCTAACTTTTATGAGCATATTATATCACTTTGTATCAATTGATTGAAATTAATAGAATGCAATGTTTTGGTTTAACTAACAGCTAGAGTATGATTCTTTTAATTCATTCAAATCTATCGAAGCTGATAATTATCAATTGGTGTATCGATGCTGTTCATTCAAACAACGGACTTATTCTGTTAATTAAGTTGGTAGAAATAAAGTATCAAAATTGAGTTGATTCAAAAATTAGCTTTCTCATTTAAAACAAAATGGCTAATTCCACATCGAATGATTCAAATCAAGTGATTCAAATCTTTCATACAATTCTTACAAAAGATTAAAGCAAAAAATTTAAAAATATGAATGTTACAATACAATATTCAATAGTGTTACCTGAATAATTCTGATTATTTTAATTCTAGGGAGATCAGGGCGAAAAGGGCTCAAGGGGGGCAGAAGGCCTCAGAGGGCATCCGGGATCTTCTGTAAGTTATTATATTTTTATATCTATTTATTGTTATTGCTTACTGGCTAATTTGTAGGTTGGACTTGTTTTTTATAAAACTATTTTTGCATTTTTAGACGCAAACTATTTAGGATCACCCCAAACTACTCGGGGTCTTTTGCTTTTAATATGTGTCATCATTATTATACTTTAAATACTTTATTATTTTTTAATGAAATCAAGAAAAAACTCAGTGATTAATGATATTTTTTATTTCTCAGAATATTTTGGGAAGTGCTCTTTTTGAAAGAGAATAAACTAATTAAAAAGTAAATAGTAGTGAACAGTAAACTGGCTATTAGTATGTTAATCTAAAAAAAGGCATCAAGAAATCAACGATTTTCTATAGACATTTTAATAACAAATGGCTCTTATGAGATGAGCCTGCAGCAAAAAAATTACTTTTCTGATGAAAAAATGCACCAAATGCGATTTCTCTTTCGTTGCCGGCATAGAAAAACAAAATGTCATTCTACTTGGTTTTATGATGGTACCAGTTGTACCATCATCAATTAATATTACCATCAATTATATGTTTAAGTATTAAAAACAATGTTCGTCAAACCTCCCATGTTCCTCTTTGTATTTTAAGTAGTTTTTAAATGCGATTGCAGTTATTGTTTCATTCATCTATTTTTAATAGAAAATAATTTTTGCAATATTAAATAAATTAAATCTGCTTAGTATACTTGAATTTATAACCATACATAAATTTATAATAAGAATTAAATTGCTTTAAATCGTAAATGCAATGACATAGCTGACTTAATTATGCAAGAAAACAATAAATGCAAAAGTATTTTTCTAATAAATTTTGCGAATTTACTTGAAATAAAGCTTTTTTAATTAAGGATTTAAAAAATAAACATCTTTATAGTAATATAATGTTTACACGCCAGACAATCAAAGAAAATACCACGTGATTGATATTTTTCAACGTGGTATATTCCCGTGGTATTTTTCAAAGAAAATACCTCGTGATTTAGAGGAGATTTATCCATTTATATCAATAAATTAAATTGATAAAAATAAATCAATATCAATCAATCAATAATGTATTATCATAATACTATTTTTTCTGACATTTTAGGGATCACCGGGTCCTGTAGGTCCATCTGGTCCAGCTGGATTACCTGGATTGGTCGGTTTTCCTGGACCCGCAGTAAGTGGATATTTTTTTACGTCATTTCAAAACTACTAAATTTCAAATTGGTTACATATTTCATATAGTAATAATTACGACACGTTGTGTAATGTAAGTATAAATAATACAATAAACAACGTTAAGCTAACATAACAGAATCAGAATATAAAGCAGACATATTGTTTACCTATAAAGTACAAATTATACCAATCATTATAGATTGGATCTAAAATGTTTTTGTAAGAAACTATAGATTGGGTGGATATAAATATTGAATTTAAATAATTCTTAAAAGAAAGTGTTCAGTTTGAAATGTTTTAATTGTTATGTGTTTATATTCTCCATAGGTCTCTAACACGAATAATAATGATAAACGTTTAATGTAATAATTGTTTATTTTCAAATGTAAAAAAAAAAAAAATTGATTTTAAAGATACGTTTATTAAAATCATTGTGCATTCTCTCTCTCTCTCTCCTTCCCTCTTTCTGTTGAAAGAGAATAAAATTTCCTTTTCGACTCTGAAAATTGTCTCGAAAAATTGTGCCTGAATTAGGAAAAACACATACACACACATGAAGTTATTGCTTGAATGTAATTTCAGAGTTTTTTTATCTGAAACAAAAAGGGTGAATTTCCCTATAATGTTAGGCGCTAGCTATGATTTTTAGGTGATCTGGTAATATGGAGATCGAGCCTTGTAGACCTCTGCTAACTGGTGCTCTCTTTTAGCTAATCTTTTAAATGTAATTGAATATAAACTGTTAATTAATGTTCAAGTAGAGTGCGAGAAATCTTTATTACAAATAAGTACTGCGTAATTTATCCAATAAATACCGATTTTTACTAGAATATAAAACAGAGAAAAATAATATTAAGTGTATTTTTTTAAAAATAATATGGCTGTTGTTGGACCAGAAAAAAAACGAACGAAACGAAGAATGCAAGACCAATCCGAAATTAAATATTTGTACAAAGAATGTGTGCAATGAGAATCATCCTTGATTCAAAACACGTCTAAAAGAGTTTGTGTTATAAAATCTATCACGTACGAAGAATGAAAGACCAATCAACAATTAAATATTCGTACAAAGAAGGCGTGCAATGAGAATCATTCTTGATTCAAAACACGCCCAAAAGAATTTGTGTTAAAAAATCTATGACGTGCGAAGAATGCAAGACCAATCCGCAGTTAAATATTTGTGCGAAGAAGATGTGCAATGAGAATCAATATTAACACTAAATATACTAAAACCGGTCAAAAGACCAGTTATAGAAGTGAAACTTCTTAGGCGACTTCCAACAAGGTTGCGTTAAACATTTAACGCTACATTTTTATTGGCCGGAAAATCACGAGGTAGGATCCAGTTTTCCCTCATTCATTTCCATATTGTTTTGGTTCTCACTAGCATAAAATTAATAAAAGTCATAAAAGTATTGTTTTTCTATAAATATTTTTGAATCCCTAATTTAATGTTATTTTCCTGTACCGCTATTATTACGCTTTTAATTCAAAAGTTTAAAGCTAAGATAATTGTTTTTTTTTATTATTATCATCGTAATGTAATTCTGCGCTACATTTTAAAATAAAGTTATGTAGATAGGTGGTTGTAAGCAATGTTAATAAAGTTTGTCTTAAAAAAACAATATGATTTCACTAAAAATCGATTTCTACCCCTTCCTATTTTCATTTCCACATTACGAAGTTTCACTTCTTTCCCGCGGAGGGACTCCACGCACTATTTTTTGTATTTTTTTGTATTGTATATTACTCTAAAGTGTTGGTATGTTTAATGTTAAATCCATGCACGTACAAAAAATGTGTGCTCAAGAGTCATCCTTGTTTCAAACGCGTATGAAGAATGCACCCAAAAAGAGTTAAATGTCAAAGAATGTATAAAGAATGTATAAAGAATGTGCAACATGTATAATGAATGTGCACAATGAGAGGCATCTTTGAATTAAAACTCGGGCATAAAGTGCGTTGAATTAATTTGTAGACATAATCCATTTTTATTAAGGGATTAGATTGCAAGCAATTGAACTCCTTCAGTTAGATTAACTAAAATGGAACTTTAATGAAAATAAGTGTTTCATACCAGATATTTTTTTAAACATTCGCAATTTAAATTATTTTATATTCCTTTTACGTCCCTTTTACGTAAATTATTTTATATTCCTTTTTTTATTTCCAGTCTAGTTAAATCAGTGATGCAATTACGTTGTGAAAAATTTCGTTAAAAAGTACCGGCACTCAGGTTACCAGTACTTTTAAAGTAAAATCCAATCCGTTTTTACCGGAACTTGTTACGAAACAAAAAATCTGAGGTACTGTCATTTTCACAGTAATAATTACAGTGAAATCACTAAACTGCTCCATTTAAAAGCATATTACTCTAAATATTATGGTATATATTTTACGCTAAAGATGGATTTTACGGATGATGTAACCAAAGTGCCGGTATTTTATACCTTAAATTGATCGAAAATTTTTTACTTTATAAGCAAATCTCGGTAAAAATTATAGTTAGTTATATATAGTTATAATTTTTTGCGTTTCAATAGAAACTACTTAATACGAATATATTTATGCAAACCACTTGCATTAAACGTTGACTTATTCAACTTATTATTTAACTTACATATTTATTGACGTTAGAAGTCTGAATGTCACAAGGAAAAAAATGATTTTTTCAATAAGAAATAAATCATTCTTTTTTTTTTTTTAGTTTTACTATTTCATCTAAAAGAAACATAAATTAGAGAAATTTATTTCCAATATGTCGAGTGGTTTGTATTCTTGCAACTAAGAAAAGAAAGCAAGAAATATTATTTTCCTTTAACAAGCCGAATATTTTTAGATAAACTTTATATCTGTTTTCAGCTTATTATCTACAGAATCCTCCCAAACAAGGGAAAGAGGGAAAAAAAAGAATCCTAAAATGAGGTGAACTGATTTCAAACAGATATTACTTGCTGCAATTCAAATAAAAAAGTACATGAAGGATTTGTCTAAGAATCTTTTGTACTGCCAAGTACTGATACTATCGATATTTAAGATCGATAAAAGAACTTAAGAATCATATAACTTCCTCGAGAAACTGAGAAGGACGCTTTAAAGAACTTTAGACTCGAACGGAAGATGAAAAAGTTTGAAAAGCTCTTTTTTTTCTGTTCCAACGAAAAATGAAAAGAAGTAAGATTTGTTTCTTTAGAGTGATTCATACTTCAGAAAAGAGTTGATTACTCTGCACTTTAAAAGAAAAAAAAATTAAAACCTTTTAGTAAAAATATTCAAAATGTATTTGTAATAGCTTCTATCAGGTTAAAATGAAGAACAGATTTTCTATACACCTAAACTATTCGGATGTAATGATTAATTTATAGATATAATATTAAGAAAAACTAGAATTAATGTTTGTGCTTAATAAATTGATTTTAATTTTGTTTCACATTGAATTTTTTTTTTTTTTTTGTCGTTCCATGAAATAACGCTTTTTAGTATAAACTATGCTTAATGATATAACCTTTATTTTCTACAAAATATATGAAGATATTAGTATAATGATAATGAATAATGAATATGTTAATAATAATGATGACATTCATTGAGCGTTCAAAAATAGGCACCCATTCTCAAGACGCGTTCATGAACGAAAGATAAAGACAAAGTGATTTGGAAGAGAAAAACGTAAAATTTCCAACCAAAAAATGAAGAAAAATAATTCAGAAAATTGTGGTACCCGACAGTGTAAAACAGAAAATAAATAAAAGTGGAGAAAAAAACTAGAAAAACTGCAGTGACCAATGAGGCAGATTGAGGCGAAACTCTTACAAAATTTTAAAGTGTTTTTGAGTTTTATGAAATTTTTTTTGGAAGTTTTAAGGTTAATTGGACGTTTTAAAACTTCAAAAACAACCTTAAGGAGTAAACCTCTCCAGATTTATAATCAAGGTGAATGTAGTTACTCTCACTTGAGGTTGATAGATTTATACCATAGAGCAGCCAACTTTGAGAGGTTGTTTTTTTCTACACTTCAAGTAAATAAGTGTATCTGAGTTGTGAATAAATTCTACCCTATTCCACCTACAAGTATTGCTTAGCTCTAAAAGAAGTTGAATATAAGAGGTATAAATGAGGTTGAATTTAAAATTTATTGAATAGGTTATTTTTGATACAAAACATAACCTCATTTTCTAAGTCAGCTGTATTTTTTACACTTATTTTCTTAGTAAAGGAACGCATTTTCACTCGCTACAGAGAGGTGGTGAAGAACCTACGTCGTTAACAAGGGAATCGGTACTTACATGTATGAAACAAGATTCCAGGGCATCAAGATGAGATGATGCGACCGATGTCGAAATGATTTTGGTATTATCGATACTGAACTCATGTCGAAGATTCCAACAAAGAGCGGCAAAATATACTTTATCACGTTCTTGATAACGGACGTACCCATCGTGTTCCTTCAGTCTAAATTTTAATTAACTTTACATAATAAATAATATTATGTTGTGTTCTTAGTTTTTAATGTTCACCCTTCTCCAAGCTAACATTCTATATACTTAATATGAATATGGCTCAAAAAGTTTATAGGAACAAATATAACATTTTTTTTTTTTGGAAAATGTCAATTGTTTTTCCATTGATGACTCAATGCTTGAAAAGTTGCGGCAACAATGTGCTGTTTTGACTCATAAAAATGCCGAAGTCGAGAATTATCCACTTACTTTGATCATCTTATTTTCCCAAACTCTGCACTACGATCTCCTTTTCAAAACTAACTAAAATGTTTCCTTTTTCCAAAGAAGATAATAAATCTTTTGAGCAATAGCTATTTTCTTTTTAGACTATGGCAAGAGATACTTCGTTCTAGTTTACAGTTAAAGAAATCTTCGTTTGCGGTGTTTTTTTTCATTAAATTATGTGACCGGACATATAGCGTTCTCTGTATTGGTTAAGTAGTAGCTTTTCAGCAATGAATGATTGCTTTTTTATAAAGTAAATATTACAAAATTTTAATTAAAATATTGCTAAAAATATATTAAAAATAATTTTGTGACTAGAAAAATTTCTCTCTCCTATATCTTTTTAAAAAAAAAAAAAAAATTAAAAACTCGTAAAACTTAAGGCGCTTAAAAAATGTGTACAATCATTTCGTATATAAGCATTTTATCAGGGCATTTGAAAGAAATTCTAATTTGTCACAAAATTTTTATAATTTTTATGAAAATAATCAAGGGAAAAAATTAGCATAAAGATATTCTCATACTCTTTATAGTCATATTAGTCAAAGTAAAACAATTTTAAAAATGTCTTGAACTGGGAACCCAAAAAAAAAAATTATGGAACATCTATTACTCGTAATCAATCTACTTCTATCTAGAGAAAATAGGTTCAGAAAACAGTTGGTATAAGGAAAGCCAAAGTTGAGCTATCAATCAGCCTTAGCTGAAACTGGAATCTGAATTTCCAGCTTCAGGAGCTGAATTCCAGCTGAATTACCAGACTCGTATTTAGAATAAAGAAATTAAATTTTATAAATTAAAAATTAAAATTACATTGATAATTTAGCTTTACAACCATGGTTAAATGCATACCATTTAATATACACACAGAATAAAAAACAGGACACATTAATAGCATTAGATCTGATGATCGGATTTTCCCGTTCATTCGGATATCCTGCGGATGACTCACCGAATTCAAAATTAAACTCTCGAAAACAAAGAGTGATTGAAGAATGAAACAAACAGTACGTTTGTTGTGAAAACTGTTAAATATTTTTTTACAGAACTTTTTTAATTTAGTTACAAAAATTGCTTGTAGACGGCGCTGCAAGTAATCGATGTAATCTGTCAATTCTAGTGTTAAAATGGGAAAGAAGGTTGTCCTGCCAGTTTAGGAAGTATAAATAATATATTTGGTTAAACAATGTGTGTTTCTGGTTTGAAGTATTATAGGTTAGATTGTAGCCCTACGGTATTTGTATTGTCTTAAAAAACTCATTACAGATTTCACCGCCATCTTTTGCCAATTTTTGTAACTAAATTCTTATGTTAGCGCATAATATTCTACAGCTTTCTTATACTAAACTTAGTGTTAGCTGTATTCTTCTATCGCGCTTTGTTTCCAAGATTTATTTTTAATTTTGAAGTCATCCAGTCTGTACCATGTTATAAGAGGTTGATTTTGAAAATTTTAATCATTTTCTGCAAGAAAAATTTTAATAAAACAGAAACTTACTATTTCTTTAATAAACATACTTTTTTTGATAAATGTGGGTTCCTTTGAAATATAAAAGATAACGACACACTAGAAAATATAGTCACAAGTCATGAGAGTGATCGAGAGTTCTGGCCTTTTATTGTTAATTTTCTTTTTTGCTTACTTATCCGTATCTTTGGAATTAATTAAGAAAATTAAAAAATCAAAATTGTACACTCTTCTAAATTTCGTTTTTCCAAAAATAATTAGATAAAAAAGTTTTTTACTTTTTTATTAATAATTTCTATTATTTAATTTATTAATAATCTGAAACCTTTATAGTTGTAAAATATTAAAATATTTCTTCTTTTTAAAATTACAATATTTAAATTTTTAAAAAAAATTTATTTCCATCGAAATCGGTCAAATAGCTCTTGAAGAAAAAAAATCAAAACTATGACATTTTATTACTCGAAAACTATTTGACCGATTTCATTATGTTCTCTTGCATTCCCTCCATTTTTGTATTGTTTTGCATTGTTAAAATATTTCTTCTTTTTAAAATTACAATATTTAAATTTTAAAAAAAATAATTTTGATCGAAATCGGTCAAATAGCATAGAAAAAAAAATTAAAACTATGACATTTTATTACTCGAAAACTATTTGACCGATTTCATTATGTTCTCTTGCATTCCCTCCATTTTTGTATTGTTTATTCTCATTATTCTAATGACTTAATAGTTAATAGTGAGTAAACTAATAGTTATAAGCGAGTTATATACATGCTTATAATATGTGATTTATGCTTTCAGGGCCCTCCAGGTCCACCGGGATCCCCTGGACCTAAGGTAAGATGATTTCATAATAATCAATGTATGATGCTTAATTATTTATTGGATTGCAACATAAATCACATTTCAAATTAATCTAACCTTTTACTTTCAGGGGGAAAGTGGTCTTGTTAGCTATGATATTGAAGGTTTAGTGCCACTGCCTGGTCCACAGGTAAATATAAATTGAAAAGTATTTAATATCAGTTTTTTATACAACTGTGAAGTTTACTATAACTTTACTAAAAAAATGCCTAATTTTCTTTTGTTTTAGGGAACTTCTGGTTCTATGGGACCTCCTGGAATGGTATTGCACTATTTTTCTTTATACTTAAGGATGTTTTCTACCTCTTATGCATATCTTATTGAAACGGCTATATTTTAAGTACCTTTCACTCGAATTCTCCTATGAGCTGCTTAATCAGTCTTCCCGATGAGCAGACCTAGTGCGTTCTCCAGAAGTGGTATCCACTCTTTCAGTGGCCACCACAATGGGTGAGATACCGTTGGCCATGTTAATTTGGACGTCTAGTTTCTGCCACACTAGATGGCAGCACCGAGACTCTATTTGGATGCTAAAGTGCACTAGGAATTTAATTTTGCCGGAAATGCCAAGAGCCAATATGGCACTCCAGGGATCTTTAACATGCCGCATAATCATACGACATGGCCGCTGAGGATTTTCTGCATCCCGAAAATCCGGTGTCTGGGCCGGGGATCGAACCCGCAGACTTTGGCTCAGAAGGCCGACGACAAACCAACTGCGCCACCCAGCCACAATTCACTAAAATTAAGATCAATAAAAATTTAACAGTATAAAACAGCCACTCTAGCTGCAACTGAACTGATTCCTTATGATATAATAATTGGTTTATATTTTTTTTAAAAGAAATATTTCCAGCTTTCTGAATTATATATTGAATTGAATTCAACTAAATTCTTTCTTCCATTTATCATAAAAACTGGAGAAATTTTTTTTTTGTATTTTTTAGTATATTTGTATAAATTACACTAAATTAAAAAAAAATTTCAAAAATTTATGAATTTATCTAGAGTGGTTGGCTGCAAATGAGTAGCAAAATGTCAATGTGAATGGTATTGGAAAAATAGCTTTATATAAAAAAATAGTTTGGGAAAGCCTTGAAAACAGTATTGGTAAACTTTCCATTCTTTATTATTTTACATTTTTTAATAAAACTATAAGCAAATTAAATTTCATAACATTATTTTATTCTATTTCTCTAAATACTTTGATCTTGTAATAATATTTCAATAATATAAAACGTGAATTCGACAAAAATCTAAATAATTTTAATAAAATAAGATGATTTAAGTAAGGTAAACTTAATTTACTTATAAACTTTCAAAAAGAAAAAAAAAGCTTTAATTTATGTTATGTTGAGAGTTATTTATGTACACTTTTTACAATCTAGGGGCTACTTGAGTATGTAAGGTACATTTTCCAAAGTAATTGTTCCAGCTGAAGTGTATGAGGAAAAAAAAAACAGAAATTGATAAAATAAGAAGCTATAAAGCTTTTGTGTACAAGAATTACAATTTCGTACTTGCACTCATTTACGCATCTTACATACATAAAAATACGCGTACATAAAACACATGTAAATGCACATCAAAGTAATACATTTCACACATTAAAACACTTCCAACCTTTGAACTATTCGTTTTATTAACACTTGAACAATTTAAATCAATTTACGTAAGAAACAATGTCTCACTAGTTAAGATAGCGATTTCAAATGCGTGAATGGATACAAGTAAAGAATTATACTTTTTATATATAAAACCCATGTAACTTCTACACTATAAGTCCTATGGGCTCAAGATTAGTCTCATTCTATTCTGCTTAAAAAAAACCACGAATACAATGCTTCACTTGACTGCTTAGAGGGTGAATTCACTTTTCTCCCTCTAATCACCCCCATTTCCTTCAAAAAAAAGGGGAGAAGTACTGAAAAGATTTCTGGAATCTTTAATAATGACATAAAAAAGCTTTTTATCAAAAATACATATCAATTTTTTCCACAAAAACACCCTTTTGTGCCATAATTACTGAACTACTGTGATATTCCTTAAAAATTGACAATACGTTGAATTTTAATTTGTTTCAATATAGATCCACTTCTTTACAAGAAGTATAGTTTACAAAAATGTGTCTGTATTTTTTTATTTCAATTTCATTAAAGTTTTACAGATTTTTTTTCTATAGTAAAGAAATCAGCTAAGATCCAAAAAGCCTAAATAAAGAGTTATGAAATGATCCATTAATATAAATGTCAAATTTATTTGAGTCCAAAATTTATGATTTTTTATCTTTTGTCAAAAAATACTTATAATAATATTATTTTTCAACTGGAACTCCAGCTTTTTATCAGTAATGCATTAAATCTTTTTAGCCTGGTGAGCGAGGTGGCTCAGGTGAGAGAGGACCGCCTGGATCAACCGGACCTGTAGGTATGCCAGGACCTGCTGGTCCGCCTGGAATACCAGGTAATCCCGGTAACAGAGGTGGACCTGGAATGCCAGGATTGCCAGGACCTCCTGTAAGTTACTTTAAAAAAATTTAATTACTTTGTTCAATAACTTTTACCACAATGTTGAGTAGTAAGAAAATATTTTTTTTTATATTTTTGAATACTACGTAGCATAAATAGCTATAAAACTGGATTATTATTCACAAAACATTTTGTAATCTTATTTAAACAATTTGTTTAGCAATAAACATAACATTTAGACATAAAGTAAAAATAACAATAAAGAGTTAAACTTTTGAATATTCTTCTTATTTAAAAAATGGAGTAACATTTTTCAAATTTACAACTTCCTTCCTTTGTTAGTTGTTTTATAATTTAAATCAGAAAAAATATTAATTTAATTCCTTTTTTATAGCTTGCTTTAAAAAAAGGCTATAAAAAAGGAATTAAATTAATAATTTTCAAAAAATTTGAATTTCGTGTTTGTTTAGTATCCAATCTTTAGTTTTGAAGTTTGAGTCATTTGTATTTTTCTCGTTGTACACTGTACACTCGTTGTTCTATTCTGAAAAATTACTATAAAAAGTGGCACTTTGTGTGCATCATCTACAAAATTAATTTTTACCGAAAACTTTTATACTGTAACTTTTACAGTAATACTTATTTAATTACAGTGATTCTGTGATTTTGCAGTAAATATTACTGTAAAAATTACGGTATGTCGGAGACGGTATTTTCCGAGGAAAAATACAGACACTCTGGGGGCAAAATTTTTTTTTACAGTGAATAACTCCGAGATTTTTTACAGTGTACTTATGCTTCATTGTACTGTATTAAAATACATTTTTCCTCTTTACAGCAGAAATCCATCTTTAAAGTGTATTCATAAATCTTTCATATGAATTGAATTTAAAAAAAATTCCGCTGTTTCCTGCGATTTTCAGTGAAAAATCATTTTTGCTACGTGTGTAACACAAAGAAACAGCATAAAACATCAAAAAATTTGATTTATATTTGTAGAACAAGGCGAACGAACGTAACGATTGATAAATCAGCCAGAACCATCATGAATCAGTAGCTCAATGAACCTTTGAACCCATGAATGAGAGAAGTGATCGATCAGCGAATGAATGAATGAATCACAATGTCTACAGATAAATAATCAAATGAAAATCTCAGCATATTTATGAATTAGTGAATCATCAACATATAATGGTAAAAGCAGTCAGCGAAAGGACCAAAATCAGCGAATATCAACGCATTTGTTAATTCGCTTCCTTGTCCATTTTATCATGGATTTGTTAACTTAACACTTTTGTCATTCTTGTCTCATGTTGTCCTTAACATTAAGTTTTCGCGGTTTCATAGATTCTGTCATTTATTATTAAGATAGTTCATTAATTTATTGATTTGATTATCCATTAATTCTAAAACCGATTTATTTCTTCATTCATTGCTCTACGCATATATTGATTTGTTGATTAATTGAATACCTCATTCTTGGCTTTTCTTAACTCATTGATTAATTAACCTACTCGCTCATTGATTTGGTGATTTGCGAATTCTGCTTCGTCTATTGGTTACATAATTAATTATCGTCATTTACTAATTCACTTTTGGACTTAACTTTTAGTGTAATTCTGTTTCTCACTGTTATGCATTTAATAAAATAATAAAAACATATTTTAATCGAATATTACGATAAACAGCCGAATTAAAATTTAATTCGAAAGGAATCAGTAACTTTTTAGAAGTCAGTAAGAACATGGAATTACAAATTGCTTGCAGACATTTGGCCTTTTTAGAAGTCAATTAGAATCAGGAATTACAAATTGCTTGCAGACATTTGGCCTTTTTAGAAGTCAGTAAGAACCAGGAATTACAAATTTCTTGCAGACATTTGGCCTTTTTAGAAGTCAGTAAGAACCAGGAATTACAAATTGCTTGCAGACATTTGGCCTTTATAGAAGTCAGTAAGAACCAGGAATTACAAATTGCTTGCAGACATTTGGCCTTTTTACTAGTAATTAAGCGTAGAGACGGATTCCATCCATTTAAATGGACACAATTCAAATCATGAATACATAAATTAACGTATTTTTATGTACTCATAAAATTTTAAATAATTTCTGATTAACCATTTTTGATATTTTTAGGGTCGAGGTTACACAGAAGAAGAAATGAGGGAAATATGTGCTTCTGTTCTTAGAGGTAAAATTTTTGTATGGCGCACTGGATTTACAAAATCTTTTATAATGATGCAAAATCATTCCTAAACATATTTTACATAATAAATATATTATTTTACATATATTTAAGCATAAAATTAACTTATTTATTACAATTTATCTTTTAAATCTATGACTATAAATATAAATTAACTCAATAAAAAAATTTTTTGTTCTTTAAGTTTCAACACGTGCTGCTCAAAGTACTTATTCTGTATGGATAAAGCAAAGAATGTGAAAATAGCATTAAAAATGTCGTATAAACAGAGATACTATAGATTCAATTCTAAAAAGTTCGATACTTGTAATGCCATTATAAACATCACATATATTTCCAGCCATTTAGTTTCAATTAATTCTTAATTAATTCCTTTCTCACTGAAAATAACCATTACTTTCTTTTGTCATATAGGCGCAGTAGAGAGGAAATTAAATTCTAAAAATAGATTTTCTTTGTGAGACTGCTAACTGATTAACATGAAAATTTAAGTCCGCTTACATTTCGCCTACGGTGCTTAATCGCACCTGCTATTCTGGACCATCAGCTGGACCAACCGTAAGCGAAATGTTACATTTATGAAGCATTATACAAACAAGAGCTTTTCTCAGTGTTGAAACACAAACTTTGAGCTTCGTCTCTGAGGAAGATTCTTGTTCATAAAGCCGAAACCATATTTTCTTGTTCTGTTTTTAATCTTTTTTTTTTTATCTCGGACACTGTTTTACTTTTATTATATAAGTTTATAAGTTTATGTTTTTAGTTTTTGATTATTTAATACAGTATGTCCATTTTTGTATCTGTATTTGTGCCTTACTGACGATGAATTTTATTCATGCGTAACAGAAAATATGCATTTGGAATATTATTCTTATTTACCTTATTTTTCATTTAACAAATTATATTGGTAAAAATAAAAATATGTTTTTCAATCATTATTTGAAATAATATTATACGTTTATTTACCTGGTTAAAAGTAAATAAACCATACTAAAATGCAGCTTCATCACAAAAAAAATGTTCTACGTTATAGATCTGAAACTACAGTGGCTCTGTTTATTTGATTATTTATGCTGTTTTAAAATTTTTGCTTGTAAAACAAGCATCGCGTAAAGTTCAAGCCTTTTATATTGAGGTATTTATTCTGCATTAATTTTTTTTTGGATAAAATCCTTTATTTCAATTTTAAAGTAACAGTAAAAATAATGGACTTATGGGATGAGAAAGTTTCAAAATTCATAAATAGAGGTTTTTACCGAAAAATGAAAAAAAAAATTGACATTGTAAAAATTATGCAAATAAATCAAAATAATGAGCATAAAATCGTTGTAGAAGGTTCATTTTGTAGAAAGTTTCATACATCAGGAAAAGAATTTAAAATTCAATTTAAATTTTTGTCTGTAATGTAACAGTATAATTTTATTGAATTGGAACTTTATTATGATTGAGAAGTTTTATATAAGAGAGATTCTATTTAAGTATAAAATAAAAAAATTATGTATTTCTATTCGATCATTTAATCATTAATTTATAGTATTTATTGTATATGACATTTTCACTTTTCAGTCTGTTTTTTGTGTGAAATTACGAAAAAACGAATATGATTGAAACAGAAATAAATAAAGAGTATGAGATATTTTCTTTTAATTAATAATTAAAAATAACTTTCATTTTCTATATACTCTTTTTTAAAAATAAAAAAAAAATTATTCGTTTCTCTGTATATGCATTTTTTGTGTCAAAAATATTTAATTCCTTAATTTTCTATTGTTCTCGATGAATCATTATAGAACAATTAGCAGAATTAACAGCCAAATTAAGAGGTCCTCCTGGACCCCCGGGTCGTGGCAAGCCAGGACGTCCAGGTCCGCCAGGTCCACAAGGTCCTTCAGGTATTACATTTTCTTAAAAATGACTTTAAGGAACTATTTTTGTTTCAGGATGAGAATCAAAAACAAAAATGAAAAATATCACTAAGCTAGGCTTCAGATTTCTTTTTTCTGATACAACTTTAGCTACAGTTGCACGAAGCATGATTTCGTTTCTTTCTTGCTATTTTCTGTTTCGTTCTTTTCAATATACTCCGAAACTCTTTTGTCTCTATGCTTTCATCCTTTTTTTTAAATATTTCTCTTACTGCTTATAAACGAAAATTTTTCATTTGCACATAAGCAAAAAGCACATAAATAAAATAAATTTTTAAACCCATTACGAGTCTTAATGTGATTTGGAATATTGCTACTGATAATATCAAGAAGTCTAATCTTTCTGAACCAATTATATTTTACTTATTTAGGCTCTGAAATCAACTTAGAATTTAACATAACAGTGGATATCTATAACCGAATAACATTTTCCAACCAATAATCCATTTTACTAAAGAAATTTTTAAAGACAGGTTTCATAAGAAGATCAACCAAACTGACTATTTCTGAATTTCCAACTATATGAGCATATACAGCTGAAATATGAACAAAAGCTGAAAATTATGAAGAACTGTATACAGCTGATAGGAAGTATTTAAGATGTATTTTTGGTGGAATTCAAAGTGATCTGGCTGAAAAAGATAAAGGACTTCGTGTAGTTTTTGAGAGGAATTACTTGAGGTGTATTTTGGTTGAATTCAAAGTGGAAAAAAAAAACAAATGGTGAATAATACAAAACCTACAAAATCTCGGATATAAAAAAAATCACCAAAACTTGAAATAGGCTGGTCACATTATGAGAATGTATGATACCATACCTCCCGAAAAGTGGTTTTTTAGCCATACCAGAAGGCAATCGAAGGAGAGGTCGTCCAAAACTCAAATGGGTAGACTGTCTGGAAAGAGACTTGAGAGTCCTCCAAGAAAGCTTTTGGAAACCCAAGGCTGAAGATGGGCGGCTATAAATAAAATTCTAACGAAGGCCAAGGTCCACACAGGGCTATTGAGGAAGGAAGAAAAACATCTCAAAAGCTTAAACTTCTTCAAACCAATATCAAACTCTATTGATTTGTCGTAATGAGCTTCAATCTTTTATACGAAATAAAGTGAATCCTTTGTCTTCTGTGTACCTGCTTCATCTTGGTTAACCTGTAAGGCCTGGATGTCTTTGCTGCCCACATTTTAACTTGCATGATTCATTTCTTGCATGGCTTTATGTTTGTTTCTTTTTCATTGTCAGATCGTTTCCAGGAATTGGTTAGTGGTTTACGTGGTCCTAGAGGCTTTCCAGGTCCATCTAAACCTGGTAAGCGAGGAAGGCCCGGTAAACCAGGAATACAAGGTAGACAAGTTTCATCAATATATATTTTGATTGTATTAACGACTGAACTTTATTTATATGAGTACAGTATTGAGAGTTACCTTACTCAACACGTCAACACATTACCTTATAGAACAACACTTCATTGTAGAATCTATAAAAATCCACCTTATGTTAATAGCAATTATTTTTGTAAATTTTTTAAACTATTGTCCCCTCAGAAAACACGTTATCAGCGCTATAGAAATATTTGCAAGAACGTTATCTTATGCTAAACTGAAAAAAACTATGCTGTAATATCTCTCTAAATATGACGTTGATGTTGAACAACTAAAACAATTGTATAACGATACACTTTTTTCCGGGTTAACACCAAATCCTGCGCTCATATACGATTTAAAAGGTGTAATTTAAGTCTAAACTTTTAAAATTGAATAATCACCAAACTCTCTCGCTTTTACACCATACGAAAAATATTTTTACTTCAAAAATCACCAAGCCTGGTACTTGGCGAGCTTTGAATATCCAGAAACGCTAAGTTGAATATTATGAGTAGTTTGTTTTCGCTCTGGAATAAGCTGACAACAGTGTATTTCAATTCTCAAATCTGACATTCACCAACAAAAACGAAAACTCGTCACTTAATATACATATATGCTCTTAGTTGCGTGATAAGGAATATTGTATTTTAATTTTTAAATCACTGAGAACTGTATTAACTGATTTTATAATTTCTACCCGTTTCCGTTCTGTTAAACCTAGTTCGAATATGTCTTAAGGTTCTTTCTGTGCTACGCAGGTATAAAAACTAAATTGATTTACAAATATCTTTTTTAAAGAATTAGTGAATGTATGCATTCTAAATTAATGATTCTTACTTTAGTTTGTATTGCAAAAATGACTTCGTAACTGACTCTTAGGTATTTCTCATCTTTTATTACAAATTTTACTGTTGGAGAAAAACAAACGAGATGGCTACTTTTCAGAGCAATGTAAAATAACATTGGTATAGTGAAACACTAGATACATGAGTTATGTATCGCGCTTCACAACGTCACTTAGGTGAAAAGTAATTGCCACTATTTTTTCCAGTGGGGATGTATTTTTTCACAATGTATGGAATGGCATCATTCTGTTCTTTATTTCATTGCTTGTTAATACGAATAAAAAAGCGCCCTTTTAAGGCTGCATTATCTGAGAGGGTTCACCTCATGCTATATAATATTTTTTTTTGAACTTCCAAACTCTTGGCTTCTCATATAATACGTTATTATAGTTAAATATATGCCTGTTATCAACATTTAGGAATTTCGTTAAGAATTTTAATGTATGCTATGCAATGACATCGTTAAGTCTATTATCTCATAACTCGCTAATGCGGCATTGAATGCGATTATGTGGCGAAGCATTAAACCTAGAGTGCAAGTCTTGCGTTAAATTAATTCTGAAATGATGCTTTCACGCCGAGTATTAAAATTTTAAGTTGGAAAGTTGAAAATTCCTTAACTAGATTAATTCCATTAATTCTAATACAATGGAGCTGCTGTTACGTACCTTAATTTTGCAGTTATTTTATAGTTTATACAGTTATTTTGTTAAAAATCTTTGGTGGGTGTTTAAAGTAGTGATAATGTTTTTATTCTTAGTATATAATACCTTTTGATTTCGATGAGTTTTATAATTTTTTTTTTTTTTTTAAAAATTCTTAATGAGAAAATTCTAAGTTCGCAAAATCGTTTTTCAGAATTTCGATACTGTCATATTCGGAATCTAATTATCGCAATTATGCAAAATGGATTTTATATAAACTTACGTTTTTTTTCGTCTTAAATCATTACTGATTATACCTGTTTTAAACCTCTGTTGGTATCGAAAACATTATTCAATTAATTGAAACTAACGTGACATTTATTTTTACGAACGTGGAGTCTATATTTGAAATAATTTATAAAGTGTACAATTATGCCTTGGAATTTCGGGTACATTAAATTTATAACTGTATTTTAATTTTTTTATGCCGATATTGCTTTGGAAAAAATTATCGGAACAAATGTAAAATAGAGTTTTATAAACTTATGATCTTGAAATTTGGGAACAGTAAATTTATTACTGTAGTTATCTGTTTCAAATGCATATTGGTCTGGAAAAAAAACTAATCGGAACTAATTTGAAATGGAGTTCTAAAAGTTTATGTCTTTGAGGCCCATACGAGAGAAATTTATTGCTCTTTTGTATTTTTTAAACAGATGTTGGTCTCACAAAATATTCGGGTCTTATGTAAAATAAATTTGTAAAATTTATGGCTATGAAATTAAGCACAAAAAAGTAATTATTCTTATTATATGTTTTTAAACGTAAGTTAGTCTGAGCAAAAACAATTTGGAAAAATTTGGAAAGGATTTTTTTTTAAACTTATGTCGAAGATTACGCAAGAGAAATTTATTTCTATGTTTTTTTAAACAGATGTTGGTCTAATGTAAAAAGATTTTATAAACTTATGTAAATTTATGTAAACTTATGGAACTTAATTGAAATTTAGGCACGAAGAATTTATTACTGTTTTTTTAATAGTTTTAAACATACGTTAGTCTGAACAAAAACTAATCTGAACGGATCTCAATTAGAGTTTTGTAAATTTATGTCTTTTGAAGATTGGCGACGAAATATTTGCTGTTTTTATTTATTTTTAAACTTATGTTGTTTAATGAAAATAAGATGCAGATTTTTTTTTCTCGATTTTTTTAACAATGAGAGTTTATTTATAACTTTAATGACTAATACGTCATTATGCGCTAAAAAAAAAACTCCTGATCAAATTACAGTAAAATTTACTATGGAGACTGGTACTTTTTACAGTAAAATTCATTTTTACCGGGACATGTCAAAGCAAAAAAAAAATCTGATATAACATATTTTTTCCAGCAATAACAGTAAAATCACTCAATCACTCTAATTAAATAAATATTAAAGCAAAAATTACGTCACAATATATTATGGTCAAAATGGATTTTACTGCGAAATGGGTTTTATGGAGGATGCACACAACTTTACGGTACTTTATACCGTAATTTTATCGAGGATTTTTTACTGTGTGACATCTGGTAATATGAATGATTCTTGACACTGCCAATGAATAAATAAATATTCGAGGAAAAAGAACAATTATGCAAAATTGTGAGTTAAGACGTTATTAATTCAATGATGCATTAATTTTCTGCTTAAAAATTAAACAATTAATGCTTTATTTTATTGTGAACTGTTAATTTAATGACAGGACTGTATCGTGATCCAAAAAAAAAACATCCATTCTTTTCCAAACAACTTTTTTTTTGTGCGTATACATAATGAAATACCAGACGATCGTAATCATAACATGAAAGAATAGAAAAAAAACTCTAACCTTGAGCACCCTTCATATAATCCGGATTTAGCACCTTCTGACTATTATTTATTTGTCTTCCTTAAAGAAACATTATGGGAAGAAAGAATTTCATTAGATGAAGGAGGTTGAAGAATTCTTTATTGATGTCCCATTGTTTTATTACGAAATAAGTGAAAAATGTCCAAATACGTAGGAAAAGTCTAAATATTAAAAAAAATAAAGTCTGACGAAATAAAAGACCTAAGCAAAAAGGTTTAATTTATTTTACCGTTTATTTCTTTTTCGTTATTCATTTGAAGATTCAGATTTGAACATGAAAAACAGTCAGGCTTAAACATAATTGTTTTGAGCATTCAATTTAAACATTATTTATTTGAACATGATATTTCTTTGAAACTAACCAAAAGACAAGTTAAAAACAGTTTTTAGAGTGATAACCAATACCTGTTTTTACTAGCTCAAAATTACTAATGAAATAATTAAGTGTACATGGATTTGTTGTTGAATATATAAAAAATTTTTACTCTAAGCACTTTTTTATTTTGATTCGTTTAAATCAAAGAAATAATGAATTAAATTAAGTTTATTATTATTTTTTTTACCAATTTTTTAGTGAGACGTTATATCAAGTTTAACTGTAAACCATCTTTTTGATGAAAGATTGAGTTGAGTTTAATTTTATTGGGGGTTTATTTTTTTACCAATTTTCTAGTGTGACGCTGAATTAATACAAAGTTTTATTGTAAACCAATTTTTAAATAAAATATTGAATTAATTTTAAGTTTATTACTTTTTTTTCATATTAATTTTCGTGATGTTAAAACAAGTTTGACTGTAAACCAACTTTTAGATTAAAGATTGATTTAGGTCTAAGGTTTTGATTTAGATATATTAGGAACACAGGACGAAATGTATATTTGTAAACATTATAATCAGAACAGTTTTTGTATCTTATTCCTTATACAACATTAATGTAATATTTCTTGAGGTAAAGTAGTATTTTCGGTTATATCTTTAGGCTTTCTTTTTAAATATATTTTTGCATCAAAATGTGTAATATTTAAACATATTAACTGTTCCTATGTGTAATTTATAGGTGATCCTGGAACCCCGGGACTGCCAGGGGAACGAGGTTTCATGGGACTTCCCGGAATGCATGGACCAACAGGTCCTCATGGACCAAAAGGTAAAATTATATAGTTTATAATTTTTTTAAGTGGAAAAATGTTTTCAAAAAAAAAAAAAAAAACATTTAATTCTATTTTTTTAAAATAGTGTTTGTTACTATGTATATGGGCGAATCTCAGGAATCTTTAATCGAATTCGATCTATTCTCTAGGTTGTCCAGACCGTAACCTCAGGATTAATTAATTGAATTTAACATAATAAGGGCATCAAAATTTTCGGTGTTCACGATTATTTTTTGATATTTTATACATTTTCAAACAATTCTGGAGGTGTAAAAATAGTGTGCCTATTATTTTTTATTATTATTATTATAAAAAGTTAGTAACCTAAGGATTAATTAATTGAATTTAACATAATAAGGGCATCAAAACTTTCGATGTTCACGATTATTTTCTGATATTTTATACATTTTCAAACAATTCTGGAGGTGTAAAAATAATGTGCCTATTATTTTTTATTATTATTTTTTTATTATCAAAAGTTAGTAACCTCAGGATTAATTAATTGAATTTAACATAATAAGGGGATCAAAGTTTTCGATATTCACGATTATTTTCTGATATTTTATACATTTTCAAACAATTCTGGAGATGTAAAAATAGTGTGCCTATTATTTATTATTATTTTTTTTTATTATCAAAAGTTAAAGGTTTTAGAGATCTGCACATATGACGCTATAGGAATATGTATGTACAAAATTATCATTCAAACATGAGCTTCCATTAGGATTGTTATAATAATTTTCAATCCAAATTTAAAATATTTTTCCTTCAATAAACAAAGCATTTTTTCTCTAAAAGATGATTAATTTAAAATAGTCTTTCTAAAGAAAATTAATCTTGTTTAATAACCTTTGAAAATGCTTAATGAATCTCTAAATGACGTTTTCGAAAGAAAATTTATCACTTTTAATAACCTTTGAAAATGGTTATTTATCTTTGTTATTTGCAATTACTTTTGTTCTTGAGATTTTATTTATAGATTAATATATGTTTTTTCCCCTACTGCGTGAAAAAGTTTTGAAACAAGTTTATGATTTTTTATTGCTTATTCTTTAAATACTACATACTGATTAATGTTCATTAAATGTTTTATTTTAATTATTTATACCCTTTTCATTATTTATACCGCTACTGATTTTAAATAATTAAATTAAACTTAAAATATAATTTCAATAAAACTTAAGATCTCCAAGTGTAAAAAAAAATAATAATATACTGTCTAATTCATGTATCTATCTAATATCGATCTATGACTTAGAAATGTTTTAAACAAATATTTCCTCAGATTTTTTTGTTAGTGATTGTATGTAATAGTAACCACTTAATAATATCCATGTACACTAAAATCTGAATCTGAATTTATATACCCTAATTATCTTGTTTTTGTGTTCCATGTGTTTCATGTCATAATGATTGATGTGTTTTCGTTTTTTTTTTTAAGAACATGAACTTGTTTTTCTTTCAAAATTGATCTGTTTTATCAAAGAAACGAAACAAAATATTTTGTTTCGATGCATATCTCACTTGAAAGAAAAGGTTTAGAAAAAAAGAGAACTTAAATATTTATGAAATGAATTGAAATTACTTTTTAACGATAAGGGATAAGTTCAAACAATTGATTCACAGTGTTAGTAGAAATAATATGCATAATTTACGAGCATAAATTCATTTAATTTGTATTATAAATAATTCAAAAGATTTAAAAATATTTTTATCCTCAACGTATATTTGATATTGTAAGTAATTTCTATTCAATTATTTGTGGACTGGTTTGGCATTTATTGTCAGAGAATTTTTAAATTAGAAGTTGGACTATAATTGTTTATTGTACTCTGTATTGGTGATAATATTCTTTATAAGTGATAAGTTCATACAATTTATTTATAATGCTGATAAAAATAAAACTTTTTTGTAGAATATAAGTTTACGTAGAGAGCATATAAATAATTCTGAAGATATAAAAATATTTTTACCCCGGACGTAACATACATTTGATATTATAAGACTTAGCTTTTAATTGTTTGAGAAATAGTTTGGCACTTAACGTCAGAGGGAGATTTTAAAATAGAAATTGGTCAATAATTGGTGATTATACCCTCTATCAGCCGTCATAATTTTCATTAGTGATAAGTTTATACAATTTATTTATTTTGCTAATAGAAATAAAATTATGCTTTGAATATAAGTTTACATAGTGAGTACTGTAAATAATTCTGAAGATATAAAAACATTTAAGTTTCGATTTTCCTTCCAATATCAGTGTACAAGTTTGGAACTTAACGTCAGTGAGAACTTGCAAGTTATAAATTAAGAACTTTTTTTTAACATTACCATTTTAATACTCTAGTCAATTTCAATAGGAGACTGTTTCTTATTCATAGCTCACCTGCAGTTACTATATTTCTTTTAAAACTAGTAATACTTAGTTCAATAAACTCTCACTAGTTGTTGTAACTAAGGTAAAAAGAGATAGGATTCCCGCCAAAATTTTTTTTTAAAAAAAAGTTGAAATAAAATGTTTAAACTAGTCAATCTATTAAAAAATAATATTAAAAATTCACAAGTAACAAAAATCTAAGTACATCAACATATTTAAAGAATAAGTGGTACCCCTTTTTCCTCATTTTTTATTTACATATTTTTTTTTTTGTTTTTGTTTTTGATGCAATAATTCTAATATCCAAAATTTAATGATCCTTAGAATTTAAATATCCAGCAAAATTATTTAGAGCTCTTGCCAATAATATTAAGTTGAAACTTACATTGTTGTAAATAGGTATTAAAAGCTTGAACTTAATTGAGTGTACTTTTTTGATATTTCGTATATTATGCATCTCCCTTTTTTTTAAAAAAAAAAAATAATCGCGTTCCAGTAATATACTACAGAAAAAATTAAACTTTAATCAAAATTTAATTTATTTGGAAATACAAATTGAAGAAACAGTTTGCATTTCAACTATTTTTCTTCATTTTTTTATATTCATTCAAGATTTTATTTTCCATTTTTTGTTCATGCAAGTAAAAAAGTTCGAAGTCGAAACTTGCAGAGCAGTAAGCATCTCTTTTTTCTTAGACCTTAGAGAGCTGTTTATATAAAAAATATTTTAATATTTCTAACAAAGAAGAAGGTTAAATTTTTTGACTAGTCTGGATAATTAGAGAAAAATAACATAAAGCTGAAAAATTATTAATTGCTGTATTATACTGCTGACTTGAAAATTTAAATTATATTTAAAAATATGAATATTTTTTCAAGTGATTGAATTGTTTTAACACATAAGAAAAAAGTATATTTGCTTACTAATATAGTTTTTTACCTTAGACTTTTTTGGCTAAAAATTTCAAGACCCCTACAAGACACAATCCCCACTTCACCTCTAACTGTTAACTCGGGCATTTTCCCAATAAGCGTTTTAAGTATGTTGCTGTTGTTTATAATGCTACATACCAATGCTTTTTGAAACCAAGCCTGCTTTTTGAAACCAAGCCTGCTTTTTGAAACCAAGTGCATTTGAGGATGAGAGTGTATTTCTTGTTTTTCAGCGGTACCATCTATGGCCACGAATAAGGTTTCAGCCACACACACGCCACAGCCCGTTTATAGGGCGGACTCATTCATACATCCATTTAGTAATCCACAAATTGTAATTTTAATTTACTAACAGATTAGTCCTCTAGACTATAATATGTATGCAGTTGTAAAGAGCTAAGTGGCTTATTATTATATCAAACGAAATTAATTATTAATCAGTATCACAAGAGATAATTTATTAATCATTATTATAATATAAATAGTAAGCACCTAATTTTCTCAATCGTTGACTGTACAAAGAATAATCTCCTAATAAGTTATTTAATTATAATATTATTATAGAAATAAGCACTTTAATTCATTTTTCGCAACAATTGATTTTAAAATAGAATATTCTCTTAATGAGTTTTTAACTACATTAACTCATCCTCGGTCGCCAAATTTTCTTTTTCTTTATTGCCTCATTGCAAAAAGACAATGTTGATCTTTTTTCAATTTTCTAAATCACATTTTTATTTAATTTTTAATTTAAAATACCATTGATTATGTCGACGTCAATAACAGTAAATGTTGATACAAGTATATTTGAAATCAATAAAACTGGTTTTAATTGTCCAATGACGCTTATTTATTATTAGAAAAACTCTGGAAATAAAATAGCGTTTGATGATTTTAAATATAACTTTGCTGTGAGATCAATAATGATTCGTTCGAATTTGATGACTTTTATTGTGATATTTACTTAAAAATATAATTACTCTTATGCACG
This sequence comes from Parasteatoda lunata, assembly GCA_949128135.1. Taxonomy (NCBI): domain Eukaryota; kingdom Metazoa; phylum Arthropoda; class Arachnida; order Araneae; family Theridiidae; genus Parasteatoda; species Parasteatoda lunata. The sequence goes on from OX421973.1 coordinate 87,232,109, forward strand.
AGGCATCATTTTGATAATAATTTTCGAAATATTTAGTATAATACAACTATCAAACATTTGAATATAAAGCCAAATGTTGAAACAGTATATTTATCTAAATTTAAATCACGTGTCAATTTACGAATTTAGAAACAAGCGCTTATAGATAACTCATAATAAATAAGTACAATAAAAAAATATATTGTTTACAAAGTTTTTTTGCAAATGTATTAAAAATTTTCTCAGAAAAAAATTACAAATTTCTGAATATAATTTTAATGCTAATAAAATTTACAAATACTAATAAAACTGTTTGCTAATAAAACAGTTTTAATCTCTAAGCTTAATTTTTAAACTTAATTTTAAACTTAATTTTAATTAATTTTAATAATTAATTAACTAAGCAAAAAACAAACGCTTACAAATATCCCGGACGAAATAAATACAATAGAAAATGCATTGCTTACTAAGATTGTTAGCAAACGTATTAAAACTTTTCTCAGAAAATTAAAAAAAAAAAGTTAAAATTCTGAATATCTTTTTAATACCGAGCAAAACAAACAGTTTTAATCACTAAACTTTTCGTTCTTATTTAACTCACTATTAGAAAACTCAGAAAAAAATTCTGAGGATTATCTGACTGAACTTAATTACAACATTAAATACCTATTAAAACTTTCCTCTATGCTCTAGTTCATTTCGTATTATAATGAAACTGAGATTCTCTTTGCCTAATGCGTTGAATAAATCATCGTTCATCTAATCGACTTTTCATGAAAAATCACTACCATTTTCAGAACTTTTCTGTAGGATAAAGTTTCCTTTGTTTCTTCAGTCATCAAGCGAACAATATTCCTTAATCCTGGAGAAAATTAAATGAAGATAAATATTTATAAGCCCTTGGAGAGCGAGAAAAAGGTTGCTTTGTTCGAGATCTCAATGAACTTAATTTTGTAGGTAGAGATTTCGCAGCAGAATTGATGGCTTGGCTGCAACAATTTATCGTATCTTTGTACTGTCAGAGATAAGTAATGGCTGTAGCTCATTTCAGCTATTTTTGAAGCTCAACAAATTCAAAAACTCAATATTTTTATTCTCTTTCTTCCCCAGGTGAGAAGGGGGATCGAGGAAATAGAGGACCAGAAGGTGTCGGTATAGAAGGCCCGATGGGCTTGAGAGGACTGCCAGGTAAGTAAAGACCAATGTAATGTTTATTCTTTTAAATTAAACTGAATTGGTAAGACATTTCTTGATTCAAAACTTCATTCGCTTCAAAAATATAAAAGTTTCAAGTTACTCAACAAGTTTTAAGAGCTCAAAAACAGGCACCCATCCTAACGGACTTGCCGAACGGACGTGAATAAGAAGAAAGAAAAGTGATTTGAAATATAAAATGTAAAGTTGCCCTCGAAAAATAGAAAAATTAAGGTGTGAAACAAAACTAGAAAAACCACTGTTGCTGAGAAAAAAATGGAAAAACAGGACAGGAAAAATCTTAGTGGCCAATAAGGAAAACCAGGGTAAAATGTATTTCCACACGTTATGGAGGAATGGAGAAGATCTAATGGTGAGGCACTAATGTCGTTAAAAAGAGAATCAGCATTTGTATTTTTTGTCGAAGTTGAAGGTTTTCTGTTAGATGTATTTATTTTGCACGGAGTTTTTTAGTGTGATGCAATAAAATTATGATCCTTACCAGCCAAGTATATCTGAAGCTGAGATATTACACCTTATTAATTAGTTTTCCTATTTAGTTTTGAAGTAATTAAATAGTAAAGTTAATTTTTTTTCACTTAAATTTTTCGGTCTACTCTAATATCTATACTTCTTGCAGTTTTAATAGTAATGCTTCCAATGCATTTTAGACAGTGTGAAGTGTTTTTTGCAAAGTGTACTGATCTGAAAATGACAGCAGGATAAGTTGTGTAGCAGTGATCATCAATATTGGCAGTAAACGTAGCCTCTAATATAACTAAAATATGGAAAAAACTTGAGCATTAAATAATACTAAGACGAAAAGCGATAGCAAAGGAATCAGTTCTGGGGTTCAACGAGCAATAGCGAGCATTCCCTAATCATAATCAGTGCATCATCCGTATCATAATCACCCGTAAAACCATAATTTTTACAAAAATATCTATTTTATTAGAATGGTTCAGTGGTTTTACAATAATTATTACAGTAAAAATTTCGAATGTCAATATTTTTTTTTTTTTTGGGGGGGGGGGGGTTCTAACAAGTTCTGGTAAAAATGGGTTTTACTGTAAAAAGTACTATCAATCTGAGTGCCTGTTTTTCGACAAAAAAGCGCAAATAATTAATTATAAATTCTCAATATAGTATATTTATTATTTTAATTAGCCATTAAATAATTAGTCTCTAACAATGAACTGTGACGAAAAAAGGGTTAAGGCACTTAACTGTCGTTATGAAGAACTAGGTCCTACTTCCGGCGATGACTTGAACCTTCAAATCAATGACTACCATCTTGTGCTAGTAGTCAAAGTGGCCGGTTCGCAATAACGCTGACTACATTGTTACACATTGTTGGTTTTGGAATTGAAAAACCTTATCCTCCGTACACTTACGATCAAACTATCTACTGCGGAACGTGCTGTACTTTAATAATACCAATATTGGCTAGAAGAGTTAAAATGCAAAATAACTATCATGAAATTAAAAGGGCGTGTGAAATTAAGAGGGTGTGCGGAAGGGCGTATAAAATTCTCTTAAAATGCAAAAAGAAATCAATATATAATAATAAAATAACATAAATATTTTAGGTCCTCCAGGGCCTCCGGGAGTAGGACAACCAGGTCGTCCGGGAGATAGAGGACCAGTTGGCAAACAGGGTATACCAGGAACAAGAGGTCCTCCCGGACCACAAGGCCCACCAGGATATTGTGAACTCTGCAGTTATCAAGGTGCTGATATAATGACTGCTTTACAAGGAAGAGGACCTCCAGGACAAGATAAAGGACCGCCAAATTAATGTTGCCAAGTAAAGAAACTAATCATAATGAATATGATTACGAACTTAAAAAATAAGATAACAAGAAACATGAAAGCAGTGCAAATGCATTGGTTTTTACTGTTTTTATATTATAATTTTATATCGATTGCCTACTAAGTTAACTTATTAAAACCTTATGCATTTTATCTTAAAGTTATTGAATGTATCATCTGCTTCCAAATGTTTAAATTATTATTTTTAAAAAAAATTAAGTGAAGAAAATTTTCAGGGAATATTTTTAATAATTATTATTATTTGCAACCAAATGCGTAATAAAAAATTTCCAAAAAACGCTTACAGCTTTTTCTAGCAAGTTTTATTGTGTAATAAATCAAATGTTACAAAACGTGAGGTTAATTCTTATTATTACACTAATAATCTTTGATTGAAAAAGAAAAAATAACTTTTATGACCATAGTTAACAATACTTTTAAAGGTAAAAAAGTCTCTTTTTTTTCATAAGTAAACTATTATGAATTTATACTTTTTTGTTTGAAAACTGATTTTTTTTTCGCTAAACTAAATATTTTAAAAAATAATAATTTATTAAGCATTTAACATATATTTAGTGATATGTTTAGATATACATGTGATAAATGTACATGCTTATCACTGCCACATATATTGTTTGATGTCGAACATGTTAGTGGAAATCTTTTAAACTTTTTTCTCTGTTTTTAAATTTAAAAAAAAAATGTTTGAGTTATTTTAAATTCATGGTAATGATTAGTTTCTTCTGTATAAACTTTTTAAAATATATTAATTTTAATTTTCTTTCCATTGAGAAAATTATATTTATCTTGATTTTATATATAATTTGACTTAAATATTATTTAATTATTTGCTGTTTTACATTTTTTTTTTTACCTAACTTGTTGCGATCATGTTAATAAAACGCGATTATAAAATAACGTTATATGCAAAGTCTACACAATCCTTTAATTAAAATAACATTTATTTTTAATTGAGATAAATTAAATTGTTTAAAATTGTAGCTTTTGAGAACTTTAGTTATTAAATTACTTTCTTTGTTAATCATAAGATATAAAAATTTTTATTGACATATAAACTTTTAAATGGGTCTTTAATTGCAAACTGGTATCATTGCATTTAAAATTTAAATTATTTCATTGTGTTTATATTTCGAATGCCAATATTTCTTTTATGAATTAAATCTTTTTTTTTTAAATAATGTCAAAGAATAGTAAGGTATCAATTTTTATTTGTTTGATCCATTTGTGTACCAATATTTCTGAATTCGATACTTTTCCTTATGTTTCATTTTGTAATGTGACTTTTTGTAAATACTCTATGTTTTATGTAAATGTGAAATGTTAATGTGTAACACATTTAATAATATTTTACCCTTAATGCAATTTTTACAAATAAAGCTTTTAAACTTAATTGGTATATTCTTATTTCTTTTTTAATTCATAATCGAGAGCTTCTTCGTATATGCGTAGTTTTTAATTAATCAAAAAATAACTCAAAACTTATGTATCTAATATATGGGCGAATCTCAGGAATCATTAACCTATATGTCTTCAAACTTTCCTTATAAATATATATCATAATAAGCGAAAATTAATTCTAATAAAATTACAGGAATAACTATGCATTACTAACTTTAAGATACGTTCAGTTTTGATAGCGAGAAACTTGCTTTTGGCTTTCATTTCTTACTTCAATCCTACATTTGACAACTTTTCATGAGTGTTGCTTAGAGTGTTTAACATGCTTTTTTTTTTAATATGTATTCTGTTTAAAAAAAAAACTGAGAATCACTAAAAACATAATTTAGTAGCTCAGCTGTACTATCATATTTTCTTGAATGATATTTTTCGTGAATATTGACGTTTGCAAAAAACTTAAAGTTTGTCCCCATATTTTGGCACGTCAAACCGTAACCATCGAAAATTGAAGAAAAAAAGGTATACAATCCAATTCTGCGAGTTACAAGTTAAACTAATGATACAAGTTTGTTCTACTTTAAATAAGCTTTTGGAATGTCACTAACATAAAACTCGCAGAATTGGATTGTATACCTTTTTTTCAATTTTCGATGGTTACGATTTGAAGTTTGAAGACATATAGGATAATGATTCCTGAGATTCGCCCATATAAACGCTTAAGTTTGTCAGATCAAAATTCTTGATGGTCCCCTCAAAACATTTTGATGGTTTACGTTGCTTTCAGTGCGATTTATGATCGTCCAACATCATTTGATGGTCAATATCATTCAACAGTTTCCATTATGCGTTCATGGTTTTTGATATGCCAACAAACTTCAATCGTTCCATGATGGAAATGCTACTTTAATACTATGTATCAAGAGAAGTTTGATTCTCATGGTCCTACGATTTATGATGGTTCATACTGTATATTTCCATGACGGTTTAACGGGAATTCAGAAATATACCCTCAAAACTATTTGGTTTTTTAATGTTGAACCATCATAAATCAGTCCGAATTGGGATGATGGCTATTCATTATCATTCGAACATTTGATTGGATGGAAATTCTTGATGATCCGTAATGGTACAACAATGTATTTCCATGATGGTTCAAAAAGTTCTTGTTGGTTCAGCAGGAATTATACCATCAAAACAGTTTTTTATGTTGGCCCATCGAAAATCAGTCTGAATTGGGATGATGGCTATTCATTATCGTTCGAACATTTGATTGGTTGGAAATTCGTGATGTTCCGTAATGGTACAACAATGTATTTCCATGATGGTTTAATAAAATTTCTTGTTGGTTCAGCAGGAAAATACCATCAAAACATTTTTTTATGTTAGCTCATCAAAAATCAGTCCGAATTGGGATGATGGCTATTCATTATCGTTCGAACATTTGATTAGATGAAAATTCGTGATGATCCGTAACGGTACAACAATGGTTCAGCAGGAAATATACCATCAAAACAGTTTTTTATGTTGGCCCATCGAAAATCAGTCTGAATTGGGATGATGGCTATTCATTATCGTTCGAACATTTGATTGGTTGGAAATTCGTGATGTTCCGTAATGGTACAACAATGTATTTCCATGATGGTTTAATAAAATTTCTTGTTGGTTCAGCAGGAAAATACCATCAAAACATTTTTTTATATTGGCCCATCAAAAATCAGTCTGAATTGGGATGATGGCTATTCATTATCGTTCAAACATTTGATTGGATGGAAATTCGTGATGATCCGTAATGGTACAACAATGTATTTCCATGATGGTTTAAAAAGTTCTTGTTGGTTCAGCAGGAATATACCATCAAAACATTTTTTTATATAGGACCATCATAAATCAGTCCGAATTGGGATGATGGCTATTCATTATCGTTCGAACATTTGATTAGATGGAATTTCGTGATGATACAACAATGTATTTCCATGATGGTTTAATAAAAATTCTTGTTGGTTTAGCAGGAATATACCATCAAAATATTTTTTTTATATTGGACCATCATAAATCAGTCCGAATTGGAATGATGGCTATTCATTATCGTTCGAACATTTGATTAGATGGAAATTCGTGATTATCCGTAATTTTACAACAGTGTATTTCCATGATAGTTTAATAAAAGTTCTTGTTGATTCAGCAGGAATATACCATCAAAACATTTTTTTATGTTGGACCATCATAAATCAGTCCAAATTGAGATGATGGCTATTCATTATCGTTCGAACATTTGATTGGATGGAAATTCGTGATGATCCGTAATGGTACAACAGTGTATTTCCATGATGGTTTAATAAAAGTTCTTGTTGGTTCAGCAGGAATCCAGGGTCCAACATCAAAACATTTTTTTATGTTGGACCATCATAAATCAGTCCGAATTGGGATGATGGTGGCTGATGTTCATTTCAACATTTGATTTCTTAGAAACTATGATGGAAATTTCTGATGGTTCAACATGAACAGACCACCAAACCAAGTTGCTATTCTTATGTTGGACCATCATAAATCAGTCCGAATTCTTGAACTGTGGTGATGGTTACTCATCAAGAAATATAATGGTTCATGATGGAATTATTGATGATTATCATCAAGATTATGTCGGTCCATCAATGAAAAAACCATCAAAAATTTTGACTTGGGTTGACAAATTCTTATGATAGCAATCTAAGATGATTGGAATCAGCCGCTAGAGATTGAAGCCACGCTCTTCCCAACGTCAGTTCAGTGCTTTAACCACTCAGCCATCATGACTTCTTATAATGTTACTAAGAGATGTTCTTGGCCCCTTTAGAAATCCCGAGTCCAAGCTAATCTATAATATTTCTCTGTTTACATTCAAAAAGAAACATTTATAGATTTTTTTAACGTGAGTATTTGTGAAAGACGAGTATCATGTCATGGGCAAAGACAACAACAACATTTAACGGTTGAGGTATGTAAAAACAAAAAAATAGGCTTCTTCAGATTACGCAATTTCAAAGATAAATTGGAGCAAATTTATTGAATTAATTGTATTTCTTCTTAAAGGTTGCTTGAATGTATATTTCTTCAATTTTTTTATTTTTAAGCAACTGTCATCACAACATCCAAAAAAATTTTTTAAAAAAATCTCAAGAATCACAACTACAGCAACTTAACAAACTTCATTACAACAGCTTGATTTTTTGACCATCTACTGGTACTCCGTCCTGTTACAAATAATACAGACAAAAGGAGATGAAAAGAACTAAACAAGCAGTTCTGAGAATTGACGAACAGGTAGGAAAAACTAATTAAAGTACGAAATGTATAGTAAATTTCATTGTTTATAAACAAACTTGAGGCAAGAAGTATTACCGGAATTCCCTAACTGATATAAATTGAACTGCGTTGGTAATTTTTGGCGTTAGAGAGTAATCGGAGAAGTACCCAAGGTTAAAAAAATCTGTTCGACTTATTAAATTATTTTAGTACACACAGTAGTAACATACATTTTTACTAAAAACTAATTTCAATAATTCCGAATATTAATTTAACATCTTAATTCAATTTCAAAACTAGTGTTCGAAAGTAAATATTCTAAATACTTAGTTATTTTAAAATTTAAACGAAAAATCGAAGTCTCAACAATTCATAAAAGAAAATTCAAATAGAACTTTAAAAAGTGGTGCATCATTATTTAAATTTTAATTGTTCAAATTATTCAACTGTCACTGATTAAACGTATTTTTTTAGAGTTTTATGTTAATCATATGAGCCATTTAGAAGAAGTCTTAAAGATAAAATGAAGCAGAGGCTCTAGAGGCAGACATTTGAAACAAATTTAACAGTCATCGCTTGAAATACTAAAAAAAGGGAAATAAACATGCCGGGTTCAATTTTTCTAAACGTACATTGTAAAATAAAATCTGAATATATAAATGTCAAATGTACATGAAGTAAATTCATATGTTGAAAATGCAAATATATATTCAAATATAATATTAGAAATATTTAATTTCATCTACCTAATTATAAGACAAACCAGTATACACGAATACGGGTGTTATTTTGAAACAAAAATATGAAATATTCTTGCTGGAAAAAAAAAACAAATTTCAAACATATCAGACAAATTTAAGCAAATTCATTTAAAAATAACTTTAAAATTAAATTATAAAATTTGATAAATCAAAGAAAAAATAATGGATTCAATATAAGTCTCAGTTTTAACTGAAGATTTCTATTTGAAGTTTCTCATTTTATTTAAAACTTCATATATAAAAGAATCTTCATCATAAAAGAATTTTCATATTTTAATTCAATTCAGTATCAAAGATTTTCAAGACAGATTAAATTAAAACATTTTTATGAAATAAATCTATAAAGTACAGAAAGTAGTGATGGTCTCACGCAAAACAATACAGACATCTAATATTATATATCACCAAACCCTATTTATCTCCAAATAGCTCCCTGCATAGCTCCTAATCGATATTTTGTGAGATTTTGAAATTTAATTTTTACTTAAAATCTATAAAATTAATAGTTTTCATGCTTACGATAGGGCCTTGGATTCCTTTTTAACACTTTTTGCCAGTGATTAAGCACAACAAAACGAAATAATTCACTCATTTTCACAAATTATAAGTCACTCGCCAAAAAAGACGTTATTCACTTATACAAGCTCAAATAAGAATGAGGAATTAATATTTTCTGTCATATTGTTGGTGCGATTAACAATGGTCTCTATTCATCAACAGTGTTGAAAAAGAACCGTTAAAACAATGTAAAACAGTATTTTTTAAAACTATATTCAGTATTGTCGTAAATGTTCCCATAATTAGTTGTTTTAAAGTACAGTTAAAGCAAAGAAAGAAAAAATTTCAAATCTTCAATTTAATATTTTGTAGGATTCAAACGAAATTATATGTCTATAGTATGAAAATACATAAAATTGACTAATTTGACTGCAGGAGAAATATATTGACATTAAGCTGAAATTTTCAATATCAAACAAACCAGAATTATTTGTTTCTTATATGAGAATTTTTAACTTTTTATGATGCGAAAAAAATCTATTGCAAAAATAAATTAAAACTTATAATGCATGACATAATAATTTCTGCTTATAAAAAACAAAACAAAGAACAGATCTTTTGGTGATCATTTATTTGGGTTTTTTTGGAGAGGGGGGGGGGTAACGATTATCGAAAATTCCGCATTTTAAATTACAGTTCTTATTGCTCACACTTTTAGTAAAAATACAAAACTGAAAATTAAATTTACCAGAAAATGTGGCTCATTCCCTTTGCTGAAGTTAAGATTTTTAATTTTTGACCCATGGTCCGCAAACAGCCCACCAAATTATCTTAATTAGTTACTAAAAATTTTGAAACCATTGATTAAAAATAGCAGTAAATACTGTATTTTAGACGATAACTTGAGTGCAAAATTCATGGTTGATATTTGGAGAATGTCTGTGTTTGATTAAAGGCGTAATTAATAATAAGTTATTTAGTTTTTCCTTAACTTAACCTCTTAAAAATGTTATTTTATATAAACTGTTTTGAAGCAAGTTAATATAAGTAAAACAACGACTTAACAGCAGTAATTTTAAAGTGTGACTAGTGAGATAAAAAGTATTAAACAATTAATTGCAGTGACTACTTATTTAAAAAGTATTTTGTCTTTGAATTTCTTTATTAAAAATATTATCATACAACATCAAAATGTACTATGATTCTTAACTCAGGTCAAAATACTTTGGATTTAATAGACATTAACGAAACTAAGTTGGCAACGATCTTTATTTTCCATAGCAAAAAAATACAAGCATATAGTTTACGTATTAAGTAGATGATAACCAAACATAGTTATACGCATAAACACGTTACCCTTTTAACGCCAAAAGCTTGCTTTGAAGTATTTTGCCCAATTTACAAGTTGAAGTTACAATTGAAGTATTTTGCCAATAAAATACTTATCTTATCAGCTTTTATATGTATCAGCTTTTTTGGTGGAACAATAGCAAAATGTTAAAATTAAATAGTAAGAATTTCTAATCTATTTTTTAACTCATAGGCTATGAAAAAAAATCACTTTTGTGGAAGAATTATCTAGGTTTGCACTAAAAAAACAATGCTTGGTCAATTATTGTTTAACCAATATTTCGGCTCCATCTGAGTTAAAAGTAAGCATTATTTTAGCCATACGATGTAATATTGACTGATTCTATGAAAGAGCAGAAGGCAGAATTATTAATAATATTAAAATACGCCGTAAAGTTGAATGGAACTACTACAATACTGTTTTAATTTGGGTTCATATTCCTTTTTTTAAACTTTACCAAACTTTTTTCAAACTTTAAACACTTTTATGCATGCAGTGATAAAAGTAGCTAATTTCAACTCATCGGAAATGTATATATATGACTTTTCTAGGACGATATACACTGCACAACTAAATGAATATCTTGGTAAAATTTAAACGTTTGTACTTCAAAAGTCAAAAAAGCCTTTGAAACTTAGCTAGTCAAGGAAGTTTTCCCTATATGCTGTTTCCATTTTGAATACATAGGGTTTTCAAATTTGACTATTATTTCTTTCGGAGCCATTCAACGAATTTTTGCACCATGATGATTTTTTAGAACGGAAATGGGAAAAAAGCATCTTATATTAATTTTGGCATTTTCAACTCAAACTTCTTCAGAAATCTTACCAACCCAACCGATGTGATCTGAAGAAGCTTAATATTATACGGGGTTAAGTATGGAGAAAGGCTTGCAATTAAATGAAGTACTGTGGGTTCACGATAAAAATACACTCCGGTTCCCAATAAAAATCTTATTAAAATTAGAAAAAGAAACAATGTAGTTAGTGAATTAGTTAATATTTATTATATTTATAGCAAATAACTAAAAATTCATCTTTATTGTTGCGTATGTCACAATAAATTTAACTATTTTGGTAATGAAGTTGAGCAATTATATAAAGTACTAAGGGGTACGATTTCCAGAAAACATTACAGAAAACATTACAGTAAATGAATTAGTAGATCCTATGTTAATAACGTACATTGAAGAATTCATTATATTTATTTCTTATGTTATAATAAATCTAACATTTTTGCGATAAAGTGGAGTTCTAGGGGATTTAACAACTTATCCACTATTATTGTTACTTACCAAAATTATAAATAAATCAAATATTTTATGTAGTTAAGGATTTTTTTTATGTTATGATTTCGAATGCAATACTTCGTTGATTCATATTCAGAAATATAGTTACTAGAAAAAGAATCAACGAATTTTAATCAGTCATATTTTCGAAATTATTATTAGGAATTGTTGCAATAATTTCATCAACCTAACTTTCGAATTCTTGAAGAAGAGAAATAAAATCCGACAAAGCCAACCGATATCAGACATTTCGAAGAAGTTCAATAATTTTGGGGAGTAAGTACGGAGGATGGTCATATCAATTAAAATAAGTACTACCTGGTCTAGTAACCAATTGACAAAAAAAAAAAATTACCAAAATTCTAAAAAAATCTAAAATTTTTTAGTTAATTTATTATTTATTACGTATGTTATGGTACAGCAAGAACTAATTTTATGTATTTAGAAGTAAATCTGTACTAGTAAATCACCGAATTAAAAACAGCTACGACTTTATTTTGAAACTATTGCATAGAGCACATAACCAAAATTAACTTTTGATCTAACAATCTGTTTTCCCTGTATTTGCACTTAATACTAATGCTTTCAAGATACTAGGGAAGAGTGGGGTCAATTGTAACAGGGTACGATTGTAACAGAGCAAAAATTTCGAGTGTCGGGTTCTAGATTTGATTCCCAGGTGGCGCACAAGGTGTGTTTAATAAATCTACATGTACACCCCTGCTGGCAACCATTTTTATGCACTTTTGAAAGAGTTACATCACAAAAGATATTTTCACGCTACGTAAGTACTTTTTTTGGTATTAGAATATTATATTGTAACAAAGTAATTTTGTTTAAACAAATAAAAATTATTAACCGAATATGTAAGTGGTCACCTTAATTAACATTTCAAAAAAAAATATTAGTTTTGTTAATTAACTAGCATTGTTTTTAACAAATGAAGCTGAAATGGCATCTTGGGGACGATTGTAACAATAAGTAAAGGGACGAATGTAACAGCTGAAAATAAATAATCTTATGTTTACAAACCATTACTTAACTCTTTAAGAACCACCAATAGTTTCCTACATCATTTATATTATGTTGCATGTGCATTATTTTATTTGTCAACTTTCACAACATAAATTAAAATTTTTAACCCCTTAAAGTTAAAAGTTTAACCCTTTAGGTCTCTGCTCATTATTATTTTTACTCCTAAAATATCACTACTATTTCGATCAATAAAGAAATATGTCACAACTATGATAATATGTATAATTAACTATGTTTTAGTTGAATTTATGAACTGTTACAATTGACCCCGTAAGTGGGGATATTTGTAACAAGTGCAGGACTGTCAAAAATTGTTAATAACTAATATAATAACATTTAAAATAATGTATTCATTTTTTTTCTAGTAGAGGATATTCTACTTTACTCGTCTGTCAATTAATACTAATAATATATTGGATTTTTTGTTAGTTAAAAATAGTAAGTAAAAACTTTTACAATTGACCCCACTCTTCCCTACCTGAAATGTAATAATTAATCATTTTAAGTTAAGAAATTTGACAAAAAACGTACATTCTCTGAATAAACATATCCTTTTTTCATGACAGATTCGGATTTTTGACTTCCCAGCGCATAACAATAACCTCAATCTGGAAAATATTGTTCCAATATTTTAGGCAGGAGATTGGTCAATAGTTTGGATTTCTTCATGTTAATTTCCCTTCATACATATTTTGATATATCTCGAAAGCTTTTTAAGCGAATTCAAAAATTATAACATACAATTATAAAATTATTTATTTAATTATTATTTAATTACTTATTCTTTATTATTTAAAATATTATAATGGAAAACTTTAAAATCTAAAGGGTTACACATTATAACATCATTTTAAAGGAAGTAATTTTGTATGACAAAATAAACAATTTTATGAAATGGGTCGAATAGTTTCGGAGTTATCAAATTGTAAAAGGCGTATTTTTTATTAAAAAAAATTATTTCTCGATAATCATTTACACAAGTAAAGAAAAATGAACAAATTCTATTTTCCGAAAACTAAATATTATTTGATTATAAAATGCGTTTAAATTTTAAATTTTATTGGAAAATATTTCTCAGATCTTTGCGGAAGTCTATTTTGCTCAATTGCGTGTTGTTAAGAAGCAATTTCAAATCATATTTTACAGATTATGGCTAAATAACTTATATTTAGGGGATCAAAAGTATAAATCTGCCAAATAAACCTATGTTTATTCAGTGAAATAAGGCATTTTTTTGCATCTGATTTCGTCTGTTAAAATATCGTCTCTAAAAAATAATTAACACATCTGATGTTATCCTTTCATATTCTAATATATTGGGATCCGATCAAAAGATCAAAAGATATACAGTTAGATTATATAAATAGGTTGTTTATTCAAGGTGCTTTGCTTCATTGCAAGCATTTCACTCATTAGTTTAATTAATATGCTACACTATGAAATAGTATACTATATTAATGTATTCACTATCGGATCAAATTAAATATTTTAACCAATCACAGCGATGTCTTAAATAAAAAAAATTTAAGTACAATTCAAGTGATTTTATTATATAAGTATTTTGAGTTTAATGTTTGATATTGTTGTTCTTAGTAACAGGTATTTGATGTTAAATATTTGATAAAGATCTCTCTACTCATGCAAAGAAAATGCACCTGAAAATGTTTGCGTAATTCAGCTTTTTTTTTTAAAGTACGAATTTATTTTGTTCCTGTATCGGTAATATATTTCTAAAATATTAAAACAAATTTTCTTAGCTGCTCCAGAGATCAAAGTTGTCTTATGTCTGGTTAATGAGAAATAGACAACTGGGATTATTTTGACTTATCAGAATTTAAAAAATGAATTTTTAAAAAAAATGAAATATTACATTTGAGATTTAAATAGAATGTTTCATATTATTTTTAATTGCACTCTATTCAAATACCTTTTAAAAGCTTATGTTTATAATTTAAAATGATTTCTAAAAAAAATATCTATTGCACACATCTCCTAACTAATTATTATTGTTTAAAATTGCCATAACAAAATAAATTAAACAGAAACTTTAGAAATATTTTTGAAGTTTAGATTGTAATAAAGAAGAGTTATATAGTAAACAATATTACGGCATTGAATACTTTTGCTACATTTAATTTACTTGGTGTCAATAATTTAAATTTAGCAAATGGTGTTTTATTTCCCAAGAGTTTTATATATATATATTCTTATTTATTTATTCAATGCTTGCACTATTAGATTTTTTGATGTAATTTCCATTATTTTTTTCACAAATGCCTGGTTAAATATAAAACTAGTCAGTACCATTTCATTCGCAATGCAACTTTATGTCCAAAATATGTTCTAAATTGACAAAAATAAAATTGTCAACTATATTAAATTGATTCAAAAACATATAGAGAAATTTAGTTCTAGTGATATAGATTTCTAGAAATTGATAATTGAAGTTTTATGTATTAAGTATTCCATTCTTATATATTCAAATTTAAATATTAGATAAATGTACTTTTGGGAATTATTTTACACCCAAATATACAGGGAATTCTATCAGAATTACATTGAAATCATAAAACATTGCTTGAATTTTTTTGTAGTCTTTTTTGCTGTTGTTAATGATATTACTATGGATGTCCATTAATATTTTTCTAATATGTGCCGTTAATTTCTTATCATAACTGATTTCAAATTTTTTTTCCTGGAGGACAAATTATGAATATTTTATTTAGAATTTTTGTTTCAATTTATACATGTATCATGTATTGAAACATGTTATTTTTACATTGAAATATAAAAACATGTGCTTTTAATTGATGAGGGGGGGGGACTTAAAAGTGGTCAAAGTACTTTAAAAAAATCTTTTTTTTAAGTTCATGACTCCAAAATTTCAGTTTCATTTTTTAATTATTTGCTCTATATTTCTTATAAATAATGAATATATTGAATAGACTAAGTAGAATTTAAGGCATAATATTAATTTCAAAATAATTTGCAGTTAATATCACAAAGTATTGGGCAAAAAAGAAAATAATATAAATACTTTTTTGAAGTACAACTAATACAAAAAATTTTTCTCAATTATCAAATATAAATACAAAAAATTCCATGCTGTATTTAAAATAATTATAAAACTTTTATTATAAAAGGTAATTTTTTTCCATAATCATCGCCTTTTGTGCTTTTTACTTAAAAACGAACAAAAAATACATAAAGTTACAAAAATTATAAATGCATGAAATTATTGAATATAATTTTTTTAGAAATTGAGGAATGAAATCGAAAACTATTTTTAAATAGTGTTGCATAATTTATAATAAATAATATAAATGAAAAGAAAGAAAGAAGCAATTTTTAATCATAATTATTTTTAAAGCAAATCGAGAAGATTTAGAAGAAAAAAAAAAGATTTAAAATAACAAAACATTTTTGGATACTTATGGAATGATAAGTTAGCATAATAAATCCATGTGACTTTTAATAATTTTTAGATAATATACATCGATTTGGCTGAATGAAAGTATAAAAAAAATGTTTAGATAGTTCTACATAATTTATGGTAAATAATACCTACAAGAAGATAAAAATATACTATTTTTTTTAATTTTTAGGGAAAATCGAGAATTATTAATTCTACAAAACTCATTACCAAAGTGCTTCGGTAAAAATAACTGCGCATTTTGGTAATTCCATTGAGCAATAAACAGGGTAAAGTTTACCATATTCTGATAATTTTGACCATACTTTTTTTCTCAATTTACGTTCAAAAAATTTCAATCTTTAAATTCAAAAGATCTATTGTATTTGAAATCATAAGGATGAAATTTGAAATCATAGAATTAAAACCAAACCTAGACATACTTACTGCTGTGTTATCAGAAAAAAAATAGTAAATATCGGTATACTTTGTATATTTTCATTGCTGTTAAAAGTTTTATTAAAGAAATATATTTCCCAGATGCAGCATAACAGCATCGGCGTGCAGATTTACATCAAGTTTCATTCTCACTTCAAAAACAGATATTTCAAGTTGTATATTTCCCCGAAAAGTCTGGCAATATCGAAAGACGAGAAAGCGAAAAAATATCAAGCTCTCACGAAGAAAGAATTTACTTTGGAAATTTTTTTTTTTTTTTTTTTTTTTTCTTGACAGAGCCAATTTCTTAGGCGAAATATTTTTTTCCTATTTCATATTTTTTTTTTTTTGCCAATACGAGATAGAAGACACGTTCTTGTCGATTCCATACAGCGCATAAAAAGAGAAACGCTGTTGAAACACTTTAACAGATGGTAAAGGGAAAAATCTCTCTCCTGGTAGGGAAAAAAAATCCTCAGTGCCCAACGAATCTTGGCGGCCACCAGCTGTTGCCAAAAAAAGGAAGAAAAAAATCTTATCTCATTTGTTTCTAATAAATTTGGTTCGATGTTGATGTGAGCGAATAAAAAACGTATCGGATAGTCAGAGTTAAGGGGCTAGTCTAGTCAGGTGCGGCTAGGAATAGATGATTTTTCAAGAATTTTATTTTGTTCGAGGAAAAAAAAAAAAACCTTTATTTTATGTTCTACGTGCTTTTAAAGAAATTTGCTAATATTCCTGTTCATTTATAGAGGGTCCGATGGATTTTGAAACTATCGCAAATGATGTTTTCATGATTTAATTAAAATGGCTACAGTTGTGATGATATAATCTGCAAATGATGATACATTATGATGAGACTACATATGCTCTAAATTATTGAAAATGGTCTAAGAGAGGAAAGAATATAAGCAAAACAATTTTTAATCTATTTTATCTAAAAATAAATATCGTTCTTAAAAGTATGGTATATAATAAAGCCAAAATAACATATCACATTGCATGCCTGCATGCTATTTAAATATGCATTTTAGTTTTTGAAGCATATAAACAATGAAAAGAATTTTCTGGTTCAAAATATTTAATTGAAGGTATACTAAACGTTATCGTAATTGGAAGTTACGTTTATAATATGTAATGTTTAGAAAATTTTTATTTTTAGGTTTAAAAAAACAGGTTGAATTATTCAGCGCCAGCAAAGAATTTTTAGGTTTTACCATGAACGCCACGTATATTTGTAGACATCTGATAATGAAGTAAGCACAGTTAAAAAGAACTTAGAAAAAATGTACCACTTGGTTTAAAGTGATAAAAAGCATAAGTTACAGTAATTTAATAGAAAAATTTAATTTAAAAAAAATCTAAAACATCATGATTGGCGACTGCCATGATACAACTTATAGATAAATAACCTGTTTAATTTATTAAAAAAAAAACATATACTAGTTTAAAATTTCGCCAAATTACTGATTCGCAAATTTGCGAATACACTAATTCACATATTCCCTTTTTTTAAATTTTTCTTATCTTTTAGTCATTCTGTGTAAGAAGTATCATTCATGCCAACTGTTGTCATAAAAAGTCGTCATTCCTAAAAGGAAAAAAAATTAATCAAGATAGCTATAGTCCATGTCCTCTTTCCATTGACTTAAATTGGTTTTAAATCTAACAAAAAAAAACACGAATTATTTCATCCATTACAAATTATGACTTAATTAACCTTAATAATTTAATTTAATTCGGTATATTTTAAAACCATTCTTAACCTTAAATATTCTATTTATTGTATCTTACCCCCGTTCTTAATCTAAATTATTTTGTCGTCATTTTTAACCACAATATTTATTTAACTTTTATTTCCATACTTAATCATAATTATTTCCTTTATATATTTTGTTTCTATTAAAGTCTTTATTTAATTTTATTACCCTCTCTAACCTTCACTATAGCTCCATATTTAACTTCAATTATTTCCTTTGCTTTATTTCATTTCAATACCTAAGTTCAATAATTTCTTTCTGTATATTTTATCATCGTACTTCAGTTAACCCTAATCATTCCCTTCATTGTATTTTATGTTCTGTTGTTTGTTGTTTCTATTACGTAATTGTCATGCTAGCAAGCCAGTTTGGGAAACCAAGCGAATTTAAGACAGAGGGTGCGTTTTTTTGTTTTTCAGTGGCGCAATCTATAGTCAAGAAAACCACTTCAGTCTCACACGTATGTCACAGCCCATTTCACAAGACGAATCCATTCATACATTCGCAGATCTTAATTTTGATCTGAACCAGAGAACGATAAATCTCCAATTCAGTACCTCCAGAGGCTTTGATTTCTTATGTCAACTTGGAGGACTTTGTGACCCCGACATATTTAACGTGCATCAGTCATCATTTAATACATTCGGATTTGTCGGTCAGCTTGATTCTCACGAACACGAGTCTAACGCCGTACCAACCTGGCTATGCTGGTCTATATTTTTTTCTTATTCAAAAGCAATCTTCTGCGCAATGTATTTTAGACTATAAACCTCTACTTCCCCATTCGCGTAATTTAAAGTCCGAACAGTCCAATTTATCGCTAATTTTTATTTTAAAATAATTTATAGTATGATCGGAAAAAGTCGATATCTGAAGCTAAAACTTAGAAATATTTTTTTGAAGTAAAATAAAAAAATTTTGATTAAACAATTTACTTGCTTCAAGCAATGCTAAAAATAAAAAACTTCGTCAAATTATTAAATTTTCCAATCACTTTTAAAGTACTAAAAAAAACGCTTGCAAAAAAAAAAAAATGAGATTTTTTAAAAAAAAGGTCGGATGGAGGAAAAAAAAATGCAATTTCATTAAAGTTTCACAGATAAAAATAATGCCAGATGTAAAGGTACAAAAAAGATTATACTTGTTCTCATTACGCGTTCAAACAAGACGTTATTTATTTTCATATCTTTTTCGAAACTCAATTTAAATATCTCTCCCTAAAACATCTTTCCTCAAGACATAGAATCAACTTTTCACGTCGATATCTCTCCTGGCGCGCTCTTTTTCTCAAACATCACGGTAAACACACCTCTTTTAATTCTTCACCCCCTCGGACACAAGTGATTTCAACGAACGGGTGTTGAGTTTGGCGCCTTCTAGCCAACACACCTCCAAAATCGGGAAATCGCCAAGAACCCTTTTTCCGAAAATCCTGGATCCCATCCAAAGGCACTGTTGGTGGCTACCTTCGAAACAAGAGAGAAGATAGGGGAGATATTTTGGCGCTATTACAGTACGATACCGGCGCTTCGTGTTCGAAAAGGTTAAAAGAATTCCGGGAGCAAAAGATGTTGATGAGCGCTCAGAACTCATTCTTGGCTGAAATGGGCGACTAAAGAGTGCGCCTAAATTCGTGCTCGGAATACAAAACTTTGCTCTTTCTTATCCTATGCGGATGAGGATGAAAATTTTATTCTTGTGTTCTAAGTGATATCTTCTTTTTTTTTTTTTCTTGGCTTTGTTTACTTCGTATTTTTCTCGCCAAGGTGTGTGCCCGGCGAAAGGATATTAAACGAAGTAGTCTACTTTTTTTCGTGTTTACAAGGATAAAAAAAATATATATATAAACAATTTCAGTGTCTGACATTGAAGGTTAAATGTTTTCTCGTTGGAAATCTGGTGCCAGGTATGTTAATGAATGATGATTTAGATGTTTCTAAATCAAGTTACTTTTGCACAAGATGTAAAATTTCTGAAACACAAATATATCCCTCTCCCACTTCCAACATATCACCGAAATAAAATTTTCGACATTGAATATTTTTTTACTCAATAATTTTTTGAGAAAAACAATCAAGATGCACATAGATTTATTTATATTTAAATAAATCAAAAACTTTATGTAAAAAATTCGGTAATTTGTCAGATTAAAAAACGTTGCAAATAACCCAGGATATTTGCAACAAAATAGATATTACGAACGAAATGTTTCAGAGGCATTGATTAACACATT
Source organism: Parasteatoda lunata (assembly GCA_949128135.1). Classification (NCBI taxonomy): domain Eukaryota; kingdom Metazoa; phylum Arthropoda; class Arachnida; order Araneae; family Theridiidae; genus Parasteatoda; species Parasteatoda lunata. The sequence goes on from OX421973.1 coordinate 87,252,571, forward strand.
CAATCAATATAATATATTAGAATGAAATTAAAATATTATAATTTACTGTTTTCTGGATCAATCTTCATTTAAATAATAAAACTAAAACCCCTTACGGATTATGTAAATGGGATCTGGGATTTTTTTATACTTATATATACGCTTCGACGCTTATCGAGTTGAAAGTCTTTAAAATTAAAAATGTAAATGTTTGATAATAAGACAGTTTGATAGTTTGTTGTTAGATATCGATACGAGAAGATTATGATGAACTTAATGTTACTTAAGAAATATGCATAGAAGAATCAATTTCTTTTTCAAATTAACGAAAAGAATCTGATTGAGTTGTAGTTAATAAATAAAGTGTTTGAGTTATTTTGTTAGTTAAAATTTGAATTACATTCTTTCAAGAACAGAATAAGGAAAAATGCCTTAATAAGTCAACATTTTACAAATAAAATTTAGTTCATGTAACTCAAATGGAATTTCTTGTATGCTATACTTTAAATTACATCAAATCATTGAGATCTAAAGTTTCTTTAAATTATTAAACATGGTTTTTAAAAAAAGAATTAAAAAAATTAAAATCATCTGGGAGAAATAAAAGTTATTAGGTTTCATTCTTCAGAATATTAGTAACAAATAGTTTAGCACAAAATTGGAAAGCAGTGCGGAAAATATTACAGTACTTTCTATTTAGATTAATATTTAATTTCATTTATAATAAAGTAAATATTAGTTGAAAATATAAAAAAAGGATTAAAGAATTAAAAAGAGTGCATGTTTTCTCTTTCGCTGGGTAATAGCAGTCAAATATCAATAAAAATGGTAATAGAAAATGTAATTAAAAATAGAATATTTATTATTATCCCTTAATAATATAGGATTATAAATGAAAATAATTATCACATTAATATGAAAGTAGATATGAATTGGATTGATTTTTCATTATCTAAATTATCTAGGAAAAAGAAAAAGGGGAATGAATGATGAATCAAGAAATTTTAGTTTTCCAATTCGTCAGAATTTTAGAAATGACAAAGCTATCAAAAATGACAGTTTGAAAATTAAGCAATTTTAATCATTATTGATTTTCATTTTATATTGATATGTTAAATATTAATATATTAAATATTGATACATTAAATATTGATACATTAAATATTCATACATTAAATATTGATACATTAAATTTTAATATTTTTAAAATATCTTAATACTAATATTCAAAATATTATTTTTAAAACATAAATTACATTAATATTTAAATGCCCAATTAAGTATAAAATGGATATGCTTCAAAAATGTTGATCAATATTATTCAAATTTTTCAACAAAAATAAAAGAACAAAGAAAAAGAGATAATAAAGGCAGATATATTATATAAAGGCAAATATATCATATTTTGTGTAGTATATTACGTTTTATATTTCGAATTTGTTAAATTATATTCTTCTTCTCCGAATATTTTATATTACTTCATTCTCATTGTTTAATTTTATTTCATTTAATATAAATTACTATTTCAATTGATGTATATTAATTTATTCCGATCAATTTACACGGATCACTTTTGATTAAATTATTTAAACTATTCTCATTAATTACTATTACTTCAATCTCATAAAATTATTTCCCTAAATTGTGAGTAATCAATCTTATTATTTTTGGTTAAAGTGAAGTAGTTTACTCAGGTTAATTCATGTTCATAAGTTCTTTTTAATAAATGTTACTCTGTTATTTTTAATTTATATCATTTCCTGATATTTCATCCTCATTAATTTATATCCTTACATTCTGGTCCTTTTTTCCAATTCAATAGTGATAATTAACGGAAGATTAATTTACATCCCAAGTGATCTGAGTGTGATCAGACTCATTAAATAAGCAGACAGTTTAGTCACGGAATTTTTTTTTACCTTTTATTCAAGAAAATAATCCAACATATTTGCTTATGAAACGCAATGTTTAGAATGCGTCTCTTATATCGATTTGTTCTTTATTTATTTATTTATTTTTTTGCTGATTTTTGCCATAAACTGGACTAAGTTTTTGATTCGATATTATCTAAAACTGAAAATAACTATAAACATTACATGAGATATAAATAAATTGGCTTATTTTAATTAAAAATACTGTTCTGTCTTTTTTTTTTTTGAGTTTTGCTTCGCTTTAAAATATCTCACATTTCAAAAATATATTTAACACGCTCTTTCAAATTTTTAATTTATGTATGGTAAATTATATACATGAAAAACTATTGTTCTAAATGGTTACATTTTTTTTATCATTATAATGTAAAAGAATATATATTATTGGAAAGATATTTAAACTTAATTTTCGTTTTAGAATCGTCATTTTCTATTTAAATGTGGAAAAAGTTTCAAATTCTTTTATTCGATATTTTCTTTATTTTACTGAACTTAAAGTTTTTCTGTCTTAAATTAGAAAAAAAACTCTTTTTTTTATTACTGTACACTGTAACAAATTCTGGACCAAATTATGCTGTAAAGTACCAGCACTTAGAGTAATGCACATTTTACTCAAAAATTCATTCGTACCATAAAATATTGCACCGTGATTTTTTAAGTAATAGTTAATTAATTACAGGAATTCAGTGATATGGTAATTATTACTGTAAAGATTACAATATTTCAGACCGTACTAATCAGATTTTATTTGTTCCATAATATGCTGTGTTGAAATTAAATTTTACGGTAAAAGACATCAGCACCCTGAGTACTTTTTACAGTAATTTGATCCGGAATGTTTTACAGTGTATGTGAATATACTGTAAGCATTCTTGTAATGAAAAAAAAATCATTTCATGTTGTTTTTTTTCTTTATCGAGCTTCACATAAAACATGCTGATATAGGAAAAATCTGTGCAACACAGCATAGTTTTTTTAAAGCTATGAAAAACGCTGATATTTCCTTTAAGACACATATAACTTCTAGACACAATTAATCCAAGTTCGATGTGATTTGAAAACAAGACTCAATGGTCTAATCATCCACGATATTTTATTTCGATACATCCATAATACTCCCAAATTCATCGTAAGAAATTTCTTAAGCTTTTCTGTGTTTTCATTCAATGCGCTTTATATTTTACTCAAATAATCTAAACAATTTGGCATCCTCATTGCGTATACTTTAGTCTTCATAATATCTAATTTTCCCACCCTAATCTTAAGTAATTCCAACTCGATAAAATTGATAACATTTAACAACTCATTTCCATAATTAATGTTGGGTAAATTTGATTAGTTTTCTCTTGAAGTACAATTATATGAATTGGGAACAAAAGTTGTATGCTTTGCATAACAAGACTGTAAGTCTTGGCTCTAAGTCCTTTTGAATTACAATAGAAAAAAATGTATATAGAGGTTATAAGCTTTTCGTCGATTTACTTTGAATTATTTCTTAAAGCATTGAAAAAATAAATAGTTTCGAACGGCATAAAAATGTAACATTGAGAAATTCTTTAGTTAACATTGTTTTCATTCAGTAAATATAATGTTTTTAACTTTCTTGCTATGTATTTTCTAATTTTTGCGATCACTAGTTCTCCTACATTCATCTTCAGCAATTACAACTAGATAAAAATAAAAGCATTTAGTAATATTTTTTTATTTAATATTATCTAGACTTCTATCTAGACAAACAAAGTTCTTAATTTACAAAACTGTTGTCAGGCAAGTCTTGACATGCGCTTATGAAGCTTGGACAATGACAAAACTGGAGTGAAATTGTATCACAATATTTGAGAGAAAGATTTTGCGGAGTATACTTGGTGGAGTAAATAAAAACAATAACTGGGGAAGAAGATTTAACTTTCAACTGCGCAAGAGAGATTTATGAGCAACCCGATATTATTAAATACATTAAAATAAATAGAATGAATTGGATGGTTCACGTGATTCAAATGAGAGATAACAATATGAAAAAAAAAGATACTGCTTTACAGACCTACTGGAACGAAAAAGCGGGGAAGGCCGAGGTTGAGAAGGGCTGACTTGGTGGAGTCTGGTTTTCTTGCAATTAATAAAAAGAAATGAAGTTCAAAGATAATTGGAAAGATAAATTGGATAAATTGAAGTTCAAAGATAATTGGATAAGAAAGTTCAAAGATAAATTGGAAGTCGTTATGGAGAAATCTTCAGAGGAAGCCATGGGCCCAGATTGGGCTGTATAGCCAACTATGACGATGAGGAAGATTGACCATCAGTTTATATACACCTTTATTTTTGAAAATTGCAAACATCAACTAGTAATAAATTTAATTTATTTACAATTTAAATACTCTATACCTACTACGGTTGTTTTCGTTCGCAAACCAGAAACTTAAATCAGTTCGGCAAATATAAGAGAAAGTACACAAAAATTATCTGTATCATTAACTGAACCATTTGCATTCATATGTGATCAAGTTTTAACAAAAGTTGTTTTCTTATAAATAAGTTGTTATCGTCTCATCGCGTTCGTAAATAAGCAATTCATTAGTCAAATGTAATCAATTTCCAACTCATTACACTCTTTTTGCTAAATGCTGGATTTAGATCACATTTCTTTACACAAATCTAGTCTTGTGTATGCATTTAGTTCCTGAATCAAAGCCATATGTATATATTTTTTTTTCACTTTAACATCAGTTTTAATTAGTTTCAGTTGATTAATTTTGTTTCATTATTTGCTTTTAAAGGCAATTCCTAGCTTTTATTTTGCATGACAATCTCACTGACTCATTGTTTAGCATAATTAGATAAGCACTAAAATTCTTTCTCAAATATATTCAATACACGCTTACAAATCAATTCAATGGATTATTTTAAATTCAATTTTTTGTTTTATTGAATGTAAATGCTTCAGTTTAAATGTTAAAAGGATGTATTTAAAATGATATAATTCTTCCTCATTCGATACCGAATAAATTTAAAATTTATTCGAATAAATGGATTATTTAGTGAATAAAATATGGCAGAATATCTTTTTTGTGCACATTTTCTTTTAAGATAATATTTTTTTAAATGTATGCAACATACATTTTAAGCCATTGTGCTATAACGTTTCATTAAAATTTCAATTATAGTTCTAGTCGACAAAAACATAACAATATTTATGTATGCCTTAAAATAAATCTGTGATATAATCCCGTTATATTATATCCCGTTATATTATAAAGTTTCATGAATGTTTTAAAAATAATTCTTCTTGACCAAAACGGTAACAATGTTTATGTATACATTAAAATAGCTGCGGGATGTAATCATCAAAATATAGCATTTATGCAAGTTATTTTAAGTTTTTTTCCCCTAAATAAACGATATTTTTCCAGTTTAGAGCGTAGATTAAAGATACAAAATGATACTATTACACACTAATGTTAGAGTTTATTTAAAATATCGATTTAAGAATAATCTTATTTTTTAAACTCAATAAATAAGAAAGGAAATCAAAATAAATGGAATACTTAAGTTATGCTTAAATTCTTACATCTCTTTCATATATTAGTTCTTTTTATATTATTCCGCAGTGGACTGATCGCAAAGATCCGGGTCCCAGTAGAACACCGAAGTCACGCATCACTGACTGCGGTAAGTAAGCGGGTGGGTGACCACTTTGATCAGCCTGCATAAGGACCGAGGATGTTCTGAATCTGCTCTCGTTAAACAGTTCTACCGTAAAGAACTCGACTTCACACCAGGTGGTCAGGCTACCTAAGACGGGGAGCCATCCTCTCAAAATTGTGATGGCATGTCTTCAGATCATACTCAGGAATGTTTCTCAGGCCGTCGCCAATAGCTCAATGTTCAGCGCTAGGGCAACGTAAACAAAGTACTGACCAACCTTTATATATTAATTAGGATTCTGACGAAGGAAAAAACTATGTCTTTATATCTTCGGGAAATAACAAGTTTTTAGATTACACTTTAAAGAATTCTGGATCAAATCACGGTATAAAGTAGCGGCATTTTAAGTGTAAAATCCATTTTTCTGTAAAATCTAGTTTTTACCGTAAAATATTAGACCGTAATTTTTACAGTAATTTTAATTAAATTAGAGTGGCTCTTTGATTTTACCGCCATTATCACTGTAAAAATTACGGTATATCAGATTTTTTGTTCCGTAACATGATCCGCTAAAAAAGGATCTTTCAGAAAAAAATATAGGCCTTCTAAGTACCGGTACTTTTCATCGTAATTTGATCCGGAATTTTTTGCAGTGTACTTGATTTAGACCATCAATATTTTGTTTGTAATAGATGTTGTCTTACTAATAAATTAAATTAACATTAATCTGCAAATATTTTTCTTTTGGCTTATGTAGACCTTTATTTTGTCTATTTAAAATTATGAATACTTAAAAAATAAAAACGCTTAAAGACGTATAGAAAAATAATCTACAAAAATAAACGAAAGCTTTTTCGTGTTTGTGCGTGTGTCGTATTATTTCAAAACCGTCTACGGATAAATCTACTTCTACCGTCTACGGAGGACGGAAGTTTAGACAATAGCATCAAAGCGCAATTTAAGCCCCCAATGATAAAAATAATTAAAAACTGTTTAGGAGGACGTGAGAAAAATAAATTTTTCTAATAGGTTTAGCATCACGCAATTGTGAAAATTAAAATATATAGAACTATTTTTAAGCTATCTAAAAGATTTCAGAGAGAGGTTATTGCTTGCTTACATTTCCACAGAATAAAGATGTATGTAAATTACATATCCATTATTATTTACCTTTGATTCTCTATGCCCGGTAAAGGCAACGAAAGATGACGTTATAGAATTAGTATTTCGAAAACCATCTGAGATAACGCACTTATTTTGCTTATAATTTTGCTTATTAGTTACGCTTTAAAAAGTTTAAAAAAAAAAAAACGTTAATGCAAAATCAACGACAGTTTAAAATTAATATTTTTATTTGAACTTCTGAAAAGTGTTTTTTGAAATATATGGAATTCAAATCACTATATAGTGCAACATGTAATACTAAAAATATTGAAATTATTTAAAATTGCTTGCAATGTTAATCTATCGTAATTTATTGTTTAATTTTGGGAAGAAAAAAAATTTTCTGTAGCATAAGATTTTTTTTTCAAAGATATTTGATGATTTTGTATCGCTGATTTTAAATCTGCAATTGATTACTTTCCACATTTTTATTTTAACATGACATTGTTAGTCCTTCGTTTATCAAAATATATAGGTTTAAAAAAGTTTTAGATAAACAAGGGGTAGCATAAATGTTACAAATGTTGCGACATATTTCTAGGGGAATTAAAGCGCATAATCAGGATTCACATTACATAGGAACCTGTGACTGCATAGGAATTGCATCTGAACCGTCGTCATACGCCGCTCGGAGCTCTTCCCAATTACGAACTGTTTTTTTCATGTGATTCCGAACAGGTGAAAATAGTTTCATATTTGAAATCACTACATACGAATTATACAAGATTAAGTTCTTTTTTTTATACATACTACAGAAATTCATTTAGTTCTTTTTCAACCAGCACGATGAATGGGTATTCTGATAATTTTATGCAATTAAATTTATTTTCATTAAAAACCAGTTAATTTGAAAAGAAATTAGTTTTTTTTTAATAGAATACACCATATTTTATTCTAAAGCTGCTTTCAGAACGTAATTTAACCTGTTATACTGATAATTTAGAGAATTAATAACTGAATGAAAATGTGTCTAAAGTATTTTCCAAGATCATAACAAGTAGATAGTGGTAATGAATTATGGTAGAGGTCATTTGTTGGTTTCATTATAACAGCAAAAATTAATGAAAGAACGTATTTAATTATTTTTAAATAACGTCATAGTTATTTCTTATAAAAGTATATAATAAACTTAACAATTCCTTAAATAAAATTTTAAAAAAGTAAAATTAACTATTGAAAAATTAATTTTGATAAATATTTTAACTTCTTATTTTAAAATATTTTGCAAAATTATTTTTCTATTCTTAAATGTAGGTTTTTAAGTAGAAAACTAAATTAAAAACTAAACAATTATTTTTAAACTAGAAACTAAATCAAAAACTTAATAATAACTAAATAAACATTTTAGCGAAAGTATATAGAAAATAAAATGGATAAACATTAAAAATCTATTTCTTAAAAAAATAAAAATAAAAAAATAAAAATCATTATGGAAAGGGGGGGGGGAAATTGACATTTCTTTTGGCGATCATTTTACCGTAGGTATAGAAAATATTTTTAGAAAAACATATTCAGTTGTCACAACTCAACCTCATAAAAAATTAAAACAAAAATATATATTGGATATGAGCCAAGAGTTCAGCCCAATTTCGAAAAAATACATTATCTTTTAGGTATTCCACTTAATGATATTCATTTCATTTAAAAGTAGGAAAATATTACGTTAATAACAAACACTACTGTTCAGTTTTTAAATGCATTCATTTTAATAACTTAATTCTGTTTTACAGAATTGGATATTAAATCAATATTTTCTACGTTATTCTAAAAATAAATCGACGAGAGTTTTATGAGTTGCTAAGCTCTTTTAAAGTATTCTACACGTGAGTTTTTTAAGCGTCATTATTGATTTAACAAAAATATGAATTTATTCATTTTTATTTAAACTAAGAAATTTTTACTCACTTACCTTTCCTTAAGTTTTTTAAGATGCATTTATTAAGAGTCAATAGACTATAATTCCACAACAATATAAATTAGCATACGATAATGCATTTTTTTCCCTAAGAGGCATATAACGGAATAAAGTTTAATGGATTTTACAAAGTGCTTCGATATCACTGTCTCAATTTCAATTATTGTTTGTTAAAATTTTGTCAAAAATTAAATTCTCTTAACCTGACTTATTTTAGGTCATACATTAATATATAAATCAAAAAATTAAAGTGTAATTCAAGTAAAAAAATTTCAGTAAGTCTACCGAACGGCATGGTAATGGCATTTCTAGTAAAAGAAAAAGCTAAAATTCTGGTAATAAAAACCAAAATATACGTTATTTAAACCATTCAGTAAGTAGTTTTTCCATTCATATCGTAACGGTTTACCGAAAATTCCGGTTTTCAAAGTTATACTTCTTATTAATACAAAATTAGACAAAGCTACAAATCTATATACCAGACTTTTTTGAGTTCACACATTAATATATATAAATTAAAAAATTTAAGTGTTAATTCCGGTAAAAACATTTCAGTAAGATCATCGAACTGCATGGTAATGGTATTTCTAGTAAAAGAAAATGCTATAATTCCGGTAAAGAGAACCAAAATATACGTAATTTAAACTATTCTGTGCGTAGTTTTTCTATTCATATCGTAACGGTTTACCGAAAATTCTGGTCTTCAAAGTTATACTTCTTATTAATACAAAATTAGACAAAGCTACAAATCTATATACCAGACTTTTTTGAGTTCACACATTAATATATATAAATTAAAAAATTTAAGTGTTAATTCCGGTAAAAACATTTCAGTAAGATCATCGAACTGCATGGTAATGGTATTTCTAGTAAAAGAAAATGCTATAATTCCGGTAAAGAGAACCAAAATATACGTAATTTAAACTATTCTGTGCGTAGTTTTTCTATTCATATCGTAACGGTTTACCGAAAATTCTGGTCTTCAAAGTTATACTTCTTATTAATACAAAATTAGACAAAGCTACAAATCTATATACCAGACTTTTTTGAGTTCACACATTAATATATATAAATTAAAAAATTTAAGTGTTAATTCCGGTAAAAACATTTCAGTAAGATCATCGAACTGCATGGTAATGGTATTTCTAGTAAAAGAAAATGCTATAATTCCGGTAAAGAGAACCAAAATATACGTAATTTAAACTATTCTGTGCGTAGTTTTTCTATTCATATCGTAACGGTTTACCGAAAATTCTGGTCTTCAAAGTTATACTTCTTATTAATACAAAATTAGACAAAGCTACAAATCTATATACCAGACTTTTTTGAGTTCACACATTAATATATATAAATTAAAAAATTTAAGTGTTAATTCCGGTAAAAACATTTCAGTAAGATCATCGAACTGCATGGTAATGGTATTTCTAGTAAAAGAAAATGCTATAATTCCGGTAAAGAGAACCAAAATATACGTAATTTAAACTATTCTGTGCGTAGTTTTTCTATTCATATCGTAACGGTTTACCGAAAATTCTGGTCTTCAAAGTTATACTTCTTATTAATACAAAATTAGACAAAGCTACAAATCTATATACCAGACTTTTTTGAGTTCACACATTAATATATATAAATTAAAAAATTTAAGTGTTAATTCCGGTAAAAACATTTCAGTAAGATCATCGAACTGCATGGTAATGGTATTTCTAGTAAAAGAAAATGCTATAATTCCGGTAAAGAGAACCAAAATATACGTAATTTAAACTATTCTGTGCGTAGTTTTTCCATTCATATCGTAACGGTTTACCGAAAATTCCGGTTTTCAAAGTTATACTTCTTATTAATACAAAATTAGACAAAGCTACAAATCTATATACCAGACTTTTTTGAGTTCACACATTAATATATATAAATTAAAAAATTTAAGTGTTAATTCCGGTAAAAACATTTCAGTAAGATCATCGAACTGCATGGTAATGGTATTTCTAGTAAAAGAAAATGCTATAATTCCGGTAAAGAGAACCAAAATATACGTAATTTAAACTATTCTGTGCGTAGTTTTTCTATTCATATCGTAACGGTTTACCGAAAATTCTGGTCTTCAAAGTTATACTTCTTATTAATACAAAATTAGACAAAGCTACAAATCTATATACCAGACTTTTTTGAGTTCACACATTAATATATATAAATTAAAAAATTTAAGTGTTAATTCCGGTAAAAACATTTCAGTAAGATCATCGAACTGCATGGTAATGGTATTTCTAGTAAAAGAAAATGCTATAATTCCGGTAAAGAGAACCAAAATATACGTAATTTAAACTATTCTGTGCGTAGTTTTTCTATTCATATCGTAACGGTTTACCGAAAATTCTGGTCTTCAAAGTTATACTTCTTATTAATACAAAATTAGACAAAGCTACAAATCTATATACCAGACTTTTTTGAGTTCACACATTAATATATATAAATTAAAAAATTTAAGTGTTAATTCCGGTAAAAACATTTCAGTAAGATCATCGAACTGCATGGTAATGGTATTTCTAGTAAAAGAAAATGCTATAATTCCGGTAAAGAGAACCAAAATATACGTAATTTAAACTATTCTGTGCGTAGTTTTTCCATTCATATCGTAACGGTTTACCGAAAATTCCGGTTTTCAAAGTTATACTTCTTATTAATACAAAATTAGACAAAGCTACAAATCTATATACCAGACTTTTTTGAGTTCACACATTAATATATATAAATTAAAAAATTTAAGTGTTAATTCCGGTAAAAACATTTCAGTAAGATCATCGAACTGCATGGTAATGGTATTTCTAGTAAAAGAAAATGCTATAATTCCGGTAAAGAGAACCAAAATATACGTAATTTAAACTATTCTGTGCGTAGTTTTTCTATTCATATCGTAACGGTTTACCGAAAATTCTGGTCTTCAAAGTTATACTTCTTATTAATACAAAATTAGACAAAGCTACAAATCTATATACCAGACTTTTTTGAGTTCACACATTAATATATATAAATTAAAAAATTTAAGTGTTAATTCCGGTAAAAACATTTCAGTAAGATCATCGAACTGCATGGTAATGGTATTTCTAGTAAAAGAAAATGCTATAATTCCGGTAAAGAGAACCAAAATATACGTAATTTAAACTATTCTGTGCGTAGTTTTTCTATTCATATCGTAACGGTTTACCGAAAATTCTGGTCTTCAAAGTTATACTTCTTATTAATACAAAATTAGACAAAGCTACAAATCTATATACCAGACTTTTTTGAGTTCACACATTAATATATATAAATTAAAAAATTTAAGTGTTAATTCCGGTAAAAACATTTCAGTAAGATCATCGAACTGCATGGTAATGGTATTTCTAGTAAAAGAAAATGCTATAATTCCGGTAAAGAGAACCAAAATATACGTAATTTAAACTATTCTGTGCGTAGTTTTTCTATTCATATCGTAACGGTTTACCGAAAATTCTGGTCTTCAAAGTTATACTTCTTATTAATACAAAATTAGACAAAGCTACAAATCTATATACCAGACTTTTTTGAGTTCACACATTAATATATATAAATTAAAAAATTTAAGTGTTAATTCCGGTAAAAACATTTCAGTAAGATCATCGAACTGCATGGTAATGGTATTTCTAGTAAAAGAAAATGCTATAATTCCGGTAAAGAGAACCAAAATATACGTAATTTAAACTATTCTGTGCGTAGTTTTTCTATTCATATCGTAACGGTTTACCGAAAATTCTGGTCTTCAAAGTTATACTTCTTATTAATACAAAATTAGACAAAGCTACAAATCTATATACCAGACTTTTTTGAGTTCACACATTAATATATATAAATTAAAAAATTTAAGTGTTAATTCCGGTAAAAACATTTCAGTAAGATCATCGAACTGCATGGTAATGGTATTTCTAGTAAAAGAAAATGCTATAATTCCGGTAAAGAGAACCAAAATATACGTAATTTAAACTATTCTGTGCGTAGTTTTTCCATTCATATCGTAACGGTTTACCGAAAATTCCGGTTTTCAAAGTTATACTTCTTATTAATACAAAATTAGACAAAGCTACAAATCTATATACCAGACTTTTTTGAGTTCACACATTAATATATATAAATTAAAAAATTTAAGTGTTAATTCCGGTAAAAACATTTCAGTAAGATCATCGAACTGCATGGTAATGGTATTTCTAGTAAAAGAAAATGCTATAATTCCGGTAAAGAGAACCAAAATATACGTAATTTAAACTATTCTGTGCGTAGTTTTTCTATTCATATCGTAACGGTTTACCGAAAATTCTGGTCTTCAAAGTTATACTTCTTATTAATACAAAATTAGACAAAGCTACAAATCTATATACCAGACTTTTTTGAGTTCACACATTAATATATATAAATTAAAAAATTTAAGTGTTAATTCCGGTAAAAACATTTCAGTAAGATCATCGAACTGCATGGTAATGGTATTTCTAGTAAAAGAAAATGCTATAATTCCGGTAAAGAGAACCAAAATATACGTAATTTAAACTATTCTGTGCGTAGTTTTTCTATTCATATCGTAACGGTTTACCGAAAATTCTGGTCTTCAAAGTTATACTTCTTATTAATACAAAATTAGACAAAGCTACAAATCTATATACCAGACTTTTTTGAGTTCACACATTAATATATATAAATTAAAAAATTTAAGTGTTAATTCCGGTAAAAACATTTCAGTAAGATCATCGAACTGCATGGTAATGGTATTTCTAGTAAAAGAAAATGCTATAATTCCGGTAAAGAGAACCAAAATATACGTAATTTAAACTATTCTGTGCGTAGTTTTTCTATTCATATCGTAACGGTTTACCGAAAATTCTGGTCTTCAAAGTTATACTTCTTATTAATACAAAATTAGACAAAGCTACAAATCTATATACCAGACTTTTTTGAGTTCACACATTAATATATATAAATTAAAAAATTTAAGTGTTAATTCCGGTAAAAACATTTCAGTAAGATCATCGAACTGCATGGTAATGGTATTTCTAGTAAAAGAAAATGCTATAATTCCGGTAAAGAGAACCAAAATATACGTAATTTAAACTATTCTGTGCGTAGTTTTTCTATTCATATCGTAACGGTTTACCGAAAATTCTGGTCTTCAAAGTTATACTTCTTATTAATACAAAATTAGACAAAGCTACAAATCTATATACCAGACTTTTTTGAGTTCACACATTAATATATATAAATTAAAAAATTTAAGTGTTAATTCCGGTAAAAACATTTCAGTAAGATCATCGAACTGCATGGTAATGGTATTTCTAGTAAAAGAAAATGCTATAATTCCGGTAAAGAGAACCAAAATATACGTAATTTAAACTATTCTGTGCGTAGTTTTTCTATTCATATCGTAACGGTTTACCGAAAATTCTGGTCTTCAAAGTTATACTTCTTATTAATACAAAATTAGACAAAGCTACAAATCTATATACCAGACTTTTTTGAGTTCACACATTAATATATATAAATTAAAAAATTTAAGTGTTAATTCCGGTAAAAACATTTCAGTAAGATCATCGAACTGCATGGTAATGGTATTTCTAGTAAAAGAAAATGCTATAATTCCGGTAAAGAGAACCAAAATATACGTAATTTAAACTATTCTGTGCGTAGTTTTTCTATTCATATCGTAACGGTTTACCGAAAATTCTGGTCTTCAAAGTTATACTTCTTATTAATACAAAATTAGACAAAGCTACAAATCTATATACCAGACTTTTTTGAGTTCACACATTAATATATATAAATTAAAAAATTTAAGTGTTAATTCCGGTAAAAACATTTCAGTAAGATCATCGAACTGCATGGTAATGGTATTTCTAGTAAAAGAAAATGCTATAATTCCGGTAAAGAGAACCAAAATATACGTAATTTAAACTATTCTGTGCGTAGTTTTTCTATTCATATCGTAACGGTTTACCGAAAATTCTGGTCTTCAAAGTTATACTTCTTATTAATACAAAATTAGACAAAGCTACAAATCTATATACCAGACTTTTTTGAGTTCACACATTAATATATATAAATTAAAAAATTTAAGTGTTAATTCCGGTAAAAACATTTCAGTAAGATCATCGAACTGCATGGTAATGGTATTTCTAGTAAAAGAAAATGCTATAATTCCGGTAAAGAGAACCAAAATATACGTAATTTAAACTATTCTGTGCGTAGTTTTTCTATTCATATCGTAACGGTTTACCGAAAATTCTGGTCTTCAAAGTTATACTTCTTATTAATACAAAATTAGACAAAGCTACAAATCTATATACCAGACTTTTTTGAGTTCACACATTAATATATATAAATTAAAAAATTTAAGTGTTAATTCCGGTAAAAACATTTCAGTAAGATCATCGAACTGCATGGTAATGGTATTTCTAGTAAAAGAAAATGCTATAATTCCGGTAAAGAGAACCAAAATATACGTAATTTAAACTATTCTGTGCGTAGTTTTTCTATTCATATCGTAACGGTTTACCGAAAATTCTGGTCTTCAAAGTTATACTTCTTATTAATACAAAATTAGACAAAGCTACAAATCTATATACCAGACTTTTTTGAGTTCACACATTAATATATATAAATTAAAAAATTTAAGTGTTAATTCCGGTAAAAACATTTCAGTAAGATCATCGAACTGCATGGTAATGGTATTTCTAGTAAAAGAAAATGCTATAATTCCGGTAAAGAGAACCAAAATATACGTAATTTAAACTATTCTGTGCGTAGTTTTTCTATTCATATCGTAACGGTTTACCGAAAATTCTGGTCTTCAAAGTTATACTTCTTATTAATACAAAATTAGACAAAGCTACAAATCTATATACCAGACTTTTTTGAGTTCACACATTAATATATATAAATTAAAAAATTTAAGTGTTAATTCCGGTAAAAACATTTCAGTAAGATCATCGAACTGCATGGTAATGGTATTTCTAGTAAAAGAAAATGCTATAATTCCGGTAAAGAGAACCAAAATATACGTAATTTAAACTATTCTGTGCGTAGTTTTTCTATTCATATCGTAACGGTTTACCGAAAATTCTGGTCTTCAAAGTTATACTTCTTATTAATACAAAATTAGACAAAGCTACAAATCTATATACCAGACTTTTTTGAGTTCACACATTAATATATATAAATTAAAAAATTTAAGTGTTAATTCCGGTAAAAACATTTCAGTAAGATCATCGAACTGCATGGTAATGGTATTTCTAGTAAAAGAAAATGCTATAATTCCGGTAAAGAGAACCAAAATATACGTAATTTAAACTATTCTGTGCGTAGTTTTTCTATTCATATCGTAACGGTTTACCGAAAATTCTGGTCTTCAAAGTTATACTTCTTATTAATACAAAATTAGACAAAGCTACAAATCTATATACCAGACTTTTTTGAGTTCACACATTAATATATATAAATTAAAAAATTTAAGTGTTAATTCCGGTAAAAACATTTCAGTAAGATCATCGAACTGCATGGTAATGGTATTTCTAGTAAAAGAAAATGCTATAATTCCGGTAAAGAGAACCAAAATATACGTAATTTAAACTATTCTGTGCGTAGTTTTTCTATTCATATCGTAACGGTTTACCGAAAATTCTGGTCTTCAAAGTTATACTTCTTATTAATACAAAATTAGACAAAGCTACAAATCTATATACCAGACTTTTTTGAGTTCACACATTAATATATATAAATTAAAAAATTTAAGTGTTAATTCCGGTAAAAACATTTCAGTAAGATCATCGAACTGCATGGTAATGGTATTTCTAGTAAAAGAAAATGCTATAATTCCGGTAAAGAGAACCAAAATATACGTAATTTAAACTATTCTGTGCGTAGTTTTTCTATTCATATCGTAACGGTTTACCGAAAATTCTGGTCTTCAAAGTTATACTTCTTATTAATACAAAATTAGACAAAGCTACAAATCTATATACCAGACTTTTTTGAGTTCACACATTAATATATATAAATTAAAAAATTTAAGTGTTAATTCCGGTAAAAACATTTCAGTAAGATCATCGAACTGCATGGTAATGGTATTTCTAGTAAAAGAAAATGCTATAATTCCGGTAAAGAGAACCAAAATATACGTAATTTAAACTATTCTGTGCGTAGTTTTTCTATTCATATCGTAACGGTTTACCGAAAATTCTGGTCTTCAAAGTTATACTTCTTATTAATACAAAATTAGACAAAGCTACAAATCTATATACCAGACTTTTTTGAGTTCACACATTAATATATATAAATTAAAAAATTTAAGTGTTAATTCCGGTAAAAACATTTCAGTAAGATCATCGAACTGCATGGTAATGGTATTTCTAGTAAAAGAAAATGCTATAATTCCGGTAAAGAGAACCAAAATATACGTAATTTAAACTATTCTGTGCGTAGTTTTTCTATTCATATCGTAACGGTTTACCGAAAATTCTGGTCTTCAAAGTTATACTTCTTATTAATACAAAATTAGACAAAGCTACAAATCTATATACCAGACTTTTTTGAGTTCACACATTAATATATATAAATTAAAAAATTTAAGTGTTAATTCCGGTAAAAACATTTCAGTAAGATCATCGAACTGCATGGTAATGGTATTTCTAGTAAAAGAAAATGCTATAATTCCGGTAAAGAGAACCAAAATATACGTAATTTAAACTATTCTGTGCGTAGTTTTTCTATTCATATCGTAACGGTTTACCGAAAATTCTGGTCTTCAAAGTTATACTTCTTATTAATACAAAATTAGACAAAGCTACAAATCTATATACCAGACTTTTTTGAGTTCACACATTAATATATATAAATTAAAAAATTTAAGTGTTAATTCCGGTAAAAACATTTCAGTAAGATCATCGAACTGCATGGTAATGGTATTTCTAGTAAAAGAAAATGCTATAATTCCGGTAAAGAGAACCAAAATATACGTAATTTAAACTATTCTGTGCGTAGTTTTTCTATTCATATCGTAACGGTTTACCGAAAATTCCGGTCTTCAAAGTTATACTTCTTATTAATACAAAATTAGACAAAGCTACAAATCTATATACCAGACTTTTTTGAGTTCACACATTAATATATATAAATTAAAAAATTTAAGTGTTAATTCCGGTAAAAACATTTCAGTAAGATCATCGAACTGCATGGTAATGGTATTTCTAGTAAAAGAAAATGCTATAATTCCGGTAAAGAGAACCAAAATATACGTAATTTAAACTATTCTGTGCGTAGTTTTTCTATTCATATCGTAACGGTTTACCGAAAATTCTGGTCTTCAAAGTTATACTTCTTATTAATACAAAATTAGACAAAGCTACAAATCTATATACCAGACTTTTTTGAGTTCACACATTAATATATATAAATTAAAAAATTTAAGTGTTAATTCCGGTAAAAACATTTCAGTAAGATCATCGAACTGCATGGTAATGGTATTTCTAGTAAAAGAAAATGCTATAATTCCGGTAAAGAGAACCAAAATATACGTAATTTAAACTATTCTGTGCGTAGTTTTTCTATTCATATCGTAACGGTTTACCGAAAATTCTGGTCTTCAAAGTTATACTTCTTATTAATACAAAATTAGACAAAGCTACAAATCTATATACCAGACTTTTTTGAGTTCACACATTAATATATATAAATTAAAAAATTTAAGTGTTAATTCCGGTAAAAACATTTCAGTAAGATCATCGAACTGCATGGTAATGGTATTTCTAGTAAAAGAAAATGCTATAATTCCGGTAAAGAGAACCAAAATATACGTAATTTAAACTATTCTGTGCGTAGTTTTTCTATTCATATCGTAACGGTTTACCGAAAATTCTGGTCTTCAAAGTTATACTTCTTATTAATACAAAATTAGACAAAGCTACAAATCTATATACCAGACTTTTTTGAGTTCACACATTAATATATATAAATTAAAAAATTTAAGTGTTAATTCCGGTAAAAACATTTCAGTAAGATCATCGAACTGCATGGTAATGGTATTTCTAGTAAAAGAAAATGCTATAATTCCGGTAAAGAGAACCAAAATATACGTAATTTAAACTATTCTGTGCGTAGTTTTTCTATTCATATCGTAACGGTTTACCGAAAATTCTGGTCTTCAAAGTTATACTTCTTATTAATACAAAATTAGACAAAGCTACAAATCTATATACCAGACTTTTTTGAGTTCACACATTAATATATATAAATTAAAAAATTTAAGTGTTAATTCCGGTAAAAACATTTCAGTAAGATCATCGAACTGCATGGTAATGGTATTTCTAGTAAAAGAAAATGCTATAATTCCGGTAAAGAGAACCAAAATATACGTAATTTAAACTATTCTGTGCGTAGTTTTTCTATTCATATCGTAACGGTTTACCGAAAATTCTGGTCTTCAAAGTTATACTTCTTATTAATACAAAATTAGACAAAGCTACAAATCTATATACCAGACTTTTTTGAGTTCACACATTAATATATATAAATTAAAAAATTTAAGTGTTAATTCCGGTAAAAACATTTCAGTAAGATCATCGAACTGCATGGTAATGGTATTTCTAGTAAAAGAAAATGCTATAATTCCGGTAAAGAGAACCAAAATATACGTAATTTAAACTATTCTGTGCGTAGTTTTTCTATTCATATCGTAACGGTTTACCGAAAATTCTGGTCTTCAAAGTTATACTTCTTATTAATACAAAATTAGACAAAGCTACAAATCTATATACCAGACTTTTTTGAGTTCACACATTAATATATATAAATTAAAAAATTTAAGTGTTAATTCCGGTAAAAACATTTCAGTAAGATCATCGAACTGCATGGTAATGGTATTTCTAGTAAAAGAAAATGCTATAATTCCGGTAAAGAGAACCAAAATATACGTAATTTAAACTATTCTGTGCGTAGTTTTTCTATTCATATCGTAACGGTTTACCGAAAATTCTGGTCTTCAAAGTTATACTTCTTATTAATACAAAATTAGACAAAGCTACAAATCTATATACCAGACTTTTTTGAGTTCACACATTAATATATATAAATTAAAAAATTTAAGTGTTAATTCCGGTAAAAACATTTCAGTAAGATCATCGAACTGCATGGTAATGGTATTTCTAGTAAAAGAAAATGCTATAATTCCGGTAAAGAGAACCAAAATATACGTAATTTAAACTATTCTGTGCGTAGTTTTTCTATTCATATCGTAACGGTTTACCGAAAATTCTGGTCTTCAAAGTTATACTTCTTATTAATACAAAATTAGACAAAGCTACAAATCTATATACCTGACTTTCTGGAGGTCACGCATTAATGTATAAATTAAAAAACTGAAGTGTTAATTCCAGTAAAAACATTTTAGTTAGATCATCGAACTGTATGGTAATGGTATTTCTAGTAAAAGAAAAAGCTATAATTCTGGTAATGAAAACCAAAATATACGTTATTTAAACCATTCTGTACGTAGTTTTTCTATTCATATAGTAACGGTTTATCGGAAATTCTGGTTTTCAAATCTACAGTTCTTTTTACTACAAACTTAGAAAAATATGCAAAACTGAATAGTTAACCGAATAAATGGTTTTAATGTCATGCTCTAAAGTATCATAATAAAATTAAAAAAATTTTATCATATAGTGTAAAACCATATTTTATTTTTAATTTTACCAAAATCATTAAACGCATTTGTCCAAAAATTTACAAATTTTTGGATCCAAAAACAAAGTAAATTTTATCATACTCTGACCATACGCTTTTTGTCAGTGAATTAAAAATTTAAAAAAAAATAATTTTTCTATTGCCTATATTTTTTTAGCATAATTTTATATTCGTACTGCAATAAAATTGAAATGATAAGAAAAAAATCTTAAAGTTAAACTTTATGTTGATGGAATTCATGGTGATGGAATTATGTTCCAAAACCATATTCCATCATTAATTTTATAAAACGCATTGCAAAAATGCTTCAGTAAACATTACCGTGATATTTGATATTCCCATATAGCTAGAAACGGTCTAAATTTTTCCATATTCTGCTAGTTTTAACCATACTTTTTTTTCAGTGTACATTGACTAATGCTTATTCAATTGAAAATAAATTTACAAATAAAGAAGTGTATATTTCAGATGACGAAACTAAAAATGTGTATATTTTTACTTTGTAAAAATTAACTTCATTTTCTAATTTTTCAAAAGAGCATTTCTTGAGGAAAATAATATTTTTATGAGAAATATGCTGCAATAAAATAGAATTCCATAAACTTATGAAGTACTTATCTGAAAATAATATTAAGGTCTAGTTTAATCCTCGAAGTATAGAACATCTGGGTTAAATTGTATAAAAACTTTGAAGTCATGCACTATTTTCCCATTCAATGACGTGGAGAAACCGTTTCTTTCGATGCAGGAAAGCCTGCATCTGAAAGTTCATAAAAAGTTGTAACTAATGCTCGGAAGTTAATTTAAAATATATAGCCTTTTAAAAATGTGTATCTTATCACTATATTTATTAATTAGAATTTTAATATCTTTTGCTTTTTCCGGCCTAAATAGTTTTTAGAATTTTTTTCACTAATTAAACTGCTTTCATAATTTCACTGTGATGTAATTGACTTTAATAATTTATTTATTTTTCTATTTAATTTTTTTTCACGAAATATACTGCTTTGATTATTTTAACTCCTCATTTACTGTGATGTGATTGACTTTAATTTATATTTCCATTATTTAAAATTAGTTTTGATTGTTATTAATTTGAGGGTCAGTCCTGAGTGCAAGTTTTGAATATTTCCTCTTTACTAAAACACTAGAAGTATATTTAAGAGTAGGATTTACCAAAATCCTTATATGAAACAAGAAATAATTTGCATTATAAAATGTTATGAAATATTACAATTTATTACAATTATTGGAGTTTTAACTGTAACTGCATCTGCATAATAAATCCGTAAATTGCCTAATGAATCATTATTTAAACAAACACAGCTTTAGATTAATTAATTAAACACTTCACAAGAAACTTTCTTCTCATAAGCCTTATTGTTGAGCAATACATACAATAAAATGAATTAAATCTCATATATTTATTTCATAATAAAAACTAGCAGCAAAAGGATTACGGAGCAGAATTTCGAAGTTATTTCTTGTAAATTGGATCGTGTTTGCAATGCACACATACATTTACTTTATAATGAAATTTGCTTGAATAAAACAAATTATAATTATTTTATTTTCATGTACGCAGACGGTTCGTCTATTTTCTGCTTGTGATTATTATTAAATGCTTAAGAATATCTTATAATTACGAATTATGAATTCAAAATCTTAACCGTACATACTCTTCCCTTTCTAAAAGATCTAGATGGATTTGATTTTATCGAAAAATCACCTACGTACAAATTTCTTTATAAAATCCTGTTTATAACCGTATTAAATATTCCTGTATAAAATGGTTTATATCACAGAAAAACACTGTTTTTTAAGACTGAACATCTACTTTTTAAGCAGCTAAGTACTGCTATTTTAACAAAAAAATCTTATTATTTTCAAAAAAATCTTTATGAAGTGAATATGACAGCATTGTTGTTGGTGCGAGCAAAATTCGCATGACAGGTCATCACTGGAATTCTAAGCCGCGTCATCTCAATTGGAAATGGAGCACTCTGAATAGTTCTAATGTTGTTCTACTTTTTCTCTTTATTATGGATCTGTTTTTTTTTAAAGTCCCATTTGTTGAAATCAAATTTAATAGTAAAGACGTTTAAAACAATAAGTAGCCCATTCTTATAAAAATGTCTGTAAACTTAACTTATCGGATTTTTATATTTAAAAAGATTTTATATTAAACATCAATTTCACAACAAATTCAAAACTGAAGTTTATTTATACGATGTTCAAAACAATGAAATAGTTTTTAAAAAGTAAGCGCAAAATGATTTTTTTAAAAAAAAAAGGTAAAATTATCTTACAGTAAACAAAACTGCATTGCAAAAACTAGAATTTGAACAGAGGGATTTAATTAATTTATGATTAAGGTAAAAAAAATAGAGGAAAACCGTTTTATGTACAAAACAGCTTTCAACTGTCAAATATACGGAGAGAATCCGTAAAAAAAAGGAAATTTTTGCAGTGCGCAGATAACGATTAAAAAAAGAAAATCTGTATTTTTCTTAAAGCATTTTTTTTTTTCTGTTAAAAAAAAAAAATTTCTGTACAACTTACAGCTATTTTTCACAATTTATCTGAGTATTTTATTACAGATTTTTAGATCTTAAACTGTATTAAATTTCGTAAATGTATTGTTCGAAAGATGAACAAAGTCTTAATTGCTAACATGCAATGTCTACGGAGAAATGGGGTTACAATATCTGTTCTTCCATTAACATTATGGAACAACAGCCTTTATGAAATTTGCATTAATCTTTACCTGCATTCATTCTATGTTTGCATAATCCTATATGTACTTGAGTATCTTTGATTTTACTTTTAGTTACAACGAATTTTAATGACCAAACTTGAGCTCAACTTTCAATTCCAAAATAGTGCTTACAGGAAATTGAGCTGTTGCATTTTCCCCTTCGTCAACATTTAAGGAACAGCTGCTTTAATGAAAATCTGTTAATTTGTACCTACATTCCGCATTTTAGAATGGCACCCACCCTTTTGGCCTACGTATTATCATAAAATGCCTTTATCAGAAAATGTCAATGGCCTTATTAAATATCATTCATATTACTGAAAGCCTGAGTTTTCAGTTTCCATCAATTTGTCATCCAGCAAATTTCTCGAAGCAGGAATAGAAGTTTCTTCCGGCAATTAATAGTGTTCCACTGCACTCAGGTGCCGGTGAGGTGGATTGACGAAACCGGAAACGCCAGAAATCGAACGATCTCTCTCGTCACCCCCTCGGCCATAAGCGTGGGAGGTTGCAGCTTTTAGTCGTATAATATGATGTTTGCGCAGACGATATTCTCTTCAACAAATATCACTTCACGACAGATCATTCTAATCAACTTATTTGAAGAAAAATATTCAAATATTTTTAGTATTTTTTTTTTTAAGCTTAATGAAAATTAATAGCATCGTACTTTAATAAACATATTTGTTCATTAAATTGAATCTTTTTGTAGAACTGTGCGTTTGGTAAGATTTTGCAAATACGGAAATGGCGTACAGTGCGCAAAAAAACTGACTTCTCTGAACAATTTTCATGATCGTATTTTCACGTTCTAGGAATCAATCTTAATTGTATGAGAAGGCGACCCCAAATATGCTAATTAATTAGTGCAGATAATATTTTTAGTTACGAAATCAGACACAAAAACGTACTTTTTGTGAATAAATATGCTTTTTCTTTTCGACGATTACGGGTTTCTGACTCCTAACATATGGGAGGAGGAGGCATAATCTGGAAAATATTGTCCCGATAGTTGGGTAAGAATGGCGGTGCTAAATTTGTACTCTTCAATACTAGTTTTAGTTTTTGTGTATTTCGTGTTTTTGCGTGTATCTTTCTTAGCGCATTAAAAATATTTTGCACTCAATTATAAAATTTATTTCTCTTAAGATAATTCCCTGCAAATAGTAAATATTTATTATTTTTTATAATTTTATTTAATAATAGTTAGAAAATGCTTTGAATTGTAAGGTCGGAAATTTTTTACATCATTCTAGAGAATGCAATTTCATGGCTAAATACAAAATTTGTAGAAAGTCGATGAAGAATAGGTTTATTAAGGATTAGATTTAAAATACATCGTTATTCCTAGAACAAAAAATCAAAAGTTATTCGGAAAGGTTCGTATTTTTTTCCTATTGTAAACTCTTTTCCGATTTCTTGTTCTAGGAGTGAAGTCAATGATGGACCTTTTTTAGTCTTTATTATTATGGTCTTTATAATTTAAATTATATCCTTAAATCAATAAAAGAGTAGTTCATATTAATTGCGTTACAAGTTTCTAATTTTTTTTTAAAAAAATCTTTCATTTTAGCACGAATGTGTTAATATCTTTGCACTTAAACTAGTCAAATAAAATTATTGCAATAAAAAATTTTATTTTATTTTTCTTTTACTTTTCATTCCTTTCTTTAAAACTAAATATTTAAATTTTTACTTATACTAAACTTACTTATTCTAAAATTAAAGTCAACTTCTTATGATAGAATGGTGCTGGGAATATTCCATTGCAGTTATTATAACTGACACTCTATGTAATAGTAATTGCTGACAGTATTTGAAATCGATATTTTAAAAATTTTAAATAGCATACTTATGTCGATGTCAAATTTATCTTACTTGATAAGAAAGTGTTTCTATTATCTAAATGTACTTGTTAAAAACACTTTTTCTTTAAATGTTAAAATGAAGTTTTTTTTGTAATATTTTCTTATATAATTATATGTGCGTCTAGCAAGAATTTTAAGAAAATCTTATTTCAATATCGGTAATCGGTCATTTTCAATCACTTTGTTCAAATTCTTCCCTCCTTCCTTTTGTGTAACACTTTTTTTACATCAGAAAAATAACGATAAAGTTAGTCACCATATCGGTAATTTAAAAAAAATGTAATTTTATAGATAATACATTACTTGAGCATAAAATTATTTTTCTAGTCTTATTTTAGTACAATTGTACAATAAGTTAATATCAAACAATAAACCATAAATAATAAATAAAAAAAAAGTGTAAACTAAAACTAGTCATTGCAATCATAGGAAATAAGATTTACAAATGTAGCTTAAAAATCTAGATAATTAAAGGTTATAAATAAAAAAAATCTATTTTCTCACGATAATCACGTAACTAGATTACAGTCTAAATAAAAATCTAATTCGGTCGAATAAAAATTAGATAAATCATTTTTTATTTTCATAATGTCGAAAAAAAACTTATTATTTTCCAAAAAAGCTAATTTTTTGCATACTGTTTCTTAAAAAAATTAATAACGAGCACAACTGTTAAGCATTGTTAAAAAATTAAAACGATTAAGAGCTTAAATGTAAAATTTCCTGTCTGCTTTAGTTTTCATAAAATGATTAACAGCTTATAATTAAAAAATTGTTATTTATTCCTTTTAAAGACTTTTTGTTTTTACTAAAAGATATATTATGAAACGCCAAATATCTCCTTTTTTTAAGATTTCTTTCATAAATCTTATTCATAAGTTTATAATTTAGACTTAATATTTGAATAATTTTTTTCGTGAAGCAATATAATATATATTATCAAAAGCATTCTATCTCTATATTACATAAAAGTGGTCTTAAACAATTTAGCATTATTTTTGGTTCATTCTTATTTGATAAAAAACAGATTAAATGGGATTATTTTGTAACAAAGATGATTCAGAGACCTTTGGCAGTTATCAATATAAAATTGATAAAAGTTATACAATAACTAACACATTTATCACTAACCAAATTACTAGCGGCGAGGGAAGAATGAAATAGATTAAAACTATTGTGACTGCTTTGAAAAAAATTTGACAAGTTTTACTGTTTTTAAACTCAATACACTGTAAAAATACCGGTACCTTTGGGTACCGGTATTTTTTCCCGCAAAATCTATTTTTACCGGAATATGTTACAGATCAAAAATAAAATTATATTTCATAGTTTTTACAGTAATAATTACAGTAAAATCACTATCACTCTAATTTAAAAAATACTGTAAAAATTACGGCTTAATATTTAACGATAAATGGACTTTATTTATCATGCAAAGAGCCGGTATACTGTACTGTAATTTGATCCTGAATATTTTACAGAGTATTCTTTAACAAACAAATAAGTTTTAATGTTTACAGTCGACCCATCCATTAATTTTCAAAAACATTCTATGCTATTTTTTTTTCCTTGCATAAATATTAATTTTTTCATGTCCACCCTCCATGCTTATACTTTTTTATTAATTCATTTTCAGAAAAGATTTGAAAAATATTCATTAAATGTGGTCAACCTTCAGCAATATGTTGACAGTAATGTGCCAGGAAAATAAAACTCTGAAATTAATTTTACCCTACTTATTTAGATTGTTCCAGAATAGTTTCTTCATTATTTTCCGTGACCGTTTTTCCGTTTCTTTATATTTTACCTCATGTTGTTAATTGCATATACCAGAAATTTCCAACAAAAATTTATACCTTTCAGATTTTCATTTTTCGAGCAATTAATATCTGCTTAAATTCTTCCTATTTAAAATCCGGCATTTTATTCCGCTCGCTTGTTGCTATCCATAGATTTAATTCTTGGACAGTTGATTCAGCTCTTGCTAAACTTACTCGACCAAAACGCCTCTCTTCTTTTAATCTATGAAACGAATTAATTACTATATCACTTTGCTTTGTTTATCAGTCAGGCCTGTCCACGCAGACATTTTAAGTCCTTTTAACAAAACTAAACATAAGTTCCCTAAAATTCCTATCAATCTATTCGTATTGATATTCACCGAGCATTTACAACGTACTTTATCAATAAGCAACATCAAGAAAACCAGTCAAGCTTTAAAAGATTAGATTAAGAGAACACAACAGACATGTATGTTATCAGGATTTTGATAAATCATTTACTGTGGAAAACGGTTGGAACCTTGAACATAAATTTAACATCAGTAATACGAAAATTATTTCCGACCATATGACACCAGCTCATTTTGAAGTTCTGGATTCTTGTTGCATTCAAATGGATGTCAATTTCCCATGAATGGAACAAATTCCTCACAAATCCTTCTTGCCACTAAAAAACACTTCCGTCCTTGATTTGCCGTCTTTGGCCACCATAGTTTACCTCGTCTATCGCGGTTCACATTTCATCGCTCGCCTGTTTCGTTCACTTTTATTTTCGTTGAGAACTTTCTTTGATCAAATCTGTTTTGTTTTAAACATACACATCTAGTAGATTTTCAGAATAAGTAAATTATTTATGAGTGTACTACTCATGTCAACTATTTTTCACCTTATCAATTTTTGAAACCTATGAATCTTTTTTCTATTTTAAATAAGTATTCATGCATATAAACACCGATCCAGGAAATTCGGGATTTTCTTTAAAAAACCAGTATCAACTAAATAATAAAATAAGATTTTGCAATTTATTTAAAAAGAATGCAGTGTACACAAATATTTTAAAGTTAGCTTTAAAATCAATAAATAATTTCAGCTACAATTTAAAAGTTCCATAAAAAAAGTTTTTATTGTTCTTAGTCGCAACTTTCTTGTTGTAAAAACGGGAAAGTAACAATAGGTAGATGTTGTAATATTTTATAACTCTTCTGAAGTTCTTTTTATTGGCTTAAATTCTTATTCTCATTTTTGTCCTATGAATTTTTCACGTTTCTTAAAAGTATCCTACACTCTACCTTTCAATGAAATATTTATACTTTACTCTAAAGTTTTTCGCTGATACTCTGGTCTTGTTTATAACATTTTTTAGATGAGAAAAATAAAAGCTTATGTAATGTAATTTAAAATTTTTATTTACTTAATTCCATTTCGGAAACTGATTTTCTCTCGCACTTCTATTTAATTTTTTTAAATATCTATATCTTTGAAATCTCCAGTACTTAAGATATACCGTAAATTTCAGTTCAGTTTGAGGAAAGAAAAGAAGTTATTACGTAGAAGTTCCATATTTTATTCGAAATTTAAAATGCATGATTTTTGGACTTCATAATGTGGTATGTAACTTCACATAAGAAGTGATAAAAAGGTAATAAAAAAAGATATTTAAGTAATATTTTTGATGTGAAAAAAATGCAATGTAATTTTAGTCAAAACTATCAATATTAACGTTGAAAACTCAAATTTGTTTAATAACGAATATTTTCAAAGTTTCAAAATTTCACAAACTTTTTAGTGTCCCTAAAGCCAGAAACACAGTAAATTTTATCATATTCTGACCACACATTTTTTCTCACTGTATTACAAATTTTAAAAAAAGTTGTTTTTTGTTGTTTTTCTATTACCAATATTTTTTCCAGTAGTCTTCTATATTGGTCCTGCAATAAAATTGAAATGATAGAAAAAAAATTTTTAAATTTTAAACTAAACTTAAAAAAATATTACATTAACAAGTTGATGTAATATAAATAATATTTTTTAAATGTATTTCTGTCTGTTGTCAGGGTTAAATCAGATTGAAAAAATCACAATATTATATTATTGATTGAAAGATTAGACCATCAGATTAAATCAAGACTTAGTAAATAAAGTGTCTTTTGGCTCTTAAGGTATCAACATATATAAAAATATAAACAACTCAAACAAATTATTGCTTGAAGCATAAACTCACAGAAAAGAGTAATGATCAAGTTTCAGATAACCTAACAAAAGAAATCTCAAAAGAAATCGACATAAAAATATAAAAATAAATAAAAAGAAGGAAAAAAAAACAAAGAAATACTTCAAAGAACGGAAATTTCGAAGATGAAAAATAGATTTCAGAGATTACGAATTCTTGCATGTATACAAAATTCCAATTTCCTTTGCAGCTCTTACATTCGAAATATTTTGTTACGAATAATTGAGTTTTCTGAACGGTGTGTTTAAAGCAGGTAAACAAACTATTTTCAGTTATATGTATTACAATGTGATTGCTTTTAATTATTTTCTGAAAACTAATGAATTATTCACTGTAATTTACATACATTCAATCGAATTCCCAACGAAAATTAAGAAATTTTCGAAACTCAATTTCAAATTCTAATTAATATAATTGGCGTTATTAGCAAACAACGTTGATTTTTAATTGATCATTTGCATTATGTTATTGAAAAATGTCAAGTCGTTATTTTTATGATCTAATTACATTTTGACACATTACAATGCTTAAAAATTTGGAGAAAGGCTGTAGCAATGATTTCAAATCATTTCAGACTGATAAAATTAACTTTTTTTTTCATTTAATGTAATTCCGGTAAAAATATTTGCAAAAAAAGGTTTTTAATTTTAAATATATATGAGAGGAGATATCACGATGTATAGAAACTTTTATTAGTAAACATTGTTAAAATATAATATTTGTATGCGTTTTTTTAAATTTTATTTTATATATTTTTCAATGGAGAGTTTTAATTAGAGTACATTAAATGTGATAAATCTTTTGTTTGGCCTTCGGATACATTGTAAGAAATTACGAATAAATATAAAGATACAGTGTAAATATTGGAGAGTAGAGATACAGTGTAAAAATTTGAAATTGAAGCTAAAGTGTAAAAGTTAAAGAGTAGAGATACAGTGTGACAATTGAAAAGTGTAAAAAATGGAGAGTAGAGATAGAGTGTAAAAACTGGAGAATCGAGAAACAATATGATAATTGGAAAGTAAAGATGCAGTATTAAAATTGATAAATAGAAACAGTTTAAAACTTTAAGAGTCGAGACACAGTGTAAAAATTGAGGAGTAGAGATACAATGTAAAAAATGGAGAGTAAAGATACAGTGTAAAAATTGGACGTTAAAATCTCAGAGAATATTCTATGTTTTTGATGCATCTATTTTCTGTGAATTGCCCCATTCAAGATTTTCATCACGTTATGGAAATTACTACCTTTATTAAGTTGAGAAAACTACATTTATTTAATTTTTGAATTTCTTCAAAATTCTTAGGCTTAATGGTTTTGACACATCAAATAATATATTGATTGCATATCGAATAACATATCGATTACAAATCAAATGACGTATTGATTAGATTAGGACTCATTTGATTAGAAATTAAACAAGATGAGGGTATGAGTTGTCTGTCAGGACAACAATTTTCGAGCGAACATGCTAACCTTTGAACTGCCTCATCTTAAGGTGGAAACTCTATTTAAATCAAATATGAAATTGTTGAAGAACTTTCACAGGGCACTGAGTTGATATATTAGTGAGAGTTAGCTTTCGTCAAACGTTTAAAAGTTATTGTTTTGTCAAAATTTTGTGATGGAATGATTGAAAAAAAAATAAATAAATAAAGCTCAGGAGTGAGAGTTTTGTCTGTGAGAGAGTAATAAGAGTGCAAAACGCAAGTCACGGACGAGATCAAATAGCGTAGCAGATGTATAGATTTATGGTTGACTTAAACTTGAATTGCATTCGTTGGAGGTATATAATGGTTTCGATATTTAATTGATTTTTTAAAAAGGTACACATGTTTCAAATTTTGCCATAAATCCCGTATGCCAAAAACAAAGAAATACAGCTGACTCCTAAAATTTGGAATTATATATCTGAGAATATAATCAAACAATCCTACACTATAATGTAAATACCAACATCAGATTCTAGACAACAATGAATCATGCGACGAAACTTAATTTTGAAATTGGATTATATTGCAATTATTAGGGATAATTAACGGTTTTAATGTTTTTCTAGATTTGTAAGTAATGCACACAATTTGTGCTTCCGAATGGTCATGAGTTTTATTTCCTCCGGCTGAACACTCCCCGTGTAGTTAATAATAACTGGTGCACATTAAATCTGTCGGGTCAAAAAGTCCTCCAAGTTCCCATAACAAATCAATACCTCTTTGGGTACTGTTTTAGAGATTGATTGTTCTCTGGTTCAGTTCAAAATTACGATCTGTGAATGAATGAATATGTCTGCCCTATAAACGGGTTGTGACGTGTGTGTGGCTGATGTATTATTGGCCAGACACTGAACCATTGAAAAACAAGAAACGCACTCTCTGCTTTAATTTCTCATGGTACAAGCTATTATTAGCAAGTGGCAATAGAAACAACCGCAGAGAATGTTAAAAACAAGTTTTTAAAGTTCTACATTATTGTATCGGTAAAGCGGCAATTATATTTATTTTTTCCTATTTAAAAAAAATTTAAAAACGATCATCATCCACACACCTGATGATTTCATGTGCTGTTTACTTGACTACTTAGCTATTATTGCTTAATTACTATTTTGAAATTAATTCTATGAATATATTCTATTTTGAAATTAATTAATTTGTTTATGTATCTTTGATTTTTTGTCTAATTTAAACTTGTAAAGATGAAAGATTATTTTTATCTATTCTACTTTCAATTTTTAAAATACAGCTTATTCTGCCTAACACTAAGTCATTGTATAGAATGACTATCACTCTTTAGTGAACATATGAAATAAGAGAATTATTATATATTTTGTCAAGTCATTGTATAAAACGGCTAGGTATTTGATAGAATGACAAATGCTCCTAAAGTTACAAGTTTTGAGAAACATTATAATGTTTCTTTGCCTAAGCTATTTAGAAAATCAGTAGTCTTTTTCCTTAATCATTCAACAGAATGCCTAATCAATGTGTTTAACCTAAATCGTTATCTTTCTGGAGGGTCTTAATGTCTTGTATGTTGTCCTGGCAATATAGGAGGCATCGATAATTTCATAGATTGTCGGTCAATTTAAAGCATTCTATACAATGAGCAGACATTACATAGAAAGCCGGATTACATACATTAACAGTTGCAGGCATATATGTATAAACTTTTTAGCGATAATAGGCCTCAACGCACTTTGCTTTGCACCTATTCTCGCTAAATATCGCTTATTCTCGAAAAATAAATATCGCTTATTCTTGATAAATAAATGAAATACTTTTTTTGCGCACTTAAATAAGCTGCAATTAGTAACTTTGGATTGTTTCGCCGAAGAATTTAAAAACCATGCCTACTTTATATACCTATACCCCAACTCCCTAATTTACAGTTTTTCAAAATTCCTATTGTATGTTACAGAATTTATCAAATATATTTGTGAACAACTCACTCTAAAATAAATTTTTAAGTTGTTTACTTTAAACCGTACATTATCATGGCCAATGACTTCATAACCAAGGTTCAGCTGACTAAAAATTTTCGTTAATCATTTTCCATTTCCTGAAATAATTGATGTAAAATATTTCAAATTGTCTGACTGAATAGCTTAAATAATTATATAATATTTTTTTTTACTGTGGAGTATTTTTTTCTTGGATTTGTAAGACTTTCCATAGACGTGAGGTTAAGCAAGAGCTAAGAGACCTCATATAAAGCCGCACCAATAACGCGCATGCAATCGTATTTTGTTTCAAAATTATGTTTAGACTCAATTAAATTAAAATTACAAAATCGAAGCAGTTTAAAATCTAAACAATCAAAGTCCTGAGTGGGCCGCAATAAAATTATCAAACGTAGACCGATCCTAGGCGATAAAAAATTTGGGGAGCACTGATAAACAAAGCAAAAATTTGTCGTTAAAAATAAAAAGCTTATTTATATTTTTTTTTTATAATTGTATGAGTCAATTTTAAGAGTTAGGAATCTGCCCTTTAGTTTAATAATGAAATTATATTATTTTAACTGAACAGAAATGATTTCGTTTTCTGATAAGCAGTTTGGTAAAACTATATTCCAACCAGGTTTTCAATTTACATTGGCTTAAAAGAAACACAAAGCAAACATATTGAAGTCATTTTTCTCATTCATTTCAAGGACGTTCCAGAGAGTCATCGGGATTAAAAACGTATTCTTCTTGGCTGAGTTGAGGAGCATTTATTTCATCAAGATGTTGTTCGCTCGATTGGCGTGTATCTTTTGTGGCCAATTAGTGATGGTGCTACGGTGAACAGAGATATCTGGCATTCTTGAAAAGCAGCCAACACGTAAAATACTTGACATTGGCCAGGCGTGAGAGAAAGAGAAACTTACCCAACAACTTCCTTGATAAATTTCTCATTGTAAACTCAATATTTAGAACCAGACAGAATAAAAAGAAAATTGAAAGGATGCTTACTCGCCAAAAATTGACAGATCTTTTCGTGCTATATTAAGATATTCTTAAAATATGAAGAGATAAAAACTTTTGATAAGAGCGGAAGTATGGGTATGCAATTGAGGTAGACATTTTTATTGTTGAGATAAAGATGTATTAAATTGCTGTAAGTTAATTTTATTGAGTTTAACATGAACTGTTAAGAAGATCAGAATTCTATCGAGTTAAAATTGATTTTATCACATTTCTTTATAATGGTTTGCATAAATTAAAACTAGGAGACCCAATTCCTACTTGATGTGCTTCAGTTATTGTACAGTTATTGTACTGATTCTTATTTAGTTCTCTCTTTGCTATAGTCGGGGTGTGGTCTTATGTATTATTTCGTCGAGGAGAAAACAATTCTGAAAAAATTACTGTACTGTGTGATAATGACATTTCTGGTATAAAAAAAAATAAAAAAATAAAAATTAAAAAAAAATAAATAAATAAAAACATAATTTGGATTAATAAAACTAAAATATACGGTATTTCAACCATTAATTTGGTAATTTTTCCATTCATATTATAACGGTTCACCGTAAGTTCAAATTTTCGAAACTATAGTCCTCATTAATTTTTATATAATAATTACTATAGTCTGATTAATTTTTTGAGGTATCGAGAGATTACAGAAACTTTTCTTTGCAAAAGAATTTGTATTTTGTGGAGAAAATGTAGAACAACATCTAGTTCATTCTTTTACATAATGTTGAATTTCTCTCAATTTTCATAATAACTTAAATATGGCATTTTTCCTAACACTTAGAAATAATTTTGTCGCTACTTTAATATCAAGTAATTTCATTTAAGAGTGAATGTAAAATGTCATTTACTAAGCTAGGACTTTATATTAGCAGATATTTTTGTTTTTTGTGAGCACATTGATTTCGGTGCATTAAATGCCTCAGGTAAAGAGGTGCATAATGCATGTCATTAATGGAACGCTTGTATATGCATTTAGGCAATAGTGCTTCTAACAAATCAAACAAGCTCTGAAATATTTTTTTTATCAAATAAATTCTTTTAAATATTTGTTTATGTTAATCAATCAGATTTTAAATAATTATTTATTATTTTCTACACCACAACACCAAAGATATATCTACGCTGAACACAAATTCACTTTTTCTGAAGAAGAATTGGCTTATTTATTCTTAAAAATAAATTAAAAAAACGGGCGAGACGAAGAGAAATTGTTACATTCTGAAAGTAGGCTTAAAATATATTGTATTTTTTCTCTACCAAAGGAAAAAAAATTAAAATTAAGGATAAAAAATTTACTTTCTGTTTCAGAATTGTTTCAAAAGAGGAGAGAGAGAGAAAGACAGAGAGAGAGAGATTCAAACTCTTTTCAGCAGGATATTTTTTTTTCACATTTTAGTATTTAGAAACTTTATTAAGAAGGTATTATGCCAAAACTTGCGTAAGAGTGAGTTAAATCATTTTATGTTTAATTCAATATAAGATATATAAAAATATAAAAATTCACGGTTTTCTATATATTAAAATTATCTTTGTGATCTACTAATTTTATATAGAATTTTAAATAATTTACATTACAGTATAATATAAAATATCACTTTAACAATGTATCGACATTTGTCTAGATTTACACAATAATTTAAGTTACTGAAATTAAATCACCAAAATGGTTTTTTGGTCCCAATTCTCGGTCTTTGAACATCTAACAACACCGTTTTTAAGTATTTAAGATCGATCTTTAACTTTTACATTCAATTGAGGATTTTTTTTTATCTCAGACTTCTGCCACTTTTTTTTTTATTTCTTTCTTTCCTCTGTTTATTTCTATTTTTTATGCAATTCATAATGATCTTAGACTTTTGCAACCACCTCATAATTTTTTGGTCAAATTTTTCCGCAATCTCCCTGAATAGTTTATGTAGTTTAGTATAGTATTCATTTAGTATTTTTTTCATAATTAAACTTTTTTATATAATTAGTATCCATGTCTACATTTTGCATCCACTTGATGATCATTGGTCCCCTACCTCTGCAATTGACCGCAGGCACATTGCATTACTTTTTTGCGCAATTCAGGTAACTCTGAAATTTTAATCACCTGATGGTTTTTTGATATCATTTCTCAACAATCATTCTGACATATAACAGCACTTTTTTGACAATTGATATCAATCTCAAACTTTGAACAAATCAATCTCAAACATTCCACCTGAAGAATTTTGAGTCTCATTTCACTGCAATTTCGCTAGAAGCATAACTATACTTTTTTCTATATATATACCATTCCGATCAATCTCAAACTTTTGCAACTATCTGATGGTTTTTTGGTCCCATTCCTCTTCAATTAATCTGAATACATAACAATTCGTTTATCATACAATTCAGATCTTTCTCAACTTTTGCAACCACCTGATGATTTTTTAGTCCCATTCCTCTTCAATTTCTCTGGATACATAACAGTTCTTTTTATGTATTCAGATTTTTCTTAAATTTTTGAAACCACTTGATGATTTTTTAGTCCCATTCCTCCTCAATTTCTCTGGATACATAACAGTTCTTTTTATATATTCAGATTTTTCTCAAATTTTTGAAACCACTTGATGATTTTTTAGTCCCATTCCTCTTCAATTTCTCTGGATACATAACAGTTCTTTTTATATATTCAGATTTTTCTTAAATTTTTGAAACCACTTGATGATTTTTTAGTCCCATTCCTCTTCAATTTCTCTGGATACATAACAGTTCTTTTTATATATTCAGATTTTTCTTAAATTTTTGAAACCACTTGATGATTTTTTAGTCCCATTCCTCTTCAATTTCTCTGGATACATAACAGTACTTTTTATATATTCAGATCTTTCTCAAATTTTTGCAACCACCTGATGATTTTTTGGTCCCATTCCTCTTCAATTTCTCTGGATACATAACAGTTCTTTTTATATATTCAGATTTTTCTTAAATTTTTGCAACCACTTGATGATTTTTTAGTCCCATTCCTCTTCAATTTCTCTGGATACATAACAGTTCTTTTTATATATTTCGATCCTTCTCAAACTTTTGCAACCACCTGATGATATTTTTGGTCCCATTTCTCTTCAATTTCTCTGGATACATAACAGTACTTTTTATATATTCAGATTTTTCTTAAATTTTTGCATCCGCCTGAGGATTTTTTAGTCCCATTCCTCTTCAATTTCTCTGGATACATAACAGTTCTTTTTATATATTCAGATCCTTCTCAAACTTTTGCAACCACCTGATGATATTTTTGGTCCCATTTCTCTTCAATTTCTCTGGATACATAACAGTACTTTTTATAAATTCAGATTTTTCTAAAATTTTTGCATCCGCCTGATGATTTTTTAGTCCCATTCCTCTTCAATTTCTCTGGATACATAACAGTACTTTTTATAAATTCAGATCCTTCTCAAACTTTTGCAACCACCTGATGATATTTTTGGTCCCATTTCTCTTCAATTTCTCTGGATACATAACAGTTATTTTTATATATTCAGATCTTTCTTAAACTTTTGCAACCACCTGATGATATTTTTGGTCCCATTTCTCTTCAATTTCTCTGGATACATAACAGTACTTTTTATATATTCAGATTTTTCTTAAACTTTTGCAACCACCTGATGATATTTTTGGTCCCATTTCTCTTCAATTTCTCTGGATACATAACAGTACTTTTTATATATTCAGATTTTTCTAAAACTTTTGCATCCGCCTGATGATTTTTTAGTCCCATTCCTCTTCAGTTTCTCTGTATGCATAGTAGTTCTTTTTACTACAGTACCGTTCAAAAGTATCAGTACACTTAGAAACTTATAAAAAAATGGCAAAATTCAAAGTGTCATAACTTCTTTAAAAATGATCAAAAATGCTTCTGCTTTAGCTCATTTTGAAGCTTAAAATCTCTACTTTTATGTACTCTAATTGTTTTTAATTAATATATTTTGCAACTATGTACAATTACACTCTAAAAAATCATAGAAAATTGTATTAATTATTTGTGAAGTTTGACGCGATGTACGGGCACAAAGAGGTTAGATATTGTTAATTTTTATTATACCATTAAAAAACTTGGACTTTAAGCTTTCATTTAAAAAAAAAATCCAAAAAAAACATGTTTTTTGACGAAGTTATTGTCAAATAAAAGAAAAGGTTTTTTTCAAAATTTAATGATTTTTCAGCAATTATAATGAATTTTAGTGTAATTATAATATGATATGAAAATTTTTTAATTAAAATAAATTAAAATTTAATATTTCTCGATAATATTATTTCATAATTTATTATAACAATTTTAACTTTTTTTTTGGAAAATATAATAATGAAATAAGAATCAACGTTTACAATTTAATATTTTGAAATTTATTTTTTCGTATTTTTCTCAGAAAAAATTTGAAAACGAAAATGTAATAATGAAAAAATATTTTACATCATATTTTGTTTTCTTCAAAATATCCTCCCCGCGCTTTTATATTATTATATTCATATTATTATATTATATTATTATATTTCATTATTATATTTCATTATTATATTTTCCAAAAAAAAAAGTTAAAATTGTTATAATAAATTACGAAATAATATTATCGAGAAATATTAAATTTTAATTTATTTTAATTAAAAAATTTTCATATCATATTATAATTACACTAAAATTCATTATAATTGCTGAAAAATCAGTAAATTCTGAAAAAAAAATTTTTTTTTTATTTGACAATAACTTCGTCAAAAAACATGTTTTTTTGGAATTTTCTTTTTAAATGAAAGCTAAAAGTCCAAATTTTTCAATGGTAAAATAAAAATTAACAATATCTAACCCCTTTGTGCCCGTACATCGCGTCAAACTTCACAAAAAATTAATACAATTTTCTATGATTGTTTAGAGTGTAATTGTACATAATTGCAAAATATATTAATTAAAAACAATTAGAGTACATAAAAGTAGAGATTTTAAGCTTCAAAATGAGCTAAAGCAGAAGCATTTTTGATCATTTTTAAAGAAGTTATGACACTTTGAATTTTGCCATTTTTTTATAAGTTTCTAAGTGTACTGATACTTTTGAGCGGTACTGTATATATTCAGATCTTTCTCAAATTTTTGCAATCAAATGATTATTTTTTAATCCCATTCCTCTTCAATTTCTCTGGATACATAACAATTCTTTTACCATACAATTCAGATATTTCTCAAACTTTTGCAAGCACAATATATATTACTAGTAACTGTTTTTATCTAAGTCATTTCAACTTAAACCAGCTGATTTGAGAAATCTCCGCTTCTAATTGCTCCAAATATGACATTAAATCATGTTACAAAGGCAAAACAGAAAACTTGCACAAGTAAAATATCAAGAATATGAAACCGCGTATTGTTAAAATTCTACTGGAACAAAATATAAAGCAAATAAAATAAATCAATAGCGAAATTTGCTCCAGACTTTTCGACCGCTTTAAAAAGGAAAATATTATGGACATTTTTAATTAAGGAAATTTTACCTAGAGGTTTAAATAAATAAAAAAATATGTCCCTTAAGGGAAATATGACGAAATTCAATACCTTTATCAGATACCGCATTAACTATTGTTTCAACCTTAAGAGGCATATATTGCTTGTTCATGCCTCAACGATGTATGATATATATCTCATGGTGGAATGATTTTAGCGAGAAAAAATTCTCATTATAAAAGCCGAAATTTTACAACATTATCTAATATTTTCACAATTATTTTCTGCATCGCTAAATTGAAATGTGAATAACGAAAAAAACTTACATAACATTTTTTTAATTCTAGATTAAAATTCTTGAGTGATCTGTTTTTATTTTTACCGACAGACTTTGAAAACTCTAAAAAGGATGATAAAATGTATGCTTGTTTTATTTATTTATTTATTTATACTGAAAATTAGAAACAATTACATAATTAAACTTTTGTAACTAACTAAACGAAAAGCATTTTAAACTTAACTTTTCTATAAAAAAAAATACAGTTTAAACTATATAGTTTTAAACCGATAGTTTTGAAACAGTTAAGTATAGGGTTATGGAAAAATATTAAACCAGTGAAATGAGTTAAAGAATAAAGTTTATATCAAGAAATAAAAAGCATGAACACGATGACAAATTCAAAATCAAATTACTGTAAAAAATACCGGCAATCAGAGTGCCCGTACTTTTTACCGTAAAATCCAGCTTTACCAGAACATGTTACATAATAAAAAATCCGAAATACCATAGTTTTTACAATAATAATTGCAGTAAAATCACTGAATCACTCTAATTAAATAAATATTACTGTAAAAAATACCGGCAATCAGAGTGCCGGTATTTTTTACCGTAAACTCCAGCTTTACCAGAACTTGTTACATAATAAAAAATTCGAAATACCGTTATTTTTACAATAATAATTGCAGTAAAATCACTGAATCACTCTAATCAAATAAATATTACATCAAAAATTGCGGTATATTTTACAATGAAATTGTATTTAATAGGTGGTTCCTTCAAATTGCCTTTTTTATACTGCAATTTGATTCAGAGTTTCTTTGAGTGAAAGCAACCTAGAAGATGAAGAAGTTTATCTAAAACATAAAGTAATATATAACAGTCTTTAATTTACCTTACTGGCTTTTTAATCTAAGGATCGGATTTTCCCATTAGGCCTTAATCATAATCATAATGGTTCGAGGGCTTAGGCTTAAATACGCTAATTAAGTCGTGAAGACTACAAAATATGTTTAATTCAATTAATCAACAGAGCTACGAAATCGTGCACGTGAACAACCTTTCTCACATTAAAACTACCTTATTTTCAACGAATTTAATACTTGATCTTCAAAAGATTTCCAATTTTTTTTTTCAATTATTAGGAAATTAAATAATAAAAATGATAAAAAATAATAATAAATATTTTTCGCGGTAATATTTTTGTATAAACAAGTGAGCCTTTGTCGACAGTGATACTTTAATTTGCCTCGTTTGTTTCACAAAAAGAAAAATCAATATTAAATGGATAAAATTTTCAACAAAACACTCTCATACATTTACTATTGGGAACATATTTTCCAAATTGCCGCGACCATCCCCCCCTCGCATTTTTAGAATCAATATGTTCATTCGGCGTAAGTATATTCATGTGTCACATGTTTAAACTTTGCTCTAACGCGTTCTCTCTAATTGCCTTTGCTCTAATTGATTAGCAAAGTTGAGGTTAGGCTCTCAAAAATTATGATTAAGTCCTAGCTCTTGAAATGAAAGGAACTAGCTCGAAAAAAAATATGATAAAATAACCGGTAGATATTGTAATATTGTAATAATGCATCTGCTAAATAATATTTGTGATTAATAAAACCAAAATATACAGCATTTAAATCAGGCATTTGGTAATTTTTTCGTTCGTATGGGAGTGGTTTACAGGAAATTTTCTGGTTTTTTAAATTATATTTCTTATTAATCATAATTGTTCTTATTACATCTTATTTAGTAAAAAAATGCAAAACTGAAGAATAAATTTAACCAAGTAAATGATTTTTACGCCATATCTAAGGTATCTTGTTAAATTTACCAAATTTTACCGTATTAACCAAAATTTATCACATGTTTATAAAACCATAATTTATTCCTAATTTTACCAAAATCTTTACCAAAGCATTTCGGTAAGAATTACTAAGATTTTTGGTGTTAAAGTTCCAGATGCGTCCCATAAAACCAGAAACATGCTACGCTTTACCATATTCTGTACGTTCTGACCATGCTTTTTTCGAAATGAGAATATTTAATCCCAAAACCAAAATTCAGGTTAGGTGTGAATTTTTTTGAATCATCGTACAAGACATAAAATGTTTAAAAAGTTAGAATTATTACCCGAAAATAAGTTATAAAAGTATATAAAAAAGTGTAAGATTAATAAAACAATACGAAAAAGACATAAACAAACACTTAAAACTTTTCAATAAGAGTGCAAAACTACGTGAAAAAACTGTGTATAAATCACTTTACATGTTTGTTGATATTAACTGTGCAACATTTGTAAATATTATTTCTTTTTAGTATTATTACGTGTCAAAGTTTATCTGAAAATTTTCTTCCTATTATGCATGTTTTACCTCCTATTATGCATGTTTTGCATGTTTTGCTATTATGCATGTCCTATTATGCATATCGAATTTTAATTACAATGAAATTAATATTTTATTAACACATCATCTTAAATCTTTAATTACGTTTTACTGTAACTATACAGGTTCCTAACCTAATGAAACCTTTCCATGATCTTTTCATTTAAATACCAGTGCAATTTCAAACATATTAATAAATCCCTTTTATTGGAAACGTTTGTTGAATCATGTGCTGAACGTCAGCTTATTGAATATAAACAAAGTTTTTATGATGTATAGAATCACCAAAAAGCTATTTATGAAACCTGTTTCGTATTTAAAGGTATCCTAACTGAAAACTTAGCAGAATAATATTTTTTTGTTTCATTTGAATTTCACCATGATTTTTAAACATAAAAATTTTTAACTTTTTGAAATATTACCTGATTTTATTATCTAAATATTTCCATTATCTTGATTTCATTACCTGAAATATAATCTTGATTCTTCAACGGAAGACAAATCTAAAAATTATTACTATCATCAATTATTAATGAAATTCAAAAACAATTTAATGTTGAATAATTATTGATCGCTTAGACAATAACGCTTGTTATCAACTATTATGAGTTTGAAATACATTATTGACACGATTGAGAAATTAGCATACCGTAAAATTATGGTGGATTTGTAAAATGATTATTGTTATCAATTCTTGATGAGTTTTAAAAATAATTATTGTTATTGACGGGATTAAAAAACATTTTACGAATTATTACTAACTGTAGATGAAGTAGAATATTAATTATTGCTATCAATCGTCAATGAGTTTGGAGTACAATTTTTATGAAGTTTAAGCGTTATTGTTACGAATTATTTATTGGTTTTATAGAAGAGAATTCAAAATATTAATGCAAAAATTAATAAAATAAAAAATTATAAAAATAAAACATCCAAATGGAAAAAATGCGCTTAGCCGCAGAGAAACCAAGTGGAATTAAACAAATGATACAATGAAGAATATGAGTAAAAGAATTGAAAAAACATTGAAAAAAATGACAATCAAAGCTGACGTCATCAGGGGTACCAGCTTTGAATTTTCATAATTTGCAAAACTTTTTCTATCAAGAAAGCAAGACATAAGTCAAAAATTCGCTTTCTCTGTACCCCAATAGAAATTACGTCTGCTTTTGATTGTCATTTTTTCAATTTTTTTACTCATTTTTCTTCGTTGTTTCATTTATTATTGGTTTTATGTATACTGTATTAATAATGTCCTCAAGTGAAGGTTTTGATATATATTCGAACATTACAATTACGAATTATTGATGGGTATAGAAATTAAGTATCAGTTAGTAAAGACAGAGCTTTTAAATTCTTAATATATTTTGAAAACACTTTTTTATACTTGTTTAGGTTTACATTAGGATTATAAACTGTGCAACATAAAAATAAGGATTTTTTTTTTTTTTTTTTGCATTTAAAAAGCTCCAATTCTGAACTTCCTTTTCCTTCTTCAGCAACATCAATTTCTTAAAATATCTTCATTTTCAAGTTTTATGTTGTGAAAATGACTTCCTAGAGCTTTATTCATAATAAAAACCCCAAAAATCAACTCTCTATTCATAAAACCAACTGAGATTTTTTTTTCCTTGAGTCAATTTAAGGATCCATTATCAGCTCTTCAACTAAACTCCAATGCTCCCTTTTGGGTTATCAAAATCATCATTCACCACCCACTTCAAAAATCTCTTTTTCTTCCCTTTTTCATTTTGACAGCTTAAGGTATGAGGTTTATTTAAATATATGCTACACTTCTTACACGGATAAAATCAACTTGTCTCTTTTTTTTCCCTTTGAAACATTTCTATGCTTTAAAGAAAATGCGTTTTTTATTTATAAGTGTACTAAGTAAGTTCGTTTCAAGCAGTGTTTTTTCAAATAGTGTTTTTTTTTTTCTCTCTTTTAATCTCTTTAAAACGCAGTTGGTGGTAGAATTACTGTAATTTTTAAGGTTCTGATAAAGCCAGAAAATACAGTAATTTTACCATATTTATGTAGTTTTCATTGTACTTTCTTTCCCAGTAATGCTATTACTTCATTTTAGGTTCAAAAAATAAATTTTGATATCAACGGTTTTGAAAAATAATTTTTGCTGTCAATTGTTCTTGGAGTTGGAAAATAATTGTTACTATGAATTATTAATGAGTAAGACAATACAATCAAATATTTTTTTCCCAATGCCCACCTGTATTAACATCCGTCAATTCAGGCATATACAGGGTGATTTTCTTGGCCTCTCTTTCAGGAGCACTATATTAGGTAGGCCAACGTCACTCCTACAGTGAGGAAAAATAGTACAGAGAAGGAAAGATCATCCATGCCTTGTCCGGGATTCGAAGCCAGAACCTTTCTTATACAAGGACGGTTCTCTGC
The DNA here is from genome assembly GCA_949128135.1 of Parasteatoda lunata. Classification (NCBI taxonomy): domain Eukaryota; kingdom Metazoa; phylum Arthropoda; class Arachnida; order Araneae; family Theridiidae; genus Parasteatoda; species Parasteatoda lunata. Next base: position 87,296,568 of record OX421973.1, read on the forward strand.
CCCCTACACTGGCGGGTCGGCATGCTATCAAATATTATAAGGTTTAAAAAATTATTGATACGAATTATTAATGGGTTCAGAAATAAATTGTTTTGCCAACTTTTGACGGGTTTCAAAAATAATAATTATTATCAATAATTATAAAAATAATTATTTTTACAACTTTTAAAAAAAACTATTTGTTTCCAATTCTTGATGGGGTTTATTTATATATCCGGTTAATATTGTTATCGATTTTTGATGGGTTTTATAGATACTGCTATCAATAAGTGATGGTTTTGGTATTTTTATAATATTGTTCTCAACTAACTATGAGATTATAAAAAGGGCCTTCAATAAACTAACTAGATGAGTATCAATTAAAATAAGTGCCATTGGAAAAAAACTATCTTAAAAATAAGAAGATTTTTAACGTCTTCTGTTTATAAAACCACTTTTATTTAAAGTTTGTATAAAATATAAACTTACAACATTGAAGCAATTATTTTTCTACACTTATCTTTAAAAAGTTAAACTCCTATTTGAACGATATTTTTTCGTCTGCAGAAAAAAATATTTCTTAAAATGTCATTCTTTTTCAAAGTTTTTATATTGTAAAAATGACTTAATAAAATATTCGTGTAAAAAATTTTCGTGTTCCTGAACACAAAAAACAGTGGAGACTTCTTTACACTAAAGTGGCGTTCCACTGCATTCAAAACCAAAGACAGTTCCTGGTGTAGTAAAGCACCAAAAATATTCTTTTATACTACTTGATGTAAAGTAGCCGTCACCAACCACAATTTTGTTATTTAGAATCCCTGAAATTTATCGTTAAATAACGATATGATATATATATATATATATATATATAAATCAGGAAAGTAATTAAGTGAAAACTTAAAATAAAATCTATAATTTAGATTGCATACATACACTGATTCTTAAAATAACATTAATTTGTGAATCACACATACGCGTAGCAGAAAGAATATTAAGACGAATATATTAAGACGAATTCGAACTAGGCTTAAATGAGCTGAAGTAGATTGATATTAATACATTATAAAATTATTTAATACAGTTTACAGAGACTTGACAATTTAAAGAATAGAATCCTTTTTAGACAACTAAAACACACATACATATTTTTACTAAAGAATTTCAGTTTCTGCAGATGAAAAGCAACATTGTAGACAGCCACAAACAATCGCCAACTGGTTATCGATTGTAAATGCGGACTAAATCAAAACGCGCCTACGCAACATCGCAGTTTTCGGAAGTGAAAATATGTAACGTATGGTGTAAAGGCGAGTGATCTTGTTGTAAACATTTTTGCAATTTCGGTGATTTGAACCGTCTTAGTTAGTTCTTAAATTGTAAATAAAAGCCAGATTTGGTGCCAGCTTTAAGAACATTGCTTCTTCACATAACTTTTTTGGTTGTTCAACATCGAATTTGGAACGATATCACGTCTCAGTTTTTACAGTGTGAAATAGAGAGCTTTATCCGAAATAGAAAATCCAAACATCAGCGCTCAACTCTAGATTCGTTAAATCAGCTGTGGATTTTTTTCCTTGAGCCAATTTAAAGGATCCATGTTACAACCTTTTGGATAATCATCATGATTGGGTAATTAAAATCACAAAATTTTGTTTTTTCATATTGACAACTTGAGGTATAAGGTTTATTTGAATGTATGTTACAAACTTTTTTAACAGATAAAATCACCTCTTTTCTGTCTTATTTTCCCTATAAATCATTTATATGCTTTAAAAAAACACTTTTTTATTTATAATTGTACTAAGTTTGTTTCAAAGAGTATGTTTTTTAGTACTAATATGCTCTTCCTTTCTCAAACAAATTTTTCCAATGCATAACACTGATTTATTTATTCAATTAGGTACTCACTTTAAGTTGTTGTTTTTTTTTCATGCAAACGCTTGATTACTAACACATATCCATTTTTTCCTTTGCATATATATATGCAATGTACTAATATATATATGCAATGTACTAAGGGGCTTCATTAAGTGGGCTTAATTGGTGCGATGAAATTCTGGTTGTTAGCTGAAAGCAGTTAATAAACTTTTTTTTCAGAGTCAGTTTGATTACCATCTTATTTATGGTTATTTTACTATTTTGTTTAAATGTGTTAAAATAACATATACTAATATACTAAATTGTTATTCAACTATTTTTTCCAAGAAATTTCTGATAGTTTAAGGATTACACACGCATTCTTCATTCTACAATTTAGACAAAAATTCATTGGTCATTATGCCATAAATGATAAAGTCGAGTTTTTCTTTGCATATAGCATGATTTTGCTTCAGCTCTCAGACCTCAGTTCATTCTTTCTGTAAGAATTAATTATATAAAGTTGTGTTTTGTTCCATTTGATAATTGTTTGCTTGGGTTTTGATAATACGACTGAACCCGGTTTTAACGAATGCAATTTTGGGTCTCTTTCACATTCATAAAATCAGTCGCCAACAGCATATTGGTTTTTTATTATAAAATATTACTTTCTCAAATAAATTTAAAAGCGTACGTTTCATTTTATTTTTTGTCGATTTAAACTAATGCTATCAAATTGAACATCAGAAACAGGATTTAGAAGTACAATTTATTATTTATAGCTAAAATATTGCTTTGAACATTCATTCCGAAATAGTTAAATACTTTTTAATTGTGTAACAAAGTAACCAGTAAACAAAGTCCATTTTTTATACAAAGATTGCCAACATAAGAAGCGTAATAAATTTGACATAAGAAAGTTTGATTTTGAAATAAATCATTTGATTTTGAAATGAGATGTTTAGTTTTGACTTTGAAAATAATCGCTTGATTTATTTTTTATTTCAAAATGGTTCTAGAAGTAAAAAAAATGGAGTTCTACAAAGCCCTGAGTAATATAATTTATTTATTTAAATTGAGTTGCAAAAAGAATTTTGTTTTTCTGAGCATCAAAAGTGGGGACAACTACCTTACTCCCAAGTGGTATTTCATTAAGTGTTCCACTACACTGTTAGAATTTCCATTCTAAAACTGTAGTAAAATAACCGACAGCAGTCTGTCCATCTGATTAAATGGAAAATTTACGGTAAAGAACATTTTTAACCTTTACTGTTTTGAAGTCATTTAAAACTAGTATGGTTGACAAATATGATTACAGAACTATACGGTTTCTTAACCATTTGCAACTAGCATCAAAACCATAAAAAAGACATCTAACTGGACATCGGAGCTAGGCTTTTTATTAGAATACTGGCGTTGAAGAATGCAGGACACTCGAAACTCTTCATGTGTTGAAGAGAATATTGTGTTATCAGAGCTGGGATTCGTACCCCAGTTCAGTCGGTTATGAGGCTGACAGATTACCCCTCTCGGCTATAATATGTACTCAGTTGCAAGGGATTAAGTAGTTTCATTAGGTCGGTTTAGTTGGTACGAAGGAATTTTGGTTGCTTAGTCGTATTAGGTAAAGGCAGTTAATAAACGGTTTTTCTCCCAGTTAACAGTTTGATTACCATCTAATTTATAGTTATTTGATTGTTTTGTTTGAATAGGGTAAAATGACAATTAAATAAATTGTCATTTAAACATTTTTTCCTAGAAATTTCTAACAGTATACTCCAAAACCAAGCATAGATCCGTGTGTAGTGAAACAACTAGAATGTACTTTTACACTTCTTGATGTAAATTACCTTATCCATTAACTCTAAAATTTTAAATTACAATAAGATAAAATACACGTAATAATCACTAAAATTGCATTTACCATTCCATATAAAGCAAGAGTCATAAACTTAGGATCCATACATAGAATATTCCTAAAATAAAATTAGATTGTTATATTACACAGACAGAATACTAACATGAATTTGAACAAAGCCGAAGTAAACAGAAGTTAAATATTATTAAATTAGTTTGTACAATTGAAAGATTTATGTAAATTTTATGAAAATATAAATATATATAGTATAAGTAAAATCCAAGCATAAATATAAGCATTTCATAACATTCCATAGTTAAATACAAACATTATACATTAAATACATTATTTAATTAAATACAAGCATTTTATAACAGTTTATATGAGTAGTATGCCAAATCAATCTGACAAAAATAATGAAATTACTCGGCAAATAATATAGACCACAATCAATTTGTTATCAAATATTGATTGTTGCCTATGTAAGTACTGGTCTGTAAAAAAGATTGAAATTTACTTGGTATTAAATAGGATATGACCAGTTTCGAATTAAATCAAACGAGCCACTTCAGCAGTACACTTAGTATAAAACATATCCGGCATATTGGTCACTATTTTAAAATTGTGGAATTATCCACCTTTAAACATCTAATAATAATTCAAAAGTATTTGTTATGCGCTTAAAACATACTTACCATCATATCACATAAGAATTTGGTTAGTTTAAATATACACTAAATATTCTTCAAATTGGGGGCCGGATTAGCCTGGCTTGTAGAGCGCTGAACTCACATTCGTGAAAACAGGAGTTCGAATCCAGCCGACCGAAGATTCCTCGTGTAGTAAATGGTGACTGTTGCAAGTTACAACTGTCGGGTCATAAAGTCCTGCATGTTCCTATAACAAATTATACCTCTGGAGGTACTGAATAGTAGCATGATCGTTCTTTGGTTCAGATCAAAATTACGATCTGTGGAAGAATGAATAGGTGTAGGAATGGGTCCGCCCTGTAAACGAGTGTGGCAGAAGTCAAATTCTTGGCAATAGATGGCGCCACTGGAAAACAGGAACAATCGCACACCTTGTCTTCATGGCCCTGCAACAAAACCTCCGAAAAACTCACACCAACAAGTTGCTGATTGGTATGAGCTTTATCAATTATTAATGGTAAAATGTAACTACACTCTTTGAAGTTTGTAAAAACGATCGATTCCTTAAGTTGAAATCATTCACACAATTTCTGGAGATTTTCAACACCAAAATCGAATAGGAATTACACCACAGTTTTTATAATATATATTTTTTTAAAAAATCAGCATTTATAATTTTTTTATTAATTTTTTTATAAGAAATTCAAAATGCCAAAACTAAGCGAAGTGCAAATTGTTTAAAATTATGTTATTCATTAGCAATTGAATTGTTTTCTTGATGTGTATAGTATTTTAATTTATTTTTATCTATCTTATTTTATTTTGTCACAAAAGTGCATAAAAACTTAAAACCCCACAATAAACTTACATTGAAATAAAGTAATATTACTTTATCTTTATGATGACAAATATTCATCTTAAAAATTTTATTTCAAATCATTATAATGAAATGAAATGAAATATATATTATGAAGCTAATGTTTTATTTAAAAAGAAAAAAGAAAATATTTATATTTTTCACTAACTTCCTTTATTAAAATTTTTGTAGTCCGCAACAGATTTTACTATCGATCTCATAATACTATTTAAAACATACAAAAAAACAGAAGAAAATATTTTTTTTATTCTGGAAAAAAAGTGATAATACTTATTTTAAAAATCTATCTTTAATCAAAGTTAAATCAAAGAATGAATCTGGGTAATTATTAATGAATTGACTAGAACACTTTTCTTAAAATCGATAATAACAGAGTACAAAAAAAAGTACGATTTCATTTACAATTGAATTAATTTATCAATTACTTTAAATTTAATGTAAGTTGTTTCTTATTTTTAACCGTTTAATGCGTTACTTAATGCAACGTATTAAAAATCTAATTAGGGATTATTTATTTAGCAATTTATCTTTGTCAAGGTATATTGCATAAAAAAATTAATTTAAAATTATAATAAAAATACAGCTTTGCTTTTAACTTTTGTTTTGAAAATTTATGTTATTTTTCGAAGGATTAATTTTGTGATACATGAATATTTTTTGTCAGTAGCTTTTTATTTTTATATGTTTGTCGCGTTTATATACGTCTGGTTTTTATATGTTTAGTCATCTTCAGATAGTTTTCTTTTTTTGAATTTGTGCTTATTTTCCTTTGAAGAGTAAAAGCTTAGCTTAAAAGTTTTCTAAAAGAACGCACATTGAGAATTAATGAAAACTGTACACTGAGAAAAAAAGTATGTTCTGAACTGCCAGAATATGGTAAGATTTATCGTATTTCTGTTTCTATGGAAACACAAAAAATCTCGCTCATTTTTACTGAAGTGCTTTGGAAATGATTTTGGTACAATGAACCTGAAAATATGGTCTTATAATGCACGATTAAATTTGGTAAATGTGGTAAAATTTGTTAATTTTACAATAATACCTAAGAGTAAGAAAAAATATTTATTACATAAAAAATATTTATTCGGTTAAACGTATTTTTCAGTTCTGCAATTTTTACTGAAAATGTACCCTGCATAAAATTTAAGATCTAATTGCGATATAGAGTTCTAATTACGATCAATTTACGATATAGACCGGTACTTTAAGTGCATCATCCGAAGACGATATTTTACCGTAAAATATTATACCGCAATTTTTTTAAATTATAGTTATTTAATAAGAGTGATTCAGTGATTTACGGTAGTTGTCACAGAAAAAATTACGGTATATCAGTTTTTTGTTCCGAAACATGTTCCGATAAAAAAAATATTTTTCGATAAAAAGTACTAGCATCCTGAATGTCGGTATTTTTTATGGTACTCGAAATTCGATCCGGAATTTTTTACAGTCCAGTAGTATATATATATATATATATATATATATATATATATATATATATATATATATATATATATATATATATATATATATATATATATATATATATATATATATATATATATATATATATAAAGATATTTATAAAGAGCAGTGAGCACTGTAAAAAAATATGGCTATATTTTCTTAACTTTTACTTATCATATTATAAATACTGCAAGATTTTTTATTTCTGACACTTACATCTCAAACTCTCAAATATAAAGTTCGATACTTAAACAGTGTCACTACTCACAGAGTAATGAGAAAAATATAATTAATAAAAATCTAAAAGATGTATTTTTAAGTATATTTATTTTTGAAAAGTTAGGAATATAAAATTCAATATTGTTTCAAGCCCTTTCTGTATTTTTAGGTAGTGAGGTAATTTACATTTTTACAATTACAATTACATTGTTAAAATTTTAAATATTAATCATCTGTAAATGATACTAAACATAGAAAATGGGTCAAATATGTTAAACATTTATGGCATTCAGAGAGTATTTGTTTAACATTTAGAATGTGTGGAGAAAATACAGAGTTTATTCAAATCTTTTAAATATTCTTTAATATTGTAAGGATTTTCAAACTTTTTAACAATGAACATTTATTACATAAATATATTTGTACTTAAATGCAGAAAATAAGTTACTTTCGTTGCAAATTTATGATATTTACAAAGTACTTTTTTGAATATTTAGGATATTTAAATAAAATCAACGATTCTTCAAATCTTTTAAGCATTTTTTAATCTAGTACGTAATATACAGTTTTTACATAACACATTTATTGAATAAATATATGTGTTCTTAAATGCAGAAAATGACTTAATATTGCTACAAATTTATACGTTAATTTTATACGTTATTACTTTAATTATTACGGAAAAAATACTTATTTCGTGTTACCGGGCAATGAAATATGAGCTATAATAAATCATTATAAAACAGAATGCGTAGAAAAGATACATTGTTTGAAATCCCAAGAGTTACACCTAGAGTACCTAGAATTTAATTGCATTGGTCAAATGTTGGTCAATAAGCAGACACGCCTTGGCAGGATGTGTTACAAAGTTGGCTTGCTAAGTAATTAGATTCCTTTAATATGCATAGACTAATAAAATATAATTGGAATCTGCCTTTTTGATTTAGGATCTATCCTCAATATTTAGGAATTTTCGCTTACCCAAATGCATTGTATCTAACAGTTTTTAACTATTCAAGAAATATATAAAAGAGCATGTTGGTTGCATATATCGCTGATTATAATCGAAAATAATGTATTACCTTTAAGAAAAAAATTGCTTTGTCATATGCACTGTTAGAATTTTCATTCAAATATTAGGATAAAATAACCTGTAGAAGTCTTCCCATCCAATTAACAGTAAAGTTGACGGTAAAAAGCTTTTTTTACTTTTTCAGTTTTGAAACCGTTTACAGCTATCATGGTTAAAAAGCCTTGAATAGAAAACAGCGCGATTTATTTACCATTTAAAATTAGTATCGTTTCAAAATTGTTAAAAAGAAATTTAACTGGACATTGGAGCTTGGATTTTTGTTGGGTAATGGGCATTGGAGTTAGGTTGTGGTTGAGTTGTGTTTTATCAAATGAGCATTAGAATGTTTAATTAGTTGATCTAGTTTTTCCATTTATCGTAAGAAATGGAAAATACAAGACTTAGAACGTTAAATAGCAGCTGTGTATCTATGCGTGAATAAGAGTATCGTATTCTAATTGTGCAGGGCAATTCAAACTCTTCAAGTGTTGAAGGGAATGAAGAAAATATTGTGTTGTCAATGCCGGGACTCGAACCCTCATTCTGTCCGTCATGAGACTGACTGATTAGCTCTCTCGGCTATAATACGTACCCAGCTACGAGGAACTAAGTAGCTCCATTGGGCGGGCCTAGTTGGTGCAATAAAATTCTGGTTGTTTAACCATATTAGGTGAATGCATTTTTTCGCGTAACCCGCACTCAATAAAGTAAATAGTTTCTTTACTAAGAAAAAGTGCTTTTATCAACAGTATGTCTATCTACCTTTACTCAATAAAGTAAATAATGTTTCGTTACCAACATACATCTCTATAAATATAACTCTAAGAACAGAGTATTCATACAAAATTTAATTTCAATTTATCAATCAATTTAGCTCATTTAAATAAATATTTTAACATTTAAAATATTTTAAAAAAATCAGAATTTAAAAACTAAGCTTTTAAGTAGATTAAAAATAAGTTTATTTTCTTCAGAGAAATAGAAAAAGAATTAAAGCAAAAAAGAAAAAAAATATCGGATTCATCACTTTCGAAAGACATGGGGGGAATTTAAGATTACGATTGAAGTTAATTACAAAAATTATGAATCCTAGATTTTTTCTCTTTGCGTCTAATGAAATATTGTCTTATTCTTAGTGTGCATGATAAACGTATTCCTCAAAATATTGTTTTCATTTTAATACTTTTTCTCTCTCTGTTTGAGCTATTTTGTTTCTTTACGCCAGAAAGTGATATAGATTTTAAAATTTTTGAACTGGCAAAACTCTTTACGTGGGTAATTAAGAAAACAACTGTGAATTTCGCATCCGACACAGAGCACAGATTCAAATTTATTCCCCTTTTAAATGAAAACGGCCAACATTTTAATTGATATTTATTTCCTTTTAACAATGATACGATAATTATATTTCATTGATGTGGAAACAAATGTAACTTTAATTGACATCTAGCAGGAAACACTAGATAAAACTGTTGCATTCTAGTTAGTCAAAATTTTTGATTAACAAAATATTCTCCTTGCCTTATATATAGTGATATACACTGCATTTAAACTTATATTGTTACGCACATAGCTCCAGTGTATATTTAAGTTAGATAGAAAGTTGTTAATAAATCTGACTGACTATAAAGTCTATACTGCGATAATATTCTGACAAATTCACGTATAGACACGGTTTCCAGTAGAACACCGAAGTTAAGCATCATTGACTGCTGTTAATTAGAGAGTAGGTGAGCGCTTTGATCAGCTTGCGTAGGGATCGAGAGTGCGCAATTTCGGTTCTCGTTAAAATGTTCTACCGTAAAGTGCTTGACTTCGCGGGCAGGTTGTCTAGCTACCTAAGCAGGGGAGTCATCCTCTCTGCTAAAGATCGAAATTACGATGGCATGTCTTCGGATCATCCTCAAGGATGTTTCCCTGACCGTCGCCAATAGCCCATTGTGAAGCTCTAGTGCGAAGTAAATAGCGTACCTGCCTACTTCTTGTGGTGGTAAGGTAACGATAGAACTTGCATAGTCGTCAAGTAAATAGCTCTAGTGTAGAGTAGCGATAAACCGAGTGGGAGCAGGACTTCATTGAAAGTCTGAGCGGCCACTCTGACTACCATACATAAAAATTTTATTAATACATAAAAATATACAAAATAATATTATTATTAATACATAAAAATATATATAAAAAATTATTTTTCTGTCACTTACATAAAAATGATATTTAGCAATCATTTTTTACCTAAATAGTTTTATATATTTTACAAATAAAGTCTCGCTAAGCTATAAGCATATAACAGTCTTAACATTTGACTAGTCGTATTTTTAGAGCAATTGTGCTTATTTTCATCACTAAAAAGTGATTTGATATACTTATTGCATATATTCCTTGCGTCATTTTTAACCAAACGCATTGCCTTTAATCTAATAATATCAGACGAGCCTGAATTGTATGGGAAAGAATACGATAAAAAACATTTTTTAGTAAAAAGTATTTTTCTATAACGTAGCTTGTAAAACATAACAAGACGAAATAAAATAAAAATTACCTTTTCTATTGCAGCTTTTGCAATACTATTAGAATGAAATATATTTTATTTATAACAAAATATTCATGGAGATTCTTATGCCGTGCTTTGGCATGCCAATTGCAGAATTAAGTTACGAATATCAGAATTTAACATCTAATTGCTTCGGCAATATTTTGCAGAAGAAGTGATCGTAATTCCAAAAAGTTAAAATTTAAAGTAAATGTAAAATGCTATTTATTTGTTAGCATCAAATTTGTTGCGACAAGAAGATAATGCTCAGACATAATTTTTTTTAGTTGCTGCAAATTATTGTTGAGTTGCCACTGTCTAATTGATGTGATATATCTATTAAAATTAGTAGTTTAAATTACACACAAGTTTGCATGTGCTTATTATTATGTCGTTCATGGTCTGCATTAGCGGTACAAGAGAGTTAAAAGTTTTCATTGCTAAGGAAACTGCATAAGAAATGCTTCAGTTTGCTTAAACGAAGATTGCTTTCAAGTAGAATTATGAGTTGTGCTAGTATTGCTGCTGAAAGAATGTGTATTTTCATAATTTCGCCTGTTCCTTGAGTTTTTGCTTGTTTTTTGAGTGGTGCCACTATTGCAGCTCATGAGTGATATGTTGATGATTGTTTTATTATGGATATTTTCGCTATTTACTAAAATTCAGCGTGAATGGCATATCTACAAACAGCTTTTTCAACAAAATTCATTTAAACATGACGTTTATACGACATGGAGATCTACACAGTGAACTTTAGCACTTAAAAAAAAATTCTGTAAAAGACATCTAAAAAAAACTTTTTATATATTCTTGCCTCATGCTCTTTCTCCATTAATATAGACGGCGATGTAATCTCAGAAATAAAACGATCACTTTTGAGGATTAAGCAATCTATATATATAGCTTGAGCTATATTTCGTTAGTTTTGATAATTATTTCGTCATGAAAGCGCATGATATGAGACGCAACGGGAACTCTCAAATCTATGACGAAAATGTTTCCTCAAATCGAAACCTCATCATAGGGCATCGTGTATTAACTAAAACTAGGATGAAGTAAGAAACTAGGATGAAGACTAGGCAATAGAAAATAAAGTGACGAAACAACCCGACTGGACTGTATGGTGATCAAGGTGTTGAACCCTCGTACCAGGAAAATCCCGATTTCAAAGCTAGTTTCGAGCGATGAGAGTAATTTATATCTCGGTTTTATTTGTCTTTCTTGTGTTGTTTATGTGATTATGAGATAGTGACCCAGCTATATGATGCCCACTATAAAGTAGTTATTAGAAAAGTTATTTTAATTCGATACTGTGAGGTTTATTTTTTTTTTTTTATTTTTTTTTTTTTTTTTTTTTTTTTTTTTTTTTTTGAAAACAAAAATAACGAAATATTTCTTTACTATTGAAGAAATTCGTTTCTTCAAAGAAGCGACGATAGTTATTTCGTCATTTTGACGAAATGTTCACTACTAAAAAATGGTTTCGTAGGAAAACAAAAAAAGAGGAAAATTTGAGGGTCCATTTTTTGATGAGCAAGTTTGGATGAACGTGTTTGGATGAAAAAGACTCTTTGTTATATTACAATTATAAAAGGGTACTATAGTTTAAAAAAGCAAATAATTATTTGCTGCAAACTAAGAAGTAGAGGTTTTAAATCCTTTTTAAACAGTTAATTTTTTAAATCCCAAACTATTGTTACATTGTGTTCTTGGTGATTGAAAAAATGTATTAAGAAAAATTGTTGCAAACTAAAAAAGAATAGTTCGAATTTTGAAAAACAAATATTGTTAAACTTTCCAGTGTCATTTTTTTTGTACAGGACAGTAAATCTTCACTAGAAAATTGGATAGTAATTGTTTTAGCAATAATCTTCTAACATAATTAATGCGCTAATAACATTTAATGTTATTAACGCAGTTACTAAGTTAAATATGTATTGTATTTTTGTTTTTTTTGATTCGGAAAAAAATGACATAATTAATTTCAATGTTCCTTAAATATTTAAAAGACTTTTTTTCCGGTATGATGTACAAATTCTCTGGATAGCACTAACGTCCCTTTTGAAAACTCAATTGCTTCCTGGGGGATGATAGCGACTACATTGGTAAATAAAACACTTAATGAATTAATGAATCGACAGATGTTTTAAATTTTTAAGTGCTTTATTCATGTAGCGCTCTACGCTTAAATGGATAACCCCTAAAGGCTATCTTTTCTTTAACATATTGTTTAACGAAACAATTGTGCATTTTAAAGCTCAAACCGATCATTGGATTAGATAAAAGTATAAGTAATTAATTCAATAGTACAATGTCAATAATAAAATTCTTTAAGGATGGGTAGCCCGGAAATATTTCAAGACTAACAACCCAGAATTATTTATTGTCGTATCAGTCAAAATAAAGCTTTTGAAATATAACATTTCAAAATGATTTATGAAGTTAAATGATACTATTTGGGATATTTCAAATGAACCTAAAGCGTTATTATTGCGTTTTGTGTATTGTAAATGTTATTAATTAAAAAATTATGCAAATATAAGCAATTTAATTTACCCATAAGTTTAAATACATAATAGTATATTTTTCAATAATACAATAGAATAATGGGCGAATCTCAGGAATCCTTAGCCTGTATGTCTTCAAACTTTCCTTATAAATATATAACATGCCGGCCAGGCGGCCGAGCGGTTAGCGTGCTTGACTGCGAAGCCATTGGCTGCGGGTTCGAATCCCGCTCTGGGCATGGATGTCTCTCTCTCTCTCTTTGTGCTGTCCTCTGTTGTGTGTGTATGATGTGTGAATGTGGCCCACCCTATAAACGGGTTTGTGGCAGTGTGGCGTGGGCAATGTTGCTCGCCACCGTGACTTTGGTTCACAGGTGCCCACTGGGTAACACGAAATGAGCAACAATTCTGGCATAGTATAGGCAATGATTCAAATTCTGAGCCTGCCATAAGAAAAAAAAATATATATATATATAACATAATAAGCGAAAATTATTTCTAATAAAATTACAGGAATAACTATGCATTACTAACTTTAAGATACGTGCAGTTTTGATCGCGAGTAATTTGCTTTTTGGCTTTCATTTCTTACTTCAATCCTACATTTGACAACTTTTCAGACTTGTCAAATGTAGTCATAGTCAGAGTTGTCATACTTTTTTTTTCAATAAGTATTCTGTTTAAAAAAACTGAAAATCACTAAAAACATAATTTAGTAGCTCAGCTGTACTATCATATTTTCTTGAATGATATTTTTCGTGAATATTGACGTTTGCAAACACTTAAAGTTTGTCGCCCAATTATGGCACGTCAAACCATAACCATCGAAGATTGAAATAAAAGGTATACAATCCAATTCTGCGAGTTACAAGTTACACTAATGATACAAGTTTGTTCTACTTTAAATAAGATTTTGGAATATCACTAACATATAACTCGCAGAATTGGATTGTATACCTTTTTTTTCAATTTTCGACGGTTACGGTTTGACGCTTATAAGAAAAATTTGAATATTTATTATTAATATTTATTCAAATTATGCTTTATTCAAAAAGCAATATATAATTTTATATTATTTTCAAATTGTGTCACTGGGCAAATTATTTAGTTTAGACAGGAATTCCAGCTTGACTGTACTACATTATTATTTATTAACAGTAATGCATTATTCTAAGAGCAATACATAAGTTTACTTTATTTTCAACAGTTTCCTTTTCATAAAGATTATGCAATGATAAATGATACAATTAAGACAAAACTCTGGATAGATGGCAATACGCTTCGAGTTTCCGCACATCTAATTCAATACATTCCCCACTGTTTAATTTAGTAAACGTTGATTGCGAAGTAGTTCACTTAATTACAGACTAAAGTTGACAGGTACATTCGAACCCACAGTTACGAGAGAATAGTTTGGTTAGCTAGAAATTTAGATTTCCTTTCGCCAAAGTTTGCTACGGTCTCGCAGTTGAAACCAATTAATACATGATGCAAATCTTAAAGGCTTTGAAATTCGGAATTCTATTGCTAAGAGAAGATGCTGTCGTAGAAACTCATTAACCACAAAGTTAGTTCAAAATTTTAAAAGGGAATGACCTATTAACGCTTTCATTTCGAATTTTAAACAAAAATTGCGATTGACTTTTGTATCATAAACTATTCATTTTAGATGCCTTTTTTAAAATACATATTAGAAGAAAATAGCCTTATATCTTTAACTATTTCAACCGTAAAATAATTATTACTAATGTTTTTATACTATAAATTACTCATTTTAAATGCTAAACACCATTTTTAATTGCAATTTATAAAAAACAGTGTTTTCACGTTTTCATTTTAAATCTTTATAAAAGTTTGACTTTTGTGCTATACATTATCAAATTCAGCTGCTAAAAGCTTATTTTTCAATTACTATCAGAAGATAATAGTCTATTAGAGCTTTCACTTTCCATCCTAAATTAGTGTAACTGACTCTTCTGCTATAAATTAATTATTTATTTCTGCTTCCAAAAAGTATTTATAAATTGCAATTGCAAATTCAGTTGCTAAAAATTTTAAAATTGCAATTAAAGGAGAAAACTTTTCAAGTTTCTAGATTCATTTCAACTGCTAAAAACTATTTTAAAAATGTAATTATAGAGGAAAACACTTTTAACACTTTTCAAATTCTAATTTTTTTAGCTGCTAAAAATTATTTTCAATTTGCTATAATGAGAAAATACTTTTCAAATTGCTTATTTCAAAGACTATTAAATGAAATTTTATAGAATTGACTTTACCTAATATATGAATAAAGTAAATATATAACCCTGTTTTTGATATCTTGAATCATTGGTTACTACTAGTTTTACTAGGTAATGGTTACAACAAGTTACTAGTACATTTTTTAACATTTAATTCTACCATAAGGAAAATAATGCATGAAAGTTTGAACATGAGATTAAAAATCAATTAAATCAGGAAATAGTGATATGATTAGACTATTTATATTTTGATGATAATCATTATGCGCTAATTGTTAGTATTCATTAAATTATTAGTATTATTTAAATCAATATTACTTTTTTTTTAATAATTATTTCTGCATAAACTGCTTTTAGTTTGTGATTAGTAGTTTATTATAGACTATTGAATGCTTAGTATTAATTTCCTGTAGTTACCGGTTCATAGTTAATAACTTTAATTAATTAAAAGTCATTTAAAATAATTATTTATCAAAAGTAAAATGTCATGTCCGAGATCAAGGAGCAAATATGGTGAGATTAATAGCGATTAAAAATGCCCAATTAAAATTTTTTTATTGATATCTGACTATTAACATTCGGTATCATACAATTAGGTAAAAAAAAAATAATAAAATTTGTTTCATAAGAAAAATCAAAATTCCGTAAAAAAAAAACCCTTTTGTACCCTTGTATTTGCTAAAATATTTGCTGGATAAAAGTAAATTAAGAAATAATTAAACGAAAAACTTCACAGGTTTTTTAATAACATAACTTTAAAATAGGTTACTTATATAGGTTATATTATAGGTTATAGGTAATTTATAGGTTCTTTCGAATAGGTTTTTGCTCATTAAGCGAACCTTGGTAATTGTTTGGGTATTGCCAGAGAAAGATTTCAAAAAGTCATGTTTTCTCCGTATTATTAATTTGGGAAAACTAATACGTTCAATTTTGACTTAAGTTAAAAGTGGTCAATACAGCACATCTTTTACCTATACTGCAATATATAATACTGCAATTACATAATACTGCAATAAAAATATATCAACTTATAATTTCAAAACTTGATCTTTATCATGTGTTTTATATTGATGTCGACATTTATCATTATAGATAGATGTATTTAAGATAGATGTATCAATCTTAGAAAATGATCAATATAATTCGAGAGAAAAATCAGTACTATGCTGGTTGCTATTTTTTCTATATAATAGTGATGATACTATATAAGTTCGCTATACAATTTAAAACTTCTTCCTTGAAAAGTGTTCTCAAATATTTAAATATTCTCTCTAAGCTCTTGAACTTGTAGGTTTTGATATTTCATTTTCCTACAAGTCCTCATTTGAATTTCCTCTCTGCAAAGAACAAAAAAAAACTGAAGCTGAATTGTAAAACCTAAAGGTCGCCAAAAGAAAAGAAAAAAACTCATGAAGTAAGACATAAACTATGCCAACATTTTATTTCGATTTCTTGAAGAGTCGCTGGAAAACTTTCAGCCCTTTAGCATGAAAGTTACCATTCTGTTGTCAAAAAAGAGGGAATTATTCATGAGTTTTAGTTCGCATACGAAATAAACTAAGCGATCCAAACTAAAAATGAATAACTTCTCCAAAATGTTTTGTTTGGCGAAGAAAAGCAAATAAAAAGTTACAGATCTTATTTATTAAGAAAGGCGATAAAAGAAATGCTTCGACAGCATATGTAACGACTTCTATTGATTGTTATTTTATGAGCTTGTCCAGATACGCATTATGTTCTCTTCTTTTATTTGTTCTTCTCAGGCAATTGTTTATTTATTTTTATGGACTGTAGTTATCTGCCATGCAGTGCTCGGTGAAATTTTATAAAGTTAACTTGAATAAAATTATTAGTAGCCTCAAACATTTTAACAAAGCTGTATCGTCAAGACATTATTATGAATTATTATAATAATTTATCATAAATAAGATTTCAAGACTAAAACTAATTCTTTAAGTTGGTCTGATTTAGAAGCAGGAATCCTATAAGAACTTGATTTATGCGTGATAAATAAATGCCATGCAGTTGAATCTCTTCCCGAATTTTTAATAGAGCTAGTTTTTATGTGGATTCCTTTTCAACTTCAACAACTTCACTAAATTAGTCCTAAATAAGACTAATTTAGTGAAGTTGTTTACCTGGTTTGTTAATATAGCCGGATATAATAGTTAAGCTCAACAGGAGCACTTGCTATGTCTACGAAATCTAATGACTATGAATTAAAATGCAACATAATAAGATTTGAATTTTGATTTGAAAGTTTGTATAGTTCAGAAAGTTGTTTGTTAACTTAATCACTTAATTAGTTCAAATTAAATAAACAAAAGTTAATTTTAGTAGAATATCGCGGTGTAAAAACCATGGTGTCATATCTTTCCAAATATCATGGTGAACAATTCAAAAAATTGTGTAAGGGAACGCTTCATTTCAGATTAACAAAAATTCAAGCTATCATATATGATTTAAAAGGTATAAAATAAACCTAAACACTGAAAAATGAATATTTTTACACCACATTTTCTCGCTTTTACACCATACGACAAATATGTTCACTTCCAAAAAACCAAGATTGGTACTTGGCGAGCTTTGAATATCAAGCATGAAACGCCAAGTAGAATATCGCCAGTTAATTGTTTACAATCTTAAATGAGCTGGCAAGAGTTTGTTGTTATTTTCAACGCTAATATTCATCAACAGAAACAAAAATTCGTCATTTAATATATATGTATAATATATATGTATAATATATATGTATAATATATATGTATGTTTTGAGTTGTGTAAAAAGAAAAATTTTATTTTAATTTTTTTTATCTATGAGATCTGCATTAACTGATTTTATAATGTATTATTTTTTATCCTCTTCCCTTCTTTTAAGCCTAGTTCGAATATGTCTAAAAATTATGTGCTTCTTCGAATATTTTATATATGAACATTTTATTTTTAGAATTAGTGTATATTGTGGTGTAACTACCACTACAAATATTAAATACCATTTCACTAGTATATAAGACATGTTAACTTGATTCCGTCTTGAGGTAGCTTTTGATAGAAGAAGGTTTGCATGGTCAAAAAATGGAATCTCACAATATAAACACACTAAATAATGATTCTTATTTTATATTGTATAGCAAAAATATTTTACTGGCTCTTATGTGTGTCTCATCTGAGTATAATTATAAATTTTAATGCTATTAAATAACAAATACGGTGGCGACTTAACAACAAGAAGTGTAAAAGAACATTGTTGTTGTGAAACATTAGATCTAAGAGTTAGTTAAATAGTCCCAACGCCACTTTGGTGTAAAGTGTAAATGCCACTATTTTTCGCGTAGAGATACACTAGAATTTTTTACTGTGTATGAATTTAAAAAAAAAAAAACATTTAGGATTTCCCTACTCCAAATTCGAATATGTATTACACCGTAGTTTTTTACAATGTTGAGAAATAATATTTGCACTGGTTATTATTTTGAACTACAATAAATTGTAAATAAGAAGAAAATTTTATAAAATTTACTTAGTTATGTTTTGATATGAGAATTCATGTTGGCTATCTATCTATGCATGCAAAATACAATTATTATAAGAATTAATTCTTCATATATAGCACTTATAAAATTATAAAACTTACACTATTTTCTAACTTTACTATATTTAATATTAAGAATTTATATACGCAATAATATTTTAAATTAGGACTTAAAAAATGGAGATTATATACATTGAATAATTAATGCAAATAAACAACTTGACCAGATTTTAAATAGGTTTGTTTACTACATAAATGTTAGCTATAATATCTAATATATATTTATTTGATCTAAGCTTATGTATCTATAGTATTTGAGCACTACTTTTGAAAAAAATCCTATAAAAAATTTAAATATCTAAGTTTATCTAACTACATTTAGATATTAAAATCTAACTTCTGGGATTTTAACTTCTACAGAAAGGCCTGATAGTTAATGAATAGTTTCTGCGACTGCTGAAAAACTACTCTAAATGAAGACTTGCTGTGAAAGGATATGGTTTAATGAAATCTCCGATTCATTAAGTCCTTTGCATCAACATGCGAGGATACATGGAAACAT
Source organism: Parasteatoda lunata (assembly GCA_949128135.1). Lineage (NCBI taxonomy): Eukaryota > Metazoa > Arthropoda > Arachnida > Araneae > Theridiidae > Parasteatoda > Parasteatoda lunata. The sequence continues at coordinate 87,315,927 of OX421973.1, forward strand.
TACATCCTTTTTAATTCAATCTTTTCTCCATTAAGATCCGCAGTGTTGATTCTATAAAGACGAAAAAGCCTTTTACTCGCTGAGATTCTATATTTAGAATTTTTGAAAGGTCAGTGAAATTTCATAAAGCACATCCGAGCAACAACTGCATAGCTAAGTAATGACTGTAAAATTTAATCTTGTAGGTTCATATTTTTTGTATTGTGCTGCTGTCTGTACTGTACAAACCCGGGCTAAATGCTCGTGAACAGAAATTTTACATTAAACGAAAGCAAATTTTTATAACTATCAAAAGTTTATTAGTTTAAACTTCACGAAAATTTGCAGGGTGTACTATAATCTCTACCTTTTACACATATTTTTAAATAAGGAAAAAAAAAACTATACCAAAATCTCAAATCTTCACAAAAAATTATATAAAACCAATTACATCTGAAAAAGGGGGAAATAAAATCATCACAACGTTTTTTAGAAGTCGGTGATTAATAGAAATGGCTTCCCTCGGCAATTAAACTGGTTTTGATTCCCATCTTTCTAATTAGTAATTTAATATATTTGGGGATTTTTTTTCTTTTGCTTAAATTTTAAATTGAGACCCATTATATGGTCTGTTTTTCTATGTTTTACAAGGATTATAAAACTATGTTTTAAAGACTGTACATTAGTGTACAATATATTGTACATTAGTGGGCCCCTCCCCCTCTTTGCTAAGATTCCCAAACTCTCAAAGATTTCTAAGGAATCTTATGTGGTTTGCTTTACAAACTGTGCTCTTTTTGTTCGTTTCTAAGTTAAACCCGTTCGAAAGGTGTTATATCATTAAATCTAAAGAATTCAAGTCTATTATTAAAAATCTCTATAACTTATTCATTTTTAAACGATTAAAATTTGTCAATAAGTAATTGAAGTAAAATATTTATAATTGAAACAAATAACATACAAAATAAAAACCAGTAGATATAAAACAATAATTATGCTTTTAAAAAAAAACAATTGCTATATTAGAGATTCCCAATTTTGTACATGTTTCAGAACTTTAAACTATCACTGTAATACCTTGTTTCCACTAGCAGGCTAAAGTCAGCTTAATATGAGATCCTTAATATGCCATCTTTCTTAAAAAGAGTGGCAACAATTGTGAAGAACATTCTCAAATTTTTAAGCTCGTTATTTTCACAAGATGCTTGACGCAGATAATATGGTTAAGAATGGAAAAGGAATAAATCTGAAGAGACAGTTTTTATATAACAATATTTATTTAAAACATCAACCACACATCAGCAAAGCAAAAATTAATTTCAATTCCCCTTTACGCGTTAGTATACAGATAAAAATCAAACAAAGCAATTGTTTTTTCTTGATCTTCTTGGACTGTTTTTCTACTAATGCTTGTGTTAACTGGATATTTTAGGACTCTATTCGGGATCTTAAAAACATTTTGTTTGGCCAGAAAAGAAATAAAAAAAAGTTTGTGAGCAAACAGAACATGATTTTAAAATGGTGTCAATATTTCTCCATTTTAATGCATGCAAAGAGTCAATCACTAAATAAAAAATGAGCAAACGTGACGTTTTTGTGCTCAAACAACCAGCAAAGCTTGTAATCCATAACCCTATTTTAAAATATCTTCACACCCAAAAAGGCTTTAGTTAAGCTAGCTCAAATATATGTAAATGAAAACGGATTTAAACTCGCTCTGCTTAAAGTTAAGATTTTTTCGCCTTGCGCTAGCTTTAACAGACTAGTGGAAACAAGGTATTAAGCTTATACTAATATTATTATTATTTTAAATAAAATTCTTATAATTGAACGAGCATAAGCAAAATTAAAATCGCAACTTAAGCAAAATTTATTCGCATCTTAATCTTTCAATTCTTCCCAACTTTTTTTCCAACAAAATTTTTGGTGCAATTCCACTCCAAAAATTGCGTGAAAAAACATTTTATTTTATGGTAACACCAAATCGAGCACTCATATCGAGCACTTTAAAGAGTGCATTAATATTTAAACGACTATAATGGAGATTGCTTCTATCATTCTCAGGCAAGTTTCACACTATTCTAGAATTATTGTTCCTTTTTTTTGTTATTTAACTTCTAATTGTATCGTAAAAATAACGTTACTGACTCTAAGTGTTATATTTTATTGTTATAATAAGCTTTTGTGTAACTCAACACCGAAAATGGGAGCAACTACACTGTAAAATCCATTTTCTCCTGAACATGTTACGGAACAAAAAAATCTACAATACCGTAATTTTTACAATAGCAATTACCTTAAAATCACGGAATCACTTCAATTAAACAAATATCACTGCAGAAACTGCTGTATAATATTTTACGGTAAAAAAATGGATTTTATGGTAAAATGGATTTTGCGAAAAAATGGTTTTTACGGATGATGCACTCAAAGTGTCGTTAGTTAATACAGTAATTTTATCCGGAATTCATTACAGTTTCACAGTAATTGAAACAGAGCTTTTATCTAATAAAGGTTAGGCAAGTTTAGCGTTTAAAGAAATATAAAAGACAAGAAATTAAAAGTTTTCCCCAGATTAAAACAAAATTTACGTTCTTGAAATGATGCTTCGAAAAAAGTAAGTTTTGAAAATTCATTAATTTATTCTTCATTAATTTATATTCTTCTACAATATTATAATAGAAAAATGTAAAAAGCTTAAACGAAAAGTTTTTCATTTGTGTAATTTATCATAACGAAATTTAAAAATCCGAAAGTACAAGTTAAACGCATTTTTAAAAGTAAGACAATCTAAAAAGAAACAAAACTCTACCAAGAATGACTGTAAAAAATTCCAGATCAAATTACGATAAAGAGTACCGGTGTTCTGTACTTATTACAGGTACTTTTTACGGTACCGGTACTTATTATCGGAAAATGTTACGGATCAAAAAAATTTGATATACAGTAATTTTTTATGTAATAATCATTGCAAAATCACAGAATCTGATTGAATAAATATATCACTGTAAAAATGAGGTTTAATATTTTAGATTAAAATAAGTGCAAAAGAACATTACTCGTGTTTCACCCCAAAAAAGATGTTGCTTTTTTATGTTAGATTACTTCAACAAATAATTATAGTATTCCATTATCCGATTTTCGGTGTAATGATACGCTATAAATGTTTACAGTGTACGGACGATCAGTTTGTAAAGTATTTAAATAGTTATACGATATTGTGATATTGATGCAAATATTGTACGATATAAAATAAATATAAATGGTATTTGAATGTGTGTGTTAAATAGCTATAATTGAAAATTTTAGCTGAGGCAAGCAAACTGTTGTTTTTCCCTATAAAGAGTTAATGAGATTAAAAAAAGGCTTGTTGGATAATGTTTACGTTGTAACACTAATGTCAATCAACTTCGAAAGAAAAGATTTATTTTCAGACAACTTTTAACACATCGTGAATGGAGAGTTTTCCTGACCCTGGAAAGTATTCAAAATCTAAAAATTGGCAGATGCGCATTTGTTTTCGAAATGAAATCAAACAGGAATCGTAAAACGTTAAGAACGTTAGAAAGACTGTTAACGAGTTCCAGATGAGTCATTCTAGGACTTTTTGATTAAAAAATGTAAAAAAAATATTTGAATTTTTCTTTATTTAAGTTTTTATAATTATAAAAGATACATTAGTTTTTTTATTTTTTTATTTAAAATAAGTTCCACAATTTAATGAAAAGGAAAGAAGTAATCAAAGCATAGAAAAAAGAAAAAAGATTAAGATGGGAATTAAACCCTTTAATCAACTGTTTGATTGGAGCATAAACCATATTGCCGGCTATATTATAATACATATCTGTATTGCCTGCCTTATAGTATATATCCTTATTATCCTTATTGTCGAGCAATTTATAGTATATACCCAGATTGTCGACCATATTATAGTATATATCCTTATTGTCCGCCATATTATGGTATATATCCTTCTTGTTGACTAAATTATTGTATATACCCGAATTGTAGGCCATATTATAGTATATATCTATATTGTTGGCCATATAATAGCATATATCCATATTGTTTGCCATATTATATTATATACCTATATTGCTGGTCATATTATAACTAGTATCTACAGCCCCTATCCAAATTATTAGACGCACTATAAGATTCTATGTAAAATCTTACTCCACAGCTTCATTGTTTATATGGGAGTGAAACCGGTTTACCCTTGTTTATGTTCGTGTATCAATTGGTTAACTTTGTAATGCAATATGTTAAAAATAAATACAAATGGGAATTTATATTATATATCGTCTAATTCAACCAACGCAAACAAGTACGAACCGGTTTCAGTCCCGTAAAAACAATAAAGCTGTGTAGTATCACCTGATAATTAAAAGTTAACATAGAATCTTACAGTGCGTCTAATAATTTGGCAAGGGACAGTATTCATATAGTCGGCCATATCATAACATATATCCATATCTAAAACTATTGTGTTACAATTGTTATGAGTTTGATTGATAAAAATGATGTTATAACATGAGTTTAGATCAGGGCTTCTTAAACTTTTTTATATAGCGACCCCCTTCAAGCTTAGGAAATTTTAAACGACCCCCTCCTCCATATAATGAAATATATATTAACCGTAGATGTAGATGTAATAGCGCACTATTTTACAATGTAAATAAAATAAGGATTAAAGAATACGTACCCATTCATTTCACATATATATAATTGGAAACGTTGACGGGATATCGGTCGTAATAAAACACAATAAATAGAATGACATAAAACTATATATATATTTATTCAATATTAAAAATAAACTTTTGTAACAATTTTTTTATAAGAAAACATAAAACTATATCTATATATTCAATAGAAAAAATAAACTTTTGTAAAAATTTTTTTAATAAAAACATATTATTAACATCAAACAATATTAATGTGACGGATGTGATTGTTTATTTTTACACAAATAATTAAATCTAGGCTCAATTTGAGTTAGTGCAGATCGTAATAAATTTTCAACGTTTATTAAAGTTGAACGGTATTTTGATTTTATGTAAGTTAATGTGGAAAAGGCTGATTCACATAAATATGTTGTACAAAATGGCAGTAATTTGTTCATTGCCATTTCCGATAGTAGGGGATATTCTGATTTGATTTCTATCCAAAATTCATGCACAGGCACTTGAGAAAATCTAAGTCGCAAGGTAGTATCACTTGTTAGTTCGGCAAATTCTTCTTGTGCTTTTAAGTTTAAAAAATTAATTTCTTCCATTTCAATTGAAAATGGATTGCAAATCCATTGTTGTGTATCGATATCATTGGGAAAATACCTATGCATGTAAACTTCCATATCCTTCAAATGATTAACTATAATTTTTGTTATAGGAGTATCTTTTTTGAAATATTGTTACTAATTATATACTCGTCAGTAAATGGAAACATTTCGAGCGATCCACTTTCCACTCTGTTCTTCCATATGAGAATTTTTTTAACAAAGGCCTCAAGTTTATTTTTTAACATAAACATATTAACGCAGACTCCCTGCATTGATAAATTCATATCATTGATTTTATCAAAAATATCTGCCAAATAGCATAGCTTGAGAAGCCATAAATTATCTTGAAAATAATCGGCCAAATTAGAATTTTGCTCTATTAGAAATATAAGAACTTCATCTTTTAAAGTTAATAATCGTTTCAAACTTCGACCTCTTGATAGCCACCTAACTTCAGTATGTAGCAATAAACTTGTATAATCCGAATCCATATCAATGCACAAATTTTTAGACAATCGACTATTAAGTGCTCGACTTTTAATAAAGTTAATGATTTTGACTGCATCAAAAAACACAGTGTTTAATTCTGGTGCAATTTTTTTAACAACAAGTGCCTCTCGGTGAATCATACAATGTGTAAATGTAATATGATCATTTCCAGCTTTAACAAATGCTGTAAAACCAAGATCTTGTCCGGTCATTGCTGCAGCACCGTCCGTGCACACACCAACACAATTTTTCCAATTTAATCCTTCTTTTTCAAAAAACTCATTTACTTTTTTATATATATCTTTTCCACGAGTATGACCTTCCAGAGGACGACAAAACAGTATATCTTCATGAATGCTTCCCTCATAAATATATCTTACAAAAAGTAACAACTGTGCCATTTTTGAAATGTCTGTCGACTCGTCCAGTTGTATTGCAAACTTTGAGCTGTCTTTAAGCCTCATAAGAAGCTGTTGAAATTGATCATTGCTAATGTCTGAAATTCTTTTGGACACAGTGTCATTTGATAATGGAATTTTACTAATTTCAGCAGCATACTGTTTTCCATGAACAATTTCAGACATTCTTATAGCTGCAGGTAGTAAAAGTTGCTCTCCAATAGTAAAAGGCTTTTTCGTTTTTGCTATCAAATACGAAACTTCATACGATGCCAATAGATATTTATCATTCAAAGTAACATACTTCTCCAAAGTGTTCTTTTCTTTATTTGATGTTTGCAAAAGACGCTCAAAATATTCTATTGGCTTTTTTGATAACGTTGCATGTTTAGTATTCAAATGTCGTTGCAGTTTTGACGGTTTCATGGTTTCTGCAGCCAAAACTTCTTTGCAAATTAAGCACACTGGTTGTTCTTCATTGTTGTGAGAAGAGCATGTGAAACCATACTGCAGATATGATTCGTCATATTTTCTTTTTTTTGTTTTGCTAGAAGTCGGATTTGAAGCACTGCAACTTGGTTGTGACGGCGTGGCAGACTTATTAGTTGGAATTTTAATTAGCCATTTATCCATGATGGTTAAATAATAATAAATAATTAAACAAAATGTAGTTGAACTTTAACGTAATAATTAAAAACACCAACTGAAAATTACACAGTAAATACACACATGTCACTACGAAGACAAAGCTGAATCCAAACTGAAGTACAAACGGAAAAATAACTACACTTGAATCTTTACCAGTGCAATGACAACAAATTACGATCAGATCAACCCCGACGCATGGCGTGTTCAAAGTGTGCAGCGCACGAAGGCACCGTATCACAAAGACGCCGAAAAAGAAGCTTTCATTTAATTTTTTTTATTATTCTTTTATAAAAATAATATGCCGATTCGCCTAGCCTAGCTTTATTATGCTTCCGTATTGTATGTGTAAGCAGTAAGGCGACGTGGCGTCTGGGTACTTATAATCACTAAGTTATCTTGCAAACACTGACGCCGGCGGCCAGACATCAATGTCGAACGTTCAGTTGAAAATCGAGGAGCGCGTTGTATTTATTATTTTAAATTCTACTTCCATATTTTCATTTATAGACCCTACATAACAGTTTTGCATTGCCACTTTTTTCAAAAAATAGTTATAATAAAACTACAATAGTATTTTGTATGATTTTTATTTGTATTTATATTTGTACGTAGTGTGTATACTAATTTTAAAATTTTATTTATAATGATTGAAAAGTATCAGATCTTTGCGACCCCCTTTCAGTAGTCTCGCGACCCCCCTGGGGGTCGCGACCCACAGTTTAAGAAGCCCTGGTTTAGATGATATTATTAGAATAGTTCATGTTCTACTAGTAAAGTATTTTAAAATATATTACTCAGTTCTTTTATTCAATCAATAAGAACACTTCAAAATTTGAGAAATTACTGAATACTTTTAATCGTCCTTTGATTCCGAAGTACTTAAATAATTGTTTATTTAATCGAAAATACGGCAGCTTTAATCCCCTAATGGTATTTTTTTTATTACCCAACGAAAATTCTCTACGGAATTCTAAAATATTTGACGCCAATTAGCTGATGATAGATGATATCCAACTTAATAACATTTAAGACTCTTTTTCGAAAGTATCTAATGCTTCTATATTTAGTTCAGATAAAGAGAAAAATCAATATCGATAGCAATAGATTAGTGAAATATAACATGCAATTAACATTTTAGACTCTTCAAGTTCGTTTTATTCGATACTTTTATCTCGTCAATGCATTGAACCGACTTAATTTGTTTTGCTGAATTTTGTATTAGTTATTTAAGAATTTATTTGTAGATAGAGATAAATGAGACGACTATTTTCTAAGCCTGAGGAATCACCTTTGAGAAATATTTCAATAGACTCAAAGATTATTGATCTCATTTCTTTTAATCAATCTTGTTGGTGCATTGTATCAGTTTAGATATTTTAAATTATTTCTTTCATTCAAAAATATTTTTATTCGAACTTAAATGTTGATAAAAAAATGAGATGACTAATTTTGAAACCAGAATATTAATTTCTGATGAATATTTCAAGAGAGCCATGGTGGCTAAGGGGATAGAACTCTCGCCTCCCAATGATTCCCACGGATTCCGCACCCGGCTCGCACCAACCTTAAAGATAGCGTAAAACATCCTTAGTGGTAGGCGGATCATGGGTTAGAATACCCTTGCCATTTCGTTAACCGTGGGAGATTTTCGTGGAGGGGAATTTCTCCAACTACTTGATCCAGGAGTTCCCTTGTCTTCTGGATTGGGTTTAAAATTATAAGGCAACACAGTTAAACATTGGTAGTTAAAAACTCAAAATTGGGTAGTCTGTTCAATTATGGTTACACAAAAGAAATATTTCAAAAGACACAAATCTCATTGATTACAATTCATCAAAAATGTCTATTTTTTTTTTTTTTTTTTTTCTATAGTCAGTGTACTATATCAATTTATTTTCGATTGATATTTAAAATAACTATTCTAGAACTCAATTACAGATAATAAAAAAAATAAAACGACTAGATTCTAAGCGAAATAAATCGTTTTTGATACACAAGCTTATTGAGTATATTACTTTTGATTAAAGTTAATAAACATTATTTGCATTTGTTCTTCAACTCGTTAATGTACCAAATTAACTTAGATTTTTGAAATTAGTTGATGAATTCTAAGACATTTATTTCAGAATTTAATGTCAGATAAGTAGGGGAAAATGAACGCTATACCCCAATTTGGGGGTTATGCCCGCTCTTACTAATGTGCTATGGAATGAGTGCTTCATCCCAATTCGAATCGATGACCTCTCGTCTATAGGATGAACACTACATCCCACTTCCTGAGTATGGATGAGAGTTCAAGCCCACATAGGGTGGACGTGGCATGGCTATTTACGTAGCATGGTTTGGACTAAACAAATGTATCTTAATATTTTTGGTGTTTATTTCTTTACATTTATGTGTATTTTTGAAAAATTTGTCGATAACTTTTTAACCTGAAACAAGTTTCAAAATAATTCCTAATTTCAAATAATTAAATTTGCAAATTGTTCTCCATTATGTTAACCATACATATGCTCTTAACGTCTCATGGTTTAGACTAAATGAATGCTACTTTAAAAGATTTTAGTATTTATTATTTTACATCTATGAGTATTTTAGAAAAATTTGATACATGCTTTGTAATCTGAAACAAATTTCAAATAAATTTCTCATTGGAAGAAAACTCTTCATCTTAAACGTTTTGTGAGTCTTGAAAATGAGTGCCTTGCTTTCAGTGCTCGAAACGTGTTGACTTTTGCAATTTAAGCACTTTTGAAGCGAATGAAGATTTTACATCGACAGGTATTCTTTATATGTTCAATACTTAAGTATATTCAGTATTCTTTACATATTATTCTCATGAAATTCTAAGCGAGGTGCTAGATTTTGCGAACTTAACATTTGTTTTCCTAAAACTATGTGAGATGATGTATATTTTTAATTATTTTCTCCATACTAATATTACATACTTAAAGTAAAATGACTCTGTATTTTGTCCTCTCAAGATTTTGCTGAGATAAGATCGGGCAATTGTATGAACCCGTACAAGTAACCTTCACTATATTATAATATTCCAAGAGAATAAAACTATTATATCCACGCGTTCTCAAAATTAATTCATAGAAAATGAACTAACAATTCCACAACTCGTTACAATTTTGATGGAAACCATTCCAGAACGTAATTATTCGAATAAACTTGTCCGAACTGATAAATACTTATATTGGTTAAATTACTCAGAATTGCACCTTAGTTACGCCACGAAATAAACTCAAATAACGCTTTTAACTCTTCCTTTTCTAAAGTTCTGAATTCAATTTAATACATTCGTTTAGACTTTTGAGTTCAAATCTGCTCATTGATCACTAATACACCTTCCGCACAATTCGCCTGAAATCTAATGTCTGTAGCTAACCATATAATGAACATATTCATTTGCACAATTTGGTCCTTTTATAGAAAAGACAGCGGTTATAGATAGGGTTATTAAACGAGCTCATTTCCAACTCTTGTCTAATCTTTCGTCCAATTAACCCCCAAAGTTGGGATTTACATGATGGTCGTTAAGGAAAGATTTAATACGATATCCTCGATACCTGAAGTACTTTGTACAACTAAGAATTCTTTTCACAACAATTTAAAAATATTTAATTTATTTTCTTCGTATATACAGGGAAACAGCCGGCAAAGAATTCTGCTAAACAACATTACAAGTTAAAAGAAACATTTTTCAAAGAAAAGAACGAATTCTAAAAAAAACAAAATAAACAACTTTTTAAGAATAAAAAATGCTGTTGCCAGTCATAAAAATTTTAGAAAGTTAACTTATCAAAATAAATCAAAAGGGCAACTAGATCATACAAGAGGAGCTAGATCAAACAGTGCAACTAGATCAAAAATTATGATGCCTGAACGCTTGACGTAACACTCCCACCTTTTGATTAACTATAACATCAAAATATTAATCAAAACAATCAGTCAAGCTTACTATATGCACTACTAACAAATTAGAGTTATGAAAATTAAAGTTACAAGAGTTCTGAAGGAGACTATTCAGTCAAAAAATCTAGTCGGAATCTTTACAGTTCTGCCACTCCTTGTTAAGACTCTTCGAGTTGAGGAATCAGTAACTGAAACGTTTCCTTCAGGAGATTCCGCTATATCATTTGTTTCAGCAGCCTCCACCGGACAAGATATCTCAAGAGGAAAAATTCTTTGAACGGGTCGAACCATCTCTCCGGTAGTGGTTTTAATGCGAGCTACTCTTATGTGCCCATCTTTTCCTACGTAGGTTTCTGTTATTCTTCCCATTGGCCAGATGACCTTTTTACCTTCGGTTTCAATTAGGACGATATCTCCCACCGCTATTCGTTGATTGCCTTTAATTTTGGACGAGCGCATTACTAATTTTCCGAGGTATTCGACCCTAAATCGCTTTCTTAAAGCTTCCCTTAGATTTTGTTGATAACGAAATCTTCTCTTTAGGTTTACTCTGTCTATATTATCCAGGTCTGGAACACCCATCTCTGTTAACTCACCTAAGAACAACGCAGGTGTTAATGGAATCAGGTCATTGGAGTCTTCGGAAACATACGTTAGTGGTCTTGAGTTCACAGTACTTTCACAATCGATAAGAACACTTTGCAGTTCTTCGTAATTCAATGAAGATCTACCTAAAACTTTTCTCAAAAGGGTCTTGATCAGCTTCACCATGATTTCCCAAAAACCTCCCCACCATGGAGCAGCAGGAGGACTGAAGTACCACTGAATTCGATTTATCGAAGATTGTATCTCGATAGCGTTCCAATCTATAGATTTGAATAAGTTGTTGGCTCCCACGAAGTTTGTTCCATTGTCACTATAGATGACCTTTGGTCTTCCCCTTCGGGCTATGAATCTTCGAAGAGCCAAGAAAAAACCATGTGTGGAAAGTGACTGTATCAGTTCTAGATGGATGGCGCGGTACACAGCACATGTGAAGAGGACTACCCACGCTTTCGATTGGTCATTAAGAATTAGGGGGCCACATAGGTCGATTCCACTGATTTCAAAAGGAGACGCATCTCTGACTCTATTTTCTGGTAAGACCACAGGAACAGTTTGGATTGGTCTGGCTTCGTGTCTCTTGCATCTTATACATCGGTTCAGTACCTTTCTAATTGCTTTTTTGCTCTTGATTATCCAAAACCTTTCTCTTAGTTTAGACATCAATACATTTAAACCAGCATGGCACATTTTCAGATGCAAATCCAAAATTATGCAGTCAACAAGGTCATGTTTGCTAGGTAGTAGAATAGGAGCTATAAAATCAGCGTCGTCTTTCCTTTCTGTCAACTTGGTTTTGACGCGTAGTAGGCCTCCCTCATCTTTAAACACAGATATTGTTTTGAGCCTGTTAATGTCTCCTGGGGCAAAAACCATTTGCTGAACTAGTTTTGCTAACCTTGTCTCAGCTATCAGCAATTCAGACACTTTCAGTTCCCCAATTTTTCTCTCTTCTTTCTTGATCTGTGAATTTTTTGTGAACCTCAGCATCCACGCTATCATTCGTAGAATCTTTGAATATTTAGAAAAGTAAGAGAAAATCCATGAAAGATCTACATTAATGTCGCAAGTTGCTACTGTTAAATATTGCCGTTGGTCAGATATTATTTCTTCTCTGTCGAAGTTAGGATTCAATTGAGACCCGTCTTCTATTGTCAATTGGTTGCAAGTGGTCAGAAAACCACCAGACTTTGACCGTTCTTTTACAACTTCCTCGTCATTGTGGACATCAATCTCTGTGGTACTATTCCAAGTTGAGATAGGTTCTTTCAACCAGGCTGGACCCTCCCACCATTTCATAGCTTCCAATGTTTTAGAAGAACATCCTCTGGAAGGAAGGTCTGCCGGGTTCAATTTTCCTGCAACATGGCGCCAGGAGGAGAAGTCGCTCAATTTTCTTATTTCATCTGAACGATTCCTAACAAAAACTGACCAATTTTCTGCTTTGGTTATCCAAGCGAGAACTGTTGTGGAATCGCTCCAAAAATATTGTTTGATGTTCTTCCAGTCGAGAGCTTGTACAACTGATTGTGAGAGTCTAGCTCCCACCAAGGCAGCAGTTAACTCTAGCCTTGGTATGGTCCCTCCTTTGAGTGACGTAATACGAGACTTCGCTGACACAAAACTGATTTTAACGCCATCTTTTTCTTCAATCCTTAAGAAAACCACAGCTGCATAAGCCTCTTTACTGGCATCGCAAAATGTATGTAAGGAACAGTTCTCTAGGTTTTCCGAATTAACTTGAATCCACCTGGGTATCTCAATTTCTTCCAATATTTTCAATTCTGCATACCACTGAAGAAACTCTTTTTTCAGATCTTCTCTAATCTCTTCATCCCAAGCAACACCCATCACCCATGCCTTTTGTAGTATTAACTTTGGGCACAGCATGACTGGAGTGGTAAATCCAATAGGATCGAAAATGCGGTGAGCGATAGACAGAATAGATCGTTTAGTGACTTTTTCCATATTGATTTCTTTTAACCAACTCATATTTACCTTGAGGGTGTCTTCCACTTTATTCCACTTCAAACCTAATACAGTTGATTCTGTGGGCAAGTCTTGGCAATATGAGTTTTCCCAACTTCTCAACTCGAAACTCCCTTTTTTCATCAATTCAATAGATTTTTGCTTAAATTCTTCCATTTCAAGTGGAGTATCTACACTGGTTAAAGAATTGTCGACATAGAAACTCTGCAAGAGCCTTTTCTTGAAATCTTCATCGTTATCTTGGTCATTTTGAATATGATACCTGATGACAGATGCCAAAAGAAAAGGACTACTCGTTACTCCGAAGACAACTCTTGCATGTCGAAATATTTTACACTTTTTGTCCTCCTCATTTTGCCACCATAAGAACCTTAAAAAGTCCCTATCTTCTTTAGCGACACTTAATTGTAAAAACGCTCTTCTCACATCTGAAGAAATACCAATACTTCTTTCTCTAAAACGCAATAAGACATCCGGAATAAGTTCGATTAAGTTAGGGCCGCTGTGTAAACAGTCGTTAAGGGAAGGGTGTCCTTTCATACGGGCAGACGCATCGAATACCGGCCTTATTGGGGTGGTACTGCTTTCTTTTATTACAGCTCTATGTGGCAAGTAATTTCCTGGTAAGTCTGTTTCATTAGAGGGTACTTCTTCGATGATTTTTTCGTCAAGCCAGCTTTTGAAGACCTTTTCATAAACATCATAAATATTTTTTGATTTCAATTGAACTGTGGTCCGCTCTAATCTCCTCTTTGCCAAGTTAAAGTTATTGGGTAAGAAAATATCGTTTTCCTGCCATGGTAAACGGACTTCGTACCTTCCTTGATCATTGACCTTTACCGTCTTAAGAAAATGTTCCTGTGCTTCTAAATCTTTTTCCCTTTTCAATTTCTTCTCGATGGGATCTTTGATTCCTATTAAATCTAATCTCCATAGATCGGCCATCTCAGATTCTTTAACGAAAAGTGATATCACCGACATGGCGATACTTTCGGTACCAGGCTTATGATGAGGTACTTTTCCCATTAAGGTCCATCCAAGATTTGTTTCGGTTGCAACCATGCCATTTGACAAAAACTTTTGCTGTCCAGTCATTAACTTGCCTATCATGTCTGCTCCTATGAGTATTTGTACTTGTTCATAAGTCTGGCTAACATCATTTAAACAAATTTTTAAACTCTTAAGTTCCTTCAGCCATGGACCTCTGTTTACAGGTAATATCTTCTCGCAAATAACATCTTGGCCCAATACCTCCAAATTGCAAGAGAATTTTCCTTTCAGCGATGTAACTCTTATTTCATATTTCTTGTGTTTTCTAACATCAGTAGTTACACCTCCAAAAAGGGAATGAGCCACATTCATTTCTTCTAAAGGAGTATACATCATCTTCTGGGCAACGGTATTAAGGATGTAGGATCTCTGCGATGCTGTATCAATTAGCAGACGAACGTTCATTTCTTTACCATTGGCGACAAGTTTGGCAACCAAAGTTTGCAGGAAAACTTCTGGCGTCTGATTTAAATTCGCCATATTAAGTTCATTTACAGATGTTTCCGTCTGCGTCTTTTCTCCCTCTTTCGAAGCTGATTTTCTCATTTGTTCTAGGTTTTCACACATGAGTGTCACATGTTTTCGACCACAAACCAGGCATTTTACAAAATTCCTGCAGTACTTAGCTACGTGACCGGGAGCCAAACAAGCAAAACACCCTTTTTTACTTCTTACAATTCCCTGCCTTTCAACTAAAGGCTTTTTCTGGGCGGAAAAACATTCGAAACTATTATGTTTGCCTTCACAAAATAAGCAACCTCTTCTTTGTTCTTTTACGTAAGAAGCTGCGTGTAAAACAGCGGCTGTTGATGGTGCTCGAGATTTATTCTTTTCATATTCAACTTTTTTCTTCTTAGCTACCTTGTTATCTTCAACTTTGAGCAGGCCAAACCCATCCATAGCTAAATTAATTCGGGCTTCACCCTCCACTTCTGCCTTTAAAAACACCATCAGTTTGTTTAGCCTTTCTTTGGCTTCTAATTTTGGAGTTAAAGAATTACTCCGATGGTAGGCCTTCAAAAATTCTTCCGGAAAACAGGATTCTACCATCGGGTAGAGAATCGATGCACACTTGTCTGTAGTAACCCCGAGAGTGTCTAATGCTCTTAAATATGTTTCCAGCTTATCATATAAGGAGGTAAGTGGAAAAGATCTATTCACCTGAACATTAATAATTAATTTGAGAAGTTCCCTTACGTATATCTCCACCAAAAGATCCTCGTTTCCAAATCTCGATTTCAGACTATCGATGGCTTTAGTATAATTTGCCCCAGTTGGCGGGAAACTTTCTACAATCTCTCTTGCTCTGGAACCCATCACAGTAGCTTGTATCAGATACTGAAATTTATCTTCAAGGGCAATATCCGCATCCTTATCTATGTGCTGAAATTGGCTCCAAAACGGAAGCCATTCCTTGACATCGTCGCCAAACTGCCTAAATTCCAGCTTTGGCAACGTAAACTTTCGCCTAGCATTAACAGCTTCGGCATTAATTGAACTTGAATTGGCGGCATTTTGAATTGTCGATTCTCGATTTTGCGCCTGTAATCTGGCCATTTCCAATTCATGAGCCATTCGGGCTTTTTCCAATTCTATGGCTTCTTTTTCTTTTTCTTGAAGTATAGCCATTTGGGCCTTTTCCAATTCTTCTTGTTTCTTTCTCTCTTTAACAGTATCTTCTAATACCTGTTTTACGAATTCTGGATCCTTTTTATATTCATCGCTAGCCAAAATCAAGTCTTTTAATTTTGCTAAAGTAGATCCAACCGGTACTGTCTCTCCAATTTCTTCTAGAACCACTAACAAATCTGCTTTCTTAAATCCGCTTTTGAAGAAGCTTGCCATTTCTTTTTTATCTGCTGTGGTCCCTGTTCGGGCGCCAAATGAAGTACTTTGTACAACTAAGAATTCTTTTCACAACAATTTAAAAATATTTAATTTATTTTCTTCGTATATACAGGGAAACAGCCGGCAAAGAATTCTGCTAAACAACATTACAAGTTAAAAGAAACATTTTTCAAAGAAAAGAACGAATTCTAAAAAAAACAAAATAAACAACTTTTTAAGAATAAAAAATGCTGTTGCCAGTCATAAAAATTTTAGAAAGTTAACTTATCAAAATAAATCAAAAGGGCAACTAGATCATACAAGAGGAGCTAGATCAAACAGTGCAACTAGATCAAAAATTATGATGCCTGAACGCTTGACGTAACAATACCTGTTGACAAATAATGGATAGTTTTCCTCGTTTCCTGGCTATTTATTTCACAAAGCTTTGCTCCGTTCTAATTAAATTTGCTTCCTGTTAAGTTTTATTGGACTTTTTTTACATTTATATCTATCTATCTCTGGACATTAAGTTGCTGCTTTCATAAAATTGCATCCAAAAACTTTCTCTCCAAGTTATTACTCTTAAAAACTACACTGTTAGAAATTTCTCAGAAAAAATGGTTAAAGAAAGATTTATTGAATGGTTATTTTACCATATTTATTCAAAAAAGTCAAATAACCATAAATAAAATGGTAATCAAACTGTTAAGTTTGAGATAAACTGTTTATTAACTGCTTTCACCTAATACGGTTAAAAAACCAGAATTTTATCGCACCAACTAGAACCACCTAATGAAGGTACTTAGCTCTTTGCAACCACGTACATTTCATAGCCGAGCGGGCTTATCTGTCAATCTCATGATAGGCGGACCTGGAGTTCGAGTCCTAGTGTTGCCACCACAATATTTCCCCCATTCCCTTCAACACATGAATAATTTCCAGAAACCGGCACTCTCCAATGCCCATTACCTTATGAAAAGCCGAACTTCTATGTCTAGTTAAATAATTAATTTTTTGTTTACGTTTTTGAAAAATGGAAGTTGTAAATGGTTAAAAAACCGTATAGTTTTGTATTCATGGTTTTATATCCATACTTTCTGTAAATGGTTTCAGAACCATAAAGGAAAAAAATGTTCTTTTCCGTAAAATCGGATGGACAGGCAGCTGCCAGTTATTCAACCATAATTTTAAAATGAAAATTTTAACAGTGTACTCATTCTTCCACATCCTAGAGTTTAACAGGGTTTTACTTTTACTATAGTATGGGGCTACGGGGCCAGTTTCCTGAGCATAGCCCCTAAAAATACCTGTTATAAATATTGTTATTATTTCTGTTTTGTCTGTTAGTTCCTTTTCTACTTATTAATCAATATTCGATATGCATAGTAGTGCGTTTTTTACATCCTTATTAATTTGATTTATTACTGCAAGGAACAAAATTTTCCAGGTTTCTATGGCTGTGTCATATTTTTATGAATAATATCATAGGAATTCGATGCTCTTACTTCATTTCAAAAATAATTACAATTAGAATTCTATGTTCTTACCTAATTTCAAAAACATAATATAATAAAAATTCGAAAAATTACCTAATTTAACAAAATAATGTAATAAGAATTCGATGTTCTCACCTAATTTCAAAATATAATAAAATAAGAGATCGATGTTCTCACCTAATTTCAAAAATCATAATATAATAAAAATTTGAAAAATTACCTAATTTAACAAAATAATGTAATTAGAATTCGATGTTCTTACCTAATTTCAAAATATAATAAAATAAGAGATCGATGTTCTTACCTAATTTCAAAAACATAATATTCGATAAAAGTTCGAAAAATTACCTAATTTAGCAAAATAATGTAATAAGAATTCGATGTTCTTACCTAATTTCAAAATATAATAAAATAAGAGATCGATGTTCTTACCTAATTTCAAAAACATAATATAATAAAAATTCGAAAAATTACCTAATTTAACAAAATAATGTAATAAGAATTCGATGTTCTTACCTAATTTCAAAATATAATAAAATAATAGATCGATGTTCTTACCTAATTTTTAAAAATATAATATTAGTATGCATTTTATGGAAGATTCATAATTAGCTAGAAAAAGGGGTACTATTTTAAACATTTAAGGAGGTTTTGCTAACATTTTGGAACTTCTCTAAAAAGTGTGTGTTTTTTAATGATTTTAAAAATTTAAAACGGTATATTTTAAAAGGAACTAAACCGACGTTCAAACCCTGAGCCCAATTTCACCGTATTCCAGCCCTAATGTCGAGGTATATTTAAGTGATATTTTAACCTTACATGAAGTTAACTTTATATGAATCAAAATGCAGTTTCCAAAATGAGTTGCAAACTTTATAATTGGGCATGGCTAGTATTTTCTGTTTTATCTGATTGAGAATTTCAATTGTTTCGGAAGTAACATATTAATTTTTAAATTATGTTAAATATTCGTCAAAAGTTATGATTCGATAATGTTATTTATTTATTTAATTAATTTATATTGTTATTATATTGCGTTTTAATCACTGAGCTTGGTGACTCGGTTAGATTTCAGCCAATTTAAAATGCTGACTAATTATAATAATACCATCTTGTTGTATCTTTTTCACATTTGCAACTTTTTCAATATTTCTCATTTGGTGTCTGGAAGAGAATTTGTTTCGATTCTTTCCTTTTATTGTTGTAAAAGTTAGAGTAAAATAAGAATAGTTTTAACATTTCTACTTTGATGAAAAAAAGAGGAAATAACTTTCGATATTTCTCTATAGGCTGACTGAAAAAGAAATAGTTTTCTGTATTTCGTCTATGTTGCCTGTAGGCGAAATAATTTTTTATATTTCTCTTATTCTATCTGATAAAGAAATTGAAAAGAAAAAAGTGGATGCCGAAATTTCTCCTTTTCTGTCTGAAGAACACATAATAAAATTAAATAAGCTTTCAATATTTCTCCTTTAGTGTCTGAAGCAGAATAAATTTTGATACCTCTCCATAGCTGACTGAAGGAGAAATAGTTTCCTATATTTCGTCCAAGTTGTCTAAGGGCGAAATATTTTTATACATTTCTCTTTTTCTATCTAATAAAGAAGTGGAAAAGAAAAAAAAATGGATGTCGAAATTTCTCCTTTTCTATCTGAAGAACACATAATAAAATTAAATTAGCTTTCAATATTTCTCCCTTAGTGTCTGAAGCAGAATAAATTTTTGATACCTCTCCTTTGCTGACTGAAGGAGAAATAGTTTCCTATATTTCGTCCATGTTGTCTAAAGGGCGAAATATTTTTATATATTTCTCTTTTTCTATCTGATAAAGAAGTGGAAAAGAAAAAAAAATGGATGTCGAAATTTCTCCTTTTCTGTCTGAAGGACACATAGTAAAATAAAATTAGCTTTCAAAATTTATCCTTTAGTATCTATAATAAATTTTGATATTTGTCTTTAGCTGACTGAAGAATAAATATTTTCTTATATTTCGATTTTAATGTCTAAAAGAGAGATACTTTTTTTCTGTATTTCCCATTTTCTGTCTGAATGAGAAATAAAAAAGAAAAAAATTTTCTTGATATTAAAAGAGAAGAAATTTTTGATTTTTCTCTTTTTCTGCAGAAAATCTGGTAAAGGGAAAGAGTTTTCAATATTTCTTGGTTAGTATCTGCTAATTGAAATGTTTTCAATATAGTAGTTTTTTTTTTTTTTTTTTTTTTTTTTTGGAAAAGGAAGAATAATTTTGTTATTTAACACAAACAAAAAGTATCTGTATTTAGAATAAAATTAAAATTACAAGAAAACTGATTAAAGGTGCGTGAAAGGGCTTTCGACAAGCAATATTTTCTGACCAGTGGTCATATTCAGGTTTCGTTGCACCACCGTTTTAATCTATAAGCCTGACTTTTTTTTTCTCTTGCGCAAAAATATTTTATTCTTATTTTTTGTGTTTCATTTTGTACAAATATGTTATTAGCTTTGGATGCTTCATTTAAGCATGCAAAAAATATTTGTGAACATAAATAATAACTTTTTTTAAAAGAAAACAAAATTAACAAATTAAATCATACAATAAAAAAAAAGTATGTTCAAAGCTAATAGAATGTGATAAAATTTACCGTGTTTCTGACTCTATGGGAACACCACTAAATGAATGGTTAAAATACTGTATATTTTGGTTTTATTACTCAGAATAATGGTTTCTTTTTACCAGAAATTCCATAACCATACAATATTGCAATTTTTAATCATAATCAATTTAATGTAATTTTTATCAGAATTTTTTATAATCATTTTTTAACTTATTTAAACATTTCGAGATTTTGCAATATAAAAAAAAATTGTCTGTACCATTTTTCTAAAGAAATCAGATAACCTTTGGTAAAATAATTGCTTCAGTGTAGAAATAAAAGTTATATTCAAACCAGTTCGATAATTGAATGAATCAATCGATGCTAATCTTATTAATTATGCATTCTAATCTTAGCAGATTTAATTCCTTTAGTAAGATATAAAGAGTCAACTTTATTCATTATATGTATTGTTATGTCAGCGAAAATTACTTGTGATTTATTTTTAATGTATTTATATTCCTTAATGTCTTAAAAATAGGCAATATTTTTCTTTCTGTACTTGATATACTTGTAATACTTGACAAACTATGCTTATACTTTTCTGAGTGTCATAAAAATAGGCGGAAGATAAAAACCTTTCAGCTAAGAATGCTTTCAATAGATAATGACTTTTAGATTACTGATGTTAACGATAAGGATTTCCACCTGCTTACTTTTTGACAATACTAAAAGCATAATAATTCAAGTAACACGACTTCTCAATTTGAAAGAAGTTAGTAGAAAATGTTCTTGAAATTTCCGATAAAAGAAAATATGCTGAATGAGAAAAAAAATTGATGAGTATGAAGTATTTTTGTATGCATACTATTTGTAAAAATAGCATGTGTTAAAAAAAACTGTTACAATTTGTTCAACTATTCCAAATTCTGAGTTTTTATTATAAAACTGGTGTTCTTACTTTGAAATGAAGCGTATCTCACATACCTACACGGAGAAAAAATTACCGTTCAGTATGATGAGGCCATTTCTGGAGAAAAGAAAATCTGCAATTCTGGTTAATTATACTAAAATACACTGTCTTTAAACCATGTATTTGGTAATTTTATAAGGCAAAAATTTACCGGAAATTCCGGTTATCAAAATTATAGTTGTTATTATCACACATTTACTAAAATACGAAACTGGAGAGTAAAATTAAACAAAAAATGGCTTTAATACCTGTCTCTATGGTATTTTGATAAATTTAAAAAATTTTCCCTTAGTTACCAAATTTAATCACATTTTATAAAACCATATTTTATTGTTTATTTTACCAAAATCATAAGCGAAACGCTTCAGTAATTAAAGGAGCTTTTTGGCGTATGGCTATGGTTTTGGCGTAGTACTCAAAGTGTTCATTCTTATGAATCGAAATTAATATAAGTATATAATATATTATATAATATATAATATAAGTATATAATATATTGATTTATATTTGACGATTACTTCTATAAAAGTATTCTTATCTAACTAAGCATGTTAACATGTTTCATTCATAGATTTTAAAAAGTCATCAAATGCAGCGATATAAAACTCCCTTTGTCAAAACTAAAACTAATTAAACTCAGTGGCGCGACAGCCCAAGGAGGGCTAAGGCCTACTGTGCCCATCTCAGTTTTCTTGACCTTGGGCTCTGGGGTGCAGGGGCAGATGTTCCAGTGGTCAACCAAACGCGAGACCCCCAGTGTTTAGTTCCCAAGCATGCTTGGTACTCATTTATCGACCCACTGAAGGGATGAAAGGCTGAGTCAACCTTGGATCGAGGATCAACCTGAGGATTGGACCCTGGACCAGTGGCACGGGAGCGTGAAGCGCTACCTTTCAGCCACCGGGCGTCCTCTGACAAAACAACAAACAAAAGTTTTACAAACACGACTGTCGTAACCTTAATAATAATTCAAAAGTATCTTTGCCACAAGTATAGTTGAAAATAACTATAAGCCAAATACAATATTTTTCAAAACTGGCTTTCCGCTATTTTACCATTTTGCAAGTTTTTCAAACCTAACATAGATGTCAGTGGTTAAATATGGACTAAATTTAAGCAAACAGTCATTTATAACTATAATTATAAGTCAGTTATAAGAGACTCAGAACAGTTATAAAACTGCATTACTTCATATGAAGTCAGAGCCACAGAACATTTATTTTGTTTACCTTCTTTATTTTGTTTTGTTTGCCTCACGAATGAGTAGTGCTGCCATCTATCCTTAAAGTTCTGAACCAAAACATACCTTCGCCCTCGTGGTGCTCTCTTGTCAGACAAAAGACTCACATTCCTGTTTCATTTTGCCAAACCAATGAATGGCAAGCTTGGTTTGTCCAAGTGCCATTAGAATAAACACCTTCGTTTGTTGTTGATGTAACTCTTGTTTTTCTATCTAGATTTTACGCCTTATTCGTTTATTTCTTCATCGAAATCAGTGGTTATATGACAGATCTCAGCGTCTTCATCTTATACGGAAATAATAACTGGCGTGACATCATTTTCTATTCAATTTTCAAAAAATCTGTTGTCGCATGAAGTAGCACGCTTTTGTGAATTATATGCTATTTTCATAATTTTTAAATTATTTAAATAGTTATAAACCAAAGATTCATGATGCTTCTGGGGTGATACAAATTTGCGAAATATGAGAAAATATTCAATAGTTTTGATAATTTTCAGCTAAGAGGGAAAAAATTCTACAAATTGGGTACTTGTACTTCAAGAAGACGATGATCACGGATGCTCACACATTTGACCAATGACGTCAGTGCCTGGTTTTTGTTAATAAGCAAAATGGCGTGTTAAAGTTGAGCCTGATAAAGTAACGTTTTTCCACATAAGTTAGAATGTTAATGAACTTTAAGTTAATTAAATACAACGCCGTATCGATATCGCATTTATTGAAATATAGTTCTTTTTCATTTGCGTCTCTTACTTTACTTAGATTTACTTACTTATTATTTATTTATGTATTTAATTGTAACCGTGATATATTTTTTGTTTCGTGTGCCTGGCAACTTCGATACAAAATGGTTATTTTAACATATTTAATGAAAAGAGTCAAATAACCATAAATAAAATGGTAATCAAACTGTTAAGATTGAGAAAAACTGTTTATTAACTGTTTACACCTAATGCGGTTTAACACTGAGAATTTGATCGCACCTACTAGAACCACCTAATGAAGCTACTTAGTTTTTTGCAACTGCTTACATATCATAGCCGAGCGGGCTTATCTGACTATCGCATGACCAACAGAACTGGAGATCGAGTCCTAATGTTTACGCCACAATATCTCAGCCATTCCCTTCAACATTTGAAGAATTTCCAGCGTCTGGCACTCTCCAATGCCATTTAATATATTTTCTTTATGTTTTTGAAAAATGCTAGTTGTAAATGGTTAAAAAACCATGTAGTTCTGTATTCATGGTTTTATAACCATACTTTAAAACATAAAAGAAAAAAATGTTCTTGGCCGTATACTTTACGGCTAATCAGATGGACAGACAGCTGCCAGTTATTTCACCATAATTTTGAACTGAAAATTTTAACAGTGCATATTTACCATTACATTTAACGGAACAAAAAAAAACTGTCACACTCTAATTTTTGCAGTAATATTTACTGTGAAATCACCGAATCACAGAAAGAACTATAACTGTAAAAAATTTCGATGTAAAATTTAATAATAAAAATGACTTTTACGATTAAATAGATTTCACAACTGATGCACTCAGGGTGGCAGTAATTTTTACCGTAATTTTGCACAGTGTATGCATTTACTATAATTTCGCCTCAATTGTGAGGCACTTAAACTACGATTTCATTTTTCGTTACGAAAACCTTCAAAAACACAGTTAATGTTATCTCGTCATCTCAAATTTCATAATGGGTCAAATCCAACAAATTATCCCCAAATAATTATTTTAATTTTAACTTTCACGCATTTCATAGTTTTTCCAATACATTATCAATCTATATTAAAAAATTGAAAGCAACCCCTCCCGCTGTTCTTTTATTTTGCAACTTGTGCGCTCGAATTGTAATAATTTAAAACTTGAATTCCCAGAGGTGTAGAAAAAATATGCTGGAATTACGTTCTAACAAAACAAAATATATTTGGTCATTAGTTCGAGAATTAATAACTGTTAAACATAGTAAAATTAACATGCTTTTTCTCAAAATTTCACTTTTTCAAAAGTTATTACAATTTGAAATGCTTTCTTTGTTAATTTTTTGTAATTTTCTATTAGCTTATAATAATGACCACTCATCTTTTAATTTAAGAAAATATATTTATCTGTCTCGAAGTCTTCATTCTATAAGCTTGCACTTGACTTAATTTCAAATTTAACTGATAAAGAGTGATAAATTAGTTTTTAACAGACATAAATTTCAACATTTGTATTAAAATTTGTACAATATATTTAAAAATAACTTAAGAGAGAAAAAATCCTTCTCCAGTTTGAACTGTTATAATAATATAAGGTATTCATTACGTATCGTAAACGAGTATAATTACTTCTAAAATATTTTTCTACTGTACGAGTAAAACACCGTCTATATTTCTCAGTTTAATTTTATTACAGTTGAGTATTTTTCAACAGTTACAGGTACAGTTGATTATTTTTCAACAGTTACAGGTACAGTTGATTATTTTTCAACAGTTACAGGTACAGTTGATTATTTTTCAAATCCAAATAATCGTCAATTTCGTCATGATTAGCATTTTAACAAAATGTTCTTACAGAAAATAATAATATACATTTTATTAGCAAAATATCAATTATCTATAATTAATATTAATTATATATTAATTAAAAGCAAAATATTAATTATATATTAATTATATTAATTATAAATTTTATTAAAAAAATATTTTCTAATATTGACGATTAAGAAAGAAACATTTTTAATATAAAAGAAATCACGGCGGTTGGTTAATCGAAACGAGCAGTAGTTCACGCAACTCCTAATTATTTTAAAATAATTAAAATCCAATTCATTATTCTATTTTTAAATTTTTCTCGTTACCAAAATTTAACAGCGAAAGTAAATAAGGAAATACATTTCAATTTAATTCAAAGTTATAGTTTAAATATTTTAAAACTTATTATTCATATAATAGATTTTAAATAAGTCTCATTATCATGTTCTACAACTATATTTGCATAATAGAATTTTTTCAACACAAATCCTCTTGTTAAGACATTTCGAAGGGAAATAAATATACCAAAATTTTCTAGCTTTGTTATTTGTTTTCTTTTTGGTATCTGTTTTACGATCGTTTGGCGGGGATTAATTTAATCTGGCATCTCTCCAACCCAATTGCGAAACAGAAGATTCATTTGCCTATCTTAACTATTTTTAGTCTTCTTTTTTAACTGTTTATTTTTAATGAAAGAAAAACTACACCGTTATTTAAAATATTATAGTAGCAATTTAGAGAGATTATGTTGTTTTGCACTTTATATGTCTTAAAAATGAAATACTACATTTAATTCGAAAAAGATTTAATACTTCATTTTTAAGTCTGAAGATTCTTTCCACTGATTTGCATATAATTTTTTAAATTATCTTTATAATTCCAGAGAAATTGTTTTAGAGTTATTTTTTAATAGTTTATAATGCTAGAATAAATTATTCAATAAATTTAATATAGCAAAATGCTACATTAAAAGTATTCGTTTTACATTGAAGTGATTTTAATTAATAATAATTAATTAATATAAATTAATATTAATTATCATAGTTTAAGACCATAATCTTTCATTGCAGAATAACAGGAAATTAGAAAGCTGCAGTAAATACATAAATATTTGTTTTTATAATCTTTTCTTTGTTTGAAACTATATTTACAACAGCTAAAATATTAACTTAGTTTAACTAAAATTTGTATAATTCAGTTATTTATAAATGCGTGTAAGACTGAGGGTTTATTGTGTAGTATGGTTAAATTTTATCAAAATAAAAAAAAATTTAAAAATATTAAGTTTATTTTTTAATTTTTTTCAAATTTACTGCACATTACATAAAAAAATTGCTTCAAAATCAGTATTTAGTATTACATTAATTGCAGCTAAAATTACGTAAAATTAAAAATCATGAAATTAAACATGAAAATCAATAGAATATGCCTCATGTCATGTACACATTGTAAGAAATTTAAGGAAGTTGGATAAAGAACAAAAAAGTTATTAAATCTAAAAATATTAAAAATTCTATTTCTAAAAACATAACATTTGAAGACAAAAACAAAAAAAAAAATCATGTTGCATACATGGTTTTCCAAAAATCACTAAAGTCATAAAAAAATCATACTGAGAAAAAAAGGTCAAAACTTCCAGAAAATGGGAAAACTTAGCTTTTTTTAGCTCTATAGATTAGTCATACCGTTTAGTCTAGACTAGACTATTAGTCTATAGTTCCCACTCCAGAAAGGTTGGTAAATTCTACCGATGCGCTTTGGTAAAATTAACAATGAAGTGTGGTAAATTATGTATGTAAGCAATGTTTATAGGTAAATGGTTACAAGTAAATGCTTATAACTAATGGTAAAAACTATTTATTGACTTAAATTTACTTTTCAGTTCGTTTTCTTTTATTTTTTCTAAATTGTATGGTAATAAGAACTATATTAATTAAAACCAGAATTTCCGGTAAACCACTATACCATATGAACTGAAATGGTTTAAATACTATATATTTTGGTTCTTTAGCAGAACTATGGTTTTCTAATTTCCCAGAAATCTCATAAATACACTATGGTTTATCAGTTAAAAAAATTTCCCCGTGCATATTTCAAGAAAAAAAACTTTATTAAACTTTAAAAAAAATCGATTTATTGAGTATATTACAGAGTTTTGAAACACGTTACACTGTGTACTCAGTTAATTTGGTTCACTTATCCATCGTGGTTTCTAAAACCATCAACCGATGTTTAGCGCATTATTACTGACAGAAAAAAGTTAATTTTTTAAATGATAATTTGCTTTATAGGTATGATTAGTATTCCAAATTCTTTTAAGGGAATAAAACTAGGATTTTTTTTAAGTAAATAAAACTATGTAAAAAGTTTTAAAAAATACAGGATTTTCTATAAAAACTGCCCATGATATATATTTTTAGAATTCATATAAAAAATTAACATCAAAAAATTAGACATGGAAGTCGCAAATTATAATTTAACCGAAGGAAAAATTAAAACGTTCTCGATATTTGACAAACTACAGTAGAGAAAGGTTGGTGTAATAGACAGGAAAACCTATTACATTTAAGGTCAAAACTTGAAGGCAAAACTTTATGCTCCTCTCTGTTTTCTCCAGCAAACAAACATGTCTTCTTGTTTAATACACCCGCCTTCCTGCACCTTGATTTCTCAAATTTTGATAGCGTTTTTACTTTTTCTTCCATTAAATATTAATTTTCTCCTCCTAATTTGTATTTTCCCCCTTTTAAGTGAAGTTTTTTCACATACATAATTCCGTTACAATAATTCTGAGTATTGTAACACATTTAAACAAATCTTTTGCCTGGTATCAATTTGGTTGATCTATCCAACAATTTTCTAAATTTTTTTTTTAACAAAAAAAATTACAGTTTAAATAATTGAAGACATTTTAGAACGAATAGCACTCTGATTTCATAGTGAATAAATTTATATAACTGCCTTTGTATAACCTCGAAACATGTAAAACATTTTTTTACAAAACTGTTTTTGTGAATCTTGATCCACCTTTCAAATCTTTTCATTTATCCAAGCAATGTCTTGAAAAACGCCTTATAACACTGTTATAACAATCTGGGAAAGTGATCAAAAAGAGAACTACATAGTTCTACAAAGATTGCCTACTTTGTAGAAATGAAGAGTATTTTTGATTTTTAGTTGGAAAAAAAGTTCTTTTCAATTTCATGAATTGGAAGGCGCATTTTTCAAATTCATCTAATATTAAAACCAATCCTTGCTCGACGTCTTAACGGTCCTTTTCGCTGTGATTTCCACAGAGACGTAAAAATTCCTGATTTTGAGGAACAAGTCTCCTGTCTTGAAATAAGATATGAAAGTCCATCGTAATATTTGAAATCAATGAACGATTCTCTTCAAGAGCGTTCGGAATTTCATTCATTTGGAGGCGACTATCCGTTTAATTTTTCAGCACCTAGGTGTTTGATTTCATCTACTAGAAAATTTGAGAAATGAAATTAAAGTTTCATCATGGCAACTTCGCTTTAGATGAATGTGATTGCTATCTTTTATTTTGTAGCCTACTTTATGCACGGAGAAAAATATTCTGGTTAAATAAAGCAAAATGTACAGTATTTTAACCATTTATTTAGTAATATTTCCGTTCATATGGTAACTGTTTACCAGAAATTTCGGTTTACAGAATTCTAGTTTACTTTGAGAAACTTTTAGTGAAAAACACAAAACTGATAAGGAAATTAAACTGAATGAATTGCTTTTTTTGCCGTACTCTGAGGTATCATGATAAAATTACCAAATTTTACCACATTTATAAAAATTTTATGACATATTACAAAAACCTTGTTTTATTGTTAATATTACCAAAATTTTTACCAAAGCACTTCATTAAAAATTACTCAGCTTTTGGGATTTTCTATAGAGCTGAAACACGGTGAATTTTACTATATGACGGTTATTTTGACCATACTTTTTCCTTAATGCAGGTTAAGTGTTTAAGTTCCTTCTTCTAAACTCTTTTAAAAGTATGCATTCATAGAAATTTTTTTATAAAAATCTTTTAAGTTGGAATCAGAAAATAATTGGAAATAATTTAGAGAATTTAATATGAGTATAATTTTGGTTTTTAAAAGCTTAATGAGTTTTAATAGTAGAAGTGACTTTGCTCGGCATTTTTGGAAGGCTCAGCTTTCACAGTCTAGTTGCAATAAAAGACCATTTCGCAGTTTATTTTATTTTAAAACCATCGTTGAACAGCAAACTCAATATTGGGTTTACGACTACTAATGTTCAACTTCGTTGCCTTGTAACTTTCAACCCAATTCAGAAGACAAGGGAACTCCTGGGTCTAGTTTTGGGTGAAATTTACCTTCGTCTAAAACTTTTGGGTGGAGCTAACCCGCATTTGCATTACATGTGAAGGAAAAACACGAAAACCGTCCATGGTTAGCCTGATAGCAAAGGGACTCTAACCAATTATCTGTCTATCACAGAGGATATCTTACGTCAACACTGTCGTCGGTACAAGCTGGAGGCGGAATTCATATCAACCAACCTCCGCGGAGATTCGAACCCAGTTCACCGCATTGGTAGGCGAATGCTCTATCCACCGAGCCATCACGGCTTGTTACGCAGTTTATTAATATTTTTAAACAATGATGATTACATCAATGCTGATGATGTTTTAAAGCCAAGTACTCGTTAGTAGGGAACTGAAAAGTTCGTCACAAAAGTGGTAAGAGCGCTTGTGAGTATAGTTCTAGTAAAAAGGTAGAAGGCTTGAAATACAAGCATGTACTAGGGCTGGAAACTCATTAAAGAACCTTGAACTTATCAAACCTATCCAAAAATCAAATGATGAAACATTGAATACATTATGTGTTTTAAAAACTAATTAAATTAAACGAAACAAAATTTTGCGTAATTAAATAATTAACGTTGGAAAAATAAATTTTCTAATTTTTAAAAAAAAAATTAACAGGCAGAAATTCATAAAGTTAATTATAATTTTATATATATGTATAACTGAATTTTTGTACTAACAGGATTTAGTGATCATCCGGATTCCGCGAACATTATTCTGTTTGCCGAGATTCTCATTAAATTCTGGATTTATTGCTTTATAATTTCTAAATAGCTTCTTTGCCAATAATCGAGATAAAAGAGATATTATTAGTGCTTAATGCTGAACATACACTGAGAAAAAATCACAGTCTAAACTACCAGAATATGGTAAAATTTACCGTCTTTCTTATCTCTGTGGAAACACTTAAAAACTTGGCAATTTTTACCAAAGCGCTTTGGTTGTGACTTTGGTAATATTAGCGTTTATTAAGCGGACCCATTCATTCATCCTCAGATCCTTATTTTGTCCTGAACCAGAAAACGATCAATCTCCAATCCCGTACCCACAGGGGTGTAATTTATTATGGGAATAGGAAGGGCTTTGTGACCCGACAGATTTAACGTGCACCAGGCACCATTTACTGCAGGGAGTCTTCGGCCGGCTGGATTCAAACTGAGTGTATTTGAACTGAGTGTTCATACAATTTGCTGCAATGTTTTTCAAATACTTAATTTGGTAAAATAAACAATAATTTCAATTAGAATAATTGAAATATTAAATTACTGAAACATTACATTTTAATTACAATTGACTCTATTTAATTTATGTAACAGAACAACTGCATTTAAATACCATGGCAGAAAGAAATAAGTAGACTTGTACTGAATATTTTTTTCAATTTATTGCAATACCATTTAAACAATTAAATTGAATAAAAATATACCAATAAAACCAACAAACTAACTGAAACATTCAATGATTTAAAGTATTTTACGCATTATAATAATTCTGTTTGATTTAAATAGCTGAACATCTGAGTTTAAATTGCAACAAACTGTAAGAATATTTGAAATGAGTCTTCTTGCATTTTGTTGCAATGCCATTTAAACACTTAAAATTGGTAAAAAAAAAATAATAATTAATTTCAACAAAACTAACTGAAACAATGAATTACTTATATTTTGCACATTAGAGCAATTAATTGTGTTTTATTTAAGTAACAGAACACCTATATTTCAGGCTTTCAA
Source organism: Parasteatoda lunata (assembly GCA_949128135.1). Taxonomy (NCBI): domain Eukaryota; kingdom Metazoa; phylum Arthropoda; class Arachnida; order Araneae; family Theridiidae; genus Parasteatoda; species Parasteatoda lunata. The sequence goes on from OX421973.1 coordinate 87,347,013, forward strand.
CAATCTATCAGAAGTCTCATTATGAGTCTTTTCACAATTTGTTGCATTTAAAGCACTTAATTAGATTTTTTTTTTTTTTAATCCCAAAAGGTAATAATTCTAATATAATGTAACTAAAACAACAAATTAAATATATTTTACACGTTACAGTAATTAATTCCGTTTAATTTAAGTACAGAATATGACATTACATTTTTAAATTAAAAAAAAAAAAAACCTTTTTCACATAAAAAAAGTTCAAATTATGTAGATTCTAATTTTGTTCTTTTAAAACACAAATTCAATTTCAAGAATGCAATCTCGAACTCAAAATAAGAATAAGGAAAGTCTGCAATTTTTTTTTTTTTTTTTCAAATAAAAGTACAACAAAGAGAAAAATAACTGAAAATAAATGCTTCATACTTTAGCAATTTTCACTTTAAAAGAAAACTCAAGTTAAACATAAAAAGAAAGCGGTATTAAGAAAACTAAACATAAAAGAATATAGTTTCAAGATACTGCCTTTGGAATGAAGTTTAAATTTTTTATCATCGCAGAAAAATCAGTTTTCTGAAGAGAAAAATCCGACAATTTTTGAGGAAGGAAGTAAAACTTGCATTGGAAGCATTTTCTGCAGAAGATATGCCATTTTTATAAGTTCATCATTCAGTGTATACTTGAAAAGTAGAAAGCGTCTGACCCTAATCTGAAGATGGTTAGAGGGGATGAAAATAAAAGGATGCGAAATGTGTCCAAAAACACTGCGTGGAGGGTTACTTGGACGACCCGAAATACTTTATCTTCTTGCAACAGGATTTGTTCGAAATTTGTTTGATCGTTGTTTCTCAGTATCTGACACCAGCAAGATAAAGCACTGGCGCACTTCAGCCGCAATGTCACGAATTACTTAGACGTTACTTATCGGCACTTGTAGATTGATTGAGGTTGACCAGTTTCCTGGCCACCATGATTGGCAGATCTGTCCTGCTTTTATTTTTGTTTTTGTGGATTGTTTGAAAAGCATCATCCAGTGGACTTCGACGTCAATATCGTTGCCAAATTGACTGTTACAGAAGGAAATGTGCAGGGCACAGTTGGTGCTTTTTCTAATGTATGTCGCTCTAGTATGCAAAGATACTATAGCTGCAGCGATGTTGTTTTGTAATTGTTAGCCACTCTTTTAACAATTTGTTACGACAGAGCCGTGGTGGCTCAGAGGATAGAGCTCTCGCCTCCCAATGAGGTGATCCGGGTTAGATCCCAGCGATAGCTGGTCGTTTCGAATTCACACCGATCACAGTACTGACGTAAAATATCCTCAGTGGTAGAAGAATCAAGGGTTAGAGTTTCCTTGTTGTCAGGCTAATCACAGAAGGTTTTCGTGGTTTCCCTCTCCATACAACGCAAATGCGGGTTTGCCTCAAAAAGTCCTCCACGAAACTTGATCTAGGAGTTCCCTTGTCTTCTGGATTGGGTTCAAAATTACAAGGCTACGGAGTTGAGCATCAGTAGCCGTAAACCTTTAAAGGCGACGGTTATAAAAATGTGTCAAGACAGGGAGATTTTATAAAGAGCTTGATACCTTTGTTTGAGCTTTTTTTTTTCTCTTATCTATTCAATTTCTTTACTTGCCAGGCATTGTTTCCGGGTATAAGTTGTACTGCTATTTGTTTTATATCCATTCCCTCTAACCCGTTTTAAATTTTGCAATTTAATATGCAATTTATTTCATATGCAATTTAATGAATATGCAATTTAATTCATAAGAAAATCTGAAAGGGAAAATATAATGTTATTGGTAGGGGAAACTGCATGAAAAGATGCAATGTAATTGATAGGAAAATACAGAGAACATACAATGTAATTGATGGGAAAATATATGGCAAAAAAATATAATGTAATTGGTAAAGGTAATGTAATGTAATTGAAAGGGATATCGGAACGGGAAAATTTATTGTAATTGGATATCAGCAAGTGACGTCCTCGTGGGGAAATCGAAGCATTTATTGTTTTGGTAGCCAATCAGGATCGACACAAACGCGTGACGTCACTTACCAATATCCAATAAAATCTGATTTAAAATTGTTAGGCATAATCACTTCACCTTTTCTCGAGTTGCAAGTCCCTAATTGATGGATATATCTGTAAGGGAAAATATAAATTGAATGAAATAAAATGTACAGAAATCTTTTTTTTAGTAAAAACAGGTGAAGAGAATCAATTTGAACAATGTAAAGATCTAGTTTGTGTTGAAAATTTACATCACGAGTTGCAAATTATAGTATACGTAAAAGATGCATTCAACAAAAACTATTCAATTCAGAATCATTATTTTTTCCTCAAGAGACATAAATTACAGACTAAGAAAAGGAGAAAAATTCCAGTTTACTAAAAACGCAACAAAGCAATTACTGAAATACTTTTTGTCCTGATCTTCGTAAGGGAAAATTGATATTTTAAGCAGCTTTAGGGACGAAAGCAACGCGAAATCTTTTAAAAAATTTCATTTCATTTTATAAAAATGACAATATTTTTTTTTTTTTTCATTTTTTAATAACAAATAAAGTATATCTCTCGAAATAAAAAAACGATAGTAATCGTTTTATCGTTTTGTTCCTTTTCATTAGGTAGAAAATTCACATGATATAATTGTTAATAAAAAAATTTAAAATTTTGGTTATAATCAGTATAATATTAATAAAAATTATAAAATTTGCAGATTTTTCATTTAAATCTTATTTAAAAGTAAGTACCCACAACATTTATTTATTATTCTTTTTTAGTGTTCTTTTTTTAATAATATCTGTCATTTTCACGGTTTTTGATTTTAAATATTATTTAATATTGAGGGCTTGAAACACTAAAAGATTTGTTCCTTTAAAACCTGATATACTTATCACACGAGAAAGAACTACGTATGCAAATTTTATGATAAAAATATTTAGTTAACGTTCTATAATTATTAAATACAAAATAAGTTATGTTAACTTTAATATTTTTTTTTTTTTCATGAAAGACTGTTCTCAGTTCGAGTTACACAGAGAAAAATATTCTAATAAAATTATCGTACTGTATGGTGATAAAATTTTTTTTCAAATGAAGCATAATTCTGGTATTAGAAACCAAAATGTAGGATTTTTCTACCCATTCATTTCACTAGTATATAATACATGTTCACCAGTATATAAGACATGTAAACTCGACATGTATGCCGGGGTACCTTTTCATAGATGAAGGTTGACATGGTCGATAACTTCTCTCCCCACATTGGTGACCCGGACGCCACAGACTTATAGAATGTGCATTAACTTTTTTCGCAAAGTTTCTATATGATACAGCAATGTAAAATGTCCAGCAATTTTATAAAAGTGATTTTATTTTATTTCATAACCGGCGTTAAGCAGTTGACCCAAATCTGAGTTTACGACTATCAATGTTGAACTCCGTAACCTTGTAATTTCATACTCATCCCAGAAGACAAGTGATCTCCTGGATCAAACATCAGAGAGAACTTCAAACTTCGAGAGAGGAATTCTAATAATTGAAGTTTCTAATATCTGTTGAATTTTTTTTTTCGCAATTATTCCATAAGACGAAATACTTAATCTTAGTTACTGTGAAATTTAGGTTCAAACTTTACTTTAGGTTGAAAAAGGTTTACTTTAGGTTGGAAAAGGTTTACTTTAGATTACTTTACTTTAGGTTTACATCAGGTTACTTTACTTTAGGCGTAAAAATTAATATTAAAATATGTTTGTACTCTTTTCAAGTTTTCACAAATGCGAAAATACTATGGATAGGGCGAATCGCTTGCTAAAATTAAGGTGTTTTTGTGGTTGTTCTGAGGTGCGTAGCTATAAAAAAATACACCTGAGGTAGAAAATGAGGTTATGTTTTGCACCAAATAACCTCATTAATATATATATATATATATATATATATATATATATATATATATATATATATATATATATATATATATATATATATATATATGAAATAAAGATAAAACAAAAGAAAATTACAGACAAAGGAAAAGAGGGAAAAAAAGAAAATTATTAAAAAAAAAGAAAAAAGGATAGAATTCTTTAAAAAAATCCGGAAGAAAAAATAAAAGATATAATCTTTTCATCAGCCCACACGATTACATCTGCAAAAAAGAGTGCTTTCTAATATTGTATTAATACAGCCAAAGCAAAATATATGAATACAATAAAGTGAGGAGCACTCAAAAAATTTTTACAAAAATTACAACAAATAAAATCGAACACAATAAGTAAAAATAACACGTAAAAACAGAAAGTAAAATATAAAGAAAAAGCAGAATAGAACATAAAGCATAATCTATAAAGCGAGTAGCGAAATCAAATGAACTTACATGAACGGGAAATTTTTCAAGAATAATTTAAAATATTTCCGTAACAAGATTGCCAGATTGCAAAATATGAAAACAAAAGAGCAAATTAATCTGCATTATAATTAAATTAGCAAATCTTAATCTGTTTTTTTTGTATTTATTTATTATGCTATATATATATATATATATATATATATATATATATATATATTCAATATGAACTTAAAATTTACGACTTTTTCCAAAACTACGACCATTGTTTTCAAAAGAAGATACAAGAAAACAGCGTTTAATTTTTTTTTTTCACTCATTTGGATTGTTTTGTTAGAGCTTATTTGATTTAAGACCTATTGAAAGACATCTGCAAGCAAGAAAATAAAAAGAAATCGGAAGCTAAATTGCCCAGAACTATTTCATTCAAAAGAGAAGAACACTTTAACGAACGGGGGGCTATTTATATCACAGTAATTTAGCTGACAAAAAAAGTATTAACAGAAACTCCAACCTTTTGATATCGGATTGAAAACTACCTACACTTTTACTTCGTATTTCTTATCTTCATCTTGAAGAGATAGAAAACGATTGTTTGCTCTGTCTCTTCTTTTAACTGTAACCATGGATACGACGGGAGAGGACTTTGTTCATCGGTTTCAAAGAATTCCAGTCTATGCACTCGAAATATAAGAGAGATGAAGAGGCTTTGAAAAAAATACATATAAGATGTTGAAAATAATACAATAAAAAAAAATACCACCTTCCCAATTCGAAACATTAGAATTTTCCGGGTACTAAAAGTACCTAAAGTATTCCCAGCGAGTTATTTCTTTATTCTTGCCTCTCTTCATCTTTACTGTTCTAATATTTTTTTTTTTCGAAAAATAAAAATCTCGGAAACCCTTCACCGTATTCATTTTTATAGTACCTCCTGCATATTATTTGCCCTTCCCTTCTAGTTACTTCAGTATTTGGTGAAGCGTGCGGGGTGAGGACATGGTGAAGCATTGTGTGGTGAAGCATGCGGGTAGGAGCGAGGAATACTTTTCGTATTCACTTGAGATTTACTTGAAACCTAAAATTTACTTTTTTTTTTCTTTTCGGTCGTGTGTTTTTTATACTGTCTTTTAAAACAGAATCGTAAAAACATGAAATTTGTTTAAGGAAACTGTTAAGGAATATTTTAGATTAAATAGTTTTTCAGTGGATAATTCTAATAAGTATTTTATTGGTTCCAGTACTTCATTGCTAGCTAAAAGTTGAATTAATCATATTATAAAAACAAAAAAATTTTTACTATAAAATATTTAAACTTTTTTATTATTTATGATTTGCGCAATGTTATTTCTGCCAATTATTTTTTACTTAAATGAGTCATTATTCTGAGAAAAAAAGTATGGTCAAACTAACAGAATATGTTCAAATTTATTATGTTTCTGCCTCTATTGGGAACACCAACGGTTCGGTAATTTGACGGAGCTCTTTGGTAAGATTAAAAATGAAGTATTGTTTTTTTTTAATATGTAATGAAATTTGGAAAATTTTGTAAAATTAGAAAAATAATCGTGATACCTTAGAACATGGGATAAAAAAAAACACTTATTCGCACAATTTATCGTGTTTCCAGTCCCATGGAAGCACTGAAAAGCTCAGAAGTTCTCTGAAAATGATTTTGGCAAATTTAACAAAAAAAAATATTGTGTTATAAAGTGTGATAAAATTTGGCAAGAGAGAAAAAATTGGTAAATTTAATAAAATTACGAAATTTCATCATGATACCTTAGAAAAAGGCATAAAAATGCCATTAAATTTACTTTTAAGTTTTGTATTTTTTACTAAATTTGTGGTGATGAGAACTATACACCGAAGATCCATTGCAATATGACCACCCTGCTAATAACATGTAGGACCACCTTTAGCCCTCAAAACTGCTAGCATCCGCCGTGGCATTGATTCCACAAGGTGCTGATAGGTAGCCTGAGGTATCTGGTACCAAGCGCTCAACAACTGGTCCTGCAATTCCCTCACATTGCGAAGGGGTAGCGTGGCTGCACGAATTTGGTTTTCCAAGTAGGACCACAAATGCTCTATTGGATTAAGGTCAGGTGAATTTGGGGGGCAAGAAATCACTGCAATGTTCCTCGAACCAGTCCATGACGATTTGACCCTTATGACATGGTGCATTATCCTGTTGGTACACCCCCGCAGGAGAAACTGTTGTCATGAATGGGTGAACCTGGTCTGCAACTATGTTCAAGTAGCTTGCAGACGTCAGGGATTGTTCTATGAGGATTATGGGTCCTAATGTGCCCCATGAAAACATTGCCCACACCATACTAATATATATTATAATGCCACCGGGTTATAGCCCATTGTTATAGATGGAGGGTGGTCATAATGTAATAGCTCTTTGGTGTAATTTCTGATGTTCTGTTACCAAGTAAATGAGAAACTACTAAATTAATTGTTTAAAAACTGTATATTTCAATGTTCATTATCAGAATTATTTATTTTATTTTCGAGAAATGTCATCACTATACAGTATGGTAGTTTTACCAGAATTTTTTCCTCCCTGTAGAAATATATATATTTAATTAAATTTGGATTCTTTTTATTTATACTTGTAATGTTTGTATTCTTTTGTATAGTGGTTCTCAATCTTTGATACACCAACGTTAAAAATATTGAATAAATTAAAAATATTGAAACATTAATAATTTAAGGAATAAAATGTTCATATTTAAAGAACTCAGTGGCAGCAAGTTGTATTGAATTTGATTTTGTTTTCTACATTATGTTTGAAATAATTCTATCTAATTAGAAGTTATATTTTAGTTTATGTTTATTTTTTAAAGATAAAAGAAATTTTTAATCAAAGCTTTTTAACTTTCATTAATTTGAGCAGCTTGAATGATTTGATAAGAACAATTAAATTTAAAACAAAAATATTTTATTAATAACCGCGAGATGATTTAAAGCATTTAGGGATACAATCAAATAAAAGATCTTCATCAACGGTTACTAGCTGGAAAAAAAAGTTCGGTAGCAGTTTTCTAGTGAATTTTTCCAATGATGGCTTATCAAAGTACTTGTTTTCCGACTCATAGTAGATTATGTTAACGAATCAAAACTATATAAACTAAAATTTTTAGTGAAGGGAATATTTAAGCAAAATTTTTCCCTAAAATATTTTCTAAGTTACTAGACAAATCCAGCAAGGATGTTTGCCTTATCATATAAAATAAAAATAAATAATAAAAAATTATTCTAAAATACTTGCGTATGAACTTTCTGTCCTAAAATTTGTCCCCAATTCACACTATTAAGTTTAGTTATTATTTTGCACTTATTTCACGTGGCAGACAAACAATCATTCTATCATTGTTAAGTTAAGACTTTGTTGTCTTGGCTTTAAGCTTCACAATCGACCTAAACAGCACAAAACGTTAAAAGTAAAATTTGCAAGTTAGTTTTACAAACAATTAAAAAATTACATCTTCTTTTATTTTCCTAATCAATTCTATTCAAGTAATCAATTTATTAATCTTAATCAACTAATCAATAACTAATTTTTTTTTCTTTAAATAAATCCAATATTTATTAATCCCACATTTTTGTAAGGATCTATTTGCTGTTCATGGCTGATAACAAAATCATGCTATCATTGATAAGGTTCAAACTTTATTGCTTTAGCTTTCAGCTCTACAATATACCTAAATCGTAATAAACCCATCGTATTAAAAAATAGCAAGTTTGTTTTACCAACATTCAAAATATAAAAGCTTCTTTTATTTACATAATCAATTATATTTAAATAGTCAATTCAGTAATCTTAATAAACTAATAATTAGGGTTTCTTTCTTTAAATCTGTCAAATATTTATCAATTCCACATTTTTGTAATTAGCTATATACTGTGTCTGGTTGACCAAAAAATCCTACTATCATTGTTAAGGTATAACTGTATTGTTTTGGCTTAAAGCTTCACAATAGATCTAAACTGCACACAGCGTAATAAAACAAAAAGAACAAATTAGTTTCACCAACACTTAAAAAATTGCAGCTTCTTTTATTTACTTGATTAATTCCAATCAAATAATCAATTTACTAATCTTAACCAATTAATCAATATTTAGGTTTCTTTTCCTTACATTTGTCAAATATTTATCAATTCCACATTCTTGTAAGATGAGCCATTTGTTATGCGTGGCTGACAAAAAGAACATGCTATCATTGTTAAGGTAAAACTTCATTGCCTTGGCTTTAAACTTCACAATATACCTAAACTGCAGTGAGCACAATAAAACAAAAAGTTTAAGTAGTTTCACAAACATTCTAAAAATAACAGCTTCCTTTGTTTGCTTAACAGATTGTTCTTTTGACCAACTCTCATTTTGAGAATTTCACTCTCCATAAAACAGGTTTTATGATCTCAAATCTGTTGAGAATAGAACAGTAAAATGTGGAGTTTTCCTGTTAACACTACATTATTTCTTAACTGCAACCATGGGAATTAGAACTGAAACTGATGAAAAGAATTTTAGTTGTGTCTTGGAACTACTTCACAGATTTGCTGCAGAAACTTTCTGAGTGGATTTCAGTGCGTGTCCATAAATCACGAGTTCAAACTAAATGGAGGATGAAATATTGTTTCTCTTCTCTCGGGGAAACATAGAACTAGTTGTCGTTTTTGAAATATGTATTTTATTTTAGAGAAAAGTTTAACTTTTCGTGAAAACTACATTGTTAAGTAACCAAGCCTTCTAATAACATTTTAAATCATACATACGTTGAGTTACTGCAAACGCTTAAAATATATCAATATTAGATATGTCACCGGTAGCAGGAATAATGGTGTGAATCTGCATCACTATTTTCATAAATTAAAATTTGTCCACGACATCGCAATCAGACGGAGATTATTATTGTAAGAAATAGGCTACTACAGACGCGTTAAATATACATGCGTAAAGCGGTGACAAGTCAATATTATATGTGTCACCGGTAGCAGAATTAATGGTGTGAATCTGCATCTTCATGAATCAAAATTTGTCTACGACATGGTAATAAGACAGAGATTATTATTGTGAAAAATAAGCTTAAACTAATAATAGTAGCCAAACTTGTAAATATCAGGTCTTTAAAAACTGTGAATAAACACTATTTTATTTAAATTTTATACTGTATGGAAATTTTAATTTAGGTGAATAATAGAAATCAAACTTTTAATTTGTTACGACAATAAGGAAATATTTTAAATTTGTATTTGTGCTAAATGAATAAATCAACATCATAATTTGTTGTAGCAATAAAAACTGCATGTAAAGTTATTGCAGGGAATTAAAAGATCAAAATCAAAATTAAATTTTTGTTGAAGCAATTAAAATTGAAATTTGAATTTGCATTAACATCAAAAATCCAAATTTGAAACTATTATAATAACAAGGATGTAATTTGGAATTTAAGGAGTACAAGATCAAGGATTTAAAATTCCTTGTAATACAGTTTCTTTATTCAAAGAAACTATGTTTTTATATTTGAATTAGTAAGTTGCAATATCGATTAGAAAAATTAGTGAGCCTATTCAAGATTAGCAACTCAAAAAGGTAAAATTGCATATCAGTACACCCGTTCATAAGATTAAAATTTAATAAAATGTTTGTTTTTTTTTCTCATTTATTTGAATTTCTCTATTACAAATAATGAGTTATTTTTGTAATATTATCCATTTCAAGAAACCAACAGAGTATTTAATGAACTTATTCTAAAATAATACGCTTTATATATGTATATCATTTCAATGTCTAGCGAAATATAATTTCCCTATTATCTTGAAAATAAGCAATTTTTAAGTACTTATCATCATTTGAACTTCAAAAAATTTATAAACTAAAGCCTCTGCGACATTTAATGAGGATATTTCAAAGTTATTTTTGTCCTATTATTTCTCTTTCCCAAAACATTCCAATTTATTTGAAACAACTGATCATTAAATACTAACTATGAAAAGAATTTTCTTTTTAAAAGTTGTAACGTTTTCTTTCTTATCACAATTTATATCACTTTCTGTGAAATACTGAGACTATTGTACACATAATCTTCAAATTCTGATATTCATAAAAGTAATGTACCTATGCTATTTATTGTTTAAAGATGATATAAACAATGCATGCTATTTACTAAAGAACCCACTAGACCTTAATGTCTAGACAGTTTCATGTAAATTACATTGTTTGTTTATAAAATTCTAAATATAAAATTTAAAATTATTAAATAAGATACTAGCTATTTATAACGATGGATCAAAGAAGACAAGTGAAAATTATTTTTTTCGTTGTTTGGTGAGACGGTAAATTTTAATCGCAGTTTAAACAAAAGTAATGAATAAAATTAGTCAAATATATCTTTAAAATTACCGATAAATGAACGAAATCATATATGATTATATGAAACGGTACTGCGTGAGTGAATATATTGTTCAAAAAAATATTAAATTTCTTTTTAGCTTTGGCCGCAAGGAAATGAAAACTGAAAAATCAAGTGAGGGAACAATCATAAACATAAGCGCTTACGCCTACACTATTTAAATACTTCATGAGCGTGGGCAACGAAACATTAAAATAAACTGAACTATAAGTTAGGCAGAAATAATAAGTGAAAGGCTGACAATAAATGCAAACAAATTACTCTATATTATTAAATTAGGAAATTTCGATAATAATTTAGAGCTATATTTTAGTTGTAATGATGCTTCATAATTAGAGATACGCTTTATCAGCCAACTATGCTTTTTTTCATTTTCTTGCGTTTTTCTTTGGTTTTTATCCGTTTTACGAGTTTGTGTTAGAATAATGTGTTTTTAGTTCATGTAGGGATGAGGAATATGTTGAATCTCTAAACATTGAAATTTATAATTTTGATTTCAAAAAAACCGTAATGTCTAATAATTAAGTGAAAAGTTTATAAATAAAATTTTAGGCAGGATGCATTTACTACACATTTTTTAGAGCTTCATTTTGTAAAGAGTCTCAGCATACATACAAAGCTACACTGAAATAAAAAAAAAAACTATCTAATTAAGCTATCGGATCAAATTCGAATTGCGAAGTAATCCGAAAAGAGTTGCGAAAGCAGTGTTGGAGGTGAGCGAATGCAGCGAGCAGGGGTGGACTTCCATGTTTATAAATATTCTTTTTGGAGTTAGAGTAGAGAATGTTGTACTTTTGGCTGAAGGTAGTTTGTAAAATAAATTGCTGGAAAGGGCTGTTTATGTATAACTGAATTATAATGAGTTTTTTTTTCAATTTTTTTTCTACGGTAGCGAAAATAATTACTTAGATAACAAATACCATGATAGGCTCTTCTTGATTGGGGAAATATATATATATATATATATATATATATATATATATATATATATATATATATATATATATATATATATATATATATATAATATATATATATATTATATATATATTATATATATATTATATATATATATTATATATATATTATATATATATATATTATATATATATATATTATATATATATATATATATATATATTATATATATATTATATATATATATTATATATATATTATATATATATATTATATATATATATATATATATAATATATATATTATATATATATATATTATATATATATTATATATATATATTATATATATATATATATATATATATATATATATATATATATATATATATATATATATATATATATATATATATATATATATATATATATATATATATATATATATATATATGTATATATATATATATATATATATATATATATGAAATATGTTGTCCCAAAGTCCCAAACTACAATGCAAAATGAAGCAGATTGTAATTTCTGCTTTAAATGGAGAAAAAATGTTGGTGCATTTAAATATTGTCTTTAAATTGATGATGGAAGTTAAGGACTAAAATGTCAAAATGTCGGAAGGATACAACAATTTCCCCAATCAAGAAGAGTCTATCATGGTATTTGTTATCTAAGTAATTATTTTCGCTACCGTAGAAAAAAAAATTGAAAAAAAAAACTCATTATAATTAAGTTATACATAAACGGCCCTTTCCAGCAATTTATTTTACAAACTACCTTAACTTACAATAAACTTCGTTACCTGCAAATAAAAATTTACGTCATCGAGCTCCCAAACAGAAAAAAAAATTCTTGGAAATAGGCATCTCTTTTTTTTTATGTAATTAAAAGAAAGCAAATTTCTTTTGTGTTTTATTCTTTTTTACGAAAAGAATTGGGTTTTTCGTGACTATTAATTACTCTTATGTATTCTTTTTTTAATAATATGGATACAAAATCTTTATTTCGCCCTGCAAATCAATACATTGGATAGAAAGTTTCATTAATGAAGAAATTCTGTTGCTGATTAAAACCCTTAATTACATGACTAAAGTAAAATAAAGATATAATGAAGCAACTACATTCAAATTTCTTTTGTCGAGGTATTATATTAATTAATCTCTTGACATTAAACTGTACTCGATAATGTTTAAATGAGAGAGAAATGTTTTCTCTTCTCTCATCATTTTGATCGAAATAAGATACTAATTTATTTTGAACTATAGCTTCACATGCGAAGTTTCTAATAATTGTTTAATTATTTTATTAGCAATTATTCCATAAAACAAAATATTTAATATTGGTAACTGTGATCTTTAGGTTGAAACTTCATTTCACTTTAGGTTGAAAAGGGTTTACTTTAGGTTGGAAAAGGTTTACTTTAGGTGACTTTACTTTAGATTTAGGCTCACATTAGGTTACTTTACTTTAGGTTTAAAAAATAATATTAAAATATTTTTGTACTCTTTTTTTTTAGTTTTCACAAATGCACTAATACTTTGTATACAGATAATCCCTTGCAAAAAAAAATAAAGTGTTTTTGTGGTTGTTTTGAGGTTGATAGATGTAAAAAAAATACACCTGAAGTGGAAAATGAGGTTATGTTTTGCACCAAAAATAACCTCAGTAATAAACCTCAATTTCAACCTCATTTACACCTCGCAAAATCAAATTCATATGTAACTCAAAAATAATTTTAGGTTAGGTCGGATGAATTTATTCGCACCTCAAATATACGCATTTCCTTTAAGTGTAGTAATAATAATCCGTACATCTCAAAAACAACCTATTTGGTCTAAAGTAGATTTCCATCAACCTTAAAACAACCTCAAGTATAAATAAAACAACCTCATACACTTTGATTATACATTTTGGAAGGTTGATTTTTTAAGTTTGTTTTTGAAATCCACTTCGAATGAAACTCAAACCAACCTTGACAGCTCAAAACTACCTCATGTAAACCATAAAAATGCCTTAAATTTTTGTAAGCGATGCTCAGATTCATGAATGTTTAATATACAAATAATGAGACAAGAGTGTAATAGCCATTATCTATGCTTTATTTTTAAGTTTTTGCATCATTTTATCTAGTTAGTTGCAGTTTGTTTTTTAGACTGAAGCCGGGTTTCTTAAAATCATAATGAATCCCACAAAACACTCAACATTTTTTTTAGTATATCACTTTAGAATATGTTATGGTGAATCATTCTTGTTTAAACAACCTTAAAGCCACTGAACATTACAGTATAAAATTCTCTCTGTGTATGATGTTGAACAATCCAATATATTGTGTGTTAAGAACTTATTACGTGTAATTTTTTTTTTCCTCGTGTAAACACCAAATCGAGCGTCCATGTACGAAAAGGAGCAATTTATATCTAAACGCTTAAAATTGAATAAACTTAAATCAATCTCACATGCTTTCACTCTGAACAAGAATAAATTTTAAATCTGAAAACACCAATGTTGGTTCCACTTTTAAGGTGATATTCAAAGGCCAGAAGTTTGTTTGCAAGATAGGATGAGTTGGCGAGAGTTTATCGTTGTATTCTATGCTGATATTTATCAACAGAAACAAATATTTACCGTTTAACTTTAGTTTTTTTTTTAGCACGGAAGATATTTTTGTTTTTAAATACATCAAAACTGTATTAAAGGATTTTACAATGTATAATTTCAATTCGCTACCGTTCGAACTCGTATTGATATTCTCTCTGTGTATTGATATTCTCGCTGCATATTGATATTCTCTCAGTGTCTAGTTTGAATTCGTATTAATATTCTCTCTGTGCAACGCGTATGTTTAATGCCCAAACAAATTTTGTATCATAAACTAGTGCATGTATGTGTATTAAATTAATGATTCTTAACTTGCAAAAATAACTTTACTGACTCTTTTGTGTATCTTATCTTACTGCAATTATGAATTTTACTGTCACTGAATAATAAAAATGGTGACTGCTACTTTACAACGAAAATAATAAAGAAGATCAATAGTTTAATGAAACACTAGATCCAAAACTTACAGATGGCGTTTCACCACGTCATTAATTTGTGTATATATATATATATATATATATATATATATATATATATATATATATATATATATATATATATATATATATATATATATATATATATATATATTTATATATTATATTATATTTGTGTATATAAATATATATATATATATATAAAATACAAAAAAACCAGAAATTTTAATCTGATTAATTTTTGTCTTTTTAATAATTATCTTTACAATGGAGGGGATATTTCTCTTCAAATTGATGGAATACCACAAGGTTCTAATTATTCATCTCTCTTAGCTAACTTATTTTTGCATTATTATGAAAAAAATTACACTCTTAGTATTAAATTTGTTTTCAGATATATTGATGACTTAATTATCTTTAATTTTCAAGACTATACTATTTTATTAAATGATATTTACCCCGAGGAATTAATCTGGCTTCGTAATCATGATGATAATATTAATTTCAAGTTTTTGGATTTGGGTATCATAAAAGAAGAAAATATCTGCTTTGTTGATTTATACGATAAAAGAAATGATTTTAATTTTAATATAAATAAACTAATTACTTGGAATTCTAATGTTTCTAGGAGCATCTATTTAAATACTACTTTTAATGAAATTAATAGAATTAAAAGAATATGTAGTAATATTTATTTATCCAAAAAACAAATCGATAAACTCTTTCAAAATTTGATAAAAAACAATAGTTACCCAACTAAAGTAATAAAATTCTATATAAAATCATTGAGTTAATCGCATTTTTTGTAAATATATTTACTAAAAACTTTCTTTATTTATTTATGCAATTTTCCCATGTGCAAATCCATTTCGGGTAAATCCGTTGCCAAACATTTTTTACTAAAAATTTCTTCGTTAATTTGTATAATCTTTCCTTGTGCAAATCCTTGGTCAAAATTATTTACTAAAAAATTCCTTTACTAAAAAAAATTCCTTTGTTAATTTATAATATTTTTCCATCTGCAAATCCATTTCGGGCAAATCCGTGGCTAAAATTATTTACTAAAAAAATTTTCTTTATTAATTTATACAATTTTTCCATGTGCAAATCCATTTCGGGCAAATCCGTGGCTAAAATAAGTTTTCTATATTTTTTTTTCTTTTTTTCTTTGTAATTTATATAACTTTTCCATGTCCATTTCGGGCAAATCCGTGGGCAAAATTATTTACTAATAAATTTCTTTATACAATTTTTCCATGTGCAAATCCATTTCGGGCAAATCCGTGGCTAAAATTATTTACTAAAAAGATTTCTTTGTCAATTATATAACTTTTCCATGTGCAAATCCATTTCGGGCAAATCCGTGGCTAAAATTATGTGCAAAACTGGCAATTCATGTTTCTTTCTCTTTTCTATTTTATATTTTTTTCTTAAATAAATATTTATTTTCTAAAATTATTTATAGTCAAATTCTTTAAATTATCCAGTTTAATATTACCTCGCGTACATCAGTTTTCTGGCCCATCCTTGGTAACTAACAAATCTAACGCACTTCAGTAATGCAGCAAGAACGCAATTTAAACTCCTCTAGTTACTCTCAATTTGCGCTTTTGTTTTCAAAGTTTTCATATTTTGCAATCTGGCAATCTTGTTACGTAAACACTTTAAATCATTCTTGAAAAATTTCCCGTTCATGTAAGTTCATTATTTTTCGCGACTCGCTTTATAGATTTTGTTTTGTTCTGCTCTTCCTTTTTATTTTATTTTCTGTTTTTACGTGTTATTTTTACTTATTGTGTTTTATTTTATTTGTCGTAATTTTTGTAAAAATATTTTTTGAGTGCTCCTCACACTATTGTATTGATATATTTTGCTTTGGCTATATTGATAAAATATTAGAAAGCACTCTTTTTCGGATATAATCGTGTGGGCTGATGAAAAGATTATATCTTTTATTTTCCGGTTTTTTTAAAAAAACTTTTTCCTCTTTTTTTTTTCTTTTTTTTTTTAATTAATTCTTTTTTTTTTTTAATTAATTCTTTTTTTTTTCTTTCCCCAGTTGTTTATTATTATTATTATTCGCCCCGCTTTTTTCATTGTCTGTATTTACCTTTGTTTTATCTTCATTTTGAACCTATATATATATATATATATATATATATATATATATATAAAACTAAAGTAAAAAACTAAATATGTGGAAAACCCCTTGTCGTTTTGAGTTTTCTTTCAAAAAGTACAAAAACTACTTCGAAAATTTTCACGCTTGAAACTTTTCACGTTTTTAACATATTTAAAACAAATTTTTCCATTAGTTACCAAACACGTTTCACTATATTATTATGAAAAAATAATTTCTTTTTTTTTTTTAACTTACATTCTTATACCAAAAATGCATGTTTTAGTACTCTCAACCAACTTTCCAAGTTTGTCTCATCGTAGAATCTGCCTGTATAATTGATATGCAGATAAATGCCTCAACGTTTATGTTTAGCGTTTACTCCACATATGTTTTGATACTGATCAGGATGTTGTATCAATATTTTCAATTTGGCATAAATAATATTGATATAAAAAATATTGCATCCATACATTAAAAATAATGAGCCATCAAAGAAGTGATGAATCAATATAATCTATATTTTATTTTACGGTGTTTAGAATCATGGTATTCTTTTCTGTTTTGAGTTTGCCTTTTATAATATGCTGCATATTTTATGCATATATCTCCTGGTATTATGAAGAATTCTGACGGGAAAAAAATTTGCAGATTTTCACTCTGATGTTTTGCCGCCAAGTAGACTTAAAATCTAGTAAAATGGCAAAATTATAGGCCTTTCATTAACTCATTATTAATTGGTTCGTCACTTGAAACCGTTGTTTGATTTCCTATTTTCATTCATTTCTCATTAAATTCTTACCTAAATTATATATTTTTTATTCGAAACTGGTCGGGAATACTGTCTTTTACTTTGTAATACTTTTTTTTTAATTTATATTAAATTATTATTAATTTATTATATTATTATTATTATTAATTTATCATATTATAATTATTATTATTAATTTATTATTATTGTTATTATTTCTAGTAAACTAATTTGTGTTTGTTTCTAATCAAATGCATCAATTCTTTTTTTGAGTAGCAGAGTTATTTATAAAACGCACCAAAAAGATTATAACGTTGCACATATAGTTTCTACAAACGTATAGATATTGTTTTCATAAGCTAAAAACTTAAAACCCAATTTAAGAACATGTTTTACGCGTACACTGTATTTAAATTTATTTAGTTTTAAATTAACATACACAAAACTTCTAATATTTCTACAAAATTCCCGTTGAGACTAACTCCAAAAGTTAAGTTGTCATTTCATTTTGAGAAAGGTATTTATGGTGTTAACAAAGCTTGAGTACTACTGCAGCTAACTTAAGGGAAAGATTGAAGGAACTTTTCGGATAACTTAATAAAAAAAACTATCATAACTCTATTAGTTCTTTCGCTGAATCATCATGGATAAAAGTAATGCAGCTCGACAATAACAGGAACACGGAATAAAAAAAAAACTGAGTGAAGCAATGTGTTAATTCTCACAACTCAGCGGGATTGAGGATAGAGCTGAAAGCGTACTTAATCTTCTCTTTTATTTTGGGATCATTTTATGCTCATGAAACAGGTGTTAATATTTTTGTGTTTATCGAATTCTGAAAAATTATAATCATCTCGTCAAATGAGAGAGTAACAGAAAACATCTTTACTTCCATTGTACTCAACCCTGTAACTCAGAATTTTATTAAACATATTTTACAAAACTTTTTTATTATTATTTTGTTTTAATCTAAGATTAAATAAGCAAAAAATATTATATTTAGCATTTTCTTAATTTTCGAGCGAAAACACAGCAAAATACTGGTGTCTTTTTCTGCGTTAATCGTAAAATCTTAAAACACGGCTCACTTCGAAACATTTTTTTTTTTTTTTAATTTGCACTTATTTACAATTATTTTGTTCTAGGAGAAACAATTATTCAGCATTTGAAATTTATTTAATTTACAAAGTCAAAATCGATAAAGTTTTAAGTATGAAAAAAAAATTAACTATTATTGGATTTCATATTTTTAGTACAAATGTAATTCTGATAATCAAATAGATTTTTTAGTAACCTGCTTTTTTATTATTAAAAAAATAGCACATTTTTTCTCAGTATTAGAGCTTTAGATGAAAAAATTAAATATATGGATTTTCATATAAAAAGAAAATATATGCGACAAAGAGTTAAATAATTAGATAAAGTTTAAAATTGTTGTTTTTTTTTTTTTTTTTAACTTTGCTTAAAAGTCCAGCTTGTCAAAAAAATTTCTTCAAAAGCTTAGATGCATCAGAGTAGATGGACTTTGAAAATTCCCGCAATATGCCTTGACCAACCCAGAGCAAATATAGAAAAAATAATTTTTTCTAATAGTTTTAAGTATGTGAATTATATTCTAATGCGAAATACATTCAAATTTAACTAAGTGAATGCGATTTGTTAAAAACTAATGAGTCCACCTTGTTCAAATTTTGCGAATTTTTCTCAGATAAAGCTTTGCTTAAACAGTTCATAATATTATCCATAAACTGAATCATTAAAAAATATTTCCAGCGGGTTCAAAATAAATTGCTACTTCGCAGTTTGCTTTTTCTATTTGTTAAAAAATGTCTAATTGTTCTTTTTTATGACTACGACGTATAGATGCATAAAATACTCTATAGAACTGTGGAACGAAATAAAGAAATAAATAGGTTATTTTGGATATGTGCTATGATATGTGCATCGATATGTGAATAAAACTACCACTAAAGATCTACCAATGTACTCAAAATTCAAATCGGCAAAAAAGAATGTAGAGCAAAGTGTTGAAACCTCCCAAAAATGAATTTGCTCAAAGTTTTACATTTTTCGATATAAAATTACACTTTTCAAAACGAAGTAAAAAATTGTAAATCTCATTGTTTTTCGACTATTGTTAAAAAGTAATATTGTTGAATTATTTTTTTCGACTATTATTAAGTAAAATAATGAAAATGATAAATAATTATTAGAAGCTATTATTTCATAGCTTTGGATGAATGAATATTATAATTATGGGCAAAATTCATTTAATTCGCTTAAAAAATTAAAGAGTCTGAACCTAAACCGCTCTTCTGACCTAACTATTGGGACCATAGTACCCAGGTAGCGGCTACCCCCTATATTTTTAAAGTCAGAAATCCGAATCCGTGGAAAAAAGATATGTTTTTTCAGAGAAAGTACATTTTTGTGTATGATTTTCTTTACTTAAAAGATTTGTGTGACCTAATAAATTAGCATATTTAAGGTCTTTCTCTTCTACAATTTGATTGAGTTGTAAAACTTGAAAATCTGATTATCAGATTGAAAGTTATTCAGGGTACTGTATTACTTTAGGAACTGTATTCTGCGCGTTAAATTCAAGTAATTTAAAAATCACCTTCCGCAAACGTTTCACACGTTGCAATGTTTTCAAGCGATGTTTACATTTTAGTTTTCAGAAACATATGGAACATTACTCGTATTTTAATTAAAGGAACAAGCAGTTTAAAAAATAGCCAAAAGCGAAATTGCTTATATTGCTCAGAAATTTTCAAAAATTAAAATCTTGATTTCGTCAATGTTTTTCTTCAAACCAGGTAACTTTAAGTAATTGCCTCTAGTCCTAAACTACAAATAAGACCTTTTCAATAAAGAACTGAATTAACGAACGATCTAAAAAAACGTAGAAACGGTTGAATTCATTCCTTTCCCGAGCATTGACGAAACGACGTCGAAGGCGTTAGCTAATTAAGAAAAATCAAATTAAAGAGGATCTCGATTCCATGGTATTGGGACATATTTTTTCAAATGGCTTCAACTTAATCTGTTCCAGTCAGATAGTTTCCAATTATTAACGAGAGAATATCGAATAAAAAGAACTATTATTTGGCGGGAACAAATAACCTTTATTTTCTTGAAATAAGAGTAAAATTAATCAAATATTTCTAATTACTCACTCTACCCTAAGGAAAAACTAACACGCAAAACATCTTCTTGATGTCTTAAGCAGCTTGTAGCACGGTAAGTCCATTTTTCTGTAAGTTATGATGAATGTTTTGATTCAATTTTTACAAATAAGAACTAGATAATAATTTACGGAAATGTGAAGGTTTTGTTTCCGTTGTTAAATGATTAAATTTTACCATTGGATCGGAAGAATAATCGTGACAAGTGTTTTTACATGGTACTTCATAATATTGAGTGGAGGAAATTTTAATTACAGATTTGTTTTCTGGTTGTGGCAACAATGCTTTTCAAATTTGCTTTGGAATTTTTTCGTGGGCACGAACATGATTTGTTTAACGTACTGGAAGGCTTGCATTTTCTTAACACATAATAAATTTTTAATTAAAATAACGAATTAACCTTATCCATCTTTTATTAATTGCTTTTTTGTTTTAATAGTGACATCTGTTTATTTCAGGCTCTTATCTTTTTTGTTTTTAAATTTAAATATAAGAAAACTGTGTGAAGTGTTCAGAACAAATTCTGTTCCAGTACATCAAAAACACTTCTTAATTCGAATATTAGCAAGTATTTAATATTTATTTTCCTTCAATTAAGAAGAATGTTTTGTGTACAGTTGGCATATTGGAAAAAAACCCAATTTTAATAACTTTTTTTGCGCAAGTATTGGATTTTATGTGATCATTTACAATTTTAATGGTTGGAAAGGCGCACCTTTAGCAAGCTTTTCAATGTGTCGAGACTATAATTCCACCTTGTTGGAGATTTCTCTAAAAAATGATTAAAGAAAATTTATTTAATTGTTATTTTACCATATTCAAACAAAACAGTGAAATAACCATAAATAGAATGGTAATCAAACCATTGGAAGTGGTGGAAGAAAAATAATTTTCCACGCCTTTTTCTTACCTGACTTTCTTTCTTTGATTACCTTGGTCAATCTTGTTACCCCGCCCCTACTGGTCAACCTTTTTATTGTTGTAATTTGTTTTAAATGTATTCTCTATCTTAGTGTTTTCATCTTTCCTTCTGTGTTTCAATACTTAAAAAAACCATTATCGAGCTGAAATTATAATAGAACATGTTTGTGAGTTAGTGAACTTTAAAAAGCATGTTCTGAATTCGTTAACATGACTTAACATGCCTTTAATTTCTTACACATAAAAATTTAGAATAATGAATTCTAAAACGCCAAACAGTATACGTTGTGAGTTTGTGTGCATTAAAAAAGATGTTTGTGAACATTAAAAAAATATGTTTCCGTGATTTGAGAATGAATTTTTCTGCGAAAGAATTTTTTTCGAATACGAAATCATACTCTTTAAATCGATTAACAGTATGATCGTTAATTCATGAACATTAAATATCGTGCTTAAGAATTTGTGAATATTAAACACCACGTACTTAAATTCGTGAACATTAAATGACTTGTTATTAAATTCGTGAGCGTTAAATAGCATGTTAGAGAATTTATGATTTATTATAAAAAGCATGTCAATATACAAAGGACTACTCTTAAATTCAGCTGACATAAATAGTAAGATCGTAAATTCGAGATCATTAAATTTCATGTTGATGGATTAGTCTATAATAAAAGAGAATAACCGTGAATTAGTTTTCTTAAATTCGACATACGTTCATAATTTCGTGAACAATAAATATCGCGTTTAAAAAATTCGGGTATATTAAAAAGCATGTTCTTAAATTCGTGAGCAGTAAACAGAATGTTTTGAAATTCATGAACATTAAATAACGTATTCTTAAACTTCCTGTCGGTTATATAGATATAAATATGAGCATCTGTAAGTTTCGCCGTTATAAACAACTTTATCACAGAAATATGTAAACAGAAAAAAACACGTTTTGAGGGTCCTAAACAAACTCTATCATTTATGACAGAATATATGATAAGCTTCCCTCTTTACACTGGGATCGTCGCCTCACCGAACAACACACATTTATCTTGAGTTGAAAGAAGCGACGGTGGTAAAGAAAAATAAATAAAATACTCACAATGAATTATGATCAGAAATTGATCTCAGTACTTAGCTTATTTGGGATGTGTCACTTTTTTTCACGCTACAAACATTTTTTTAATTAAATGAAGCGTTAAAAGTAGGGTTACGAACCGATTGTAGTCACTTGATTTAAGCTTTTAATCTCTTTGTAATAAAATACTTTAAATTTAATAAAATTGTAATAAACTGTAGGTTATTGCTTTGGGTAATTTAAAAACTAGCAAAAGCATCATATAATCTACGTTTATTAAAAAAGGCTTTGTGAAATTTTAAGAAATATTTTTATATGATCTGAACACACTTCTGGTCGTAAATTTTGATACGACTTTGAACAACTGAGTATATAATATTATGAAAATCTGATGTTATGAAAAATTGATATTATATTTGTTTATATTTATAATGATTTATTTATATTGATTTATTTATATTAATCCTAAAACCAATTTTTTTATCGTATGTGTCCACAACGCAGATATTTACTTCTTTTTTAGTTCTTTAACCTAAAAAATTAAAATTAATATTATTATCAAGATTACGAATCACTATTAACCCTTCGGGGTAAATATTATTTAACAAAACTGCATAGTTTTGAAAATTAAAGATAAATAAGTCATCAATAAATGTAAAAACAAATTTGATGTTTAAAGAATACTTATTTCTTAATAGTGTAAAATTAAGTTAGCCAAGAGTAACGAAAAATCTGGTCCTTGTAGTATTCCATCCACTTCCATTATAAAGATAATTATTCAAAAAGACGCATATTAATTAAAATTTCCCCAGTAATCAAAGTCGAAGTTTCAATATGTCGAAGTCAATTTTATAAATTAGCACACTTATATAAAATTAAGTAAGTCAGAAGTGACGAAAAACCTGATTATTGTGGTATTCCTTTTATTTCCACTAATTGTTAAAAAGGAGCATATTAATTTGCATTTTTTAGAAATTTAATTCAAAGTTTCAATACATCAGAATCAAATTTACAAATTAGAACAGTCTTACTAGGAAACAGATTTTCTGTTATCTGTGTTTGATGACTTTAAATCGAACTATTCAAATAAATTCCACAGAGAGACCTACAATTATGTGAAGAAGTTAGAAACGCAATTGTTCTTTTAGTTTTACTTTCATCCAACTGACTCTGCCAGAAAATGCTACAATTGTTCTTGAGGTCCTCTTCGCAAAAGCAGATACTACAGTTACAGTTGGAAAGTAACGAACTGCTTTCTAGACGTTCTTTTGTTTTTACCCCCAGCCCCCTCTGATACTTTGTGGAAAAGAGACTCCACTAATCTTACATAATCACAAACGGAATGTAATTTAGACAAGAACGAATGTTCTGATTGGACTCAATGTTACATTCTGTTCTTTCGGGCTCAGAAATTTAAGAACCAGGTGGGCACATTCCCCCGGAGTACGATTAAGTTGAATTATTCTGAAACTCTCAGAAGAAGTACGTTTAATAAAGGGAAACTCGAGCCAAATTAATAAAAGGTAGCGAGTCATTTCTTTCGAAGCCGGGTTTTTACTTGAAGAACGATTTTAAAAAGTGATGTGGGTATCTTGTCTAATTAATAATTCTCAGAAATTTGTACTTTCTACAATATAATTATTTTTAATACAGTATATTAATATCAATACAATTTATTAATTTTTTCTACCATACAATAATCCCCTGGAATACGATTAAGTTGAATTATTCTGGAACTCTCAGAAGCAGTGCGTTTAAGAAATGGAAGCCCGAGCCAAATTAATGAAAGGTAGAGAGTCATTTCTTTCAAAGCCGGGCTTTTACTTAAAGAACGATTTTTAAAAGTGATGTGGGTATTTTGTCTGATTAATAATTCTCGGAGATTTATACTTTCTATTATATAATTATTTTTTAAATTTCTCCCATTTTTATTTAAAAATTTTTTATTTTTTTTAAAAGCCTCATAAAGAATATCTTCAGGGCCTCTTTTCAAGAGGAACTCAAAAACCGTAATTCCAATAAACCATGGCTTAAACAGATTCTCAAGCTCCCTCAGTGGCCTAGGATGAAATCTGTTGCCATGTTTCGTCTGATAACTGGCCATGATTGCCTGGAAATGTCGCATCAACGTGGTTCATGATCCCTTTTGCACATTGTGTGACCTCCACGAGGTAATGGACTTGTCTCACCTGTCTAGGTGCCCTGCTCTCCCTCGGAAATCTATCTGGGAACGCTACTGGACTCTTCGCTCTTATTTATAGATTTATTGTTATCTTTTTGATGTTCAATTGTCTTTTAATGTACCATTGAAAATAAAAATAAAAAACAGTTATATTACAGTTTTGGTAAATTTAAATATGGTCTAATCTTGTTCACTAAATGACCTTTCTGGAAGAAATTCAATTTCCATTATATTGCAATTTCTTCTACTGACACATTCTTTAAATCAGTATTTATCTTTTGTTTACCATTAAAAAAAAATTACTATTTTATTGCTGATGAATGTTGCAATAAGTTAATAACTAATATTTTCTTTGCAATTTTAAAAACTTATTTTGCTTTAATTATTGAAATTGCCTTCTGGACCTTATTTTAAGTGAAATCAATTAATATCTAAATATAACTGATTTGGCCATAGAAATACCTTCTAACTCCGATAAAAAATATGGTATATTATATGTATATATTATATGTATATATTATATGTATATGTTATATGTATATTTTATATGTATATACTTTTTTATATATTATATGTATATATTATAATTGTTTAACGGCCATTATGTTTGAATTATAACAACCTACTTTCATATCAAATTTCCTTAAATTTTGCCATGTAATTCAGTAATTCGGGAGCTCATCGACGAAATCTTCACTGTTAGAAATTTCTTGGAAAAAATGGTTACATTACAATTTATTTAATTGCTATTCTACCACATTCCAACAAAACAGGCAAATAACCATAAATAAGATTATATTCAAACTGTTAACGATGATAAAAATTGGTTACTAACTGCTTTCGCCTAATAGCGTTAAACAACCAGACTTTTACCGCACCAACTAAGTCCACCTAACGAAGCCACTTTGTTCCTAGCTACTGTCTATAAATTATAGCCGAGAGTGCTAATTTTTCATTCTTATGACTGACAAAACGGGGGTTCGAACAACAATGTTGCCACCATATTTCCTCCACTTCCTGCAATGCATGAAATGTTTCTGTGTTCTGGACATCCCAATCGAATATACTGCATTCTGGAATTTCCATTATCTAACGAAAGGCTAAACTCCAATGCCAGGTAAAATTTCTTTTATACGGCTTTGAAACCATGCTATTTGTAAGTGGTTACAAAGCCGTATAGTTTTGTATTCATGGGTTTATAACCATACTAGTTTTAAACGGCTTCAAAACCGTAAGGGTAAAAAAAATGTTCTTTACCGTAAATTTCACGGTTCATTGGATGGACAGACTGCTGCCGAGTATTTTACCAAAATTTTAAAATGACAATTCTAAACAGTGTAAAACGTCTCTTAATTTTGAACTCTAGTGTAGTTGTATATTATAACTATAAGATACTCATTAAGTGATATTTTCTATATGATAACTAACTTCTACTCCATATTTATTTAAGCCATATATTTTTAATTCTATTATTGATATATTTGTATATACTTAAATTAAATGTATTTGAAATTTTAAAAATTCCTGTGATTTAACTTTTTGTTCATTAATTAAAATTGTTAGTAATTTATTTATTATATATTTCAAACAACTGATATGTATTTATGTTACAAACATTCATTCAACATCAAAAAATCCATATTAAATTATTTCAAACTGGAAACATTTCCAACCAAACATTTTAAGGAAAAGTTCGTAAAACTGTCAAAAAAAGCTCTTTATCTTCTAAAAAAAAGTATATCTTTCTACATTTAAAACTATTTGCTTAAGCCCAGAATGCATTTTCAGTTGACGTTTTTATACCTTGAAACAAATGTCAACTAAAAACAAACTCATGAGATTTTCTCTTTTTCTCTAAAAAAAGTAATAAAATAAAGGGCTTTTCGGTATTCCAAAGCTTTAACTATTTCAATTTTTAACTTGTTTTAGAAAGCTTTTTTGTTAGTATTTTTTTTTTTTTTTTGCTTGAAATTTTCTATTAGACTTTTCTGGAAAATGTTTTTCATTGTATTGATCCATAGCAAACTATGCCTTATAAAATTTTTCATGAAATTCTGCACGAAAAAAATATTTAACGTCCTTAATATTACGTCTTTAAGACATGAAGTATTTTATTTTTTTTAATTAATCATACTTAAAATATTCTTATATATATCTTTTAAAAAAAGAAACTTTTTCGCATTAGTTTCTAAAAAATTAATTTTTAAAAAAAGCACTATTACAGAGTTATTGCAAATCGGGAAAAAAAATTCAACAAAAATTTACATTTTCGCTATTATTTGTTAATTATTGA
This sequence comes from Parasteatoda lunata, assembly GCA_949128135.1. NCBI lineage: Eukaryota > Metazoa > Arthropoda > Arachnida > Araneae > Theridiidae > Parasteatoda > Parasteatoda lunata. Next base: position 87,374,261 of record OX421973.1, read on the forward strand.
GACTGTGCTAAAATATACCATAATCAGTGCTAAATTTGGCATAAAAGTACTAAATTTGGCATAAAAGTACTAAATTTGGCAATAAAAAAACATGGACAAAACTACCAGAATATGATAAAATAAAACCGTGTTTCAGGCTCTATGGAAGCACAAAAAAGCTCGGTAATTTTCCCCAAAACACTTTGCTAATCAATTTGGTAAATTAGCAATAAAATATGTTTTCATATAATATACGATGAGATTTGGAAAGGGTGACAAAATTTGGTAATGTTGCCATGATACCTTTGAGCATGGCATAAAACTATTTATTCAGTTAAATTAACTTTTCAGTTTTGAATTTTTTCAGTATTAACTTTTCAGTTAATAATGAAAAAATCAGTTAATTTGTGTGAATTTCAAGAATTTTGTGAGTTTTGAAAACCAGGATTTCTTGTAAGCTATTACCACATGAACGGAAAAATTAACAAATGAATAGTATAAGCACCCATATTTTGGTTTTTAATAACCAGAGTTATTTTTTTTTACCATAAATGTCATTATGGTAATTTTACTAGAAATGCTTTCTCCGTACAAAACTATTGATCGACACCCATAGGGCTGATATGAACGATGTGAGCGACCATTTTATAAAGTAATATTAAAACATGACAAAATTGAAAATCATATTATTCCTCACTTAATCTTTCAATGAACTACTTTATTTTAGATTATTTAATATAAAATATACATTTTTTAATATTATTATAGTATTACAAATATAAAAACTGGTATATTTTAAACGAAAATTTAGGTGTTTTGCTGCTATGTACTCTTTTCTAAATGCTATAATTTAAATAATTTTCCTATTTAACTTGATTTAGACTAGAATCATTGTTACTTAAAATAGTGTAAAGTGTTTTTATATGTTTCACTTGATTTATCGCCGTCAAGTAGAAGTAGTATATTAGTTACTCGATGATTTTCAATAAAATTCTTTCATAAAACAGTCAAGTAGAAGTAGTTTCTCGATGATTTTCATAAAATAGTAAATTGATTGAAAAATTGATTAAATAGACACCAAAACATTTTATCTCTAATTCCAGTAAAAACTGCTGTTAAGCTCGTCTTAAGCTTTCATCTAAATTTTCCCCGAAAAAAATATTTGGTGTTGTTCTTAATTGAGCATCAAAATGATATACAATATAGAATATGTCGTTTAAATTTTCTCAACTTTTAGCTTCACTATGAATTAAAAAATAAATTAGATTATATAACGTTAAAAAAAATAATTATAAAAATAGCTGTCCCTACAGTATAAAAACTTTTTGAATCAAATTACGTCAAAAAATACCAGCAAAAAATTACAAATTTGAACCCTTCCTTAGATGAAGCTATGTGATTCTGCGTAAAAAACAAGGTGTTTGAATCGTGTAACAAAATTGAATAATCCGTACCGTTTTTGTGGGAGTTAGTCAAGCTTCTAGTGAATTTATGAATACCCTAAAGCATCAAGAGCTTCGAAACTTTGGGAAGCTAGATTGGGCTTTTGTCATCATAACTTCACAACAAAATTGCCGAAATGATCACCATGTTGGCAATGATCCAACAATCAATCAAATGCATCAATTGCATATTCATTATTTTCGGTAAAAAATATATACGAAACACATATTTTCATCCAGAAGACACACATAGAGTAATTGTTCAAATTTGATGTTTTAAAGAAACTGTTTCTCAAACAAATAAATAAAAAGACGACAAAACTCCTAGAAGAAGACCAAGTTTTTTTTTATTTATTATAAAAACTTCCTTGTTTGGAAAATTTAATTCCAATTTATTTCATGTAAATCGCATTCTTTAACACTTGGTTGTTTCGTTATTTTTTTAACGAGCAAAATAAATTTTTTAAAAAAATAATAACTTTTATCTAATGCATGTTATTTTTCTACAGTGACTCACCAGAAACAGCGCCAACCATGAGCTCGCCGAAATCAAATCATCCGCCAAACCCAATCGCCATGAGAACCAAATCTCTCAGAGAAAGATTCGGTTCTAAACGAAGCTATTCTGAGAACTTCAAAGATCCGCCTGTGACGGCCAACACGTCGCCAAGCAAGGACAAATGTCGTAGTGTTAGACCATCATTGCCAGCCATTGGTGTCACGCCAATACCCACCGACGTCAAACCATACGACCCACAAACTGATCCACAGAAGATTTACAATCCATACTCACAACCACAAAATCTCCAGCACCAAAGAAGACAAGCTAATGTCCTTGTTCCTAATGTCCCTTCTTCAAATGTTCCTGCTTCAAATGTCACTGTTTCAAATGTCCCTGTTCCTAATGTCCCAAGTGTCTTGAGTGAATTTTACAATCCATTTGCTGTTCTTCCAGAAGAGACCTACTGCAGCGCCTTGGATGTCAATAGTCAGGAAGGTGATCCAAGGTTTCCATGGCAAAGAGATGCTGCTGTTCAGTGTGATTTGTCGCCCACTGCTGAAGGTTATAGGTAAGTTCACATCTAAAAGTTTCTAGTATGCCGACATCTAAAAGTTTCAGAGTTAATTGCAAACTTCCGAATTGATTTTTTTTAAAATCAATTAAAAACAACAGGAAATGAAAATGAACGATTTGCTTTATTTTGCTTAGAAAATAAGCAATTTTTAAACACTAAGATTCAAAATTAGCAACTAAGATCAACAGATAACACTTCTGAACTTAAAAAAAAGACTAAATATTTCCTGTTAGATGCCAGACCCATCAGAGTAGTAAAGCATTTGTATGGACTACAGTAAATTTTGCTTCCGAGCATTTTTATGCTGTAACTACAAATAGCTTTTATATGGAAATAATTATTTAATAGTTTATCTTATAGGGTTACTCAATTTATTGACAAATTTTAAGCCAATTTTTAACTTAGTTTTTAACCACATTTACACTAGTTTCCTAAACAGAAAGCAGCAACCAATGCTAAAAGGCTGGTTGTGCCGCTAGTATAGAGCATGTAAAAACATATTACTTTTATATTTCATAAAGTAAATTCAATTTTTTGTAACAGCACAATCAAAGATTAAATGCAAAACATTCATGAAAAAACACTTTTGGGGCACCCAAAATGAAATATACAAGGTCTTTTGTTATCCCCTATATTAACATATTTTCATATGTAATTTCTTTTAAGAAAGTGTGCACATAGGAAGCTATATATACTTAACTCATTTATGCCTAACATCCTTTAAAAAGGACTCTGCTTTTCTTTTCTTCTTTAAAAAAGAAGGAAAAATTAATATTTCATTATTAAAATTAATTTTACAGAAACATGGTAAATATGTCCACCAAAATATATTGTTTGCATAAATATGTATATATTTATATATCAAATCATGACATGATATTTACTTAAAGCTTAAAGTGGTAGGTTACAGAGAGAAATATCTACTTGCTACCACTTTTTCACATAGGTGTTTTACATATGTGAAAAGTGGTACATGAGTACTTTTGGGTTAAACAAGAAAGAAACAAAGGCACTATGAAAAAACTATAGAATCGCTACCCGATAGGCTAAATGAACAACATTAAAAGCCAGTTTTATTACCTGATGAAACGAAAAAAGTTTTCATAATAGTCAATTTTCATCCATACTCTGTATCTTTTAAAATAAAATAAAAAGAAGGTTACTTTAGTTTCGTGTCAGTGACTCAGTGCATGGTTAGATTAAGGCAACATTTATGGTTCTTCTTAGTTTATATTTCTGGTTGAAATCATTACATTCCTAATGTACATAATGCTAATGCTTCGCTTACATACCTTAATGCATATAAGTTTTATTTTTAATTTCATAATGCTAATGCTTTCTTTAAAAAGATTCGCAAATTATATATTAGTTATGATATTGTAAAACACTTTGCAAACATATGTTCATCTATTGTCATAGATGTGTTACTGCTTAAGTTATTAGCCATTAATATGCAGATTAGCTTAGAAAGTCCATTAAAGGGCAGAATCAGGAGTTTTCCGCATTTTACCGAGATAATGTGCATTAAGGGTTTCCGTATTGTTTTTCTCCTTCTCTCAATTAGTTTGTAGATTGTTTGCTATTCTTTAGGTATCAATAAATAAATAAATGAAAGTACGTTAATTTTTTCTCAATTGTAATAATATTTTCAACTGCTTGATTCATTATATTACAGCCTTTAAAGTGATTGATTCTGCCAACTAATGAGTTGATTGTTTGATTATACAGTGTAAAAAAACCTGAATCAAAATACAGTTAAAAGTACGGGCACATCGAGTGCAACATTCGTAAAATCCATTTTACTGTAAAATTTTATACCTTAAATTTTCAATCAGATTTTTTTGTTCCACAAATTTCTACTGTAAAATGGATTTTACGGTATAAAAAGTATTGGCAAGTGCCGGTACTATTTACCATATTTTTTTCCAAAATTTTTTATATTGTAATAATTTAATCTTTCAGATAGTGAAAACTAAATATATAGTATTATGTTATCTTAATCACACAAAACTTTTGCTCTTGTCCCGGCTAAGATCTTATTATCACTTCAACGAGTGCTTCGTGGGAAATGTGCTGATTATCTAGGTCGTTTACAGATTACATAAATAAAATTTGGGTAATTAAACAGCATTTCTGCACTTTAACGAATCACCTTAGTTAATCTACACATCAGCTAGATAGTCAGTAGAATAACTGATTTCTTCACTTAACAGTAATTGATACAAGAATTGAGTTTCAAAGACCAATTAATTATTACTGTTACTCAACTTTCTCGTTTGGATATCTCACTTACTAAACCCTTTACGAAAATCTCACAACATTTTGTGTTAAGTAAAATTGAACTCAGTTTAAATGCGAGATTAAATGTTACAACCTTAAATATACTTAAAGAATTTTAACTTTTTTTTTTCTCTTAAAGAAACAAAAAATTCGAACTAAAAAAAACTAAGTTTTGTATAATTGAGATTTAAAGAGTAAGGATTTAAAATAGTATGACTTAATTAAAATTTAAAAATTCAAGAGATAAAGATTTGGAACTTGAAATTAAAGATTTAAGAAATCAGATTCTTAAGAATTAACGCTTTGACGCAAAATGTTTAATAAACAAATTTTTCATTATTTTTTTTTTATTATTTTGTTATAATTTTAGTCAAAATAAGCAAAAAGTATTATATTTAGCATTTTAATTGTATATGATTTGGAAATACAACAAAATACCGGTGCCTTTTCTGAGTTAAAGGTAAAATCGTCCAAACACGACTAATTTCCAAACATAATTTTTCAAATTTGCACTTATTTGCAATTATTTAGATTTTAGAGAAACAGTTATTCATCATTGAAGTTTCTTTTATTTTCAAAATTAATTATTGATAAATTTTTGAGCATGAATAAAAAATATATACATTTTCAGGTATAAATTTGGTATATTTTATTATGTTTTAATACAAATATAATTCGGATAATTTGAAATTTTTCAAATAACTATTAGACTGTTTTTTGTGGTAAAGAAATACCAAAATATATTTTTGTTTGTAAATAGAGTATCCAAGAAAATAAGTAAAAAAAACGGGGTCTCATCTGCGTCAAAGCGTTTAAGTATCTTTACAGAGATTAATAATAAAAAAAAAATCTTAATCTAAAAATTAAATTTCTGTCTGTGTGTGTGTGTCCTTTATAAACTCCTAAAAAATCCGACCTGAAGCGATTAAGTTCGGATCGCAAATAGCTCAAAGCACGAAAAAAAGTGACCTCCGAACAATTTTATTTCCCATTTATTAGAAGATGGGACTAATAATTCTTTGTCTTATTTTATTTACTACTGTCTCATTTGAAAATAAAAAAATCATGCTAGCATACATGCAAGCTAATTTTAATGAATTGTGTTAAGATTAAAATGAAAGCAAAAGCAAATGTGTTACATTAAACATTACCCCAAAAAAAAACACTTACCTGGTTCTTCCACTAAACTCTTCAATTATGTCGGTATATGCCTCTCAATTTTGTGCATGATTTCGTAATGTTGTTCAATACTGGTTAATTGATTATCATTAATTCAATACTGACTAATTGATTATCATCAATTGTAGCATAATTAACAATTATTAAAAATTATTTTTTTTTCATGAAATTATCTTTGGGTAAATGCGTTTTATGAGTTGGTGCAATATTTTTTTGAATTGCTTCATTAGTTTTTAAAATATGACTGAAAACGCAAAAAGTGAAATTAACATTAAGGGGTCCAAACTTTGAATCACTCTCCTGACCAAACTATGGGGACCCCATTTCCTAGATTGCGGCTACCCCCTATATTTTGAAGATAAGGAATCCAAATATGTAAAAAAAAATATATGTTTATTCAGAGAAAGTACGTTTTTGTGTCTGATTTCGTAACTTAATTAATAGTTAGCACTAACTAATTAGCATATTTGAGGTCACCCCCAGGAACCATTAAGATTGACACTTAGTTCGTGAAAATCCGATCATTAGAACGAAAATTATTCAGGGTGATATCTTTTTTTTTTTTTTTGCGGACTGTACAATACTGATAATTTGGTATTCAGCTAGTAAATGAATAATACCTATGATGTTTTCTTTTCTAAACAATAAAATGTTGAACCACTTATTATTTTTACATTCCACATATTATATTCTTTACATAGCAGCGGAAAAGGAAGTTAAACTAATCGACTTGCAACTTTTTTACAATATTCTAACAAAAACTCCCGATAGAGTATAACTATTTTATCCACAATGAAACTATAACTCGATTGGTTTCATTTAAATATAATCTCCCAAACACAGTAGAAATCCCGGAAGATCTGACAGGTGTTGGCGAAATTTACAAATGCCAAAATGTTCCAAAACTGCAATAATAACGGAGTCCAACTATCTAAGGTACAAGAGGGTCCGTTGAGAGGCAACCTAATTAACTTCCGAAGAGAGTTTGTCTCTGCCACTACTCGAATTGAACTGAGAGCAGTTTGAGTTTCTGCGACGTTCAACTGGAGGACACATCTCAGATACTCCAAAAGTTTTAGGATAACTCATTATTTGAAGGAATAAATATCGCGAGAGGCCCTTCAACTTAAAGGGCAAACAAGCAATCTTTCTCTGGATGTTAGAAGACGAATGTTAACATTTGGAGAATTAAGAAATAATTAGTGTTTTAACCACTTTAGTGCCACTCAATTGCCATTTACCTCTAAACTGTTGCTTAATACGATATAGATGAAATAACTATATCTGTAATAGTTTTTTTTATGATACTCAATAACTTATTAACAAATTTTAATTAAAAAATTTATTTTCAGTATTAATTTTAGTGATATATAAGTTGTTGTAAGTCACTGCAAAGTTAGAAAAAAAAAAGGTTTTTCTGGCCATGAGGTACTCTGTAATCCCTGCGTTTTATAAACTGAGCTTAAACTAAGTAGGATATTTTTTAACTTTTTTGAAAACTCAAATTTGGGAGTATTCTATTTTCTCTGCCTTTTTACTTGTTGTTTGACTCAAATTTTCGTGCAAAATATTATCTAATTGGTTTCCAGTGACTCAACTGATGACCAGAACGAAGAGCATCTATTAAGTTAAAAAATTTTATTTTTAAACTTAGCAAACCAATCACAAGCGGTTATTTTGAACTTAAAACCTAGATTATAAGCAAAAATAAGAAGGAGTCGAAAATGGTTATTTTTCTCAACCTCAAATTTTATTTTAATGATATGAAAATTATCATAATAAACTTTAGAAAAAAACTGAGATTCTAGAAGAATAAAACGTTCTCTGAGAATGAATCATAATGCATTTAACCACAATGCATGCGGAATAGTAAAATTTAAAAATAAAAATGTTTTTTTAGAAAAGCTTAGCTGCTATCCCAACCTATTGCTCTTGCGTCCTGTGTACTTACCTAATTTTAATGCAAACTTAAGTACTACACGTTGTTAAAGTTGAAACGTAGATCAAAAATGACACCTTAAAAGCAAAAGTTTTTCTTAGTTCCATTTCCGTGGGTATTCACTTTTAAAATAATAGGCTGCGTCAATTTACTTAGTATATATTAAATAGAATTTAGAGCTTTGTAGCTCAACAAATAAAAATTCACTGTAAAGTAAATTCCGTTTCTTTTGAACAACTGAAAATATTTTTAAACCAAAAATATGCTACCATGTACATTTTCTGCATTAATCAGAGAAATAAAATTCCGTACTTAACTTTCAGACAACTAACTAGCATACTTTTAATTAACGTCTCTCAGTTTAAATCACAGAGCGAAGTTTCTTCGAGTTGAGAATTCGTTATAATTAAGATGTAATAGTTGTATATAATCCTTTTTATTTATAAGTCTAAAGTCATACGAACAATCTTTCTCATTTATAAAGACGTCAACTTAAATTATTTTTTCATTGCCTTCAAAGCGAGATGGCATTCGAAAAATTTAAAACCTGTTGCAAAAGAAATAGGCATTAAATATTCCAGCAGACGTCTCTATGAGAGATATACATTAGAGTTCAACATGTAAGTTATGAAAGTGATACACTTGAGTCTTACATGTTAGTTATGAGTGAGATACACTAGAATTCAGTTTAGAATTTTTCTAATCTTTAGAGCGCTGTGAAGACCAATTCTTCGCTATTCCTCAGCATGTCGCGAGCCGGAACAGCCTAGTCCGTAGGGCATTGGGTCCACGTCCGAGAGGTTATGAGTTTGATCCCCACCAGCCAAAGACTCCCCGTGAACAAAATGGTGACAGGTGCACTCTAACTCCACGTTTATCTTCAATTCACAGCTCTCCAATGATTGAGTATGATCCTCGCTGCCGAAGGTTCACCGTGTAGTAAATGGTAGCAGGTGCTAATGAAATCTGCCGGATCACAAAGTCCCCCAAGTTATCATAACAAATCAATACATCTGGAAGTAGAGGATCAGAGAGCACTGGATCGTGCTCTGGTTCAGGTCAAAATTACGATATGTGGAAGGATGAATGATGTGTGAATATGTCCTCCCTGTAAAGCTGGCTGTGACGCGTGTATGTTGTCTCCGGATCATCCTTAGAGATGTTTCCCAGACCGTCACCAGTAGCCCATAGTGCAACTCTTATGCAGCATAAATAAAAGTACCAAGTATCTCAGCCTGTCTTTGGTCTGCTTGAAGGCATATTTCGAAGTCCGATTTTGTTGTTGTTACTAATGTATGTTGTTGTTACTAATCTCGGAATCGTCTAGCAGCGCTAGACGACTCCCATGAATCCGAACACCTCCAAAAGGTCCATAAAAAGACAGGAGTCTCGCATGACCTCATCTTTACCGAACCCCAAACAGGTCAGAATATGCGCAGGGGAAGCCAAGTCTGTCGAGCACCAATGGCATTCAGGATAAATTTTTGGCCCTGGTTGAAAGTAAGGGATCTAGTGTGGCCACTCAAGAAGCGTGAAAAGGCAGTTTGATGGGCTCTCGGTCTAAGATTGAAAGATTCTCCCGGTATTTTTGCAAAATACCAAGAGTGGTTGGGATGAGTTCTTATGGTCTTGTTTAATTTCATTTTTGCCAGGGAAGAAATTTCACTAAAAGTAAGCTTCCCACAATGATCAGTGTCTTCTTCGGCAGCGGATTTGGCGCCAGGAAATCAGCCCTCTCATTCCCATCAACCCCAACATGTGAGGGAATCCACTGGAAGTGTATAGAATGGTTGGATGAGAGCCTGTCAATTAGGTCTAAAATATCAAGGCTGGTCTGATCTCCGATAGTATCCTAGTTAGAGATATGCTGGATTGAGGCACGACTATCAGTCAATATCCAGATGTCTTGAAAATGATCTGTCCGATCAGCAAATTGCAAGCCCTTTTTGATAGCATTAAGCTCAGACTCAAAATTTATACACTTGTAGAGCTCTGTAAACACAATTGAAGGTTAAAAGGGAGAGGAAAAAATGGTTTATGTCCATTTTTTTACAAATTTTATTATTGTTTCGTTTTCAATTGCATTTTGAAGACTACTAAGTTTTGACAGATTAATAGTAGGATAAATAGCTTATCACTCAGAGATTTTTTTTATTACGCAGTGAAGATGGATCGTGCCGTAAAAAACACTTTTTATTTGCGCGTAAATCCTTTTTTTGTTTCTGGGAATCAGCTTTAATGGACTTAAACTATTTTTCCCCTTGGTTTCCAATTGTTCTGATCGCAGCTTTACAATGAATTGAACAAAGATTATTGTTTCGCAGATATTTTTAAGTATCAATGTGAAACAAAGATTTGATTGAAAAACCAATTTTGTTTTCTAGTTAGAATGATGCATTGACGTTAGCTTTCCAATTTCGTGGAATTTTGGTTTAAACTGAAAAAAACAGTAATTGACAAAGAAACAAAAGTTTAGTTTGAAATAAACAAGACTTTGAGTTAAAAAATAAATCTTTCTTGTTTAATCCTTCATTTAGATAATTTTGTATCCAAATATTATGACTAACTTATCTTCAGTGTCTTGTCAGTGACAAAATTTTATAAATTAAGCAGTATCTTTACGTTGCAATGAGGGATATTTTCCATCTTTTCTAAACGGAAACATGACTCTAAATTTCTATTTAACAGCAATTGAAGATAGTGTTTTTAAGCTATGAGGTCTTATACGAACTAAACAATTGCATTTATGGTAGCACACATTTTTGTTGTAATTTAAAAACAAAATTATAATTGCGTACTTAAAGATAACTATTTATTATTCTCACACTCACAAATAGAGCGCGTATATACTCTACCTTTTTTATAAACTAGATAAATTTTTTGACAACAATGTAATAATCATTATTTAAAGCAAAAAAAAAGTGAACAAATTCACGAAAAATACTTAAAATTGCAATAACTTTAAAATAAATTGGAATTTCGAAAACAATATATATATATATATTAAGATTTGATTTTTATAAATTTTTTGAGAATTATCAGCAGTTAAGCTTGAAGTAAGAAAAATTAACATGCCAAAATTTAAAACTTTTAAGTCTCATAGATTTTCTGATATGTATTGTAAAGCAAAAAAAAAGTCAGAAAAGAAATTTGCAGGAAAAAAAGTTTAACTTGCTATAACTTTAGAATAAATCAGAATTTCAAAACACTTGGGTTTTTTATAAATAACATGGCCCTTTCAGCATCTCAAATTTCTCAGTAGTAGGATTTTTTAATATAAAGAGATCATTTCTACAAACAACACCATCGCACCTACGTAAAACACCGTCCTATCTTTATAACACTCCGACACAAATAAGTCAATCAACTTATAATTTATGACGAAAATTTATAAGTAATATATTTTTACAAATAGTTTTGCAATCACAATATATTTTTCAATACTGTAAATTTATTCATTGACTGACCCGTAAAAGCATTAATATTAAAAAAAATTATAGTTTTTTGCTTAAAATGACTTTTTTTCAACTTTTAAATATTTAAGTTTCTTTTATTTTCGATGCTATTGTTTAGCAAACAAATACACCTATTATTTTTGTTTGGTAATGCAATTTGCATATTACTTACTAGTTAAACCATTTTTTTTTTCTTTAATGAATTTAATATTTTTTGAAAAAGAAAAGTTGTTTTGTTTTTTTATTGAATTGAAGTTTAGAAACTTTTCGTATCGCGAACATTCTTTTACAAACTATGAATTCTTAAAAAAATGAAAAGCAGCATCTTTTATTAAAATATTTACTCTATCATTTTCTTATTTTAATTACTATTTTTTCAGGTTTACAAGACGAGACAGTTTTTTCATGCTGGCAAAAAATGCTGAACAGAAAGAAAAGCAAAGTTCAACAACCACACCTCCATCCGTTCAATTTCCAACCCTTACATCATTAGCAACACCCTCCCTACCTCAAACTAGCTATCGAGATGAACAGCCAAGTTCGTATCTATCAGAAAAATTTAAAGAAGTAAGTTTTTTTTTCTAATAGATAACTATACTCTGTTGCAAGTTTAGAAAAGGCCATTATCTTTAGGGTGAGAGCCTGTTTACATCTAAGTATGCGCCAAATGGATGCCAAGCTCGCCAAATCAGATAAAAACGTTGCACAGCCTTTCTTCTGCTTACTTTCTTAAATCATGTGAAATGAGGAATATAAAACTATTTGAATATTTTATTGTTACGACATAAAACACGAGAACAAACTTTCTCTGAATAAACATACCTTTTTTTATGATGGATTCAGATTTCTAAATCGAAAGAATTTTGAATTGTTTGGTATATAATGTTTTACATCATTATTAAGAATGTAATTGTGCATGGCAAAATACAAAGTTTGAACGAAATCGGCTGAATAGTTCCTGCGAAATTGAAATTTAAAAAAGTCGTTTATTTAATATCCGATTGCTCAGATAATATTCCACCAATTTCGCTCAAACTTTGTATTTTGTCTTGTAAAATCATATTCTTTGAAATGATGTAAAAATTGCATACCTGACAAATCAAGAGTTTATTCCAACTATCAGTAAATAAAATGATAAATATTTGCTAAAACTATTTTTTGCATAGAAATATTTTTGGGTAAGCGAATTTTAAAATTGTGGGCACAAAAATTTTCAATTTGCTTAAAAAGTTCTTGATATATGTCGAAATAAACAAAAAAGTGAAATTAGCATTAAGGAGTTCATAACTTTGTATAGCTCTTCTGACCAAACTATGGGGACCATATTTCCCAGATTGCGACTATCCCCTATATTTTGGGGATTAGAAATCCAAATCCGTCTAAAAAACGGTATGTGAATTCAGAGAAAATACGTTTTTGTGCCTGATTTTGTAATTTAAATTATCATTTGCGCTAATAAATGAGCATATTTGAGGTCACACCCTTGAATCATTAAGATTGATTCCTAGAACATGAAGATCCAATCATGAGATCAAAAGTTATTCAGGGTGGATCGTTTATTTTTTGCGCACTGTACAGTTTCAAATAGCATTTAAAAGATAACTAAATATTCTTTGCTTATTAGTTATCATATCATGTGGTTTTCTGTCCAATGAGAATGCATGAAACAGTAACATATTACCGTTTTTATAATTTATAAAAATAAATGCGTGTTTGTAATATCATTAATTAATTATGAAATTTACACCAATAAATAGTGATATCTGTTTTTCTCTTCAAAATTTTATAGAGGAGCGAAATTACGATACCAAATATTTTTTGGTTAACACTGGTAATAGGGTAGTTAATTTAAACTCTACCATTAAGAAAGGAAAACTTCAGAGAACAATATAAAAGACATTACATGCAACCCTTTATTACCTCTTCTATCTTTAGTAAATGCTTAGAATCCCGAATTCAGTTTGACAGAATAAAGCATCGAATCTTTTAACAGGCCATTTTCCTTTAATAAACGGCAGCTGGGCTACAAAAACATATGTTATTGCCACCAATAACGTGCGGATCATTACTTCAACTGCACATATTTATCCAACGAACACTTTCGGTTTCTAGTCTCTTTGGACCAATGATGTGGGAGAGCTGTACGTTCCTTAACGACCATTATACACCAATCTATTCTAGATGTAGAGAGCGGCTAACGGCAAAAAGAATCCCTTAATTATTAAAGGTGGGCAGATTGATTCCTTTGCCTAGTTGTTCGCTTTAAGATTCTTTGCTAGTTTTATGGAGGTCATGTCTTCTTGTTTTTGAGAGTAAAGTTGATTTGAAAATAAAGGAGTAAAAGTTTTGAAACAACTCAAAATTGTTAGGCGTTAAAAATGGTTACTTACATTCTACAATGAAAATATATTCAGAACTTTAAGTACAATTTAAAAAATTTCGTCTTACATGTATCTATATATAATTCTGGAGCCGCGATGGCTCAGGGGATAGAGCGTTCGCCTTCCAATGAGGCGAACCGGGTTCGAATCCCAGTCGATACGAATTCCGCATCCGGCTTGCACTGACCACAGTGCTGACGTGAAATATCCTCAGTGGTAGACGGATCATGGGTTAGAGTCCCCTTGCCGTCAGGCTAACCGTGGGAGGTTCTCGTGGTCTTCCTCTCCATGTAACGCAAATGCGGGTTAGCTCCATCGAAAAGTCCTCCACGAAGGCAAATTTCTCCCAATACTCGATCCAGGAGTTCCCTTGTCTTCTGGATTGGGTTCAAAATTACAAGGCTACGGAGTTGAACATTAGTAGCCGTAAACCCATTAAGTTGGGTCGACTGTTCAACGACGGTTATAAAATAAAATATATATAATTCTGAGACGTGATGGTTCAGGAGATAGAACTTTCCCCTTCCAATGAGGTGAACCGGGTTTGAATCCCAGCAATGGCTGGTCGATACGAATTCTGCATCCGACTTGCACCGACCACAGTACTGACATAAAATATCCTCAGTGGTAGACGGATCATGTGTTAGAGTCACCTTGCAGTCAAGCTAACTGTGGGAGGTTCTCGTGGTCGTCCTCTCTATGCAACGCGGGTTAGTTCCTTCAAAAAGTCCTCCACGAAGGCAAATTTCTCCTAATTTTTAATCCATGAGTTCCTTTGTCTTCCGGATTGGGTTCAAAATGACAAGGCTACGGAGTTGAATATTAGTAGTCGTAAACCCAAATATTGGGTCGGTTGTTCAACAACGGTTATAAATAAAGTTCAGTTTTTACTATTTACTACAATTCTATGCGTAAAACAATATATTTCAAGTTTCGGAGTGCCCTTAAATTAGAAGCTCTTGTCACTGTCGTTATATATGTGCTGCACATTTTCTAGAAATTACTACCAATATAGAACTTTAAAAAATTGTGCTTCGAGATTTCCTAACAGTTATAAAGTCATTGTTATGATTTACAGATATGTTGAAATAGTTCTATTTATTTTACTATTGCTCAAAGTTTTAAATGTTTTTGGAACCATATGAGTCAAAAGTGTTTCGTAAACTAAATAAACACCTTGCAATTCCTTCTTAAAACATATTTATAAAACATATATATTCTTGTGCGTACATTATAACTAGATTCATGTATGAGAAATTTCTTTCAAAAACTACCAACCAAAAATATCAACAAATAATATTATCAAACTGGTGTAACGATTTTTAAATAAATAATGCAGTTCTTGAAATAAGTACGAAATAAAAGTACTTGTACTTTGTGAGTAAAAATTAAAAATACGATAAACAAAGTAACTGTCCGAAAATATTATGGTATAATTTATTAACGTATACTCGACATCTATCTCCTAAATCACATAAAGATTTGTGACTCCCATGTAGCATATTGCGTACTCCCATACCTATATTCTTCCCTTACTCGGTAGAGTAGTGGTTTCTAGTTTTTTTTCATCGACGGATCGCTAAACGATCAAGCTTCTTTTAACAGAACCACGACTTAATATATTTAAGGCCTTGAATGTACTAAAAAAGAAAAATACAATTTAATTTCGAAACATTTAATGTAAGTAGTAGCAGTAGTACTTAATTTACACCGCACTAGAAATCGGCTATTGGTGACGATCTGCGAAACATCCCTGAGGATGGTGCAAAGACAATTTTGGCCATCACAGTTTTGATCCTCTGTAGAGGGCATGGCTTCACCGCCATACCAAAGTCAAGTACTTTACGGTAGAATAGTTTAATGAGGACCAATACCGCATACCCTCGGTGTTTACGCAGGCTGAACAAAGTGGTCACTCACCCGCTTACTGACCGCTGCCAGTGATGCTTGACATCAGTGTTTTACTAGGTCACATGTCCTTACAATCAGTCCACTGTGTGACGTTTATCTGCAACAAAGTGTATTTAAAAGAACTTATTTTTTTAACTGTACTTTTATTGTTTACGCTCCATACTCACCATAATAGAATAAACGGGTTGTGAAATTACTAAATTTCAAGAGTAAAGTACAAGGAAAAATATACAATTTTTACTTGTATTTAAGTTACCTTAACGAAAATAAAAAGCAATATTTTGCTAGTAGGGATTTCACTACCCATAACAAAAATTAAATTGCTTTTATATGTATCCATACTTTGTCTAGTAAGCCTCCAACATTATAACGACGTTGTTTAGCATTTTATGTTACTTAAAGAAAGCTTTGATTTATTTTTGATACAGAAAGCAGTTAGATTGTACTAATTTATTCACTTCTAAATGTATGTGTAAAACGAGAAAAATTAAAGCGTGAAAAAATTATTAAATGCTCCGCTACAAAGTTATAAGCTTCCTGTTAATTTTTTAAACGAAATGCATTGTAAGTTTCAAAAGCGTTTAATTTGGATTTTATAGATTATTAAAAAACACATATTGAGTAAGAAATAATTGAGTAGTATTTCATCTTAAAGGGAAAGAAAACAATTTCGCAGGTTTTAAATTTATTTAATAATCCCGCATGATATGTATGCCGTAAAAATTAAAATATAAGTAAGAATTCTTAAGTGCAGACTAAATATTTTCAATTTCGGCTAATGTTGAATGAAATGAAAATAAATAAAAAATAAATGGTGTAAATATAAAATAAATAAAATTAAAATAAATGTTCTAATGTATTGAAATTCCATGACATTCCTTGAAATTTTGGGAAGAGTCTCCATACAAACAAAAACCTGTGGATTAAATTTTAACAGTTTGGCGTTTGTTTGTTTTTAGGGTTATTGGCATAATCTATCCATTTGCACAGAGGAAGATGAAACTCCCATCGCGACAGAATATCCCGAACCTTTTAGAGAGAAGAAGAAAAAGAAGACATCCATGCTTCAAAGAGCACTCTCCGAAAGGACCCGGACCAGAAGGCTTAATTATCAAATGACCAGCGACGAAGGCATGCCGAAAGTATCATCCCCCCAAAGATACCTACATTTGTCGCCCTACTCAGAACAGAAACCGGGCAGTTCAGAAGATAAAAATACTTCGAACAATCCAGTAGATGCTTCTTCCATACCCACTGTGAGTAATTTTTATTTCATTAAATTTCACTAAAATCCCCGTTATATTAACTAACAGTTATTTTGTAACAGATTAATTTAAAAAAATGTTCAACAAATCATGATCCTTATGAAATAACGTTACAACTAATATCTTAGAATCGGCATTTCGCGATAGCAATTTTTAAATACATCTATATACTTATTAATTGTTACCATTTTTAGGTATCTGCTGACAAATTCAACAGTTTTCAATACATTTTAGACTACCACCAAGAGTATAAGGGTTTTATGTAGCATGTGTTTTCATGAATTTCAATTGTCTCATGCACTGTAAAAAATTCCGGATCAAAAGTACCAGCACTCAGGGTGACGTTACTTTTTACTGTAAAATCAATTTTTGATAGGAACATGTTACGAAGCAAAAAATCAGATATAACGTAATTTTACAGTAATAATTACCGTAAAATAACTAAATCACTCTAATTAAATGATCACAGCAGAAATTACGATAAAAATGGATTTTACGGTGAGTACCGGAACTTTAAATCGTAATTTAATCCAGAATTTTTTACAGCGGTCTCTTTTTTTTTTTTCCTTTTTTTTTTCGTTAAAAAATTCAGAGATTTACAGATAAATTCAACAATTTTCAATAAACTATAGAACTCACAAAGAATATTAGGGTTTTAATATACATCCGTTATCGTGAAATTTGATGAATTTATATGAGATAAGTAATTAGTAAAACATTAATCGCAGTATAATTCTGTGATTAAAAATGTAAAATAGTGTTATAATTATCTAAATCTTGCTTTTTGTCTTCAATATGTCATATTCTATTTATCTTGCATAATTTAAAAAATTTTCAAAATTTTGATTTTGAAAAAAAAAAATTGCAATTCTGTCAGAAAAACCCTATAAAATTATATTTCACTAAAAAATTTTAATTATTTTTTTTGAAGTTTTTAAAAACTGACCTTAGTGGATGAAAGCCTTTGTGTCTGTCTATTCATTTGTTGACATACTTTTTGTATAAAAAAAATATTTTTATCATGTTAAAATTAGTTAATATTTAAGAAACGTGAACTTTTTTTGCGTAACACAGCCGTCTAGGAGTAAATCTACTGTCTCAAGTTCACTAAAATTTCACTTAAAGCCTTTTTTCAACTAAAAGCTTTAACTTACAATTTACTTATTCCATCAAAATTTCTGAAATGTCATTTAGCCTAATAGTCATTTCATGAAAGCCTTTTTCCTCTAAGCACTTTAATTTACAATTTACTTATTCTGAAAAATTTTATAACGTGAATTTGAAAATTCATTTTTAAAGAAATCAATAAAGACTTACAGAAACAGAGAAAATAGTCGATTTAAAGAATCATCAGGGTGTGCCTTTTTAATATGAATTCACTAAAAAAATAGTATGTATTCAAGGCATGCAGTGCTCTTAAAACATGATAAAACATTACCTAAAGAACTTTTCTTTTAATAAAGGAAAAGCAATTTTAAAAGTAATACGATTCGAATGCAATTTTTTTTTTTTTAAATATGAAAAACTTTAACCACAATTTCCTACATTAATCTTTATTTTAAAAGGAGAATGTTTCCACTTTTTGCTTGTTTTTAACTCTTCGTAGTCGAAGTTCGAAAAGATTAATGAATTTTATCTTTAAAGTATTTTTCATTAAATTCATTCATGCCGCACAAATGTATTGATTACTGAATTGCAAGAGTTCGAAAAAAAAAAAAGGAGCGGAAACACAGAAATAGACAGTTTATTTTTCTTCCGTTCGAAAAGAAAGTATCCTAACTGCACGTGATGTGATTTAATATCGAAAAAGAGAATCATTAGAAGAGTTGAGCACTCTTATCAAGTACAACAAGAATAAATCCTTTTAGACAGAAAATTAGATTTGCCAAAGTGGAAGAATTCCGTCTATCTCTTTGTATTTTTAATGGATTTTATCATCAACGAATCAGTAAAAAAAAAAAAAAAGTTAATGTACGATGCGAATCGTGGGTGGTAGAGGAATTAATAAAACTATTTTAGTTTTTCATGTTCTAAGCTACATTGTACAATATTACTTGTAATTGTATTTTGACTCATATTATTGATATAATCGCATAATCATCGCAAATTTCTTATTTAAGTAACTAGTAAAAATACAGCTGCCTGCAACAGGAAACTTTTCCGTAGTAATAGAATTTTGGCTATTTCGTGTAGTTTCCAATATATCCACATACACACTAAAAACTTCTGGATCAAATTACGGTAAAAAGTAAAGGCACTATAGGTACCGTTAATATTTATCTTAAAATCTATTTTTACAGTAAAATTTAACGGAAGAAAAAATCTGATATACCATAATTTTTATACAGTAGTATTTACTATAAAAACTCTGAAATCAAAAATATATTACTGCGAAAACTAGGGTAAAAATGAATTTTACGTAAAATAGGTTTTTACATATGATGCACCCAAGGTGTTGTACATTTTACCGTGAATTGATGCGTTATTTTTCCCAGTCTACGTTTGTTCGGTTCATTACAGTTCATACAGGTCAATATTTATTCTTTACAGAGCCTGCTTCGGAACAAAACGAACGAGCATATTCTCTTATGAATGTTTTATTCACTGTGAAAAATTATGGATCAAATTACGGTAAAAGATACTGGCATTCTGAGTGCAGCATCTGCGAAGTCCATTTTACCGAAAAATTCTCTTCTTTTTTTTTTTTTCGTAAAGTTTTATACCGTAATTTTTACAGTATTATCTATTTAAATACAGTGATTCTGTAATTTATACTCATGATTTCAAAAACATATTTCCAATTGTTGACTGTAAAAAAATTCCAGATCAAATTACGGTAAAAAGACGTAATCGGAATCGTAAAACCCATTTCCATCCGTAACTGTAATTCCTATTGGATACGAAAGATTTCGAAAACACATTTCCAATTGTTCACTGCAAAAAACTTCCAGATTAAATTCCGGCGAAAAGCCATGACCGTTACCATAAAATTCATTTTTATCGGAACCTATTACTGAACAATAAAATCTGATATACCGTAATTCTTACAGTTACAATTACAGTAAAATCACTCAATTACACAAATTAAATAAATATATTACTTTAAAAATTGCGACATATTTCCGGTGAAAATGGATTTTACGGATGATGCATCTGAAGTACCGATACTTGATACCATAATTTGATTCGAAATTATTTACAGTATTTATCGAAACGACAGTTTAAATTTTAGTCAGTTCTTCTCAATAAAAATTGCATTTTTTTAAGAAATGTTAATAAATTTGTACACCTACATAACCACTTACCTATCTGTACTTTAAAATATGATCATTAAATGAAAAACTAGTTGATGAGAATTTCTTTTATCTAAAGAATTACCATGAATGGCACAATATTACGTAAAAAAATTGCGATAGATCTTCATTAGAAAGCATAGCACTTTTTGACTTATGTTAAACTTATACTGTATAGCATTTTAACAAAAAGTTTTTTTTTTTTATTTGGGATATAAATCTTATTAATCCTTTCACTCGTTCAATAAGATCCAAATAATCTATAGTTTAAAACTAAAAAAGGAATAATTTCACAAAATAATAGAAATAAAAATAATTTCTTAGCATTTTATTTTCATCTTAATTAAAATGACATGTTAGAAAGATTACAAATATCTCAAAAACTACTTTAAAAAATGTCAAAGACAAAAATTTTTAAAAATAAAGCTTCATCGCAATTTTTTCTAAACATTCTTATATTTGCGCTCCATTTTCATCAAATTCAGCGAATTAACGTCCGAAAATCTAATTACTTAAAAAAAAACAAAATTTGTCGTCTGTCTCATTAAAGTAAAAAATTAAATATTCCCTTTTTTCTTCGTCTTTAATTTCAGTCTACATCAATATTACCATCCATGCCTCTGTGTCAAGAATAGATCATTTACTACGTCATGGCTGGGTAACCAATGAAAAAACGTTTTCACGTCACATGATGAATTACTCGGATAAAATACTTTTGTTCATATACCGCAAGATATGTGATTATGGATGAGAAGTTAGAAAAATGAAGAATTCGAAATTGTCTCATTACTATCAGCACAGGAGCGTGAACAATTTATCTTAGATATAAATAAGGGAAATTTGCAGTTGGCAGGCTTTATAAAAGATAAAGCTTTTAGAAAATATTTGAGGCGTAAAAATCAAACGATACAGAAAAGAGTGGTATTATGGAAAGTATCACCTTTAGTCTTAACTGATGAATTAATTATAAAGTATGTAAATTTACAAGGAATATAATGAAAATGGGAAGAAAAAAATTAGTATAATTTTAAAGGGCATGCTCATTCGTTAAAGGGCTAATCCTATGTAGAGCGATGAAAAACATATGATATTCTAATTTTTCAGAAGTAATATTATGCTTCTCTGCCTTTCAACAATGCCAATTTTTGAATATTTTGACGAAAGTAAGAAAGGTATCAATGCTACATTTTATAACTTTGTCGAGTTGTCTAATGTTAAAAACTGTAAAATTATGGTCAATGCTCTATAACATCAAAATATGTTATTTCATTTTTATTTAATTCTTGTTTTATTTTAATTTTACGTCAAAGGGCACGGTCATTGGTTAATGAGCTAATCCTATTTAAAGCAATAGAAAAAAAATATATGATTTTCTAATTTTTTAGAAGTAATATTATGCTTCTTTGTCTTTTAACAATGCCCATTTTTGAATATTTTGACGAAAGTAAGATGGTGTCATTTTATAACTTTGTCGACATGCTTTATGTTAAGAACAGCTCAACTCCGTAGCCGTATAATTTTGAACACAACCCAAAATACAAAGAAACTTTTGGATGAAATATTGGAGGAAATTTGCCTTCGTAGGGGACTTTTCTTGCATGGAACTAACCCATATTTGCGTTATATGAAGAGGAAAACCATGAAAATTTCTCACGGTTAGCTCGACGGCAAGGGGATTAAAACCCATAATCAGTCTACCACTAAAGATATTTTACGTCAAGACTGTGATCGGTATGATCCCGGAACCGAATTCGTATCAAACAGCCACCACTGGGATTCGAACCTAAGTCACCTCAATGACAAGCGAACGCTCAGTCCAATGACCCACCACGGCTCTACATGGAAGAGTTGTCGAAAATTCAATTGGCAATAAATTTGGTTTGCAATGCTGAAAAAACAATCGCCACTTGAAAAAAAACATATGCAGGGTGCCTATGTTAAAATTTGAGCCCCTTATTTAGCCAGAAAGTGGTCAAAACTTAGTATGACAATAAATTCCCTGTAACACTAAGATAGAATTACATTCATTCTGTAGAGGTCAGAAAATAACTGACACAATTTTTGTCATCAGACATGGAACTCCAATAGATATTTAAGAGTTCTAATTGTTGAAAATATTGCTTGAATTTTAATTAATTCATATTTGCACCCTCACTAACACAAAAGTAAGCTTAAAAAAATAGTAAACAAGAACGCCCGAGATTATGCATACTCAAATTAATAAGTTATTTGAAAAATAAATAGTTACCAAAACGATGTAAACGTGTTTATAAAATAAACCAATAAAATTTTTTTTTTATAATTGGTATCTGTGTGTGTATATCTGAGTGTGTATATGAGTCAGAGGGTGCTGAGTAAAAAAAAATTGGGAGACAATGTTTTTTTAAAATAGTAAACATAGCAAACAACAATGTAGCGGAGTCTGAGGACAAAATTAATGTATGTCCATGCAAATATTTTAAGCTGGTATGCAGGAGATTATTTTTATAGTTTTTCCTAGTAACAGGGCAGCGTCAGCTGTTAATATACATTATACCTAATCAACTATAAAGATGGTTTCCTAAGCAGAACGCAGTAAACTAAACTCTCTCCTTTTCTTCAATTATTTCTTTTATATCGTTAGCCCCTTTTAAGACAACGGCATTTATTATACACGGAAAAAATATTGTCATGGATTTTCTGACCTTGGAAAACGTACGTTACTTTTGACATTACCTGACGCTACTTTTTACCGGAATTTTGTCCGGAATTTTTTACAGTATAGGTGACCCTGTCTCACTGCTCCTTAAGACATAAAGCAAAACAATAATGTCTTAGAAACAAAATACACAAATAATAATATTTACAATGAAAAAAAATCGTTTTTTATTTTATTTGGAAAACCGAAATAAGAAAAGTCACAATGCAAAGAAAAGAACGCATATAACGGAAAATATATTTATGAGAATTTCGGGATGTTGGTATTTGAGGATAATTGCAATAAAATTTAAAGTCAAATAGGTTTGTGAATAGTCATGGTGATTGGTGTTCGAGTCAAACAGAATTGTATGTACAATGTAATTATGCGGGAATAAGGATATTGATCCCACAGCCCCGCATGTAAACAATTGTTGATAAGTGTAGTAAAGAAATCATTAAATCATACGTTGGATTTCTTGACTTCATAAATTTCTTATTTCTACAAATCGTTATTTTTTCTTAGTTTGTTATCCCATTATAGGTTTAAGTTTTTGTTGTTTTGATTATATGCCGTTCCTTTAATGCTTAAAAATATAAATTGTTGTCAAAATATCGTCGTTTTTAACTCTTTGTCGTATGAATTATTTGGAAAACGAAAAAAATACTTATCCATTACAAAAATAACACGAAAAATTACTTTCTTACATTATATCGTTTTTCTTTTCAATTCTCTTTTTCTTATTTCTTTCTTAAAATAAACAAGTTTTATTTTCTATTGGAATGATTTTTTTAATTCATGTATTTTACTTATTTATTTATATTCATTATTTATTTATTTTACTTATTTATTTATATTACTTATTTATTTATATTAATTATTTATTTATAATAATTATTTACTTACATTAATTATCTACTTTTTTTTTATTTTCTGCATAACAAGGTATTCAAAAGGCTATAGAAAAAGTTTTAAAAAAATTCTGTCCATATCTCTAGATCAGGTGTTTCCAACTGGCGGCCCGCGAAGCCTTTTTTTTTTTTTTTTGTGGCACGCGAACTAAAATACGTTGGTTGTCATTTTCTTGCGGACAATTTTTGTAAAAAATCTATATGGGTTTAAAATACTTTTCTCGTTTATAAAAACCTAATTTCTTCGTTTCTGAGAAATTTAACATACCAATAGTGCAAAAAAATTTATTTCTCAGGTTTTGCATCCAAGAAAATATTTATTCAAATACAAAAATAATCGAGTATTTTGCCCTTTTTTATTTCATTTTTTTGTATTTTGTGAATATAATTTAGCAAGTGTGAATCAGAAATTTTCTCGAAGAAATTCCCCGATTTAACTTTTTGAAACCACTCATTTTGGACGAAAATATATACACACACATTTGTAAATTTTAAATATAAAATGTAAATATCTATTCTCTGGTGGTTGCAGCGGACAAACCTCAATTTTCTCATTGAACATTTTGTGTGCTACTATGTAAGTTTTAATACCAACTTTTTTAAAGTTTTATATCTTAAACAATTAGATATCTGTTGCACATTAATTGTTCAAAATACATAGGTGCACATTAAAGTTATTGTAGCCCGAATTTTTATTATTTATTTTATATTTTTAAAAATATTATTAATAACAATTAAATATTTTTAAAAATCTCTTTCTTATTTTAATTTGTAATTCAATACTTTTGTTTTGTACAACTTGGTAAATATCTGACAGTAATATTTAATGTTCCTTCAAACATTAAAGAGTCTTATATAAAATATTGATATAGTTGCGGCCCGCCGTTTGATTTGTGTTTTTAATTGTGGCCCTCTGCCTCATGTAAGTTGAAAACCCCTGCTCTAGATGTATCAATTCTCAAAACTGTATTTTCTCAGTTTTTTTTTTTTTTTTTTTTTTTTTTTTTTAAACTTAACGTAGTAGGATTATAATATTAGTATAAAATACCACTTTAATACACAGAAAACTTCCTTAAATTAATGCAAGAAAATTACACAAAGATTTTAACCAGAAATTCTCCACCTTATTCTTTATTTATTCATATACTTACCATCATATCTTTGCACTATCATAAGTTGTAGATCCGTAATGAAAGTATAGGAACATAAGGAGTTAGAAAAACGAAACGAAAAGTCACTTAAATATAAATTAAGAGAAATTATCAAACAAATCAAAGACTTAATTTGAAAAGCTCTTCTCTTTCTCGGGGACATTTTAAGCGCATCGGACCAAATATTAGTCACCCCAAGAAAAATTTGATTGTGCTTCATTAAGTAAGACATAGATATCAATCTTCAATCGCTCTAAGCCCGCTAACTAAAATAACCACTAAAGTTAACCGGCATGTATTCAAAACTAACAGAATATGATAACATTTTCCCTACTTCTGGCTCTATGGAAACACTAAAAAACTCTGTAATTTTTACCGAAACGGTTTTGCAATAATTTTAGTAAAATTAACAATTGAATATGGTTTTAAAATTTGGTAAATGTGATAAAATTTGGTAATTTTAAAATATATTTGCCTTATTTTTTTTTTTTTTTTGCACTATCTAAATTCTATTGCAAATTTCTTATCCAAAATATCCCACCATCATTCTCTTTAGAAATCACATTATTACACCGAGAAATAATTCTGCTAAAATTGCCGCACGGTTATGTAATAACATTTATGACAAAAAAATTCATTCGTTAATAAAAAGCCAAATTATATGGTATTTAAATTATTCATCACACCATTCATTTGGTAATTTATCCATTCTCATGGTGATGGCTTGCCGGAAATTCTGGTTTTAAAAATTATAGTTCTTATTACCACACAGTTAGTTAAAAATTCAATTTAGAGAAGTAATTTTAACCAAATCAATGACTTTTATACCAAGCTCTAAGGTGCCAATAGTAAACTTACCAAATTTTACCATATTTACCAAATTTTATTACATATTATAAAACTTATGTTTTGGTAAATTTACCAAAACTATTACCAAAGCGCTTCGATAAAAATTACCAGTATATTTAGTGCTCTCATATAGTCAGAAACACTGCAAATTTTACCATATTCTGGTAGTTTTTACTATATTTTTTCGCAATTCCTTATACTTACTTTTTAATCATTTTCGTAACTATACCTTTATCATTTTCCTAGGCATGAAATATGTTGATAATATCTATAAAATCTCGTATTAATTATTTAATCCTTTTTAAACATAGGGATTAATAATTTTCCTAAACAACGAAAGTTACATACGAATTAAGAAGAAAGTTATGCAAGTTATTACAAGTTATTAATTACTGTTGCATAAAAATCAAAACAGCATTACTTGTTTATTTAACGCGTTTAATAGAACATATAATAAATAAAAAAAAATCAATAAGTTCTAAGCAGTTGAAGTTATAAACGATTCTTCTTTTCCTGAAAGAAAGAAAAAACCTAAACAAGATAAAATTCACTTTCTGAGATGAATGAGGTAAAGATTTAAATTGCAACTCTCGAGTCGTTTCCCGCAAGGATTAAATTCTTGCTGAGAAAGACGAAATTAATTCTTTTCACGGAAGATTTAAAGAAACGAAGGAACAAGTATCGTTTATAGAAAAAAAGAGCCTTTGTTGCTTAAAGGTTTCCTTTTATTGATTTGAAAAAGATGTGCAACACAGCTGCTAAAATGTTCTGTACTTGTAATTTTTTCTGTCCTTTTTTTTAGAACTATCTCTGCTCTCAAATGAATGAAACCGTCATTAAGTCATCTCACTTATCTGATCCTAAATTCTTAGTTCTTCTCCTTTAAAGAGATACTTAAACGTTTGAAAAAACTTGATCAAAAACCAAGTAGAATTTATTTACAGTACTTCATATTGATATCTCATCTCCAAAACACGTATTTCTGGTTTTGATATCATTCATTTTTTTAAGTATAACTTCCTGTTTATGTTTAAATAGTTGTTTTTATTTTTAAAAAAATCACAGTTTAAAAGACAACAGTTAATTTATTATATTTTTCTACTGAATTTAAAACTTATAAAGTTGTTTAAAAAACCCATTAATTTTACGAAATGCGTTAAGTTTATTTAAAAAAAGCAAGTACTTTAAGAATTTGCTTAATTTTAATATTTATAGATAAAAGATAAAATTCCACTATCTAATGATGATATATTACTAAACTTTAAATTTTTGCTTTTTAATATTGATAATTTTTAATGCTGTTAAATTTTTAGTACGATCTAGAAATTGATTAAGGTATCCAAATAGATTCGGCAATTTTTTTAAAAAGGGCTCAATTAAATTTTTTTTTTTTTACGTTTCGTAAGCAGGGGTCCAAAAAACAGTAAATTTTAAGTACAGTTTAAAAATGTAAGCAATGTTTTTCAAAGCAAAGGCAAATTTAACTTAATAATTACTTAAATATTAAAACTATTGATTACTTAAATATTAAACTATAGATCGATTTAAATTTTGTTTTACTCTATCCAATGCAAAAAAAAAAAAAAAATTATAGGAAACATTATCTCACTAGCACAGATTAAATGCTTTTATCACAAGCTTAAATAGGTTTGAGGAAGACAATTTTCTTATTATATATAGTTAAATACCAAATCCTTTACATTTTAAAACCTATTTGCTTATAAAACATGTTTCATCCTCATTTGATTCAATGTGTATAGGAAGCAATACTAAACCTTTCAAGATAGCATCTCTTTTTTTTGTGACCCCCTGCCATCAATAAATGAAAACAATGGCGCCCAAATCTTACATTGGAGGATATATCATTCGTCGAATAATTTTTATTGGTCTTAAACATCGTTATTTAAACTATTTTCAGTTCTCTTCTATTTGTTTCCATATTCAATAACTTAAAATACTTGCCTATGTATCATCTTAATGTAATTTTTTTTTCTTATTCCTTATAGTTGAGCTTGAATAGTGCCTCCTCTTCCAGAACAGATACTCCTCCAAGTGATGCATCCCCTCAAACACCCCCTCCAGCATCTTCCTCCTCGCCCTCACGCCAAAATAGTAACCGCCGAAAACGAAACTTTGTCCGGAAAAATACACAATCAGCACCGGATTCATTTGACAATGATGATGACAATTCTGCGGTGCCATCAAACGCCAAAAGCCAGCCAATAGTAATGGTCGAAGAGGCACCACCACCAAAATCAAGATCTGGCGGTGTTTCCATTGGATATTTCAACTTTGATAGCATGCAGAGACTACTGGATCTCTCAATCACGGCCTCAACAAAACCAGAGAAACCTAATTTTTTGTTGACCCCAGGAGGTAAGTCATCAATGAGATATATTGGTATTTAAACTGCTATTACGTGTTCGGAAAATTTTGTGCTATAATGAAACCTTTAAGAAAAAGTTAACTTTAAATAGCATTATTAAAACAACAAAAACACCTCACATTACATGACACTGCCGCTTAGATACAATTAGTCCAATCTTAGAGTCGACACGCTTTCGACTAATCAAGCTCTATTTATAAGAAAATTAGTACACTTTTATGACTTTTTAGGTATGATTTATTGTACATAACTAAACAATGAATATCATGATTCTGACAGCTTCTAGGTCGAACAGTATACCTCGAATCTTAGCTATCAGGTCTTAACCCCACATCAACTCTTTTATCAATAGCTCATATGGCAACTATGACAATATCGCACCCTATACCGTGATATCGATTCCTAGAAGCACATTTATGCACGTAACTTCAAAGAACTATATATAGGTATACAACCAGTTATTTACTAAATACCTCTGATTTCATGAATCATTAGTCGAAACAGAGATACGGTGATTGATTGATTGATAATAGGAACTTAATTCACTTCATCCTCTACGGTTAGAACTGTAGTTACGGATACAATGTATGAAATAAGATACCATAACTGGGTATTAAATTAGAAGCAGCTGTATGACAAGTGATATAGTGATCCTTGAATTAATTAACGTTATTTACTAAAAAAATTATTATAAAATAACCTAGTTTTTTAATAATTTATTTTTAATAACCTTATTTTTAATGAATCATTGCTTTATTTATATACGGTTTATGTATGTATGTATGTATGTATGTAGTATATATATATATATATATATATATATATATATATATATATATATATATATATATATATATATATATATATATATATATATATATATATATATATATATATATATATATATATATATATATATGTATATAGCAAAATAAATAAATACAAAAAAAAAACAGAAAAAAATTAGGAAAAACAATAAGTATCATTTATTGCGCATAAGCTGCAAGTAAATAGAACTCATAAGATAAGTTTAAAATGAAGATAAAACAAAGGTAAATTACAGACAAATGAAAAAAGGAGGGGGGAAATAATAAAAATGACAAACAACTGGGGAAAGAAAAAGAATTAATTAAATAAAAAAAAGGATAGAGTTTTTTTAAAAAACCGGAAATTAAAAGATATAATCTCTTCATCAGCTCACACGATTATATCCGAAAAAGAGTGCTTTCTAATATTGTATCAATATAGCCAAAGCAAAATATATCAATACAATAGTGTGAGGAGCACTCAAAAAATTTTTTACAAAAATTACGACGAAAAAAAAAAAATTAAAACACAAAAAGTAAAAATGACACATAAAAACACAAAATAAAATATAAAGGAATAGCAGAATAAAACAAAATCTACAAAGCGAGCAGTGAAATAAAGCGAACTTACATGAACGGGAAATTTTTCAAGAATGATTTAAAATGTTTACGTAACAAGATTGCCAGATTGCCAAATATCAAAACTATGAAAACAAAAGCGCAAATTGAGTGTAACTAGAGGAGTTTAAAGTACGTTCTTGCTGCATTACTGAAGTCCGTTTGATTTGTTAGTTACCAAGGATAGGTCGGATAACGGATGTGCGCGAGGTAATATTTTACTGGATAATTTAAAGAAGTTGACTATAAATAATTTTAGAAAATAAATATTTATTTAAGAAAAAAATATAAAATAGAAAAGAGAAAGAAACATGAATTGCCAGTTTTGCACATAATTTTAGCTACGGATTTGCCCGTAACAGATTTGCACATGGAAAAATTATATAAATTGACAAAGAAATCTTTTTAGTAAATTATTTTAGCCACGGATTTGCCCGAAATGGATTTGCACATGGAAAAATTTTATAATTTAACAAAGAAATTTATTAGTAAATAATTTTACCCGCGGATTTGCCCGAAATGGATTTGCACATGGAAAAATTACATAAATTAACAAAGAAAAAATAAAAAGAAAAAGAAAAACAACTTATTTTAGTAAATAATTTTAGCCACGGAAATGGATTTGCACATGGAAAAATTTTATAAATTAATAAAGAAATTTTTTTAGTAAATAATTTTAGCCACGGATTTTCCCGAAATGGATTTGCACATGGAAAAATATTATAAATTAACAAAGGAATTTTTTAGTAAAGGAATTTTTTTAGTAAATAATTTTGACCAAGGATTTGCCCGAAATGTATTTGCACAAGGAAAAATTATACAAATTAAGGAAGAAATATTAGTAAAAAATTTTTTTGGCCACGTATTTACCCGAAATGAATTTGCACACGGGAAAGTTGAAATTATGAATTAGAAAATTTTATACATTTATATATTAGAAAATTTTTTTCTTAAATAAATATTTATTTTCTAAAATTATTTATAGTCAACTTCTTCAAATTATCCAGTATAATATTACCTCGCGTACATCCGTTTTCTGACCCATCTTTGGTATCTAACAAATCAAACGGACTTCAGTAATGCAGCAAGAACGTACTTTAAACTCCTCTAGTTACACTCAATTTGCGCTTTTGTTTTCATAGTTTTCATATTTTGCAATCTGGCAATCTTGTTACGTAAACGTTTTAAATCATTCTTGAAAAATTTCCCGTTTATGTAAGTTCGCTTTATTTCACTGCTCGCTTTGTAGATTTTGTTTTATTCTGCTCTTCCTTTATATTTTATTTTGTGTTTTTACGTGTCATTTTTACTTTTTGTGTTTAAATTTATTTTTTTTTTTTTGTCGTAATTTTTGTAAAAAATTTTTTGAGTGCTCCTCACACTATTGTATTGATATATTTTGCTTTGGCTATATTGATACAATATTAGAAAGCACTCTTTTTCGGATATAATCGTGTGAGCTGATGAAGAGATTATATCTTTTATTTTCCGGTTTTTTAAAAAACTCTATCCTTTTTTTTTATTTAATTAATTCTTTTTCTTTCCCCAGTTGTTTGTCATTTTTATTATTTCCCCCTCCTTTTTTCATTTGTCTGTAATTTACCTTTGTTTTATCTTCATTTTAAACTTTTATATATATATATATATATATATATATATATATATATATATATATATATACGGTTTGTCTCGAAGAAAGGGATTTTCGTACAACAGCTTCTATTAAAATATTATTTTAACAAATAATTTTTTTATTTAATTGTATATTTAATTAAAAAAATATTTAATTATCCTTCAGCTGTTAAAAGATAATCAACTAATTATTCTTTTGTACTAAAGTAATTAAATTGAGAAAGAACTTTGCAAATTTTTAGTTCATTCTTTTTTTAATATTCTCGCCTTTCTTAATATAAATTATGTTAATTTACAATCACGAAAAGCATATAGATTTCTATAATAGATAAACACAACTCGAAAAAAAACGGGACAAAATAAATCTTTAAAAAAATCAATTTTATCTGAACCACTTAAAAATTATCTCTTCCTTCATCAAAAAATGATAACAATAAAAATAAAAATATACTGAAAATCTTTTACATAAAGAAAGAACTATACGAACAGAAAACTACTTTAACGATCTAGTGAAGGCATAAGAGTCACTTAATAAAGGTCACATTCTGTAGAAGAAAAAACCCTCATAAAGGTATCGACAAAAATTTTGGTGCGCACATGGCCCGAAACGATAAATCCAGGAAAGAACTTGCAGGATGCTTGGGGGTGTTTCGAATTCTTTTCCCGAATGAGCTGACGCATCCCGATCTATTCCTTCCCCCATCCCTGGAAAACTGCAACACTCTTTTCTCTCATCCTGGGCATTTCCTGCGTCCATAAAAGATACCAACGTACTTTTGCTAAAGATATTTTGGTACGGATAATGCAGTTCGCTTTGATAATACACTATCAAAACTTTCCTAACAGCTAACGGATGTTTTCTTTTTTTTCTTTTTTTTTTTCGCAGTCTATAAGCCGTTTGGATACTTAGGGAATTTCCCAGATTACAGTTAAAGTCAGTAGATGGACTTCATTTGTGGTGTTTGGTAAAAAAAAAAAAAATGCTTCAGACAAGAGATAATCTCTCTATTTATTTTGTATTTCGAAAACAAAGTACTCTTGAGTTGGAGAATGATGTTTGTTGTGCGGTTCAAAAATCAATAAAATGTTGTTTTTTTTTTTTTGCAAAAAAAAAAAAAAAAAAAAAAATAGTTTTTTTTTTTTTACTTTTAACCAATTTTTCAGAATCTTAAAAGTATTCTATTTAACGTATAAACATATTTTGAATGCATTATTATGATTTGCAACAACGAAAAAAGACAAAACTAAAATATTATTTCCATCAATCTTTTAATCTCTTAAAAAGAAACGTTTAAAGTTTTTATTTCATTTTAACTAATAGAACTTTTAAAAGAATTGACGCGTCTTAACGAAGAAAAGAAAAAAAGATTTAGAATTCGACTAAGTGTTTCATTAATTGGGTACATGCAACTAATCACATGGCTGTGACTAATCTTGATGTTGTGCCGCATGTTAAACTTGACAGATTTAAGGCTTGGGTTTGTTATCACGCTGAATCAATTTCGAAACATATTTAATTAGATGCATGCAAGCGACGTCACGCGTGTGTGTCGAGCCTGATTGGCTGACCCACGTGACGTCGCTTGTAAATATCCGATTGAATAGTGTACTAAAAATGTACTCTGAACTACTTATTAGGATTTAAAGATACTATTTTCGGGTACTAGGTTGCAATCTTAATGGTTTAGGTACACATTGAAGATAAGATATGCTTATTAGTATGAGGTAATAATTACTGTGTAAGTAATAAACACTTGATTTTGATTTTCCTGAATACGCGTACAACTTTGTCAATGAATTTCAATTCTTGACGCTCAAAATAGGAACAAAGGGGGTAATGAAGTCATCTAAGGAGTTTAGTCAGGACAGTTTCCAAAAACTAAAGAAGGTTTGTGCTTAATCTTCCTTGATTTTTACAACTAATGATATTACAACTAATGACATAGTTTTTGTACAACAAATGATACGACTAATGATAATGATGTTACAATTAATGAAAAAAATTTTGTACGAATTTATTATTACACATTAGCAAAATATAATTTCGGCAAAATAAAATTTTTAAAAAAAATAATCTCAAGAATTTCTATTTTTGAGAGGTATTAAGAATTTAAAAAAAAAAATTTGAAATTTAAATTAGCCGCCCAAGGATAAAATAAAAACATTTCGAAGGTTAAAATAAACATTTTGAACAAAAGATAAAAATAACCAGATAAAAAATATGATTTACGAAACGACCGCATCGGAGATTTAAAAAAAATGTTTTCGAGCTCTAAAATATCATTTTCTTAATTTATTTTTTTAATTATTTATTTGTTTATTATTTCATTACTTTAATCGATTTTTTACTTATTTATTATTTTTATTTTTTAAAAATTAAAATTTATTTCTAAACAAAATTTGGTGCCAAATTATCTCCTAAGCTTTAAAATTTTATTTTGGAAATAGTAAATACTAATACAACATACCGATTACTCGCTATAAAATTGAATTAAACGTGAGAAAAACAAATCCTATAATGCTTAACAACCATAGCAACTACACTGTAGCAAATATATATGTATACATAATATATATGTATACATATATAATTACAAAGTAAGCGTCATTTTTTTTTTTCAAAAATACCAATGTGTCTCAAGAACTAAGTACTCAAAATTTTTTAAAAAGGATTTGTTCTTGTTTACGCGTGTTAGGAGCATATTATGCATAATTAACGTAATGAAGGAAATATGTGATTTTTTTTTAAATTTTTTTAATTGAGGAAATAATTTCAAACTTGTTTCAACTAATAAAATAAGCGTTATTGTTTTTCAAAAATACCCATATGTGTCAAATAAGTACTCAAAATTTTTAAGAAGCAATTTTTTGTCTAAACAATGCTCCGTTATGAGCATACATATAAAAATAAAGTGCATTTTGCGATTTTTTTTTATAACTTTTTGCTATGAGCATTTCATTTGAAAGTTGTTTCAAAAATACCCATTGATGTGAAAAAATAAATACCGAAAATTTTTAAGAGGCATATGTTTAGTCCAAACTATGCTACATTAAGACGATTAATATAGTTAACATAATGAAGAATATATTGAAAAATTTTATAATTTTTTGCGATGCGGAAATCATTTTAAGCTTATTCCAGATTTCAAAGTGAGAGTCATTTTTTCTAAAAATACCCATAGGTGTCAAAAAAAAAGTAATTAAAAGTTTTAAGAAGGATGTATTTACTCCAAACAGTGATACAATGATGTGTTAAGAGCATATGTATAATTGTCAAAAAGGAGGACAATTTCTGAACTTATTATAATTTTTCGAAATGAGGAACTAATTTGAAACTTGAGTGAGATTCAAAAAATAAGCGTCAATTCTTTCAAAAATACCCTTATATTTCAAAAAATATTAACTCAAAACTTTTAAGAAGCAATTTTTAGTCCGAACAATGCAACGTTAAGAGCATACATATAAAAAATAAAGGACACTTTGCGAATGTTTTGTAGCTTTTTTCCAATGAAAAATTCATTTGAAGCTTGTTTCAGATTACAAAGTAAGCGTAAAATTCTTCAAAACTACCCATAGATGTGAAGAAATAAATATGTACAAAAAATTTTGGAAGCATTTGTTTAGTCTAACCCATGCATGTTTCGAGCTTATATATAGTTATCATAATGGAGGATATTTTGCGAATTCTTTTATGAATATTTGCAATGAGGAATTCATTTGAAACTTATTTTAGATTAAAAAGTTATCTTTAAATTTTTCAAATATACCCATTGTTATGAAGAAATAAATACATAATATTTTTATAAAAGGCATTTGTTATTATACATAAGAAACATTTGATTAATCCAAATCATGCTACGTAAACAGCCATGCCAAGGCATCTCTAGTAAGAGCTTATTAGTGGGATTGAACTCTCATCTACTGAGGAAGTGGGGTGTAGTGCTCATCCTATAGATGAGAGGTAATATATATGAGGTGGGGTGAGGCTCTCATGCGAAAGCAATATAGTAAGAAAGGTGATCAACCCCTTAAGTAAGGTGTAGCACTCGTTTTCACCCTACTCATTTCAACTAACAGAAATGAGTAACCATTTTAATTTACAAAATAGCATTACTTAAAAACTGTATCGTATTCTTAAAGTTCCGTTTGTATTTCAATAAACTATAACAATTTTTTTAAAAAAATTCATATACGAAAAGATTTTTAAAAAGTGAGAGAGACGTACACAAACTCTCAAATAAAATAAAACTCTTTTTCAATTCACAATGCTCAAAAGATGTAACAGTTTCTTAAATAAACAACAAATCCCAATTCCAACAAAAAACGAGCTATATTTCAGTTCGAAAAATAAAAAAAAATAAAAAGCCGTAAACACCTCGTTTATCTTATTCGTCTGTCAATGATAAATCTTTTTTTTTTTTATTCTTTTTCAAAAAAAAATAAATAATGAAATAAAATAAACGAACGGAAATCTTTCAATGCGCCTACATAGAAATACTGATTCCTGAGCTTTAATTTCCAGGGAAAACTTTCATGCGGGTGAAGGTATACGAGCTAAAAATCAACGAAGCGTTAAACGCATCCAGCGCATTCACAAATTCAAGAAAGAAAAACAACCGTTCGAAGTAAAAACAGAACTAATGTCGTCCGCAGAGCTTTCTCCAACTTTTTAGAAAGAGAAAAACCTATGTTTGAACAGCTTCACAGACGTATATCCTTTCATAAATGCGTTAGGGTTAGTTTAGATTACGTCAAAACTTATCACTTCTTTCATGTCGCTCAGGTTTATACCCTATCGCTGAGTTGATTTTAGATGCGAGTTTCACTTAAAAAAAGTTGAACGCATGGAATGAAATTGTGTTATTTATGTTGTGCTGTTTCGTCATGAAAAGAGAACGATTATTATCCAATGGAATTTGATGCGTGGATTACGAGAATTCTGTGCACAAATGAAATCAAACGATTTAAATCAAGCGAACAAAGGTTTGTAATTTACTTTTTTCGTTCTAATACATTACTATTTGTAACAAAAGTTCACGTCTCCTTAAGATTACTTGATAGGCTAATACTGTGCTTTATTGCTATTTAAAATACTCTAACTTATATACCTGAACATTTATAATTATAGAGTACAGAATTTATTATGTGTAATCTGCTCTGTTTATAACATAAAAGTTAGACAACTTTGAAAAAAAAAAAATTCCAAATATTTCTTGTTGCTTGAAATATCTAAAAATAAAAAGGTTTCAAAATTTAAAGTATGAATTTTATATCTTATCAATTCTAAGTGAGAGTGTCAATAATCCATTAATTTTATTACTTTAAACACGTTTTAAGCAAAGCTTAACTTCACTGGTAGCATATAGATAAGTATTTTTATGCAATTTAATTCATATTTTTGCATATTAAAGCCTAATGTATAACCTAGTGACAGGCTAGCAGATTTTTTAATCACACATGATTTCATAGAAAAATTAATAATTCTATGCTTCATTCGTTTGAAATGTTTATTTTAAATAATGTCAAATTACATCAATTTTGTTTTTAAATTCTAATAAAATAATAATATTCTTAAATATTGAGCTATTCGCCAGAGCAGAAAGTTTCTTTCCAATTGAAAGTATGTTAAAATAATTGTACCTGAGCATGTAGCTTTCTTTGAACTAAAAACATGAGCCTTCTCTTAAAATATAAAAAGAAACCTTTTGAAAATTATATTTAATTTAAATATCCAAAGTTCACATTGCAAGTAGCTGCAGTTGAAAAAAATTTTGTCTGAAATATAAAAGAGTTTTCAAAAAATCTAGAAAATATAGACCATATAGTTTTCCCGAAAAGCAGTTAAAAAGTTGGATCCATTAATTTTTATTTATTAATTCCAGTTTTTGCCAGCTCTTCTTATCTCTGAATCTATAAAAGGAAATCAAAATATATTTATACACAATTATAAAACTTTATTTTTTCAAAGATAATTTCAAGAAAAATATTAATAATTATTTTTATTATTTATTTTAATATTCGTCAAAAGTAATTTGAGCTGAAGTTATATATATATATTTTTTTTGTTTTAAGCAATGTAATTTAAAATGACAAAATAGAACATTTCAACGGAATCAATCAAACACTTCTCGTGAGATAAAAATGTAAACATTCAACTTTTTTTTTCCTTAGAAATTATTAAGTCGATTTGAAATAAAATTAAGTATTTTTATAAAGAATATAATTTAAATTGAGATAAAAAATTTGTTTACTTGAAGAATCAAAAATTTTTACTCCATTATTAAAGTAAATCATAAAAACAAACTAATTATTACAAAAATTTTTGCTTTAAAAATATGTTTGTTAAAATGATTTTTAACATTCAAAAAAATTGAATCGTTTAAATAGATGTAAATTTTAATAATGTAATAATAAAATACAATAAGATAAAAATTATAAAAGGCGAAAACATAACTATAGTATCTAGATTATTTTTTTTTTTTATTTCTAACGACCTGCAACAGAGCAATCATCAAATGACAGGTTTAAATTAAATCTAAGGCAAATCTATAAGATTATTCTGTAAAAATTGAAAATTAACTTTTTTTTCTCTTTATATGTTATTAAATTACAAGACAGCTTTTTCTTTTATTCAAGCTAATTTTATTCCTGGCAGGAGTTGTTTTGCTATTGAAATAAGATGCTACAAAACTATATTTTTTTAAAGTTCGAAATAAATTATATTTTGCACTTTTTCAATTCTCATAAATGCATCATAAAATTTTTAAAAAAATTTTTTTTTTTTTCATTTTGTAATATTATAATTTAAATTCGTCGTCGTTCGTTAAATGCCATCTAAAGTCTTCCGTTATACTTGTCAATGTTAAATCTTCATTAACTTGGAAAACTAAGAGGAGAAAAGTTGGCATGTTTCGTGCGCTCAAAACACACTTCCGTTATTAAAACTCATCATCACGAGAAGGATGAAAAATAAACAGATTTTCAAAAAAAAAAAAAAAAACCTCAACGTTGCCAATGAAGAAATTGAAAAAATAATAAAGGGGGGGGGGGAACTGTGGTAGCCAAAGGTGGCGGTGTTTATTAAAATGGGGAAAATCAAAGCATGACTCAAAGCATAAATCCTTTAACTCCTCATTTTGTTGGAACCGTGGTTTATATGCTTCTGACTGCTGTAATACCAGCACATCTTAATGCTCTAGAATCTAGCTTGATGCTCATTAATACCGTTTTCTTTGACATCAGTTCTTCAACACTCTGCATTTCGTCTGAAAATGCCTTCTTCCCTGATTTACCTCTTTCGGTTACCGTAGCTACCTTTGGCTACCCATGTTTACTTATTTATTTTTTACCCTCATTATTTTTACCGTTTTTTTACTAAAAAATTATCAATGGGATTTTCTAATTCATTTCATGCCTTTTCTGAAATATTAAAAAAAAAAATATTATTAAACATTTTTAACTTCTACATCAATGGCTTAGTTAATTAGCTAAACTTAGCAAGATTGCATTTCAAACAATAAAAATACTGAAATAATAATAATAATAATTTACACGCGGCCTTTTTACATTCGCTTCTATCTGAACTGTGTTCCATCGCCGACAATCTAAGACTGTTGCCAAGGAAAATAAAGAAAATATTAACTTTTTATCTTTTTTCTTACATCATTTTGAATAGAATAGTGTGCGAAATATTCAGCTGTTTTGTTGCTTTTCTCAACGCTTTTCAAGGTCTTATAACAATACACTCACACAATAATGCTCTTATTTCGCAGTTGTCAGAATATGCAAAAAGATTGATTTTTTTTTTTTATCCTCATCGTTTATAAAATATTTTATATCTTGAAGGGGCTGCCGAAAGCTATTCGTTGTCGACTTCATTTCCATATACAAAAAAAATATTGTATCAACTTGTCAGCATCGATTTACATACGTCAAAAATAAATTGGCATGCACCAAGTTCGGAAAAAAAAACTTCAAACAATTCTTAAGAATCCGAATTGACTTTGGGATATGAAATAAATAATAATACTGGGCATCTAAATACGAGAAAAAGATGTCAATTTATAAAAATTCAGACAATTTATTAATTTATTTTCTTTCACCTCGCATAATCTTTTTTTTTCACTCATCCAACCTGTTGATATATGCACAAAAATGTTTTAATCAACCTAATAATATAATTTTTCATTCGTCCAAAATAAATTGGCATGCGCCAACTTTAGAAGAAAAAAGGCAGATCTGACTGAAAAAAAAATTAAAAATGATGACAATCAAAATCGCATATTCGAAAATCAAACGAAGTAAAAAAAAATTTTTTTTTTGCAGTTTTATTTATTTATTTATACTTTTTTCCACACTCAAACAAATTGTTTCAGATACCTTTACCTCCCTCAACGACCTCTTAAAATAGTTCTTCAAGCGTCAAAAATAAATTGGAGTGCACAAACTTCGAAAAACAAATTCCTCCCTTTTAGAATTTTCAGTCTGAAATTAAGGTTAGTTAATCGGTAGCCGTCTATCCGTCGGATTTAACATAAAGTTTATATTTACGAACATATTTTACCTTTACAGTTTTGAAACCGTTTATAACTGGTAACGTTAAAAAACCATGAATTATACAGTTTTGTGACCATATACAACTGGCATGGTTTCTAAACTATAAAATTGAAATTTAAACGAACACTAAAGCTCTGTGGATGCTGCGCCATCTACGCGTTAATAGAAGCTGCGTGTTCTAATAATCCAGGGTCACCGTTTGAAGAATGGAACTGGAAACTCTTCATGTATGGAAGTAATAAAAGAAATATTGTGATATCAAGAGTGGGATTCGAACCCGCTTCTGACAGTGATGAGATTCACCGATTAGACTCTCAACTGCAGTATGTACCCAGCTTCACGGAATAATAGGACTTCATAAGTTGGTTGTTGAACCGTGTTAGGTAAAAACAATTAATAAACGTTCCATTTAACAGTTTGAATATCATCTTTTTCAACGTTATTTGACAGCTTTTATTGAATATGGTAAATTAACAATTAAATAAAATGTCATTTAACCATTTCTTCCGAGAAATTTCTAACACTGCACGGAGGTCCGAATTGAGTTTTAAATTGAAACGAATGAATATACTGTAAGCCTAAATTAAGCCATAGTTTAAAATCAACGAAAATTCTAGAAAATTCTTTATTGTTGTTTCTAATAATATTCTAAACTCGTTCAACTCATTCCCATTGCTTATCTGCATACTCTTTTCAGTATTCGTTTCAGAACATTGCAACCACTTTGTTTATTTCTTATTTGTATTCTTTTTGCATGGCTTTATAGTTTTAAGCTCATTTTTCCAAAAATATAAATTCACTCATTTCAGCTTATGAAGCACATGAGTTTTTTTTTTTTTTTTTTTTCTTTTCTTTTTTCGCTAATCATTTTAAACGTTTTACGGGTGCTCAATTGATGTTGAAATTATGATATGGACTTAAATCAATTCATTTAAATCAATTAAATTTTCTGAACTAACTTGCAAAGACGAAATTTATAAGACTTTCTAGAAGTGTTTCATATTAAATAACATTACGTTTTACGAGTGTCATTTTTTCTTCGTTTTAATCAATATTCCCTGGCATTAATCTCCGTATGATTCACATTTACTGTGTGACCATTTTCTTTCATTCAAAATTTATGTTTTGTATTTTGCATGTTTAAAAAGATACTTCAAAGTAAAATTAACAATCAACATTTATTTATCAATGATAAATACTAATAATTAAAAATATATTTCTACGTTTCAACTCACAGCTCTCCAATGATTGAGTTCGATCCTTGCAGCCGAAATTCCCCGTGTAGTAAATGGTAACTGATGTTAGTTAAATCTGTCGGGTCACTAAGTCCTTCATGTTCCTATAACAAATCAATACCTCCGAGGTACTGAATCATACATCGATCGTTGTCTGGTTCAGGTCAAAATAGCAATCTGTGGATGAATAAATGAGTGTATGAATGGGTCCATCCAATAAACGGGCTGTGACGTACGCGTTTGTGGCTGAAATCGTATTCTTAGCCATAGATGGCGACACTGAAACACAATAAACGCTTTTTCTCCAGCACAAACAAAAGAAACACAAGAAACGTAAGAAACGCACCAACCAGCTAGCCTGCTTGGTGAAAATTTGTTTCACCAAGCCAGGCTTGCTGGTTGGCAAATGCCATTAGAAACACCAACAGTCAATGTTAGAGTTCAGTCGCGAAAAGTCTAAAAGTCTTTTTAATTTCGAATAATCATTACTACACGGAGAAAA
Source organism: Parasteatoda lunata (assembly GCA_949128135.1). Taxonomy (NCBI): domain Eukaryota; kingdom Metazoa; phylum Arthropoda; class Arachnida; order Araneae; family Theridiidae; genus Parasteatoda; species Parasteatoda lunata. The sequence continues at coordinate 87,415,784 of OX421973.1, forward strand.
AAATATTTGGTAAAATTATCGCACTCTAAAGTGTGACATCCCTGCTAAAAAAAAAAAAAAAAAAAAAAAAAAAACATAATTCTGGTTACTAAAACCAAAAAATACGGCATTAAAACTATTCATTTGGTAATTTTCTCGTTTATATGGTAACGGTTTACCGGAAATTCAGGTTTTCAAAATTTAAGTTCTTATTAAAAAAACATCTAAACAATACAAAACTGAAAAGTAAATTTAACCGAATAAAGATTTTTTGACATGTTCTAAGGTACCACGATAAAATTACCAAAATCTTACCATTTATTTCGTAATTTTAACCTTTTGATGTCTTTGATGAAATGCGTGATTAAATTACCAAATTTTTTCACACAATTAAAAATTATATTTTTTTGTTTTACGGTATCAAAATCATTACAAAAGCGCTTCGGCAAAAATTATCACGATTTTTTATGTTCCCATTATCCCAAAAACACGATAAATTTTACCATATTCTGGTAGCTTTGATCATACTTTATTCATACTTTTTTTTATTTGTATACTTCGAATGTGATTCTCCTGGGGTTGGGATAATTAAAAAATTTGTAATTAAGAATATTTATTTTCCTATCATTTGTTCTTAGCTGATATATGTCACTAAAACAGGGAATTTCCAAAAAAAAAAAATTTTTTTTCTTTAATGACGATGCTTTTTGTGCTAAGAAGAATAATACATTTGTTTTTTTTTTTAAATAATGTAAACTAGAAACTTGATAATTATAAATATTAAGTTGTTAACTAAAAAAAAAAATTTTGAAATACTTTTTTTTTTATAAACTGACGAAGCAAAATAAAAAGACTGTTTATAGCATTTTCTTCTTGAAAAACAATTTTATTTTCTAGGTAAACAAAATTCCTACTGATCTATTTATATTCATCAAAAAATAAAGCTAATGACATTTTCGCGTGCGTCTGTACAATTAATACCAGGTGTTGCTCAGAAGAGGGTTGACGGTGCCGTATAGAAAGATATCTATCTAATTAATAGAAAAAGAAGTTTTTAGAAATATCCGCTCAGAAATTTATTCTTCATAAATGATGTATATGATAATCTCTTTTGAAAACAATAACAAACATAAATTTAGAATTATATTTTTAATGACTTTAAACAAACTATTTCGTTTATTTATTTGTTTGTTTATTTATTTATTTGCAAAATAAACAGCTTTTTCTGCAAAGAATTCAAATTAACAAAAATTATAAAGCAATATCGAAGAAATAAATCATAATCGATTAAGTCCATGAAATATTAGGGGGACCGGAAAGTAATGTCGATTCGGTGCATTAAATATTCGTTAGTTCTTATGAATCAATTCGTTTTTTTTTTCGATTCATTTTCGATCTGACATTGAAAGGTTGTTGCTAACGAGGGGGAATACATTATTGATTAAAAATAAAATCTTGATAACAAATATCAAATGCACCAAAAAGACATTACTTTCCAGTCCCCCTAATAATTATAATATTATATAAACATTTTTAAATATTTCTTCCACTTTTTCTGTTAATTCTTTTTTAATAAAAAAAATTATGTAAAAAAAGATAATGAATAACTTAAGATAGGTCTCTTTGGCGCCCTAATTTGAGTGCCCAGAATACAATATTGAAGGCATAGAGTTAATTTCCAGAATATGTTTAACCTGCACAACTAGCCAGGTATATCCTTTTTGAAGACAGCTATGTATTGATGTATTTACCATACACAAATATTCTTCAGAAGCATTTTTGAATATATTAAAATTTGAAAATATTAAATATTAAAATTTAAATATAATAATAAATTAAATTTTGAAAATATTGAGAAGCATTTGCTCGTAAATCTAACAAATATATGAAAATAAGAATCGTTTCTTAATGATGGATTCCGGAAGCCTTGTCAAATGATTTTAAAATTAAGAAATGACTAAATATATATGCAATTATAAAATATTTATATGCGGAACAAATATACGACCGAAATTTTTAGCCTTCTAACATTTATAAATATTATGAATATTTCTGCCTTTTGTATCAATTAAAACTAACAGCAATAAGCAGCTTTTTTTTTTGTAAAAAAAAGAGCGTAAACATAGAGTAAATGCCATTTTGAAACTATATATGCAGTTATAATGTTTTATAAAAATTATTTCTGTACACTGCGGAAGAAAAATGCAGGCAAAATTACCCCACCGTGTGATAATAGCATTTCTGGTAAAAAGAAAAACTTAATAAAAGAAATATTTACGGTATTTAAACCATTCATTTCATAGTTTTTCCGTATATATGGTAACGGTCTGCCAGAAATTCATGTTTTCAAAGTTAAAGTAAAGAATACAACTCACATTTAGTAAAAAATACAAAATTGAAAAGTAATTTTAACCAAATTATTGGTTTTTATGCCATGCTCTAAGATTTCATGACAAAATTGCGAAATTTAACCCACATTTACCATATTCTATAATATATTGTAAAACCATATTTCATTGTTAATTTTACGAAAATCATTACCGTAGCGTTTCGGTAAAAAATTATTTCTTTTGTCGTTCTCACAGAATCATCCACCTGGTAAATTTTTCCATATTTTGGTAGTTTTAACCATATGTTTTTCTCAGTGTACGTATTACTTTTAAAAGCCTTGCAAATACCTATATTTTGTCATATGAAAAACCTACTTTCTCAGCAAAAATCAAACAAAGCGTATAAGCAAAAAAAAATTCGTTTTTTTTTTTGTGCTTAATAGTACAGATAAAACACGATTCATAAAATTATTTTTTTGTAGAGAAATTTTTCTTTTTTCAAAGCTATCGGAATTTAATGGAGGTAATTCCTCATTAAGGACATTCAATTGAATTCATTTGTTTTTTTTTTTGTTTTTTTACGCTTGGGCAGAGAATGAATGAAAGAGAATTCTTCATAAATCCGTGAATCTTATTACAGTTTTAATGCGATTATCTTTTAATTTTTCATGTATTGCCGATTAAAACCTTTTAGCGTTTGTTTGTTTTTGATTAAAACATTTCTAAACAATTTCTGAAAACTCAATCAAAACTTTTAAGTTTTAAGCTTTTAAGTTTAAGTGTGGCAGATCATTAGTTAAAAAATTTTAACCAGCCATAGTAAATAAAACTGAACTTCCCGTTACCAATTTTTAAAATATATAAGTGAATTCCGAATCGAAAACTTTTTTTCGATTTTTCAAACTTGATATAAAAGTTTATATGAAAGTTCAAAGTTGATATAAAAGTTGTCATCGTGACCCCATACTTTCCCCCAAAAAAAATTTTTTTCGACAAAAATTATATAATATTTATTCTTCCAGAGTCCTTGTGTAAAAACCTAAATTTTAGAAAGAATAAACATGAATATAATGCAAATTTTAGTTTTTAAGTTGAAAAGATAAAATTTCATTAGTTCAAAAAAATTAATATAAATTAGCAATTCAAATTATTCCTGCATTTAAGTCTGGAATTCGCAAGAAATTTTACGTAACCGAACTTAATTATTGGGTTAAAAATTTAAAATACCTTTACTTCAATTTTCAACCCAACGAAAATCCATATTTTAATCTCCATTTCTGTAAGCCTAAATGTTTAAATTTAATTTATAATTGTTTTCTGTTTCAGTTTTAAAAATTAAAATTACATGCTTGTAATGCTTTGATTGAAAAAAAGAAAGATTTAAGTCTGCTGTAAAAGAGCTGAGTATATTTTGTTTTAAATGGGAAATAAATGACCAGAGTACTACCCTTATATCAACACAAAATTTTTAAATTCAAACGAATTATCCTCCAATATATCCCAATTTATATGTACCAAACATTCTCATTCTTCCTCAAAGAACTAGCCGAAAATTGATCACGTTAGAAGTTCAATGTACATATTTAAATATTATTCCGGTGCATTTATCTGTTTTATGATAATTATGATGATTATGATAATTATGACAATTATGATGATTATGATAATTATGATAATTTATCATAATTTAATGACTTTTTCTCCCATTTAAATGCTATTAATATTTCTATTTTATTCTATTTTCATGGTGCGAGAAAAGGTAAGGTCGAAACTAACGGAATATGGTAAAATTTACTGTTTTCGGCTGTATGAAAACACCAAAAAGATCGGACTTTTTTTTTATTTTAAAGAATTTTGCAAATGATGTTGGTAAAATTTAACAGTAATATATGGTTTTATAATATACGATAAAATCTGTTAAAATTTGGTACTTTTATCATGGTACCCTAGAACATAGTATGAAAACAATTAATTAAGCAGTAAAGTCGTTTTTTTTTCTTTTCTTTTTTTGTTTTTTTTGCCAAACGTGCTGTACTAAGAACAATAATTTTAAAAACCAAAATTTCCAGTTAACTGCTACCATGCGAACACAAAAATTATCGAATTGACAGTTGACATACCGGATATTTTAGTTTTATTAAAAAAAATTTTTTTTTTACCAGAAATTTCATTACTATGCAGTACGGTGATTTTACTAGAATGTTTTTTTTCTCTGTGTATCATTTAATATTATTAAGAGGCAGTTCATAATCACAAACGAACCAAACGTTAATAAATGAGAATCTACTAAAACAAAAAAAATCACTTCAAAAATCCATATTACTAATGCAGTATCAGAAATTTATAATTTTCCAAAAGAATCAACACATTTATTCACGGGACATACGTTGCGTATGCATTTTAAAAAATGCGTAACATGCCTCTCAACATTTATTTCTTTAAAATACTTGTGTAAAGTTGTATTATTATCAGTTGACATTTTATAAGACATTGAATCAAAAAAAAATTCTATCATAAACTTAATAATGAGTAATATTTATCTATAAACTCACGAGTGCACGAAAGAAACAATCGGTAAACAATAAACAAAAGAATAAATAGATTTTTTTTTTCTAAATAAACAACAAAGATTAAAAAAAGCTATATTTTAACAATTCCAAGCATTTTTATTGAATGATTACAAAAATATATGAAATAAAATGTATAAATCTCCTATTAAATGTCCCTCGAGAAATTACTAAACTGTTTCTACGTGTTTTTGAGCAAACGTTTAAAGGCAATCGCAAATCATGTTGAACAAAATACTTCCTAAAAAAGGTTATTTATTTTTAAATTTTTGTCTTTATTTCACTATGCCTTCCTTATATTTTCATCTAATTAAATAATTTTCAATTAATGAAAATACGAGGAATTTTGTGAAATTATAAGAAGTTTTATAATTTTCACTAACTGTAAAAATTTAAATTTGAATTTACATTAATTAAAAAAAGAAATCAAATTTAAAAAATATTTTAAGAAAATAAACATAAGGGTTTCTAACAAATGACTATTGCGCATATAAATGTATATGCAACTTCATCCACGAAGGAAAAAAATTCTGGTAAAATTATCGCATTATATGGTAATGACATTTCCGGTATAAAAAACATGATTCTGGTTTTTAAAAAATACAGCACGTTTAAACCATTCGTTAGGTTATTTTTTAAATGAGACATTAATAGTTTTTTTTTTAGAAATTCTAGTTTTCAAAATTAAAGTTTTTATTACCCCACATTTAGTTAAAAATACAAAACTGAAAGGTAAATTTACCTGAGTAAATGATTTTGATACCATGTTCTAAGGTATCATGATAAAGTTGCCTAATTTTATCATGTATTGTATTAAAAAATAATCTATTATATATAATTCTCCTACGTGGCTCCCAAATTTTGGCTGTATTTCTTTTCCGCCGGTGGCAACGTTAGAAAATCGACCAATGATTGCATCTAGAAATGTCACATGTCAAATCTAGCTGAGGTGGCTCAACATATAGCGCTTTTAAAAACGGAAACAATAACCAGAGTGAGCATTATCAGGTTGTTTAATTCAGCTGCGGCAAAAATAAAAATAAACAACTTAAAAAATAAAAATGCTGTTGCCAGCCATAGAATTTTTTGAAAGTTAACTTAGCAACATAATTCAAAATTATGATACCTGAGCGCTTGACGTAACAAATCCTTCAATTCTATAAGTGTTGTATTGCCAAATGCCCAAATTAACAATTGCAATTTCAAATTAATATTGAAATGTACAGGTTTAGAATTTTCTACAGTGAAAAGTTTTCGGAACTTCAGTATTCAAAAAAGTATACAAAAGCTAGACGTCAAGAACGTATCCAATGAGCGAGCAAAACGAGCATTGGATTGCGAAGCAATCCGAAATGAACTGCGAAAGCAGTTCCGGGGGTTGGTGAGCGCCAGCGAGCAGGGGGCAAAGCCTCCTAGTATTTTATTGTTAATTTTATCAAAATAATTACTAAAGCACTTCGGAAAAAATTACCTTGTTGTTCCTATAGTACCTTACGGAAAATTTTAAAGCTCCTTATGGTAAATTTTACCATATTCTAGTTTTGACTACACTTTTTTCCTCATTTCATATAATAGCTTTTCTCGATTTAATATCATATCCTAATGTAAAAGTGCATGAGTAAATTTTTTTTTTTAATTTACAAAACTTTATATCTAACATTTATTTTGAAATTCTGCCATTATTTGTTCTAACATTGGGCCCCAGATGTAAGCAAAAAAAGTTTTTTTTTTTTTCAGTTTTAAATTTATATCGATGAATATATACGATAGAGATAAGATTCCTTATTATATTTAATAAAATAATTTTTTTTTTAAATTTATTAACAACAAAAAAATTATTAGCTACAAAAAAACCAAAATGAATAAATGTTCTGAGAAACTGAAAATTAAATTAAGTTCTGAGAGTTTATATACCCTACATTTCACAAGCTACCGCTATATTTATTTGCATGGCTTAAAATGTTTGCGAAATTGATTTTCCCTGTACCTTAAAGATTTAAGCTCCTTATACAGGTTTCACCGTTACATCAAAATTATTTTTTTACAAATATTAAATATTGAAAGTAGCCCATTGATTTAATAATAGGTTAGGAAAAGTTCTTATATATTATGTTTGACTTATTGAATAAAACATTTTTTAACTCGCAGATTTAAAACAACTTTTTCAACACATTTTATATTAAACTATGCTCCATGAAAATAAATAGCCTTTTCATTTCATTTACTTAAATATCCTGTTTTAAATTACAAAGTTTATGTAAGGTAGGTAAATATAAGGTGGATTTTTTTTTAAATTTGATAAATCTGTTTAAAACCCTTCCTGTTTGGCAAATTTTTTTATTGCCCATAAAATATTTCAAATTCCAGAAAGAGGTTACTTTGGTGAATATGACGAATGTAGCTGATCCTGGTGCTTTATTTACAGTGGCGTTTAAAATAAAAGAGGTTTTGCTGAGAAATTATTAATGAGAAAAATTACATTTTTCAATCAACCTATTCTGAATCTGACATAAAAATATTTCAATTCGCAATCACATATTTTAAAAGCATTGACCATAATTTAATTAAAACCTACTTCCTAAACTACCATTACTTATTAATTACCTCGAAAGCTATTAGAAATAAATTATTAATAGTTTTTTTTAAGTCAAATGAAAAAATTAATTTTTTATTTTAAATTCTCTTATTTTTTGTCGAAAAATAAGTAATTTTCTATGACAAATAAAAAATAAATAATTAAAGGAAACAAGCCATACAGTATTTATTAAATGTCGAAATAGAGTTTGAGGTAAGTAAGTTAGGTCTGAACGCGTTTCAAATTGCTCACCAAAATACTGTTATACTTTCCATAAAATGCAGGAATATCCGCTTTTTTGTTTCCAGAATTGAATTATTTCTGATAAGTTTGAATATTTTAAAGATAATGACTCAGAAATATTTTAAACCCGACATGCCATTAATATTTTAAAAATAACCCTCCAGAAATGTTTCAAAAATAACACCCCAGAAATGTTTCAAAAATAACATCTTAGTAACATTTTATTATCAACTAAAATGAAATCTTTACAAGCTTACAATTAATCTCGAGTCTGTGAAATTTCAAATTCTTCTGTAAAGTATTTATGATTGTTTGTGTCAATGGGAAGGCGTTACAATTTTCAAACTTTTTATCGTTATATGTTTAGGCTGCTATTATTAATATTTTTTTAACTTTCCTCAGAATAAAATTCCAAAGAGACAGTCATACACGTGTGTTTGATGAATATATTTACATGGTATATGGATGGTATATATTTTGTACACAAAATGAACAAAATACACTTTTTTTTCTTTCATACTTTATGGAAGAAAAGGATAACAATTGTAAAATATTAGAAAATGAAGTTGAATTAATTTTAATTTTATAATTACCCAGCCCGAGGAATTAGTCGATAGAAAAGTGGAAATAAAAAGCACAAAATTAGCTGTTCCGGCTGCTGTAATGTTTTCCTTCGCCATTTTCTGTAAATTTTTGCTTTATAATAAAGCAATCGGAGGATTTAGTCGATAAAAAAGTGTGAAAAGACACAAATTACATTATCTGTTTCATCTGCTGTATTTTAAATTTTTGTTTTATAATGACCCAATCTGAAGAATTAGTCGATGAAAAAGTTGGAATCAGAGGCATAAAATGCATCAATTCTTCCGTCGCCATTCTCTGTATTTTTACAACAAAGAACATTCTCCTATGCAGTATTAGAACATGTAATTTTAACTACTGAAATAAATTTACATTGATTTGTGAATTTCAACGTTGGGTTCACAAAATTTTTATATTCTTCTTAATATATTTATAAAGATTTTAATCGCCAAAAATAAATAATTAAATCGATACATTAATTATACTCATAATATTTAATGGATAATGCAATCACGTAATATTTAATGTTGTTGCTATTTGCCTAATAAATTATGTGTTTGACAATTCAAATCAAACCACATATCTTTCTAAATTCATTTTAATTTGCATGTTCTACTATTACTTTTTATCATAACTTGAATCAAATTTTAAAATTTGATGTGATTTGTTCAAATTAATGTGAGCATTATGATCATATAATAATAAAGTTTTTTTTAACTATTCTTATCAGCAATAAATTGTTTTTTACTGATGAGTGTGACGAAAAATTAAATAAAAATGGTTATTTCTTGTTATATGCTTTTTTCAAAGAAAAAGTACTCTCCTTACATCTTAAGATATAAGATATAAAATTAATTTTTTGTTCTATTAAATTTATATGCTCTAATGTATTTTTGTTTCCGAAATTTTAACCAAGATGAAAAGTTAATCTATTGTAATAATCTTGGATAATTAGGTTTTTTTAATGCGTTTTTATCTGTTAGAAATATTTTTTTGTGAATATTACTATGAAGAATTAAAAAAAAGAGATATTGCTTTTTTTCTAAAAAACAAGTACTCTCCATATATTTTAAAATAATTATATTCTTGATATAATTGAATTAGTATGCTATAGTTAAGTTTTTTTATCACGATTTTAATCCATATTAAGCTTTTAACTTGATCTAATGCATTGCAAAGTGTAGATGATTAAATTTCACGAAACTTTCTTCGTTTTTGACGAAAAGAATTTTGGGTATATGCTCCGAGCAAACATTTCTATAAGTGACGAAATAACTACGTCTAAATTTAAGAAATATTTCATCGTTCTATTTTTTCCAGTGGGAAAAAAAACAAAAACCTAATGTATCTAACGTTTTCTAATATAGTGACGACCCTATAAATGGATCGATGTCGCTCAAACAACACAAGAAGGACAAAATTGATAAATTACACACATGCCCGAAACGGGATTTGAACCCGAGATCTTCTTCGTACGACGATAACTCCTTGACCGCCATACCGTTGTGTCGACTTGTTTCAATACGTTATTCTCGATTGTGTATTACTTATTCTAGTTTCGTTATTCTACTTAACAATCTCCGCCGACCGGTCTGTGTAGTGGTCAGGGAACTGGTCTTGCAACATAAAGGTTCTGGGTTCGAATCCCGAACAAAGCATTGATGTTCTTTCCTTCTCAGTACAATCTGTCCTTACTGCCGGAGCAACGTTGGCCTACCTAATATGGTGCCCCTGAGAGAGTGGCCAACAAATCTGCCCTTCAGGTGCCTAAATGACGAAAGGTCATTCTCTAGGTGGGCATTTAGAAAAAAAAGTTAACAACCTCCTCAATCACTGTGATGAGGTTCTGAGTAGAGAAAACAGTTTCAAACATGAATTTTGGAATTCATGTTTGAGCACTAATAAAGTGATTTCGTTTCGTCATGAGTTGTTATTTATAAGTTTACATAAAAACTAGTCAATAATCAAATTTTTCTTATATTGAAAGGTAAAAAAAGAAAGTTTGCTTGCTATTCCAGCGTTATTGCCGTTTTCCCTCTTAATCTTCCTGATTTAATATATGTTGTTTAGAAGAGGAAGCATTTTTATGGTATTCTCTCTCTACTGAAAGATAAATTAAGTGAGCGAACTATTTCGAGACACATTTTAGAATTGTAAACAAATATTTTATCAGGTCAGAAGAAAAATCATGATAGAAAACGCACGCATTTAAAAGACTTTAAGAGGAGTTGGCATTACCTAGAGATTTTGAGATTTAGTGGCACTCAAATAGAGTTTGTGACGCTTTAAGGATTTAAAGAAATGAAAAAGAAAAAATGTTTTAAACTACTTTTAGAGTTTTTAGTTCGCAAAACATCAGATTATGTCTTAAAAAAATGTTTTTTAAGTTGAAAAGATCAAGATTTTATAATAGGGTAGGTATTTTACTACAGTATTAAAAAATAATGAGAAAATTGAGTAAACTTTAGGTTTCAAGTAATGTTTCTGCAAAATGATTCTAATTTAAAAACTTGAAGATTTTAAAATTCATTTTTCACGAATAATTAACACTTTAATATTGAAATTCAATAAATAATTATAAAATGCGGAAACTATAGAATTCAATTTATGTCTTTGAACGATTCTTATTTTAAAAACGTGGAGAATTTAATCATTTTTTTTATGTATGATAGACATTTTAATAGTAATTAAAAATATTATAAAATGACGAAACTGTGGATTTCAATTTATGTTTTTAAAATAACACTTGCTTTAAAAACGTGAAAATTTGAAACACTTTATGCATAATAGACATTTTATTATGCATAAAGCGTGCTAGCACAGATTACTAATTAAAAAAACTAGAAAATAACGAAATCGTAGATATCAATTTATTCTTTTTTAATGTTTAAAAAACGGTAAGAATTTAAGCACTTTTTTATTCATGATGGGCATTTTAATGCAGTAATAAAAAAAGGTTTTAAAAATGAGACAGCTGTAGAATTCAATTTTTGTCTTTAAAATTATTCTTATTCTTAAAACACGAAGAATTTATAAACTTTTTTTTACGAATGATAGACTTAAATATAATAATTAAAAAAGAATTAGAAAATTAGGAGGCAAGAGAAATCAATTTATGTCTTTAAAATTATTGTTTCTTAAAAACGTGAAAAATTTAAGCGCACTTTTATGTGCGATGGACATTTTAATAAAGTAATTGAAAAACGAATCATAAGAGGAGGAAACTGTAAAGCTTAATAGTATATGCTTTTTAGAATGATTCTTATTTTAAAAATGTGAAGAAATAAAACTCTTTTTTATGTATTACAGATATTTTAATGCATTAGTTTAAAAAATAGTCAGAAAATAAGGAAACTGTAGAACTCAATTTAGGCTTTTAAGAATGATTCTTTTTTCAAAAACATGAAGAATTCATAAATTCTTTTTTACTGTATTATCGACATTTTAGAACAGTAAATTAAAAAAGAATTTGAAAAATGAGATAACTGCAGAGATCAGTTTATGTTTAAGAATAATCCTTATTTCAAAAACATGAATTTAAAATTACTTTTTTACTGTATTATAGACATTTTAGAACAATAAATTTAAAAATTAGAGAATTCCAGAGATCAGTTTTTTAAGAATAATTTTTATTTCAAAAGCATGAAGAATTCATAATTTCTTTTTTTACTGTATTATAGACATTTCAGAACAATAAATTAAAAAAGAATTAGAAAAATTAGAGAATTTCATTAATCAGTTTATTTGTAAGAATGATTCTTATTTTAAAAACAGGAGGAATTTATAATTTTTTTACTTCTATTATAGACATTTTAGAACAGTAAATTAAAAAGAATTAGAAGAAGGAGAGAACTGCAAAAATCAGTTATGTTTAAGAATTAATCATCCATATTTTAAAAACATGAAATTTAACTTTGTTTTACGTATTGGAAACATTTTAATGCAGTTAGTAAAAAGGAGAAATATCTGAAAATTATAGAACTCAAATTCGGTTATAGATTCAGATTTTTGATATAAAAGCAGCAAAACATTTTTTTTAAATCTGTATCCACAAAATATATTTATTTCCTTCATACAGTTTGTTTAGTTTACTTTTCAAACAAGATATTTTTCAGCTATATATATCAAGTATCGTTTTCCTCATCTATTTATTTAAGCAGGTAAAATATACACGTTCTTAACGAGCATAAAAAAAATATTCTTTCAATATAAATGGCATTGTTTAATCTCCACTATCTTTCCTATTATCTTTGATTTACAATTAATTTTTATCCATTACTATTAAAATATTCAACATGCCTATTTAGATATTCATCTATTTATTTTATAATGTTAAACAAATAAATAAAAAGTTCTGAAGCATAAATTTAAAAATAAATTATTTTAAAACCTATTTGAATCCACAATATTTAAATAGAATCTCCAATATATGTTCCATTTTAGTTTATAGTACTTACTTTCGGGAAGAGATAAATATAACTTAAAAGTTATTTTAGAATCCCCAATATTTGTTCTTGAAATGGAATTTTCAATATCTGTTCAATTTTAATTTTCACTTTCTTTTTGGGACAAATATGACTTAAAAGAATTTATTATAAAAACTTATTTGAATCCCCAATATTTCTGCTTTAAATAGAATCACCAATATCTGTTTTATTTTAGTTTATTATTACTTTCCAGAACAAAAAAAAACATAAAATAAAAGAATTTATTTTAATCATCTAGTTGAATCCCCAAGCTTTGTTCTTTATATTGAATATCAAATATCTGTTCCATTTTAGTTTACACTTAATTACCGGACTTATAAGCATGAATTAAAATAATTTATTTTAATGACCTACTAATATCCCCAATATCTGTTCTTTAAATTGAATCTCCAATACCTATTTTATTTCAGTTTAACCTTTCTGGAATTGATAAACATGAAATAAAAGAATTTATTTTAATGATCTATTTGAATCCCCAATATTTGTTCTTTAAATAGAATCTCAAATATCTGTTCCATCTTAGCTTAGACTTGCTTTCTGGGGCAGAAAAGCGTTTAACTATGTTAATCATGTCCCTATTCAGATTCATCATCATTTGAAATTGTTAAGTAAGTAAAACTAATTGTTACATAAATGAGACTTAACACAACGTTCTAAAATGACATAAAGTATAAGTATTTTTTAATGACCTATTTGAATTCCAAATATCTGTTCCATTTCACAGTGAAACTCTCCGAATCAAATTACGGTATCACTTTGTGTACATCATCCGTATAATCAATTTTAATCTAAAACCCATTTTTATCGTAAAATATTGTACCATAAGTTTTACAGTAATATTTATTTACTTAGAGTGGTTCAATGGTTTTACGATTATATTACTGTAAAAAATTAGGCAAATCCAGATTTTTCATTCTGTAGCATGTTACTGTAAATATGGATATTATGGTAAAAAGTACCGGCATCCTGAGTGACGATGGTTTTTACTGTAATTTGATCCAAGATTTTTTACAGTATACCTTTAGTTCACACATACCAGAAAAACATTTAAATTATAAAATACAAATATTTAATCAGCTTTAATAGAAAATATACATATATTTGTAACTAATAATAATAAATAATAAATATAAAAAGTAAGTAATCTGAAACTTGAATTAGCGTTTTTAAGTAAAATAAAGAAAAGCTATTTTTTTTCTATGTGAAGGACTTAATTTGGATCACCAAATTTGTTTCATTTTGTTTCGTTTACAAGTATTTTTTACAAGATTAGTTTTCAAGTATGTAAATCACGTGCCTATACGAATTCTTCATCTATTTATTTTATAATATTTAATAAGTAAAATGAAACAAACTAATTTTCCGAATCAGGATAAAAAAAGATTTTCTTCAATGTAAATTTCCTTAAAGCTAAGGAAAAGTTGAAATAAAATGATTTTTTCCTAAAAAATACTTTTTTACAGCCAGGGTTTTGAATTAAACACATTTTTATGACTTTTCTTTGTTCTTGAATTTTTTACTTACACGCGTTAAACACAAAAAGTATTTAATACTGTTAAAAGTATAAAAAATATTAAACTCTCTAGTTTAGAAGTTTTTTGTCCAAGTCTTCTTTAAAAAAAACTTTTTTTTACTTATTACTTTTCCCAATCTTTCTTTAAAATGTAAAAAAAAAAGTTTTAAAACCTTTTTTTTTTATTTTGACAATTTTCATTTTTGTTCCTCTCTTGGGTATCTGTTTCTATTGTAATGCAATTTAAAAATCTCCTATTCAATTTGTTTCGGAATTAGATTATGCAGTTTAAAAAAGTGAAGTAAATTAAAAGGAAAATAGTTTTCGCTAAAATCTTGGAGAGCTGTCTCTTTTTTTATAGTTATTTTAAAGGCGAATAATTATGCCCTCAAGTATTTTCCAAATATGGTCTTCTTTATTTTATGTTTTTTATCATAAAGCAAACAAGAGTCTAAACGATTTGTAGTAAAAATATGAAAGTAAGTTTAAATAATTCTAACAATGAATACTTTATAAATGTAACCATAATATTATTTGTCTACATTTATAAAAGTTACTGCCGCCTTTACTGATTATTCAGAAAAAAAAATTGTGAGTGCACTTCTCACGGACACAATTCAATAACTATTTATATAGACAATGTGAAATTTTGCACGTTTCCAGAAAAATGTTTAAAAAATACTTTGTAATCAAAATATTATGAATGTGTTCAATAATTTTTTAGTAATTTCCTGTCAAACTTGAATATTGCTTTCCTGCTACACTAAATTCAATTTATCAAAAACTAATATCCGGAAAATTATGATTGTTTTGCAGACCTTACTCTTATAACTGAAAATGATTAACTTACCTCACTTTGTTTAAATTTCGAATAAGTTTTGGAGTAATTAAATAATTCAAAGTGACGGGTTTTTTTTATGTAAAGGAAAATCTAATCATTTTAAAATTAGAATTTATTTACAGACACGTACTCTTATGACTGAAAATTTAAAAAAAAAATTTAGACCTTTCTCAAATTTACACATTTGTCTCGGAGTAATTAAATTATAAAATTTTGACGATTTTACAATCCCCAAAAAATGTTTTTTTCCTATCTTTTGATCAGAATCAGAGCAATAAATTCTCCTTTCATTTTTAAAAAAAATTGAAATATTTTAATTAGGGAATTTATCTTATTTTATAACCGTCGTTGAGCAGCTCCCCCAATTTTCGTTAACAACTACTAAATGTTCAACTCCGTAGCTTCGTAGTTTTGAACACGATCCAGAGGACAAGAGAACTCCTCGATAAATTATTGGGAAAAATTTGCCTTCTTGGAGGACTTTTCGGTGGAACTAACCATCATTTGAGTTACGTGGAGAGGAAAATCTTGAAACCCTACCTCGGGACTTGAACCCATGATCCGTCTACAACGGAGGTTACTTTACGTCAACACTGTGGTCGGTGCGAGCCGGGTGCGGAATTCGGATCGACCAGCCACCACTGAGATTCGAACCCGGTTCACCTCATTAGAGGGCGAACGCTCTATCCCCTTCGTTAATATTTATATAAACTAAAATTGAGAGTTCTTCGATGCTTTCTTCCTCTCTCCCCACCTCGAGGAGATTTTTCACCTCCTAGTGAGATTCATTTAACCAACATATTTGGATTCAAATTTACGCCTGAAACTAAAAACAATTTTTCTTCATTGTTTTTTCCAAACAATGTGTGAAGAATACTAAAAAAATTTCGTTCAAATTCCTACAAAAGCTTAGCATTACAAAGTTAATTTATTCCTTACCGTTGCAGCTCAAAGCAGCACTCTAAAGCGAAATTGAATAATACATTCTAACAACTTGAATCAAAATTTATGTTTGCATATAAAAATAATTTTCTTCATTTTTTCTATCAATATATGAGGAAACCAAAAGAAATGTTGTTCAAATTATTAAAAAAAAAAAAAGAAATAGTGCGTGGAGTCCCTCCGCGCGGAAGAAGTTAAACTTCATAACCTGCGATGTTAATTGTATAAGAATCAGCAGTCGTAGAAGGATCACCAGTTCTATTCAACGACTCTTTTTCCAGCTCCGCTCGCTTCCGTGCTCTGTAATCACGGTAATATTGTGCATTTTTCCCTCGTGAACCTCTTGAACCAGTGGAAGTGCTTGTGGTTGCCTCATCGTCTCGCCCTGGAAAATGCATTTGTATTAATAATGTATGTGAATGCGTCATAATGTAATTTCAAAAGAGAAAAACTAACAATCAATTGATGTTCCCAAGAGACGTACCTTGACATAACCTTAAATCCGTCGCATTGTCCATGGGATTGTTTTCACTCATTTTTTACAATTGTTATCCACTAAATTTGAAAATAAAAAATACTACCCTATTAAATTATATGTGTATCAAATCAAACTAAAAAAATATTTATAGAAAAACAATACTTTTATGACTTTTATTATTTTTATGCTAGTGAGAACCAAAACAATGTGGAAATGAATGAGGGAAAACTAGATCCTACCACGTGATTTCCCGGCCAATAAAAATGTAGCGTTAAACGTTTAACGCAACCTTGTTGGAAGTCGCATACGAAGTATAACTTCAAAAAAACCAAGACATTAAAAAGTAAATATATTTTTTACCGAAGCAGCACGAAACAGTACTCAAAAGCAAAGTTGAATTTTGCGTTGAAATTTTATGTTTTTACTAGGGGGCTAAGCCCCCTGTTCGCTGCCGCTCACCAACCCCTATGATTGCTTCGCAATAATTGTCTTTTCTTGGCAGAAAACAGTTTTTCTACATCATAAGTTAAAATTATTCTCTTAACATATATGTACTAAAGCGAATTCTGTTTGCTTACTCTTGTGCCTCTACTTCCCACGTCCAAATATTACGATTTATTAGTATTATAAACATTTGGATCTCTTGGTGAACGGAAGTGATTTTTCGAAGTAATCATTTTTTAAAATAACATTTATATTCTTATAACAGTATATTGCTCAAGCAAATTTGATGAGTTCACAACCATAATTTAATATTCTCGCAAATAATAGCAGTACTGGAAAATAAGTTTAAATTAGGGATACAAAAATATTAAAAGAAATACAATACCTGTACGACTATTGTTAATTTTATGCTGATGACAACCAAAACAATATGGAAATGAATGAGGGAAAACTGGAACCTACCACGTGATTTTCTGGCCAATAAAAATGCGCCGACAACAATGGAAAATGATATCAGACCATTATGATTTTATATTATATAGAGACATTTAAAAGGAAAAAAAAATTTAACAATGAATCTGAAATGCTAAGAATGTAGTTTTGGTCCAATTCCAAAGAAAGCTGGGCATTAAAAGATTAATATATTTTTTTACCGATGCAGCACAAAACAACACTCAAAACACATATAAATTGCATTTGCAATGATATTTTTGTATAAAAAATATTTTTCATTATTTTTTCCATCAATAAATATTGAATGCTTAAGAAATTTTATTTCAATGATAAAGAAACTTTGGCATTAAAAGGTTAATATATTTATTAACAATACAGCACAAAGCAGCACTCGAAAAAAAATTGAAAATTTTCCGTTAAAATTTTATGTTCGTGTAAAAAACTGCAATCAAAACTGCATTCAAAATTTATGTTTCCGAGTTAAAAAAAAAAATATTTTTTATTATTATTATTACTACATTAAATTTTATTTATTACATTATTATTTCGTGCAATATATACGAACTGCAAAGGAAATTTTATTCCAATTCCAATGACAGCTTGTCTTTGAAAATTTAATTTCATTATCATTATTAGTTGTTATCAAATAAACTTATTCATATTTAAACTGTCTTGGCTTAATAATATAACGTACTAAGAATAAAAAAAGAAAAATTTTACAATTAATTACATGATAATACAATCATTTTTAAACATTTGTTTATGAAAATGCATGGCATTTATTAAGAAACCTCAATACCTTTTTGAAAAATTTCATTTAAAGACCCGCTTTTATAAATTATCACTCAATCGCGAAAAATGTCAAACACTTAAAAGATATGCGTTTTTCATAGAAAGCTCTGCGAGATGTTTCATGTATGCAACAATAACTACTTATTAAAATACTTATTTGGAAATATTTCTTCATTATATTGTAAGATAAAATCTTGCGATTTCAATTCCAGGAACAGTTCTCACTTCAATGCATGTTTTTTAATAATTCGCTGCGAGTTTTATGCTCTTCTCTCATTTAACTTGCTTTGTCGCTTATTCAGTAAATTAGATGCTTTTGCCGAAGCTTGCCAATTTTCTCGAAACCATCAGCTACTACATATATATAATTTGATTTCTTTGAAAATGAATGTTTTTAAAACAATGTTTTTATTTCGGGAATTTAATAAATTTGAGTAGAAGTAATTTGTTTTGATATAGCTTGTCAGACATATTTTATACAGTTTTGCTTTATATATTTAAAGAAAGAGTTCTTTTTTTTCAAATTATGGTTGAAATTTCAATTAAAATCATATATAGACAAAAATATTCTTTTATAAAACTGATTTTTAAAGATGTATTAAAAAAAAAAAGAATAATTTGTTTTCAAAAAAGCAATTCAAAGCGCTGTTAGAAGAAAATGTCATAATTTTTACGATTGTATTTAACTTTTAACATATTTACTTGCATATTATTAATAACTAATTTTACATTTAGTATTTTTGCTTTAGAAAAACAAAAAAAGTTTTTAAGGAACTGTCTTTTTTTATTTACTTATTTTACGTTTACTCTTTCATCCTTAGGCTTTTTTCTGTATTAAAACCATTACAAATATTTCACTTCAAAGTTAATTAAGCTTTTTTGCCAGAACGGGACACTCTCTCATATTTTTTTTAATCGTCTATAATTAAATTTACAGGGTCATTCATAATTCCCTCCGTCTGTAGACGCCATTTTGGTACAGTGGTGCATGTCCAGTGGTACATGTTACTGCCATCTACCGGCAACTGCTTAAATTAGAACTTGAATACTTTCGGAATAATTTCATATGTTCTGTTCTGACATATTCGTCTTTGTTTTTTTTTACTATAACGCTTCGAAACCCCGGAGAGAATTATGAATAACCCTGTATAATGATAGCAGCTGATTCCGGTGAAGCTCAGGTGTAAAAACAAATCTATATGTTTAACTGTATATCTAATTACAGTGTGAAAAATTTCTGTAAAAGTACAGAAAGAAAAATCGGAATATGTATCAAATTATCCAAGTTCTTATTCAAACCCATTATACCTAGTTCCTCGTTAAATGAGTTACAAAAAATACCCATTTTCCTTGTGCGCGTCTCTAAAGAAACTTATTTTGAGATATCTAAATGCAGTGTTGTTTATCTTTTTGCTAAGTAGGCACCCATTTAGTGTGGTGATGTAGGGTCCTGGTCTACTACGACTTCGTCTAAGGCTCGGAGCCGAAAAAAACTGAATGCCTAAGAGCTGGGAATAAATTTACAGAGTTTTACTCACAGTTTTTCTACTAAATTACTGAGTCTCTTGAATTTTTTTTTTTTTTTTTTTTTTTTTTTTGTATTTTCACAGAAATTTAGAGGACGGACTCAAACTCTTAAAGCACAGAAAAGTTCTAACATTTTAACGTGCTGTCCTCAAATGTCCCCGAATTTCTCTAAAAAGTTATAGTATTTGTTTTTATATGCAGTGGAAAATCAGAAATGCGTGTTTTTTTTTTTTTTAAACTAAATAATTCTGTCTCGTAGAGAATACAAACAAAAAACAAGAATGCACCATTCTAAAACTAAATGACGAAAACGCCATGCTCTCCTTAAAATAATTTCAGCAAAAATAACACATTTTATTAAACATGTTTTCATTCATTTGACAAGCTTTCAAATGCAGAATATATGATTTTTTTTTAAACTGCCCAGTGATAAAATCAAGTTTGATGAAATGGCAAATATTAGCTATCAATTTAAAAAAAGAATCTTCTGGCGCATATAAATTAGCATTTACCATGGATATATGAGTGTCCTCAAGTCATAAAATTTTTCAAGGACGCTCCGAAGATTTGACGTCAAATCATGTTTTATGAATCTAGTCACCTTAGTGTATAGGCATAAAATGATGATACGGATATGCAAAATTTCATTTGAATTTTCACGTTATTTCAGCGAAAATAGTACAGAAGTCATTCTCTTATTCATCCGTTGTTAATCTCTTAATTTAATCTCAATAAAAGCTGTTCAAACAATAGAAACATAACTTTTATTTTAACGCATTTGTATTATGACCGGAAATTGGATACAGAAGTTCAAGGTATGTTTGTTTATTCTCTGGCAGGCGTCACGTGACCTTGATTAGGCTTTAGAATTCACGGACATGTATGAAAAATATGAATACATTCAACTCAACTCATTAGTGAAAGTTTGCCACGAAATTTGAATACGTTACTTTAAACAAATCGCAGAGCTGAATTTTGTTTCCATTTATTAGCGTTTCTCCCTTAATTCTGAAAATATAAATTTCTGCAAAATAATGATTTTAAATATGTATGCTCGTTACATATAACTAGAAATAAATATTTGCGCTTATTTTAATTAAAATCAATTGGATGCCTGAAAGTGACGTCAGCGAGGGTAAATCTTGGTATCTGACGATTCAGAAGCCAATCAGGTTCGACACACATGCGTGATGTCGCTGACAGGTATCCAATTAAATCTGATTTAAAAAATCAACTGGTTAGGCATAATAACTTCGTCTTCTTCAGTTGCGAATACCCAATTATTTATTGTAACTTCAGCATAATGTTTTTCGGAAATCAAATAATTGCATTTCAGAACAAAAATGGAATGGCGTAAAACAGTTTTCCATTACTTTTGACCCATTCTTAATTTCCCGAAAATAACATGGCTTAATTAATTATTTTCATACATAGAATCAGATTTCTTCCGATAAATTAGCAACTTTGTTAAAATCAAACTCTGCTAATATTTGCTATTATTAATTATCATTGTGTTAGATTCTATTAGATTCTTTTCTATTGTGTCAGATTCTGTTAGGTTCTATTCTATTGTGTTAGATTCTATTCTATTGTGTTAGATTCTATTCTATTGTGTTAGATTCTATTCTATTGTGTTAGATTCTAACACAATGAATTTTGTCGAACCAATTCGAACCAATGAATTTTGTTTGTTTGGTTCTTTTTTTTTCTCCAAAACGAAATGAAATTTAACTGTTATACAAGGAACATGTTATACTTGAAGCAAAGAAAAAACACGTTTTTTTATTATTCAAATTATTCGTCTACCTGCAGACAACTCAACATAAACTATCGCAAAATAGTTCAAAATTTCCAGCAATCAGTAACCAAAAAAACGTCATGCCAATCGGTGAAGTCAATCAAAAAATATTAAGGAAAGTTTAATTTTTAACAATGAGTTTCACCAATGGAATTTCATATTTTCGATATTGCGTCCGAATTACATGAAGCTAGAAACTAGTGATTGTTTACAACCCCTCCCCCCATAAAAATTGGAAAACTGTAGATAAAAAAAAAACCGTCGTTCCCGTTTCCAAAGTTATTAACAAACACACTTAACAGATAGACTTTCGCATATAAAGAAAGACTAATCGCTTCCGGCGGCTGGCTAGTCAACAAAGAGCAATGTACTATCGAATATATAATTTACTTCAAATATATAATAAGTAGAATTTGAATCTCGAGATTTAAAATCGTACAGTCAAAAATCAAGACAATATCTAAAAATCATATTTCCCAAGTGAGAGAGGATTTAATTTTTGCGTCTTGTGCAAATTTTGGGCGTTTTTGGTCATTTTTCAGATTAAACAAAAACGGGTACCATGGTAAATTTGTTACCAAAAAAAATCTGTTTTGAACAACATATGCTAGCATTTTAAACAAAAAAAAAAACGTTAATCAGTTGCAGAGCGCTTTATTGGTATATCAAAACAAAATTGATGATTTTGTTAAAATCAAATTTTGCAATTATTTTCTATTGTTTATTATAGTCGTGTGAGTAATTAAAACTTTCTTTTGAGAGTCAATTACTTTTATTTCTAAGGATTCTTTTCGCCAAAACGAAATGAACTTTCCCCGTTATCTTGAAGTTAAAAGAATACACGGATCTAAAAAACTTAATAATACGTATAAAAAAGATTTCATAAAAAAAAAAAAAAAAAACATGGCGCGATAAGAACTAAAACGCAACTAAATAAATGAGTAGTTTAGTAAAAAAAAAAAATTAAAGTTAGTAAATAAAGTGAGTTACGAACATAAAAATGAAATCAGTTGTCGCTGTCACACGTTTAATTGATAATTAAAATGGACTGAAAATAAAGTCAACCAACTTTATTTTAACTTTCTAAGCCTAGACAAAAGATTTTTTCGCTATTTTTTTTCTCAATATTTAGACGTAGAATTTGAAACTTAACTTACATAAGTCTTAAACAGGAATACTCAAACATATATATTTATACATCTAGCCTCTGCCAACTTTTATTTAAAGAAAAAAAAAAATTTTAATACATTTTATGATATTTTCATCTGAAGAATAATAATAAACGGTTTGGAAATTTAAAATTTCTGTTTATAAATTATGTCAAAAATAATTATTATTATTATTAATATTTAATAACAATGAGGTTTTGCATTAGAATTTAATACATTTAAGCGCCTTGAAATTGAAATGCCATTTGGGCAAAAAAAGAATAAGCATATTTATGTTTAACATTGCATGGTCGAATACAATCTTTAATTTTTGATGACTTATATTATCTTGCGTATTTCGTTCTAGAATGTAAACTATAAACTTTAATTGGGTGTTTCTTTTTATCGGAAGATTTTATCTTTTTCTATTTATTTTTAAACATCTAACGATGCTATTTCCATGACAGCGCAAGTTGGAATCAGTAGAAAAACACATTTTTGCAATATTGCATGCGAACGTAGAGAGAGGGAAAATAATGATCCTAAGATTGTTAACAATCTGTAACAAAAAACGACATGAAAACCGGTGACGTCACTCAAAAGATATCAAGGAAAATATTATCTGTAACAAAAAGTTTCAAGAATGGAGTTTTGTTTTTTCGTAATTGCGTACGAAGCTCACACCGCAGGTAAGTGGGGAGTGCTTACAAACCACCCCATGAAAATTTGTAAACTGCATGATAAAACACGAACTGAAATGTTGCTCCCGTTCTCGGGTTGTCAGCGAACATCCATACAGACAGACTTTTATTTTTATATATAGAGAGAGTTGATAATTATTCATCACAGTTTGTAGTATTTATTTATCATCCTTTCTTAGTATTCTCTGCTACTATTACATTTTTGAATTCGATTATTATTCTGAATTAAAGACTTTAAATAAAATAGGTTGTTTACGTTGATGCAACGACGATGTATTGAATGTTTCTATCATTTTTATAGAAGATAGATTATAGTTAAAATTATTTTAAAATATTTATCTTCTGATTTTCGAATACTTCATTCTATGTATACGGTATGCTATAGTCAGAAATTTATTCCATTATTATTTCTTTATAGTTAATTTCCTATCATTTACATTTGGTATGTTCATCATTAAAACAACAGTTAATTTTTTTAAAAAACTTTTAGAGCATAGCGGTGTGTGTTAGACAATTAAACCAGACAATCGTTTATTTGTTTACCTTTTTTTTTAATTTCAATACAGTTTTTTTACGAATTTTTAGAAAACTTTTATGGCGTATCATGATAAAATAATGCATTCATAACTACATTAAAGATATGAAATAACTAGTTACGTTTAACGTAAATTAACATAGCCTAAATGCTTTATGTGAAAGTTTTCATTTTATGTTCATTTTACACATAAGAGCACTTTATGTTACGAAACTTAGCGCTTTTAATCAAATTAACTGCATGTCATAATATTTTAAAATGTTTTATTGAAATATTTCGAAAGCTAAAGAGTTCTCCTCATTAAGTGTTTAAATTGATTTGTAAGAAAACGTTTCTTTCAAGGTGAAATATTGTCTCGCCATACTTATAAGCTTCAACTTAAAAAATTGAGACACAAACACTTTTAATTATCTTTGTTACAATTTAGATTGATATGTTTTTAATATACAAATCAATTTTCTCAATAAGTTTTAGTCAGTAGTAGTTTAATGACTAGATTTTTATTGTATATATATATATATATACATATATATATATATATATATATAAATTAACAAAAATAAGTACTATTTACTGAGCATAAGCTTCAAGTATATAGAACTCATAAAATAAATTTTAAAAAATACAAAAAACATGAAAAAAAAAATTTTAGAGGAGAGGAAAAAATATTTAAAAAATAAATATTGCTTACTAATATTGCGAAATAATCTAAAAAACTTGTTACGAAAACATTTTAAATCATATTAAAAAAATTCCGGCAAGTATAAATACATTTGAATTAAGTGCATTTGAATTACTCGCTTTATATGTTACATTTTGAGTTTCATTCTGTATTTTCTTGCTTTTTATAATTTGCTATTTTTTGCTTGATTGTTTTGTTTTGCATTTTTTGCCTTATTTTACAATTTTTACTAAATAAGTTCTATATTATTTTCAGTTTTTGGTGTTCCTTACGCTATTGTATTCATATATTTTCCTTGTTATATATATATATATATATATATATATATATATATATATATATACCGTGGATTTAACCTTTCATAACCGTTTTATAATTGATTCAGCTACCTCTAAACTCACTAGATCCAAAAACCCCTCTCTTTCTTCTAATCCCAATTCTTACTTTTTTTTTGTAGTTACAAGTTTTTTTTTTTTTTTTCAGTTCAGAGTTTGAAACCATTTTTCTGAGTTTGAGAGATTATATTAAGGGTGTTTTTTAATATTAATACCTGACTATTAATTGATCTTTGAAGTCCTTGAATTACCATAAAGAAGAATTTTTATAACCTTTAAGTGAAACCTTTGAGCATCGTTATTGATTATATTTGATATCAGTTGCGAGTATGCTGAATTTAGACAACTATTTTTGAGAGAGTGTCTCGATTGTCCTGATTGTAATTTTGAAAATTAGCATTGAAAGCATTATTAGTATATTATTATTATTAAATTCTTAAATTTGCGTTGGAGAGTTTCGAAGGTATTTTTTAATAGATTCAAGTATGTTAAATTTCCGTGCTTGGCTTCCGATTCTTGGAGGTGAAGATTTTAGTTTATTTTAAAGTATTAGTTTAATTTTAAACAAGATTTCAATGAATACAATATTTTGAATAAAAACTGATCCCAATGTGTAGATGACAAACTTATATTAACTCGCAATGAATTGTTGAGTACAAAATTTATTCTCAATACTTTCAACACATTTACAACATCAGTAGAAAAATGTGTGAGTAAAATGTATTATATAAAAGAAGCGAAAATGCATGTATCAAAAGGTAAATACGCATTCCGTCGTATATTTAAAGAGAAAATAGTATTCAGAATTCAATTCATGTTCGCACATTTTCAGCAACTGTGGAAATACCCTTTTCGAATTCTTCATCGCCATTTTATTTTCTCCATAATACCGACTACTTTTCCTTAAAAGCCTGAACTCGGTAAAATATGACAGTTTTCTCCATTCATTCTTTTTATGGGGTAAACATAAAAAAAGTTGCATAAAACACGAGATGTTCGTGCACCATAAGTCATATTTTATTGTTTATGGGCCTGGTGATACACAATGCCCTTGGGAAACGTGCGAAAAAAAAGAAACCAGGGCATTATTTTTGTATACCCTCAGATTTGATGTTTGGCTTTTAGTAAAATAATATTTTCTCGCTAAGTTTAATTGACTTGGGATCTTTTGTTAACTCCTGTCTAAAAGGAAAAATTTACCACAAACATAACTGTGCTATAACGTGACACAAAAGGCGTTACTATGAAAAATTAACTTTCAGGTGTAATGTTTCAAATAAATCATAATGTTTTAATTTTTATAGAAATGCAGTGCATGTTTCAAATAAAATTTCGAATACAAATAAAATTATTTCAATGAGCAGTATGATTATTAGAAGAAAATTAATAACGAAACAAAATTATTTTGGTTCAATATTATCCTTTGAAAATTAGTGAAAGTGTGAATTAGTGATCCTTTGAAAATTTGTGAAAGTGTGAATTAGTGATCCTTTGGAAATTAGTGAAAGTGTGAATTAGTGATCCTTTGAAAATTAGTGAAAGTGTGAATTAGTGATCCTTTGAAAAAAGTGTGGACGTCAGTTTCTTAACCGGTGTTGATCAGCTGGCACATTTTTGGTTTTACAACTACCCATGTACAACTCTATAGTTTTGTAACTTTGAACCGAACCCAGAACACATTTTAACTCTTGGATCAAGCATTGGGCCAAACTAGCCTTTGCTGACGACATATTTTGATGAACTAAACCTTATTTTCGTAAAATGGAGAGTAAAACTACAAAAGCCTCCCATGATTACACCGACGAAAAAAGGAGAATTCTGACACTGAAGATATTTAATATCAGTATTGTGACCAGAATTCGCATCGGTCAGCTATCACTAGGGTGCGAACCTAGATAACCTCATTGTGAGACGAGCACTCTATCCTCTAAGCCACAACGGCTCCGGCTGATGAACTTGAGCTTTTTTTTGTTTGAAAAAATGCCACTCTTAACTAATAGTTTTAAACAAAAGAGTCGGTGATTAACCGATTTTACTGCCATGACAATCCAATGATTAGCCGATTCACTGAATCGCTCATTTACTTATTCGCTTTTTCACATATGCGCTCATTCATTAATTCAAAACTGCACCGAAAAGTCTATTCAACTGACTCTCTCATGTTAGCTGGTTCACTAATAAGCACATGCACTCATTCAAAAATTCACTGATAAAATAATTCACTGATTTGTATATTCACTACTATCACACTTCAGTGATTAGTCTTATTAACTGATTCGCTCATTTACTTATTCGCTTTTTCACAAATACGCTCATTCACTGATTCGAAAATGCACTAATAAGTCAATTCGATTGACTCTCTCATCATTAACGGGTTCACTAATACGCCTATTTGCTCAGTTATGAATTCCCTGATAAAGCGATTCACCGATTTTTCTATTCATTGACAAGCTGATTTACAAATACATTCTTCTGAAATGAATAGAAAACACTGGTGATTACAGAATTGCATGGGTACAATTACAAAAGCGCTTAAAAAAAGCTATCAAAAATTACCACGGTTTCTCCAATCAAATACAATTTAAAACAAAAATATCTTTTTATTTTGATGAAAAATTGAAATTCAACATAATGGAAATTTAATTATTCTTTTCATAAATTTGCGTTTCGAAGACTATATTTTTACGAACTAAATAGCTTCACTTTTGAAACAATGCTAAACATTTAGCATTTTAGTTGCAGCTATTATAAAAATCGTATTCAAACATAACTTTTATCTTGATAAAAAAAGTGGTCAGGACGGATATAAGGCAATAAGCTAGAAACAAACTCATTCCATAAAATACTCTCTTAACAGTATTTATATTATTTTACAAAACAATTCTAAATTACTTAGAATTGTAGCTTTACTTATAAACTACAATACGTTGTAAAATAATTTTAAAATATATATTTAAAAATACATATCATTACTTCTGAGTCAGATACTTTATTATGTATTGTTGAAATAAAAACAAACAAAATATAGGTTAAATACAAATGTTATTAATATTTAATGTAAAAATTAACTTATCATTCAAAAAAGCCTGTTTCAGTTTTACTTCTAAAGTAATTTTATTTATTAATTATGCTAATTTTAATTCCAAAACTAAGTTCTCCGTTTTAATGAGAAACACATGTTTTAATTTTAATGAGTGCTTTATAATTTCTTCCTTGTTTCATAAAGAATTAGTTTCTAAAGCGGTAATTTTTTTATTCAACTTACTTTTTATTTTTCTTTTAAACTTAAAAGAATTTCTCTTTCAAGAAAAATTCTTTAAAGAAAAAAAAAGATAGAATTTCCCTTGAGAAAAATAAAATGTTTTAATTTCTCAAAGATCATAGGGGGAAAAAACTGGTTCTTACGAGAGAAAAAAATATTTCGAATCAGATATTTTGTACAAAAATTAAATAATTCCAATGAATATAGATGCAACTATGAAAAAACGAAGTACACTTGTCCTGAGGTTCATAAAAATATCATTTTTAAATTGTTCTTTCATTGAAAAGATATTTTAGGCAGAATTTAAACATTTCCAAAATGAATGAATTAAACAATAAGAGAAACAGGGGAGATTTGACCTGAGGTTTATAAAAATATTTACTAATATTTTATTTTAATCGAAAAGATTTTAATGTTAGTTTGATTTCATTTGAATTCCACTTGATAATTTTTCAGGTCGATATCACATTATTTCGTCTTATTAGAATCCTAGTCTATTAATTATATATATATATATATATATATATATATATATATATATATATATATATATATAAGTGATCCTTGTGACTTTCGACAACTCCCATGTAGTACCACGCTTCTGATTGAGTTCTTAAGATTCTAAAAACTGAATCAAACCTCCCTACTCAAACGTGGTATAATGAGAGAAGTTTGACTAGTAGAATTAACAGAGATATTAAAACTTATACATTAATACATAAATACCTAGAGAAATTTTATGGTCAAAGATTGCGTGTAAGGAAATAATAAATACTTATTTTTTTGCTCTACCTCTGTTAACTGCATCTATCCAACTCCTGTTTAACCGTATTAGGTGAAAACAGTTAATAAACGGTTTTTCTCGCAGTAACAGTTTGAATAACGTCTTATTTATGGTTCTTATGTTATGGCTCTTATCTAATAATGACTGTTTTGTTTGAATATGATAAAATAACAATAAAATATTATTTTAATTTTTTTATACATATTTATAGGATTAACAGTTGGGAAGGATAAAAGTGGAGCTTATATGACTTTACCATCTCCCAATGTGCACACAGCAGATGTAAGTATACTTATAATCTTGTTTAAAAAAAATTAAAACAGCAAAAGTATCACAAAAAATATTGCATAGTTTATTAGTTTAAAGTGTTTTTAGTTCGGAAACAAAAAGCACAAATCTTGCAATTAAAGCATTGATAAGAATAGTTATTTGTTTTTTTTTTTTTTTTGTTTTTTTTTTCTTTTCTGAAAAACAAACAATTTTTACGAAATGATGAATTTTAAGAACAAGTTCATAGGTCTTCAAATAAATCTTTTTTTCCTTTTTTTTTTTTGTTGAGCACTGGAACAGGCTGGCTAAGTTAGTTCTTAAGCACTTTCAGTAATATAGTACTATGCGCAATTTTGTAATTGTTGTAAAATTGTTATAAAATTACGGTAGCTAATTCTGATTATTATTGTGAAGTAATATAAAATAAGAAAACTGTGTATTTTATTTTAATAATGGAATTAAATCATCAATTAAATCAAATCTAGAAAATTTACAAAATTCGACTCAAAAAGGTTTGTGACATAGATATTTGTGTCATTTATTAATTATATAATTTATTAATGTCATTTATTGTGACATTTATTAATTAATTATATTTGCTGCATCTAATTTGCACGAGTCACCGTAATCTGTTAATTTGAATCAGTCATTATATTCTGTTTATTCGAACAAATTTATCAGTGTTTTTTATTAAAGCCAACTAATAAAATTTAGTAATTTGTAGTAGTAATTTGTAGTAGTGCTTTTTGTAGTAGTAATTTGTATTATTCATGCCATTGATACAAAAATATCAGTTAATATATTTTAATAATAATACAAAATACAAAATAATATTCGAACATTTGGAAATTAACCAGTTGATACCAAACATGTTAGTACCAAATTCCTTATTTGTGTCAAATAAAATTCATTGTTCTGTATTTGACGTATCATTCCAGTTTATTGATTTAAATCATCTGTTAATTTGAATCAGTTATTCTAACTGTTAATTCAAATAAATTGATACAAGTAAACTTAACGATTGTTTTAAGTCTATCGATTATAGTTATAATCAAGATTATTTAAATTGATTCAACGGTTGATTTGAATCGATTTTTTTTAAAATTCAAATGACCTTAAAGATTCATTTTTAACCCTACATATTTCCTATTCTACAACAATTTATCTATTTTAAAAATTTCTTGGAAAATGTTTCGACAAACACATCGTATTCAAAATTACAAGGTATTTAGAAGCAGTTAACAAATAAAACTTAAATTGTACAATTAAATTCAAAGGGGTGGATAACTGTATGAAAACGCGAATATTTTAATCTTATAACAACGCATTTTTCTGTAACTATAAATATTTAAAAATAACTTATTTATTCGTGTGGAACATTGGTTAAATTTTAAATGTGATGACAATTTTGATACATAACATTTTGCGAAAAATCAGTTGTTCCAAAAAATCAGGATTTCTAAAAAATCAGACAAATATTCTTCAGACGTTGTCCACGTCGTCTGAACAAGGTCAAAAGTACTTGGCGTACCTAAACTAAAGAAAAAAGAGTGGGCATAAGTGCCAGAATATGGTAGAATTTACTGTATTTCTGTTTCTATGGGAGCACCTAAAGCGCTTTGGTAAAGATTTTGGAAAAATTATCATAAAATTTGGTAAATATGGTAAAATTTAGTAATTTTATCATGATACACTAGAGCATTGTATAAAAACAATTTACCTGGTTAAATTTATTCTTCAGTTTTGTATTTTTTACTAAATATGTGGTAATAAGAAATTTAATTTTGATAATCGAAATTTCCGGTAAACCGTTGCTATAAGAACAGAAAAGTTACATAATGAGTGTTTCAAAATAGTATATTTTTTGGTTTCATTTACCGAAATTAAGGTATTTTTTATCAGAAATGTCACTATTATACAGTACGGTAATTTTATCAAATTTTTTTTTCTCCGTGTAAAATGCGTGTTAAAAAAGATAGAGCCTTTGAAAACTGAGTTTGACTTACTGATTAGAGCTTAGTCATATTCTGATTCCATCGAATTAACATTGTAGCAATTCAATATTAATGTTAACGCCGGCCAGTTGACCAAATGGTTAGTGTGTCTGAATGCGACGCCAATGGCTGCGGGTTTGAATCCCGCTCAGGGCATGGATGTTTCTCTGTGTGTTGTCCTCTGTAATGTGATGTTACCCACCCTATGAGCTGTCTGTGGCAGGGTAGCGTGGGTAGTAATGTTGCTCGCCTCCGTGACTTTGGTTCACAGGTGCCCACTGGGTAACGATAAGTGAGCAACACTTCCGGCACCTTCCAAGTTGAAGAACGAAAGTTCAGTGTCTGTCGTTATTTTTAAAAAAAATATTATTATTAGTCACCACTTGTATGATTACACCTATTTTAAAATTCCTTCAACATTATCAATTATATCATAGTTTACAATTATAATTTAAATATTTAAAAAACAGAATTTAAATGCAAGTTTAAAAAACATCTTGTAGCTTATTTAATAGTTTCTTGTTTATGTTGTTTTGTTTTAATTTGTTTTTCGGCTTTCCAAAATTTTTAAACCACCTGTATTGAGCACCTACAAAATAGTGTAATAAAATTTTCTCTCCCAATAAATGCGTGGAAAATAAATGTTTTAGAACGATCCCCAGAAAACCACCATCTCTTTCTTTTCATTTCTACAACTCACGATATTCGTGCAACCAAGCCGTACAATCCAATAACTCATCGCATAAAACCAACTTCAATTCATTTCTACTGATTCGTTCCACAGTACGAGTATTACTGACAAACCTGGCATTGGATAGATATCTATTGGATATCGGTATACGATGCATTTGAGAAAAGGGGAAAAATAGGGAAAATAAAAAACCTGGAAAAGGGTATAAACAGCTTTGTCGAACTATATTCGAAACTTCCTTTTCAAACTGATCGGTAATCTTAAATCCCTTTTTCAAGAAAACGTCCACCTGTCGTTCGAAGTTAAATTTGAAAAATAAAATCCCTTCCCTTTTTTTTTCTTCTTCTATTGAATAAAGAAGTAATGAAGTCTAGTTTTCAATTTTATTTCGTTATTTTTATCATTTCAAAAAAAAAAAAAAAAAATTTTTGAAGTTAAACGATTACGATAGAGTTGTTTAAAGTTCTTCTTTTTGGTGGTTGGCTTTAATCTTAGTAGATTTGAATAACTTGTTGCCATACTTTTTATCCGAAATATCGCAATATATAATCTCAACAATTTCTAACTTTTAACAATCATATAAAATTCCGTTCCTTAAATTTTTTGCTTTTTAGAAATGTGAAATTTTATTTATAATTAAAAAAAAGTGTTTGTACTTTCAAGTGTTTGTTATCTTTTAAAAATCTTAGTTTTGCATTGAGAGGAAAACCACGAGAACCTCCCACGGTTAGTCTGACGGCAAGGGGACTCTAACCCATAATGCGTATGCCACTGAGAATATTTTACGTCAGCACTGTGGTCGGTGCCAGTCGGGGGGCGGAATTCAAATCCCAGGCACTGCGGGGATCGAAATCGAGTCACCTCGTTTGGACGCGAGTGCTCTATCCCCTGAGCCACCGCGACTCGATATACAATCATTGAAAAAAAGGAAGAATCTAACTATGAATGAAAATCGAATAATGATCCAATGAAATTGTAACAATACGTAGGTCTTACGCTGCAAATGCATTAACCAGCCAATTTAAAAATGGAAACGTTATTAAATCAAAAATCATTATTTTAATGAATCTTTGTCAAATACAAGCTATAAATCTCTATATAACATAGAAAGAGAATGGTCTAACACAGTACGATGTGAATATTTTAAAGGTTGTAGAAGTTTGCATTAATAGTATTTATTTAATTTCAGTTTCATTTTCAAGTGTTCCCTTTCCAGAAATTGAAGTTCAGTATTATTATAATACATATTTTAGCTGTCTAGATTAATTTCAAATTCCCTATTAGAATAAATAAAAAATTTATCAAATAATTTAATCCCATATATATTCCAAATCCAAAGTTTTAAGTAATACAAACTATATGATGGCGCCATTGTTCAGTAGCTAATTAAAAATAAAATTACTTTTTTTTTCCTGTATTGGATTTTGGTTATATACGAAATTAAAGTTGTTACTAGCGATGACGAAATAATAGTTCTTTTTACTGCCAGTAAAACATAAAACTGCAATTAATTTTGGCGAAGTCTCAAATTTGCATCCGTTCGCTCAATGATGTGTTCTTTTCCTGGCAATTGCGCTTCTATCGATGCTAAAAACGATTTATTTAATTGAGCCGACTTAGACAGTGTAACTACAGTATACTGTCTGAATAGGTACAATATAGTTATAGCTACAGTATAGGGACACAATATAGTTAGAGTACATAATATTTTAGCTCTCTCTATAAAATAATGCCAAATAGCCTATTTGACTGGCAGTAAAAGATCTATAATTTTGTTATCAAACCTTAGGTAATAGCATAATTCTAAGCAGAAAAAAGTATTTTAGTTTTTATTGTATAAGAACTGTTTATCAAAAGTAATTTAATCCCATTTAAATTCAAAGTTGTAAATAATTTAAACTATATGTTCGCGCCGTAATGCCATAGTTACAAATCAAATAAAAAATAAAATAAAAATTATCGCCTTAGAGTTTTGTTATTACCTAAAGTTCGATAACGAAATTATAGTTCTTTTACTGCCAGTCAAATAAAAAAAAAACTGCAATTAATCTTGGCGAAGTCTCAAATTTGCATCCGTTGGCGGTGTCACAGGCTTGGCGGAAACAGGAGCAACCCTTTTTTTCGCAGTTGATTGGATCATCTAACAATGAACTAAAAGCTTCGAAAAAGCTAATCACATCCACTCTCCGTCAATAACTAAACAAGGGTTGACGAATCTCATACTGTTTCGGATAGTGTTCTTAATGATGGGTTATTTTCCTGCGAAATCCACTTCCATCGATGCTAGAATCGATTTATTTAATTGTGCCTATTTAGTCTATCGTGTTGATTTCCTTTTCAACTGATTAAAATGGATTTCGCCGCTCCTACGATTGACGGCTGGATTTCTATGCTAATTTACTTTTCCCGAACTTTATTTCACGGGATGGAGTGAAAATTCCGGAAAATTCCGTTTTTCGTTCATTTCGGGATTATTAAAGGAGATGGAAGTTTTTATTAGTAACCATTACTGGAAAGCAGCGGTAAATTAAATTTTTTTTGTGGATTTTGCTTATCAAAATAAGCCTATGTTTTTAGATTAAATATAATGCTCGCAAAAATATAGCTTATGACATCATTATCATATATGAATGCTCGAATATATTTTTATGCTTATAGCTCAGAAAATATATATTTGCAAACATTTTGATGATCAAAATAAAACTATGCTTTTAGATTAAATAATAATAATGTTCGTAAAAATACATATATTACAGCTTTTAGCATCATATAAGAGTACTCGATTATATTTTTGTATTTATAGCAGAAAAAGTATCGGCATATTCGCAAATTAATCGTGCACATTTTAATGATCAAAATAAAACTGTGTATTTAGATTAAATAGTAATGGTCGCAAATATATATACATATTACAGCTTTTATCATTAATACACACATCATATTTGAGTACTTGAATATATTTTTATATTTATTGTTTCAGAAAGTATATGTATATTCAAAAATAAGCTGAATACTCATAATAATCATTTACATATTTTTTTAAGTTATTATTAGTACTTGAATATATTTTTACATTTATGACACCGGTAAAACTGGGATCAAATTAATAGTACTCAGTATTTACATATTTTTGTATGTAAATAAATAATCTTATATTGTTATTTTTACCAACCTGCTACATATATATATACTTAAATACACTTTTTTAGTTATGGACGATAAAACGTTTCGATTCACTATATTCATTTGGTACTGATAGTACCCCTTATTTACATATTTCTCCTGTTAGTAATAATTAAATTTTTGGGATATTAGAATCCATTAAATTTTTTCGTGGTAAAGTATTTGTTATAAACATATTTTAGTACTCATCTATAGTGATCATTGCCTATAATTTTTTAATTATCGTGTTATTATTTTGTAGTTGCTTATACGTTAGTGCCCGTTATGCATTCATGCGTCTTATATAATTCTATGATACTATAATGACATTTTAATTCACTATGTATTTTAGTACTTTGTTACTCATTATTTACAAATTTTTGTATTTAAAAATTCAATATTTTTGAATTGTTAATATCCGCTACCTATAAAAGTATCATACATAGGTGTTAGTACTCACTTCAATTCTATACAATTAAAAAACATTTTGATAAATCATGCGCTATGTTTTATTCTCTATTAACTATCGCCGTATATAATGTTTGCTTTTAAAAGTTGTACGAACTAAATGTTTTTTTACGTGGTACACAAGGCATTTGGTTGAAATATTTCGAAGAAAATTTCGCTTATTGCACCGAAATATTTTGATAGTATTAAACTCCTAACAACTTTCTTAGTTCTTGAATTTTATATACTCAGCCAAAAATGTGGCCGAAATTAAAAGAATTTATCTTTAACAATAATAGTTATTTTACTTCAAAACTGATTTCACTATTAAAATAACAAAAAAAAGTAATGCTTCGAAACTAACTTTCGTCTAAAAATTAATGAGCGTTGCTTCCAACCTGACTTCCATTTAAACAAATAATGAGAGTTGCTTCCGAACTGGCTTTCACCCAAAAATATTAATGAGCGTTGCTTCCGAGCTGACTTTCACCCAAAGATATGCGTGTTGCTTTTAAACTGATTTTCACCCAAAAATGTTAATGAGTGTTGCTACCGAACTGACTTTCACTCAAAAATATTAATGAGCGTTGCTTCCGAGCTGACTTTCACCCAAAGATATGCGTGCTGCTTTTAAACTGATTTTCACCCAAAAATGTTAATGAGTGTTGCTACCGAACTGACTTTCACTCAAAAATATTAATGAGTGTTGCTTCCGAGCTGACTTTCACCCAAAGATATGCGTGTTGCTTTTAAACTGATTTTCACCCAAAAATGTTAATGAGTGTTGCTACCGATCTAACTTTCACTCAAAAATATTAATGAGTGTTGCTTCTGAACTGACTTTCACCCAAAGATATTATTAATGCGTGTTGCTTCTAAACTGATTTTCATCAGAAATATTAATGAGTGTTGCTTCCGAACTGACTTTCACCCAAAAATATTAATGCGTGTTGCTTCTAAACTGATTTTCACACAAAAATATTAATGAGTGTTGCTTCCGAACTGACTTTCCCCCAAAAATGCTAATGTCCAAAAACAATAAGGA
This sequence comes from Parasteatoda lunata, assembly GCA_949128135.1. Classification (NCBI taxonomy): domain Eukaryota; kingdom Metazoa; phylum Arthropoda; class Arachnida; order Araneae; family Theridiidae; genus Parasteatoda; species Parasteatoda lunata. Next base: position 87,452,391 of record OX421973.1, read on the forward strand.
GTGTTACTTCTAAACTGGCTAACTTTTTATTCTAAAAAATAAAAACTGCTGCTTCAGTTTTACAAAAATGGAATGAAAGAAGCAAACCGAAAGTTTTAGTGAACAAAAATATTCATTAATATATACACTTCCCCCACTATGAACCATTATTTCTTACATACAATATCTTAGCAACTTGAATTTTGACTATAATTAGCATTTATTGTGAAAAGAAAATCGTTAATAAAAACTAATACAATTTTATATACATTTAAAGTTTACCACGCATGCTCATTGTGAAGGACAAAGAACCAAAAATACATGTGTTAAAGTGTAAAAGTAACATTCTATTGTTATATGAGATGGATATAAACGATTTAATTCGCTTAAAGCTTATTACTGATGGAGTAAACTCCAAACATCGTCCGATATCACCCTTGATGATATCAGGCCCGTTGTGGTATGCTTTTTCTGATCACACAATGGATATCTTTTTGGATATTTCAAGAAGAACCAATTATTCACACGAAGCCCTCTATTCCGTATGTATTTCGTTTTATTATTTTTTTTTATTTAATTTTTGTAACTAAACGTTCCTCAATTTAATTTTAAAAATATAAATTTTTATATATAATTTCCATATTAAATTTGTCTTATTTACCTTTTATCCACTGAATAGTTTTAAAGCAATACTGGAGAAAATCTGATTTGTTAAAATGTGACTACTTATTCCTTTCATTAATTTATAATATGTTAATTTTTATATGGAATTTCTTTAGTATATTTGAAAAATTATATCTTTTATCAACATAATAGTTTCAAAACAATATTAGAGAAAGTCTGATTTATTAAAATGTGAATATTTATGAAAAAATTTCTTTCTATATTGCTTAAACGGACTTGATCCTCATCAAAAGTTTTCCAGAGAACGTCCGGTCCTCTTATTTATATTCTGAACATGTATTTTTGTCAGAAAAAGAAATTAACTTAACCACTCTCCAAAAAAAACACGTGATTTTAATGCATTTTGCGATATGCAATAATGAGTACAGTTATAATACATTTTAATGCAATAATGCATACAGTTTAAAATTTCAAATAAGGACAGTTACTCTTGTTGCGGGTGGTACAATCGAACCCCAATATTACTAACTTCGATAACATGAATTTCTCCATTTCATGAGAAATTCACCCTACTAAAAATTCCTTCTGCTTTTGCTAAGCTTAAAATAGGAAAAAAAACTCAAGTAGTCGATTACAATTCTCAGTAAGTATTGATTTCATGAAGTTATTACTGATTACCTAATATGTTTTTTTTTTTTCATAATTTTTGAAGAACTTAAAAGATTTTCTTAAACTTTAAAGCTTAAAGACTATTATTGAATGTTTTTATAAACACTTTCTTGAAGTTGTACTAAAAACAGAGAAGTGCACGGAAAAGAATAAACTTCCATAACATTCGAAAGAACTTGCTAAATTTAATGAATCCAATAGAAACTCATGTGTACGATGACGTGACTATCGTATACAATAATCATTCAGTGTGTGGTGATTGGGAATAATCAGTATTATTAAAAAAGGCTATAATTTAGAAAATTACTATTTAGAACACATTGCAATAAATGCTGACATATTTAAGATTTGGCTATTGATAGAAGACGTAACCAAACTTACGCATTAGTATACATTAGTATTCAAATAAGTAAAAGCGTACGTTTTTGTTGAATATCTGTACGGAGAAAATAATTATGGTACATTTTCTTTACTGTATGGTAATGACATTTCTGGTAAAAACGAAATCTTAATTCTGGTTATTGAAACTAAAATAAACGGTATTAAAACCATTTGTTCTGTAATTTTTCCGTTCATATGGTAACTGTTTACCGGAAATTTCGGTTTTAAAAATTAAATGTCTTATTGGTGTATAAATGTGTGGTAACACATTTAGTAAAAAATACAAAGCCAAAGAATAAATATTACCAAATAAATGGTTTTTATGCCATGCTTTAATATATCATGATAAAAAAAACTACATTTTACCACATTTACCATATTTTATCACATATTATAAAACAATATTTTACTGTTAATTTTTCCAAAATCATTACCAAAGCTCACGCATAAACCGGAAGTACTGTAAATTTTACTATATTTTGGAAGCTTTGCCTACATTTTTTCTTCAGTGTAAGAATATCAACTAATTTTGGCAGAACCAATTTTACTGAAACCAAAATATACTGTGTTTAAACCAGTCGTTCGTACTCTTCCCATTCATATTGTAACGATTCGCCTAAAATTCTGATTTTAAAACTTATTGTCCTTATTATCATATATTTAATTAACAATTTGAAACTGAAAAGCAATTTTAACCAAATAAATGGTTACCCAAATTACCAAATTTTATCTCATTTACCGTATTTTATCACAGATTAAAATTCCATATTTTAGCATTAATTTTAACAAAATCATTACCAAAGCACTGCGGTAAAAATTAATGAGCTTTTTGGTGTTGTCATAGAGCTAGAAACACGTCACACATATTTTGGTAGTTTTGACCATGCTTTTTACCTCAATGTGATATAATATATAGAAGTGCAACACAATAATTCAAATTAGAAATAAAAATGTGGAATTTTCTCACAAAGCAGTACAACCCTTTCGTCAGGCTGAAATAACTTTATCAATTTCGATATAGTTATGGGATTATAAATTTATTTAAGATAGTGATTTTTTGCATGATATGTAACACCGATTTCTGGTTCTTGGCAAATGAATCACTTTGTTTGATGTAAAAAAATTGCTCTGATTCGAATATTTCTAAAAAGTTTGAAAAATTATTAGTGGTATAAAAATGTTTCTCATTGTCATTGGTACATCCTTATTGGACAAAACATAATGTGATCATCTAAATACTATCAACAGGAAAAATACAAAACTTTAAAAAATACTGCAAAAATATTTAATTGTACATAAGAGATAAAATGTTATTTGGTATTGTAAATTCGAATACATTCCTCGTTTCAAAGAAATTTAAAAGTTATTAAAATTCAAATTTTGTTTAAACAAAAGAAAATATGCCTTAAACAAATTATTTCAATATTATTATTCATGCAAAATGAATGCTTAAAAAATTTGTTCCTAAATTTGATTAATATCACTTAAGCTGTCATAGATTTTAATTCAGAGATAGAAACTAAGAAAGCAGTTTTATGATTTAAAAAATTGTTTCCTTTTCTTATGTCTAGGGAGGGGACAGATTCATTGTCTTGTCTTTCCTTTATTCGCCATATATTTTCTATAAGACTATTTTTAGATATTTTGTGTTTTTTAAAATATTTTAAACCTTAAATGACTAAAGCAAGTTAGTAATGCTGTATAAACTAAGTATTTGGTTAACTATACATTACTTTAATATATTTAAAGGAAATGGTTTTTTTTATTACATGATTTGTTGTTGTTGTTGTCGTCGGCCGTTAAGGCAGAGGAGATGCGATTGTTCTTGTTTTCCGGTGGCGCCATCTATGACCAATAATACGACTTAAGCCACACACACTACACAGCACATTTATAGAGCGGACCCATTCATACATCCATTCATCCACAGATCGAAAATTTTGACCTCCAGAGAACGATCAATCTTCAATTCAATACCCCCAGATGTGTGATTTGTTATGGGAACAAGGAGGACTGTGTGATCTGCCCGATTTACCGTGCACCGACCATTTACAACACAGGCTGGATTTGAACCAGCTCTCACGAACGTGAGTCCAGTGCCTTGACAACCAGGCTATCCCGGCTGCATTGCATGATATATTAACTTTATATAAATTAATTGTTTTAATATTAAAACTTTGTGATTAATCAAAACCTCCTTCAAAAATACATGCAATTATTAGGAAGCATTGAAACAAGGGAGGAAATAAATTATAACACAAACGTTAAAAAAGTAGATTATTTTTCTCTTCCAAATCAGTATTCTCTAGTCAATATTTTCTTTAACAAATATGGTTAATTATAATTAAAGATTAAAAGTTCATAAATTATTTCAACGAACATGAGAAGGTTATTTTAACTCTCATGAACTAAAACCATTTTTTAAATAATTTTATTCTTTTTCTTATTTGCATAAATGAAAGCTTAAGAATTAGTTGATGCCAAACAATATTATAGCTAAACAAGATTATTTTTTAATGTTTATTCCACATTTAGTTTGTGAAATTAAGAATAGTTAAAATCTGATATAATAAAAATAAATATATGATAATTAGTACTCATTTTTAACTCTTTTTTTCATTTTTAACCTAGTAAATAAAAACAGAGAAATGCAATTTAATAAATTAGTTGAAACTCATTACAAGCTAAACTATCATAATTTTTAAATCCTCTCATTTTTAAAGAAACATTCAGCCGATAAAATAATTTTATTTTCTACAGTTTAATTTGTACAAAGAAGGTATAGATTATTTACTAAACATACTTCCTCTGAGCTTAGTGAATAATTTCTTTTTATCAAGTTTAAGTATTTATATTAAAATAACATGAATACTTAAATATGTTAATTAAATAACAAATCTATTTAAAACTTTTAAAATATACCCGCATTTGCATATTAACGAATACTCATTTTTTATTTTTCAAAAATTATTAATGTTAGCTTATAGCTTACTTGAAAATGAAAACAAAAACATTTTAATGACGAAAAACAAAGTTAATAACCGTTTAGTAAATTTAAATATATAATAAAATTGATCAGTTTTGCGTTGTTTCAAATTATATTATCACTGTCAGACTGTTCAACATCGGTTATAAAATAAAAAAATTTATACTGGCTAGCAGTAATATGCATTTGTTGTACCATTTGTAAAAATGCATTTAAACTTCATGCATTTACCTGTAGTGCTGATGATCTAATTACACGTCGTTTCTTGACTGCTAAAAAGCAAAAGAAAATGGCAAACAAAATTAAAATTATTGCATATTTAATTATAACAAATTTAAAAACAAGTCTAATATTGCAATGAGAAAAAAAAAGTATAATCAAAACTACCAGAATGTGATAAAAATTTACCGTGTTTCTGGCTTTTTGGAAACATCAAAAATCTCAGCAATTTTCGCCAAAGTGCTCTGTATAAAATTAACAGTAAAATATAACTTTATAATTACAGATAAAATTTGGTAAATGTTGCATGTCATACAGTAAAACTTGTGTAAGTTGACCACTTGTGGTGCATTGTTTTAGTGTTCAATTTAGACAAGTGGTCAACTTATAGAGGGGGCGGGTCATTGTTTACTTTTTCATTTCATATATCATGTTGCTATATATTAAACTATTTTTTTTTTATTTGACTTAAAAATTTTATTTAGCAAATAATCAAATGAATATCTTAAGAAATGTGTTTAAACCTGAATGAACTTCAATTTGTTACATATACATAATTCTAATATTTAACTAACTTTTTTAAAAAATTATTTCGTCAGTTATACAAGTGAAATGTTTAATAAAAATAATTTCTTAAAATATCAGAACACGAAGACATGTAATTTGAAAACTTTAACAAAACAAAATTATTTGAACACTTTAAAATTTATTCTGTTATTACTACACTTACATACCTATCTGCTCACTATTGCAACTGGAAGAGCAACTTTTCAACTAACACACCTGTTTTCAATGAATGAATGAAAGAAATGGTCAAAAGCTGACCCCCTACAGTTTCCCCAGATGGTCAAACTCACAAAAAGGTTTAGATTAGCTTTTTACACTATTTCACCAAACAAGTGAAATTTTAACATACATTGCAAAATGACAACATTTTCTGAATTTTTTTTTCTGGTCAACTTATGAGGGTTTTAGAATAGAATTTCATAATACTCCTAGACAAAATTTACTTATTTCAGTGGTCAACATACAAGATAGACAGGTGATCAAGTTACAAAGGTTTTGCTTCTTTATATTATATAGGAAAAATTCCGTTCTTGATAATTGAGGTCAACTTATGCAGGTGCCCAACTTACAAGGGAGGTCAACTTGGCAGGTTTCATTGTATTTGGTTAAATTTATTTTTCAGTTTTGTATTTTTTCCTACATGTGTGGTAATAAGAACTATGATGTTTGAAAACCAGAATTAACGGTAAACTGAATTATCAAATGAATGTTACCACATGAATATTATATTTAAATACCGTATTGCACTATCCATGGAGGGCAGAACTTAATTGCAACCAGGTAGTTTCAACCACCCTAACCAGACTGCGCATAGGACAAAGAAGGAATATATCCCCAGATGGCCAAAGAAGTTACAATACTTGTTCTCACTGTCCTGAAGTCCAATTATCTCCAGGTCATATTTTTAATAGTCCTTCTGCATTGCCTAAACTCCACAACACACACCCAAACTCCACCTATTATCAACTGTTCTATTCACCAAAGATCTTTTACATTGCCAAGACTGTTTTGGATGCCTTACGTTCTATTTTATTCCTCTACATTACTTGGAAAGCAAACAATATCAACAACAGATACTGTCTATTTTAGATTTTTTTTTACCAGAAATGTAGTTAACGTACAGTACCAGGGTGCGTAGCGTTTTTAGAAAGTGCTTAAAGGTGCTTAAGTTTGATTTACGTTTTTTAAAAGCCCTTAAACGTTTGTAAAAAGTGCTAAAAGAGATTTTTCTTTGCCGTAACAATTGTTACTCTAAATTACAAAAAATGCATGATTTTCCAAATTTTCTCTGCAATATTTATCAGATACTAGTGATTATGTGAAGTTTTTGAAAATGTTTTTATGTTTTATTGGTTTTATGTTTACAAATTAAGAACTTTAAAGGATATTAAAAAAAAAAATTTATTACTGCACAGATCCTAGTTATGATTTTTTTTTTTTTGGATAGTGATTAAAAATATTTTTTGAGTGCTTAAAAAATACTTGAAAGGTGATTATTTTTTGTTAAAAAAGTCTGGCTACAAACCCTGAGTACGGTAATTTTACCAGACTTTTTTCTGTGTATGTATATTTCGCGTGAGCAGAGGTAAATGAATCCAATTAAAATGTTTAAAATTTTAGGAACAGACCAATTTTTCAACTAAGAGAATCTTGTAAATTCAGTGATGGGCAAATTTTTAATAACTTGTAATAAATTGAGAGCTGCGTTTGAAAATTATTTTAAATTTTTCTGCATTTGAACATGCCATCTAAAGCTGTCCAACCTACACAGTTTACTGATTTTCCAATAAAAAATAAAAATAATAAAACGGTTCGTAGTATACCATCAGTGCTTCTTGTTTTATAGTATATTGCATTGATTTCTGATAATAATAACTTTATAAACAATTTCATAAACTTTCTGGTGCTCCTTTTTTAAAGTTCAGCGAAATTGAACAGTTTCGTTCTTCGTGATGAATGTCATTTCCTTTGATAAAAAACGGAAGTAAAACATAAAACCTCCGATAATATTTGAACTTCCTATTTGTCCTGATGGCGGTAAATTTGATGTTTTATGTTCTTTGAAGTAGTGTTCTTAACCCTTGCCCGCATCCAAACACTAACATAAAACAGTTATCTGATTTCGATTACACATAAATAAACGATCATAAAAATGAGGTCATAAAAGAGATCGGAAACAAAGAATTTATTACTTATTATTATTTTCTATAGAAGAATGATTTTATTTATTTTTTTAACTACATGCTTGTAACCATCATCGAAAAACAAAACGTTAAAAATACTTTAATCTTCAAAGCTTAAATATCTCTCTACATTAACAAATCGTAAGCAACTACTGCTGTTTTGCGTGCTGAACATTACGTTACATTCTCTTTTGCTTTGAAATTTGCATTTTTCTGCAATTTGCGTTTGCTCTTTTGCTTTGCATTTTTCTACATCCTTCATAATTTGAAATTACGAAGGATGCAGAAAAATTTACAAAAAAATACTATGGAAAAATAAAATTAACGCTTGATAATTAGTTTAAAAAGATTATTATAATAGATAACTTTGTAGTAAAAAATACCATGCAAACTGCTTTTTAGACTACAAAAAATCAACTGCGGATTGACATTGAACGCGTTTAAAGGGCTATTTTTATTTGTGTGCTTGGAAAGTTTCTTTATTTTCTCTATCTCAAATTAAAGAAATTCTTCTTAGGAAAGTCAACCCAAGGCGTCAAAAGACGCAGAAACATTAACACATCTGTTGATATAGATTCCGATGCGTAATTTTGCATACCTAACTAATCTCTCTCTTAAAATCTGGTCCCGCACTGGACTGATCATAAAGAAACGGTTCCCAGTAGAACACCGAAGTCAAGCATCACTGACTGCAGTCAGTAATCGGGAGAGTGATCACTTTGATCAGCCTGCGTAGGGATCGAAGGTGCACGGTATCGGTCCTCGTTAAACTGTTCTACCGTGAAGTGCTCGACTTCGGAAGCAGAGCGTCGGGCTACCAAAGAAGGGGAGCCTTCCCCTCTGCAGAGGATCAAAATTGTGATGGCATGACTTCGGATCACCCTCAGGGATGTTTCCCAGACCGTCGCCAATAGCCCATTGTGCAGCTCTAGAGCGACGTAAATAAAGTACCTACATCTTAAAATCTGAAACTAGATTGCTCAACATTTTTAATAATTTGTTAACTGAAAACTCGCAACTCTGAAAAGAATGTGGTAATCTGATTTGAAACACAACATTTTACAAGACGGAACTTACACGCCAGCCGCCGATGTTCGATGTCCAATGACGAGCTGGTGATTGGAAATTTCATAGCCCGATTCATATAACACGTGTTTCAAAAATTCTTTACATTTTGCAGATTTTGCTGGAATTGCTAAGCAACAATCTCAGAGTGCTTACGGAGTGACATTAACATTTAGCAACAAACAGACGACTAGTAAATTAGGAAGTCATTCTTTTACGCTAAACTTCTTTTCATACTTACTTCTTTTACACTTAAAAAACCCAAATGGCGACGCAAAATGAAACTAGATAAAAAAGAAATACAGATAACATTGAGAATATTAAATAGTACATTATTTTGTGATGTGCAGACGCAGACAGAGACACAAAACGGAAAACCGAATCAGGCTTTCTTTATTCTGTTTCGCTTGATCTTGATTGACGATAAACGATTGCTGGTACGAAAAATCCTTAGTAAATATTGCATTGTGGTCATAGATGGGTTTTAGTGATCCCTGACTGACAAAAGACAGTCAAATTAGGATTATCTTGAGCATATATGTATTTCCATTTGTGTTTGGAACAATGTACGTGCACAGAAAAAAATTTCTGGTAAAACTACAATACTATATGGTAATGACAACTCTAATAAACAGAAGATAAAAATATTATTAGTAATTTTTCCGTTTATATGGTAAAGTTTTACCGGATCTTTGTTCTTATTGCCACACATTTAGTAAAAAATACAAAACTGAAAAGTGAATTTAACCAAATAAATTGCCAAGTTTTTTATGCTAATGTTTTTATGTCAAGCTCTAAAATATCAGAATAAAATTAACACATTTTACCACTATTACCAAAATTTATCACATATTATAATAACAATATTTCAATTCTAATTTTACCATTATCATTAACAAAGCTCTTCGGTAAAAATTACCTAGCTTTTCGGCGTTCCAATAAAGCCAGAAATAGCATTTGGTAGTTTTTAGTATACTTCTTTTCTCAGTTTCTCTTTTCAACCATTAAATTCCACATTCAATTCAATCTAATCTAGTTCAAAATGGTATTATTTTAAAACATGGCTGAAAATTTTAAGATAATAAGTCTTACTCATTACTTTTATGGCACATGTTATTATTTTTTTATATGATCATTGAAGTCAATTTACGCTAATCAATATGCCAATCCTGGGATTCGAACCTCGTTCTCTTCTGTGAGAAGCGAGTTTGAAATAGAAAGTTTATTGCTTCAAGTATAAAGTGTAAAATTGCAATAAGAAGTTCAGGAATTTTTTAATCTATACCAACATTATTTAATCTAAACTGAAATTGTACTAATTAATTTTCTAAACAGATTTTTTTTTTTTTAAATAAAAAACACTTTAAAATTAAACATTTTTACTTATTCTTTAATTAACAGCTAATATATTCTTAAAAACGTACGTAAAAATTTAGAAAACCAAAAATATTTAAAAAAATATATCTGAAAAGATTTTAGAGATTTTTCTTCATAGCTTGTCCTATGCACTTACAAAGCAGAAAACTAATATGTCTTAATTATTGAAATATTAATCCTTCTTTATAGCATAGCTTATCATTTAAGAAATATACTATTTTCCGCGATTTCGTAGACTTTAAAATTATATTTCCTTTTTTTTTTATCTTATAATCTGAACAAATATATTTTTAAGTTCTGTGAAAATTTAACGACACTTTCAACCATACTCACTAATAGAACAGAAAATGAATAAGTTTATAAATTCTAAAAAGATTTAAACTTATTTTTTCCTTATAAATTATCTCATATTCTAATGGGTTTGGAAATAAATACGATATTTTAAATAAATGTAATGAATACAATTCTGATAATGTCTAGGTTATAATAAATACGTTTCTAAACTTCGAAAAGATTTCATGTTGATTTTTTTTTCTTGAAACTTATCCTTTACTATAATGAATAGAAAATAAATATAATATTTTTTTTAATTCTGAAAAGTTTTAAAGCTGTAATGAATACATTTATTAATTTTGAAAACTTTTATTTTTTTTCTAACAACTTATAAGGAAAAATATTTTAAAATAAATACAGTATTTTTTTAATTCTGAAAAGATTTGTTATATTTCATATTCTAACAAATCATAAAAATAAAAGTATTTTTAACCATCCACGCCTGCTGTCACAATCAAGTGCTAGCATGAAACATTATCAATCGTTGTAAAAAGATAAAGCTAGGAACCAACTAATTTTTAAAAGTTTATTTGTGGGCGGAGTTTTAATAAATTGAGATTCAACTCACCACTACTTAATTCAAAATAAACATAAGTTCTAAGCGTAGCATGACATTGCTATGCTTAGAACTAATATTAATTAGATATGTGATTATCCAATGAGGTGAACGCGGTTCGAAACCCAGAGATACGAATCCGCATCCGACTTGCACCGATCAGATTGAAATATCATCAGTGGTAGACGGATCATGGGTTAGAGTCCCTTTGCCGTTAGGCTAACCGTAGGAGGTTCTCGTGATCTTCCTCTCCATGTAACGCAAATGCAAGTTAGTCCCATCAAAAAGTCACGAGGGCAAATTTCTCTCCATCCAGGAGTCCCCTCGTCTTCTGGATTAGGTTCAAAATTACAAGGCTACGGAGTGGAAAATTAGTAGTCGTAAACCCTAAATTGGGTCTGCTGTTCACCAACGGTTATAAAATAAAATTAAATAGATTTGAATTTAAACTAAGTGAAAGCAAAACAAGTCCGTCAAATTAGCAATGTCCACACTTAAGCTACCACTTTTTATTTTTCCATTCTGATTATGATTAGGTATAATTGCTTTTATGAATCACCCGTCCCGAATGGGTTAAACTAAGAGAAAATTTCCAATTATTCTTTTTTATAGCTTATCCTAGGCTTGGAACGCAGAAAGAAATTTAAGAAGAATAATTTTTTAATCTAAAAAATTATAAACTATTTCTAATTTAAAAGTAAAACATGATACTGCGTAGGTGATAAAAACATGAAAACTTTTGCAATATATAAAATTCTTTTTTGGCATTATATGCAGAAATACCTCAAAACTTCTCATACTCATACTTCATACACATATTGATCTTAATTTGCAAAGAAGCAGAGGCACTATTTATTATACATTATGTAAAATGAACTGGGAAATTGCGTGCAAAGAATACATTAAAATCATTACTAAACTAAAATAGGAGAAATAGCATTATTTGTAATAATGCTCTGTAATGCTTCGAAACTTACATAGGAGAATACATTTTTTAAGTAATTATGTTTTAATAACATTTCTACTTTGAATTATTCATATTTGAATTAATATGTTAAATAATAAAACTCGTATACGTTAAAAAACACAAGATCTTCGTATAGATTTAGACGGAAAAAAATTCTAGTAAAATTTCCACACTGTATGGTAATAACATTTCTAGTAAAAAGAGAACCATAATTTTTATAATAAAACCGAAATGTACAGTATTTAAATCATTCATTTCGTAGTTTTTCCACTCATGTGGTAACATTTTGCAAAAATTCTGGTCTTCAAAATTATAGTTTTTTTTACCACTCATTTAGTAAAAATTACAAAACTGAAACATAAACTTAGGCCAATGAATGGCTTTAAAATCATGCTCTAAAGGTATCATGATAAAATTAAAAAATTTTACCTAATTTTATAGCATATTATAAAATTGTATTCTATTTTTAATGTTACAAAAATCATTAACAAAACACTTCGGTACAAATTGTAGAGGTTTTAATGTTCCTATAGAGCCAGAAATGCGGTAAATTTTATCATATTTTAGTAGTTTTGACCATACTTTTTCTCATTGTGCGGATAAAAACTCATCATTTAGTTAAGTTTTCACCTACATCTAACGTTTTCACACTCTTACACTTAAAAACACAAAATCGTCTGAGATTTAAAATTTTATCATGAGGATGCATTTTGTCCGTATCTTACGTTTGTATATTCTTACGTTAAAAACAAAAAAAGTTTTATGATAAAAATTATTATATAAATAATTTTACCCGTTTTTATCACATGGGTAAATTTTTGTACTCTCAGCTTCAGGTAGATGAGATTCAACTTATTTAAGAAGTAAAGGCGGTCGGTGGGAAATTCAGATACATTCGCCAGTGAGATATATATATATATATATATATATATATATATATATATATATATATATATATATATATATATATTACATACTGATATATTACATACATTAAATATGAAATTCATATTTTATGCAGCTTCAGCGCTTGATATTATCTACTATTAACTTACTTTCGTTTTCATTTTGCTCCCGTTTTGTTTGGTTTTCTTATTTCGTGTGTTTAGGGCATTGCTCTTTGAGCCTAATTTTTGAATTTCAGAAGTAGTAACAATTTGGCGCCTATGCAAAACGAGCAATCTTGTTTCTTTTATTTATTTATTATTATTTTTTTTAAATTATAATTAATTTTCTTAAATTATTATAATTAATTATCAAAGGCCGGGATAGCCTGGTCGGTAAGGCACTGGACCCATGTCCAAGAGGTCGTGGGTTCGATCCTCGCCGGCCGAAGACTCCCCGTGTAGTAAATGTTGACTGATGCACGTTAAATCTGTCGAGTCTCAAAGTCCTCCATGTTCCCATAACAAATCAAAACCTCTGGGGGTACTGATTCAGGAGTTTCCTTGTCTTCTGGATTGGTTCAAAATTACAAGGCTACGGAGTTGAACATCAGTAGTCGTAAACCCATGAAATTGGGTCGGCTGTTCAACGACGGTTATAAAATAAAATAAAATTAATTATCAAACTTATTAATTTCAAACTTTAAATTACCTTGCACACATCCATTTTCGGGCCCATCCAAGGTAACTAACAAATTTGGCGCGCTTCAGTATTGCTGTAAGAACGTGCCATAAGATATCACTTTATTTATGCTTCTGTTTTCATAGTTTTCATCTGGCAATCTTATTACGTAAATATTTTAAATCATTCTTGAAAGATGCCGGTACGAGTAAGTTCATTTAAATTCGCTCCTCACTATGCAGATTTTCTCTCGTGTACCGTTCTATAATCTCTTTACATTTTATTTTCTGTTTTTTGCTTGATATATTTGTTTATTTTTTACTTAATGTGTTCTAATTTCGTTTCAATTTTTTTGAGTGCTCCTCACACTATTGTATTGATATATTTTGCTTTGGCTATATTGATACAATATTAGAAAGCACTCCTTTTTGCGAATATAATCGTGTGAGCTGATGAAGAGATTATATCCTTCCTTTATTTTGTTTTCCGGATTTTTAATTTTTTTCCCCCTCAATTTTTGCTTATTTTATGAGTTCTATATACTTGCAGCTTATGCGCAGTTAATATAACTTATTAATTTTCTTCGTTTTTCTCTTTTTTTCTCTTTGTTTTCTTGTGCTATATATATATATATATATAGTTTGTGAAGAAATCGGGGTGTCTTAACTTTCATAACCTCCTGTCTGAACCACAATGAATTGTTTCGGAAACCATTTTTGCAATAATTTTATGTCTTAATTTATGTCTTAAAGTTATTGATATGTCTTCATATTATGTATCATAATCATGTCATTTACAAGATATATTATATCAATTACAAAAAGATATATTATATGTTATGCCATTTACAAGAAAGAACTTGTACCATTCAAAAAAATTTAAAGCACAGCATTTGTATCAAACGTAATCAGGAAAAAATGCAATGCAAAGTGGTTTTTAATGAGCCGCTTTTAAACGATTTATTTCTATGAACTAATAATTGAGGATGCGTGTTTTAAATAGCTAATGAAGAGATGCTCGCCTCATTCACATCCTTTAGCTCCTCCCCGTATAATAATTTTAAAAAATAATTCTTCAAGAACAAAATTTGACGTAGGTCTCTGAATTAAAATTGAAAACCACAATTTCAGCTTTTTTTTAAAAAAAACACTTCATATTACGTCAACAATGTATCATATTGATAATTCTGTTTGACACATCGATATCTTTGGCGATGAAAGTTTTGGAAAGCGGCCAAAAATCGTCAGTCGCCCGTCATAGACAAAATTTCATTCGAAGATTACTTTCAAAAAGGATGGTAAATAAAATACATTGTTCTATTTACATCTAAGGAAAGTAAAGAAAGAAAAAGTATAAGTTAATATTATTCGAATCGCTACAAATTGAAAATTTTTATGTACCTAGTATCATCAAAAATATCTAACTTCCTTCGTTTAACATGTTTTGATTTAGAATTATATTATTTATGTTCCTTTTGCTATTATTATTATTTTTCGCCTTCTCAAAGAAGTTGTACTCGTATGCTTAAATTTTTATTTTTCAAGAACTATTCGACTGTTTTCTATCGAATTTTGAATTGTATTACTTAAAATTACATCTATTAATTTGGTGTGAGAATTTGTGCAGCTTACAATTTAAAATATATTTGAAATTTTGTAAGTTAAATTTAAAAAAATATATGTAAATAAAAAAAATAGATACAAATAATTTTAAAAAATAGTTTTTAAGTGAAATTCTCTTTGAATAAATATTGTGGGCAAAAACTATTTCATTTGATTCATAAGTTTTAAAATTATGCAGCAAAACACTAAAGGTTAAATTGACTGTAAGGGTTTCAAACTTTCGACCGATCTCCAGCATAAACAAAGGAGACCATTTTTTCTAGAATGCGACTACCCCATTCTTTTTATAAAGAATCCCGAATTCAAATCCACCAGAAATTCTAAGAAAATAAGTTTTAGACTTTGATTTTGTATCTAAAACACCATCTGCGCAATTTAATTAGCGTATTTAAGGTTAAACCTTTTAACCATTATATTGAATCCTGCACTGTAATAATTTTTAGTCTTTAGTGTATATCAACACTGAAAATGGTGATAACTAGAGCCCGGATTTTGATGACCTAAAAAATCTCAATTAATGCCCTTAAAAAGTGCAAAAAATGCCCTTTAAAAGTGCAAAAAATGCCATTAAAAAATGCAAAAAATGCCCTTGAAATGCAAAAATTGCGCTAAAAACGCTATGACATGACTTAAATAAAGTAAAAATATTGAACTAAAACAATTTTTTACTCTTTAAAATTATTATGAGTCATTTCAAAAAATATAAAGCAATGCAATACTTGTTCTACGTTCATTAAAGTTTGAAAAATATGTTTTATATCCTAAAATAACAAAAAAAAAAGAGGAAAATATATTGACTCCAAAACATTTTCATTTTGTATAGAAACTTTAATGAATATATCAATTTCCATCTCATAATATTACTAAATATCGGAATTACATTGGATTATTAATTTTTTTTTTTTTAATATTTTGAAATGTAAACGAGCGTTTCTTGTCTGAAAGTTAATTTTTATACCTGAAGAAGCTTCTTTCAACGTCTACTGATGTTATTGGTGCGTACTTGAAAAAGACGGTCTCACTCACTGACAATTCTTCTTCAATTCGAAAAGATGTTGCTTCACCTGTTAATATCCTAGAGATTTTCTTCATTGTTTGGAAGCCAGTGTAATAATAAAAAATGATAAAAAATAATAAATATTGGAAAAAAATTAACAAAAAATTTAAAAAATGCTTTAAAATGCAAAATATGCCCCAAAATTTAAAGAAAAATGCCCTATAAATCTAAAAAAAATGCTCTAAAGGACAAAAAATGTCCGAAAATGCAAAAAATGCAAAAAAATGCAAATGTCATCAAAATCCGGGCCTTAGTGATAACTATACACTAAATTCATTTTCCATTGAGTATTTCACGACACCAAGACCATGGTTAGTTCATGTTGTGGTGGAGCTTCTAGAATGTGTTTTACACTGCTTTGTGTAAAGTAGCAGGCATCATTTTCGTTATTCACTAACGCTAATAAAATTTATTTGTTACTCATACATACACTCAGCTCAGACAGAATATTAATATAAGTTTGACCAAAACCGAAGTGAATAGAAGTTAAATATACATAAATAATATGCAATAATCATATTTATGTAAATCTTCTTATGAGAACATAAATATCTTAATTATACAATTAAAAACATACTTTTATATCAGTTTGTCATTATCGATTCTACATAAAGATTGAAATTACTTGGCAAATAATCGATCACAATCAATATTCTCGCTCAATCAGTAAAGAGGCTTGAAACTTACTTGGTATTAAATGAACTATGATCATTTTTCAAATTAATCAGTAAAAAGATTTAAATTACTTTCTAAGTAATTGACTATGATCTTGGAACTTGCTCTCCCGTAGGTACTTGAGACCGAAAGCTAAGCCTAGTTCGAAAATTTAAAAAGTTCATATCTTCATAAATAATGTCTATAATTATCAAGGTAAACTCACTCATTACAGGACGCTGGAGTCCTCTGTCATCGATTATATCAATTCTAACACATAAAACATCGGAATTTACCTTTATTTTCCGAAATTCACGGCGCGTTCAAACACGACAGCAACACATCCTTCGGCCTGTTGCCAGTCATGAACCAAAAAAGGTGTATAGGAAATTTTGATAAATTATTCTTGTTTTGATTTAACTACACCCTTTTAAGTGTTTTTTTTTTTTTCCTTTTTTGTATAAACTTGAAATAACACACAATTTTTAGAGTTTTTGAACACCAAATTCGGATAAATATTGCACCACAGCTTTAACAGTGTAGTACTTCCAGTCATTAGATCAAAAGTTATTAATCTGTTCGCTTTTTTGTGCACTGCAGTACATTAAAAACCAATTTTTCATTAATTTTTTTAATTCATAACTGTTTATCATTCTTTAAATTTGATTCTTTTTAATTTCTTTATTGTTTTTATTTTTTTTATTTTGCTTACAAAGTACGTCAAGTGTTTATAAATTAATCGAAAAGCAAGACACATTCGAGAAATGATTCTATTTCCAGAACCTCGATCGATACTTTTAAACCACCCTAACATTTATAATAATCCATTTTTAACGCCAACAATTATTCTGAAGGGATGTCAGTTTTGCTAAACACTCAATGAAAGCGCCACTCCAAATCTTTAAGCATTTTCAAAATGTCTCTTGAAAATCGTTTCCTAAAGTGACAATGTCACTGCATGTTAACTTGCAGTTAATAAACAATTCAAATCCTTGAGCAAACAACTGCATCTGCTTTGTACTCTTAAAGTGCCCTTTAGAAAAATTAACAATTTCTCTGCGGTTAAATATTTTTGAAATAATCTAATAAACTTAGTGTACTATTAAAATTTTGCGGAAAATGAAAGAACTGCAGATTTCTTTTAACTGCGTTTATTTTCTATAAAAAAAAATTTGGTTTGACATATGCAGAGTGTCCTGTCTAGTGGTTACGGAATTACATTAATATGATTTAGCGTTATGAGTTGTCTCGTTTTTTTTCTTACATTTTTTATTTATGTAAATTTTCTTATGCGAACATAAATATCTTAATTATACAATTAAAAATATACTTTTATATCAGTTTTCATGATCAGTTTGTCAAATTGATCCGACATAAAGATTGAAATTACTTGGCAAACAATCGGTCACAATCAATATTCTCTCTCATTCAATAAAGAGGATTGAAACTTACTTGGTATTAAATGGACTATGATCATTGCAGATTTAAAAAAAATAGTGGTGGGAATTTGGGACTGGACACTTAGAAGAGGAGGGGTCTCCTTTTTTTTCTCGTGCAGTGTAGAACTTTTTTAAAAAAAAGGTGATGGACATTTGTGACCCACGATTAGGAAGGGAGGTGGTTTCAATTTATCCTTACGCACTGAAAAATAAGAAAAATAGTGGTGGACATTTGAGATCCAATATTGGAGGGAAGAAAAAATACTTGCGATCCACTACTAAAGGTCTAAAGAAGTTTTTTTTTTAATGCCTTGCCCGGGATTCGAACCCAGAACCTTTCTGATGAAAGGCCAGTTTCTTGACCCTTACACAGACCGGTCAAGGTAAAAAGGGGTAAATTCTTAAATATTGCTTTCTAGAGAAATGAGTTAGTGTTTCCAGTGCTGAATCGAATGTATGGTAGGAATAATATTTGAGAAGATATTAAGGTTTTATGTATGAAAAATACAGTTTTTTGCTGATACCTTTTTTTACATCTAACATATCTAGCCAAATGAGTCATTGTTTTCTATGTATTTGTCTACCCTCAATCGAATAAAATCAAAGAGAACTAATTTAAACTATATATATATCACTATTTAAAACTAAACAAAATTAAGTATTTCATTACATAAATGGGCATTATCAGAATATGTTACCAGAGTTGCTAACTTTTCTTCGCTTTTTGTAAAAACTTATTCCAGTGATAGCTAAATTTATGCGTTATTTTTTATTCATTTAAACTTATTTTACACACCGCTACATGATTTATAAGCCCATATGCTACGCCACTTTGTTCCGTGTTTTCCATGGTAAAGCTTTTAAAATTTTGGCAAAATTACAAAAAATTCTGAAAGCTTTGGTTTTTAAATGTCTACGACTATTTAAAATATTTTAAAATAAGCGTAGTAGTTGGCAGGCCTGTATTGCGCCCATATTTTAATATGAAACCAGTTTTAAAAGAATCCCGCTTTTCAAAAATTTTTTAAAAAAATCGCAAATTGTCCGTTCCTTTGATACTTTGACATGTGTGCTGGAATTTGGACAGATTAAAACTACTTTAATAATATTCTATAAGTATTTTTAGACATATAAGGGCATTTTAAGAAATTATGAGACCCGTGATTTAACATGAAACCAATTTTTTTAAAAAAATCCCACTTTTCAAAAAATTAAAAAAATTCACAAAGTGTTAGTTTTAATGCTACTTGTAACGTTAACATTTACATTTAC
The DNA here is from genome assembly GCA_949128135.1 of Parasteatoda lunata. Taxonomy (NCBI): domain Eukaryota; kingdom Metazoa; phylum Arthropoda; class Arachnida; order Araneae; family Theridiidae; genus Parasteatoda; species Parasteatoda lunata. Next base: position 87,471,907 of record OX421973.1, read on the forward strand.
AAACGATAACGGACATGAACATTTTTCCGTTTGTCACACAGTGTCTCAACGGAATAGCCCACTTTAGCCGCATTAACTACCATCTTAAATCTGGAGTTTTTAGAGTTAAGCTCTATTTCACCGGACACTGCTTAATATCTAAATGTACGAATTCTGATTTTTAAGTTAAGCTATTGCACTATATTTTGAGTTTAAGAGCACAAGAACCAAAGAGTGGGGCCGGCATAGCCTGGATGGTAAAACGTTGGGATCATGATCGTGAGAACGGGAGTTCGAATACCGACGGTTGAAGAATCCCCTTTTAATTAAATGGTGCAGGTTAAATCAGTCGGGGTCAGAAAGTCCTCCAAGTGCCCATAACAAATCAATACCTCTGAGAGCACTGAATTGACAGCACTCTAGTTCAAGTCAAAATTACGATCTGTGTATGAATGGAGTGTGATTGGATCCTTCTTTAAAACGGGCTGTGAAATGTGTGTGATTGAGGTCATAATCTTGGCCATAGATGGCGCCACTGTAAAAACAAGAAACGCACCTTCTGCCTTAAAAATTCACTTCATTTCAAGCAGAGGCTTACAGGCAACTAAACAAAATGACTCATATCCCTTCCCGATCTCACATCTCGAAAACCAACTTTGAAACTCTTTATCACAAATTTGGCAAAATTATTGGAACAATTCAGATAAGGGAAGATGATTATATAAAATTATTAATAAAGTAGATTATTTTAAGACGATACCATCAAAACAAGAAATCTGGTTTTTAACTGGGCACGGTCCTTTTCCGTGTTATTTTAAATATCTGAACATCTCAGATAATGATCACTGTACATGCAGCCTTCTGGGCACTCCAGAAAACTATCTTACTGAATGCATCTATACAGCCTCATGGCATACTCGTGCATCGAATATCACTAATCTACCAACCTGGCAAAAATATTTCATAACTAACAATACACTTAAAACCAAATTATTATTAGTAATGAATTTTCTTTCTGGTAATGATATTCTAAAATTTTAATTAAGAAAAAAAAAATATATATATTTTGGAATGCTTACCTATATGTTGTAAATATTGTATATGTCTTTTTCTATTCATTTTTTATTTATTATTATAATATTTTAATTACTTTCTTTTATTATTTAATACCTGAAAATCAAAATTTTAATGGAGAAGTTTAAAAACAAAATTTATTAACCTTTTATTTAATAATTTACTTTTCAAAATTCATTTATTGTCACTTTCTATGACATATATACTTATAAAAAAAAAATTCTTGTTTAAACTATATTTATAAACTATAAAACAAAATTTTAATCCCCTTTCTTTTGAAATTTTTAATAATTGCCACTGATCAAGCACGTTCCCGAGGTTCAAGTTGACTGGAATAGTGGCCAGACGCGGATTATACGGGTAAGGGTTTTACTGACCTAGGTACGTATCTGCTTCTGGAAGGAAAGGAATTAGTAAGGAAGGAAGGAAGGAAGGAAGGCTTGCTTAATTAGTAAGTGGCATAAATAACAACATAACAACAACAGAGCCAAAAGTTTCTATACTAATGCAGAAACGTTTAGTGATATATATTCAAAGTAAGAGAATAAAAAGTTACAAGAAACTAATTCTAATGCTAAAACAAAACTAATAAACTAATTACAAATTCCCAAACCCGAATCAGGCAAGATTAATGCAAAAAAAAAAAAATTTCTCAATGTAATGAGCTCGAGTACGCTCATACACTGTACTACAGTACATCCTTAGCCAGGACAGAGTAGGGTTTGCCACTTAGCACTTAATAAAACTGATTAAGCTATTTTTTTCCAATGCCCACCTGTGCTAACATTCGTCAATTCAGGCATTTGCAGGGCAGATTTGTTGGCCTCTCTTTCAGGGGCACCATATAGGTGGGCCAACGTTGCTCCCACAGTAAGGGCAGATAGTACAGAGAAGGAAAAAACATCCATGCCTTGCCCGAGATTCGAACCCAGAACCTTTCTGATGCAAGGGCAGTTCCCTTAACCCCTACACAGGCCAGTCGGTCGATTAAAATATTATAACCTAAAACTTTCTATTAAAATTTTCTACAAAAACTTTACTCAAAAAATAAAAGTGTAATAGAGCACTAAAATGCAATAATATTTTTGAAAATAAAAACAGTAGTAGTACATTTCAGCAGTAGTAGTATATATTACAGTAGTAGTTATTCTGGTTACATTTCTTAACTAGATTTTTTTTAAATGTTCTTTTTAAAAATGTGGAAGAAAAGAATATACAAACCTAATTAGTTTAAAAGTAAAAATAAAAAAGTTTTAATATGCATTAGTATTAGTTAAAGCTCTAACTCTAGAATAACTAACTTTATTAATCATCTAAATTAAATGTTCGTTATACATTACTAAGTTTTCCACAAATCAATAAAAAAATAAATCTTTTTTAACTCTGAAAATGCTTGCAGTTTTATATCCGACAAAATTTCGTGCAACTTATAATAATTTATGACAAACTAATTAATTAAAGCTAACCGTAAATGTTAATATCATTTTAAGCTAACACTTTTTGATAAAGATGAAAAAGTAACTTTTAATGATAGTTTAATAGTATAAACTATTTCCATCGCTCTGTCCCTTACCGTTAAATCCAACACCGTTCCACACCATAAAACTAATTAGTTTTAGAACATATTGGTTTTGACAAGATTTAATTACCGAATTTCTGTCGTCTCGTGGATACCCGGGCTAAATTATCCCAAGATTAAATTTCATTTCAAATCCCTCATCAATGTAGTAACTGACAACCCCTCTGCGCCAGATATATTGACGCCAGCGCCAAATTAAGAGAATATTTGAAGGAGGGATAAGAAGTTATTGGGATGCGAATTATCAATCAATGGCTCCCAGGTTTGGCGCTCTAGAGGATTCTGGAAATTTAGAATTCTAGTGGGACTAGAGATAGATGAGTTCAGTTACAGAGTTGCGTGATCGTTTCTGGCAGGTAAAACTCGTTAAGTCTAATTAATCAGTAACAACTTGCATTAAAGATCAACTATGACGAATTGCTGGCTACATAGTGTAGCAGCTGCAAGCGTTTGAAAACTAGCTGCCCTAGACGCGCAGAACTAATCAAGCTTATCTTAAGCGATGTTTTGTAAAATGTGTGATTTAGAAAGTGTTTGATCACACGTTCGTAATCAAAAGGAAATGGCGTTTCAAGATGAGAAATATTTTTCCTTCGCATAAGAAGTATTTAATTACTCTTTGAAAATTGGTTTCTAAGACTTCACCAAAATGTACGGTTTTAGTTTACAACTGAAAAAAACGATCAGAAAGAATGTTTTAGAACAAAATGAACAGTTTTAGATCGTCAGTTTTAGAACAAATTGGTCTTATTTTAAAACTTATTGGTTTCTAAACTGTTCATTCTTCGTCAGAATGAACAATTTTAAAACAGAATGAACAATTTTAGAACAGAGTGAACAGTTTTAGAACAGAATGAACAGTTTTAGAACTGAATGTACAGTTTTAGTTTAGAACAGAATGTACAGTTTTAGTTTAGAACAGAATGATCAGTTTTAGTTTACAATGTTAGACTTAGAAAATTTTAGTTTCGACGAGATTTAATTACAGAATTTCTGTCTTCTTGAAATAATTCAAATATTAAATTCCATTTAAAATCCCTCGTCAATGTAGTAACAGACAACCCCTCTGCGCCAGATATATTGTCGTCAACGCCAAATTAGGAGAATATTTGAAGGAGGAATAAGAAATTAATAGGATGCGAATTATCAATCAATGAACTCAGGAAATTAGGAATTCCAGTGGAGGTGAAGATCGATGAGTTCAGTTACATAGTTGCGTGATCGTTTCTGGCAAATAGTCTAATTAATCAGTAACAACTCGCACTAAAGATCAACCATGACGAATTGCTTGCTACATAGCATAGCAACTGCAAGCATTTGAAAACTAGCTGCTAGACGCGCAGAACTAATCAATAAGCTTCTCTTAAGCGATATCTTGTAAAATGTGTGATTTAGAAGGTGTTTGATCACACATTTGTAATCAAAAGAAAATGGCGTTGTATGATAAGAAATATTTTTCCTTCGAATTAGAAGTATTTAATTACTCTTTAAAAATAATAAATCTTTGTCAGTATGAACAGTTTCAGAACAGAATTAACGAATTTAGCTTAGAACTGAATGAATGTTTTAGAACAAAGTGAACAGTTTTAGTTTCTTAGTTTTAGAACATATTGGTTTTGTTTTAAAACTTGTTGGTTTCTAAACTGTTCATTTTTCATCAGAATGAACAGTTTTAGAACAGGATGAATAGTTTTAGTTTAGAAAGTTAGATTTAAAACATACTGGTTTGGACGAGATTTAATTACAGAATTTCTATTATCTCAAAATTATCCAAAGATGAAATTCAATTTCAAATCCCTCCTCAATTGAGTAACAGACAACCCCTCTGTGCCAGATAAACTGACATCAACGCCAAATTGGCAGAATATTTGAATGAAGAATAAGAAGTAATTGGGTTGCGAATTATTAATCAATGGATCTAGACTGGAGGATTTAGGAAATTTTGAATTCCAGTGGGGGTGAAGATAGATGAGTTCAGTTATATAGTTGCGTGATCATTTCTGGCTGGTAAACTGGTATAGAAAACTTCGCCAGAATTAACAGTTTTAGTTTACAACTGAATGAACAGATCAGAAAGAATGTTTTATAACAGAATGAACTTTTTTAGTTTAGAACGTCAGTTTTAGAATATTAATGAGATATTTTAGTTACAGAAATTCTGTTGTCTCGAATTATCCTAAGATTCAATTTTATTTCAAATCACTTGCCAATGGGATAACTGATAACCCCTCTGCGCCAGATATATTGACGCCAGAGCCAAGAGAATATTTGAAGGAGGGATAAGTAGTTATTGGGATGCGAATTATCAATCAATGAATCCCAAGTTTGGCGCTCAACACTAGAGGACTCTGGAAATAAGGAATTCTAGATGTGATGAGAATATATGAGTTCAGTTACAGAATTGAGTAATTATTTCTGGCAGGTGAACTTGTTAAGTCTAATTAATCAGTAACAACTTGCATCAAAAATCAACTATGACGTATTACTTGCTACCCTGCATAGCAGAAGCAAGCATTTGAAAAATAGCTGCGAGGTGCACAAAACAAATTACAGTTCCTTCAAGTGATGTTTTTTTTTTAAATGTGTGATTTTAAAAGTATCACACATTTGTAAGCAAAAGAAAGTAGTGTTACAAGTTGAGAAATGTTTTTCCTTTTAACAATAATTATACTTCAATTAATCTTTTAAAATTTTGTTTCAATAACTTCGTCAAAATGGACAAATTTTATATAATAATTTCTTCACAGAAATTTGTGGTAATAAGATCCGGAAGAGTTTAATCAAATCATGCAAAAATCTCCTAGTAATTTATTTTACTTAGAATCTTCAAAATTATTAAATCATTAACAGAAAAAATTAGAGTTATCGTCTAGCCAGTATCGTATAATTAACAACTAACGATTAATCAAAGCCCCTCAAAACAATGGTCGTTACGAAGTATTTAAGGAAACGAGTTTTAAGTGACATTTTCCCAAATAATCTCACTGTTCAGGGAAAATTCTAATCTCTCTTCGTTGCTAGGTAACTTAGAAAAATTAGATAAAATATGTTTTTTTTATTCAGCAGATTTTTCCCACTGGTTGCTAAGCAACAAACTTTCCCGAAAAGAAATGTCCCTTGAATAACTCAGAATCTTCTCTTAGTTAGATGAACAGATCTTGAAAAAAGAAGAAATAGAAATATAGATTTAAGGCCATACTAACTTATACAGAGTTGTTTCTTTTATTTAAAAAAATCTCTTTATTATTATGATTATTATGCATTCATTAACGAGATACGAGATTGCAAAAAAATACTTCACTGTAAAAATTATTTTCTCAAAATTGTGCAAAATTGTTCAACCATATCAACAACAAAAAACTCCAAAATTAATACAGTCTTCAGTCAAATTTCATAACTCCATGTATTAATTATTGAGCATATCAATATACTCAAAACATACATGAAGTTTTCAAATTTATTTGTTTCGGAGCTATTTTGGCACATTTTTGCTCAGTTTTGAGAAACCTTTTTTTGGTAGTGTTACAATGTTATAAATAAAATTCATTTGACGCAGTAGTTAACCATTACAAATTGAACAGTTGATGCCTTGTATTACCGGTTGATACTTAATCATTTGTTATTAACTTATAAAACACTTGAAGATGTTTACAGTTAGGGGCAAGAAAAAACTAATCCTATCAATCTTCAATTCGTTATACATTTTTCATGTATTTGGTTAATTATACAATTGCGTTGAGGAAAGTAGGATGAAGTATTTAAAAAGACTTTCTTTTTATCTTTTTTAATATTCTAAACATACTTTCTCTTGGAATATTGGCGTTTTTTAAAAAAAAATAATGTAAATAAGTTTATTACCATGAATTTCAAAAAATTTACAAACTTCCTTTCAGGAAACTTATATAAGTAACAAAATAGTAAAACTCTTTTAATTGAACTCCTCGTCAGTTATCGCTGAACTGACGAGGAGTTACACTTTTACAAATCATTCAATATATGGACTTATATATGATATGATAAGATTAGTATTTAAAAAGCATTCATTCCTGAAAAATACTGTTCCAAACTAGAATCACCTGGAAGCAGGTTTTAAAAGTAGCTCTTTAAGATTCCTTTTTAAAAATTCTCCTAATTTTTAATAGTTTAACAGCTGCAGATGAATAAATTCTTTGATTCGGACGATATATATCATAGAGAAAATATAAACGCATTGAATATTTACTTCGCTTTCTTTAAAAAAAAACTGAGTTAATGATCAAAGTGAAAACAACGTTTTCTTCATTAAAAACTACATTTTTTGTGAAACACATAATTTCATTTAACTGGCTTATTTGTCTGTTATTAATATTTATTATTAATAGTTAATTGTCAAAAACATCAGTGTAGGGAATACAAGGCAAGTTTAAACCGGGAAATGGCTGTTCACTTAGAAAACCATCACTATAAGAAATACTGAATAATGGGTCTTAACCTTAAAAAACAGACTAACCAAGACTAACTTGCACCAAGAAATTACTTTCAACTAATACTTACCAATCATGTTGCTGTTTCTATTGCCACTAGCCATTCCGCAAGCCAACTTGGAAAACCAATCGAAAATAAGTTAGAGGATGCGTTTCTTGTTTTCCAGTGACGCAATCTATGGTCGAGAATATGATTTCAGCCACACACATCCGTCATACCCCGTTTTAAATTACGGGCTCATTCATATATCCATTCATTCACCCATATATCGTAATAATTTTGGCCTGAAACAGAGAACGATCAATCTCCAATTCAACACTCCGGAGGTATTAATTTGTTATGGGGACTTGGAGGACTTTGTGATCCCGACAGCTTTAACGTGCACCAGTCACCACTTAAAACACGGAGTTTCTTCTGCTGGTGGGATTTGGATTCCCGCTTTCACGAACACGAGTCCAACGTCCAACCAACCAGGATATCCTGGCCCACTAACCAATCAAAATGATACTAATTGAAAATATTAATTAATCCTTTTTTCGTACTTTACCATTATGGTTTCTATAATGGTAAAGTATGAAAAAAGGATACGCAAATACTGTATTTGTGTTCTTTAGAAATGATTTTCGAATTTTTGATTAACTTATGGTTCAAAATTTTGTTAAATTTTCCAACTATTCATGTTTTGAGTTTCCTCTTGTTTGAGGATTTTTCTTTACGGCTGCCTCGCCGTAACTCTTTTTTTTTTTAAATTGTATCTGTTTTTAGTTTGTTAATTTTAAGATTTCCCTAAATTCTTTGAGGCCTTCTGGTGTTGCCATGAATCGCCACCAAGCCTACCTTTTTGAATCCTCTTTCTTACTGAGATGTCACGTGCGTGCACTTAGAGTCTACAGTATTCTCCGGATGCCCCCTGACGGGGGCGGGACGGGGTTAAGCTTTGATTATGGTTTCTATAAAGTACTTACACTGTAAAACAATTCCGGATTGAACTACGGCATAAAGTACCAGCACTTTGAGTGTATCATCCATAAAATCTCTCCCGTAAAATTCAATTTTAACGTAAAATATTATACAGTAGATTTTACAGTAATATTTATTTAAAAAGAGTGATTCAGTGTTTTTATGATAATTATTACCGTAAAAAGTACGGTATATCAGATTTTATTTTCGGTAACATGCTCCGGCAAAAATTGATTTTACGGTAAAAAGTACTGACAACCTGAGTGCCGAGGCTTTTTACAGTAATTTGATCCGAAATTTTTACAGTGTATATGCTTACCAAAATTTGAAAATTATCATCAACGAATGGTAAATGTATATCTTACAGTGTACTATCTGGTGTCTTGGACTAGTTATAAATGTATATCTTGTACTACCGACACTCAGTACCGGTTCTTTTTACCGTAATTTGATCCGGAATTCTTTTCAGTGTATGTAACTCGCTATCTCCAAACTATCACTTGCATTAAAGAAGCTTAGTGTATAATACTTAGAATAAAATAAAAATTTAAACTTTAAGAGAAATCAATTTTTGAAAAAATAAGAATCTATATTTTTATAAAGAAAAATAAATACCCAAAAAGTTTACCAACAGGCAGCTTACAACGTGGAAATGGAATTTCATTATGCAGGCTGACAAAAATTACAGATTTATTTTATTTCTTTATCCCCTTTCTGACATAAATGTTCTTTTTTTATTTTAATAAATGATTTTTTTTTTTTACTACATAACATTAAATATATATATAACTTTGGAAAATATAGAAAATATATTTTTTAAAACCGCTTTGGAAAATATTACGAAAAACTTTATTTACTGTTTTTGCAGCTATTAACAAAATCGGAAAATTTTTACTATAACCTTTTGCTTTCAATTAGAAAAATCCATGCCTTCTTTTAATATTTTTATTACTCTTCCAACAAATTCTTCCAAATTACTGACATATCCTTTTTCTACTAACTCATCATTTAAAAAGAATTATTCATTAAATTAATCTTTTTTTTTTTTGTCAGGAACAAGAAGGTGGACCAGTAAATGTTTTTAAAAAATTATCATCGCAAGAAGATGAAGAAAGTGAATTGGAAGAGACGGCTCATGCTCCACCGGCATCTGTTCTACATCGTAGAAGAGCTCTTGTTCCACCAAAGGTAAAAAAAAATTTCTTTTTACGTTTTAATACTTCTCTTTTGGAGAATGTTTGTGGATTAGATGAAAAATATAATCAATGGGTCATTTTTCTTTGCTTTCCTCGGTTCGTTGAGCAAATCTTTTGGCGATATGGAATTTTTTGTGTATGACATTTTTTCACATCATTTTCTGATTGCTTTTGTACTTACAATCATTATTGGGCAAGAAATAATTTTTTCTAATGCCAGGCACTGAACTTTTACGTCATTCGCCTAAGAAGATGTCGGAAGTATTACTCTTTTAACGTTACCCAGAGGGCACCTGTGAACCTAAATCAGGGAGGCGAGCAACAATACCCACGCCACACTGCCACAGATACCCATTTATAGGGTGAACCACATTCACGCATCACACAATAGAGAACTACACACAGAGAGAGACACCCATGCCCTGAGTGGGAATCGAACCCGCAGCCATTGGTTTAGCAGTCAGACACGCTAACAGCTCGATTTTCTGGCAGGCTTATTGGATAAAATAGTTGTTCACTTTTTTTAATCGGTCGATTTATCCGTAAAAAAATATCAGAAGTGAAGAAAAAATAGGGTGTGTAATTATGAGCAAAGAAGCTTTCTTTTTTCAATCATTTTGAGCTATGTGTTTCTTATGGCAGAAAAAATTGTGAAGACAATATGGGTCATGGCAAAATTAAGCTATACACTCAGAAGTACAACTCTCATTTTTGATGATTCAGCAATCCGAGAGCTATATTTCGTTAATTTTGAGAATTATTTCGTCATGAAATCAAGTGATTCGTGACGAAACGGTGACTTTCAAATGTGTAACAAAAATGTTTTCTCAACTCGAAACCTCGCAATGTAGAAGATTTGCTAACTAGAATGACTAAACTGAGATAAAGACTAAACGATCGAAAATTAAATGGCGGAATAAGCCTCCGTACAAGGAAAAACAGGGGTTCGAATCCCACTTAATAGGTTTTGTACATCGACCCAGTTACATGGGACCCACAATAAAAATGTTATTGGGAAAGTTAGATATATTTAAACGCTACGGGGTTTTTCTTTTCTTTTTTTGAGAAAAAAAATAGAATAGCGAAATATTTTTTTACTGTTGATGAAATTCGTTTCCTCGAAGAAGTGAGAGACGATAGTTAATTCTTCACTGACGAAATGTTCGCTTGGAGCGGATACTGGGAAACGGTTTCGTCAAAAACGAAGAAAGTTTCGTGAAATTTGTATATGCATTTTGAGCAGTGTGAAAAATATTAATTTTATTCAATTACAAATGTTATATCTTAACAATATTTATCTAAAAGCAATATTTACTCTAGTCGTGCTAAAATCAATAAATTTATGTCTGTGGTTATTTACTTAAAATAGAGGTAGAGCAATTAAATAAGTAATTGTGGTTGATTAAAGTAGAAATTCAACCAAATCATTTACCCCTCTAACATTAGTTGAATTTAGTTTAGTATGATTCGCAAATGCCAGTTACAAACATTTTATTATAAGAAAAAATTTACGTAACAACCTAACTTAAGTGAGCAATAGTAGAAATGAAAAAATAATAATTTATAATGGCGGGATTATTTAACTTGTTCATAAAAGTTATTTATAAATAATATAGCGTAATTAAAATAGAGTTTCATTACACTTATAAGTTGCAAGTCATATATAAAGTTCTTTATTTTATTTTACTTTTCTTCATCTTATTTTATTTTTCTTCATTTTATTTTATTTTTTTAATAGGTATTTTTTTTCCTTAAATTTTTTTTTTATATATATATTTTGCCTATTTTTATTTAATTTTTTATTTTGATATATATTTTTTAATTTTTTTAATTGTGTTTTATTTTTATATTTTGCTTCTTTTTTTTATTTAATTTTCTTATTTTTCTCTCTTTTTATTTTAATGGGTATATTTTTCCTTCATTATTTATTTTACTTTTATTTTATTTTTTGTTTTATTTTAATGTTATTTTTATTTATTTTTATAAATTTTTATTAATTTTTTTTTTATTTACTCACTTATTTTTATTTATTCTATTTACTTTATTTATTTACTTTATTTTGCTTTTTTATTTGCTTTATTTATTCTACTTACTTAATTTAATCCTATTTATTTGTTTATTTCATTTCATTTGTTTATTTTATCTTATTTATTTTTGCAAAATAATCTTTTTTCGGAGAATCTCTCATATATTTAAGTAGGAACAAAGCCTTTTATTTCAAGTACATAAAAAAATACTAATAAATAAAAAAATAAATTGTTCGGAAACATTTTACATTGGCATAAGCGAAGCTCAAGAAAACTTGATTCTCCTCCCAAATAACCTACTTTTATTTTTTTCAAAAACACGGTTTTGAAATACAAAATTGTCAACAGGAAAAAAATTTCCATCATTTCAAAATACGCAAAATACTGTTGAATATATTTTTTCATATTTTTTGAAGTTAAAGGAAGCCAAAAGAAAAATTCACCCACAAATACTTCTGGAACTATCCCAGAAAAGTGATAACTTAAACTCGAAGTTTGGAACTGAATTTACCCCACCCCCCACCTTCGCGACATCACAATAAAACATTCTATTTCAGATTTTGATCGAAAACAGATAGCAGAACACTTGAATGGAGCTCGATATGGCGTAAATTTATACTTTTGATTTCAAAAAAGATTGTGGGATTTAAATCGAACCTTCTCAAATATTCCATTTTTGAAGCGCGAATCAGATAGATGTGCAGTGCGCAAAAAATAAAATAAACGGACCACAATGAATAACCTTTGTTCTAATGATCGCATCTTCCCGTTCTTTGTCTCAATCTTAGTGATTCGAGAGGATGACCACAAATATGCTAATCAATAATTGCAGACGATATTTTAAGTTGCGAAATCAGACACAGTAACGTAGACACATACCTTTACATATCAGACACATAACTTTTTTTCCACAGATTTGGATTTCTGACACCAAAAATATGGGGGAGGGGGGTTGCCTCGATCTGAGAAATATGGTCCCCATAGTTTGGTTAGGAGAGAGGTCCAAAGCTTGGACCCCTTCAATAAATATTAAAATAATTTAATACTATTAATTAATTTAATAATAAAAATAAATTTCATTAAATATTTATTATTTTTTATTATTTTTTATTTAATAATAGACGAAAAAATATTAAATGAAAGATACACATTTCTTTTAAAGTATCTAATTTTTACATCATTTTAAAGTATCTAATTTTTCATGGCAAAATTCAAAATTTAAGTGAAATAGGTTGAATAGTTCCTGAGAAATAGAATTCTAAATATACAACCTTTCTAAAATTTGATTTCTCAGAAACTATTCTACAGATTTCGCAAAAATTCCACCATTTTGCCATGAAAAATTAAATACTTTAAAATTATGTGAAAAATTGTGTATCTTGCAATGGACAAACGAATTTTCTAATTGTGTCAAAAAAATTTGAATTCGCTTAAAAAGTGCTAGAGATATGGTAAAACATGCAAAAAGTAAAACTAACATTAAGGGGATTAATGCTTAAAAGATGGGAACATTACCAAACTATGGGGACCATATTTCCCAGATTGCGGCTACCACCTATATTTCGGAAGTCAGAAATCTGAATCCGTTGGAAAAAAAGGTATGTTTATTCAGAGAAAGTGCGTTACTTAAAATTTTGTCTGCACTTTTTAATTAGCATATTTAAGGTCAGCCCTTCGAACCATTAAGATTGAGTCCTGGAACGTGAAGATCCCATCATTAGATCAAAAGTTATTTTGGGTGGTCAGTTTTTCTTTTTTTTTTCCTTCTTTTTTTCTTTTTTTATGCGCACCGTACAAACAGAACATTTCTTCCTTGATATTAATATACATTTCGTACTTTGTGCACTTAAAATTTTTTCCCTACTTATAAACTAAATTTTAAATTGTTTATTAAAAAAAAATTTACTATTTAAGTTTTAAAATTCTACAGAATTAAAATTTCTTAACCTGTTCACTACTGAAGTATAAAGGGTAGCAAAAAAATGTTTTACAGTTTTTAATTTATTTTTTACTGACATAAGTTTAAGATAAACAAAATATACATTATACTGCAAGGGAGCTAACAATTTTAGGTACTTTAATTTCTAAAATTCTTTCTTCTACCTAAAGTAAGAACAAACATGCATATTGTTATTTTATGATCGATTAAAGTACAATGATGAATACATTTAATAATTATTTAGAAAAATTAATACATTTTAAAAATGCAAATTTTTATCTGAGAATTATGCGCAAACCACGTAAAATAAGTAACTGTTGAGAAGAAGCTAAAATTAATTATGAAAAATTATTAATTTTTGGGGGTAATATTTCAAAATTATGGAGAAAAAAATACAAAATTTTTAAGTTATTAAATATATGTGCCTTAATATAAAACAATAAATTAAAACACACATAAAAATATTACTAAAAAGATACAAAATTAAATACTCATATTATTATGAGATGTCCCATACAAATGTATACATACGGGACCTGCATGTTCTTGACTGTATAATTTTTAAATATTTAGTAAATATAAAATTAAAAGCTTCATACAGATCAAAGAACTACTAAGTCAAAGGAAAAAACCTATTTTCTGAATAATTAAATTAAATAATATTTCAAATTACTTACGTTTTCGAGCTCGTAGATTTAGCTTTATTTTTCGAAAAATCTCTTGTTTATGTGGAATTCTACCCAAATAACTTACAAGTTCTGCATCTATAGAATATTCCCCAGAAAGCTTAAACGTCCTTGAATGTTTCAGTGTTGGTAAAGCTAAAAATTTTCTTATAGCGTGTTTTTAGAAACGAAAAAGCGAAGTAATGAAAAGGTAATGAATTAATGAATATAAATCGATGTAACGCAGAGGTTAATAGTTTAAGTTAAGCAATAAATTCAATATTTAAATGTTCAAGCTCTATAAGAAAAAGAAAGGATTTCATAATAAATAAAAAATGCTGTGTTCAACATCTGAAGTTTAAAATTCAACAAAGGAATATATTTTTAAATTAAAAAAAACATCGCCATAAATTTATTATTTATAATCTAACAAAATGCAAATTTACAAATTAAGTACTAAAAGCTGCATACAATGTCTCTCCGAAAAACTCTATAAAAACTGTGGTACAATATTTCTCCGAATATGGTTTTAAACACCCCAAACAATTGAGTAAATTAAGTTGAAACCCTTTTAAGTTAAGTTACAATTGATTAACTTAAATTGAGATTTTAAGTTAACACCAAATCAAGCCTTCATATACAATTTGACGGGTGCAAATTAATTTTAATATTTACAATTAAAAAAGTGTACACCAAGCTCACGCGCATTCACACCATTTGTGAATTATTTTCGCTTTCGAAAGCATCAATCTTGACGCACATTAGATATCATTAGTGGTTTATTTACAATCTAGTGCTAGTTGGCTTGAGTTTGTTGTTATCTTCTATAATCTTGAGTTTGTTGTTATCTTCGATATTGTTATCTTCTATCAGATGTACAATGTTTACTGAAAGCAAGAGTTGGGTGTCAAAATAAATATGTATCTCGTTAGTTGCGTAATAAGGATAGTTACATTTTAATTTTTAAACATCCTGTGAACAGTATTAAGCTATTTTATAATATACAATTTCAATCCGCTTCCATCGTTAAGCCTAATTCGAATTCGGTTCAATTTTCTCTTTGTGTGGCGCATATTTTCAAATAATAAACTAATTTTATTCTAAGAATTATTGTATATATGTACCCCTACTTAATCATTCCTGAATTATATAAAATCATAAAAATGACTTCACTGACTCTTACTGTTACTATTATTATAAAGTTTAGTGTTACTGAATTCAAAAAAAAAAGGTGGCAGCCACTTTACACCAAGTAGAGTAAAAATTGCATTCTATCTGTAATGAAGTACAAAGAACAAAAAGTTATTTGTGGTTGTTACACTACACCACTTCGATATAAAGTAGTTATATCCATATTTGGACTTAAGATGCACTAAAATTCCTTGCTTAACTGCGACTTCCAAATTTAAGTATTTAAATCCTACCAAAAAATATTTCCCTTACTCGAACCCAATATTTAAATTTAAAAATTCAACAAAATGACTTCTTTGAAAAAAACATTCGTCAGGATACGTTGATAGTAGCGCATGCGTACTGACGTGCATTCAAGCATGATTGTCTGATTGGATGGCTAGAGCTACCCCGGCTCAATTGAAGATATTTTATTTTATGTTATTTTATTTTATAACCTACGTTGAACTTAGGCCGATTCCCATGTTCGATTCCCATGTGGACAATATTTTGTTTTTATTTTTTATAAGGATTCTAAAAATGCATATTAAGAATGGTTGTTACAGAACACTTTGTTTACCGAATTGAATCAGATCCTAAATTGAATTTACGAATTCCTATTCTAAACGAGAAATTTAAATCATGGTATTAATCATAATTTCAGATTTTATAAAATAGCTTTGAAACGCGTGCACCTTGCCGCTAAGTGTAAAATAAGAGACAATGCACAGCTGATGATTTCTTTAAAGTTAATAATTAAGTAATTTAATAATTAAGCTAATATATTCATATCAAACATATTTAATTACCTCTTTTTTCTTGCAAAAACATTTGACAGCTCTCTGGACACGTTTTTTTTTTTTTTTTTAACAATAACTCTTATTATTTTTATTGTAAACAGATTGGTGAGTTATTACTCGGTAAAACAGTCTTGGCTCAAAGAAGTTGTAATTCATTCCATGTGGCTTTGTTCTAATTCCCGTTTTTTTTATTAGTCCATGAACGTAAAGTTAAAATGTAAACAAAGTCATAAAACGTCTGAATCTTGATTACGAGCTTTTTTCTATTTATATCCTACAGTATCGTAAATGTTTGATATAGATTCTTCTGATAGTGCGAAAAATAGTCTTTATGTTTAGAATATTTCTGAGTGCGTAAATCCATTCAATAAATTATCCATTGACAAACCTGTTTTGTGGAAAAAGGTTTATCGTAATGCTGATGGCGTAAAATTGAAAGGAAAAAAAAGTTTGTTTAAAAGCAAGGTTATTAGACATGTGTTTTAAAGACATGTGTTTAAAACATGCGTTTTTTTCTTCTTTTTTATTTTTATTGTTGCTGTAAGCAATGTTTTCACTGTTAGTTAAAGATATTTTTTTTTAAGTTTACATTTAAGTCATACCAAAATCATCTATGCCCGGGACACGTATGAATTCCGATCGGACTCTTGATCAGTTTTATAAAGTATTTTTGCTGTTGTTTCTAATGGCACTTTCCAATACCAGCAATTCTGTTTGGTCAAACCAAGCGAATTTAAAGCCGAGGCGTTTCTTGTCCTTCAGTGGCGTCAAATATGGACAAAAATACGACTTCAGCCACTAACACGTCACAGCCCGTTTAAAGGGCGGACCCATTCATTCAACCACAGGTTGTAATTTTGCCCTGAACCAGCGAACAATCAATCCTCAATTTAGTACCCCCAGACGTATTGATTTAACGAGCACCAGTCACTATTTACTACACGGGAAGTTTTCGGATGTCGGGGATCAAATTCACGACCTCTTGGACATGGACCCAACGTCCTACCAATCAGGCTATCGAGGTCAAAGTATTTTTAATATGCCAATATTCGGTATATATGATGTTCTGTAACTCTTACTTAACATAGAAATGTAATAGCTTCGAATCTTCAATGAAATTTTGCAACATGATTTTTTTTTAGTTGTAAAGTTAGTTTAAAATTCATTCCTACTGAACATTTGTATTTCCTTTCGCTGCTTTGCCTGTTGCAATTGAACATTAGTAGTTTTTGCCAAAAAAAGTAGATATGTTGAATTGCATGTCCTTGTTGATAATGCTTAATGCTACTATACTTAAATTGAAAGTATTGTAGTATATAGTATAAATGTATTGCAAGGAAAAATCATATAATATTGTTTATGCCATTTTTTGACAAATTACATTGAGAAAAAAGGTATGGTCAAAGCTACCAGAATATGGTAAAATTTACAGTGTTTACAGCCGTATGGGAACACTGGAAAGCACGGTAATTTTTATCGAAGTGCTTTGCTTATAATTTCGGTAAAATAAACAATGAAATAATGTTTTATAACATGCGTTAAATTTTGGTAAATGTGATATTTTTATCATTCTAACTTAAAACAGGCATTAAAATCATTTATTCGATTAAATTAACTTTTCAATTTTGTATCTTTGCTAAATGTGTGTAGTTAATTATTATGGAATATAATGAGTGAAATTCATTTTTTTTTTTTTTTTTTTTTTTTTTTTGAGCTTTGAAATAAATTTCAAAATAGAAAAAAGTAAAGGTGATTAATTGAACGAAGAAAAGCTGAACTTGAAAATTGCTTCAATTACAAATGAAAAAAGATAATGGTTTGATTGGCACATCGATTTTAAAATGAATGAAATTGATTAGAATTTAAATTGCTTTACGGCTTTAAAATGAATGAAATTGATAACAAGTTCACTAACTTCTCAAAATTAAAATGAATGAAATTTATAATTAATTAAGTATTTTAATATCATGTTTATAAATACAAAAAAAAATGTGTTACTCATAAAAGGAACTGAAATAAAATAACTAGTTCAGAAAAAATCTTTTCAAAACTTCAATGCTCCGCGCTAGAAAGCATAAAACCGAACTGACGGTTACTTTAATAACTAATTTAGTTGAAATTGAAGTCAAGATACATTATTAAACTTTAGTACGTTATTCCGCGTATGTGTTTTTCAATTAGTTTTGTCATTTAAAGTAAATTACCTGGTGTCATTTTGTGTATAAAACTTTGATCGATTGTTTAAAGTAATAATTAATTTCTGACATAATTATTTTTTAAAAGAACTTTGAAAACACTTTCGCAGTCTTGTTTTATTTTTAATTATAATGAATTTTTTTTCAGTTTTAGAAATTGAATTATAAAAGTTCATTTTAATTTAAATTTTTTTTTATAAAATATTCAAACATTTTTTCCAAAACACTAATTAATCAGAATATTTTTATATTAATTGTGATGACGTATATTTTCTGCGTTTTGATTATCAATTATCATATTTTAAGGATTGATAACATTGGTTAGCAGTCCCAATCGTCAGCAAAATTTATTATCTTCATGAATTTTTAATGAATTTTTTATACATTCTACAAACTAACTTTATTTTAAATTCTTTTGCTTAGTTTTCTTTTTCAGTTCTTTTTAATGAATTACATGGATTCAGTTTTATTTTTATTTTTGTCTGAAACATTAAATTATCTGAATGATTCTTCTACGTTTTAATATTTACGCTGTAAAAAATAAGTCAAAATTGAGTAAAAATGTTTCAAAATAGCTCTACAATAAATAATAGTCGAATTTGAAAAAGAGTTGGGTAGGATACTTGGTCCGTGTATTCAAAATTGAAGCAGCAGATTCTCATTTTTGAGCAAAATGCAAAGTCTCAAAATTGCTGAGGAGGGGAAAAACTGCAAGAGATGCCCATTGGCTGCCGGCAGGATTCGCACCAAGAACCTCCAGGATCTTAGCAAAATGCTATAGCCACAATAGTCGTACAATCCATTCGAAGGAGAGTAAATAAACTTTATATAGTCTCCATCACCATAACACATCACAACATATACATTTAATTCGATTTAAAAGCTCTAAAGATATAGCTAAATGAGCCGAAAGTGAAAGTAAAACTACCGATTTCCTAACTAAGCCATATATTCCGAATTGCACCCTTTTGTACCATTGAAATTGGAAATTAGTACGTTATGATGTACCTTTGCGGCGGTCACTATATAAAGCTTCCTAACTATCTCTCTGGACTGTGCTATACAACTATGGTGGTTTAAGCATCCTATAACAATCCCGAAGTTGCTTGGTTCGAATACTGCCAGCGAACTTTTCCTTCGAATATTCTTTCTGACATCCTGCCCTAATAAATTAAATTTGTGTTCATTAGAAAAATATTTTTTTTTCAAATTTTCGAAAGCTTAAATAGTTAATGGCAAACGGTAATCAACACTGAGAACCGGAATATGGTAAAATTCACTGTGTTTTTGGCTCTATGGCGGTGTTTCCCAAAGTGCGGTACGCGTACCCCTAGGGGTACGGGAACAGTGTAGCGGGGGTATGCGCTCTTAGGCGAAATATTTTGCAACAAACGAAAATTTCAAAAACTTTTATTTAAAAACAAAGCTAGCCATGAAGATTTACGATTACGTATTTTTCTATTGGCTATTTTTTGCAGAGTTAACAGTTAATAATTAGTGGTGTCAATAGCCAGTTATGATTTTTTACTTTTGAGCAATTTTTTTTTTATCACAGCAGCTGCTGTTATCACAGCAAAAGCAATATCATCCTTCTCGCTGATGCAAATAAACTTATTAACAAAAATTTGTACCAAAAAAGAAAAATAAACATATTTCTTAAAAAATACATTCATTTTTTTATTAGTGGTACGCAACGTTACGAAAAATTTAGAAAGGGTACACCAAAGTCCTAATTTTGGGAAACACTGTTCTATTGGAGCACCAAAAAGTGATATAATTTTTATCAAAGCGCTTTGGTAATGATTTCAGTAAAATTAACTATACGATATTGTTTTATAATGTGTGTTAAAATTTTGGAAATGTGATAATTTTATCACGATACATTAGAGAATGGGATAAAAACCATTTTTTCGGGGAAATTTACTTTTCAGTTTTGTATTTTCACTCTGTGGAAATAAGAACTGTAATTTTGAAAGCAAGAATTTCCGATAAAATATTACCATATGAACGGGAAAATTAGAAAATGAATGGTTTAAGTATCGTATAGCTTGGTTTTATTACCAGAACAATGTGGTATTTTTAGTAGCAATGCCTTCACTATACAGTACGGTAATTTTACCAGTCTAATTTTTTTTTTAAATTAATGGCTTCCTTATTCGTCTATGCAAGTTTACATTATATTAATGTTTTATAACAGTACCGTGGCAGCCATTTTTTAGCAGAACTTCAATACAATTTGAACTATAGTTTTCTTGCGTCTTGCTGATTTGCGTTTATTTTTTTTTCCCCACTTGTTTTAGGAGGTCAAAACGCTTTTAGGCTTCGATTATTGGTTGCCAGATCATTCACAGTTCGCATACCAATTGATAATAAAAATGAACTTTCACTTCCTCCTATTAAGGATTTTATTACTTTTTAACGTAACTCAAAAGAACATATCCTTAATGATATTTCTAAAGGAAAATATTGTAGTTTATTTAAGTTTATGTTTACGTATGATACATATAGTACTACAAAGAAATAATGTGATATTATTTAAATTTGATTGCAACAAAAATATTAATGAAATTCTTTTATTTTACTATGACTTAAAATCATTTAATTTATTTCAAAAATAACTTATTTTCCTTCTAATAAAACCTAAAAATGAATCTAGTATGTTTCCAGACCTAATGTGCCTTATTTTACTCAATCTCCCTTTAATTCAAAAATTAATTAATTTCCTTCTAATAGAACCTAAAAATGAATCTAGTATGTTTCCAGACCTAATGTGCTTTATTTTGCTCAAACTCCCTTTAATTCAAAAATTAATTTCCTTCCAATAAAACCTAAAAATAAATCTAGTATGTTTTCAGACCTAATGTGCTTTATTTTGCTCAATCTCCCTTCAATTCAAAAATGAATTATTTTCCTTCTAATAAAACCTAAAAATAAATCCAGTATGTTTCCAGACCTCATATGCTTTATTTTACTCAATCTCCCTTCAATTCAAAAATGAATTAATTTCCTTCTAATAAAGCCTAAAAATGAATCCAGTATGTTTCCAGACCTAATGTGCTTTATTTTGCTCAATCTCCCTTCAATTCAAAAATTAATTAATTTCCTTCTAATAAAACCTAAAAATGAATCTAGTATGTTTCCAGACCTAATGTGCTTTATTTTGCTCAATCTCCCTTTAATTCAAAAATTAATTTCCTTCTAATAAAACCTAAAAATAAATCTAGTATGTTTCCAGACCTAATGTGCTTTATTTTGTTCAATCTCCCTTTAATTCAAAAATTAATTTCCTTCTAATGAAACCTAAAAATAAATCTAGTATGTTTTCAGACTTTATGTGCTTTATTTTGCTAAATAATTTTTTTACTTCTAATAAAACCTAAAAATGAATCTTGTATGTTCCCAGACCTAATGTGCTTTATTTTGCTCAATCTCCCTTCAATTCAAAAATAAATTATTTTCCTTCTAATAAAACCTGAAAATAAATCTAATATATTTCCAGACCTAAAGTGCTTTATTTTGCTCAAACTCCCTTCAATTCAAAAATAAATTATTTTCCTTCTAATAAAACCTGAAAATAAATCTAATATATTTCCAGACCTAATGTGCTTTATTTTGCTCAATCTCCCTTCAATTCAAAAATAAATTATTTTCCTTCTAATAAAACCTGAAAATAAATCTAATATATTTCCAGACCTAATGTGCTTTATTTTGCTCAAACTCCCTTCAATTCAAAAATAAATTATTTTCCTTCTAATAAAACCTGAAAATAAATCTAATATATTTCCAGACCTAATGTGCTTTATTTTGCTCAATCTCCCTTCAATTCAAAAATAAATTATTTTCCTTCTAATAAAACCTGAAAATAAATCTAATATATTTCCAGACCTAATGTGCTTTATTTTGCTCAAACTCCCTTCAATTCAAAAATAAATTATTTTCCTTCTAATAAAACCTGAAAATAAATCTAATATATTTCCAGACCTAATGTGCTTTATTTTGCTCAAACTCCCTTCAATTCAAAAATAAATTATTTTCCTTCTAATAAAACCTGAAAATAAATCTAATATATTTCCAGACCTAATGTGCTTTATTTTGCTCAAACTCCCTTCAATTCAAAAATAAATTATTTTCCTTCTAATAAAACCTGAAAATAAACCTAGTATATTCACTATCCCAATATGCCTAATGTTAGCTACTTTTTTAAATCTTAAACTATTATTCAAGAAAAAATATAAATCTTAAAAGTTAAGATATATCCAAATAAAAAGAGTTTATAAATATGTCACTCTGCAAATACCCAATTTATTCCCTCATCCGAATATCCTCCCAAAGCCGAAATTTCAATCCTAATTATAGTCTATACCATATGATGGAGCCCATCAACACATCAAAGCTATAACATTGAAGAGATAATAGATATGCAAATAATGTCCAATCTTCCTCACGCATATTCAAATTAGTGTCCTTTCTCTTGGCCAATCACAGACTCAATCGGAGACACGTCATATTTTCTATCTAGGTTGATTAGATTCTGTTTTTTTTTTTTTTTTTCTTTTTTTCTGCATTAATTTACACCTGAAATTTGTTTAAGCCTTAGAACAGTTAAAATTATAAAAGCATTATTTCTTAAAAAGTTCTCTAAAATTAGTTTGAAGTACAACAGAACTTATAAACTCAAGTGAGAAAATATGTATGATATATTGCGAAAACATCTTTTGTTGGTAATCTACACTGAGAAAAAAACTGTAGTAAATGTGATAAAATTTACCGTGTTTGGTGTGTTGCTACACCAAAAAGCTAGATAATTTTTACCGCAGCGCTTGGGTTACGATTTCGATAAAATCAATTATGAAATATAGGTTTTTTTTTCTGTGATAAAATTTGGAAAATGCGATAATTTTATCATGATACCTTAGAGCATGGCCATGGCATGAAAACCATTAATTCGGTAGAATTTGCTTTTTAGTTTTGTATTTTTACAAAACGTTTGGTAGTAAGAACTAAAATTTTGAAAACCAGAATTTCCAGAGAACCATTTCCATATGAACCGAAAAATTACGAAATGAATAGTTTACCGTACTTTTATTAACTAAAATTATTGTACCAAGCACTACGGTTTTTTTATTTTTAATTAATTAATTGTGCCAGAATTTTTTCTCCGTATAGAAAAGACTATCTAGAATTTTTGAACCTAGCCAACGTCGTTTTATTCTTAAGTATAATTTAAAAGAGCGAACTATTTAATATTTTCCTTTATCTACAACAAAGATCCGTTTTATTTTCCCTTACCTTAAGTAAGTTTTATGCGAAATCACTGAATAGCTATAGTTTTAAAGTAGTGTCTTGCACATTTATTGTTTTTAATTATCTTGTTCTACGCGTATTCAAATTTTACGTGACGTTCTACAAATTTTAATTTCGAAACGATTGTAATGTGGTTTCGCGTTGCTATTGTTACAATAACTACTAATGACAGACACATGATACAACAAGTAAAAAAAGAAGCGAATTATTAAATCTGAGTAAGAATAAATCAAAAAATTTTCAAATTAGTTAACGAACTTCATTGATTAGGCAAATTAGTGAAAAAGACTATCTCTTTATAAATAACAAAAAAAATATTATAAAGTATTCGTGGACTGTATTTTTTTTTTTACTTATTTAAAAAATAGGATTTGTCATAATTGTAAACTTTTCTTTCGCTTTATTTTAAAACATTATATATAACATTAATAAAAGCGCTCTAAACTAAATCTGATACATAGATAAAAGAGAAAAAATATAAGAGGAAAGTATCAGAAGTATGTTTAGCACGTTTAACTCTTATGCCCCTAAAGCACGCAAACTCACTGAACGTAAAGTTTTTAAAAAAATATATGAATTTAGACCAAGATGATCATTCAAATAATTTTGTACACAATTATATAGTAAAATTTGAACTCAAAGCACATAATAACTGCGAGTGGTAAGACATTTATCATCAACAACTTATTTATTCGTCATCTTATTTATTCTTCAAAATGGCGCAAAGCTGGAAAAATTACCATTTATTAACTTCAAACTTCTTTTCTTTCTTATGACAAACAAATTAAATTTACAATGCATGTTAACATCAAAAATGCATTAAGAATTCAATTATAAAATTTAGATAACGCATCTTTAAGATGACCTTTTGATAAATAATATTGCTATAAAAATCATTCTAATTTATCGGAATAAAATTAAGAGCTGCAGTCGACGTGAAGTCAAAGTTAAATAATATCTATTTCTGATGTAAGCCGACCTTTCGATTGGAAGTAAAACATTTGTTGGGAATGATAATTTGAAACCCTTTGAATGCACTTCTTCTCAAAGGTCCGCTGATAGCACAAAAGATTATCTAAGTAGAAGTTGCAGGTGTCTTTTTTTTGTTCTGATTCTTTCAAAACAGAAGAAAAAATTGATGACACTTTCGCTTTAGAACGTTTACCACGTTGGATTTATGAGCTGTATGCTTCGAAAATTGCTCGCATTTTTTTTTTTTTTTTTTTTTTGTTGGATCCTTTGTGAATGAACTTTTGTTTTAATCCTTCGAAAATCTGCACGAAAATTGTTTATCTATAAGAACTTGTCAATCATCATGTTCTGTGCTCTAAGAAACTTACAAATACGTTGCATTTATTTTCAATGTGAATATATTTAATGAGAATTTGAAGGAAAGTGATTAAATCTGTTTTTATTCTTTGAAGAACTGGATGAAAATTGTTCAGCTTCGTTTACTTCATAGAATTTAAGAGCGGATGCTTCGAAATTTGCTTGCAAATATTTTACGGTTTTATTTTAATTTCAATTCGGATACTTTGTAAAAGTGCTTAAGGTTTTGTTCAAAAAGCTTAACGAAGATTGTTTGGCGATATGAACTTTTCATTAATCATGTTATGTGTTTTAAAAAAACCTACAAATGTGTTGCATTCATTTTCTGACAATTTGAACGGAAGTGATTAAGTCTGTTTTGATTCTTTGAAGAACTGCAAGTAAATTGATCAGCGATATTATCTATATTGAAATTTCGGAATCATCAGATTCTCAAACTTTGCGTTTTAAAAAGAACATATAAATACTCTACATTCATTTTATTTCAATCGCATAGGAATTTAAAAAAGTCTGATTTAATTCTTTAAAGAGTTGAACGAAAATTGCTAATCAAAATCATTGCAAGCTTTGTGTTCTAAGAAAAGCCTACAAATATTTTACTATCAGTTTATTTTATTAGGACTTCTTTTAAGAGAAAATGACTAAGATTTTATTTTAATCCTTCAAAAAGCTGAACAAAAATTGTTTAGCAATATCGTTCATCAGATTCGCAAGCTTTGTGTTCTGAGAAAAGCCTACAAATATTTTACAATCAATGTATTTTAATAGGACTTCTTTTGAGAGAAAATGACTAAGATTCAATTTTAATCCTTCGAAAAGTTGAACGAAAATTGTTAAGCAATATCTTTCATCAGTTTTTGAAAGCTTTGCGTTTTAAGAAAAGCCTACAAATTCTTTACATAAATTTTATTTTAATAAGAATTTTTTGTGAGAAAATAACCCACAAAATAGTGTGTTAATCCTCCGAAAAGCAGGATGAAAATTGTTTAGCAGTATCATTCGTATTTATTTTTTATTATACCAAAACTTTTATTTTACAAAATTTACCCGCCAGATTTACGACTAGTATTTCGTTAGAGCGTAAGTTAACTTCAATACATTATGAAGTTGTTTGAATTATAATGGACTATTCAGCGTGAAAATCAGATTTATGCTCAAATAGTGTTCCAAACACCCACTATATTTTTTTCATCCACTATTTTATTCCACTATATCACCACATATATTATTGTGCTAATATATGTGGTGAAATTATCATGGAATCCGAATTTCGACGCCGAGCAGTTACAATTGGATCGACAGCTTACTTAAAAGTTATTCGTAAAAAACGAGAAGAGGAAGCTCGTCGACTGTTACAAAATCAGGTACTTCTTTATTCTATTTTCAAGGTACTTCTTTATTCACTAAATGTATGCTCAAATAGCTATGAGCTTTCAAAAAGAGTTATGTGCCAAGTATAAAAACATGATAGGTCACCTTAAAAACACTCAATTTTCAGATTTAAGAAAAACATGTTATGGCTCCCTATGAAAATAGAACATTGGTTTATTCTGCCAAGACTTAAAATAACTCTAATTTAATAAAAAAAAATTTATTTTGTAAGCATATTTCTAATGTTTCAATTCCCCCTAAGGCAAAATTCATTACATTCATACAACATGTTTTTTAATTAGGCACTGTAATTAAAAGTCTCCCTTCTAAAAGATTATAAAAATAATTATTGTTAAAATAAAGTTCACATTTGTATTTTAGTGTAGAATACAGTTATTGATCTTAATTAGAATTCTATATAATTTTATGTAGCTAAAAATGTATGGTTTAAAATAAATTTTTATTTAGAATAAAAAAATTCGGAGCTATTAAGAGTATTTTGAACGTAGTTTCGAATTCGATTTTTGTTCTTAGCTGAATAGATTATGATGTTCCGATGTGTTGTTTTCTAAACTTTCTGAACAAATAAGAGACTGTACGATGACCAAAATGTTCCTTTTTTATGTATACCATATACTTTATTTAAAATAACATAGAAAGTTTGCATTAAAATTCGCGAAGTTTTTTTCTTTTTATAAGCCCTTTGCACAATAACTCTTTGATATTCCTTTAAAGATGAAAACCGCTGTTATTCTCAAGAAATTAGATCAAATTCTTTTAAAAATGAATTTTTAAAATTCGTTATTGTTAATAATGAAAAATGAAAGCATTGGGGAGAGTGGGGTCAATTGTAACAGAGTACGATTGTAACAGAGCAAAAATTTCGTGTGTCGGGTTCTAGATTTGGTTCCTAGGTGGCGCACAAAATGTATTTAATAAATCTACATGTATACCCCTGCTAGCAAACCATTTTTATGTACTTTTAAAAGAGTTACATCACAAAAGATATTTTCACGTTACGTAAGTACTTTTTTTGGTATTAGAATATTATATTGTAACAAAGTAATTTTGTTTAAACAAATAAAAATTATTAACCGAATATGTAAGTGGACACCTTAATTAACATTTAAAAATAAAGAAGATTAATTTTGTTAATTAACTAGCATTGTTTTTAACAAATGAAGCTGAAATGGCGTCTTGGGGACGATTGTAACAATAAGTAAAGGGACGACAGCTAAAAATAAATAATCTTATGTTTACAAACCATTACTTAACTCTTTAAAAACCACCAATAGTTTCCTATATCATTTATATTATGTTGCATGTGCATTATTTAATTTGTCACCTTTCACAGCATAAATTAAAATTTTTAACCCCTGAAAGTTAAAAGTTTAACCCTTTAGGTCTCTGCTCATTATTACTTTTACTCCTAAAATATCACTACTATTTTGATCAATAAAAAAAATATATCACAACTATGTTAATATGTATAATTAACTATGTTTTAGTTGAATTTATGAACTGTTACAATTGACACCGTAAGTGGGGACAATTGTAACAAGTGCTAGACTGTCAAAAATGGTTAGTAACTAATATAATAACATTTAAAATAAGGTTGTTTTTTTTTCTAGTAGAGGATAGTCTACTTTACTCGTCTGTCAATTAATACTAATAATATATTGGATTTTTTGTTAGTTAAAAATAGTTAAGTAAAAAATGCTACAATTGACCCCACACTCCCCTACTTATTTGTACATTTACATGAAAGCATACTTATTTTAACAAAACTTAAAATGTTAACAAAATAGTGTACTGAGAGTGCTAAATAAACTCTGGGACACTTAAATAAATTTCGATCTACTTTTTGCGTGGTTTTCTAACTTAATCTTCTGTGCTAATTAATTAGCAGATTTAAGGCTATCATCTAAAGTTATTAAGATTGTATCATAGTACTTGAAAATCTAGTTATTAGATCAAAACTTATTAAGATGTTCCGTTTCTTATTTTGCACAATGTATGTATGCATTAACAGCGTGTATGATCAAAAATATAAGACTTTTTTTTGACATCATCTGACTCGATTTCATCTCCAATTTTTCAATACAGTTGTTCTAAACATGATGATATTTACTTATCTTTTATTCGATAATATTCTAGTATGTTTGGATCAATTTTCATTTACCTTAAATTTATTAAAACTTATTTTATTAGCATATAGTAATTCACTTATCTTGTTATTCTCTTAAATAAATGAAATTCATAAAATAAATGTATTTCACTCTTAATTAACACTAAACAAATTATTCACTTTATAAATATAGCAATTTAATTAATATGTTATTCTATTAATATGCAATGATGTATTAAAAAAAATATTTTTCATTTCCCATTGGATTTATCTTATAAAAAAAAATGCAAAGCAACATATTGAAGAAAAAATTCTTTTAAAACTTATGTTTCTTGTTTCAAGTGTTTTTTTTTTTTTTCAATCAATCAAGTGTAAAAGAAATTATGAACTGAAATAAAAATTAAATTAGTTAAATACTTGCAGTTAAAGTTATAAATTAATCGGATAAAAACTGAAGGAGTTATGTTCTGGAATATAACTCCTTCTATTATATCAAACTATCAAATTATCTACAACAAAAATATTTATTCCTGAAAAATTCCAGAGCTGCAGTCCCCTTTTAATGAAAAATCTCTTGCATTCTTGAGTCTCACTTACTTCCGATCAAAGCACTGCCTTTTGGAATTATGACATTCTTGAGTTATTCTCCTTCTAGCATTCTTCAGACTAAGTACTTATCAATAAATGTTAAAAAAAACTCACATGCTGCTTTCTTTTGCAATATGTCCGCAAGCATATTATATCAGATTGCTTTTTCTCCATATAACAGATTCACATTCTGATTTATGCTTATAATATTTCCTGAAAACTATTTCAATATTTATATGATCTTTTCTGAAAACTATTTCATTACTAAGACCATTTCAACGAACTTTTGAAGCGTGTTTTTTCTTTATTGAAATCTTCAGTTTTTCTCTTAAGTATCATAATGGAGCAGAGAGAAAAATGCTTGTGCATTATGGTTTTAACTTTGTGGTATGTTTTAAAACACTCTCGTGTATACTTTTATTACTATTGAAATATATTCCTAATACTATATTCTTACCACTTAAATGAATATATTTGTATAATTTTAAGGGATATTTTTTTTTTGTCACCTTAGTAAATACATTTCTACCAATTTTGTGAACATATCCTTATCATTTTAATGGAAACATTTTTACCAACTTATCAGATATATTTTAACCACTTAAATGAACATTTTCGAGGAAACATTCTTGCCACTTTAGCAAATATATTCTTAACATTTTAGTTTTCATTTTAGTGAATGTATTCGTATCATATCAGGAAGATTTTTCTTGCCTTATACATTTAATTCTTATTTAAAGCTAGTGAATATATTCTTATCATTTTAATGAAAACATTTACGTCATCTTAGTAGTCGCATTTTTACTGCATTCGTGACTACATTCTTATAAATAGTCCTGTCATCTTTGCTGATACATTCTTAACCACAATTGTGGATAGATTATTATCATTTTAATAGAAAAGTTTTGCCACCTCAGTCAAGGTTGGCAAGTTTCTGCTGAGGTAGTTAAAACCACTGGTAGAAACCGATTAAAACCGGCATGGCAGAAACTCTTTCCTGCCACATTTGTGGCAGAAACTTTCAGAAATTCCGAAAATGACATAAAAGTAAGTACTGAGATTGACATACAATGGATAATTCATAGAAAAAACAATTAAATGTTAAACAAAGTACAGTTTATTTACAAAATTATCACAATTAAAAATCAAATATTACATTGTTTGCACTCTGCAGTAATCTATAACGAAAGACAAGTTTTGATGCAGTTTCGAAACCTAAGCAATTTCTCAATTTGCTATGTATGAACGAGAAATTTGAGAAGATTCTCTCAAGTCCAGCAGAACTAGCAGGCATTGCCATCAAGGCACAGGCAAGATTTGTGAAACTTGCATATTTTTTTTAAAACTGGACCACCATGTAGCAGCTGTGGTAGTTGTCAACACTTGACTGGAAAAATAAGTTTCAGGAAATGGGACCGATTTGTTTTGCAAAGCTATGACATAAGGTACAAAATCTGAGTTAATATTGGCAAGTAAAATTCTGGCACTTTCTTCTTGAGCACATAATTTCAATCCCAAATACTTTGGATGCAGCATATAAGCTAACAAATGATAATCAGTAACTGCCTGTTGAAATCTGTATGTCACTTCTTTTTCATAAACAGCCATAAGATTCTCTTCCTTTGTTAGATTAATCCAAATATCACAAGCATCTGCAATTGAACAATTCTCCTTCTGAACTAAATCAAGGGCAATAGCGATGAGTTTTATCTGTAGCAACAGGTGTTTGACTTCTTTATAGATGGAGTTACATTTTTCAATTTAATTAAACAAAATGTCATTAAGCAATTACTAGAACTAATATAAAGTTTTTTTTTTTTTAAGTTTCTGTCAGTTTTTGCCGGTTTTTAACGGTTATAACCAGTTTCTGCCACTGGCATGGCAAAAACCAGTTTCTGCCGGCAAAAAGCCAACCCTGACCTCAGTAGATATATTGTTATTACATTATTGTTATACATTCCTATCATTTTTGTAGAAATTAATGCTAGCCATAT
The DNA here is from genome assembly GCA_949128135.1 of Parasteatoda lunata. Classification (NCBI taxonomy): domain Eukaryota; kingdom Metazoa; phylum Arthropoda; class Arachnida; order Araneae; family Theridiidae; genus Parasteatoda; species Parasteatoda lunata. The sequence continues at coordinate 87,502,669 of OX421973.1, forward strand.
TAGTAGATACTACTTTCTTATTATTTAAAAAGAAATATTTTTACAATTTCTTATCCCGTTATATTCTTATCCTTTTAACAGACATGTTTTTACCATCTTTGTATATATATTTTCTTACCATATTAGTGGATATGTTATTATCCTTTTACAAGCACATTTTTACCATCTTAGTAAATATATTTTCGTACCACACAGGATATATTATTATGCTTTTAACAGACACATTCTTACCATCTTAATATATATGTTTTCTTACCATATTAGTGGATATATTATTATCCTTTTAACAGACACATTTTTACCATCTTAGTATACATATTTTCTTACTCCAATAGTGGATATATCCGTATCATTCTAATAGAGGTATTCCTGCTACCTTAGTAGATATATAATATTACTAGTTTAGATGATGCATTCTTTTCATTTTGTAAATACATTTTTACCACCTTCTTCATTTTATACATTTTTACACATTTTTTCTTGGTTTTATACATTTTTTTCTTCTCTTTATACAACTTTTTGTACACATCCATTTTTCATAGAATGTTAAGAAGTCAATTTTGCTACAAATTCTAATTTATTTATTTACTGCGACGCTAATTTATTCAGGAAACAAAAAACTACCATCATCACAATCCTTAATAAATTAGTTTTAAAACAGTTTTGAAAAGATTCCAGCTATTCGAAAATTGTTTAAACTTTTGCCGCTTACGCGATTCATATCTCACACACACACACACAAACGAACTAAGTTAAACCTGGTAATAAAAAAGCCTTCGTTTTCTGTGTTGATCATTGTTAGCAAGGTTAATTAAGCATTACTTTAGTAACAAAATCAAAAATATTTCGAAAATTCTACGGAAAACACTATCCCGGAACAATTAACTTTTTTTACCCCAAATAGAAGAAATGCAAGAAGCTCAAAAATGAGCATTAAACATTAAACAATTTTTAAACAGTTAATAATTGCAATCTAGTTAAGAATAAATAAAAAAAATAATAATAATGATAATTTCTAAGCAACTTAATACATTTTTAAATAACAAAAACTAATTTAAACAAAAAATTTAAAAGTAACGAGTAAAAGTAAAGTTGATAAATGTAATGAGCTCCTTAAGAAATTAAAACAACTATCCAGATTCCACCATTATGTCCAGTTTCTTTTAATACTTAAGGTTAAAGAGTATATGAAAACCTTGTTTTATAATTAATATAATAAACATGTTTAAATAAATATCTCAATCTAGTTTTGCTAATACAATTGTATAAAAAAAATCACAAACTAAACATATACAAAGACAAATAGCATATTAATTTTGATAATCGAATATTGTTAAGTATAAATACTCCAACCGATTCTTAAAACCAACCAACTCGAATATTTAAATCGATTATCTGAAGATAGTTATTTAAAAAAAATGGACGTAAAAAAACTGTTAACTCTCCAGTTCTACATTAAATATAATTTGATATAAGCTATTCTTATATTATTTCTTGAACTATAGAGTTCGTCATTTTTTAGTTTCTTCCATTTTGCTCAGATTCTGCCGTGGGTTTATTTCAATTTTTTCGGGTGTGCTGCAGTGGCTCAGGGGATAGAGCAATGAGGAGCCTCAGGTTCGTATCCCAACTAACACTGACCACAGTGCTGACGTAAACTATCCTCAGCGGTACGGATCATGGGCTAGAATCCCTTTGCTGTCGGGCTAACCGTGGGAGGTTTTCCTCTCCGTGTAGTCCCATCAAAAGAACCTCCACAAAGTCTTGTTTGCCGCAATGCTTGATCCAGAAATTCCCTTGTCTTCTGGGTTGGGTTTAAAATTACAAGACAAGTTGAGCATTGATCGTCGTTAACTCAGAATTCGTTCTGCTGCTCAATGTAAGTTATAAAGTAAAATAAAATATAAATCTTCTTCCAGTGTCCTAAATGAAATATGTTTTTTTTTAGAAGAGACCTTAATCCTGTATAAAAGTATAATATAACATAATAAGTTTAAAATATAAAAATACAAAAACTGCAAATTATGTGATGTAAAAATAGATCTTTTAATATTCTGAAATTCATTCTCTACTAGTCTATATATTTTGTTTTATTTTTGTTAATTTCCCCTCTTTCAATCAAAATTTGCGTGCAATATTGATTAGTTTATGAAGTTATACAAGGCAAAATATATGAAATTAAAATATATACAAATATATTTCCTAGCGAGCATAAATTTAAATATTCCAGACGAATGCAAACATTCATGTATGTTACGAAGCAAGTTTCGAAACAATACGGTTCCATAAATTCAATTTTTAAATTTCGAATTGTTTCAGAGTCAGTTGGTTCACAATTTACATAAAATAAGTTTTTTCCAAATATTTGGTTTGACAATTTAAATCTCCTAAAGCTCTATTTACATTTCAATAAATCTGAAATGTTTTTTTTTTTTTTACTATTGTGAAAAGAAATTGCATAATAGTTATTTATTGTTGCTTTATATATGTAAAAGAAATATTTTACTAAAGTTTAAAAAGAACTTTTGAATAATATCAGTACTATGTTAAAATAAAACTTTAAAGTAATATCATTTAATTTCAAAAATGATTTATTAATAAAGATTGATGTAATAATACATTGAGATTTCAGTAAAACATTACAAGAAGTATTTTTTAACTATTAATGTTTTTTTTTGTATCAGTTGATTTATTACTATTATTTCATTTACTTTTACTATCATTATTACTAAATTGTTTTAAAAATTCACAAAAAATTAAATTAGATTCTGTTTTTAAATAAATAAATAAAAATTAAGAAAAGAATAATATTTTTTTCAGAATTCGGTCCGGATAAACTTTTGACAATTATTTTTCACGCTTAATACATTACCATGCATATAAAAAAAATGTTTGGATCGAGAGAATCTTTGATGTGGTATGATGTGTATATATATATAAAAACTAACAACTTAATTTTAGAAGAGAATATGGCCGGATATAAAAACATACATATATAGTGGGGTGACAACTGCCGTTATGATAACCCATAACTAATTGCTCAAAAAAATTATTCGAAGAAGAAAACCAGGAATGGAATTTTACAATTGTAATGTTGAGTAATAGCACATACCTTTTGAAGAAAAGATGAGGTGGCTTTCGTAACTAAAAAAGAGTCATCCTTAATACCTAACTGAAAAAAAAGTTCCAAGAAGGCAGTCAAAATAAATACTATTTTCTGGATCGCTAACACTCTTTATTATATTTTTGAAGTCTTTGTAGGATTCAGGGCACAACATCATGGAACGTTACCACAGCATCAAGAAAATGAGAAACACAAAATTTGAGCGGTTGGTATCACAGGAAAACTGGTGGGATTTTGCAGAATTGGTGTTAAAAAAACAATGAAAATTTGCATAATTTTTGACGAAAATGATGTTGAATAGCCATTCCAGGATCATGGTCCGATGCGAGACCAACGAAAATATAGCGTTCAGGGAGACGCCATCAAAGAAGATTTCTCACCTCAGCAACGAGGGGGAAAAAAAATAAATAAAAACTCCGTTAATCGGAGAGACGTGATGATTACATCAACTCGAATTCGAATGCTGCCGAGCTTTCCTAGCACCCGATATGTATCCTAACAAAAAAAGTCGAAGTTAAATTCCTTACATTTTTACAAGTTAAAGTAGAATTTCCTGAAATTATTGAGTTGAGGAGTTACATTTATATTTATTAAAGGGTTCTATATTGAAAGTGAAGAAATAAGATGAAGATTACTTTGAGCCGGCGTGGACATCTATGACGCCGAAAAGCAGGTGTTCAAAAAAGGGTGGAATATTCTAGCCAAGGAAGTGGTCAAAAGAAATGGAAAAAGAATTCAGGGGGAGAGTGTCACAATTGCCTAAAGCTTAAGGGGCGAGAGGAAATGGATGATGAAATAAAGGATTTGTATCAGAAATAACTAAAAAAAATTAGGATTTGGATGTTAAAAAACATGATATTTAATTGAAATTGTGACTTAATGTCACACTTGATAATAGCAAATATCGCTAAAGAGCATAAACTATTTAATATTTTCCGTTACTATGAAGACTGTTTATCTTCCCTTTTTTCTAATATATTTTATATAAGTTTATTTTACACGTAGTTATTTTTAAGATAGTAACCCTATTAATATACCCCTATTAATATGAAACCCTATTAATATAAAACCCTATTAATGTAAATCCCTATTAATATAAAACCCTATTAATATAAATCCCTATTAATATAAAACCCTATTAATATAAAACCCTATTAATATAAAACCCTATTAATATAAAACCCTATTAATATAAAACCCTATTAACATAAAACCCTATTAATATTAATATACTGATTCTTGTCAGTGAACGAAGAAAGAGGAAAACAAGAAAAAAAATTAAATTAATTAATTTATCAGCTAATAAGTAAAACACACTGTTAGAAATTTTTCGGAAAAAATGGTTAAGTAACAATTTATTTAATTATTATTTTACAATATTCAAACAAAACAATTCAAATAACCATAAATAAGGTAGTATCCAAATTGTTAACTGTGAGAAAAACCGTTTATTAACTGCTTTGGCCTAATACAGTTAAACAACCAGAGTTTTATCGGATCAACTAGGCCCACATAATAAAACCAGTTAGTTATTTGCAACTGGGTACATGTTATAGCCAAGAGGGCTAATTTGTCAATCTCATGACCGACGGAACTGGGATTCGAGTTCCAGCGCTGACACCATAATATTTTTTCCATTTCCTTCAACACATGAACACTTTCCAGTGTCCTGCTCTCCCTAGTTTGTGACCCTGGGGTATCAGAATACGATACTCTCCCTCACGCATAGATGACAGCGCCATAAAGCTGCTTAACATCTCTTAGGTTAGGTGAAACAACCCGATTAATTAAACCACATTCCACGTTTTATTTGATAAAACACATCTCAACCACAACCAAACTCCAATGCCCATTGCCTAACGAAAAGCCTAGATCCAATGTCTAGTTAAATCTCTTTTTTAAGTTTTTAAAACCATGCTAGTTGTAAATAATAATAAAAAACGTATAGTTTTGTATTCATGTTTTTTTAACCATACTAGTTGTAAACGGTTTCAAAATGGTAAAGGTAAAAAGTGTTCTTCATCGTAAACGTGACGGTTAAATAGACAGTAATTTTAGAATGATAATTCTATCAGTGCAGTGACTGATTGAAAAACGAAACGGATAATCGAAATATTAATAAATCCATCAATAAGATTATTAAAAAAAAATTCAGAGTCTTATAATTTATATCGTTTATATTCTTAATACTATAAATTAATTAGAGTATATAATCTTATTGTGTAATATTATTAATGATACAATGACCTCGGATTTATTATAAATTTTTACAGGCACAAAATTAAAAGAACTTGCTTAAAGTAAGTAAATGTAGTACAGAATTATTGGCATTTTTCCAAAATCAGAAAACATATGAAATATACTCGTTTCTACAGAAATCATGTTGCCATTTGCGCCAACTATCATAAAAAGGAATATCTACTGCCAATCATAGCTCGCAATAGCGGTGATTGGTTTATTAGTACTGACAACAGTGGAGATGTTACTGGCAAAGTATGAAATTCCGGCATTCTATAGAATGCGTAGCATGTTTTTAGGCAAAGTATGAAAATTAGAATTATTAAATATTTTTCCTAGGCTTTGTACAGAATGCCGGACGTTTTTAGGCAAAGTATGTAATATGGGAATTAATGCATAATTTTCCTAGGCATTGTATAAAATGCGTGAGCTATTAATGGAATACGTTGGCATTCTATAAAATGGCAAATTCTATTTAGGCAAAGTATGAAAAATGGTCCTGATAAGGCTGTAATGACGTGCATTCCTCAAAAAATGATGAACTACTAATTTCTAAAACAATGATGAGTTCCATTAAAAAATTATTCAAAATACGTAAAGAAAAATGAAAGTTATACAAAACAAGATTCATATTAAGGGAAACCAAGATTCATATTAAGGGAAACAAGATAAAAAATAAGAAATTAAAATCAACCTACTTGTTGCAACACTTGAATGACATTTTGAATTACATTCGGAACGAATCAGAGATGTTTTCATACTTTGTCGGTCTCTCATTTGACATTTTACAGAAGGTATAAGTAATGGTTGAAATATGAATAGTTTCATTCATTACCAGCTAGGTTCAGGTTTTATATACAATACGTAATATTTCTATGAAATGCCGGATTTCAAACTTTGCCGGTAACAGATATACAGTATATCCACAATAGAACCTGATCATATTTGGAAATTCCATTACCATCAAACGTTATTTTTTATCTTTATAAAACGGTAACGTTTAAGTTTCGGTTAAGTTAACTGTTAAGTTTCAATTTAAAAAAAAATTTTCGCGAATGTGAATTTGTTCTTTTATTTGCTTTAGAAATTTCCCATTCTGCAGAGGCTAAATTTATAAGATTACAAATCTAAATAGGCTTAATTTTTTGGATATAATGTCTTTTTTTTTTTTTTGGTTCCTTGGGTTATTCATCCACTTTTCCTTCGGGGTTAATATCTTCCTTACCTGTACTATGCATGATTCTTTATCGCCTTACGAGATCATCGCCAACAAAAATAATTATTTTTATTTTTTGAAATGCCGGATGCTATTTATCCATATGATGAAATAATCGTCCTGATGAGGTTATTATGTAAATGATGAGCATGTTACTGTGAATGACGGAAATGGTTGATTGTTGACTTTCACCGGTGAATGTTGACAATCAAATTAGTCGCTTTAGTGAATGTCCGAAATATTTATCACATCTGAATTGATATTAATTTATTCGTGGATATAATTACATTTATTCGATATTTTAATACTTACTGACGATAGATTAGAAAAAACATCAGTGTTTGGAGTATCGGGCAAATATATACCGGGCAATGGCACTTGACTTTAAAAAATATCAGTGTAGGGTATACCGGGCTGTGGCACTTGACCTTAAAAAAACATCAGTGTAGGGTATACCGCGCAGTGGCACTTGACCTTAAAAAAACATCAGTGTAGGGTATACCGGGCAAAAGTATACCGGGCAGTGGCACTGAACCTTAAAAAAACATCAGTGTAGGATATACCGGGCAAATGTATACCGGGCAATGGCACTTAACCAGACCTAGTATGACTTGATCTTTGGTAAATGTCCGAAATATATACTAGGTCTAGTGCCACTTTTGTTATAGCTTTAATATTTTTAAAAAAATTAAACAAAGCGTTTGAATCAATTTTAAACTGATAACGAAATTATTGCTTTAAAATTAAAAAAAATAATAATAAAAGCTACGCCAGATAAGAGTAATTGAAGTAGTTGCTTTATACAGCGCATGTGCGGAAAAAAATTTTAAAAAAAAAATTATCCAGGTGCATCTAAAAGTGGATGAATATCCCAAGACACCCTTTTTTTTGACCTGTTCAAAATATTATTTATTGCTCATCATTGCGGATAAAAATTCATAAAAAATGGGAAAAAACTAAAAAAATATTTTAAATGTTATTTTCATACAGAAGTAATCAAAAGTACATGTTTTAGACTTTGTTGTATTCAAATAAAGCTGTCTGATAATGTTCTCTTCGTTTTCAAGATTGTTTTCCAAGACAGAAACTATCTAATCTATTTTTATTTTTTTTCTGATTAAATCCTTCAAAAGCTGAATGGAAATTTATAATGATAAAAAAACCCTTGAATGACGTCACTGTAAAGCCGAATTAGGAGAAAGCCAATTGACTCATACTGTTGATAAGTAACTGTAACCGTGAAGTTTGAAATAGTGCACCTTTGATACCCAAGTACAGTCAACAAAAACTGTTATGTTTCTGTTGTGTTTCTCTCATCAAATATAAGACGTGTATTGTTATTTTTAAAATGTTTAAAAATGATTACTTTGCATAAACTTATAGTTTGAGTTTACTTATAAAGTAACTTCCTGATATTTAGGCATTTTAAATATGTTCTGGAATTAACTTATTCATTAAAATTGCTGACAGTTACAAACGATTCCCATACCTGTTAAAAATGTTAGTTGTTTTCACTTTAAAAAAACGTGGAGTTAACAAATACAATATTATAAGTAATAAAATAAACAATTTTTAGAGACGTGTGATAATTCCGGGGGGTGAAGTAATGAAAAATATTATTAAAAAAAAGACAAATTTTAGTTGTCAATCAAGTTTTGATTAACCTTTATATTCACATAAAATTTGAAGATATTTTTTGTTTGTTTTTTATTTCATGATTTAATGTTCTGCGAAATGAGTCGATTAAAATGTGTTTCCTAAAACTATTAAGATTTTTTTACAAATCTTTATCGCACTAGCTTAATGAAATTGACAAAATTAGAATATTTTCTACTAAAAATTCCACAAAAAAAAACTCACTTCGCAAGATATGAAAATGATTAAATAGTTTAAAAATGACACTGCAAGGTTTTTGATTTCAAAACTTAGTTATAAATCAAGTTTTAATTAACCTTGATATTTACTTAAAATTTGTCGATACTTTTTTGTCATATCTTGCTTTAATGTCTTTAAAATTAAACTTTTTTTTTATATGTAAGTGCTATGGTTCTAAAAGGCTAACCTTGTGCTTTCACTGGACCATATTGACTTCAGGCTAACCGTGGAAGATTTTCTTCTACACGTAACGTAAATACGCGTCTCACTCACATAATTGTCTCTCTCCAGCCCGCTTCAAAAGCGAATTAGTTCCGATATTAAACGCGACAGTTCGATTATCTTTAAATTGGGTTCAAAATTACAAGGACACAATCGAACTTTATTATCTCAGGTGCACTAGTTCTAAAGGCTGTGTGCATCTTCGATGATAAAGTAAAATGTTGTTAATTGTTTTCTTTGTCAAAATTCTAGCAGTCGTTTTCGTTTTTTGCAGATGATAACAGACGACTATGAGAGTGCAACCGATGAAGGTGATGTACATTCTCCAACAGAAACTTCCCCCACGTAAGTATACAGTACATAAAAATCTCTTTTTCGTTCTAATAAACGAGTTTTTCATTCGCATACAAAACATGTGTAAATAAATTTTAAAAAAATAATCATGTGAAAAACACGTTTCTCTTTTCATTCAAAACAAAGAATAGAATAATCGTGTAAAACACGTTTTATTTATATCCAATCTCTTCTAAAGTAAAAAATAAATGGAAAAAAAAAAACTTAATTTTCATTTGTATTTCTCGCAATAGAATAATTTTCTAATAACGAATTTTTCATTCACATTTAAAACATGTTCATAGAATAGTTGTGTAAGAAAATCGTTTTTTATTCGCATACAAAATACGTATTAGAATAATCGTGAAAAAAACGTATTTTTCATTCGCATTCAAAACATGTGTAGATAATCAAACAATTATGTAAAAAACACATTTGTCACTCACGTGCAGAACACGTTATAGAATAATCCTGTAAAGAACGCGTTTTTCAAAATACAGTCGGACCTCTATTTAACGAAGTCGCTAAATCCCGAAAAAAAGTTCGTTATATGGAAAATTCGTTAAATAGAAAATCATCTTTTGAAATACTTACACAGTGTAGAACAGGTTTTAAATTCATAGATACTAGAAATAATTAAAATCTTAATTGATACACCTTTATCTTGTTAATTATTATCTATTAATTATTTTATAAATCTTACCCGTAAAAGAAATCTGCAATGAAAGTAAGAATAGAACAAAGCATTATCTAGTGTTACACTATCATGCAACATATATTTTCCCCTGAATAAAAATGCTAAATTTTTATATATTAAAATTATTGCTGCATTTATTATAAATGTAATTTTAAGCATACATTTTCACATGCGTTCTTAATTTTGATTGCTACCGATATAAAGTCCGTTAATTTTGTCTGAGTTTTTCGTTTGAAAAAGTGTTTTTTCTCATAATAGGTTTCGCATTTTTGTAATCCACCAAAAATTCCTTCAGGCGTATTCTCCTCAAACTGCAATCCATGACGAATTGTTTCAAATGATTTTAACATTTCATCATATGAAGGTTTGCTAATTTCTTCATCATTTCCGTCTTCATCTTCTTCGTCTTCCTCACAATTTGTAGCTTTATTGTTTTTATTTTTCACACCGTCCAAAATATCCGATTCAGTTAATGTTTCGGTGGTTTCAGCTTCAAAATCAATAGAAAGAAAATCCTTAATCCGCACATCATCATGAATTTCGTGGTTCTCTCTTAGCTGTATCCACATTTTTTTAAGTTCTTCTAAAGGAATATCATCCTCGTCCTCACTTTCCAAATTCTCAGCGTTGACAAAGAATCTAGCTTTAGCAAAACTGTTACGAATGGTACGATCTGTAACATCATAGTTCCATGCTTTGGAAATTTCTGTTATGCTTTCTCGTAAATAGATCTTTGGCATAGATTGCTTAATTTCAAGAGCAGTGATAACTTTTCGTACAATTCTTTTGCGGTAGTGCAGTTTAAAGTTTTGAATCACCCCTTGATCCATTGGTTGTAGCTTCGATGTAGTGTTTGGAGGAAAGTAAAATTCTGTAATGTTTTTCAGTTTTTTGTTGATTTCCTTCGGATGGGCAGGGCAATTTTCGAAAATTAGAGCAATTTTGCGATGCTCTGCAATCATAAGTTTGTCCAACTTTTGAATCCATTTTTCACAAATTTCTGACGTCATCCATGATTTTTTGTTGAATTCATGATCAACCTCCAAAGATTTTGTGCCCTTAAAACATCTTGGAGTTTTTCTTTTTTCTATAATTAAGGGTTTTAATTTTTGATTACCAGAGGAATTTTACTGCTTTCTCTAAAAGTTAAGGGGATTCGAAAATCAGTTCAAGGTCATTTCCCGCATAAAATGAGTTAACAAGTTTATAATTTTCTCAAATATTTTGGGAAATAGAGAAAGTAGATCTCAAAAAAAAATTCGTTAAATAGAAAATTCACTTCGCTATTTGGAAGTTATTTAACGAAGAAATTTCCAAAATGTTCTTGGGTCCATGAAAAAATTCGCAAAATAGAGAAATTCGTAAAATGGAAGTTCGTTAAATAGAAGTCCGACTGTATTTGCATTTTAATAACGTATATTTTTCTATGCGTCAACTGAAACATTTTTTCTTCAGAATTTTACTCAAAGACGAAGGTTTTAATCTCTTTATTTGTATTGAATAATATTATTTGTCTTGTCTTGCTTTTACTTATCAGTAAGTGTAATCGGATTGTAGAAAAAGCTTTTGTATGTATTCTTACACGAATCCTAAAATTCAATGATTACATCCTAAAAATTTATTTTTAATTTTCGTTTTATTATTATTTTAAGTAATATGTGTTTAGACAGATTCTATAGAGATTTTTTGTAGAAAGTTTGGAATTGAACGTAAATTACTTGTTTCCTAAACCTTAACAATCCACAACTATTTCCCTGACCTAATAATTTATCCGAATATATATCCTTCATGTACACCCATGTTTTATTACAAAAATGTTTAAGTTTTTCTTTCACTTTAACTATAATAAATTTAGCTATCTTTAGATTTAGATAATTTGTTTTATTACTTATTTATTAACATTAATTGGTTATTGATCTTAGAAAGAACAAATTAATATTTTAAAAATTTTGTAATTCTATAAGATTCAAATTGTTTATTAAACTTTTAGCACAAGATGGTTTAATTAAATTCGCATTTAACCTTTATAATAAAAAATATAAATAATTAAAAGAAAAAATTGTCGATACTTAATATTCCCAAATGAATACATTTTACTAAAATAAACACTGTAAAAATGCTTACTAGAAATTTTGTTTTAAATTGGCGATGGTTAAGGGAAAGAAACTTTAAATGAGCAAGCAATTTTTTTATTAAAGCACTAATTAACAAAAGGCTTTAGTTTTTATAAGAAATTGTAATATTATTACACATCTTTGTGATGTTACGTGAGTTCATTATTTTTCAACAACATTTTTTTTTTCTAAAATTCCTTTTGAAACAAAAAAGATACAAGCATTTAAAGCTTTCCATAAAATAAATAAAAAATTCCCATTGATTTTTCGGAAAAAAGAAAATCTTGAGGGAAAAACTGCAAGTATTTTAACGAACAAGATTAAAAGAAGTATACATATAAAAAAAATAAGTATTTAATTGCAGTGAGATAACTGAAAATTCATACAAAAAAAATCAGCCTAAAAAAAACTGAAAAACTTTTTTCACCGCCTCGAGTTAAAAGTGAAATTAATTACATTCTTCAATTGACACTGAAATATACAATGTCAAAAGCTTTTACGAACTAGGCATTTTATTGAGTGAATAAATTTTTAAAGACGCTAATAAAAGAGGAGTTTGAGTGACTTAATTAAGATAGAAACCTTTCTTGGTTGAAAATAAAATCAAAATTTTCTTCATTTCAGTTTCGAAAATTTTTCTGCATTTATTCAGAGTAGAAGAATTTCTCTGATACGCTGTTACGCGACAGTTTATTTACTTAGTTTTTTAACGAAAAATTTTTTATTATTTAGTTTTTTATTTTGTAAAATGCAAACGATATCTCAGAAAACAAGAACAACTACTTATTTCTGCAAAAGATTCAATTGGAGTTTTCATTAATCGCTTTTTTTAAATTTTGGAAAGCATTTTCTTTGATACTACGATAAATTTATTTTTCACTGATTTTAAACAATATCCCTAACTAAAATGAAATGAAATTAAATACATTAAATTTCTTTGTTTACTTTAAAATTCTTACAATAGAACGTTATAATTTAGTAACAAATTATACATTTTATAATTATTCTGATCAGATTTTCTCAAACTTTGAATGCAAATTACCCAAAACTTGAAAACCCTAAACTCTAGGTAAAAATTTAAATTTCTCTTCGAAAAATTTTTTTAAATATTTATAATTTTCTATACATTAATTTTCAGAATTTATTATTATTTAGTTCAGATATTTTCAAACCATAAGTAGAACAAAAGCCATAGTTTAAGTACCCTAAACCCACAGTTAAAATTTAAATTTTGCTTTTAATAAAGCCCTCAGATTATGCTTAAAGCTTTAAATGTATTAATTTACGCATTTTACAATTATCAAATCTAGATCTTCACAAAGATTGCACACGAAATATAACCCCACTTGTCTGGTTAACCATTAGGATCTGTATTAAAATTGTTAACGAGTGAGAAATATTACTTTTTATTAATAAAAACCTTTTTACTTTGGAACTAATAATCCTATTAGGTTTTATTCAATTCGACGCTAAAGATAACATATACTTTCTCTTTTTTCGATAACAATGCCAGATATATAAATAGGTACAAGTCATAAATTGTTCTTTTTAAGCATAAAACCATAATAATTTTTAAATTCCATTCAGCAGAATAAAAAATGTTTATACTAACTCAGCAGTAACAAATCACTTTTAATATTTCATTAAACTAAACTAAACACAGCGGCGCGACAGCCCAAAGAGGGCCAAGGCCTACTGTGCCCATCTCAGTTTTCTTGACCTTGGGCTCTGGGGTGCAGGAGTAGATGTTCCGGTCAGGTGGTCAGCCGAACGCGGAACCCCCAGTGTTTAGTTCCCAAGCATGCTTGGTACTCATTTATCGAACCAGGGACCTGTGGCACGACAGCGCGAACCCCTACCGCTCATCCACCGGGCGTCTTAATATTTAATTATTTAGCATAATTTTCTTCTTCGTATGTTTCAAATATATTCTAAGTGTTTCAAATATATTATTATTTTAAATATAAACATGTGTTTAAATTTTCTTTTATTTCTGGGGCAACGTATAGTGTTAGAAATTTTGAAGTTTGTTGATAAGGTCTCATTCGATTCAGTGGGGAAAAAATTGTTTCTACAAACCAAGCAGTAACAAAACACTCTCAATATTTAATTATTTAGTATAATTTTTTCCTTAATTCTAAATATTTCAAATATATTATTATTATAAATATAAATTTATGTTTAAATTTTCTTTTTTTCTGGGGAAATTTAGAAATTAGGAAGAAATTTCTTTACAAATTTTGGAGCTTGTTGAACTGTAATAAGGCTCGAATCTATTGCAGCCTTTCATATGATTCTAATTTGATTATTACCGTTTGTCTGAACTGGATTGCGTGTAGAAAAACATGGTTCAATTTATCACTGTAATCGAGGTTGCAGCAAATTTGAACTTTTAATATGGTTCAAGGTACAGATAGTAGTTAACAGATTTTTCAAAACGTGTATGGTTAGATTGGAAAATGACTCTATGTATCAAAACACGAAATTTTCACTCGCCATTGGCGATCAAGTATTTAAGGTTAGCGATTAAGCTTTATGTTTTTAAATGTGGAGTTTTAAATTAAAGTAGATAAGCTTTGATTACAGTGCCACGCAGCGACGCGTGGAAGTTCTTTGAAATGGCATATCTCTCCTTTCGAGAATAAAGAAATGCTCAACCCCGCTATTCACATATGAATTGTTTTAGAAAACCTTTCATTCTTATTTTGATTTAATATTATAATTGCTGTAAATATGCTTCGATTTTTAAGTTTCTACATTCGTTTATGATTCGGTTCACCAGAGCGTTTTTCATCTATTACGGACTGAGAAAATACGGACTGAAAGCAAAATATGACCAAAACTAGCAGAATGTGGTAACATTTACCGTGTTTACAATTGCTAAATATTCCGAGCCACGTTTCACCATGGAAGTATTTCTCGATCATACTTCACAATTTGTGATGTAACTAAAATAAAATGATCTTTCATTTAACTAAACTTAGGGATGAGAAACTTTTCAACAAATACGGGTTAAAGATTTATCGAGTTAGTTTTTTTTACAGTGTATGAGTGTACCATACATTAACTAAACTTAGGGATGTACATTTAACTGAACTTAGGGATGAGAAATTTTTCAACAAATACGGGTTAAAGATTTATCGAGTTAGTTTTTTTTACAGTGTATGAGTGTACCATACATTAACTAAACTTAGGGATGTACATTTAACTAAACTTAGGGATGAGAAACTTTTCAACAAATACGGGTTAAAGATTTATCGAGTTAGTTTTTTTACAGTGTATGAGTGTACCATAAGCCTCGGTAATTTTTAACGAATCGCTTTGGAAATGATTTTGGAAAAATTAACAATAAAATATGGTTCTATAACATGTTATAAATTGTGGTATTTTTAACATGTTATTAATTACGGTATTTTTAACATGTTATAAATTGTATTTTTAATATGTTATAAATTGTGGTATTTTTAACATGTTATAAATTGTGGTATTTTTAACATGTTACAAATTGTGGTATGTTTAACATGTTACCTCTTACGATGTTGCCATAAAAACCATTTATTCGATTAAATTAAATTTTCAATTTTGTATTTTCTTCTTATGAAAAGTGTGCGGCAATAACAATTATTATTTTGAAAACCGGAAATTCTGGTAAACCGTTACCATAGGAAAAATTAACAAATGAATGGTTTAACCACTTCCCTTACCAATTATTTTGAAGAAAAAAAAAGCAAAAAATCAACATTTTTTTTAAAAATATTTATTAATAAATACAAGGAATTAAAACAAAAAATAATGCATAAGTTTTAAGTTGAAATTTGAATTTTTTATGCGTAAGAAACCTTTAATTTAAAATCAGTTTACTATCCCGAGTTATTTTGGGTAAATGAAAAAAGTCAAATATAGTCTTTGTATGATAATTTTTAAAACATTGGACAACACAAAGTGATGCTTTTCAAACGTCAATAAAGGAATACGTAATTTTTTTTTTTTTTACATTGTAAATGTAAATTTAGCAACCATCGTGTATATACATTCGCACAAAACATGTCTGCAGTCCCACAGTCCAACATCAAAACTCCCAAATAAAACTTAGCAAACTTCTAATCAAAGCAGAATATGTTTTTTGCTTCCGACCGAGTAAAAACGTGATAAAACAAAATGTACTGACGAATTCTGCTGAGCCCGAGTTTTCTCGGGATGATAAATATTTGCAATATATACGTACCCGAGTTAACTCGGGATAATCAGGGAAGCGGTTTACTGTATATTTTAGTTTTATTAACCAGAATCATGGTTTCTTTTACCAGAAATAGCATTACCATACAGTTCGTTAATTTTACCAGAATTTTTTCTCTGTACAAGGGTGTTTAAAAGTTTTACGTATTTTAAAACTTGTTCATGTTTTTAATAAAAGTTAAATAATATCACGCAAAAATTTTGGTCTGGCTAGGGCTTTTAGAACTAAAATTTCATGCTCTGCTATATATTTTATGTTAAGAAGAATCTATTTGACGTAAAAATATTCGAAATTTTAAAATTTTTTGGCACAGAATTTTGAATGATAAAAATTTCGTACTTTACAATTAAAAAATTATCATTCAGTGAACAAGTTTTAAAAGTGGGTTAAGAGACTTTTTTTATTCGAGCCAAACGAAACAGGTAAAAAGTTTAAAAAAATAAAAACATTAAGAGACCCAAAACTTGGACCGTTCTCCTGACTAAATTATTGGGACCCTATTTTTCAGATATTCCTATTTATTCTAATTTTTAGCGGCATCTTTCTACTTGGTCAAAAATGCCATCTCCTCAAAAAAATTATACTTTTTAGCATGTACTTACATTTTTGATACTCGTGTTTACGTTTTATGTTTAAGCTTCTCCCTTTAAATTATTAACATTTCATTTTAATAACGATTAAAAGGGATTTATTTATTATTGGAAGTAATTCGCTTTATTTATTTACATTTTTTTCCCAAACTAGCTCCCCTAAAACATAGAATTCAATTCATTCAATATTAAGTTACTATTTAAAAATTTAGTTTTTTTCCCTCTTAAGTTTCAGGTAAAATATTATCTAATCAAAAATCAATATCATTACTATATTTTTTGAGCCACAGAGACTTACAAAATTACTTAATAAAAAAAAAAATTTGACGGCGAACAAAAAAGTTATGACTAAAACAAAACATCTGAACTCTTTAATGGAATTATATGCTTGACGACACATTAAATGGTGCTTTTTATTAATGAAATTAAACATGTTCTTTTAAAAGATTAAAGAAAAACGACATAGTGAATCTCTAATACTTATGAAATGAAAAACAAAGAAAAGGAAATTTGTGGGGGGAAAAATTAACTTTTTTCAAACGAAATTAGATAGGAAAAAAATAAGTCAATTTGAAGTTTCAGCTAGAAATAAACTGTCCCGTTGTAAAAAATATATATATATATATTATCAAGTAAAAAAATATCAACATAATTTTTTATTAAGGAGAACATTTTTAAAAGGAAATAACCTTTTTTTTTTTTACCTTAAAGGAAATAACCTTCAGTAATCATTATAATATCTAACTTTTAAGAAGGCGCTTAAAATTTCAAAAATGTTGACCTTTTACCAAAACTTTATTGACCTTTTACCAAACTTGACCTTTACCAAACTAAATTTGACCTTTAACTTTTAAACTTGACCTTTTACCAAAGCATTATACCTCATCTTTGTAAACCTCCAAAGTTCTTAAGATTTCGAATTTTCAGCACTAGACCTCTTCGGTCCAAAACTGCCTTCTTCTCTAACTATTAGTCCAATCGGAAATGTCTCTTTTAAGCTTATCTGACGGAAGATCGTTTTTGGTTGTCCTCTCTTTCTATTGTCATCTGGAGCCCAAGTGAATGATGTTCTTATCGAATCAGATAGTTTGATTTGAAGATCAAGACCGATTCAATTCAACATCTCTTTTTAATATCTATAGCTAACATATGTCCCTAAATGATCAGTAAAAATTTTCGTGCAAAATTACAGTAAAAACCACCACTCCTGTTGACTGTACTTTTTTAAACATTTTTACCACAAAAATTTACACCTTAATTTTTACAATATTATTAACCGTAAAATCACGGAATCGCTGTAATATAATAAATATTTCCATAAAAACTACGGTATAAAATTTTAAGTTAAACATGGATTTTACGGATGCTGCATTCAGGGTGCCAGTACGTTTTGCCGTAATTTAATCCGGAATAATTTACAGTGCAAAGATTGATAGTCACAGTGTACCTTTTAGTAAAAATTGCAATTTATTCATACTTTATACATATTGATTGCACGGTAGATAAGGCGCCAGTTTTCAATCGAAACTGGTATTATTAATTTAACTTTTTTAATATATATTTGAGATTTTTTACGTTGTTCTGTCTTATAGTAAATTTAAATTGTTAAGAAAATATATTATGAATGGTATAAAACTATACTATTATTGTGTTTATTCTTTTTGACAAACAGGTCTTCTATCATATAATAAAAATCTGTTTTTTTATTTAATTATTTATATCAATATCAAATTAAACCGTAAAAAGAACAATTATAGTATATTGTTTTAGGATAAATGATTAAGAAATATTATCGTTAAATATATTGAAAAAATTATGTTACTGTTTATTTCATAAGACATTGCATATAATTTTCCTATTTTCTGGACAGCATGCTGCTCTTGGTGAGGAATATGTTTTTGATATTTGCGTTCATATTTTTATGTTTATTTAATTAATAAAGTTGCTGTTGTAATAAAAAATGCATTTTATTACCGACAAAATTACTCGATAAAATGAAAACTTTTTGCTTATGTAATATAGTTTTTTTTTCTAAGATTAAAATAAAAGACGTATTTTATTACTGCGAATAAAAGTAAAATAAAACAAACTGTTTCTTGTACACTGTAAGAAAATTAGGGATCAAACTACGGTAAAAAGTATTGACACGCTGAGTGCAGCATCTGTAAAATGCATTTTTACCGTAAATTTTATACCATACTTTTTACAGCTGCATTTAATTACATTGATTCAGTGATTTCACAGTATATATTTCTATAAAGATTATGGTAAATCACATTTTTTGTTCCATAAAATGTTACTGTAAAAATGAATTTAACGGTTAAAAGTACTGGCACTCTAAATGCGGTACATTTAATTGTAATTTTTCACAGCATAATTGGGAAAACAGCATTGTTTATTTTTCCTTACAGCTCTGTTGATGATCCATCGAAGAAAAATCGTCGTAATTCAATTGTTGTCATTCCACCAATGCAAATTTGTCCGGGTGATCTTTTAGTGTACAGCAAGGTTCTCAGTCAGAGGAATACATTATTAGGTATTTATGGAACAATTTATTATTCTTTATACTATTTAGAATTGAAAACTTGGTGATAGAAATGTTCTTTTCTCTCCTTTTGTAGAACAGAAGCATTTATAAATACAGTTCACAATAAATTTTTTCTTCAAAAATCATCATAATCTATTGTTCGACATTTAAGATCGTCATAATACAGCATGCATAATATCATAAAACATAATTGATACATCATCCTGTGGTAAATACCGGATGATTTATAGATTACAAACTTGCTAGGGAATAAGGCTTAGCGATCCTTGACCAAAAATGTCATCGTATGCAGCTTAGAGCACTTTATTACAGACTGGCTGTTTGGGCGCATTTAAACCAGTATTTTTATTTATCTTAATTTTATAATAAATGTATGTTTTTTTTTAATAACTTTTGACGAAATTCGCAGTCAAATTGGCCGAGATATAGCTATTTTATAGTTTTTTTTTTTTTTTTTTTGACATGGCGACAACTTGCATAGTTTGACTGTTTGATCGACAAATCAATTAGTTATGATAAAGCAGTTATTTGTTGGCCTAAATGAATGCACCTTACGACAATTATTTTACTTTAGAACCGTCGTTGAACAGCCGAGCAATTTTGAGTTTACGACTACCAATGTTCAATTCCGTAGACTTGTAATTTTGAACCCAATCCAGAAAACAAGGAAACTTTTGGATCAAGTTTTGGAAGACATTTGCTTCGTGGAGAGCTTTTTTCTGATGGAACTAGCCCGCATTTGTGTTACATAGAGAGGAAAACCACAAAAATCTCCCACGGTTTGCCTGATGGCCAGGGGCTCTGACCCATGATCCGTCAATCTATTGAGGATATTTTACATCACATGTGGTCGATGCGAGTTGGGAGCGGAATTCATTTCGACCAGCCACCCACAGGGAATCGAATCCAATTCACTTCATTGAAAGGCGAACTCTCTATCCCCTAAGCCATCACGGCTCTTCTGAAATTTATATTTTATTTTATAACCGTCGTTGAACAGTCGATTCAATTTTCGGGTTTACGACTACTAATGTTCATCTCCGTAGCCTTGTAATTTTGAATCCTATCCAGAAGACAAGGGAACTCCTGGATAAAATATTGGGAGAAATTTGCCTTCGTGGAGGACGTTTTGATGGAACTAACCCGCATTTGCGTTAAAGGGAGAGGAAGACCACTAGAACCTCCCAAGGTAGCCTGGCAACAAAGGGATTCTAATCCATGATCCATCTACCACTGAGAATATTTCACGTCAGCACTGTGGTCGGCACAAGCTGGATGTGCGATTTTTATAGACCAGCCATCGCTGGGATTTGAACCCAGTTCAACTCATTATAAAGGCGAACGCCCTGAGCCATCGCGGATCTTCCAAAATTTATAGAGGTGTTCTTTTGTATTCGAAAATTATTAATCAATAAAGCACGATCTTGGGCACCCAACCAAACCTTCAAATGATATCAAAACAGCCAGCTATTTAGCATTTAATATTGACTGCATAAAAACCGAAAAATAGTTCCATATATACCGTGTCGTTAGCTGAACAATTCAAGTGAAACCGATCCCAATTAGTGATGAGGGTATCAGCTACAAATATTTGATTGTCAACATATCAGCCAATCACGATTGTCAACATCATGACATGGAACCTCACAGAAGATTAAACCTATGATGGATTCCTGGGCAAAGAAGCCCCCAACACGTTTATTCCCATTCTGCTTGCGTGCCTTAATTTAGTTGGTCAGCCTGTCTGTATGGCATCATCACGCAATGCCTTAGTTAATGAAGTTATCTCCTTCTAACTGTTAACTGTTTTAAGTAAACAAAGAACTTTTCTTAAAACTAACATGATAGTAAATTACGAACACAAAACTGCGCTGTTTTTCTTCAAGAACGGTTCCAACTGATGTTAAAAGCAAAAGAAAGTTCTTGTACTCCTTTATTTTATTTTTCTTTAAAAAATGCACTAAAACTAAATGTCAAATTTTGCATTATGATTCAGTGCGCAAATAAAGGTGAACTGCCTTGAATAACTTTTGATCTAATGATCGGTTATAAAATTCTGTCACCACACAATTATAAATTCACTTATCCAAAGATATTTATATGCAAAAATGAACTTTTAGTAAATATTTATTATTTTATTTAATAATAGTCGAAAAAATTTTGAATGGTTAGGTATGCAGTTTTTTACATCATTTTAATGAATGGCAAAATACAAAATATGCGTGAAATCGGTCGAATAGCCCCTGAGAAATCGAATATTTAAAAACACCGTATGCTTAAAAGTTGATTTCTCATCAAGAATTCACCCGATTTCGCGCAGGTTTTGGATTTTGTCATGTAAAATTACATTCTTTAAAATGATGAAAAAAATTTTAGTCCTTACAATTCAAATTTTTTTTACTATTATTAAATAAAATAATAAATTTTTACTAAGAAAGTTACTTTTTGCATGAAATTCCTTTAGATAAACAAATTTTTTAATCATGACCAAATTTTTTCAATTAGTTTAAAAAAATTTCGAGATATGGCGAAATTCGCAAAAAGTAAAAATTAAGGGTCCAAACTCTGAACCCCTCTTCTGACCAAACTATCGGAACCATATTTCTCATATTACCCCCCCCCCCTCCCCCATGTTTTGGGAGTCAGAAATTCAAATCCATCGAAAAAAAGGTATGTTTTATTCAGAGAAAGTACATTTTTGTGTCAGAGTCCTTAACTCAAAAGATCGTCTGCACCAATAATTTAGCATTTGAGGTCATATTTTCGAACCATCAAGATTGAGTCCTAGAACGTGAATATCCAATTATTAGATCAAAAGTTATTCTGGAAGGCTCGTGTTTTAATTCGCCTACTGAACTGATAACCCGAAAAGAGTCTTGATTGGTTCATCTTTTTTTTATATTTACTACATAAAAAAGAAAGCTTCAAAGCATATCAATTGAAAAAAAAAAAAGGAAAGAAAACGATAAATGCTTACCATAAACAAATATTAAATGATTTATTAAAAGCAGTATCAAAACAATTAATTAAAATCAGAAATAAAACAGCATAGTTGTCGAAAGTAAGACAATATTTCAATTTTGAAATTTTAATGTACTTTTCAATGTCTGGCAACTCACCAAGAAATTATATCTAAAGTAATATAATATTCAGGTAGAGTATTAATTTGGCAATAAAACCCAACCGTGCATTTATTTATACAAAATTCAAAACCATAAAATAATTCCTGAAAAATAAAGTAAATATAAAAAATGATTTGAAAAAAAGTAGAGTAATTGAATGATTAGCAAAACTTCAGGGAAAAACTGAAAATTTTATCTGGCGGTTTTAATCCGTTTATGTTTAAGATGAAAAACAGAGAAAAC
This sequence comes from Parasteatoda lunata, assembly GCA_949128135.1. NCBI lineage: Eukaryota > Metazoa > Arthropoda > Arachnida > Araneae > Theridiidae > Parasteatoda > Parasteatoda lunata. The sequence goes on from OX421973.1 coordinate 87,525,228, forward strand.
CTGCTTTGTTAGCTTTAAACCGTCAAATATGCAGAAAAAAATCTGTAAAAAGAACTGGAAGTTTTTACAGTGAGCAGATAACGGATAAAAAGAGGGAAAAAAACTATATTTCACTTTGAACAGTTTTTTTTTTTTTTTTTTTTTTTTTCTGTGAAAAAAATATGTGTTTCTTTTGTAGAATTTAATTATCTTTTACAGTGAATGAATTCAAACAATAAATAAATAATTTTGTTAATTTCAGATTTATGTTATTTAACATTATTCTCAGAAAACTGTAGAGTATAAACATATTTAAGTAATTCCCTGTTTTTTATAATCTAGAACAACCTAACACAAATAAAATTTCTAAATGAATTCAGTAATTACTATTTCCCTGGAAACCAACTTTTAAAACCCAATAATTAAGTGATGAAGTTAATTAAATAAAGCCGTAATTCAAATCAAGTTTTTATTTCTACTCTAGATACTTCACTTTACAACTTGTTAAATTATTCTGTGCCATAATTTATTTCAATACTGTGTAAAAAGAAAACGATAGAATGTATTACTTGCATCTTACTATATCCCTTCTTGGTTGCGAAATCCTTCCTTTTTACTTCGCCTTTGGTGCCAACAAAACAAATAAAAAAATCTTTTGTGAACATCTTTCTAAAACTCCCAAAACGCCAAAGCAATCTATTTATCTCCGATCCGTGCGGCAAAATTCTTTATTAGATGAGGAGTAAAGTCTTAGAAGAATATCGCTAGTGCGTTGCCAAGGGAGTCATACTACTTCTGATGAGATTTTTCTCTTAAAGGGTGGCATCAGAATGTTAGAGAACTACATTAAGTGATCAAAGAATGGCAACAAAGTTTGAATCAAAAAGAAATTCTTCTTTATCATTTCGAAATGGCCAGAGAATAATGAAGCAGATGATAGTTTCATATGAGCAGACGATACTTCTATATCACCTGCGCAATTCAAAACCAATTGAATTTTTTTGTTATTTAAATATTTAATTACCTTGAAAATTTTAAAAATTTAACTGAATAACTCATTAGTAATTCTAACCAGTAAACAAAATAAGTGAAATCTGAATGACATTTAATAGTGGGTCTATTGTGACGCAAAAAATATCATGATATACCATACTAGATGCAAAGGAATTTTGTTATAAAAGTTTGAAATGTACTAAAAAAAAAAAACAATATTCATCATTTTTTATAATGCCTTACATTTTTTATTTATTGTTATTATTGTTATAAAACTCAGTTTCCAAACTGAAAAAAATTAAAATTAAATGACTGGTTCCATAATAATGGCCTATAAAACTACTCGTTCGTGAATCATAGAATAAATTGATGTAAAAGCAATAATGCATTGAAGATATTTAAATCAACGATGATTATACATCTGACTAAATTTCTGTTTGAAATTTTTAAGTGCTTTTGGACTGAATAATCCAATGTTCCTCTATTTAACTACTTTTAAGATTTAAATCGGCATCATATCTTAAAGAATTACTCCCGTCATAAATATTTTTTCAACCATTTTGAACTATCTTTATTGTGGCTGTTGCTTAACTCAAGTTAAGAAAATACATGAGTTTAAAAATTTGAGTCTTAAGTCCAAATTCTTAGTAAGCCTAAATAATAAAACCGTCGTAAGTCATTCCTATAAAATGAAATTAGAATTATTTCTGCATTTATTCGATAGTATTTCCTTACAAACATGTCAAATACTTAACTAGAAACATTACTGTCAATAAATTCAAATTTTGCTTTCGAAATTCTTACCATCTTATTCAGACTTAAAGAATATTATTTTTCTCCGCTATACACAACAAAAAAAGAGATACGAATCAAACTCATATAGTTGAAGTTTGAAGTTCTACTTCATCCTTTATAATCTCCGGATTTGTCTCCTATTAACTAATTTTTCTCAAAACATTCAAAATTAGTTAAAAAAATGTTTCAAACAGTAAATGATACATAATTAAATAAAGCATATGTTCAAACATAAGATTCTTTTAGTACTATGATGTAGATCGGTATAATAATTGGTGTTACATAATTAAGAGTAGAAACACAAAATTATTTCCCATAGTACCGAATTTCGACGCTGAGGAAAATTCCTCATTATAAGACCGAAACAATCATACGTCAGTTTATAAATCTTCATTCGTGTATTTTCCCAGCTATTTAATCTTTATTTATGTACAGAACAAAGTCAAACTTTTCTTTCTTTGGTACATAAAGGATGTATGTAATCGAAAAACTGCATTTATGTAAATAGTTTTTTTCATAAAATCTGTTTGCATTATGTTGTCTTGAGGAGATTTTAAACTTCTTTTCATATTGAATAACCTAATAACGATAATAATTTTCGGTGCATTAAATGTTTTAATTGATTTTGTTTTTAGCAATTAAAATTCCCTTTTATCAAAACTAAAAAAATATGTTATCATACTTTTTTTAAATTGAAAATTTAAAAAAAAAATTTTACAAAGAATTTACATCAATAAGATTTGTTCAAGCACAATTTAACACTGAATCATGTTATGGGGGTTCAAGCTACAAGCTTTTATTTATTTTTATTGTTTTCTTTCAAAATATTTCAAATGATCATCCCTATCTCAATGTTTGCTGTATTTATTATTTTTGCAATGCTTAAACGATTAATTCTTTCCATAACACTACTTGCAAACATATTCCCTTATTACAATGAATGAAATATTCATTTTGCTTTCGATGCTCGAAAACTTATTGCACTAACAGAACTTGAATTGTTTATCCCTTTTAGTGGATGAGTTATTCATACTTTTCAATATACTTGAATTCTGCATTATCATATTTCACCCCATGTGAACTTTTGGCACTTTTATAATGCTTGAAATAGCACCCCATTTTGAAATGCTTTCCATATTAAATTAAAAATATCTTCACTATTTTTCACAATGATTTAACTGCATTGTGACAATGCTTAAACTTCTTATTCCTTGAACATTTTCGTCCCAAATATAATAAAAGATATGTTGATTTCTTTCACCATTTAAGTTGATTGCATCATTCAACGAACCTAAACTCGATAAAATTAAGAATAATTATATGAACAATTTCAATATTGTTCATATAATTATGTAGAAATTCATATTTCAATATGAATAAAGATGCACAAAATGAAGAATATGAAACAGGAAAATTTTTTGAATTACTTAACACTTCCTCGTACCATGAACTGTTCATATACTTAAATGAATTGAATCTCTTTTCCTTTTATTTCTCTTTTTAATTTTTAATTAAAATTGAATCTCTTTTCAATTTTTTCAGTGTTCAATCAAAATAACTTAATTTTTTTATTCTAATCTGCAGTATTTTGATATGAATTAACTGTTTACTTTAACACTGTTTAATTTATAAAAATTCTGTAACTGTCTATTTTTTCATACTTTTGAAACAGAAATGGGATGGTATATCGTGGGAGAAATTTTTCATTAGAAATTCTGTTTCATATCAATTGGTATCATAAAATTTATAGTTTACATCAAAATGTAAACAAATTGGGGCAGAATTACTACAACGCAGCGTAATCCTGAGTAATCCTTCCATAATTTTTTTGCGTTTTGATATGACTACCCTGCAGCATAATTTTGAGTAATCCTTCCACAATTTGTTTGCATTTCGATTTTACTAACTCGTAGCTTAATCCTGAGTAACCCTTCCATAATTTGTTTGCATTTTGATATTACTACCCAACAACGTAATCCTGAGTAATCCTTCCATTATTTTTTTGCGTTTTGATATGACTACCCTGCAGCATAATTTTGAGTAATCCTTCCACAATTTGTTTGCATTTCGACTTTACTAACTCGTAGCTTAATCCTGAGTAACCCTTCCATAATTTGTTTGCATTTTGATATTACTACCCAGTAACGTAATCCTGAGTAATCCTTCCATAATTTTTTTGCGTTTTGATATGACTACCCTGCAGCATAATTTTGAGTAATCCTTCCACAATTTGTTTGCATTTCGATTTTACTAACTCGTAGCTTAATCCTGAGTAACCCTTCCATAATTTGTTTGCATTTTGATATTACTGCCCAGCAACGTAATCCTGAGTAATCCTTCCATTATTTTTTTGCGTTTTGATATGACTACCCTGCAGCATAATTTTGAGTAATCCTTCCACAATTTGTTTGCATTTCGATTTTACTAACTCGTAGCTTAATCCTGAGTAACCCTTCCATAATTTGTTTGCATTTTGATATTACTACCCAGTAACGTAATCCTGAGTAATCCTTCCATAATTTTTTTGCGTTTTGATATGACTACCCTGCAGCATAATTTTGAGTAATCCTTCCACAATTTGTTTGCATTTCGATTTTACTAACTCGTAGCTTAATCCTGAGTAACCCTTCCATAATTTGTTTGCATTTTGATATTACTACCCAGCAACGTAATCCTGAGTAATCCTTCCATTATTTTTTTGCGTTTTGATATGACTACCCTGCAGCATAATTTTGAGTAATCCTTCCACAATTTGTTTGCATTTCGATTTACTAACTCGTAGCTTAATCCAGAGTAACCCTTCCATAATTTGTTTGCATTTTGATATTACTACCCAGCAACGTAATCCTGAGTAACCCTTCCATAATTTGTTTGCATTTTGATATTACTACCCAGCAACGTAATCCTGAGTAATCCTTCCATAATTTTTTTGCATTTTGATATTACTATTCCTCGTCGTAATTCTGAATAATATTTTCATAATTTGTTTGCATTTGGATATTACTACCCCGCAACGTAATCCTGAATAATCCTTTCAGAATTTGTTTGCATTTTGATATTACTACCCCTCATCGTAATTCTAAATAATATTTTCATAATTTGTTTACATTTGGATATTACTACCCCGCAACGTAATCCTGAATAATCTTTTCAGAATTTGTTTGCATTTTGATGTTACTATCCCAAAGCGTAATCCTGAATAATCTTTTCAGAATTTGTTTGCATTTTGATGTTTCTATCCTAAAGCGTAATCCTTTCATAATTTGTTTGCATTTGATCTTTCTACCCCACAGCGTAACTCTGAATAATCCTTCCATGATTTGTTTGCATTTTAATATTACTACCTCGTAACGTATTTCTGAGTAATCTTTCCATAATTTGTTTGCATTTGGATAGTTTGAAGAGAAAAAAACATTTCTTAGCATTTAACTTCGTGGTAAACTCTAAGTTTACCTGAGCACACTTTTTCTATACTTTAAATTTTAAATTATTTGTTGGAAAAATAGAGTAGGAGAATTGGCCTCTCCGATACAATATAGCGTTACAACAATAAGAATAAAATTGAACACTATGTTTTAACGGAAGATAATTAAATACATGCTTTTAAATAAAGCAGGTTATGATTACTACTTAAAATAAATAATTACACATAAAGCAATACACCGAGTACAAGCGATATACGGGCTTGTAAAATCTGAATCGAAAATTCTGCGATCGGGAGCTGGACAGCAACAGGGATACAGGGATCTAGAGAAAAATTTCCTTCTCCTTCAAATTTATGTCTAAATTGTGGAAGTAGCTGCACGAATGAGTGCTGCAGCCATCTATTCGAGAAGTTCTGAGTTAAATCATACTTGAACTCTTGTGGTGCTCTCTCGTCAACCGAAAGGCGCTCTTTCCAGGCATAATTCATCAGACAAATGACTAGCTGGCTTGGTTTGGTGTCATTATAAACAGTACTGCATGCGAACTTTAAAAAGAGCCACACAACATCACATAATTGTTTGAGGATTATAAAAAAAAATTTTAAAAAAAAGTTACATTAAATTTATTAAAAAGAACACTTTCTCATTTTAAAATTCATTATTTTATGTTGCAGATTACGATGGATCAACGCAAAACTTATCGATGTCTGAAGGTATTGTCTCATTTAATTTTTGGGTCGTTTTTAAACATTTTTGTTGAAAAATATATGATAGTATAATTACTATGTATGAAACATTGTATAAATTTCACGTAAATTATTATTTTAAACAAACAATATTTAATCATTATTTCTTTTTGTTTTATTGACTTGCATTTCTGAACACTTTATAATAATTTCGTGATTAAGAGTGTTTAAACAAGACAATCCCCCCCCCCACAATGATTTCAACAAATTGCTTAAAATTGTAACGATTATTAAAATTGGAGTCTCTTCAGCCAATTTTAATATTAATGGAAATCACTAAATTCAGGACGTTCTAAAAGTATAGAAAACTAAAAATTTCGTATCAAAAATCTAATAATGCACTGTGAAATATTTTTGAAAAGATGCAATTTTGAAAAGATATCAAATTCCACCCTTACCCTCAAACTTCGACCTATATCTCGAGAACTTTTTAAAAAGATTAAAAAAAAATTGCACCCAATTATAAAATTCGTTTATTCAATGACAATTCAACGCAAAAAGTAACTTCTAGTAAATAATATTTATTATTTTATTTAATAAGGGTCGAAAAAAATTGAATTGTTAGGTATATTTTTTGCCAGCTACTTTCTAGGGTTAGGTATTCTTGGATGCATCTCTTAAAAATATTTTAACTTTTAGATTTTTCATCGGAAGCGTATTTCTTGAGACATTTTATCACTCCATACTTTTCGAATCGCTATATATCGATAATTTTATTTTTTAAATACATGTTTTAAATTTTTGCTAAGATTCTTACAGTTGTTATTATTATTGTCATTGTTATTTTAATATTTATTATGTTTTTTAGACCGAATCAACAATAATTATTAAAATGATTACATGTTAACCAACTAACTTTTAAAAAAAAATGAGCGAAAAAATTTTTATGATATGTTAAATCAGTAAAAACTTATTGGTTGTTTTTATTATTAATATACAATTATATATATATATATATATATATATATATATATATATATATATATATATATATATATATATATATATATATATATATATATATATATATATATATATATATATACAAAGTTGTAAGTTCTGTTAACTTAAAAGATTTAATTATTTTTTAATAATGGGAAATTATAGACTTTTTCGTAGCATTATTTTGGTATCTCTCCAAACTGAATCAATAAATTAATTTTTTATTGTCATTGTTTTTCTTTTCCCCCTCCACTTATTTGCATATAGTAGTTACTTTGCACCTAATTCGATTATTGTACATTTTGACTGAAAGAAATACTTTTAATTGATATTTTACAGGTTTTCTAAATTTGAGAGGTATGTTAATTTTCTCAATTGTTATTACAACTTGGACCATGCTGATTTAAAACAGTGTTAGTTAAAGCTTTTAAAAATATTTTAATTTTGCTTATTTAATTATTCACAAAATGCATTTAAAGTGTTTGAAAAGTTTTGAGACCGTTTTTCAAAAAATTACTCTATTAAATATAAGCAAACTTGGTCTTAATCTGGTCATAAAGATATCTGAATTTTAAAAACAAAAAAACTCGAAGTTAGTTAAACCCAAATAAACTATAAATTCCTGTGAACCAAATTAAACTTAATTGTACAATTATATAATTTTGCAAGAAATTCTATTAAAACTACATAAACCTAATTTGAAAATAAAATCGGATTAGAAAAAGCAATCCATTTCTTATTTTATTTTTAACTAATAAAACCTAAATGACATTTCAAAGTCTATTCTGTGTCTTACCTTATCTTTTAAAACACTTGTCGTATCTTTGCGAAATGTATTTTTAACTAATGCAAAGTAGTTGACTTTTTAGGTAAATCATTCAAAAACTAATCAGTAAAAACAGTTACCAACCCCAAATTGTAATCAGTTAAAAAATATCAATATCCTTTTCTCAAATTGTGTCCGTGAATTTTTGTTTTGAAATGAAATATGCATGAGATGCTTTATTGAAAATGAATGAGTTTTAAATCTTTAGCTCAAAAATTTGATTTAATATTTACAGATTCATCAAGAAAAGGAAAAAATACATGGTCCCTGCTTCGTCTGGTAGGTAATTGTAATACGAAATATTTTAGTTCATGAAATTACTTTCTATTTGTAGTTGAAGTTGTAGTACATGATTTTTTTTTTTTTTTTTTTTTTTTAAACTTTCTTTTTAAAACTTACTATGTTAATACCCATTTTGAATTTTTTAGTTTGATCGATCCGGTCGAAGCAAATCTGAATCTCTATGCGGACTAGAAGAAGTGCTTAGTAATTTGCAGCCCTCTGAATTTATTGATGAGCATCTAGCTAAATACAAAGTAAAACTCTACGTCTCTTTACGTTTAGATTTTTATACCATTTTCATTCTTTCTTTCTTTTTTTTTTTTTTCATTGGCTGGAGTCGCAAACAAGCATAGATACATAAATTTAAAAAAATAATAATAACATCGAAAGTTATCGCTTCATAAGTCCTCTAGATTCCCAATATCACGATGATTTCGTACATCCATGTCAGATACGTAAGTGATATTTGTTTTTTGTAACACAGAAAGCAGGCAAAAATACTATATATACCATTTTAAAAAAATATTTAATATTTAATATATTGATTATGTGCCGTGGTGGCTCAGGAGATAAAGCGATCGCCTTCCAATGAGGTGAACTAGGTTCGAATCCCAGGGCTGGCTGGTTGATACCAATTCCACATCCAGCTATCACCGACCATAGTGCTCATCTAAAATATCCTCGGTAGTAGACGGATCATGGGTTAGAGTCCCCTTGCCATCAGGTTAATCTTGGGAGGTTTTCGTGGTTTTCCTTTCCATGTAACGCAAATGTGAGTTAGTTCCATCAAAAAGACCTTTCCGAAGGCAAATTTCTTCCAATATTTGATCCAGGAGTTCCCTTGTCTTCTGGATTGGGTTCAAGATTACAAAGCTACGGAGTAGAACATTAGTAGCTGTGAACACTAAAAATTGGGTCTGCTGTTCAAACTAAGGTTATAAAAATAAATAAATGAAAGATATATTAATTAGACGCTAAACTAAGAGGTATGCAAGCAGGGAGGACATGCATTCAGGCGTGTAGCAAATAGGAACCCTTGGAAAAATCGTTAAATTGATCGTCATTAATGAGTGTAACAATGTGAGTTAGAGGTGAAACTTTACTTTTGAAACTCAAAAAGTAAAAATAACATTAAGGGGACCAAAGTTTTGACCACTTACATCTTATTTCCCAAATTGTGGTTATCCCACACAATCAGAAAGTCAAAAAACAAAATCTTTAATTTAAAAAAGAATGTTTCATACTCGAATCCTCAATTAATTCATTCGTAAAACTAGTTAGTTAAAATATTGAAGTGCGTCTTTCAAACCGTTAAGATAAGATATTAATAGAGAAAATCGAAATTATTATATCAAAAGCCTTTTACAATTATACTTATCCTTCTTTAAAACCATGCCAAGAGTTTTGTACTATGAATTTCATTTTATTTTATAACCATCGTTGAACAGCCGATCCAATTTTTGATTTTTCGCCTGTCAATGTAATTTTGCCCTGTAATTTTGAACCCAATCCAGAAGACGAGAAAACTTCTAGATCAAGTATTGGGAGAAATTTGCTTTCGTCGAGGATTTTTTTGATGGGGCTAACCCGCATTTGCGTTACATGCAAAAACCACGGAAACATCCCATGGTTAGCCGGACAGCAAGGGGACTCTAAACCATGATCCGTCTACCACTGAGGATATTTTATGCCAGTACTGTGGTCGATTGCGGAAATTACATTGACCAGTCGTCACTGGGATTCAAACCCGGTTCACGTTAGTGAGAGGTGAGCGCTCTATCCCCTGAGCCGACATGGCTCTATATAATGGATTTTATAACCGTCGTTGAACAGCAGACCCAATTTTGGTTTTCCGACTACTAACGTTCAACTCCGAAGCCTTGTAATTTTGAACCAATCCAGAAGACAAGGAAACTCCTGGATCAGTACCCCCAGAGGTATTTATTTGTTGTGGGAACATGGATGACTTTGCGACTCGACAGATTTAACGTGCATCAGTCACCATTTACTACACAGGGAGTCTTCGGCCGGCTGGGATAGTTGTGCTTATAAGTTTTCATTAAATTAAACAATATTGAAAGCAAAATCGACGGCATGAATGAGGAAAGAAGATGTGGCCAACAGGAGTTAAAAAATTTAATGGTGATCATTTACGTTCAAAGTCCTTTATCGACACAGAATCCTCAATGAAAATACCATCAAAAATTCGGTACTTCGAAACGGAAAAGCAAAAGTTGCAAACTTTTTGAAATGAACAAAAAACCGAGACATATTAGTATTTTTGAGCTTAAAAAATAATTTCTTTCCTATTGGAAAGCATTTTTATAGTTATGAGAAATTTAAAAAAATTTCTGGACTTATTAAAAAATTTCTGTATCTTTTAAAAAGAAATTGTACAGTTTACTTCTTTTTCTTTGTTAGAACTCAATTTGGGAGTAGAAAGTTCATTAATTACATTTTTATTAACGAATGTAAGTAAAACTATAAAAAAAAAATAATAAATAAAAAAGTGGCTAAAAGACGTTCGTCGACGATATAAAGAATAGCACTTATTTAATTTAGAAAAGCACTTATAAAGAATAGCACATATTTTATTTTTAGTTCTAGATAAATTAACATGAAATAAAATTAAAACTTTAATAGACTTTAAAGCCAACTCATGCATCAAAACTTTTTTTTTTTTTAAAAATGAAAAAATTTCTAAAAAGCCCAATTGTTGATACAAAACAAAAAAATTGATTTCATCGCTCATAAAAATATTTAAGTTATTTGTGTTACTTAAAAAAAAACTCATTTTCCTTAGAAATAAACAAAATAGCTTTACTCAAAGCAGTTATTAATTTGTTAAAATAAAAATTAATATGAAAATTATCAAATTAAACCTGTTTGCTTACATGCAATTCAAATAATCCTTTATTTTAAAAGTTTTTTTTTATAATTTGCAGTTTAAGAATATGTGTTTGTAATTTAATGCATGTCTTTTTAATTATGAAAGATATTTATATTGTTTAATAAATTATTACAAACATAATTATGTTTATAACATTTTATTCTCATTTTCTCACAGAAAAACTATTTTATTCTTCAAAATAAATTGATTACAATTTCTTAAATTCGAATGACTTTTTCCTCTAAAGGGAATCCAATGGACGGAATTCGTTACAATGTGGGAAAATCGTTCTCCTAAGGATTCCAGAGGTCTTTTCCGAAAAAATTCCAAACGTCACTCGAACAACTCCTCGGGATCTTCCACCCTTACAAGAACATTTTCACGCATTTTAGGCCCTACAGATAGAGAAAAAGATTCCACGAAAGAAAATTCGATACCTAGCATAGTAAAAGCTCAAGAAAATGGACAAGTTACGGGAGAGCCACCTCCATCTCCGACACACAAGTAAAAATAAAAGCTCATATTTTGAATTATATTCTTTAAATTTGGTATAATTTTAAGGTGGAACAATCTTTTATCTCAAATTAAGCTCTAAATCTTAGAATAAGTATTTTATAAATGCATTTCCCATTAAGTGTCAGCCTTATTGTGCAACAATGTACTGAGAATTCCCGATTAGTTAAGTTTATGCAGAAATTTCCAGATTACTTATATGTGAAATACAATTTGTTAAGACCTGAAGAAGTTTCTTAAATAGCAAGGTTTGTGTGAAAATGTCCCGATTAATTAGATCTGAAGAAATTTCCATAATTAGTTAGAACTTAAATCCGTCTAGTTGGGCTTGTACCAAAATTTCGTGATTAACGTAAATTTCAAAAATTTTTAGGCCCACATGAAAATTCCCCGATTTATCTGATTAAAATCCGATTAGTTATATCATGAAGAAATTTCTCAAATAGTTTGTGCAGATATATCCTGATTTATTTTTCCGATGAAATTCCACTCAGATCTCAAATCTGTCTCTAACAGAAATTTCCTGATTAGCGTAGTTTGCACGAAGTCTTAAATCCACATGAAAATCCCCCCGATTACTTCCGATTTGTCTGACTAAAATCCGATTTGTTAGATCATTAAGAAATTTCTCAAATAGCTAGCTTTGTGCAGATAATGTCCTGATGTATTAGTTCCGTTGAAGTTCAATTAGTTAGATCTCAAATCTGTCTAGTCGGGCTTGTAACGAAATTTCCTGATAAGCGTAGTTTGCACAAATGTTTTGGTCCACATGAAAATTCCCCGATTACTTCCGTTTGTATGATTGAAATCTGATTTGTTATGGCCTGAAGAAATTTCTCAAATAGCTAGGTTTGAGTAGATATGGCCTGATTTATTGGTTCAGATGAAATTCCACAATTAGTTAGATCCCAAATCTGTCTAGTTGGGCTTGTACAGAAATTTTTTGATTAGCGTATCTATTCAATAGCCAAATTTCTGATTAGCAAATTATCTGATTTCGCAAAGAAATGTCTTAACTTGATTTTGTACTTTTCTCTTTCGTCGTGACGGACGAGATAACTCGTCCGCCAGGAATATTCGCTGTGTGCTAGGGACGAAATAACTCGTCTTAAACGAAATGACTTTTCGATATTATTGAAGCGTGTCCAGAGTTTTATTTATAGGCATTTTAGCACGTTCCAGTCCATAATATTTTGTCTTTACAACATTTCTACAAGATGGCTCCAACAGACAGCACAATTTATAGAGCCTTTGCGAAGATTTCGCAACATATTTGATTATATATTTTTTTATCTCTGCAAACTATTACATTTGGATCTCAAAGCGTTATCAATAGGCTCCCGAACACGGGAGTTCCGAATAAATTAGTCTTAAGCCTAACTTTGGTCGTGGAGTTTTTGGAATTGGGTTGCCAAAACTTCTCGGAAAACAAAAATTATTCTTTAGAAAGGAAAAATTATTGTTTCCTGTTAAACGCGTAACAAAACAAGAAAATACTTTGTAGTTTGTTTGTTTTTTAAATCCTATTATTATTTATAGTTTTACTTTATACATAACAATCCCAGCTCTTTCAAAATCATAAGCTGAAAAATTCGTGGAAATCACAAATTGTATTGAAGACATGGTATCGTAAGAGTAATGATTGAAATGAGCAAATTTTACAAACAAAACAAAATATTTGTTTGTTTTAAAGCATTGTTGAATATTTAATAAACAATGTTAATTTCAAAATAGGTTTTTAAGTTGAGAAGCTGTTATGATTTCGGATAGGGACTGGAACGAGTTGAAAAATTCTGATGGTGTTAACAATCAAATTAGTCATAAATTTTTTTATTATTTACGTTTTATAATGTTTCTCTTATCTTATCTCAACGCATTATGTTTCTTTTCTTAAAAGATTTAATACCGTATAAACCTATAGTACTTTCAAACCTCCAGGAAGGACCAACTACGACCACTTTTGGAAGGCACGGAATTCTTTCCACAGACTTCGTGGTGAAGAAAACTTTTAGAAGAGACCATTAAAACCTCTCCCAGCGACTGGGCAAACATCTGCACCAAATGCGGAAAAGGTCAAATAAGGAAACACAATAAAATATCAAAATAAAATATTTAACAAAACAAATCAGTAGATTAAAATCTGTTCAAAATATTTGTGTGAGGCTCTAATTTAGCGATCTCTTTTTGACGATACAACCTCATGTTGCAATCAGAATACACTAAAGACGGTGCTATCAATGCTTTACTTTTAGAGTTGAAAGTTAAATTAGAAAAAAAAACAAGCATCTCAAATAAACAAACCTCTTCTCATCTTTTAAAGCTAACTAATTTTTATGATATTAAATTCCATGAAAACTTAAACAGAAAACATAATTTAGACGCTAAATTTTATTCATAGATCAGTTTTTTCATGACGCAACAAAAGTAGCATTTCTGCACCAAGAAAACGACACTGACTTAAAATAAAATCACGTGCAAAAAATCATGTACTTTTGATGCCAATTTTGAAGTCAATGGAAGTAACCTCTAAGAACGATCAACCTCCATCAACGACCATTTTATTGTGGAACGGAGAGTGGTCGCTCCAGAGAGGTTTTCACTGTATAAACTACTCTGTTCGTTTTTGTGATGCATATTATACTAAAACTAGAGAAAAAATTAAACTTTCGCAGAAACTATTCGAAATTGCTTAAAATGTTTCTAATGTTTTGCAGCAACTGCGACGGATCTGCAGAGATAGCCAAAGACAAAAATGACAATTCCTTCTCAACGTTAAATGAAATAGAGAATCAAATCAACAATCTGGACACCCTAACCCGTTCAAGGAATGAATTAAAAAGGAGAGAAGCACTCTGGGACTTATTCCAAAGCGAATGCATGTTTCTGGATGACCATCTCATGGTACTGAGGAATGTAAGTAATCCGGAACACCTCAATTCACTTTTAAATACGATGGGCAGAAGTCCCTGAGTCCATCGATCATGTTCTAAATACACTCTAGTGTTCCCGAAAGTTTGAGAGCCATAAAAGTCCACGAACGGTTGGGAGATTAGAGAGTGCGTTACGGAGACCGAGGTAATCACTCTTCGACCTAAACTGAGGTAGTGAACTTCAGATCGTTCTTAAATACCATTAAGCTATCACCAAAAGCCAACTGGTGTGGTTTCAATGCGACTTTAAAAACCAAAAAATTTAAATTACGAAAAATAGCATCAGAAGTTAATGTCCTTAAGATCAAACAATTAAGACCAGATTATGACAGATACAAAAGGGGCACATTATCCACTTTTCAGCGAGCACAGAAATTCATTATCAAAGGAAACATTTATTAAAATCATTTATTTTCCCGTCAACCTGTAAGAGTGGACACTCACGCTGTGGTTATTGCTCCCAGTTTATCTCTGAAACACACAAGTCCCTTTGAAAAAGCTAATTCATAAATGATATGCAACAAAAATTATGAACTCGAACATTTTTGAGGGCAACTCAGAAGACAAAAGAACACTTCGACCAAATTTTTGTACAAATTCACCTTCCTGAAGAACTTTTTGGATGAAACTAACAAGCATTTGCGTTTGGTGGTGACGAACGCAATATAACCTCCCATGGGCAGTCCGAAGGCAACTCTAACCCACGACCCATTGCCACTGGAAATATTTTTCTTAGGTGCGAGTCATAAGAACTTTGGGATTCACTGTGATTCAAACCTGGGCTCCAACTTTATTAGATATTCAAATGGGAATGGAAATCTAAACCAACTTTATTATACTTAGGTTCCATCTGAATAATTAAAACTGTTATTATTGGCGATCGAAATGGGCTGCAGGTGGCGTAGAGCAGAACTCTCTACCTATGGCAACACTTCCCATGCTTTCACCATTAGCGTGTGGAAAGTCATAGAGGAAGGAACTACGTTAGTTTCTCTCTTGATTTTCAAATAGATTAAAATCTTTTAACTTGGAAAACTTTATAGAACTGAAAACTACATTAAACATAGTTCTAAAGAAAAGTATCACAGAAATTTAAAAAAATATTTTTATTAAATAAAAAGGAGAAATATTAAGAAAGAGGAAAATATTGTAGTACATTCCTATACAACTGAAAAGAGGAGGCGAGGGAAAGGAGAAGGGCTAAAGTCATGAAACCGGTCTCTCCCCAGATGGCGTATTCGAGTGTTGCGATCGCCAATCTAGAACAGAAAAAATATAACTCTTCAAAGGATGAAAATAACTACGAAATAATACATTTTAATGAAATTATTATTAACTTATTTGCACTAAAAATGCTGCACACAAAATCCACGATCCTATAAGGATATCAACAACACCAAGCCTTATTTTCAGAGCTCTATCATTTGACGGAAATAATAGGAATGCCATGTAATTTTGACCCTAGTCAGACGACATGGACTGTGCCTGAGCTGGTACCCCTCTCTTCAAACTTTCACGACAGATTTAACGTGAACCTTGCTGCGTGCGTATACACGCCGGTTGTTTTGTCGGGTGCCAAAATCGAACTCACTACCCTTAGCTCTCCAACCAGAGGTGAGAGCGGTGTCCTAACCGACTGCGCCACCAGAGTGCTAGAGCCAATTTCCTTGTGGTTCCCTTCCTCAAGATACAAAAAGCCTATTTTTTTATAGTTCGAAAGCTTTTTCAAAAACTATTTTCAAAACAACGATATGCCATTGACTCCTGAAACATCAAATTTCACAAATATTATTTACACATAAACTAATTTCCATTTTTTTTTTTTTTTTTTTAAACTGAAAACTAAATGTTTGCACGAAACATTTTGCAATGTATACTTATTTCTTCATGTTCTACATTTGAAATTATTTAATACTAGATTTAACCAAAAATATAGTCAAAATACAAGTTAAATACTTATTAAAATAACAATGCAAAATGTAAAAATGTTAATAAAATTGCAATCGCTGTATTTTAGGTGTTCATGGAGCCTTTGAAAAAAATCCAGGTAGAAGGTTTTGCAATGTTTGCAGAACCCGAAGTTCTTTTTGGAAATTTAGATGAGCTATGTTTGGTAAGTCAACAATTTATATTTTATCTGCACGTTTGCAATAAATAGCCGATAAGGAACTATACACAATCAACCCATTAATGCTCCAACGCTCTAAAAATCCATGCCCATTTAGGAAGCACTCCTCTAAACATTCTCAGCTCACAGGCATTCTATTTTTTGACACAAACTATTTTTAGAGGCTGCAGGTAATAAGGTTGATAAATTTACATTTTTCTTTTCAAAAAAATGCATAGTAAATAAATTTGTAAGAATGTGATTTATTAACATCCCATATAATTTTAGATTTTGTATTGCATTTCAAAGTTTTACACATTTTTCACCAATTAAAATAAATATATAAATTTAAATAAATAAATCCCAGCCGATTTCACAACTTATGGCATAGAACATATTATATTATTCAAACATTTCAACACGAGCTTTAATGGCTTGATAAACAAACTGGAAAGCCCCCCCTCCCCTTCATTTCTAGGTCAGGCCTTGAGTATACCAGCAGAATGGTCTGCATGATGCACATTTTTCATAGGTGGTAATACTTGCAAGCATTACTTCCAGCACAAAAAAAAACTCATCTAATTTTATATGCTATTATTGGGATCTGCATGATACACTAATAGTCAATTTCATACAAGATAAACAGTTATGTATTATTATCCACACAGAGAAAACCTTTCTTCTTTCAGATACTATTTTTAGGATTTGTGAAGCACATGCATATAGGTAACTTCATGTTAGAGGATAATATACTTTATGATACAGAACGAGATCTTAAATTTAAAATGCAGAGGGTAGTAATAAAAGTGGTAAAAAATAATAATTGCTTTATAGCTTTTAAGAACTATTTTCCGTGAGGTGCAGAATGAGGAAAAATGCAGACATCAAATTCTCTTTTTCCCCCCACTTTTTTATTACTTTTTATACACAGTGTCCGTATTTAATTCTTTCTCCCTGTTTTTTTTTTTTTACTCGATAACTTTTCACTGAAACTCCATTGAATGAATTATATTTTTCTTCATTTTACATCCAACAAAGAACTCTTAACCTATTGTGTGCATATCAGAAAGTATAATACCTGCTTATTGTAGCAAAACAGATTCCTGCCTAAAAAATTATTACTTTTGCTCTTTTTATTATGTTTTCTGTACTACTCTAACACAAAACCAGCCCTGCTTTTGTAAAATGCATATAACAATGTGTTTGGGTAGAAACATTTATGTGTATTTTTTACAGATGTATACAATTAATTTTTTACAAGATTTTAACTTTTCTAACATAGAAATGTTTCAAAATATCAATTGAAACTATTATTTTAGTTAATAAAAAAATAAATGACAATTATAAATTCAACAATTAGGAAAAAATAAAAGAGCATATTCAATGAAAAAAATTGAGGACCAAACCAGGTAAGTCTAAAAAAAATCTTTTTTATTTAATATATTTTTGACTGAGGACAAATTAACCGTATTTAGTTCTAGAACTAGAAGCAAATGTAAAACAAGTTCTCACCTCGGTGGTAAATAATGTGAGAGAAAACTATGAGATTATGGTCTTTTTAATATCTCTCAATGCAGAACCTTTATTCAATTACATATTCCGTTATCAGAGAAAGGTGAAAAAAACAAAGATTTACTTAGCTTTATAGATAATTTATGGAATATTGATAATTTATGGAACATAAATAACCATAATCTTAAACTCAATCCATCTTTAATACGTCTAATGTAGAAAGTAATTAATATTCAAGAAAGTTCTTGTTCAAAAACTTAGGGAGGAGGGGAAAACAGACTCTTCAAAAATTTCAATCCTTATAAATAAATATTTCCCTAAATCAAATTTAAAAATATATATATATACAAGGATAAACAGATCCTTCAGTTTATATAATTCTCAAAAACTACATCTTTCAAAACTCTTAATTTCTAAAAAATAATTGTAGTATAATACTATTTGTTATCCTAAATAGTTGTTTCGCTTTTTGTTTCATGTTAGAATAATTTTTTTTTATAATTATGGAGTTATTTGTAAAAGAAATTAATGATTTATAGTTGAATATTATTAAATTTAAAATATAAAAGAAAAAATTAATTCAATTTATAACGAAGAGTAAACAAGTTATTTTTGTTTTATGTAGTACATTGAAAGTAGCGAGAAATAAAGGTTTTGTCACACAAAATACAATAACAAAATAGCAGTTTAAGAAAAGTAAGTATTCATCTATTTATTTATTTTAAATGAGTAAAAAAAATAACATTTTTAAATTAAAATATTTACACCTTAAGAGAAATTATAGAACTCAATTCAAATAACAATTAAATTAGATTTGCAGGAAAATTATTTATTAGATATTTTATTATTTTAGCAAGATAAAAAAAAAAAAAAGATCATCAAAGAAAAATCGAGTTGGAAAGCCATGTACACATTTTTTATTTGCACTTAAACTTTGAAACCAAATACGATGAAAACTAACTTTAAACATATTGACTTTTTTTTTAAAAAAAAGTCAATATGTTAAAGAACAAATAGACAAAACAATATAAATATGTAGTATAAATTGTATTGCATTACTTTTTTTTTTTTGCTCATCATTCTATACAATATTTACAGAAAAAACAAAAAAAAAATTTTAAATTTTTTTTAAAAATTTTTTTAACACATTTTTAAAAAAAATCTATCTTTGATTTTAAATATTTTAGCAGACAAGATACTAAACAAACTAATTTTGGATTTGGCCAGTTTTATCAAAGCTTGACAGTAAATAAAGATAAAATGAAACATAGATAAATATGAAAAAAGACACTTTTTAATAAATATCTTTATTAAACTATTTACAATAAATATAAATTAAAATACAGGTTAATTAAAATTTATGTGACAATGAAAATAAATAAAATGATAAATAAAAATTCATTTTACTAAAATGAAATGAGATCAACAAAATGTATATACAAATGCTTTAGTGTGTAAAATACAAAGTGGTTCTTAAATAGTGTTTATGAAACATTAACTCTAATTGACCCAAATTATTTTATGGTAGTTCTCTTAACATGAACATGAGACCATGTTCTTGGATAATAGAATAAATACTGTAGTACTGCAGATAAAACTGATATAAAAAAAATTATATCACATATAATATAATTAAAAAATAAAATTTTAAATTTTCTTTGTATACTGACTAATTAATATAAAAATTAGCATTTTGTTGATATATTCTTCACAAAAAAAAAAAATTTTTAATAACAATTTTGCAACAAAAAAAAGCTTTTTTAACTTTTAACTGCGATTGTTAAAAACTTAGTTATAAATTATTAATATTTTTCAGAATGTGATTGCATTGCAACATCATTTTAAATATTTATTTTATAAAGAATCGTTAATTATATTTTCTATAATATCAAAAACGATGCAAATGTAGCAAAGGGACATAAAAATATGATATGTTTTTAATTACTGTGGCTACTCTAAATCATTACAAATTAATTTATGTATTTGTAAAAAAAGGCAACAACAACAAAAATTGACAAAATAAATTTTAAAAAAGAGTTATGAGAGCATTCATCGACATGAAAATAAGTGAGCCTACAGGCTCACATCATTGTTAAACATACACAATATAAAATATACAAAGAATCTATTTTCTAACATTTTTGAAATAATTGATATAAATAAAAAATTTAAATCATGAAATTAAAACAAACTTCAATGCAAATTGATGTTCAAAAATTTAAAAGCCGAAGTAAAATTTACATTATGATTAAGAAATTGTATAATAAACGCCAAAAGAATTTATGTAAAGACAAAATATACAAAAATTTCTCATTACAGTGGTTCCCTTAAAGCTGTTCTTTGAAGGCTCCTTCATTATATGAAATAAAGCTTAGTAGCAACTTAGTACTTGAAAAAAATTAAATGAATTTTTCACCTTTAATGTATCACATTAATGCTGGCACTTTATTGACATAAAAAAGGCATTAATATAATTATTTTATCACTTTCATAATTCTTTTCAATGTATAGCATGCGAATCTCAAAATAGGTAGGTAGGTATTTTATTTATATTGCACTAGAGCTGCACAGTGGGCTATTGGCGACGATTTGGGAAACATCCATGAGGATGATCTGAAGAGACACAATCCCAATTTTGATCCTCTGCTTCGGTAGCCCGACGACCTGCACGCGAAGTTGAGCACTTTATGGTAGAACAGTGTAACAATGACTGATACCGCACACCCTCGGTCCCTATGTAGGCTGATCAAAGTGGTCACCCACCTGCTTACTGACCACAGCCAGTGATGCTAGACTTCGGTGTTCTACTGGGAACTGTGTACGATCAGTCCACTGCGGGACTTCTCAAAATAAGTCCAGCATTTATGAATAAGTAAATACTTGATCTATTTCGTCACAATAAAGTGACCTCACGTAACAATGTCCATATTTGTTTAGACCGCAAGGGTCGTAATATTGATAAAGACCATTTAAACTTAAATTTCTATTGCTTAGAAATATGGGTTATATTTATGAAAAATAGTCATCTGAATAGACCTTTATAGGTATATCATATATCATCTATAGGTATTTGCTAAACTTTAAAGTTTGTAAATTAATATCTTATTCGTAGCGCATTTTCATTAAATGAATTCACAATTTTGCTAAGAACAAATCTCAGATTTCTCACATGTTTAATATTGAATAAAATTTTTGTAAATCTTAAAATGGAAACACTATATATCTAAACCAAGAATATATTTTCTCAAAAAATATATTAAGTTTCATGAATTTGAAATAATAATTCCATCATCATTTAATAATTTAGAAATAACATAATAACTATAGAGAAATATATTAAAAATCATAATTTATGCATGATAAATCATAATCCGAAATGTTCATTTTAATATACATAATTATTTTAAAAGAATTTTCTGACCTTAAAGAACATGATTTACTGATTGATTTTTTTTTTCTAAATCAGTTTACTAAACAGAAAAGCCTGTTTGAAAAATAGGAACGCCCTGCCTAGATATGAAAGACATGTCTGCTAAAAAGGTTTAAAAAGTGAAATATTAAAAATTAGAAAATTTTATCTATAAACATACATTGAAATAAATTAATCTCAAAAAATGTACAAACAATAGTACTTAAATGTATTAAAATATGATTAGTATATTACTGCATTAAAGCACATAAATAATAATAATAATATGTATCAAAGTCAATAAATAATAAGATTGATGCATTAAGTCAATAACAGTATGCATTCAAATAAATAAAAGAAAATAAACATAGGTGTCTCACAGAATTAACAAAAAATGCAGTAATATTAATTATAAATGTACAATAATTTTTGATGGCAGGTTGCCAAAAATAAATTATCTTTCCCAACTTTATTGTCACTACAGTAATACTGATACTTGGTAATATGTGGTTGGTTCTTTTGAGGATTTCAAATACATGTTGATTTTTTAATACAATATTTATACATAATGCCTGAATTAAATTTGCAAGTATAAACTTACTAAATGAAAATTTTATGCAAAATTTTTTTACTTTATTATTATTATCATTATTGCAAAATTAAAATGTATCATCAGAAACCTATTTTTCCTTCCTCTCCTTTTTTTTCAAATTATATATATTTCTAGAATTACTATCGTGCAAAAAAACACAGCGAGATATTATATTTCATTTGAACTTAAAAATTTTCACTGGCATTTAAAGCACATTATTCATCGGTAAAAAATTTTATGAGAATATTTCATGACCAGTAATGAGCAAACTATATGAGCTGTAATTCAAATTTAAAAAAAATAAAATAACAATTTCCATAATTTTATCTGATGCCAGTACGTAAAACAAAAATTTCTTTTAAGAAAAAAAAAAAAAAAACTTTTTAGCAATAATTATACTCTACATACTGTTAACAAATAAAACATCACATTCCACACAAGTATAAATTATGTCTCTGGTTTATATTCTTCAGTAAAAGGAGCTTTTAATTTCAGAATTTGTTTTTCCACATGATATTAATCAAAAATTGTTAAATGTAGGTTACAAATCTTGAGCAACTCTACAAATTTTTGCAAAACTTCACTAATGAAAAAAGTTAGTTCAAACAACTTATTTAAAATACAAAACACTAAAATTGTAAAGGAAAAACAGATCACTGTCAAAACAATTTGTATAGCAAAAGATTGTAGAACATAATTTATAGTAGTATTATAATTTAAACTTAAAACTTAAAATTTTATTACAATATGAAAAAATTTGTGTGTAAAATATTATACGCCATATTATTTCTTTTCTTAAGGTAGTGCTATTTCAATTGTTAAAAAAAAAAATTACTGGGAGTGTTATTTAAAATTAATAATATTTTTTAATAAGTGTTACATTTCTTCAATGACATCCTGCTAAACAATTTTTTATCGCCTACAATCTTATATGCTTTTTGAAAATTTATATTTCAATAAACAAAATAACCAAAAAAAATTTCATTTATTACTTTCTAGCCTTGAAGATATATATATACATATATATCTTATTTTTATTGTCAGCTCTCTTGAACCTCACTTTTCTTTTTAGTAGATTACTATGCTTTTATCTTAAAAAATAAATTAAAATTGAAATTTAGTGCTTATTATGTAATTATTTTTAAAAGAATTAAATGAAAATAAAATAGCTTACATCAATATTTTGAAAATAAATCAATTGAAACTTTACTGAAGGAAAAATTTATAATATAGTTAAAATTCATTTACCTTATCAATTATTAAATATTAATAATGTATAGATAATTGCTGAGATTATGTTAAATGAGTAAATTAAAATAATGTTTACATATTCACTTTCTGGTAATACAGTAAAATAACTTCAAATAATTACAAATCATAAAATTCATTTAATTATAAAAACCAAGAACATAAAACATTATAAAAAAATATACTCACAGAAAAGGGTAATGATTGTTTAACAATTAGTTTTATTTTCCATACAGAGTTCAATGAAGTGTTCATCCACAGCAGATAAATTGTTGATCCATTGCAGATAAAACATTTCTTAAGCATCTTTTATTGAAAAAAAATCAAAAACTCTCCACAATAAGGATATGAAAAATAAAATATATTATCAAAATTACATGAAATGAATGAACATAAATTACATGAATATGAAAAATAAAATAGATTATCAAAATTACATCAAGATTTGCAAAATGAACCAAGTAATCAGCAAGAAATTGAAGCAAACTTCATTACAAAAATTTTTTTTCTTTAAATTTATAAATTTAATTTAAAATTAAATCATAACAATTTCAGTGGGAAAACCAAGGTATTTGCTATATGCTATTGAAGTAACTAATATACCACTGCACTTATTTAATATTAAATTTATTAAAAACATTACTGAGAAAGTTTTTTTTTTTTTAATTCAAAGCAATTATCATAAAGTAATCAATTGACAAATGATCATCCCAGTTTATTTTATCTATGAGAAATTTTGATCTATCAGAAAAAATTTTAATACCCAGTTTATATTATATCAAAAATGAAATGCATTTTTAAGAAAAGCTTTTTTACACATATTAATTTAGAATAAAGTAATAAAACAACAGTACAATCACACAAATTCTAAAGCAAAGTATTAATCAATATTTTGGAAAAACAGACTTAACATGTTGCTTAACAGGCATTGGGGATTCTCAATCTTTTTAGCCGTATGCTACAACAGTACCAGTTTTGTGATTCAATCATTTAAAATGATTAGTAAGTATTCATTTACTTAAAATTTCACAAAACTAAAAAAACAAATTGAAATTAATAAAATCTTTATCAGATTTGCGGGGATGTAACCGATAAAATAATGCCATATGAATAATAATATTACATTGGGAAACAAGCACTACCAGCAAGATCAATCTTAAAAACAATCTAAACTTCTTTATATTTGCAATGCTTGTACTACCAAAAGTTTCTATTAACACTTGTTTCTTTGTTTTATAACAAATCAAACACCAAAAACATTTAAAAATTAAACTAGAGAAAAAAGTATAGAAACTTTTTGAAAAGCTTCTGTGACCTTTAAGGCCCAGTTCAAAACATCATAACAGGTTTATTCAGATTTGATCCACTTGAAAAAGCCCATTTTTATGCCAATTAGGTTTTTTTTTTTTTTTTTTTTTTTTCAAATTTTTCAAATAATTATATTTGCAATTAATAAACCATATTGTTCCTTGAGATTATCAACTATTGTTTTATGAATTTAACTTAGTAACTTTATACAAAGTTATATGAAATATGATTTTTGCCAACAAAATTTAATATAAATGAGCTGATTAATGTGAAAAAAATAACATATTGTTCCTTGAGATTATCAACTATTGTTTTATGAATTTAACTTAGTAACTTTATACAAAGTTATATGAAATATGATTTTTGCCAACAAAATTTAATATAAATGAGCTGATTAATGTGAAAAAAATAAAGTACGTGATTAAAAGAGCATATTGCTAAATTATAATACATTACTTATCTATAAAACTAATTATGTGCAATATGCATACATATTACACTTAATGCATAATTTATTTAGATGGTGACCCCTTCAGGGTTTTTTAAAATATATCAATTGATATTTATTATACATATTTCAAAATGAATATGATAGTTTTAAGAGAAAGAATCTAAAAAAATTTCAGTTTAAAAAAAAAAAAACTCTGCAATGATTATTTTAAAATATTAGACAAAAATATCCACATTTTATTTTAAGATTTCTGTAGCAACCTCTACTCGTTTCCATCTACTGCACATTTTGCAAAAAAAATCTGTTTAAAGATAAAGTTTAGAATATTGAACCCATAATTTGGCAGAAATCCATAATTTAGACTATCAGTTGAAAGCCAAAACATCTCATCTAATTAATCAATTATTCACTGCTTCTCTTATGGCAGCTGGACCCAGTTCAAATTAAGAAATCGCTTAAGGATTGAAAAATAGAAAACTTTCTGTAATGTTTAAATCTTTCAATAAAAAAAAGAGACTTTCAGAAATTTGTAATTTTTAGTTTAATAAATTGTCATGACACTTGAGACAAGTTAAAATTTTACATTTTAAAGAGTACCAAAACTGTATAATATTTAAAAAAAATATTAATCTTATTTTTGTTTGACAATATTTTATTTCATAAATTACAAAAGAAAGATTAAATTGTAAACTGAACATAAAATTTAATTATTTATTAATGGAATGTGCATGCATATCAGAAATATTAATTGTTCAGGTTAAAGATAATTTATTCATTTGTAGATAATTATTTATTTAATGAGCATTTCAGCATTGTTCATAAGGATATGAACTTGAATGCTTAGAAAATAAATATTTAAAATGTATTATCTTTTTTCAATCATTTCAGTAAGTATAATGAAGATAAAAGTTGATAATTTTTTGAACATTATAAAAGTTATAAAGAATCCGTGCGCACATAGAAAAATACAAATGAATATACCATATGCTACAAAAAGATATGTGTATTTTATTTCATGAATGTATACAAGCCATTCATAAACTTTAAAGCAAGTTATGAGTTCATATAGAATTAAAAAATTAATCACATATCATGCTTAGCATCTGCAGGTACTTTAATATTATGTGGCTCATAATACATTTAGAAGTAAGAAAATGACTGAAATAATTATTCTCATAATTCTTTTATTAATCTCTTTAGTAATAATCGAGCAAAATTTTTTCAGTATATACTTTATAATTCTTGCACTTTAGCATCCAAATAGAGTCTCGGTGCTGCCATCTAGTGTGGCAGAAACTAGACGTCCAAATTAACATGGCCAACGGTATCTCACCCATCGTGGTGGCCACTGAAAGAGTAAATACCACTTCTTGAGAACGCACTAGGTCTGCTCATCGGGAACACTGATTGTGCAGCTCATTGGAAATAAAATAAAAAAACTTTATCTAATTCAATTATTTAGTGTATATAAGTATGCATGTAAAATATATTTGGAAAAGAAAAACCTCTGATCTCAGAGCAAAATTGGGTCCTTTCAGGAGAAAAAACGCACTTATCCCAAGACAGAATTGAAAATTACTCGCGTAGGCTGGGATTTTTCTTAAAAACACGGATTTTGGCAAACCCTGCTTGATGGGGATATTTATTTTTTTTTTTTCAAATTTTATTGCTTAAAATAACTATTAAAAAAAAATTAATAATAAGTAATTACAAAAAATCTGAACATACTTGTGTACTAAGCTCTTCTAGATTCATGTAAAACAATTGAAACTTATAATAAATTATTTCAATATTCATCATCATTAATAAAACACAAGATTAAAATATGACATGCCTACCTTCATCAATTCTAAGCCTTAGAATAGGAAATTGATGATCAATCAAAAATGAAAGATAAAATCAATTAGAAGAGCATCATTTTTAAGATGCATTTTTGAGTAAAAAAATATTTAAACTTTCCTTTTATATTTTATTTATTTTACATTATTTTTATATCATCTAAAAATTTACAACACTATAAAATGTTTCCAATGCAAAGCATTTATTATGTTCAAAACAGCTCAAGGCCAGATGGCACTAAAAACAGGTCAGGTATTTTTAAGTGACCGACTCTTATTGAAAATTGTTTAGATTGTAACATTTAAGACAATTATTATCATTAAAAATAAATTTATCTCTTAAACCTAATTTTTAAATAAATCCTCCTTAACAACCAATAACTAATACAATTTTATCAAACAGAAATATATCGTTTACAAAATCTAACTTTTTCAAAGGTTTTATAAAAATTATATATAAAATTATTAAACTAAATCAAAGTTGATTGTTAAATTTAATTTACACTTATTGTAATTACAATAAAGTGAAAATAATCACTTTCCAATTAAAATTTTGATAGTTATAACTAAAATAATACACAATATAAATAAATACCAGTGAAACAACATCGCTATCAAAAGATGCTGAAAATCTCAAGATGAAACACTGTTCTCAATAACTGTCAAGAAACTCAGCATAACATAGCAAGCATTAGCTGCTGAATAGCTCAATGCAACACTAATTACGAAATACATTAACTGTCATTTAACTTAACATAAACATAATACTCTCTATAAAGCCAATGGCAAATTTAACAACTATTTATTTTAAATGAAAGGCAAAATTTCTGTTTAAATACAGGTTTGCAATCAACATTATCAAGGATTTTATTGAATTATTTAGTGATTAGTATGCAAAAGTGTGTAAAATCTTTACATCAAAATATGCATACTATAAGCATATCAACTTGTTTTGTTTAATTTTTAAAAATTGTATAATGTATATAATTTAGCGTTAGTACTGCTACCACCTTTCTGCTTTGAAATGGCTTTATCTGCTTGGTAAGTTGCAATTAAATTTTTTTTAATGGAATAGTGCTTTTTATTTGAGAGAGAGAGAAAAATTTTGTTAATTGCAAGTGCCTTCCTGTTGTTTCCATCCTTAACAACAAGCTTCTTTAAGCAAAGAAAAATTAGCAGCATGTCGGTTGGTGCTCCTAAATAAATAACTATGATAAATCATAGATCAATAATTCAATTTCTTGATCAAATGCTTCTGCTAAACCTTAAAAAATTATTTACGATGAACTAATAAAAATTATAGATATTTATACAGGATGCCACTGTAAAGACAGAGCAAATTTTGGGTGTTTGCGAATATCAGATTATGTATCCAGTACGTACTGTCCTATTCCTCATTAGCTTATATTCTGCATAACTATGCAATGCCCACTAATTTGTTATATACTTGTAATATACTCCTTAAAACAAATAACAGACCTAATTCCATGAGCACTTCAAAAAAAATATTAGGTTTGATTTAATTGTTAATAATTGTTTACACGCACACTTGTTCAGACTGAAAGGAAATAAAATTTTACAAAATGAAACTCCATACAAATTTGCTAGCATAACTTGAGGAAGGGAGTTTTTGAAGAGTCTGTTTTCAAAAAAGTTTGTAAAAAATATTTTCAAGGGTTGGAGAACATTAAAAGCCAATAGGCAAGTAAAATTTCCTTGAAAATAAACCTATACAATAAATTTTGGTACCATTACGAATAAGTATTTTTGTAAAGATATAAAGAATTCAGTTTGGCAAAAGGAATATCATTGAACTTCTAATCAAAATGGACCAAAGATGCTGAAGTCATGATAATCATGCATGTCTATCAGTTTTAACTTGGAAGTGGACAAGACATGGCTTAAAAGTGTAGTAAAAGGTATAGTAGCATTTCAAAATCATATTACATGAAAAGTTATCAATATTGCATTTAAATCATTTGGCTTAAGCTTAGTTAGATTTTTTTTTCAGACTGTGTAGCATAAATTGACTTATTTTAAGAATTACTTTAATTTTGTAACAATTTTAGCTACTGCCGATAAATACTCTCCAGACCACAAATCTTCAAGCTTCTAAATACTTTAACAGAGATAAGTAATCCAGTTAGAAAACTTTGTAAGCATCATCCAAATTTCTTTAGAGAAAATAACTTCTGCACTAGTTATTTTTTAAATTTAACAAAAGAAAACAGAACAGAATATGAGCCCTAGTCTGTCTGTAACAGTCCCTACAGTGTTTTGATATAAGGCTACAGCATTTTTAGAACAAAAATATTGACATCCCTTTTTCACTTCTAAAATCATTGAAAACTTAAGATCTTATTTCTATTTAACATTGTTATTGCCGTAATACACATTGTTTCGATTTCCAAACTTTTATTTTCTTTTATAATTTTGGTCACCAGAAAAATTCTGTCTTGGCGGAAATTTTATAAAGTAGCAACCAGAAAAAATATTTATGAAACTATTATTAAAAATTGTGTATAATTTTTTGGGAATTTTAGAAAAATATTACTACGATAAACATTAATAGAAATTATGCTTTATTAAAATTCTTTAAATAAAATCTGGTTTGAGCACAAAAGCAAAAATGAATTACATTTTTTAATTTGAACATTCTAATTAGAACGGCCAAAAAAAAAAAAAATAATGAAAGAAAATACATAAATAAATAACAGTTAATAAAAATTAAATTTTGAAAAGAAACTTTTATGCTTTGCTAATGAATAAGTGTGGATTCAAATTTGACACAACAATGTAGTAATAAGTACTATTCGTTATTATTTCCAAGCAAAAAAATTTTTAATTTTAAAAACAAATTAGTATTTTTAATTTATTGAATTCCAGGAAGGTTCAAATTTACTCTCATGACCCTTTGAATAATGAACCTAAGCAGTAGACAACTTTTTAATTTCAATTTTTTTTGTTGACCTGTTAAAACAACTGTTGTTAAAATCAAAATAAAATTCTCAATAATTTTTTTTTTGCCCAAAATAAAATTTTTTTTGGGCAAAACAGATAAAAAGCGGTTATTTATACTGTAAATAAAAATCAGCATAACTTTTTAAATGGAATTATAGTTATGATTGTTGATTTGAATTTATATGCCTTTTTTTTTTCTTCAATAGCTTATTAAAAATTAACCTACTTTGCACACTGTATGGCAAAAATAAATTATTGGCAAAATTATAATAATTAATAAGTCAAAGAAAAATAACAACAAATGGAATTTTAAATAAAATTACCAGTTAACTCTTTTTACAATTTATTTTTGTTTTAATTAATTTTTTACAGTCATTTAAGCTGTTAAATTAAAATCTATAAAACCTGTGAAATTCAACACTCGTAATTTAATACAGATAAATTTATAAGAGTTAAAATTAACAAAATAAGAAATAAAAATGAAATACTAAATCTTTTCATCTATACTAATGAATCTGTCATTCACATTAAAAGTGACATTAATGAATGCCTAAATCTCATCATAAGATTTAGGCTTGAACAATCAAACAAACAAATAAATTATGTACATTCTACAAATTATAAAATAATAAGTTTTTCTTTGGTAATCTTGGAGTCTTTCCAAGGATATTAAATAATAACTACTTAATCAAATGTAACTCAGAACTTTTGGAATGCCTTAAAAAATTATATAGAGTATATTAATATGATTGAATATACAACTACAATTATATGATATCTCGACATCTGGATTACTTTTGATCGTTTTATGGCGGCAAATAATATTTCTTGTGGTTTATATAATAAAATACCTACAGTTATTTTATAACTATGTTTATCTTAGTACAACTGGCATAAAAAAGTTTTTTTTAGAAATTATTCACAAAATGTGCAAAATTTAAAAACATAAATGTTGAACACATTCAATTTTTGTTAAAAAGTCCAGAGTTCTTATTTTATGAATACAAAGTCCTGTGCTAATCAGCAGATAAAATTGCAATAATTTTAACAAATACAATTGCCAAAACAAGACAAACAAATTACATGGTGTTTTTAAAACTCAAATTATTGTACCAGGTTTACCAAGATAAACATATAGCAGTTTTAAACCTAATAAATAAAATACTGTAGTAACTATTAATTATTGTTGTAGTGTTTAATTTTATGCTAGCTCTTTACTCCCTTCAAATATTTTTGTTCCTAAAATTAAAGAAATATCAAGAGTAAATCTACAAAATCAAACAAATATTAAGAACATCTAAATCATATTGTATTTAAATAATATACCTTGACATGATTTTTCTAGGGTACTTAAAGCACCATGTTGAACTTAAGGAGTTATAAAATAAATAAAGAGTTATAAGAGAAATAAAATAAAAATTTAACGTAGAAGTTTGTGTATGATTAAATGTTGCCAAACAACATACATAACTAATACTTTAAGCCTCTGCAAAGCACCTAGAGTATCTTTTAAAAAAAAATCTGTAATGAACACCAATTAATCTAATGAAATGACATCAGGTGTACTATGTACTCGATCACTGTCTTTTCCTTTATCTAGTTCTCCTTCAGGAGTATTCAACAATGAGAAAAAGTCAAAGTTATTGTACGCAGACTGATTCTCGTTAGTCTCGATTTGATCATTATATGAACTGTACGGATTATCGAGATAAGGGATAATCGGGTATTGTGGAGTACTCAAGCCAGAACTTGTAGATGAGGTAGATGGTACTGATGAATCTGGCAAGATACATAAAGGATCGTAGGTGTCACTCATAATATTTGATACTGCTAAAGATTCGGGATATGGACTAAGGCGATTGGAGGACGATGGGATGTACGAGTTCGAAGTGGTCACAGGAGTGTCTGGTGATAAAAATATTAGAGGAGGCGTGGCTGATTTTGGAGTTGCTGGTGCTTGTATGTCTTTAGTAGTCTCTTTAGAAAGAGATTTATTCCATGCTTCCTCTTCACTGTCATTGTCTGATAGATCAACGATTTCTACAGATTTTGTTTTCTTTTTCGCACCACTCTCTTCAGAAGCTTTTGGAGTTTCTTTAACCTCTTTCTTTGGCATTATGGGAGTCCAAGAGCCATCTTCATTAAATTGCACTTCAGTTACCTCTGGTGACACTCTAGAAGAAATGTCCATAAATAATCCATCTAGAACCAATGTTTTAAAGAGTGCTGGTTTGTCGCACACCGGACAAATCCACTTCGGTTTTTTCTCATTCATCTGAATGTAGAGTGATGCATCAAAACATTGGATGTGGGTGCAGGTCGTAGCACGACAAGGTAACTCCATTTTAATTTTACCAAGAGGACATAACAACGATCCACGCAGGCTTGTTGTAGCTATTTCACAATCCTGCCCTTCCTGCAGTTTTTCGCGAATCATCGCAGTTGTATATTCAGCATTTCTAATACCAGCACTTTTTAAACGATACAATAAAGTACTAGATGCGAGTTGTTTGGCAACAGATATAGCAAAAACATACGATCTCCCGTAAGTAAAAGACCACGAAATAGTTATCATATTCGTAATTGAAGGTGCAAGTTTCGAAAGTGCAGTTATATTAACTGGCTTGCTAGGGCGTTTTGGTTCTACACCAGGTCTGTTTGTTGGTATTGGATTGGGTAATGGCACGAGCTTTCCATTGACTTTAACACAAACGCTTGGAGGAAAGTTATCTTCTTGTTCAGTAGCAGACTCTGAGAGACAAAAGCGAAGTAAAATTTGACAGTCATAATTACCACTTGCATTACGAGACAATGCAATATCATTGGCTTGTTGCGATGTTAAAGTAAAATAAAAAGTAGTTTCTTGATACCGATCATTTGTAGAGTTCACAAGGTTAGAAGGTTTCTGAATTTCATACAGTACATCAAAAAATGGCAAATCTTTGAACTTAACATCAACATATGAAGAATAATGTGGAATAGAGTTAGAACTGGAGAGAGGCGGTGGTGGTATGTACGATTTTGCCACTGGGTAACCAGTACTAGGATGTTGGTTTACTGGTGGTCTAACATTCGTGTTATAATGGTTGGGGTAACTACTATTGACGTGACTGTCGTAATGATGAGGGGGCCGATCACTATGAGGCCTTTCGAGCATGTCATAATTACTGGGTCTAGCGACTAGTTGGTTATTATATCTGCGATTGTGAAGCTCTTGAATTTTATGTTGCACAGCAGACGATTTTAATTTTAGTAAGTCCAAAGCACGACTTTGTAATTCTTGTTTCTTTCCACTTTTATTTCGCCCAGCAAATGAAAGCAAAACCACCAAGTCACTAACTCTAAAGTTCAGAACCATCGTCCGAAGCTCGGCCTCTGACATTGTACACGTTACGAACAAAAAACACAGAATAGACTTGAAACTAGATACAATTCACGCACAGGAAAAACATTAAATGAACCACGAAAATCACAAAGTTTTACATTTTAAAGATAATTTTGAACATTTATTAAATAAGAGTTTACGCGAATAAAACTGTTTACACGAAAGCGAAACATAAACAAACATTAAATAGAAACTTGCAAGTCAACTCGCCGCTAGAGGCGCTGTAAATTCAAATTTTAAAAATAAAAAAATAATATTCATTTTTTAATATAAACTTTGAAATAAAATAAAAACTATTATAAAGATAGTTTTTGATTGCAGATAGTTTTAAATAATTAAATTTTTAATATGTAACTCTGATATAGACAACTGCTTAAAACTCTACAAAACAATATCATTTCTTAGTAAAACTGCATTATAAATTAAAAAGTATTTTATTTGTAAGTGTATAAATATTTAAAATAAAGTTTTAGCACACATTTAGAAAATATTTATTTTAAAATATGAAATGAAACTTCAAAATCGATTCTGTTCAGTCTTAACTGTAACTTTACTACAAACGACTACAAACAAACTTTTTGTTGTGAATGTTTGGTTAGTTGCTTGTAATATTTTAGCTATTATTATCTTACATAAATTACTGTTCTAAAGAATTTTTAATGTAAAGTACATTTGGTTATCACACCATAGTGTTTATAAAGAAAATGGCTCCTGGAATCGCTGACAAAAAGAATAACACTCTACCGATGTGGGGTAATGAAAAAACTATGAACTTGAATAATCTTATACTTACTAATATCCTATCATCTCATTATTTTAAAGTAAATTTATACCAGTTAAAGACATATCATGAAGTTATTGATGAGATATATTATCAAGTTACCCATTTAGAACCATGGGAGAAAGGTAGTCGTAAAACGTCAGGACAGACTGGCATGTGCGGTGGTGTACGAGGAGTTGGCGCTGGTGGTATAGTTTCAACTGCTTTTTGTATACTGTACAAGCTTTTTACGCTAAAATTGACTCGTAAACAAGTTGTTGGACTGATAAATCATGGTGATTCACCTTATATAAGGGCATTAGGTTTTATGTATATACGATATACCCAGCCACCAAGTGACTTGTGGGATTGGTATGAGCCATATTTAGAAGATGACGAAGAAGTTGATGTGAAGGCGGGATCAGGACAAGTCATGACCATTGGTGAAATGTTAAGACATTTCCTGTCCAAACTGGAATGGTTTTCAACTTTATTTCCTCGCATTCCTGTCCCGATTCAGAAAGACTTGGAGAAGAAGCTTTCAGACTGGCGTGCTCGTACAAAATGTAACATCACATCTAAATCACAAGATGTTACTGAAGGTGAGGTAGAGTATCAGGACGACGAACGCCAAGTGGAGGAAAAGGTCGAGGATTACGATCGCGTCAGGGAAGGATCTTCTCGGGTTCCTCGTGAGCGTGGTGATTCTCGTTATGGGATGGATTTGTCGGAAGCTATCGAACGAGAAAAAGAAAGACAACGCCGGGAACGAGATGTGCACGGATCTTCATCTCGCCAGTCGCATTCTACTTCAGAGAGATATGCCAGCCACAGAGCTCGAAGCAGAAGCCCAGGCGATTCAAAGCATCACAGGCGTGATGGAGAAAAACGGAGAAAAGAGAAGCGCCGATCTAAAGAAAGATTAGAACATTCTAAACATAGAAGTCACAGTTCACATCATAGAAACAGTGATGATGATCGACATAACAGGAACAAACATAGCCATAGTTCTAAAGACAATAGATCTTATGATTTTGAAAGAAGAGATCGTTCTGGCAGCAGGAGCAGATACTAGTATATTAATATTACAAATGATGTACAGTATACCTCAAATATCTATTTTATCTAAACATATTTTCATCTGTGACATTTTAATCATACTGTTTTTCAATGTTTATTACATTTATAAATTAGATTTGTTGACGTTATGTTTAAATCATTTTTTGGTGCACAATGTTTCTGCGTCGTAGTGCTATGCAACGATTCACAATTAACAGAAAATGGAGTGGATAAAACTCTGACTACATACTGTGAAAATTCTGCTTAAATAACAATGAAAAACTAGCATTTTTAAAAAGACTGATTGTATAAATTATACTATCTTTATTTTCTTAGTTTATATGAGTATTAAGGTATATTTCAATGTAAAGTACATAAGCGCCTGTTACCTTCTTTGTTATTTATTTGTGGTCTAGCTAGGACAACTTGATAAATATATTAAAAAGATTGGAAGTGCAAAAAAATTTTTTATTTTTTACCCTATGGAATTGTGTCTATTTTTATCAGGTTATTATATTCCTGTTAAAATTAATTTATTTAAGTTTAATTTTTGGGACTTATTTTTTCTCAATTTTTTTACTATGAGCCTACTCTTTTTTTGAAAAAAGTAATTTTTTTTTTTTTTTTGTTACAAATTATAAATAGAGTAGAGATGTTTAAACAGCAGGGGGGAAAAATTAAAATCGTTGACTTTTTCAATTGTTTACAACATTTTCCCTGGCTACTATGTAATTCAGTTTTATGAATAACTAGAAGTTTCCTATATTTTGGTGAATTGCTAATTAGTTATAAGGGTTAAAATTTCTGTAAAGTTTGGGCTAAACATTTAAAGAAGCAAATAAATTAATGGTTGATTTTATTAAATTTTTCTGTTAAACCCAAATTTTGTTCCATATTTGCATTTAAGAATAACAACTTTTAATTAGAAACTTAATTTCTAACGTAAAATCAGGAGAAACAGCTCAATCTAAGAAAGAAAGAAAAAACTCATGATTTGTTTTAAATGCTCACAGCGATTTGAATAAGAAGCTCACCTGAAAATAATTTATAAATTAACTTCAAATAAATATTTTTGAAGTATTATTGAAAAGAAAAAAAATGAAACATTAATTTAAGTACTACACTAATAAAGCTTTAAAAAAAGTAATTTTTTGAAGTTTGTTTGTTTAAATAATTAATATTTAATTAAAGAAAAGGTTTTACTTGGCAATTGACTTAAATCAAAGCAGAGTTAATCCAAATCAAGTGGTATCTTGATTATACGTCCTGGTACATTTAAAAAAAAATAAGACTATGCCAACCACTTTCTTTTCCAATTGATGTATTTTTGTAAGTTTTTTTTTAATTATTTATCATTGACCATTTCCACATTGTTAATACAAAGTTGTTACCAAATGAAAATTTTGAAATTGAATAGATTTTTATTAATGCTCTCAATTCACAACGGTTAACGACATCATAATTTCACTTCATTTTTTCCAGTTGCTTTTTCTGCTATGTCCACATCGTTTTTCAAATTAAAATATTTTATGTTATAATTATGAGGTACAAAATTACTTTTCTACATGTGATCACTTTTTAACACGCTTTATTTCTGTCTTTGCCGCTGAAAATTTAAATTGGTTTTCCGGCATTTATTTTTCGCATTTTCACTTTTTCCACATAATTTTTTTTTTAAAATTAAATGAGATATAATAACGACTAGCTTATTTTGAATCAAACAATTACGTAATAATTTTTTTAAATTATCGTTTTGTAGTAAGTTTTTAAATTGCCAATGTTTTTAGTATATACATTATCGTGACTTTTTATTAATTATGGCACTCAAAATTTCCTATCCTATGTAAGCATTTTATAACTGATTTATGGAATGCAAGAATAAGGACATAATCACAGGGATAATTTTTTTATATGTTGAGCTATTTTTACTCGAGGTTCAGCATGAACTGAGAGTTTTGTATCATATAAATGCTTTCGTAACCCATTGAATTGCATCTTTATTTGTTGTCATTATGGTATAAACACGATACTGAAATATACACAATAAAATACCATTGTCCTTTATTATTTATTCAACAGTTGCCAATATAGTCATTTTGATCTATCGATTAGATGAAGTTAGTTGATTTTTTTTAATGAAAACTAGTTATGTTATTAGAAAGTGGAAAAAAGTATGTACTTATTCATTAAATGTTTGCAAAAATCTATATGATTTTTCGATAGCTGTCATTATTAATTTAAAAATTTTTTACACTTTTTTTTTTTTTTTTAAAAATTTGAAAGTGCATAACAAATAAGTTTATTAAATTTTGTTATTTATTAATCCTATAGTAAGGCAATCTTTTATATCAATATGGTGCTAAAGTGATTTACTAAGATAAAAGTTGACTATATGGAATGTGCAAAAATTATCAAATTCTAAATGATGAGAGATGTTCTTATTATTTGTATGCCAAAAGTTTTAAGTTACTGAAAAAATTAATAAAATGTATTAATATTTTTTATATATTTTAATAATGATCCTGCCTGTTTGATCAGAAAATGTCTGTAAAAAGCAAATGTCTGATTTATATTTTGAATTGAACAAAATTTTAAGTTCATTATTTTTATTTACTTTCCAAAATTTCAGTTCCATTTAATTCCTCATAATCCAAAAAAATGAATTTCTTTAATTTTCATTAATTTATCTAGAAAAATATTCAAATTCTATAGAGAATTAAATTCTACTTAGCGCTGCAAAAGTAGCTTCAAAATTTACGAGCTATTTTTAATGTATTCCTTACTGAAAATATAGAGTCCTAATTTGCCTTAGACAATAACCTTCATAAATCTAACACACAAAAAATCTATTTGTGTTCTGATTATTTCAATAAAAATATTTAAAATGCAAAGGATGTGCCTCTGTGTTCTGTGCCTTATTAAATAGTAAGTTAAAAATATAAGTTTTATGATTTAAAGTCACCTGCTGTTATATTTAAGTTAATCATTTATGTGACTATATGCATACGTCTTCAGTTATTATTCTTTGGATAAAGTGAATTATCTGATTTTGTAACAATTTTTACCTGAAGAATAAACCTTAAACTGGTTTTTAGAAACCTACATTTTCTGCACAAAATATAAATCTGTAAAATATTTTTTAATTATAATCGAACAAAGATTGTTGGTATTAATAGCATCATCTTGCAAATGTATTGATAAGCTTAATTTAAAAGATGTTTGTTATATGAAGTGATTAAAGTATTTTTCATACTATGTTTATGAACTATTATACTATTATAATTTTTGGCATATTTTTATCAGGCTTTTACTATCCACTGCTTTTAATTACCTAAAATAATCGGTTTGAAAATAAATATGATTAATGTTTTAATATAATTTTGTGTGTATATAAACAGTCTGTAGACTTGTTAAATTTTCGAATTAGAAATTGTTTTTCACTGAGTTACATTTAACTAATTTCCTTCTTATCTTATGGGCCATTCTCCACTGTAAACACTCTAAACCTCAATTTTTATCTTACTTGTACATATTTTTTATTTATTGAATAATAAAGTACATAGGTTAAATCTTAAAAAATTAGATACAATAATAGTTATATTTAAATTTTTATTATGGAAACAATTCTTAAAATTTAGCTTTGTACTTTTTAAGTTTTCATGTTATAATCAACATATTTACATTTATTTCTTTAGCTGAAAAAATATTATAGCATTTCAATTTTCTTCTTTTTTTTAAGTATATCTATATAATACTCTTATTTAAAATTGAATTAAAAATTTAAAAATCTAATTAAAATTATGTAAAAAATAACAATTTATTTGAGCAGAAATTGGTTGTCCCGTGCATAACACAAAAACATGATAATTTTTATTTTTCTCATTTATTTTTAGAGCAAAACAGAAACTGCTTCAACTTTACTTTCTTTCTCTTAGTACCGACTTATATTACAAAGGAAGTTTCTCTGAGTTTAATATTAGATAAAAAATTAGCACTTATTTTCATGTCCCGTGCATAACTTAGATTTCTCTAAAAATCGGGTAAATCAAAAACTCCAAGAGCATTTATAACTATAGGTGGCTGAATAACTTTTAACAACTTCCTCTTGTTGTAAAACACTTTTTCTCCCGTTTAGGCCATTTCCAATATTTTCCATGCTTTACCATGGCAGAAACTTGAATATCATTTCCCAGCACTTGCTTAACTTCTCTAGCATATAAACTATAATCATATTTCACAACAACCCAATTTCCTCCAATACTTTTTGTGGTGTTAATTGCCCTGGTATTAAGATTTCCTTTCATTGGTGCTGCAGCATTTTTATAAAAGTTTGAACCAGAAGGTGAATGTGTAATTCCATGCATTTTAGAAATTCCTGGTAAAGTATTACTCTTGCCTTGGTTCACATATTATTATCTCTGTTTATATCTTTATCTAAAAATAGCATCACTGTAGTAGATGTATAGCTTTTTTTACAACATTTGCAAAATCTTCCACAGACTGCACAATTGGAGCTGTAGATTTTTTTGACCCAACAGGGTTTTGTACCAAGCATTTTGCCTCACCGCCAATTCCATCCACCACACCTTTGCCATGGGCAGTTGCAAAATATTTCCAGTAGAAAGTCTTTTTGAATTTCTATGGTCTTGTAGCAGCAAGGTCATGAACCTATTTTTAAACTTTGATGAAGGTTTATCTGTCCAGATTACCTCTTCAAGAAATTTGTTTTCTTCATCATTTGACTTGATTTCTTTATAAATGTTTTCAATGAAAGCTTTGGCAGTATTTTTCTTTCTTTCTCACAAATGTTGGAACATATTAGGTAAGTACTGCATTTTTCGGGCAAGAATACTGCAGCTGTAAATAAAGTTATACTTTTTTGAGTCCAAAGTTATACTTTTTTGAGTCCAAAGTACACTCTGTACTTGATCCTCACATGAACAGCTATAGTTCATAGCAAAATTCTTTTTTCAGGTGAACTTTTATCATTTTGGAATTCTTGGAATTGAATTCTTTTTGCATTTATATGAAACCTTATTGATGAAAAATTGTTGCACGTACTTTCCAAAACTTATCCAATGCATGTCTGCTTCACTTGGCAATATAATTTTGCATCTTCACTTTCCCCCCTTTTTTTCCAACAAACAATTATGAGAAAGATCTTCATTACATTTTAATTTTCTTCATTACATTTAGCAGCAATTTTTACAAAATCCTTGCCAACATAAGGAGTTTATTGAATCATTACAAAGTGTTTCTTTCCAAAATAGTTTTCGAATCATATGGAACTTTTAGTGCTTTAAGCTGAAGAAAGAAGTTTTCACATACTGATCTTCTGGTGTTTGACGCAGCAGAAAAACATTTTCTGGTCTTAACTTTCAAAATGTGGAAAAGCTGATGGAAGAATTTGGGTATTCATCCTTAAAAACTGAATATGCTTCACAGGGGCTTAGTTTTGAACGCCCTAAACTGGTTCTAACAGGACATGTGGGCTTTATTGTCTTAAACTGACTAAAACTGCTTTTTTTTGCTGGAGATTTAGGTAAAGATTTTCATGATTTTCTCATTGCTTTTCCGAAAGCTTGAAAAATCTTGTTGGTATTTTCAATTTGGCTTCTTGATGGTGTATTATTCCTAAACTCTGTTTTCTTTCGTTGGTGATACAGTTGTAATTATCCTTTATAATGATTTATAAAGCTTCTAATCCAGATCACAAACTAAATTCAAAATATGAATTAGTGTTGCCACGTCAAAATATACATAATTAAATCAAGTGTATGCCTCTGTGTGTAATAAATTGCTGACATGTCCCGTGCATAACATTAGTTATGTCCCGTGCATAACACAAATAAATTAAATTTAGATTTTTATCGAATGATGTATTTGGAAAATATGTAGCATAATTTAATAGAAGTAATATTTATCAGCTGAGAAAAAAATATAATGACAATATACAAGTTCTAAATTCACAGAGTTTATGAAAAATAGAAGTCAGGGTAGAAATTAATATTTTTTCTGAGTCCCGTGCATAACGACTATATTAAATCCCTTTTCAAGTATTTAAACTTTAATTTTTGATTTGTTTTCTATACAATCTTTAAGAAACAGACCTGTTTTGAAGTGAATTGTTAAAAAATTATTAATTACCCCATTATTTTACTATTTTTATATACTTCAAAAGCCTGCAAATGTCCCGTGCATAACAGGAGAATGGCCCTTATGTTATTTACAAATTAACCTTAAATATGGAAGTAATTCATCTTATAACAAAAATAATTTGTTTTGTAAGAGAAATGATAATCTATGAAAATAATGTATGATTTGTTTTGCTAAAAGTTATTTATTTAAATAAATAGTCCTTACTTTCCAAACTAAATTGTTTTAT
Source organism: Parasteatoda lunata (assembly GCA_949128135.1). Classification (NCBI taxonomy): domain Eukaryota; kingdom Metazoa; phylum Arthropoda; class Arachnida; order Araneae; family Theridiidae; genus Parasteatoda; species Parasteatoda lunata. The sequence continues at coordinate 87,566,564 of OX421973.1, forward strand.
CTTGTTCTTATTAACTTACATTTATTACTATTAGTGCTACTTACTAAGAAAACTTGTTCTTTTATCCAAAAAAGTAAAAACTTTAAACACAATTATTTTATGTTTTAAAACAAAAAGTTCTTTTTTAAATGTTATGTGATAGCTAACGTAAGAAAATACAATCATGATCTTACTTTATACGTGTGCTATCTCTCTTTTTATAACGACTTGGCATCACCGCACTAAGAAAAGTCTGACGTTGATGAATTTAATAGGATTTTTTTTTTTCGCCTTTTTGCAGAATTATTTTCAAAAAATGCCTTCTCGCATATAGGATGTGAAAGAAACGCTTGTGGATTTGATTTTTTTTACTTTGAGGAAAAGAAATTTCCACTGTCTGGCTTTAGCTCGAATTTCAGATTGATATTATAAAAAGTAATTTCCAAATCGCAAAATCTTAAAAAAATATATATATATATATACAAATATTTTTTACAGCAGGAGAATATAGTCATTAATATTAGAATTTGTATTTTATTTGTATATTAGAACAAAATTCTTACATTTATAATTAAATAAATTATATACTGTTACTATACATGAAGTATATACATATACTATGATATATAAGTATATACTATACATGAAGGCATTTTTCTGTAAACCGAAAGCCCTCTGTTACTTTAAATTTTAAATTAGTGATATATATTTGCTTCTATTAAAAATGTCTCTCAAAAAGTTTGGAACTCGAGAGAATTGTAAAAAGATCGAAAAAATTCTGCCGCAGGAATCAACGCTTAGTAAAAAATTACAAATAATTAATTTGTTTTTTTAATAAAATAATTAAAAACTGCATGCTTTTTTTTTCTTGGAAATACCTTAACTAACCTTTAAAACCTTACATTGGTTTACAAAATAATTATGTAACTATCCTCATTATATTAAAGCAGATTTCACATGTATTAAAGAAATATTAAGAATGGGATGGAATGATGCCTTTTAAACTTAGTAGCATTTTAAGTTTTATACTTTCAAATAATTTGAAAGTAATTAGAGTTTTATGGAAAAACAAGTTAAGTGACAATTCACTAAATCTTGTGAAAATCAGTTTTTGAATATAAAGTCAAAAGGAATATTGTTAGAAAATATATTTTCAGTTGAAAACTACCTTATTTAAAGACTTGACAGTATTTCATATAAAACACTTGGATCTGACTGTAAAATTTTTTGAAGATTAGGAAATATCACTTGATATGCTCGTCTGCTAATTTTTATTTTCAGCATGATATACATACATAAGAATATGAATGTTTCGGACATAATGTACGTGCTTTAAGATTACAATTTCTTAGGTAGTAGGTATTCTTCAATGTTATTCTTAAGTGTTCTTTAATGTAAACAAGCTTGCTTTTTTTGCATTATTTATTTTTAATTTTCAATTTAATAAACCAATAAGTAAAGTTTTGTGAATTGAGAGACTTGTAGCCTATCAAAGGAGCGTTGATATGAATGTAAATTTCATGCCATATCATAAGACAGTTGGACTTCTATCTCTTTTTTTTATGCTGATATTGCTTTTTGTTTCACAGAAGTCATCTATTTAAATAAAATAGAATAGATTGTGTACAAAAATATTTTTAAAAAAAGCTTTATCTATTGATTAACTATTTGCACAAATGTAACTTCATTAAATACTATCCACTTTAAATTAATAACCCAACATATGTTTTTTTTTGAGTTAGTATTAAGAATAGTAAATAAAGTCTGATGAAAATTTTTAATTTGTTGCTGTAAAATTATCTGAATAATTTATTTGTTATCTGAATAATCTGATTTTTAAATTTTCTTAGGTCACTTATGCATTCTGTAAAGAGTTTTTGAGCTTAATTCTACAGAAAATGTCTGGTGATGAAATTGATACCACTGAAGTCCTTGTTAAGCTATTCCAAAAGGTGATTTTTTTTATTATTTATAAGTGAAATGTGCATTTATGGGAAATTACGATTAATACAATTATTTTTCCTGCTAATTTCGTATCAAAATCTTATTTGTTGTAAGATTTTGTTTATGTTGTGATCATTTCTTTTGTTGTAACATGTTAGAGGAATAAGAAAACAGCTCTCTCACTAGAAAATAGCAAGAGCAATTTATTTGAAAACATTGGAATGAAACAATCTTTCCAAAAGATTTTACCGAGCATTTAGTGTAAATACCAGCTTCCTGCACTCACATTACTCCACCATCACTGGGTAGGAATTTAGACAAAGGAGTGTTTTAAAAGGATTTTCACATTAAATTTTAGTCAAGAAACAGCATTCTAACAAACATCTTTCATGCAATTTTCTCTCCCAGTTCTACTTTTTTGACATGTATGCTAACATCACATCAACTGAGTGTACTCTTTGAGCTAGCAAAAAAAAAAAAAAAAAAAAAAGAGTGAAAGCGATTGAGATATTTATATTGAAGAGTAAGTACAGTACAGAACCTCTTATCCGGAAATCAGAAAACCGGAGCAAAATTCCATAAATTTTCCCCCCATTTCTAGAAGGAAAAAAAAGGGAAGAAAGTATATATTTTTAATTTCATTATTTTTTTCCTTTTTATCTTATTAAACTTATGTATTATGCGTGACTTTATCGTTTTTTCTTCTTTTTAAAACTATTTCTAAATAATATTTTTTAAGTTAGGTTTGATAAACAATAAAAAAAAAAGCCGTTTTGTAGCGAACCAGAAAACCGGAAAAATCAGTTATCCGGAATCGCGATGGTCCCGATCATTCCGGATAATCGGTTCTCTACTGTATCATTATCACTAAAAATAACACTGCTATGGATATGAAAAGGAGTAACAGCCCAACTCTGCTGTCTAATGTTTTGTCTAGTCTCTGATATCTTGTACAGTTGTAGTTGTCTTAAAAGAATTTTTTTTATTGCAAAAATTTTGCTTAAGAAGAATGAAAAATAAGGGAAGAACTCAATCCTTTATGGCAGTGTTTCCCAAAGTGTGGTACGCATACCCCCAGGGGTACAGGAACAGTTTAGCAGGGGTACGCGTTCTTATGCGAGATATCTTGCAACGAACGAAAATTTCACAAAAATTTTATTTAAAAACAAAGGTAGCCATGAAAATTTGCGATTACGTATTTTTCTATTGGCTACTTTTAGCAGAGTTAACAGTTAATTCGTGGTGTCAACAGCCAGTTGTGATTTTTAACTTTTGTGCAATTCTTTTTATAGTAAAAGCTACATTCATTTTTTTTATTAGTGGTACACAGCTTTATGAAAAATTTAGAAAAGGTACACGAAAGTCATGCGTTTGGGAAACACTGCTTTATGGGATAAAGCTAACAGCATAATAAGCATATTTTTTTTACTCTTAATCTTAGAAAGTGATGAAGTTAAGAAATAAAATATGATTTGATAAAAGAAATTCTCCATTTTATTTGCACTACTACAATTTATCCATATTTATTACAGTTTCTACTCAAGATAAAGGTGTTTTTTCAATATGTTACGATCAATAATATTTGTCCTCTAAATGATTTCTTTGAGTATACATTTATAAATAACTTAAATTAATCTAAAAAAAAAAAATACATCTGATAATTTTTTTTAATTAAATTTTTACTAATTGTAATTTGAATTAAAAAATTTTTTTTTTCATAATTCAATTAAGTGATTATTAATTTAAAAAATAGAATGAGCAACTTTATTGAATATATTCGAAATTGTACATAAAATATTTTTATGGTGGCTAATAAAATTAAGAATAGAAATCCTTGTAAGAAACTAGTTATTTTATCATGATTAGGTAAAGTTTTTGAAAATAGTTCAGCACTTAGGTAATTTCATAACTTTCAACCATAGGATAAAAGATTTTTTATTAGTTCTAATTATTATTATTATTTTGATAGTGATTAAAAATATTAAGTGCTTAGAAGATGCTTATTTTTTATTACAAAATTTGATTGTGCATTGTGTCAGTCATAAGCTTTTGTTTATTGCGTACTTTTCTTTATTTCACTTCATTTAATGTTCTTGCACTTCAATGATGAATAGTTTTTTTAATTGCTATTTATGTTACTAATGATTTTTTTTCTTTTTTAGAGCTCCAAAGCTCATGCTTTGACTCAAGCTTATCATCGTTACACATTAAATTATATAAATGCCCTTAACTACTTAGAAACTTTGAGGAGGCAAGTTGAGTTTAATGAATTCGAGAAGGTTTGTTTCTCTCTGTGTATTTTGTTTTATGAAGTTGATTGAAGTATGTTTTTAACTGCCATCTATTTGATTTTCCTTTAGACTGTATGTTTTCCCTGTTTCCTTTCATCTTATTTTTCAATCAAAAGCACTTCCAGTCTTTATATAATTTACTAAAATTGTGAACATTTTTGAAAAATTTCATAGCAAAATTTAATTTGTAACTCAGTTTATCACTTGATTTGAAATTTAAATAACTAACATTGGTAAATGATAAATTATCTTGATTGATTTTTGATCAAAATAACAGTGTTTTTTAGGTCAATATAGTTAAAAATATTTTCTTTAAATCCAATAGTTAACTGCTAAAAGTTATTCAGACAACTCTTCTTAAACTTATTATTAACTTTATTTAAACCTATTGTTAACTTTTATTATAAATAAATTATCACTTTTTTTTTAAACTTTTGCCATTATTAAAGATTATTTTTATTTTGCTTGTCATTCAAAAATATTTTTAATTGGTATTTGTTTAATGAGATATACAATTTGTGTTTTTCAAAAATTTGTTAATACTGCCTGAAGAAGATTTTATCTCCTCTTCTTTTTTAATAATTACAAATGTGATAAGCGTAAAGCAGTTCAATATTTCTACATACTCTCTGACTGAACTTTAAATTCCCTAAGAATTGAATATTTTATGCACTGCACGCACAATAGTTTGCTCGTAATTTTTATTAAGGTATCGATTATTTTTTCCCTTGTGAATTTGAAGCTACCTTTTCTTACTTTGTCAACCACATTATCATGATATGGACTGAGAAAATCTCGTACTCTAATTTCTTTGTGCAATTTAAGATTTATATTTTATTTAAGAAATTGAAAAATATGCACAAGAAAAGTTTTGTTCTTTTTGTGGCACTCACTTACTGCTTTGAAGAATAATATAGAAATCATATTTATGAATTCAAGTCTTAAAGTTAAAAAGAAATTTAGGAATTAATTTTTATTTTCTAGGAAGCTACTAAAGAAAAACTTGTGACCATAATTTGGCTTATTACCATAAGGCATCTCATTGGAATTAATTACCTGCAGATTTTTTTTATCTCTGAAAGCTTTCTTTATAAAGACATTTCCAATTATCATGCTATTGTACTTAGTAATTTTTGTTCGTTTACTACAATGTATTATATTTATTGCATTTCATAATTATTTTTATTATTATTTATTAGTGGTGTTCCAGAGATGTGAGGTGTAAAAAACTGCAGTTGACAGATCTGCTGGTTTCACCAGTTCAGCATGTAATGCGTGTGCCATTAATTTTAAAAGAAATTGAGATGCGCACTGAAAACCCAGATGAAAAAAGGCAAATACTTAATATTATTGAGGCTGAAGAAAATTCTCTCAGTAAGACCTTATTCTCATTCATTCATTCAAAATTGTTTGTTTTCATTGCATAAAATTTTTTTTTTCTCCAACAATTTTACTTTTGCAAGGTAACAAGGAAAAATTAAGAAATTTAATCAATTGGTAAAATGTGAAGGAATTTAATTAAGGTACCCCAAAAGTCAAGAAGTTTAGAAAAGTTCATGAAAGGATAATTAGGTTTTATTTATTATACCCTACACCAGGGATGGCGAACCTTTATGCACAAACATGCCATTTTTTTCTAAAAAATTGTTTAATGAGGTCATAGACGTGCCGTCAAATAATTTTGACTTCTTGATTATTGGGAAAATAATAATGCGAAATACTATCAACTCAAAACTACTTCTTTTATAACTACATTTACTAAAAAAAACTACATTTACTATAAAAAAATACATTTTGCAATGTCTCAGTTGTACGCGTAATTCAACTTAAGGTATCCGAACACGTTCGGAGGACTTTTTTAAAAATATTAAGTTTCAGAACACTTTAATTATGTTTTTATATTTATTATATGTAAAAACTAATATTAAATAAGAGAAATTAGACATTTATATTATAATTTGTTTTTAAAAGCTAAATAACAAGAAAAAATTGATGTTTTTTTCATAAAACTTGGGAAAGGATATACTTCACCAAAATTATTGTATTAAAAAAGTGTTATTCTCAAAATAAAGAGCAGAATTTTGTCTAGTGATTTGACTACAATCATAAAAATATTTGAAAAATTAAATTTTTTATAGAAAATCGAAAACTTTTTATGAGATTTTTGTCAAATTTTTTACGTCATATTTCACATTTTAGACCAATAATAAAAAACTATTAAATATTTTTAAACAATTGTAGCACAAGCACTAGAGAACATTATACATAATACACATAAAAAATTTTATTGAAATATATCAACAACTTTTTTAATAATGAATTTTTAAAGTTACTATTTTTGCGTGAAATTACATTCTGAGAAAAAGGCATTTAAAGTATAATTTATATCATTTCTATTTTAAAAATATATTTTAAAAATGCTATTCCCATGAAACTTCTTTTTTCGTCCATTATTTCGATTTCTTGGATTACCCATATTGCAAAGTACTTAAACATAAAATTTCGAAAAGAAATTCAATTACGTTTCAATAAAATGTAGTCAAAATAATATTAGAATATTCGAAGAACGCTGCTTGTAAACAAATCCACAAGAGAGTTTAACCCAAAAACTACTAATATAAATGATAAATTGGGAGGCTCCTTTCTAGCAACATTAAAATAATAATTATTTAAGTGAAAGAAAGATAATTATCCCAAAATAAAGATAAATATAACTGTTTTTGTCCCACTTCCGGTTTCGGAATGCTATTTCCGGTTTCATTTTTTAATCATCGACTAATATTCTTTTAATCATAACTTTTCTTCTAATTGACGCACAATTAAAATTTAAACTGTTTTAAAAACTAGAATAAACGGAGATTCGTAATATAAAATTAAAAAAAATTGTCATTTTTAGCTAAAATTCACTTTTTTAACGTGTACGGATACCTTAACATGAGTGTGACTTCTGTCGTTGCAGATTAGATGACAAATAACTTATATTAGATTGTAAGATGTTAGTTTAAGCAGGACTGTTAATTTTTTTTGCTAGTTATTTATTGTTAGCTTGTAATTTATGGTTATTGATTGTTTTTCTTGCATTAATTGTTAATTTTTTGTTAATAATTGTTTATTTATTTTGATTGTTTTGGTGAATTTTAATTTAATTGTTAATATGCTTTATAGTGAACTTTGAAATCGGTGGCGTGCCCAAAATATTTTGTCGCGTGTCATAAATGGCACGCATGTTATTGGTTCGCCATCCCTGCCCTACACAAATCAGGTTTTATTAAGGGTTACAAAAAGATTTTTCATAGGTGTTTGTGGAAGTTCTGTTTTAAAACATAAAATTACTTATCTCTGATTCTGTTATAAATACTGTACAATTTCTCATTTCTTGGAATTTTTAAACTTATAATTGTTTGATATATGTTTTAGAGATTTTGATCTTTTAGAGAGTGTAAATATCATGGCCTCCCCTGGCTACAAATACAAAAATGTGACTTTTTGCAACTAAAACCAAACGGAGCAACTATTGCTATTATTTCTTTAAAAAACAGCTAAAAGGCACCTATGTTTGAAAATGGAGGCAGACTTTATGAAAGGGGACTATTTAAAATTAAATATTGTTGACAGTTGCATGAAAACTAATTCTGAGAATATCAATATTTAAAAAAATCATTTGAAAATAAATGATGAAAGGGGATCAGAAAATTATATGAATTTAATCTGTAATTGTTCTGGGCCAAAAGCATTAAAAATGAGACCTGAAATTATCGATCCCATGTAGTAATAGCATCATACTCCAATTTGAGAAAACATGTGAAAATGGCTCAAGAAACAATAAATAAATGGGGGAGAAGCATGTGGATTTATGATGAAAATCAAACCCACCAAAACGTGATTGCTCTAATTCAAAGTTTAAATGTCCTAATCCTAATATCATAATTAAGGTATATATTATTTAATACATCTTATTTAGAGAACCACGTGAAATGATCAAAAAAATAAGTGCCAGAAAAATTCTTGGAAAACACCGTAGATTTTTAATCTAATCATCGCAATTCGAGGGAGTCAAATGGGGATAACTGAAGTATTTAATTCACGTGGCAATAATATGATATTGAAATATTGTAACTTTAAAACACCTTGAGAAAACAAAAACAGAAAAAATTTATAGATAACCGAGGAAAAAAATACATGGATTATCAATGAAATCAGTGCACTAAGAATCGAAAAAAGGAATTTAAAAAAAAAGGGGATTACTGAAAAAACATGTGGAAAATGGTAAAAAGCAATGTGAGTTTACAATGGAGTCATTACAAATTAAAAGTATATAAATAACTCATAAAATATTTAGGAAAATAGAGCAATAGCAAAGTTTCAAGAAAATAGTTTAGAAATGGTCCAAATTTTGTCAAATAAGATGGTGTTTCTATCCCTTGAATTATAAATTAATAAAAATACCATGCCTCCTTAAAAATTCAATAAGAATATAAAAGGAAAAAAAGTTTTATTTAGCCTTCTTAACCTAAAAAATTACTGAAATTAAGGGGTCTGACCAGCTATTCAATGACAATGAAATTTCTAAATCCTTTGTGTTGAAAAATGGGGAAATACTGGCGAGTTAATTTTTAATTAAGAATGAAACATTCAGAAATAATTAAGGAGTTTACGATATTTTGAACCTAAATTCTTTTCTCTTAAAAAAAAAATTTATATTGAAACAAAAGTTTAATATAAGATTAGATATTTAAAAGATTAGAAGTTAAGATATTTAAAAATAAATAAATAAATTTCATTTTTTATTTTTAAATTTTTTATTTTATTATCTATATCACATTCTTTCAGTGCATATATTTTTACTTATTTATTTTGTATTCCTTTTGACAAACTTGAAACCGTAATCTTTGTCAATTTCCCTACGCTCATCAACTGATTTTCGTTGGGATTATCTTATTTCAACATCAGGAAAAAAGCTAAAAATTTTACAAGGAGTATTTTCCCTTCCAATAAAATTTATGGGGAGTAAAACGAGTTCTTGATGTGTGAAATCTGCGCTTAGATGTTTGTTGGAAAACTCTGCATGAGACAGATTAAGCAACAGTGCTAAACCTACTCCATTTCGGCTTTTTGTAAGACTGAAAGGAAATGATATATTAAATATAACTTATCAAATGACAGAATTTAGTACAAACAATGTGGTCATTTGAGTTAAGGAATTAAGATTTAGGTCAGGTTATTAAATTTTTAAGAATGCTTTGGTCAAATAGTGTCTTTAGAAGAAGAAAAAAAATTTTCTCAAAATATTCTGATTTTTATGTTGTAAAAAAAAGTTTTGAATTTCACTAAAATAATGGGTGCAAGCAATAATTTTTTCTGTATAATTGAGACCGATATTTGTAGACCCTTAAACAAGATTATGATTATTATTATTGTTTTGTTTATTTTTAGGGGAATTGGATGACAAGATGAAATGGTTAAAGAATTTTGAACGACTTCTTGAAATCCAAAGAAGTATAGTTTGGCCTTCTGTCAATGAGTTAGATCCTAAAGCTTTTATTCCTGATGTAAGTTTAATTTTTATTTTGATTTAATATTTTCTTTACAATCTTGTTTCAATGTAAATGTTTCTTTATTAAATCTAATATTTGTATAATATACACTTTTAATATATATATATGTATACTTTTTAGTTTCTCAAAACACCTTTAGCCAAACAGCCTTGTGAAAGACTCATAGTTAGCCCAAGGCGACAAATTGTCCTTGAAGGAGCTCTTCAACTTTTAGGTTAGTTCCTTTCTCTTGTTCAATAAAAACTGTTTTTTTTTTTTCCCTGCGTTTTTGTAGTATTAGTATGTTTACTGATACTTTTGTAGTTCTACTAATGTGGCAAAAGTTACATAAATGTATATTAGTATGTAATTATATTTGGGATTTGAGCAACCTAATAATATTATGTAAAAATGGGGTGACAGTTAGGAAAGTTAATAATAAAATCAAATGAAGTAAAAATGATTAGCGCTGAAGCAACTACTTACCTGCATATCATAGTTATATAACCTCAAGTAAGTAAGCTTCAAGCACCCTTGGGTTCTTAAGAAATCAATCATATATCAAGCCTTAACTTCAGTCCTTGACAATAGGCCTTATTACCTTCTAAAATGTTATTTATAATATTTTGAGCTTACTGAAACTGCTAAGCGAGAAATAATGGGATCGAAAAATTTCATTCTGTTTGTTTTATCATAGAAAAATTAAAGTTATTTTCAGTTTAATTTTTATGTTTTTTATAATGTATTAGACTTCATATGCTGTCTCATCTATTCTAATTATTTATGCAGTTAGTTTTAAATTGCTTCTTTTTCAGATAGTGGTAAACCCTCTGAAGCATTTGTCCTACTTTTTGATGACATGCTGCTAATAACTAGAAGGAAAAAAGGACTTCATAAAAAAGTAAATAATAATTGATAAAATATTTGCATTTTGTTCTGTAACAACTGCGCTTTTATAATCCTTGTAAAAATTGAAGTCGAAAATCTGAACAATCCTATTGCTAAGTGCATAGCCTAGTATAACAATTTCTTATTTATAGTGTAACCCCGAATTTACATTTTTTTGCCGAACTAGCATTAAAAAGTGCACAAAGCAGGAAAACTTAAAATTGGGGTAAGAAAAAATATTAGCATGTTCTTCAAAAATTGACACTTACAAGATGAACAATTTAAAAAAATATGTAACATTTGCTTGTTTTTCGTTTTCTGATATTATTTCAACAGTATCCCAAGCAATACTTACTATTGATTGCAAATTTGCTTTTTGGTTTAAAAAAACAAATAAATATTGTTCGTAATAACCTTTTTGGTATCAGCAAATAAATATTGTTTCAAAAATTTTTGGCTTTGCAACTATTGATCAATTGTGGGTGAATACTCTGATCTGTTTTTCTCATCTTCAATACGATAATCGGGAGCAAAAATTAAATCAGATATTGAAGGAATTGAAAAGCAATGGGGTGTGTGTTGCATTAGATATGCGTGTCATCGACTTCAGAGGATCTTTAACTAAACAATTTTACTCCAAAATGTCAATGTTCTCGCTGGATCCCAAGAGGCCCGCTTTATTAGGCTCATCTGTATAACTTTAGTAGACACTGTCTCCAACGCTGCAGAAAACCAATTCAGAGCTTCCTGAATATTTAATTTTGGTTTAGAAGCATTTTGCAGGTCACCAAAATCAAGAAAAAGAATTTATTGCCTAGCTAGTTGTTTAGTGTAACATTCTTTAAATGATTGGATTATTCCAAGATTCAAAAGTTGGAGTTCTACTCTCAAAATTCTACTCTCAAATTTTACAATTTAAGTCCCATACTTCCTTTAACCACCCTTCTCTTGCTTTGCCCATGCCGATACCCTTCTGATTTTGACTCAAGGGGGAAATATCCTTTCACAAATAAAAGGACAATGAGGTATAATAGATAGTATGTTAGAACAGCTTCAAAATAGCTATTAAACAAATATCTCTCTATTTTTTTAAAAGACAAAAAAAAAGAGGAAGAAAGAACTCGGAAACAGTTAGTGCGAGTTTTGTTGAGATAATATGATTTTGATCTATTAGAAAAAAGCGAGATTTTTCTTACAGAGATGTGATTCTTCCGTAGATTTGCGGATTTCCGGTTTTTTTTTTCTTCAGATTTTTCCGCTAATTCCCACAAAAAAAACTTTTCTGCACGGGTTAAAATATTTTATGTGAAATTTAATTTTCCACGGAGCGAAAATATTGAAGTCCTCATTCCTCCCTCTGAAGTTTCTCTAAAAATCATTTCCTTGGGATAAAACTGGTTGACCTTCCTACAGAAATGAAATTTTTCCGCTTTTTAGCGGATTTCACCCTTTTTATCAGAAACTCTGATTCTCTAAAAGTTTTTGGTTTTTTTTATAAATATCCTGCTTTTTAAAAAAAAATCAGTCGTTGAAATAAAATACTTTTATTTATTTACAATTTTCAAAGCTAAACAGAAAATTCAAACTACGTCCTAGCTGCTAACCTTTCCACATTTTTACTTATTTTAGATATTTTCTTCGCTTTTACGCATAGAAAATAAGATTTTCCGTGTTTTTATCCGTCCGCCGGACAACTCGTATTTTCGTAATTCAGACGTCGCTACTTCCTGTTTTCTAGCGTGAAAGCAAACGAAAAAAAATAGAGGTGGATTTGCTGTGAAAATATTTATTTGCTTATTCATTTAATCTTGTAATCTTTTATTTATTATGTCTAAACAATACAAACAAGTTCTTTTAGAAATCCCAAGTCCAGACTCTTCAAATATCTCGATTCTTATTCACGCGATTTTAATATCAATCATCGATTTTCGTATTTACTTAATTTAAACGTTGTGAATAGCGATTCTTATTCAGGCAATTTAAATATCGAACGTTGCGATTCTGATTTACGAGATTTAAAATTCCAATATCATGATTTGTATGTACGCGCTTTTAAAACCCTATGTAGCGATTCGTATTCACATGAGCTTAAAATCAAATGTTGTGATTGGTTTTTGCAGTTGTAATATCAAACATCGATTTTCGTGTTTATATGTGCTTTAAACATTAGACATTAGGATTCTTATCGAACGATTTAAAAATTGTGCATCGTGATTCGTATTTACGTGATTTAAAAATTACGCATCATGATTTGTATTTTCGCATTTTTTAAATTCGATATAGAGTTTCATATTCACGTGATTTAAAAGCCTCAAATCGGGATTTATATTCTCTCAATTTAAAATCATGCATGTGATTTATATTCATACAATTTTAAAATTAATTACTGGGATTTATAATCACATGGTTTACAAGTTTAAAAATTGCACTTTTTTGCCAAATTTTTGATATATACATATATATACATTCATTCTTGGATTTCTTCTTTTTACTTTCTGACTACTCTCATCCCTGTTCTTAAAAGGTAATGTAAAATCCAATATAATTTAACGTTGTCAATTTTCCCAGACCTGCAGAAAATGATGTAGAAAGCAGTGTAACGTACGAAATTGACAACGTAAAACTGGGTCGCCATTATATATGCAGAACTCAAAATTAATGGTAATCTGTTTATTCGGGACCGCTAAAATTTGACTTGTACTACCATAATATTTATGACTGAGAAACATGCCAAGTTTTTTGATATTACCGTAGCAGTTTTTATTAGAGAGACCCTCTAAAAAGAATCCTAAAAATATAGCAAAAAGGAATAAAAGGAAGTTATAGTTATATTAAGTATAGTCCAGTCCCCGAGATTTAAAAAATACACTCTAATGACATTCTTAATACATATATTTCATACTTGTGTTTTTAAAAAAATTTAAAAGTGATTGCATATTAGTCAAATTAAAAAGAGTAAAGTAAGGATTGAATGGATCAAAAGTTCATTTGATTTGTAATTGAGTGTATTCTTTAGGATATTTCTGTATCATTACCTTTTCAAGTCAACTATCATCCCCAAGGCACCAAGGAGTTTTTTTAGGAACAAAAAGTTTTTTTTTTTAAAAATGTAGTGTTTTGCCCTGGGATGGCTCTGAGTTATACCCATCAAGTTGATCCCTTGCAACTGAAATTCAATAGAACCACTACAAAAATCTTGAAGGATGACTACCCCCTTTAATGTAGAAACCCCATCCATCTTTAACATTTCTGTTTATTACACATAAAAAATTGTAGTTTATCATTTCATTTTTATTCTGCATTTCAGAAATCATCTATAACTGAAAATTGGGCATCAACAAGTAATAAATCACCTTCTGTGCATGAACCTGGCTATAAGTACATTGTATATAAGCAACCGCTATCATTAGATCGATTTTTCATTCATGATGTGAATGCACAAGATGGAGCAGGTTAGTTCTTTGAATTTTCAACCTGTCTCTTAAATTATGTTATATTGCTTAATGTTGGAAACTGTTTTGCTTATGGTCTCACTGCGTAAGATTCGAAGAAAAAAAATCTGTAACTAAGTGATAAAAACTTGTTTTATTCTTTCTAGCTCAACAAAATTGATTGAACAACCAAAGAAATATTTTTTACAACTTAAAGTAATTATTCATTTTTTAAAATCTTGCTAGTTTGGTGAGACTTTTATTTATCTCAACAAAGAAAATTTAAATCAATTGATGGAGTAAACACAGTGACATGAAGTTTTCTTCATATCATCATTTTATATCTTTTTGTTTTCATTGTCAGTATAAAAGCCGCTAGATAGAGTTTGATAAAATTTAAATAATTGATCATAAATAACTATTTTAAAGTTATTATTAATCTGTTTTGCAGTTAAAAAAATTCTTGTAAAAGTTTTTTTTAGTTTGCAGGATGAAAAAGGAACAGTCAGAAAAAACCTTCTTTGCTATAATATTTTCTAATTATTATTGTTATCATTTACAAAAAAAATTTTGAATTCATATGAATCTCTGGTTAAAACTTTAAAGCAATTGTAACATTCTATTATCAAATAAAGTCATCTGATGTTAGAAATGTCACCGCCAACCGGAGCTACTTGAAGCCACTTTTTTGTGTTCTTTGCATATTGATTAATAAAAAATTAATAAATTGACTTTCAACATCCTAGTTGAGATTTGACCATTTGAAAAGTATAAAGAAGTGAAATGTAAAATATTTTCTAAAAAATTTTGCTATATATATATATATATATAAGTATATTTTTAAAATTTTTTGAATTTTGAACCAAATCAACACCTGCGTGGGTCTTTTTTGAACCACTCACTCATTTTAACCGAATTTGAACACAATTTGCTTATTAGTTACTTGTGCTGATATTTAATTTACTTGTAACACTCTAATCAGCAATCTTAGGAACATTGAAGCATAAACTTGAGAGGTTTGATTATCAGGCTTGATGTCATGGATGACAAAAACTATAAAATGTATTGTCAAAAACAAGGAAAAAAATAAATTATCACACAATGGTTACTGGTTACTAAATATTTAGATACTTACCTTATTTTTCCTTGTAACTGGATTCAGTAACAATAAAAAGTTTGAAACAAACAATTTACTCATTGTAGTTATGGTTATGGTTAAAATTCTTCCCGACAAAATAAGTACTTATATTCCCTGCAAGAACTGCACCAATATCCAACTCACCCCGGATCACATTCTCAAGTGCCCAGCCCTTACCCCATATGTTTTACAACTGGGTATGGTGCCACTGGCTTCAGAACTTCGTGAGATCCTCTACAGTAATGATGTATTGGAGCTTGCGGATGCAGTTTTGAAGGCACAGGAGGCCATTATATTGTCCATGGACACTATAAAAATAAAAAAAATTAATAAATAAAACTATGGTGTGCAAAGACTCCAGTGTTGCTAGTGGAAACTTTATTAAAGTAACCAAAATCATTAAAATTAAATAAGGTACATACTATTTTTAAGCCCAAAAATATTCATATGTCTTGTTTTGTCTATTCAATATCAAAATTAACACCTCTTTTTGTGTTTTTGTCTCTTTTTTTTGTCCCTGCAAGGACCAAAGTTGTAGCCCCAGTTGGCAGTATGTGAAACTTTACAAATCTTGAAACCACATTTTCAAATTGGCTAATACGGTATCTAAAGAAGCAATGTTGTAATTTTTGGAAAAGTTATAAAAATAAAGCATTGACAGATTTTTAATTCTTTTTCTTGATTCTGATATTTTATAGACATTATTTAATATTGTATTTAAAAATATTAATTGTAAAACTTCATTGTATTTGTAATAGTTATTCTAAGGAAAAATTACTTTTTGTAAAGAAATTATTTATAATAATTAGAAAATCATATGTTTGATGAATGACTTATCCTGGTAGCAGAATTTACAGAGTTAATCTGCAGAATTATCTCCATAAATCCAAATTTATCATTGACCTCAACCGATATTATTATTCTAAAAATTCAGTTTACTCCAACATACCTGTAGCAAAATTTTCAAGTATGAAGTCATTAAAAAATATACATAAAAAGTTTATGTTGTTTAAATTTAAGTTGAATTTTATACAATGATACTAAAAAATGGAATAAATCGTTATACAGTTAAGCCTATAACCAAGTAACACAAGCAAATTCTTTGCTTTTTGTTCTTTGTGGTCGTCTCTCCAATTTATTTTTTATTCAAAACAAGTTTAGAAGTTATTCAAAAAGGAACCTCAAAAATTTTACTCCTTTTGTTCATTTGCTTTTTAAAAAGAAAACTTAGATAAAAAATAATCTGCAGCCTCCGCTGCCATACTCAGGGGTCTGTCTAAGCCAAATTTACTACCGTTTAGCGGTACCTTCACAAATTCAACTGTAGGTAGTTTCACAAAATACTTTTTCTTTAAATTTTATTTTTTTATCCCGTAAGAAACGATAAATCTATATTTTTATGTTGATTTTTTAATATAATTTTCACAAATTATGTCTAAATTTTCACAAAATAGGTACCTCTCAGAAAAACCTTGTCAGACCCCTGCGTACTGGAAAATTTCTGCTAGCAGGATGACTATTAAAACCAGTATGAGACACTTTGCTAACTATTCTTTTTTGTATAACCTTCATCTTATAATAGTTTTTTTTTTGTTTTTTTTTTGTACTTTTAATTATCTGACTTACCGTTAATTTATTTCAGATTATAATTTAAGAAATGCTTCTATTTTTTATGTTTAATGAGATTTTAGTAGATTATGGAATTAAGTAACTTGCTATAAAAGGTGCATTCATTTTATATCTTGTTTTTTGGCATAACTGTACTTAGCATTCTTATAAATTAAGGCCATGTTCTTTAATAATTTGGGTTATTTATTTCAGCTAACAGTTTAAAAAATGCTTTTGTTCTGGTATGTTTGAATAGATTTCAACAGATTGTCACAGTTCATACATTCCAAGCACCAAATGAAACGACGAAGGTAAAATTAGATTCTTCTATTAATCAAATCTCTTTGTTCCATTAAACTTTTATTTATGGTCAATCTTTATTTTATTTTATTTTACTTTAAAAGTTTCTATTGATTTTCTTAAATTGTTATGTATTCTGAATGTAGCTTTGTTCAGTTTCAAATTATTACTTTAGCATGTGATGTATACAAATATTAAAACAATAATGCATTTTAATCTCTTCTTTTGAAAAAGATTTCTGGGAAACATTTTGTTACTCTACATTTGATATACTTTTGAAAAAAATCTACTAAATTTTTCTGGTTAAATTTTCTTGTCCTTTTCTTTAAATTTCTGAGTTTATGACTTGCAATGTTCAACTCCTTGTAATTTTAAACCCAATTCAGAAGAAAATGAAACTCTTGAATTAAGCATTTGGACAAACTAGCCTTTGGAGAGAACTTTTTGATGGAACTAACCAGCATTTGTGTTACATGGAAAAGAAAACCACAAAAATCTTCCATTGTTTAGCTTGATGGCTAGGAGATTCTAACCAATGATCTAATGACCACTGTGGTCACTGCTGAATTTGAATCAGGGTTACCTCATTGGGAGGCGAGTGCTCTATCCCTTGAATAATAATCTGATATAACTCATTGCAGTTTTTAAGAGTGAAAACGTTACCAACTTATATACACGCCGCCCAACTGTGGTCAAGTGCTTAGCTCCATTTTTCAAGACAGGAATGCCACATAATAACATTTACCAATTGACTATAAAACTTATGCTGATAAAACTTACCAATTGAATAATTCACTGGTGTAAGACTCGAGAAATATTTATTAACTCTCCACACACAGCTGTCGCAATTTAAGCAGGGTATCAGTTTCGTTCCCGACTATGGGTCATGTGAAAATCATGGGCGAAGAGTTTTTCCTCTTGTTTTAATACTGATCCCGTTAATTCCCCGTGCAGGTTTTTTAAAAAAAAATATGCTTATTTTCACTGCTAGATGGCACTAGATGATTCAAGAATTTTTTTCTCTCTTGCTTGATTTTTTTCCTATCATATTTGTGAGTTTGCTGCATGCTTTTAGTTTTTCTTACCCGTGATAAATATTTATGCATTTCCGAGTGTCAGTGGCATTATATGTGGGAATAACAAACTAAAATATCTTTATTATGAAGATAGTGATTTGGATTCGAAATAATCTGGTCTTTTCTTTTGTTTTTCTGTTTTATTACAAAATTTCTGTAACATTTTTTGAGACGCAAAATGTTTAAAATTATATTCATCTGAAAATAAAAATATAGCATGAAGCTTTTCACTTATAAACACTGCCCGCTTAAATAGCGGGCTCCGTATTATACATTTTTTGAAAACCTAAAATCTAATAAAATTCTGGTATTATTTTGAAACAACTGATGAAGGTGTGAATTGTAACATATGTAGATAAAGAAAATAAATTAAAAAAATCACCCCGTATTTCTTGACCGAAAATTATAAAAACTGAACCAAACAAGGAGGTTTAAGATGAGTATCTTTTATCTTTCACATATCTCTTTACCATGCTATTCACTCTGTCACACGAAAAGCAGTCTTTGGCATTCCGTTGTCATTATAAACAGTCTTCCATTATCTTGCTAACTGATATATTATGTTTCAAGATTTTAATGAATAATTTAAAATAAATTTATTTTTATGACAGATTTATTATCATATTTTCTAGATGTTGTCATCCAAATTAAAGGTGAAAAATATTAAAAAAAAAAATTTTTTTTTTGATAAAAAGGAAATAGATTTTTAATTTATTACTTCTGCTTTTTTTTATTATTTTGGCTTTTTTTCTCTTTAATTATGTGTGAAATCTTGTTCAACTGGTGAAACTAAAAAAATGGGATATTATATTATAGACTTAAAAGAATTTTTTTTTCCTGGAAATAGTAATGAATTTTTTTTCTTTTTTTTTCTTTCTCTTTTATTTATGGAAAGCCTTTCTCTCCTCTTCAGGTTTTCATTTCATACATGTTTTCATGTAAATTATTTCTTTAGGTTAATCTTCTAAATCTTGTCATCCAAATCCAGAAAAAAATAATTTTTATTTTAATTGTCCATATATTATCATCTAAATTCAGCAAAAAAAATATAATTATTTCATGATCTAAAATAACACCTTTTTATTTATACAACATTGTTTTATTTTTACATATTGCACTTGAAACACTGTGCTAATTTTACAAGATACTTTTACTGAAAAACTATCTTTAAAATTAATATTTCTCCAGTATACTTAATTTTTCTTGTGTCACAATTATTTCACAGTTGCCTAAAAGAAGAAAACCATAATTATGGGTGTAACTTATTTTCTTTTTGAATATGCAATAATACTGAAGCATGTTATATACAATATTTGTGAAAATACCTATGCCTACTATATCTGAAATTTTTAAATAAACTAATTTGTAGTCCTTATGTGTCCTCTACTCTTTCCTTTACTTTTCCCATTTTTTTAAGATATCGAGATTACATTTTTACTAATAGCTTTGTACAATTTTTTTACAAATAATTTTATAAAATTTTCAAGCATCTGAACAAAATTATGCATTTGTTTGTAATATTTAACATCAAACAAATTTTACCAGAAATAATGTAATTTTTCAATTTATTTTCTAGGCTTTGTGGTTGTCAAAATTACGCGATACAATGGACCGATGGAAGCGAACTTTGCAAAATACAGTATTCCGAAATCAAAGAGCTACTTCAAATACTTCATCTAGTACAGTGCAGGCACAAGACAGTGTTACAACTGTAAAATAGCAACGACTGGTTGACGGTAGGCACCTGACCTATCTTGCATTCTCTAAAAGTTAAAATTACTTTTAACTATGATAACTATTTTCCACTAAGCTGTACACTGTGCTGTTGCCATAAGTGCCAAAGATCTTTCTACAATGCTATTTTTGTAAAGATCATGACAATTCGCATTTTGAGCATGAGCATGTACACGCATCTAGTCAGAGTTTAGGTATTTTACTGTGATTATCAACAATGTTGGTGAGCTTTATGATAGACATTTGAAATGTTTAGTGCAATCTGAATTAATATCTGAGTAAATGCAGGGTGATCAAAAAGTCTTGCATTTTAGAAAAAGGTCAATAGACCTTAAGTATGCCCTACTTCCATCTCAAATAAAGAAATTTGGTGTAAATCTGCCATAATAAATTCTGAAAAGTTTCTGATTTCGAATGTTTTGTAAGAAGTTCTAATCGAATGCTGTAGTGCATTTTAAAAAATTTTGATAAAATGAAGTTGAGCTCTCCTCTTTAAGCTTATGTTATGTGGCGAATGAATTGTTTACTCAAGATTTCATTTAGATTTTTCATTGGTGCATGTTGTACAGGAAGAAATTGGAACTTTGGAGCAATAGGTTAAACATTTCACTTATGATTTTACCCGTAAATGAAAAAATAAGCCATATTGAATTGGAATAACGCTCTTATAAAAATGTGGCTTAATAAACTACATTACAATGATTATAGAAAATTAAAATTGATTTATTTAAACACATAAAATTTTTAACATTAAAATTAGAAAGGCTTATTATTTTATCAATTTATTTCTTCTATGAATCAAAATTTTCTACAGCACAATCACATCTGTTTTCAAGTAATTATGCAAAATCTTCACTAGTCACAAAGTATGCCAAACTTAAATAATATTCAAATCTTTCTCATCATTATTTTCTTTTAGACCTTTAAAATCCTTCATCCCTTGTTATCTAATTTTAGGCTAATTTTTTTTAAAATTTTCTCTATAGTTTTTGTTCTTTATAAACTGTTAATGATAGAGAATAATTCTTTGGTACAATAATTACTGAAATAAATCTATTAATTGTTACACACTTGCATACTAAAGAATCATTAAAGAACTTTTGTAATAAGAAATATTTATTTTCATCTTAAATCAAGCATGCAGTTCCTGTGAACGCTATAAACTACAACTGAAATTTCCAGTTTTGTATTTCTTTCTAAAAAATTATTAATGCAATTTAAAAAAAAAAAAAAAATATTTTATCTACATCTGAGACCTTATACATAAAGGTAAAATTTTTATGACTTTTCAATCACCCTGGAATTACCAAAAGGAGTAAAGATTATTAAAAAATTATTTTAATAAGCTTTGAATCATGAGTGAATGACTGTAAATAATACAGGTATTTCAAAATTATAATGTCCTAGGAAACTAAATATTTAAAAAAATGTTGTATTAATTGTTTCTTAATTTAAAAGTTTTTGCACTTTATGGCTATTTCATTTAAGTAACAAAAATATGTGGTCTTTAAATTAATAAATACAATAATATTTTCTATAAAAGGAGATGTTGGTTGAAAACATTTTAATACTGATAAAACCAGCTGAGTTTTACAATTTTAAAAAACAATTTACTGTGCCATACCACTGTTTGTACATAGAGGGTCATATTTTAGATGTAATTTTTTAAAACCTTTTTGTTCATGAAGTAGTGTTCTTGAGCATTCTGAGATATAATGTGTTATGTATTATGATGTAGAGGTTTTTTTTAATTTACTTGATAAATACCCTTAATAGAAAACTGAACTTTTGCAACTGTTTAGCTTCCTTTCAAGAATTTTTCACTGCACTGTTAATATCAGTTCTATATTTCATTACTATTATTAATTTGATTTTAGTTTAAAATTAATAGCTTACTCAGAAAAAAAATACCAAAAATGTTCACCTAAAAATACGAAGAAATTGTGTCTTTTTAAAACAACTGCAATTCTTAAGTTGTATAAATAATATATGTTAAAGATCAACAAGTTAGTTCAATCCTGTACCTCATTCTCCACTTAAAAGAATACCGACGTGATGATTTAATTGTAAAAGTCCTGTATGTATTAAATTAACTCTGGCTGTCTGATGATTAATATTGAAAATAAATTAAATATTTATATCAGCAAAAAATCAAAAAGATAGCTTAGATAGCGGCAATTGAATTGTAAATGTGTGCACCTCACTGCCTGCTTGCGAACGCTGTAAAATTAGACTGAGAAATTTTATACCTAACTGTTAATTTAAATATGCTATAATTTATTTAATTAATAAGAGAAAATGTACAAAAGTTTATTAAATTTTTAATTCAAAAATATTATCACATATAATTTGTCACATATAACTTAAAATAAAAATTTATATTTTTCGTATTAAACTGATAAATAATGTTCTTTTCAATTTATGTGCTAATTTTTATTATAACCCTCGAAAGTCAGCATTTTTCATAAGAAGGGTATGTATATGAAATAATTATTTTAGCTACAAGTGCCTAAAATATTTTTCCTTGGATATCGTGTAATTAAAAATTCATATACATACATATAAATTAAAAAATAGAATAAAATTTTCTAATAGTAAACTTATGGTTAAATAACAATAATGTAATTTTTTATAACTATAATTTTAAAGTTGAATTACTACACTGATGCACTTTTATTTTTCCAATTTTCAATATCTTCTAAAATAATCGGCTGAAATTACTTAAAATTATTTAGAGTTTACAAGTTTATTTTCGTTTATCTGTGCAAGGCCTGTCTATCTATCTGATAGACAGGCCTTGCACAGATAGACAGAACTGTCTATCAATACATGATGTTCGTTAATGTATAGATTGTCTAGAAAAATAGTCAAATAAAAATATCTGATTGAAATTAATATTAGCATTAAAAAAAACATTTATTTATTTAGGCAGAGCCACGTGTTTCAATACATGAACTATCTATTGTGTATAATATAATTTATGTAAAAATTAGGATGCGTTGTGATCCATGCATATATAGTTAAATAGATTTTGATTACTAATTGATAGATTTTGATTACTAATTTTTGCAGTTGTAATAGTTATCTGAAAAAGTAATGAGTTGGTGCATTTATTATGATGGACAATCAGATATAGTTACAGATTCACTTAAAATAATCGAATAAATGCTTACTAATGATTAGAATAAACTAGAAATTCTCTCTTTACTTCTTTAGTTTTATAATTCAGCATTCAGACAATCTCGAAAATTTTATCATAAACAAAAACACTTTTTCTAATGTAAACTAATTCGTTGATTAAGTGATATTATAGCCTGCACAATAATTGTTGTCTGTAACAAATAAATTATGAACATGCTTTCTATGCACATCCATGATAAAAAGCTTAAGCCTCTTTTGAGATAAGTAAGTTTTGTCAGCAAAAAGAACATCAAAATGATGCCTGATATCAATTTTCTGAAAGTTCTGATGTAATTTTCACTGATGATAAATTTTGACTTTGAAGAAATGACATAAAATTAGTAGACTTAATAGAGCAAGAAAAAGAGAATTAGTAGATAGCAAAAAAAAAAAAAAAAAAAAAAAACAATTTATCAAAATGACACAAGGTACGGCTAAATCCTGCATGTCTGAAATCATAGGGTAAAAATTCTTTGAAAATTTACATTTGAATGGCTTCAGATTCATAATTTTTCTGAAAATACTGATGTAATTTACTCTAACGCTAAAATATTGACTTTGAAGCTTGCATTAAAATGTCATAAAACTAGAAATTTAAAAAAAAAGAAAAAGAAAATCAGTAGATAGCAGAAAGATAATCAAAAATGATGTTAGGGTTTCTACATGTTTTGCCTTTGAAATTTACGCAAGAATGGCATCATATTCATAAATTTTCTGATGTAATATGCATTTATAATTATTTTTTATTTTTAAAAATCCATTAAAATGACATAAAATTGGTTGATCAATGAAAAGAGCATCAAAATGACTCAAAATACTTAGGTCCTATAGGTCTGATATCATTTTTAAATAATTTTCATGGGTTATGTTAGGTAGGTACTTTATTCATGTAGCACTAGAGCTGCACAATGGGCTATTGGCAACGTTCTGGAAAACATCCCTGAGGATGATCCGAAGACATGTCATCGCAATTTTGATCCTTTGCAGAAGGGATGGCACCCGTGCTTTGTTAGCCCGACGACCTACGCACGAAGTCTACTGTAGAACAGCTTAACAAGGACCAACACTACTCACCCTCGGAACTTACGCAGGCTGATTAAAGTGGCCACCCACCCGCTTACTGACCGAGCTGGTGAGGCTTGACTTTAGTATTATATTGGGGTATAAATTTCACATTTTAAACTTTCATCAGAAGGGCGTCATAATCATAAAATTTCTGAAAGTACTGATTTGATTTTGAAACTTGCATAAGAATGACACAAAATTAGTTGACACTGAAAGTTTTCACACTTATCTTAAATAATTTCCATTCATCAGTTAGAGGAAGAATATCAGTTACATATTTTCATTCTGATGTGATTTTTACTGACAAAACTTACTGTCCAATATAGGTGTCGAGCCAGATGTGTCACTTTTGAATGTATATTTGTATTTTCTTGTTGTAAATGTATTGCCCTAAATGTGTCTATTTAAGAAACAAAGTCTCAACTTTGAAACATAAATACAAGTACTTTTATCTATATACATATATACACCTTTACATTTTGGATATCTACAACAAGCTTCTATTTTCATAATTGTAAACTTATACCTAAGATTTTCAAAATGAATTAATATTATAGTATTAAAAATAATGTAATTTTCTATTCTCAACAGAAAAGATTTTTCAACTGAAATAAATAATGATGGAATTATAAAATTATTTGTAAATATGGGAAATTAGACAATAATGCTTTTTCATATGTAAATATGGTTTATCTTTGTATAATATGATCCTGTTGAATATGTGATACATTAAACATATGAATATATTTAGATGGTTGTGAAGTTGTTCTGTTCAAGCCAGTGATTTTTGTTTCATTTTGCATTAAATTAAGTTTTTAGGTTGTTGTTATTATTATTGATTTACTCTTTACATTACAAATCGATCATTCAAAAAAGTGCAATTAGTATTTGCATATTTGTACATATTGCTGTATATTTTATCACATCATTTTGCTGTTTTAAGCAGAATTATTATAAATCTATAGTTTTTATTCATTGAAATTATGTACTTGGGGTTTAAAAAAAAACAATGAAAAATGCATTTGTAATTTTATCAGATTCTTTTATTTTGAAATTAATTACATATTACTTTAAAAAATTTCTAAAAAAATACAGTGTAAGTAATATTTATTGATATTTTACTTTTTTATGGAAAGGAAAAAATATAAATAAGAATAAAAATAATTTTTTATTTTAAAACTTCTGAAAATTCTTCGAATGTGAGCAAAAATCCAAACATTTAGTACAAAATTTAAATAATAAAAAAAATTTAAATTGTTTTTCAGTTTAAGTTATACTTACCAGAAACAGATTTTTTTTACTTTAAAAAGCTTGATGTTATTTAAAGTATTTCAGTAACACAAACAGTCACTATGCATAAAATTTGCTATTCAAAATTTTTTAGTTAGCAAATGCAAATTTTATGCAAACAGCCACTATGCATAACATTTATTTCTTACTATCTGCTCCTCTGACCAGATCATAAAAAAAAAAAAAATTTATAAATATTGTCAGATTAACGTGATTATCATAAAAAAGTTTTAATTTCTGTGTGGAAAGTTCCTTAGACCTCGTTTATCACTGAAATTTATATAAGATTCATTTTAGAGTTGTGATAAATTCTAAGCAAATGAAAGTAAATAATAAATAATTTTTGGTATATTCTGGTATGTAAGTAGACTTTTAAGATCCAAACAATTTCACAAAAATCAGGGGTCATACTTGTCTTTTCAACGGTCAACCTATACACCCGACGCATCAGTAATTTGCTATCTCGTTGTCAAAAACAGTCCACTTATGCACTGGGATATACTGTAATGATTAAATAAATAAAAAAACTATACCATTTGTGAATTCAAACTTATTATACTTTATGCATTTGTATTGATTTTTATTGCCAAATTTTGCTTAGGAAAAACTATCTTACAATATCTTTTTTATTATTTTTATTTAATATTGATAAAATACTGGTTTGAACAATAGACTGCAAGAGACATGTTTTGTGATGCCATTTCATATTTTCGCTTTTGTAAAGTATTTGTTATACATTTTAAATTAAATGTACATTCATTGCAAGGTATTGTTATGATTCATTAGTGTATGTATTTTTGTGATGTTAGTGGAGAAAAAAAAATTATAGCTCGATTACAGATATTTTATTTGTATGTTTAAGTTATGTACGAGTCTAAATAAAGATGTTTCGTAAACTGTTTCATTAATTGCTTTGTTTTTAGCTAATTATTGTTAACACAAAATAGTAATTTTTTTTACCCCAAGGAAAATTTAGTTTGTTATTTATACCAATATACTTATTGGAGAAGGAGAAATCATGCAACTCTTTGTTTGTTTAGGGGGCGGGGAGAAAATCTATAGTGATTGGTTTTCAACAACATGAAATTAGTGTTATTAATTTTAAATTTTAGTATTTTGCTTTTTTAATATAATTTCATACATCAGTGTATTATTTGGAATTGTTATTTACTTTTAGAAAAAATTTACAGCTCGGATGCTAAGTGTGAAGCACATTATAAAAACGAACTCTATCATAAAAACCCTATTATTTGCTATTATATTCCTATTATAAAAATCCTTATTTTGCTTTTTTAATATAATTTCATATATCAGTGTAGTATTTGGAATTGTTATTTACTTTTAGAAAAAATTTACAGCTCGGATGCTAAGTGTGAAGCACATTATAAAAACGAACTCTATCATAAAAATCCTATTATTTGCTATTATAATCCTATTATAAAAATCCTTATTTTGCTTTTTTAATGTAATTTCGTACATCAGTGTATTATTTGGAATTGTTATTTACTTTTAGAAAAAATTTACAGCTCGGATGCTAAGTGTGAAGCACATTATAAAAACGAACTCTATCATAAAAATCCTATTATTTGCTATTATTATCCTATTATAAAAATCCTTATTTTGCTTTTTTAATATAATTTCATACATCAGTGTAGTATTTGGAATTGTTATTTACTTTTAGAAAAAATTTACAGCTCGGATGCTAAGTGTGAAGCAAATCATAAAAACGAACTCTATCATAAAAATCCTATTATTTGCTATTATAATCCTATTATAAAAATCCTTATTTTGCTTTTTTAATATAATTTCATACATCAGTGTAGTATTTGGAATTTTTATTTACTTTTAGAAAAAATGTACAGCTCGGATGCTAAGTGTGAAGCACATTATAAAAACGAACTCAATCATAAAAATCCTCGATAAAAATTTGTGAAATAAGATTTTTAAGTGCCTATTTTATCATTAAAATATCATGTGTATTAAGTTTTATTTCAATAAACAAAAGTAAAGGTGAAAGGCTAAAGAAAGCAATGATATCAAGGAATGCCAACTTTGGGTTAAAGTTTTAAGCAAATAGATCCCTCAAAGTTATCGCTTTCAGTGGATAAAACTGCTAAAAAATGTATACCTTTTGGTTTTATATTTAAGTTTCTTCTATAATTTCGTGGTTTGAATTTGGTACCAATCTTAATTCCTTAAAACAAAACTTTAAAATACACACGGAGGAAAACCCTTCAATAAATGTTTTGCTTATAAAGACAACCACAAAGAAATATGCTCCCTGCAATTAATAGATTTTTAATAACGATTCAAAAAACAGAGAGTAGGCGATGCTTAAAGTGCTCGAGGTCCTTCATTAATATGACTTTTTTTGACAAATTTACTTTAAACTTCTAAAATTTTATTTATTTAAATACTCTTATATAATGGTAAAAGCATCAAATGTTGATTTGTAATCTGTAAAACGTAGGCATTTAATTCATTTCTAGAAAATAGGTTTTACCAAGGGAGTCTAATGATGAATTTTTTAATGAAAGGAAAACTTAATTTTACTTAATTAAAAATTTTTTTTTTTAAATTATTACATTTTTTTGTTATTTTATTCTTATAAGATTATTGTATCAAAATATTTAAATGATTTTCATAAAGGTTACGTCATAATGTGTCAAGCGCGGCGCAAGGCGCGTTATGACATGCACGAACATGTGAATTTGAGCGCTCAGTTTTGTTGGCCATTCTTTCAGGGGCACCACATTAGGTGGGCCAACGTTGCTCCCACAGTTAGGACAGATAGTACAGAGAATGACAGAACATCCATGTCTTGCCCGGGTGTCGAACCCAGAACCTTTCTGGTTTAAGGCGTTAAAAAAATAAGTTATAAGCATTGTATTATAAAAGAGCTGCTATTAAAATTTTTGTAAAATTATAAAACAAAGTCTAAAATCTGAACAATAAGGTTTAAAAAAAAATATGTATTAAGCTATGTTGATCACAATCGTTTCGAAATTCATTAAAAATGCTTCCCCCCCCCCCATCTTTTTTTGCGAGCTTCTACTCATGTTTTCCCCCTTAAAGCCTCTACTGGAACAAACTTATGCTGACACAGATTCTCTATGTTAAAAATGTATAGAAAACTAAATCTATACGAACATAAAAATCTATGAAACTTTTGGTTCCCTACCATTTTAATGGTATAGGCCTTTCCTCCATAAATCGCACAATCAGTTTAAATTAATTTAAACTTATAATACAAATATTATTCAAATTCTTTAGACGGGCAGGTTTTTATTGACATTTAAAAAAACCTAGTAATAATATATTTTCAAAAATTTATTTTTTACAGCATGATTAGTAGCACCACAGTAACTATCTGAGACGAATTGTCACTGTAACCAACAGCGACGAATTATCGCCCCAAAGAACTGTCGGTGCGACGAATTTTGCAAATGACGAATCAACCTCGCTACAAAGCGTGCCCACGATTAACTGTCGCCCCAACGAATTCCGCGCTGTGAATTGTCTTTCATCGAAGTGAAGCGACACCGGAATAAAATTTTTTCCATATACCTTGTGCACTTTTTCTTTTAGTTCTGTCCAAGAATAATTCAAAGACCTCGGAGGCTAAAAAATATTATAACCCACGTTTTATAAAAATGTCACTTCTTTAATGTAAATAATTTTGTCTATGTATTCTACTCAAAAATAATGATTAGCAATAAGTTTTCAATTTTGAAATATACACCGAAGAGCCATTACATTATGACCACCCTCCATCTATAACAATGGACTATAACCGAATCGTCATGGATTGGTTCGAGGAACATTCCAGTGACTTTCAAGTCATGTCTTGGCCCCCAAATTCACTTGACCTTAATCCAATAGAGCACCTGTGGTCCTACTTGGAAAACCAAATTCGTGCTGCCACGCTACCCCCTCGCAATGTGAGGGAATTGCAGGACCAGTTGGTGAGCGCTTGGTACCAGATACCTCAGACTACCTATCAGCACCTCTGGAATCAATGCCACGGTGGGTGCTAGCAGTTTTGAGGGCTAAAGGTGGTCCTACATGTTATTAACAGGGTGGTCATAATGAAATGGCTCTTCTGTGTATATAACAGTAAGTATATTTCACGAATATTAATAGCAAAACCCTCAATCACTAATTGTCCCAATTTCCATTAAGTTAGAAAGTAAAAATTTGGACTACGGGTTCTTTATGAAATAACTAAAAGAAATTTCATTTTCATATTTTTTTGAATTTTCGGAATAATTAGCCAATAACGCATCCAAACAACGCATTTTTACCAAGACTGAAGTCTCACTCAAATTTTGACCTTGTGTTTTAATGAGATAATCACAAAAACTAAAAATATTTCATTCCCATAGTTTTGGGGGTAATTATAATTACATTTATTGACAGTAATGTTAAAGATTGAAGTTTCAATTTTAACCATTGTTTTCATTATAAAGGGGACAGATAAAGGAAAATCCAAAGTTTCATTTGTAATTATAATTATAGGAAAAGCTACCCTCATTGACAGTTATGCTAAAATAACTCGTTGCTATCAAGATAGAAGTATCCAATTTTTGGTGTTCTTTATCAGAGATTAACCAGAAAAACTAAAAAAAAATTATTTCGATATTTTGTCAAGGCAATTGCCACAATTAACTGTAACACTTTCATACCAAATACTTTCCCACCGAAATAGAAGTATCAAACTTGAACCTTACATTCCTCATTAAATTATTCATTATTAATCTAAAAAATGATTTATTTTTATGCATGGTAATTAACGTATTAAATCGCTTAATTGATAACGCTAAATAAAACCGCCAGGACTTTAAAGAATTTATTTCAGTGAAGCTGGAAAAAGCATGATAAATAATTTTAAAAACAAATGTAATGTTAAGTTAAGAAACAAATCAAGGAGAGACTTATGTACATGGAAATTGATGAACCCACTGGTTCAGTATCCCATGTTGGCACACACTGTTGCCAAGGAGGAAATTGGTGATGCAAAGTTCTACATACATTCTTGTGTGGACTTATCTGAAGCCATAAGATTTGACAACAAACAAGAGAGGCGGTATCTAATTTAATAATAAAATTTTCTTTCCTCATTACAAAATATATTCAAAAAGAAGAAAGAACGACGGGTTAAAATTGGCGCTTACTTCACTTTTAGGAGGTCATAAGGGAGCTCGTGAGACTTCAGAAAGAATACGGTGTTCATTTTATTGGATAGGATTGTCTGAAGATATAATAAAATATTCCCAAACTTGCGTAGATTGTCATCTGATTAGACTAAAAAAACAGAGGTATTGTGCAACTGTTACTCCGGTAGCATCTAAATTGCCGTTCCAAGTAGTGAACATCGATCTGATCAGTACGATTGAGCCTTTGAGTGCAAAAGTTCACAGATATATTCTGACCAGGATGAACCAACATACAAGATGGACAGAAGCAGTACCAATTTAATACATTGTTCGCCCTAGCTGCTTGTGAGGAGCTTCTACCAACATTTATGAGGATTGTAATACCCAATGTTATTGCGTCCGATAATGATGCTGATTTTGGTGCACAACGAGAGAATTTGAAAAATGTTTGGGAGTTAGTCCTCCATTTTCTACACCGTCATACCCACAATTCAATGCACTAGTAAAAAGATTCAATATTCAATGAAACATTAAAACGAATGTTTTCATCATGAGATGTCAAAAAAACCATTGCTATTAATACTATGGGTGTACAGGAAGATTGGGAGATACCACATAATACCACTAGTGGCCAATATTAGTAATTAGTATTCAACCAATATTAGTATTAGTAATTAGTATTAGTATTCAACCAATGTTAGTAACAATTCGAAAAAAAAAATTGACGAAACTCTGAAGGACCGTTGTCTGAAGGGGGAGATTTCCGTATCCTGATCTGCGGCCGAATAATCGCCAAGTCTTGGCAACTTCCGGGCAAAGGCCCGTGAGAAACTAAAAAAAAAAAAAAAAAAAAAAAATAAAAAAAAAATCACAGAA
This sequence comes from Parasteatoda lunata, assembly GCA_949128135.1. Lineage (NCBI taxonomy): Eukaryota > Metazoa > Arthropoda > Arachnida > Araneae > Theridiidae > Parasteatoda > Parasteatoda lunata. The sequence continues at coordinate 87,598,054 of OX421973.1, forward strand.
AAGGACCAACTCGATATGTATAACTCGTAGCTATCCCCGGGCAAACATCTACATACTTTTTTTTAAAGAATTTGCAAGTTTAAAAATCTATTTGGCACCTTGGCGATTGTAGTTGGCGCAACAAATCACGATACGGAAATATCCCTGTCTGAAAGATACTTAGATGCGGTGCTGCCTGTAGCCTGCAGGAATTAAAGAAGAATTTAGAATTTCCATCAAATCTAACCAAACTCACCGTGAAAGCGCATCTAGATAAAAATGACACATTTTTATAATTTGCGATCCAATAAGGAATTGTTCAAAGTTGGCGATAAAGTAAAGTAATTAAATTCTAGCGATTTCAAGTTCCTCGTAGTATTCTAGCTAGGAAAAACGAACATTGATTCTTAATAAAAATGGTGAATTGGATCGGCCAATCAAAAATGTTCATCAAAACAAAATTATAAGGTTCGTGTCACATATTAACATGATTATTGTACTATTCAAAGGTGGCAAATAGTTTAGTGTGATCGAAACAATTCCATGCAAATGAGAGAATAGTAGCTTTGACTTAATTGTTCAAATGTTGTACCTGAAAGAAGTAACTCATATTCAGAATAAAAGAATCTTTTTGGAATTCAAATGTGTATTCACGAAACCAATACATCTAGAGTTTGTGGGTTGACCCAACAACCCACAAACTCGTAGCTATCCCCGGGCAAACATCTACGTACTTTTTTTTTAAAAATTTGCAAGTTTAAAAATCAATTTGGCACCTTGGCGATTGATGTTGGCGCAACAGATCACGATAGGGAAATATCCCTACATAGAATATCATATACGGAAATATCCCTACATATCTAGAGAAACCGATACATCTAGAGTTTGTGGGTTGACCCAACCCACAAGCTCTAGATGTATCGGTTTCTGATCTCCCAACCCGGTTGGGAGAACATAAAATGGAGCTTAGTATTTCAAATAGAACAAGATCCCATGCGTATGAAGTGCCACTGTCGTATCGAGCAGAAGTCGATTGCCAAATTCAGGATTTGTGGGAGCTAAAACAAATAAAATTGTCGAAGGCAGAAATAATCTCTGTGGCTAAAAAAGGATGCTGCGATTCGAAAGTCTATCGACTATCAAAGATTAAATGTGATTAAAGGTACCAAATATTCCAATGCAAGACACGATCTTTACTGCTGAAAATGCAAAATGACTAACTTGTCGTGATTTGCAAAAAGAGTATGATCAAATATAAGTGGAAGGTTGCAAGCATTTACTATCCACAATGAAGTATTTCAACGGAAGGTAATATCATTTGAATTATGTGGAACATCAGGAACCTTCTAGAAAATCGAGTTTTACGATGGTATTCCAAGTATTCACGGTCTATATAGATCATATAATATTTTCGACAACGTGGGAAGCACGTATGGAATACCTAAGTATTAGTGAATCTGATCGAGATTTGGTTTTTCCATGAAAGTAAAAAAGTGTAATTTTTTCTGAAAATGAAATTAAATTTCTGGGATATAAAATTGGAAATGGTAAACATGGGCCTGATGAGGTAAGTTATCGGCAATTAAACAATTAAGAGTACCATAATCGAAGCAAAAATTATGATCAATCTTGATGAATTTTTATCAAGGCTCGAACCACTTCGAAATAGTAGTACCGCTGACGGATCTCGTAAAAGGCAGGAAAAAATCCGAAGAGGTAAAATGGTACAAAAAACAGGAGTTGGCATTTTTCTAACTTGAATATGGAGGGTCACTCACATTGCATGCGGAAAAAAAATAATCCCGTACATGAATTCGGAGGTGCGAATGATAACCTGATTGGTGAAGCATATTTACTCCGAATATGCATACGTCTCGCATTCAGTGTGAATGGCCCTTTATGCAATATTTCAGAGGTACGGTACGTGAAAATAATTGGCGATCGAAATGGGCTGCAGGTGGCGTAGAGCAGAACTCTCTACCTATGGCAACACTTCACATGCTTTCCCCATTAGCGTGTGGAAAGTCATAGAGGAAGGAAGAACGTTAGTTTCTCTCTTGATTTTCATATAAATTAAAATCTTTTAAGTTGGAAAACTATATGGATTTGAAAACTACATTAAACATAGTCCTAAAGAAAAGTATCGCAGAAATTTTAAAAAATATTTTTATTAAATAAAAAGGAAAAATATTAAGAAAAGGGAAAATATCGTAGTACATTCCTATACAAGGGAAAAGAGGAGGAGAGGGAAGGGAGAAGGGCTAAAGGCATGAAACTGGTCTCTCCCCAGATGGCGTATTCGAGTGTTGCGATCGCTAATAAAAGAAAAAAAAAGACTACTTTCAATTACTTTTGATTTATAATAATCGGATCTTCACGAACTAGGACTGAATCATAATGATTCGAGGAGGTGACATCGAATATGCTAAAATAGTAACTTCAACCGCATCAAAACATAAGAATGTTAAATGAAAATCACACTTTTTCTGAAAGAACGTGTCATTTTTTTAAAAATATATATTTCTGTTTAGAATGCAAATATTAGAATAGAAATAAATTTTTAAAAAAATGGGATTTAAAATAAGGGGTGCTGGAAAATAAAAAGTATCTGCCTAGAAGTCTATTTTCCGTCAAACATTTTAGGATGTAGGCAACATTTTTTTTGTTTATAGCAATCATGTAATAAAATAAATTTGATACAACAAATGAAATTTAAAAATAAGAAAATATTTTTTTATACCAAAAATGCTTTGGGTTCGCTAACTTTCGTTCTTTTTCACCGCATTATTCTTATTCAGTTAATTTATTTACCATGCCTCATTGTAATGATTTTACTAAAGGGGAAATTATAGGTCTTTATAAATCGGAACTAGTTTACGAGAAATATCTCACCAGATAAACATACCAAAAATATCTGTTCGAAGATGGTGCATTAGGTGAAGTGTATTCACCATTCCCTGAATTACTGAAAATAAAAACTTTCTTTTTATTTACGTCTCACTAGAGCTGCACAATGGGCTAATGGCAACGGTTTGGGAAATATCCCTGAGGGTGATCCGGAGACCACATACATATGTCACATACCCGTTTCACAGGGAGGACACATTCACACACCGCAGATCGTAATTTTGATCTGAATCAGAGCAAGATCAATATACGATTCGGTACAACCACAGGTATTGATTTGTTACGGGAATCTGGAGGACTTTGCGACTCTGATAGATTTAAAGTTCACCAGTCAACATTTTGTTTTTATGGTCTAAGAAAATATCTTAAGTCAAGCCTAATAAAAAGAAAAACAAAAGTGCTTCTCTATAAATGTCTCATACGATCAGTGCTTACATACGCATGTGAGACCTGGACAATGACCCGTGGAGGTGAAAATATAATAGCTAGATTTGAGAGAAAAATACTGCGAAGCATTTTTGGTGGAATAAATAAAAACGGTACCTGGTTTAGAAGATCAAACACGGAACTTTACAAATCATATAGAGAGCCTGATGTCATTAAATTTATCAAAATTCAAAGGATTAAATGGGCAGGCCACATAGTAAGAATGGAGGATAGCAGGGCAACTAAAAAAGTTTTCAGTGCCAGGCCAACAGGTACAAGAAAAAGAGGACGGCCAAACCTAAGATTTTTAGACTGCCTTGAAAAGGACCTACAAATTTTAAAGATAAGAAACTGGAGAACCTTGGCTAAGGGAAGAATGTCTTGGCATAGGCTTGTTGAGAAGGCCGAGGCCCATCCTGGGCTGTCGTGCCAATGAGAAGAAGAAGAAGAAGTCAACATTTTGTACACGGGAAGTCTTCGGCCGGCGGGAATCTGACTCACGACCTCTCAGACATGGGCCCAACGTCAGGCTATCCCGGCCCCATGAAAAATATTTAATGAACAAATTTTAATTACGATTTATATTTTGTAAAAAGGATTAATAGTGTATAAAAAACCGATCGAGTTGTTTACTTTTATGTGTAATTTCAACACTTAACTGTTAAAACTGCTGATGATGTCAACACTCAATTGTTGATGGGGAAGACATTATTTTTTTTCAATTTTGGAACTTATGAAAATTATCTAAAACGGCAGTATGCAATCTACATCTGCTGATTAAACGATGCATTAAACTAAGTATGATGAAAAAAGTAATGGGAAAAAAATGAAGAAAAGAAACAACTAGGAAATTTAGTATAGCAGCATATGAGTAAACTTGCCAATCAGTAAATCGGCAGTAAAAAAAGTTTAAAATTCTATAATTTGTCACAACGATTGACGGCTAAATTTTGTTCTTAGTAATATAATTTTATTATTATATACTAGGCAATAACTCACAACTTTTTTTAATTTCATTTAATAATTTATTTATTATTTCTTTTGTAATTTCAAATTCGGAAGGCAAGTTTTCAATTGTCACTAGCATAGAATAAAAATAATTTTCTCTTTTCGGCAGCAGTATAGTAGAATTTTTCAAACTTACTAAAATATCTGTTCTTATACGTAAGATCGCATCGAAAAATTGCATTCATTTTAGAAAAATAAACCTTACTTTATTATTAGAAAAGTAAATAAGTAATAATTAGAAAAAGTAATCATTTTTCTAATAATAAAGTATAATTATTAGAAATTGTTAAATTTTATAAGAAATTAAATAGATCATTAGAAATTTTTTTTAAAAAATGCGATTCTTAAATTGGTAAAAAAACATTTGTATTATTTTTAACACATTAAATATTTTATTTTCACGAAAATTTAAAAAATAATTTATAAATAATTATAACTTTGGATCCTGAACATGAAAAATTGATATAAAACTAGTTATAGTAAACTATAATTTTTTTTTACATTTAATATAACTTTCACCTTAAAATATTTTTCATGCGAAAAGAATGAGAAAAAAAGAAAACGATTTTTAAATTAAAATCAGAGACTACCACACACAGTTATCGGTTGCTAACAAAACTCAATTCGTCTCCAAATATCTGTAAGAAAATACTTTTTAAAATCTAATTTTTCCTTAAATAATTGTACAAAATACCTGAAAATTTGGATTTCAACATTAAAAAAAAAAAAAAAAACGTAGATTATACTGGATAAAATATTTTTATATCTTACAATTTAACATTTTTAGCTGATACATAAAATAAATAACAAAGAATAATATATAGTTATAAATAATTACTTATTACATGTATTTATCTACGGAAAAGTAAATTTTATAATTGGATACCTGCAACTGACTAGTGTGTGCATATCGATCCTGATTGGCAGTAGAAATTGAGCATTTGTTTATGTTAGCAACTGTTATTTCCATTCCATTTTGAATAAGCAAAGCTCGTCAAGCATCAATTCTCTTAAGTGACACATTCTATATTCTTACACAAAGATTATTTCACCATGTTTTCAATTTTTTCAGTATATATTTCTTACTGAACACAAAAATAAACACGAAGCCACGTAGAGCATAAACAAACTAATTATACATCGAAGTTGCCAGGTACACAAAACAAAAATATATCACGGTTACAAACATATATACATAAACAAATAATAATTCTAAATTAAGTAAAAGACGTAGACAGGAAAAAATTATATTTTAACAAATTCGATGTGCGATAAGGCGTTGTATTTAATTAGCTTCACATTGCCTAACACTCTAACTTATGTGGATAAACTTAGCTCTACTTTCAGAAGTCATCTTGTTTATAAGCGATCAGCAGGCATTGAGGTCACATTCAGCAAGTTTATTCTCGAGTTGCAAGTACCCAATTGTGTGCAACAACTTTTCGATCAGCTTAAAAAGTTTTCGAGATATGGCGAGATACGCAAAAAGTAAAATAAAGTTTAAGGGGTTCAGACTTTGAACCGCTCTCCTGACCAAATTATTGGGACCGTCCAAAAAAAAAAGGCATGTTTATTCAGATGATTTTGTAATTTAAAATATCGCCAGAACTAATTGATCTTTATATACATATTTTAGGTCATCCTCTTGAAACGATAAGTTTGAGTCGTAGGACGTGAACATCGGGCCATTAGGATCTAAGTTATTCATGCTGGTACTTTTTTTTTTTCTTTTTGCGCCGCACTGCACACCCAAACTGGGATAGCTTTTCAAAGTTCATACTGATGCGTCGGATTATGCAGTTTGTTGACTTACCCAAAGAGATTCAGGTGGTTATTTTTAAGGTTAATACTTTATTCAGCAAAAAGTAAAACGGGACGCAAAGTAACTGGACAATGCTTAGATAAAAATCATTTACGGAGTTATTTGGGCAAAAGGAAAAATTGATAAGTAGTTATATGGATCACCGGTGGAAGGGCGTTTGGCCTATGTCCGAGAGGGAATGAGTTCGATTCCCGCCGTCCAGCGACTCTCGGTGTACAAAATGGTGACTGTTGCAAGCTAAATTTATCGGAGTCACGAAATCCTCCAAGTTCCCAAAACAAGTCAAAACCTTTGGGGGTACTGGACCGAATATTGATCGAGCTCAGAATTACGATCTGTGGATGGATGGTGCGTGAATGTGTCTTTCCTGCAAAACGGGGTGTAACGTATGCATGTAGTCTCCGGATTATTCCCAGACCGTCCCAATAGCCTATTGAGCAGCTCTTATTTCCAATGAGCTGCACAATCAGTCTTCCCGATGAGCAGACCTAGTGCGGTTCTCCAGAAGTGGTATCCACTCTTTCAGGACCACCACAATGGGTGAAATACCGTTGGCCATGTTAATTTGGGCGTCTAGTTTCTGCCACACTAGATGGCAGCACCGAGACTCTATTTGGATGCTAAAGTGCACAAAAAATTTTAATTTTGCCGGAAATGTCAAGAGCCAATAAGACACTCCAGGGATCTTTTACATGCCGCATAATCATACGACATGGCCGCTGAGGATTTTCTGCATCCCGAAATTTTGAGCAGCTCTAGAACGACGCAAATAAAAAAAGTACCGGTGGGAGAAGTAAGGAATCATGATCCTTTAAAGAATTTAGCAGAGAAGCCGCCAAAATGTCCGTCATTTACTAGGTGGGCGCTGGCACTAGAGCGTTGAAATTCCACCGTATTGCCCTGGCGAGTTGCATAAAGAAGTAGATGCATTATCATGAACGTAATTTTGAGACAGATTTAGTGTGTATTGTCCGAGTAATTGCCTTATTTTAAAGCTCATATTAATGTTAGAACAATATTTTTGAGTGGTAGGTTTGATTTCGTTTTTTTTTTTATGTCGTAGGGTATAGGGTTTAAGCTATTTAAACTCTTTATTTATTTAACTGTAAAATTTCTACGAACCAGAGGATTGTTGTATTTCATTTACGTCGCACTAGAGCTGCACCATGGGCTATTGGCGACGGTCTGGGAAACATCCCTGAGAATGATCCGAAGACATGCCATCACAATTTTGATCCTCTGCAGAGGGGATGGCACCCCCGCTTCGGTAGCCCGACGACCTGCACGCGAAGTCGAGCACTTTACGGTAGAACAGTTTAACGAGGACCAATACCGCACACCCTCGGTCCCTACGCAGACTGATCCAAGTGGTCACCCACCCGCACACTGACCGCAGCCAGTGATGCTTGACTTCGGTGATCTGCTGGGAACCGTGCCTTAACGATCAGTCCACTGCGGGACACGAACCAGAGGAACTTGATATGACAGTCATCATTTGACAAGGTAGATTTAAAAAGAGCCAGATTCCTATTTTTTAAAAAATTTTTTTGCCGTGCTGTAAAAGTCGCAATTTTTCTTTTGGCGGTGGCATGTCGGCTTAGCGAATGTATTTTAGCGAGGCTGCTAAAGGCACGATAAATGAAAACAAGATCGCCAATATGAAAAACGTCGAGTGTGAATTTTTTTTAGAACATAACAAGATTAGCTTTTGTTTGAAAGGTTGATTTTTTTAAAATTGTCTTTTCGGTTTTACAACTACAATAGATCACATTTTTAATTAAATCATTGGTAATTCTACCAGTTCGGACTGGCTGTTGTGACAAACTTGTTCCCATTAATTGCCGTTTCCACCTTTTGTGCCATTAGCTTGCAAAAAAGTGAGTTCGTACGTGAGGGCAACTATACGGAACCGCAAAATTGTGAGTTTGTGTGAACGGTTTCAAGTTGTCCGGTTTGCACTTACAATATTAATACAGAGGATTCAGAATGGTACCGAAGGCAGCTGTGGAACAAACGATGAGCCACAAAGTGGCGAGTTTCGGCAGAACAATGTGGAACCGGCAAGTGACGAGTTCATGCAGGCAGTTAGTTAAAATATATCGTTTAATCTCTAATCTACAAAACTGTGGGTAAACTTTTTTGCCCACCCACCATTTTTCATTTTGTCCTAATATTCAGATTTAGATTATTAAATAATCAATTTAGAAATAGAAATTATTTTTAAATAAAATTATCAGGTTAGCTATGCCCTGGGATTAATTTGCATGGGGATGCACGGAGACTCAGTTCCCTTACCTTTTTTTTTCAGTTAATTTTTATGTTAGATAGAATGCTGGTGTATTTCCTGAAGAATATGATATATGTTCCGAAGAAAATTAACAAATTTGTAAATTTTCGGTAAGATTCATCATCAGGAAGTCATCAGGATTCAACATAAATATGATTTAATAAGTTAAAAAAATTTTTTTTTTAATGTTTTGATTATGCCTGAATATAAAAATACATGTTACGTTAAAAAATATATGCATAATTTATACTTTTTTCAAAATTCGCTGGAATGTGTTAGGGTTTCGAATTTTTTTTACGCTAGAAATTAAGCCCTGGTCTCAACTACAGGATTACATTAGTAAAACAACATTAAAATTATTAATGGTGTGTTCTTTTCCTTCCTTTGTGTAAAAATTCGCACACTTTCTAGAGAAAAAAAAGTAGTCATGCATGAAATATTATCTTTATTTACAAATAAAATTGTTAAAAATCTGTACATAAAAAGCACTAAAATTAAAAAGAGAAAATTTACAAATACATAAATAATTGTATCTAAGGACACTTAAAACAAGCAGAGGAATATTAATTCTCACTAAGTTATGTATCACTTAAAAATTGCTTATAAATATTATGAAGCTTCTTCAGATTCAGCTACAATTCGATCTAAAATGTTCTGAATCCTTTGGTGGATGTTGCCGCTTTTCTTCGTCTGAACACCACTCTTCACACTTCCCTGAGATGACTTAGAATGTTTACTATATTGTCCTTCAGTTGGAGGGGAGTCGCGGCAGTTAGATTCGACTTCATGGTCTGAGGCACTGACAGAAGCATCGCCATCTTTGGCATTAGGAATATGTCTAGACAGTCTCACTTCAGAATTAGCTTTCAGTTTTTCTAAGATAGTATTAAAAGGAAACTTACTAACATTCCCAGTCGCTAAAGTCAAAGGTTTTTCAGATGAACTATGAGGGGATGGACGTTTTCGAACACAAGCTTCTGGAATGTCGCAGTCGACATACCTTTCTGACCTGGTAGTCTTGAAAGAACAACCCTCACTATCGAAGCTATGACCAGATTTCAGGCACTTTTTGGCAGAATAGAAACTAAGAGGCAAAGCGGGAGACAAAGTTGAATCTATCACAGTTCCTTTGGGTCTCTGAAAAGGCGTAGAGGAGAGGAGGGGACTATTACGATACTGATTTTGATTTGAAGTATTATCTTCCGATTCCTCGGCAGTGGAGTCAAGAAAGGTACTATTACTTGATAGAAACTTCGATTTCGCATAGTTCAAAGTTGAGTTCCGACAAGCTTGCGACGGCAAGCTGGATGTCTTCCGGATTGATCTAGTAGAGCTGGCTACACTACTAGGTGTTGTAGCACTCGACAGATTGTAACCCTTTTTAGCTAATTGCTGAATATTAAAAGATTCTCCTAACTGCCAATTAAGCTCTTGATTTTCTACATTCATTGACTGGAGAACTCTTTCAAGCATGGCCACTCGTGATTTGAAAACGTTCGCTTCCATCTTCTGCTCATCTAGACATATACGAAGTTCTCTGTTCTCCATCATTAGCAACCTTCCTTCCTCTTTCAGACTATTTTCAACCTTTTCGCTCTCAAGGTTTTTGCAGGCTATCGCCTGTTCCATTTCACGCAACCTGGCATTAAGAACAGCATTGTCGACAAGATAAACTAAAGCCTGCCGTTGTAACTCCAGAACGTTGGTTTCTTTCAATATTGACGAAACCATCGAACTGTCAATACTCTTTCCGACTCTTTTGCCAGAACTTCTATCACAAATAGATTTTCCCTCGAGGAAACCGGCAAGCCCACTGCTGTTGATCTTAGTCGAAGATGGTACAGTAACTTGAATGCCTATGTCGCGACTTTCATTTATGGTACTAAGTTCAAATATCTTTTTATCGTTAGGTTCTTGGGAAAGGTTGCAAGTAGTCTCTAAGCAGCCATTACTGCTTCTAGTTGGAGAACAAGTTTCGATTTGCACATTTGGTTGAGCAGGTAGCATTCCGTTCTGGATGACGGGCGGAATAGTTGGGTTTTCAGTTACTGCAAGTTGTTTCTGGAGATATTCAGAACGAAAGCTAATCTCATCCAAAAGCTGCAGCAATTGATCATTTGCTTCCTGGTTTACCCAGTGAGGCACCGTTCTAATGGAAGATGGGCAGTCATTATGCTCCCTGCAGTCCGAATCTAATCCGCTGTCTTGTTTATCACTTTCTAAAGCAGAGTCTTTACTTTTGGTCAAATCGAAGAGTTTTTGAGGCTGATCCTGAATCGTTACCATAGATGATGTTCTTTGGAACTCATTGCAAGCATTTTCTCTAGATTTCGTACCGTAAGAACAAGACTTCTGAACTGAATGAGGTGGTTCGTAAGCCGAATGGAAGGCTGCTGTAGTTTTTGAAGTAGAGTAAGTAGAAGGGCTGTTTGTAATGTTGATACAAGAAGGAGTGGTAGAAAAATCAGATTTTACTACATTTAAATAATTTCGGATATGGATCAGAGTATCAATGACATCAACCTGAACTGTCTCAACATGACTAAGGCGAGATTGCAAGTCCTGTAACAAAACAAGAGGTGGTTTGTATTAAGGCAAATTCAAAAATAAAGCATACAAACAAAAAGCAGTATGTATACATCAAAAAATCCTTATAAATTTTACGAATTAGATGTTTTAAAGTTTCAAAATCAAATAAAAAAAAACTTATTCAATTTACTTTTCTCCTTCGGCAACATAAATACTCAAGAAAGATAAACAGGCAAAAGTTTAACTTTGTTTTTTCAAGCGATTATGATAAAAAAAATCTTTTCAAAATGAAAAACGCTCAACTGCGTCAATTAGCAGCATCAACTCGATAAAATAAAATTTGTCTGCGATTCTAGTTCGAATTTTCAAACGAAAGGTAAACATGTGTAACTTATACAGTAAAACTTACAATAGTCCTTACAAAACGATAGGAAAAGAAAAAAAAACATTTTTTAAAGCAGATTTATGATGATCTACGTTACGTAATCGAGAAGTTGGGGTATAGGGAAGGAATTTCAAATATCTCTTTATATTAATTTACGCAGATATTAACATAGTTTCCGCAATGACAATGATTATGTACCTAACTTTTGGATTGGTAACTTTAATCATTTTTTTTCTTGACATTAAGTACGTATCCGCAAATATATATATATGTGTGTGTGTGTGTCGCTCGCCTTAACGAATACATATCGAACATTCTAGATGTAAAGGAAGAGCTAGTCTGTTGAAGTTGTTTAAAAAGGAAATTGGAAACCTTAGTGGTTAAGAGTCTAAGTGACTATGTAATTAGTTAGATGAGTATGTTTCTGTGTGAAACTTATAACCTGTGTGGTTCTATCCTGTGTGGATAATAGCCTTATTATTAATGAATAAGAATAATCATTAATGGTGTTGATTGACTTTATTAATGGTAACCAGTACCATTACATCTGGTGTCAGAAGTGGGATTCGAACCCACGCCCACCGTAGTGGACCGCGATTTCTGACACCAGATGTAATGGTATTGGTTACCATTAATAAAGTCAATCAACACCATTAATGATTATTCTTATTCATTAATAATAAGGTTATTATCCACACAGGATAGAACCACACAGGTTATAAGTTTCACACAGAAACATACTCATCTAACTAATTACATAGTCACTTAGACTCTTAACCACTAAGGTTTCCAATTTCCTTTTTAAACAACTTCAACAGACTAGCTCTTCCTTTTCCTTTACATCTAGAATATTCGATATGTATTCGTTAAGGCGAGCGACATCTGGCGGAATAAACAGAGGCTGTTGTCTCATTCATCACATGTGTGTGTATATTATATATATATATATATATATATATATATATATGTATGTTATTGATTTAGATATTAAGTTTTACGTTAAAAAAAAAAAAAAAAAAGAACTACGTTAATAACTAAAAATGAAATGTTGCACATCGTTAGGCATAATAGTAACTGGAGACAAAATCACTATTCTGTTAATAGTCCTTGCTAAAATATACAAAACGAATTTATAAATAGATTTAACAATCCAACCCAAACTTAAGAATATGCCATTAAAATACTTCGTTAAGAGCAGTTAAAAGAAATCAAGCTCAATCGAATTAAATAAAGGCTAAATGAAGATACAGCCATTTTTTTATTTTATAAACAGTCAATTAATCATTTGAAAAAATAAGTTAATCATTTGAAAAAAAAAATATTTGTAAGATAAAAATAAATTATTCGAACTAAGTAAACTATCCGACTCAATGATAATGATATAAAAACATTCATTTGTAAGTATATACACACACACTATCAAAAGAAAACAATAAAGACAATTTTATCTTTACTACGGCTTAGAATGTATATGTCCCAATAGTCTTTAAGATGTACATGTCCTAGTAATCTTTATTTTTCATGGGTCATTAGTCACTCAAAAACACTAATGGGACATAAATGTCTCAGGCAATAAGTGAGTTCAGATATTTAAAAAAAAAAGAAAAAAAAAAAAAGAAAAAAAAACAACCTAGTAATAGTATCGATAGTGGGAAAAATAATGTACCGTTAAAAGAAACTTTCCCTAGAAAAAATTAGAAACCAGTCAATTTCAAAGATTGTGGTATTGAGCTATAAATAGAACAGATAGAGACCTTTTCTGGTTTGTTTGTGACGAAAACGATGGCGAGCGAATTAAGAAATATAAAAACTAGATTATTTGCCTTGGCATGCTTGATGGCAAGCTTCGGGTAACATGCTTGCCTCACCCTTTTTACTTATCTCGCGAAGTTTTGTTTCACAAATGGAAGAGTTATACTTCCTTGCTTCATTTATGAAGAAAGAGCTGAAAAAGTTACTTTCCAGCATCGATTAAGAGACGAAAGCTCTTCTTCAAGCTGAAGTGCTGAGCAGAAATCTAGCCGTGAAACGTATTGAAGACTCTTCAACAAAATGAGTATCTGGTATTTTATCGGCACAGATTCACTTTCCATACTTCATCTTTTGCGTAATACAGTTTCTGTAGAAAAGCTTGCAGTGGAAATTCAATCGATTCTCTCGAGGGTACTGCTGAAGTCTATTTTTCTTATGTTCGGGGCCACAGTGGTGATCTCGGTAATGATAGAGTGGAGAGCAGCGATGGCTCAGGGGATAGAGCGTTCACCTTCCAATGAGGTCAACCGGAATCGAATCCAGACATTGGCTGGTCGATATGAATTCCGCATTCGGCTTGCACCAACAACACTGCTGACGTGAAATATCTTCAGTTGTAGACCCATTCTGGGTTAGAGTGCTCTTGCCGTCAGCCTAACCGTGGGAGGTTCCTCTCTATGTGACGCAAATGCGGGTTAGTTCCATCAAAAAAAGCCTTCCACGAAGGCAAATTTCTCCTAACATTTGATCTAGGAGTTCCCTTGTCTTCTAGATTGGGTTCAAACTTACAAGGCTACGTAGTTGAACATTAGTAGTCTTAAACCCTAAAATTGGGTCGGCTGTTCAACGACGGTTATAAGATGATAGAGTGGACCAGTTGGCCAAAGATGCGACTTGCCTTGATATTGATCTTTCGATGTCTGTCCCGTTGTCACATTGGAAAACTGTTTTGAACAAGAACACTGAAATCTATGCTGCACCAAAAAGCTGTGTGGACTATAAGATTTTTCTCAACTATTTTTCAGAGGTCGAAAAGTAGGAAATTTTTTTATTGACTTCAAATTAACTCCTATTCTAACAGGACATGCATATTTTAAAAGCTACTTGTTTAATTTAGTGAATTCTAATTTTTGTTCTAGTGGTCAGGACGGTGTCACTGTAGAACACATTATATTTCATTGTAATTTATATTCAAGTGAAAGCTTAAAAAAAGGAACTGAGACACTCTTGGCCACCTGGTTTTGTTCTTGTTTGCTAAATGAACTGAAAAAACGAAATATTTTAAGGAATTTTTGTTGACAACTTAAACAGGGAAAATTATAGGGTTTCTTTTTATTCAACAACTATGTTTCGCCCACTTACATATGGAAGCCCCATGTTATAGTTTATGGAGCATGAGGAGCTGTGTAATAAATTTAAACGAAAAAAAAGAAGCATTTTTTAAAAACGCTTTACACATCCTTATCATAACTAAACGTTGCAGTTCAGTTTTCTACGAACACTGCTTAACAATTCAGAAAATGGGGAAAATAAAAAAATACCTATTGTTCTATTTTGATAAACAAATGTTAGTTTTATTGTGATAGGTAAAGGAGTCTCACAAAATAAATATTTTTGAATTCTATAAGCTGACAGGCAAAGATATAATGGCAGGGAAATAGGGAGGAAGGTAAAAAAATTAAAAAATTAGAGTATTCAAGAATTCAAGTGAGACATAATTTCCATCAAGTTACAAAATTAGCCAACAGATGGCTCCGTCAATAAAAAACAACTATAAAACAATGATTTCCGTTGCCTAAGCAGTTGAACTCTCATTTTTCAAATCGTCGAATATTAATGGGACACTTAACAGTAAGGAAAAGCAGAAGTTACCATTTTGGATAAACTGAAAAATTGAGTAAACTTAACATTGTGAAACAACAAAGATAGAAAAATATTATAATGACCTGAATGGCAACTTGAGACTTGGCTTGTTCTCTAACTAGAAAGCATATTGGCATGGATAGACTATTTGAATGTTTGTTCCCTTCGCAGCTGCAATCATTCCCACAGGCACTTATGTCCTCCAACAGTTCTGAATGAGGAACCTGAAAGGCACAATAAAGAAATGCAATAAATACAGTTTTCATCAAACAATATATGGGTGATTCTTTTCAAACATGACAATTCGGACCAAAAAATTTCTGAAAATTTAAAGTCTTCAAAATAACCTAAAAATGTTTTTGTATACTTCTTTAGTTACACTTATTAATATCTTACAGACAGTTTATTGACATTTGCTCGAGAAAAAAATAAATAAAATAGAAATTCACCAAATCTTAAATGCCAGGAAAATGACATATTAGCTTAGAAGTTTAGAAAACAGTCATTTTAAGTTAATAGTAAGTAACTCAATTTAAGCTTTTACGTTCGATGGACCATAAATTGCTTAAATTAATTGTTTTTATCCACTGTAGAAAGAAAAAAAAAATTTTTTTTGTTGCTGATATGTACAGAATAAAATTGTGCATAATAATCAATCATTAAATAAATAAATAACTTTGATTAGATCCAAGCATATTACAATCTTACATAAACTTGGTATTAGGTTAATATTTACTTTCCCTCCTTACAGTATTAGCAGTTAAAAAAAATTTCTGGTAACACTTCAATGTCCTGGCATTCATAAGCCAGGAAAATGACAGCCAGGATAATGACAAATTCGCCATTTGAAAGCCTATAACTTTAGTTTAATTTCATATTTTGCTCTAAGACGTTTATATTCTGCAGAAAACAACATAATTTCTTGAAATAACTCTATGTAGTATCTATGTAGTTTATGTTATTAATGATTTCAAGAAGGTAGGAAAATGACAACACGAAAACCTACTCACTTAGAAAAATTTTTTGAAATAAATT
Source organism: Parasteatoda lunata (assembly GCA_949128135.1). NCBI lineage: Eukaryota > Metazoa > Arthropoda > Arachnida > Araneae > Theridiidae > Parasteatoda > Parasteatoda lunata. Next base: position 87,614,047 of record OX421973.1, read on the forward strand.
TTGAAGCAGAAAATTGGTTCTTTATTCATGCAACAAGACATGTTCATATAGGAGGGTATCTAATCAATCTATTAACATAAGATATTGATTGCTGGCTCTATCTATTTTGGTTATAAACCACTAAATAAAAGTAGCCAGGAAAATGACAGATTTTCTTGGGACAAACAAATTATTGACGGAAAAAATTATTTTAAACGAAGTTTTTGTAAATAATACCCTCTGCGCATATTCTAAAAATGCTTACACCGGTTGAGATAAAAAAAAATTAGATATTGAAAAATGTATGGGAAGTTGTGAAGCTAGTTATTATTGGAAACATTGTCAGGAAAATGACATTTTGATATTCAGTTAAATTTTTTAAGTATACAAAACAGTCAATGCTAGTGCGAAGTCATTTTAAAATGGTAACAGCAATGCTATTTAGAATTTTTTTTTAAAAAAAAGTTCTTTCAGTATTATAGTATTAGATCTTAGAACAAGGGACAGTGAATCAATGGAAGAATATATATATATATATATATATATATATATATATATATATATATATATATATATATATATATATATATATATATATATATATATATATATATATATATATATATATATATATATATATATATATATATATATATATATATATATATATATATATATATATATATATATATATATATATATATATATATATATATATATATATATATATATATATGGTCAAATGGAAAAAAAAAATTTTTTTGGCTCCTTATCCATTAAACATTTGCTTATTTGTAAATATTTCTAACCTTTAAATATAAGTAAATGCTGGACATTGTTTTACCAAGTTTAAAAATGGAAATTTTGGCATTGACGCAACTCGATCTTGTCATCCAACTGAGTTCGATGAACAGCGATTAAACCAACTTTAGCAAGAAAATTCGCATCAAACGACAAGGGGACGAAGGGGGATAATGGAATCCCCCCGCACTTTAAACTGTTAGCAAAAAAAAAAAAAAAAAAAAAAAAAAAGAAACTTATTTGGCAACCAGAGTTTTTAAAAATTTTTTTTATCTTAAAACCGTCGTTGAACAACAGACCCAAATTTGAGTTTACGACAACCAATGTTCAATTCCATAGCCTTGTAATCTTGAACTCAATCCCGAAGATGAGGAAACTCTTGGATCTGTACCCCCAGAGGTATTGATTTGTTATGGGAACTTGGAGGACTTTGTGATTTAAGACATATTTAACGTGCAGCAGTCACCATTTAATACACGGAGACTCTTCAGCTGGATGGATCCGAACTCTCGCTCTCACGAACTTGATTCCAACGCCCTATCAACCAGTCTATCTAGGCCCTCAACCGGATAGTTGTGAAATATGCAAGAACGTATTTTAAACTAGAGGGCAGAAAAAAAAAAACTACACATCTACTATTTCTTTAAACACGGTGCGTAGCCAAATTTTACAACAAGAAATAAGCACCTTTTAAGTACTTTTTAGGCACAAAACAAATATTTTTAAGCACCATATTCATTAACATAATGTAAAATAATTTTTTAAAATTTTACATGATCATGATAAAATAACTAGTTTCTTATATAGAACTCTTTTCTTGATTATATTAGCCACCATAAAAAGTTCGAGAGGTTTTTCGGTTTGATTTCAGAGGGTGGAAAATGAAGCCTGAAATTGAGAATATCTTGCAAAATGCAGCAGAGTTGCACATAATCGCTGGTTCAAAACTAAAAAGACACATCTGCAAACGTATTATGCCTGCAGATGTGTCGTTTTAGTTTTGAAGCAGCGGATGAGTGCAAGAATCTCACCGAAACCAGATCAGTAGATGCACACACGGACTCGCGAGTACTTCATCAAACATGCAAAATGATCGGCGCTTTTATACACTACGAACCAATGGTACGTCCGAAGTGCATTGTGTTTGAATGAATTGTGAAAACGTTGAATAGAACAATGTGAAAACCATGCTTTTGTATAGTACGTGGCGAAAATCGACATGGAAAAGAAAAAATGTTACTTTCGAAAAGGGAAAATTAAGCACTTTTTAAAAACACCCAATAAAAAAGCACCTTTAAGGGCTTTCAAAAAACGTAAATCAAAAATAACATATTAAAATAAATCTTTTTTTTAATAATATGAGAAAATAACTCACTATCATATTGTAAATAATATTCAAAGTTTAGCTAAGGGTTATTATTTATTAAGCAAAAAAAAATATATTTTATAAATACAAAATATTTTTATTTGAGCTCATAATATTACTTCTTTTGTGGAGTGCACCTTCAAACCTCCGCCCCCCCCCCAAAAAAAAACACCGTGGGGATGTTATTTATATCACTGTTACTGTTTTAACAATATCAAATCCAAAGCATTTGAATTATAATTTCAAGGATAATCCGATGAAATTTTTTAAACCCTAACTTCAAATCTTAATTATAGGTCAATAAATGTACATTTTTTAAAATTACAATTTGATAACACTAAAACGATGCCTATTTAATGACCAATGAATAGAAAAATAATAATTATTTACCTTTTTAAAAAAAAACAAAACTATTTTGAATTTGTCAAAAAAAAAAAAAAAAATAATAATAATAATAATAATAATAAATCGTTGGATACTTTATCTACTGCTGTAGAAAATGAAGGGTTTAGTGCCTAACAGCTTCTACATAGTTCTATTTTCTGAAAAAAAAGGAATGTCGCAAAGCACGAAACAAACGAAAACTTCCTTCAAAACGGTTAAAGCTATCAGTTTATTTATTTAATTTTTTTTTTTAAATTAGAAAATAAAATGTGTAATAAATGAAAAAATATGAGCTTTATTTTTTTAATCAAATATTTTCTGCTACTTGCCATACATTAAATGAAATCCCATCTACAATGTGAGAAAAATATTAATTCTTTGTTAATGACCATTATTATAATTTTTTTTAAAAATCCGCTGCTACAGTCCACCCTTCATTCTAACTACATTGCATTTTAAAATTTCTTCTATTTTCTAATTTAATCAAATTTATTCATCCCAAATCTAAATACCACTATACTATATTTTAATGTTAAACGTAGAAAAACTCTTGTTTTAATATTTTCTCTATAATGGGCTTTCCAATTCTAAACTTATAATCCATCAAGCTATAGATAAATTTACAACCGTAAAAATCTCTCTATACTTTACTTAGAGATAACTTTAAAAGCACAGTCCCCCCCCCCCCAAAAAAAAAAAAATAAATAAATAACGAATTTAAAGAAATGTTATTTTTAATTAATAATTTTCAAAACATTTAATTTCATCAAGAAATTATGAACATCGTTATTCCTGAATGCTATTAAAGAATGTCAGGCATTAAGCGTAAAATAAAAAAATAAAAAACAGAATTAAAACCGTTAAAGCTTTTTATCTTGCGATTGAATTATATTTACACAAATTAAAACGTAATCTTAACGGTTCGAGGATTAAACCCTAAATATGCCAATTGGGTACTTGCACTTCAAGAAGATGATCACGGATACCCACACATGTTACGTATTACGTCAGCCGATCGTTCGTAAGCAAAATGGCATGTTAAAGTTGAGCTATGTTTGCCCACAAAAGTTAGAATGTTAAGTAATGTGAAACTAATGAAATGCAACGCTTTATCGCACATCGAATTTGTTAAAATATACTCCTTTCTTGTCTACGTCTTTAACTTAAGTTTCATTATTTGTTTATGTAATCGTTTTATCATTATTTTATTGTAACCGTGATATATTTTTGTTTCATGTACCTGGCAACTTCGATGCATAATAAGTTTATGTTCTACAAACTTGTCTTTGTGTTAAGTAAGAAATATATAGGGAAAGAATTGAAATCTTTGTGAAAGAATATAGAATTGATACTTGGCTTACTCGAAATAGAATGGAAAGAACAGTTGCTAACATAAACAAATACCACGTTTTAACAACCAATCAGGATCGAGATACCCCACACTACGTCACTTGCAAGTATTCAATTAATTAGTGCAAACGATTTCTTAAGTTACGACAACAGGCACAAAAAACGTTTTTACTCTGAATTAACTTAGCAGAGGATTTGAATTAGTTCTTCAAAATATATGGGGGAAGGGGGGAAAGAGGAAAAATAGGGTCTCAATAGATAAAATTAGTCAGCGTAGTGGTCGAAATACGTTTTTGTGTCTGGTTTCATAACTTAAAATATCATTTGCACAAATTAGCATTTTTAAAGTATATACCCACGAACCTTTAAGTTAGCATTTTTATTAGTACAAAAAAATAGGTGATTAGTTCAAAAGTCATAAAAGTCTTCCCTTTTAAATTTTTATGCAGAAAAAAAAAAAAAAAAAAAAAGAGACATTTAATTCCATTTAAATCTGAATTAATAATATAAAATGAACTCTTTCAAACATCATTTTGCAAAACTAGTTTAAGAGCCATGACGAAATAGGAAATTTTGTTGTCATACATATTGTTTGGATGGCAACAGAAAATAAAAAGATTTGCGAAAGGATGCGCTCCTATTTATTAGTAACGGTACATCACCTTGACGCATATAACATCTCTGGTTGAGTCCGGAATGTAACCAGAGCAAGTCGAATCTCTTTTTCATTTAGTTGAACAAAAAATGCGTCACGCTTTGTTCAGCGCTACGCAAAAAGATTGAAAAAGCAAGAGTCATTAAATATAAGTGCAAAATATATTTAATTTTAGAATAACTTTTTTTTTCATTAGTTAAATATTGTTTAAAAACAGCTTCCAAAAATACCCTTTAAATAACAAAATATTCTAAAAAAACTTCGAGATCAGAGAATCCATTGTTAAAAATATAAAAACAATTGAGTTGGAAAATAGCTTCTTTTTTTTTAAAAAAGAAAAAAAAGAAAGGTTATTTCGATTTAACTATTAAAACATTAACAAAAAGAAAAACAAACGACAGAAAGTATTAAATAACATCGAATTTCGTTTTAATATTGTTTTTACATTTTATTTAAATGACTAGTTGAATGCTCGTTCTTCGCACCAGCACTGTATCAACAATACGAAATCTTACACAAAACTGAAATTCATTTAACACAATGGAGTCAGATTTTTTTTCCCTAAAAAAAAAAAAAAAACTTATTGCGATTTAATTATTAAAGCATTAACAAAAAGGCAATAACCTAGACATAGCATTATGATGCATCGCATTTCATTTTAAAATTTTATTTAAATAACTAGTTGAATACTCGTTCTTCGCATGGGGAAAATAAAAAAAGTATATATCAGTACTGAACAACGATACGAAATCTTGCTCAAAACAGAAAGACATATACCGACGCAATTAACAAAGCCAACATGATACCAAGTATTTATTATTATTTGTTGCCCTTTCCGGTGGTTTTAAGTTATTAAATAAATCAAAACACGTTTTTTGTAGCTCATCCCACCAGAATAAATATAGATTCAGTATCACCTGACATGATGTTATTGCTCGCAGCTAAGTAATGTTAGTTAAAATTTACCTCTATCAAGTAATTTTCTCCGGCACTTAGTCCTTTCGACGAGCCGTAAGACATCCATTTCCACAGTATCTGTATTAAAACTGCTCAGTATTGGTGCAGTTCTAATAATGATCAAATATATCAATATAATGCTTTGTACCTACATTAATATATCCGGTACCAGGCTTTCTTTTGTAATACACACCAAAGAGAGTTCAGCAATTCTAACATTTGAGTTCTGTGCGATATACATTATTAGATGCAGTAAACTAAAGCCGAAATTTTAAAAACGAATAGAATTCTTAAATGAGTTTAGAGCATGGCGATTTATCTATCTGTACTTTAATATTTAAAATATTTATAAATAGTTGAGAGAAAAAGTTCTTTTAATTCTAATTCATTAAAATATCATATTAATACACTATCTTTGCTATCAATGAAAAAAAAATAAAATATTTTCTGGAATTATAGAAAAAAATGTAGGAACTAATCGTATCCTAACTACAGCTGCACCAATTACTATGCCAGCAGTGCGTCGTATTATCAAACTTAATTAAGCGCCATTTGCATTAATATTAGAGTATAGCGATTTTCTACGTTTCTAAACAAATAGAATATCTTTTCAACTTTACTTTTTAGTACATAGCTTATTTTCTTATTTCAATTAATGATCAAACAATTATGCATCAGGTTAACCGTGGGAAGTTTTCGCGGTCTTCCTCTCCACGTAACGCTAATGCGGATTAGTTCCATCAAAAAGTTCTCCACGAAAGGTGAATTTTTCCTAACACTTGAGCTACGAGTTCCATTGTCTTCTTGATTGGGTTCGAAATTACAAGGCTACGAAGTTGGAACATCGTGAACGCAAAATTAGGTTGGCTGTTCAACGTGGTTATAAAATAAAATATGTATTATCAACATTAATTAAGCATCACTGGCGTCAATAATAGTTTGGCGTTTTCTTACGATTCTCCGAAATGGAGCCGCGATGGCTCAGGGGATAGAGCGTTCGCCTTCCAATGAGGCGAACCGGGTTCGAATCCCAGTCGATACGAATTCCGTATCCGGCTTGCACTGCCAAAGAGCTGACGTGAAATATCCTCAGTGGTAGACGGATCATGGGTTAGAGTCCCCTTGCCGTCAGGCTAACCGTGGGAGGTTCTCGTGGTCTTCCTCTCCATGTAACGCAAATGCGGGTTAGCTCCATCAAAAAGTCCTCCACGAAGGCAAATTTCTCCCAATACTCGATCCAGGAGTTCCCTTGTCTTCTGGATTGGGTTCAAAATTACAAGGCTACGGAGTTGAACATTAGTAGCCGTAAACCCATTAAGTTGGGTCGGCTATTCAACGACGGTTATAATATTCTCCGAAATGAATTAATACCTTTTCTTTATTGATTATCGTGAAAACGTGTTTCGACCTGTATCATTTTCGTAAGACGCGTTTCGAGCTGTATCCATACGTGTTTCGAGCTGTATCCAGCTCATCGATATGTCTTTTTTTTATTTTTTTTATAATTACATAGCGACATAAACATGTTTCTTCTAATTCATATCAATAAATAAATCTCAAAGGTGACCGAAGAAATTACTTAAAAAAAAAAAATTACATTAAATGATGCGTATTGGTGTTGACGCGGTGGCAAATTTACGAATTAATAATTTACAGAGAAATGAATAAATGCATATTAAATTAGTACATAAGAATACATTCTGATATTTGAAGAAAACTAAAAAAAGTAAATAGATTGTTTTTTAAAATATAATTACGGTGTGAAGTGATCGATAGACCGTGTCAGTAATACACCCTCATAAACAGTGAAGATATTCCTTAGTGGGTCAAACGGTTCGCCGAAATCCACACATTCCCTTCGATCTCATAAAAAAGTAATTTCTTGAAGATCACAATAATCAGGGCGACTCAAGCGTTAATCACTTTCATACCAAAATAAAAAAAAATTTTCTTCTAAGAGTGTTCATTTTCTTTTTTATTTTATAGAACACTATTCATATTTAAAACAGTATTCTTTATATGTATGTAATAAAAGGGCTAAAATCCCTTTTATCAGTGTTATAGATAGCTTAAATAATGCAGTCGTAAGCCATCACACGTTCTAAAATGGTTTATTAACGGTAGGTTGGTATTGATAACAGTTCACATCCGCTCTCCACAAGGGAGAGAGTGGACAAGACTTCTGACAATTCTGGAACTGCTTATCAGGATCACAACATGATGGAAAGGACATGCGAAAACCATTGCTCTCGCATTTTATACTAACACACATTGGAGTAAACAGGCACAGTCTCTGACATACTTGTATCCTTACGCATAAAGGAAAATCATTTACTGCTTCCTTATATGGAAGTGAGAAGGGGGAGAGATTCTAAAAATAACTCAATCGTATGTTATTAGCTTTGACTTCCCAAAATAGAATCTATCTACGCTTATTCTTTAACAAAGACATTTTATGAAATCGAAAGAGATTTAATTATTTTATTAATACAAAAGTATTATAATTTTTGTATTACATCCCCCCCAAAAAAAGATTTTTGGCAAGCTAAAAAGAAATCATAATAAAATTTAGAATTCTCTGAACTTTTAAAATTTATGTTGGTACGACTGTTCCTTTTCACTACTACAAATAACATTTTTTCAATTATCTGTAAATAAAAAACAACTATATACAATGACAATAATAAAAACATGATAATACACTTTATCTGTTTAGGCAACTAAACAGAAAGAAAAATGAAACATATTTTTATAACTAATCTACTAAAATTTTCAAAAATTTTTTTCACACAAAAATATACAAAATTCTTATGGAAACGAACTGGACAAGTGTCTCAAATCAGAATTTAAGATTCTGTATGATTAAAGGGGTTGTATACTTTATGAAACATAACTATTCTACTAAAATTTTCAAAAAATTTTTTCACACAAAAATATACAAACTTTTTATGGAAAATAATTCAATTTCACTATTCATGATTTAATTTCAACATTTGTGGGTTGTGATATTTCTTAAGTTTTGATGCATGAACTATTTCAAAATTTTGTTTACTTAAACTTTTCTTTTTATTTTTCCTGTGTTCTTTTTACTTTTGTTATTAACTTCTTGGTCATTCTTTCTTTTTCCTGTTCTTTTTATTTTTGTTACCCCTCATATTATTATTTTTTTCAAACTGTTTACTTTTATTGAAACAACTTAAACTTGCATTTTTTCAAAATGTTTACTTTTATTGAAACATATTAAACTTTAATTTTTTCAAAATTTTCAACCTTAACATTTTTTAGAATTTTGCTGTCTAACGTGCAAAGATAAGTTGTCATTGTTAGAATTAGCAGAGGTGATCAATCCCTTACCAAATTGAGTAACAACTGGCCCGACACAATCAATAAACAAACAAAAATCTTTGCAAGTTTGCAACCCAACTAAAGCACATAGTAACTCAGTATCAAGTATAAAAAACTTAGCTGAGTTCACAATTTCGCCTATCGTAATAAGGGAAACTCACAAAATTTGTTAAGTGTGAAATGTCCTTTTGTTTGGGTAACATTTAATTTTTCACATTTTTAATAGGAATATTTAGTTTTGACCAAGTCCGAAAAAGAAAAAGCATTACAAATTTCTTTTAGATTTGTTTTTTCTTTTTTTTTTTTTTGAAATTCTGAAAAATTTTGAATTTTGTTTGCCGTCACAAATTTAATTGACGTTTGAAACACATTTATTTCCCTCAAAAACATTTTAAATGCATAAAAATACACTATTATATAATATATATATATATATTTTAAAAAAAAGCAAGGTAAACATACGAAATGCAATTCAACCATTAAATTTTCTCTATTGATTATTCATAATAAAATTTTTAGATCACTAAAATAAGTAATCATAACAGTATAACAAACTATGAGAAAGAAGAAAAAAAATGTATATCTACAGTAAATCCTTTCCTTTTTTGCTAAAACTTTCTTTCAGCATTCATGACTTTTTATGTTGAAGAGGAAAAAAAAAAAAATTATTTTTTTTTTTTTTTAACGCGCACATTCACTTTTGTTTTCACAGAAATCTTCGGGATTTCATACGCGCGCACATATCACTGGTGTTAACAGCAACTTTTTAATGAAAGGAACTTTTAATAAAGGATCAAAAAGCTCCTCTATAAATTCAAAATCACTTTCTTGGTCAATCGGTGCAGAATCACTAAGATGGATGATGTTTCTTCCAATGTAGAGGCACTACTTTTAGACATCAAACGCTTTCATAGATGTGACAAGCTCGAGCCAATGTCAACATTCCACTAGCGATGAGGTGTAGCAATGAGCGATCGAGTGCTGAAATCAATCCTTCCTTCCTTCATTCTTTTTTTCCGACTCCCGTGGGTGATGGGATGAGGTTTTATCAACGTTGTAGTCAGCCGGAAAATAGATAACAATGGTTTCCTCAGCAAGTAACCATCCTGGCGTCTTGTAATAAAAGGGCTAAAATCCCTTTTAGCAGTGTTTTAGTTAGCTTAAATAATGCAGTCGTAAGCCATCACACGTTCTAAAATGGTTTATTAAAGGTAGGTTAGTATTGATAACAGTTCACATCCGCTCTCCACAAGGGAGAGGGTGGACAAGTCTTCTGATGATTCTGGAACTGCTTATCAGGATCACAACATGATGGAAAGGACATGCGATAAACCATTGCTCTCGCATTTTATACTAACACATATTGGAGTAAACAGACACAGTCTCTGACATACTTGTATCCTTACGCATTAAGGAAAATCATTTACTGCTTCCTTATATGGAAGTGAAAAGGGGGAAAGATTCTAAAAATAACTCCTCGTTTGAAATATAAATCTAATTATTATTCATTGGTACGTTACAGCCTTGACTTCCCAAAATAGAATCTCTCTACGCTTATTCTTTAACAAAGACATTTTATGAAATCGAAAGAGATTTAATTATTTTATTAATACAAAAGTATTATAATTTTTGTATTACATATTATATATATATATATATATATATATATATACATATACACGCCTAACTAACTCTACATAATCACATATATACAGCCCCTGGCCAAATTATTAAAGGTATTATAAGATTCTATGTAAAATCTTAATTATCAGGTTATACTATACAGCTTTATTGTTTTTATGTGACTGAAACCGGTTTGCACTTGTTTACGTTGGTGTATCAATTGTTTAAATTAGACGATATATTGTATAAATATAGAATATTTATTATATCAAGCAATATATGAGTATATTATAATAATTAGATCAAATTATTAGACGCACTGTTTTTTAATAATTACATGATGCGCATGAGTTTCTATGCAATACTTTTATATTTAAACAAACATGTAATGGGTTTTTATTGGGGAGATTTTTTATATATTTATATGCTTCCTATTTGTATTTATTTTTAATGTATTGCATTACAATGTTAACCAATTGATACAGGAGAGTAAACAAAATCAGGCCGGTTTCATCTGAGTAAAAAACAATACAGCTGTATAGTATCACCTGATAATTATCATTTCGCTTAAAATATTATAGTGCGTCGAATAATATGGCCAGGGACTGTAGTTTACGCTATAAAATCTATTTTATAGCTTTTTTTTTTCGCGCCCGTTGAAAATATTTAGAAAGTAAAAATGTCATTTACAAATGAATTAGACAACAATATATAAGGAGGGGGGCGGAACAATTATAACCTACGTGATTTAAGGTTTGTTCAATTATCTTAAATTTATATTTCAAACCACTTAGTTTAGAACACCACCACAAAGTTAAGAAGAAAAAAAAAAGAATAAAATCATTAAAAAAAGTAATCATTGAAAGCCAATAGAGTATGCTGTTTGACGGAGCCGGAATATCAAACTGATCTAAAAAGGGCTCAAGATTTTGAAATCAATATAGTAAAGGAAAAAAATTAAAAATATAATTTCAGAGAAAAAAAGTAATTATTGTAAAAAAAATATGGGGTAAAAGTTAAAGATTTAGTTTTTTTGCTAATGAGTTTTGTTAAAGCCCATTTAAACTTAAATTGGGGTCTAAACGAGATATTATTTGAGGATTCTTATTCATATTCCCAGAAAAGCAATTAAAAAGTTATTTTTAAAGTTCATTTTGAATAGTTTTAACTATATTTATTTACTTATATAACAATTATAGTTTATTAATTTTCACATATTTAATTTTAAAAATATATCAGAATTTTTTTTTTAAATTCAAAATTTATTAAATATATTTTCATTTTAGTTATAATTATTCAAGAGGAAATGCTAATTATAAGCAGAGTAAGATAAAAAAAAAAAAAAAAATCTTTCTGCAATTTTTTCGTTGCCACTCCATTTTGGCAAAATTTGTGTAAAAACGTTTTTTTTTTTTTTTTTTTTTTTTTTTTTTTAAATGTTTAATTTTTATGGAACTCTATATTGATTCAAAACACAAGGATAAGTTTAGTAAAAAACCCAAAAACTTAAAAAATCCAAAAACGTTTATATATATATATATATTAAAAAAAAAAAAAAAAAAAAAAAAAAAAAAAAAAAAAGTCAATAATTGAAAAAATACCTGAATTTTGATCAAGAAAACGTGTTTGCAAGAAGCATTCATCCATAGAATTTTATGAACGTTTTAATAAAATTAATGAAGTGAGATTTCATTTATTTATTTAGACTAAGTGAATATGAATCGTAATGCGCGATTTTCGAAGCACGGATACGAATCAAATCGTCAGATAAGAATCGCGATGTGTGATTTTAAATCTCGTTTGCATTGGTAGGAAAAAGCGTAAAAATGAATCTTTTTCGGGGGAATTCGAAAAAGACAAATTTTCTTTGAAGAGGAGGACTTTTTTTTTTAAAAAAATAGTAAATACATTTCCGTGACGGTGATAAATTTTTCACGAACGGCGTTCGCGTATATTAATATACAGGTCGGATTATACGGAGAATTATTGCTTTTCAGATTTGGGTTCGCCTCGCCTATAAAAAGTCCTTTCCCTCTATCTCAACGATTTAATTTTATTTATTCACATCAATATTTTATAGAACTGTTTTTCAGTTAGTGTAATTTGAAGAATTATAATAAGAAGGTTCCAAGTCTCCAACTCTATATACAGTTCTTGGTATCCACAGGTATTGTGTACTTTAAGAGAATATCAACAGAAATCATGGAATTTATAAATCCCCGCATATTTCTTAAAACTGGACTGATAACTCCAATGTAGAAAACGATAAGAAATGATGAGACAGAGGATGCGTGCGGTCAGAGAAAAAATTTAATCATTGAAGAAGTGGTGGAAAATAGCAGGAAACAATTTTCCTGTAATGTTTAACTTTTCAATTTTATCTTTAACACCTCACAAAGTAAATAGACACTCACTCGCCCACCTGCTAAATGTGACTGATAAGTAGATAAACGAGCTCACAGATAACACCTAAATGATAATATAAAAAGAACAACATGAAGTTGATGTGTGATTGTAGTGATGAACAACGCAACATACTCACAAATTTTGGGAGATCTAAAAGCGCACTTGACGTAGATACACATCTGACTAAATTTCAATTGTATTGCGTATGACTTGTATACTCCCCGTATAAAATAAAAAATTACCACCCTAGCAATAATTTCACCTTGGCTATAGTTGGGCTCAAAATTGGTTCAACATAGATCCTATAAGTACATGCATTGAGGGACCAATATTGGGACGTCTAGATTTTTTAATATTGGTCCTAGAATAGTTTTCATACATACGCCGGTATCATAATTTTCTATGCTTATTCCGTTTAGTTTTTAACGCATATGTATATACATATTTTAAAATTTGGAAACTAGGAAATGAATTTGAAGGAATTGTTAAAAGGGGGAATTGGTCAAATTAGGTTGAAAATAACAGTTATAGATAAGTGATGGAAAATGAAGTTGAAAATCGCTATTCAAGACAAAGGGTACATCACAGCCGACAATGGATAACAACCCCGTCCTATTACCATGAAATATTGAATATATACATTGAAGCATTATCTCGTTTCTTTTTTCCTCCCCTAACCAATGAACTGCATCAAGTAATTCAATGCTTCAACGAAACACGCGTTTTTTTTTTAATAAAAAAATTTCTTCTTTTAAAAGAAAAAATAAGCGAATCTACTACTGAAATATTGAATCGGTGCAACAATAAAACTTTTCCGAATTGATCATAAAAACTGCAGGGAAAACTAATAATTTTGAGGTCAAAACGTCAAAAAGCTGTAATAATGGTACTTTATGGCTCTTCGGAACAATCGCGTGCTACTTGTTTGCAGAGCACGACGGAGGCGAAGAACCCTAATAGTCAGTTTTATTTATCCCTTACAGAACGAAATCATAAAGGAAAGACAAAAATAAGATAAATTGTCCATTTTGTTTCACCCTAATCTATTTCGATTGATTTCCTTCAGAAAATTATTTTTCAATTCGCCGAGAAACAATTCTAATAGACTGGAAAAGATCATTACTATGTTCTTTTTTCTTCTTCTTTCGAACAATCAAGATAAAACATTTTAAACAAATAATACGTTCTCAAATGTTTTTATATCTAGTCTTAATAAAGCAATATGAAAATATCAAACATCCTGGAGTACTTTTTTAGAAAACTCAATTTTAACAAATGGTTAAAGTGATAAAATATATATATATATATATATATATATTAACGCTTTAAAGAAGCTATTGCTATGCAAAATTAGACTGAATTCAAAATCGAAAACTTAAATCTTCGGTGCAGTCGCATTAATAAACGGCGATTTACAGAGACAAAGGTTTGAGCAATTGTGACTACTCAGTTCCCTTCACTAAATTTCTCCGCTAATAAATACTCAACAATTTGCAGCCAGTTAAAAAAAAAATTCAAATTGTTTCACGAATTACAGGGTATATAAAAAGTTCAGAAACTGTCAAATGTCTCGAGAAATATCGATGGCATCGAAAAAGAGATCTTATGATACCAAATTCAATCTCCTACCCCACCCCTTCGGGACAGGATGGAGGCAGATTTGAAATCTTAAATATGAACCTATTATTTTTTATTGCAGATTCGGATTTTTCAGAAAAAGTAACCCTATTTTAGCTGTAACCGAGAAAATTAAGATAGGGTACAAGCTGCTTAAAATGGTGGTATCCCGAGACCCATGAGATAAAAAATAAATAAAAATGTTTTAATATATTTTTGTTGAAACAAAATTTTAAAAAAAAAATCGATACAATTTTTTAAACATGTTTATTTTTATGTTCTTAATTTGATTGGCCTCAAGTTTTACGATTTAAAATAGTTTGTACCCTATTTAAATTTTCTTGGTTATAGAGTCATCTGCAAAGCAAAATGTATAAACCTGTGGGCCGTATAGGGTAATTTTCTTCTGGAGATTCTGCGATAAAAAATATGGGTTCATTATTAAGATTTCAAAACTGCTCTCGTTTTTTCAGTGATCGAAGATCGAGTTTGGTATTTCATACTTTAAAAAAAAAAAACATTGAAGGCATCTATTTTCACTTTCTCGATCGGATGTTTAAAACAATAAACGTAGCAATAATATCAACAAGAGAGGATCAGAAAAAAAATAATAATAAAATAATAAAAAAAGTTAAAACATAGTTAATGATTGCATTCTTTTTAAATTCAAATAATAGGCTTATAGAAAACTTATTTTTATGGCTATTAACTACAAAAAGAACATTTGAAACGTAAATTTCGAGTTTTTTTTATACAGCATTTTTTACATTTAGTTATGAATTTGTACTATATCTGTAATTTAATGGACATCAACTTCTGTATAATAGACTTATTTTATAAGGGAGCAATTAAATATTTAAAACAAATATAATTGAACATTTTAAATTAAGTATCTTTTTTAAAGTACATAAAATTAAGTTTCAGTTTTTATTCCAGTTAAGAAATAAGTGCTTTTTCTGCTAAAAGAAAATTACCTCATCACTTTGTACAGATGAGAATTATTCATTGCTCACAAATTATTAATAAGTTAATATCGGAAGGATAACCTTTCGTTTCCTTCGGAAAATAAGCTAAAAAAATATAAAAGAACATAAGATCATTTCATAAGTTGGTCATGTATCACGCTCAAGAACAGGTTCGTCAAAGCGAATCCTTAGGTGATAAAAAAATAAAAAATACTAGTTTTTCGCATTCTCACAAGAAAGCATCGGTTCAATTCACTCATATGAAAGAACACACAGGTGAAAATAAAAACACAAACGATTTGTGTTGTAGCAGACGATAATACGCACGTGCTATTAATACCTTTTTTTTCTCTTCCAGTTTATATGTTCGTAAAATAAACAGTAAAACATTTGTTGGTAAAATAAACATATTTAAAGGAAATAAAATTGTATAAAACACAGCAAGAGTGCTAGGATGAATGTATTGATGTTACTCACGCGTGGCGAATCAATGATGAAGAACTGGATCAAGGAATTCCCCCCCCCCCATTTTCTTATTCTAATTGCTTTATAAAACATTCTAAATTATTCTTTAACAGCAGTTTGACTAATTACCAAATAGATTTAAAATTTATCCTTTATTTATTTAAAAACTTCAACACTTTATATAACAAGAAAAGCTACTTAAGAAAATAGTAAGTGACAATCAAACGATTATTTTTAGACTATTTCATTTAAGAAGAAAATTCGATTGTTCACGTTAGAGCAACTGATGTCAAATTATTCTACTTACCTTTCTTAAACTGTATATTAATTGGAAAGAAATATTTAAATAAAAAATATATAGAGAAATTATTGGAAATAATTCATGAATTCAAATAATTTTTTCAAATTTGAATAAAATATAGTGAAATAGTGAATAAAATATAAATAATGTAATCCTCTTTTGCTTAATATTTTTCATCGAATATATAACTGCATGATCTATTTATATGTTAACATTTAAGGGATTGGAAGTAAACTAATATTACGTGTTGTTTTTTAATAACAAACGAATAATCATAGTTACATTTTTACACTAAGAATTTAGATTTACAGAGAGATTAGACACATAAGAATTCAAATTCTAAATATCTTGCAAATATTAAAAATTATTCAGAATTTGTAGAATCACTCGATAAAAAGTTCTCTGTATTTTTATTTATAAAATATTTTCTTATATAAAGGAAGTACATTTTTTGTATAATAAATTTTAAAATTGTCTGATTTACTAAAAAGCTAATGTTAAGCTATTTGTTATTGATTAAGAATTTTATTTTAATGGCAGAAAAGCCAGAAACGGCAATGAAATTTCTAATCCGAAATGACAATGTTTTGTCAAGCTTATGAAAGCTATGAAGGTTGTCTAACGCTAAACACCGTGGTCATACATAAAAAAGTGCGTTCTTTCCATGGGTGCCAATCTAGAAAAATTTAAAGACTGAAATTACTTTTTTGACCAATTAAAACGGTCTAGAGTTATTTAGAGGAATTTTTCAGAAATTTTTAGCTCACTTTCCATGAGAATAGTTCACACATTATACCAATGATTGATTATTTTTTCAAAAAATAAATAAATAAACAAACAAAAAAAAAAAAAAACTTTTTTTCCCCATTCGGTTATTTTATTTATTTATTAATTTTTTTTGTAGAAAAAAATGGCGCTAAATTTTTATATTTTTTTACATCAACTAATTTTTTTTTAAGAGTGGCACTAAAGTTCTTTTGTCTATCTAAAAGGGTTTTAAAATTATGTGCTCTTATCAGACATTGTCAAAAACATATTTTTGTTAACAGAAATTGTCAAATCATAAATAAAAAAGAAATAGTATCTACCTTAAAAAAAAAAAAAAAAAAAAAAAAAAACATATTTTATCTCTTAACGTCAATACGTAGGTTGAGCACTAATTCTACACATGACTTCTAAATGCGAAGTAAACAACTACGCCAACAACTGAAAAAAAATCGAATACAAAAGAGCCTTTATTTCAACTGTTTACTTAAGGCACAACATACCAAATAGCTTAAGTTATAAACTAAAATCACGGAACAAAAGGAAAATAAGGCGGTAACTGAAATATCAGCAATTCGTATTACCTCATAATTTAGCAAGATCATGAATATTAATAAAAGTTAAGATCTTAAATGAAGACAATAAGCAATTCACAAAGGTGTATCGAATAAACAAATCTGTCCATTAGAACAAATGTCTTCTGGATACGAAATCTCAGGCGGCTTGTTTTTGTACTACTTAAACGATCATAAGCTGGTAAACTTAGCCTAAAGAAACTATCGACGGAGATTATAGGATGCGGTTCAAGGAAAACATATCTGTAATTAATGATAGTTTGTAGTAATCCCGTGATTAAAGAAAACTATGAAGCATTTTACAGAAGATTTTCTGTATGGTGAATTTTATTTAGTAACAGAGTGAAAAGCACTAATATTAATGAAAAAACTTTTACTAACGCTAAATTCAAAACTCAATAATATCAAAAGCTAGTAGGAAATAAAATAACGATGAAAAAAAAAAAAAAAAATGTGATCTTTGATTGGCCTATTCACAGATCCGCTTCCTTGTCTACCTTTAATGGGGTCATTTTAAAAAAGTGTACGGTGCGGGGAAAAAAGCCGACCACCCTGAATTAACTTTTGATCTAATGATCGGATCTTCACGACTCGATCGTAAGAGACCTCTATCCTCATCGGCTTGGATTTTTGGTTAAATTTTTAATTTGTGTTCCCTTTGTTTGTAGTCAACTTTTGATGGTATACAGGGGTCTGTTTAGAAGAAATTTGGGTCCGTTAACGGACCCTTCACAAAATAACTTTTCATAAAAACAGGCCCTTCACAAAATAATTTATCTTTTATTCGGACCCTTCACAAATTTGTTTATCTTCATTATTTTGTTAATCGAATAAACCATTCCCAGAAAGGGGGGGGATGAGGAAAGACAGATGTAAACGAACTAAATTTTGTCTTCAGCAGACGCTTCCTCCTTTATTCGTCCGAAATGCGTATTCTGCGTTCAGCAGTATAGGCTAAATACCAAATATTTGCATGTTGCATCGCTAATTTAGTAGCTGCAATTGCTGTTTATTTTTTAAAATTTAATTTTTTTAATTATAATTTTACAGTGTTGAGCATTATCTTGTATGTCTTTACAATTTAAAAACTCATTGAAAAAGTTTTTTGCAATAACGGACCCTATTTGCACAAATTCACGAAAGCGGACCCTGGTTGAAAGAATGTGACTTAACGTTTATTTTATAGTCACAAATTACAAGTGATTTTTTCACAATTTTACAAAAACGGACCATTCACAAAATGTCTGGACAGACACCTGACTAATTAATTAGCATATTTGAGGTCACCCCCTCGAATCATTAAGATTGAGTCATAGAACGCGAAGGTCCGGTCAGAAGATAAAAGTTATTTAGGGTGGTCCGCTTTTTATTAATTTATTTTTTGCGTACTGTAGATAAGTTTAAGGATCCCTTCACAAAATTGTGTATCGTTTAAAGCTGTTTCATCATAAAAAAATTTTTATCGTAAAAACGGTTCATTCACAAAACTTCTTAACGTAAAATCGAGCCTTTCACAAAATTGTGAAAATAGACCTTTAACAAAGGAAGTTAGATCTTAAAAACGAATTCCTCACAATATTTCACGTTTTTATAACTTCATCTGAATTTTCAAAACTAATGGCAATAATTATTATTATATATATATTTTTCCCTTCTCAAATTCCTATGCTTATTAGCTTAACTCACTTTATTTTCACTATTCAAGTTGATAACACAATTCAAAATTTTATTAAATCTTAGAAAAGTATTCGCAGTTATTAGTTTTAAATCAACAAACAAGTATCCATTTTTATTAATGGTAATTACGTTTTATTTCTTTTAATCTTGAGAATTTTAATTTATGAATCTATTTCCATCTCGAAGACCTAATGGTTATGAATTTTAAATCTAGTGTAGTATACATGCGTATGCGTATTCTTAGTATGCAATATTGAATGATACTTTTTGTGTTTTTCTATTATAATTTTACAGCGTTGAGCATCATTGGTGTAGCATTCATATACAAAATTTGACTGATGGAACCATATTTAACACACACACAAAGAACCTTTCGCTTAAAAGTCTAGATTGACCCCTTTTTCATTATTTCCTATGTAGTTTGTATTCATTAGTTTGAAGTTATTCAAATAGAAGCACTACAAAATGGTCAAAAAGGATTTTGCTATGGATTAAAAGCTATGTTCGCGAGGTTCGAGTAAATGAGAGTTGTCCCCAACTGGCAAAAGATGATGATGGATAATAACAAGGAGGTTTGAGTAAATATTGGGAGAATTATTCCCAACTGGTAAAAGCAATGGTAGATACTGTAACAACCAAAATGGCGTTGGTAAGTTCTGGTGCGAGTTCGTCTAATAAAATGTAATTGCAAAGGACGCGGATTGAAACCCTTCACTGTAAATTTCCCCCCTACGTAATTTAAAATTTAAAGTTCAGGTTAACCTAAAATAAAGCATGAAGTTTTAAATGCTGACAAAATTTTTCAAAAATATCAAAATGTAAGCAAATTATAGTAGTTTTACTTATTACACTGTAGGGGAGTTTTCACGGCATAGCTTATTTGCATTTAGATATTTATTTCGCAAACATTTTTTTTCATCATTTGAAACTTCATCGTTTACTCTAGGTATACCAGCGTTCGCTTTTTTTAAAATTTTGAACAGAAAATATCCCAACAATGGAGAACAGAATCCTTTTTAACCGTTTTGTAGTGCTTCTATTTGAATAACTTTAAACTAATGAATATAAACTACATAGGAAATAATTAAAAGGGGTCAATCTAGACTTTTAGCGAAAGATTCTTTGTGTGTGTGTGTTAAATGTGGTTTCATCAGTCAAATTTTGTATATGAATGCTACACCAATGATGCTCAACGCTGTAAAATTATAATAGAAAAACACACAAAAGTATCATTCAAAACAGAATTTCCCATAAAAGGTTTCTCCCACGGTAGAACGTCCTCTTGAATCTAAAAGATCAATTCCGTACTAAATGTCTAAAAAATTAGTTGGGGCGAAAAGACTCAACTTTGAGAAGGATTGCAAGTTAAAAGTTGCAAAATGTTTCTTGACACAGTTTGGTAAAAATAGTGTGATTAATTCTTAAATAGAAAAAAATAAAAAAAATAATAATTAGCAACTCTATACAATCTTAAAACAACTGTATCTGACACAATTCTAAATACGGTTTAAACACTTTTACGGAAATGAACCTAAAAATAACATTCTTTTCATAGGCAAAGAACAATAGCCCTTACCTGCACCAAGGCGTATATGCAAGATAATATACACATGGCCCGCCATCCAGTTATCCGAACGACTCGCACCTGCTATCCAGTCTGATCCCGCATCTCGAAATACCTTTTACCATCTGTCTCAGAAATTTGATATTTTTCAAACAACGCCCTCATGCAATAAACATTTCGCCGGACATATCATAAAAATATACGGTGACATGTTCCGTGAAAAGAAAGCATTTTTACTGAACTTCGTAAAATAGAAAGAAAGGTACGCAATTAAACGCAAGAATGAAAAAGAGATCCGTGGGTCTACACAAAAGCATCGCTGGAGCGTGTGAAATTTTTCCTTCAGATTTGTGGGCCATTCGAAGAACGCAGCGTTGACTCAGAACAATTTTTATCGTTATAATTTAAGGAATTCGTTAATTTTAGGAGTAAAACTATGCAGGGTAAAGTTGGGTAAGATTTCATTTAAGCGAATTGGTATTTTGAGGTTCCGTTTATTACGTCGGTTGGGGAACATGGAACATTTTAATTTACTGTCACCATTCTTTATTTTGTTTAGAACGTAGGTCCTACTCATAGCAATTTTAATTCATTTAAACTGATATCAATCTTAAGTTAATTGGTAATTAATCCGAGAGGCAGTGATGTAACATTTTGCATACTTAATCTGTAGGTTAAATCAAAAAGCTGAAATCTGCTAGTCGCACGAGAGTTAAAACGCACTTGATTTAACCCTTTGCAGTCGTATTAAGTTTACACATGGGTGTCATGCTGGTCGGAATTAATTTTAGTTGAAAGAATGGTAATACATAATATGCAAGATTATGAAGACAAAACAAAGTTTATTAATTCTTTTTTAAACTTTAGATATATGTAACACAACATGTTTGTTTTAATTTTACGTAAAAATTATATTTTATAATTCTCCATCGTGTGGTATCTTTTAAAGTAGTTTTTAATTTGAAGCCCTGGTTTTATCACCTTTAAATTTACTTTTTGAACATACAGAACAATCTTTACTCTTTATATCTTCACAGTGCCGCAATATACGTAGTTTGCCATTAAGCTGTGAGTAACATCTTTGCTGTGGTGGCTGGAACGGTAAAAAATCGTTGGCGGACTGAGAGTAGACATACGACCGCAAAGGGTTAAAATTGGTGATAAACCAAAACTAAATGATACGAAATTAAAAGAATAACTTCTTTTTATATATATATATATTCTTTCACCATTTGAAATATAACGAAACGTATTATATATGCCATTTTTATATCTTTGTGACATTCACAACTTTAAGCGAAGAAAATTTAAGTTTTTTTTTCTTCCCTTTTTAGACAAAAAAGTAACTTTCTTTATATTCTATAAAAATAATCTTAATTTTAAAAGTTAGGCGATTTTTTTTTTTTTTTTGAAGTTGAATAATTTTTAAATATTTCAAATTTTTGTTTTTAAGTCCAGTTAATTCTTACAAGATAGTATACATGAGAAAATTAGAGCTTTACTTCGATTGTAATGCACACCAATGTGGTTTTTTTCGTTTTTCCTCACGAAAAAAAAATTTGCTTATCATTTGTCTGACGACAATGTAACTACGTCTAAGGCCCTTAAGATGGTTAAAATGTTATTTAGTTAATCGAAATACTAATAAGTTAATTTATTTAGTCTACAGCAGTGGTTTCCAAAAGGTGTTCCACAGAACCCTGGTCACAGGGGATCCGAGAGTTACAACTTTAAAAAAAAGTAATGATTTGTAAAACATTTAACTACATTTGTGTAGAAACATTTAAAATTTCGATTATTTTTATGAAATTATTCAGGTAATATGTCAATGAAAACGATAATATAATAATTACAACTGCACTAGTATTTACCATCAAACTTTCAATTCATTGAAATTAACCAAATTCAACAATGAAGAAATGCGTTACTCTGATAAACATTCTCAATGTTTATAACAGTTCTACAATATTTCATTTAAACGAAAATCATAACTCAGCTCATTTTAAGCTTATGTTACTCCAGACTTAAGAATTCTGACATTTTAAGACTTAACTTGAGACTTGATTTTAAGATGAAACGGTGAAAAAATTAATTTACTCCCTTACATTATATATTTATAAAATAATTAGTAGCGTCTATAATTTTTTAAATCAGGGTTTCGCCAAAAAGAAGGTTGATCATTCAGGCATCCGTAGGCAGAAAAAATTGGGAAACCTGGTCCACAGTCTATAACAATAAAGGCACGGAGTACATAGAAAAAAAAAAAGAAAAAAAAAAAAAGCTAAAATTAGGGTTTCGTATTCTAATTCAATTATTGGCATTTCAATTCAGCGAGTAAAAAGCGACCGCGTCATTCATTATAAAGAGGACAAAAACCTTTCTTATTAAAATATGTAGATTTTCTCAACTTTTACAGAAAATAAAGAAAAGCAAATGAATGCTGAAAAAGGCTTCAAAAATTGCAATGGAACGAATAATAAAGTAATTTTACATCAAGCAAACGATTTGCATGCAATCTGAAAATGACGCCAGATCCTTGAGGAATAAAAAGTAGTTTCTCTCAAAAATCTCTTTGCCTTGAAGTTATTCAAAAGGCAAATAGAAAGGAGTTATTTAAGACACTTTCACAAAAAACTCTACACAAATAAAAAAATAAATGATAATATGCCTGCGTCACTGACCAAAAAAAGAGCGACGGATGAGATGAAGCGTAGCATTTTTAAACTGGAATAAAAGGAAGGATGTTTATTCTGCATAAAACGCGACAGTAAACTATTTTTCCTTGAAAAAAAAAAAAAAAATCCACATTTAATAAACGATATTTACATTGATAAAATACTCGATTTAACAATTTTTTTTTCAGTCAGAGGGAAACTTGAAAAGCAAATAACGAATTTGATCGAAATTTGTTATTGAACGAATACAAAATTTGAACGAAATCGGTCGAATAGATGAACAAATGAGAAAACGAATTTGAAAAACTCAGATGTTTGAAGTTCGATTTCTCGGGTCGTTCCGTTCCGACTGATATATTTCGTTCAAATTTTGTCGTAAAAAAATTACTTTCTTTAAAAATTATATGAAACTTGTATAACTTACAATGCAAAGTTTATCGATAATATTAAATAAAATAAAATAAAAATTATTAAAATTTCTTTTTTTTCATAGAATTTATTTTTGGATAATGGAATTTTATGAATGGTTTCAAAAATCATTCAATTCGCTTAAAAAGTTCTCGAAATATGGCGAAAAAGTAAAATTAACATTTAAGGATCCAAATTTTCGACAGCCCCGTCTCACCAAATTATTGGGACCATATTTTTGGCGTCAGGAATCATATTTCGTCAAAATAAATAAATAAATAAAAAAAAAAGATATGTTAATTCAGAGGAAGTAAATTTTAATGTCTGTTTTCGTAATTTATCGTCTGCATTAGCTAATTATCATATTTGAGGTCACCCTCACGAACCAATGAGTCAAGTCTTAAAGCGTGAAAATTCGATCATTAGATTAAAGATCAATTAGAGCTATTCGTTTATTTATTTATTTAAAAAAAAAAAAAATTATTGTGCATGGTAACTACATCATTGATTGAAGCTATGCAACTTTTTTAAAGGTCTCAAATTTTAATAGTCAACATTTCTTAAAATATACGCATAAAATTTTGAAAGAGAAAGAATTTAACCAGGGGTCTGTCCAGACATTTTGTAAAAGGTCCGTTTTTGTAAAATTGTGAAAAAATAATTCGTAATTTCTGAATATAAAATAAACGTTAAGTCACATTCTTTCAACCAGGGTCCGTTTTGTGAATGTGTGCCAATAGGGTCCGTTATTGCAAAAAAACTTTTTCAAGGAGTTTTTAAATTGTTAGACATACAAGATTATGCTCAACACTGTAAAATTATAATTAAAAAAATTAAATTTTAAAAAATAAACAGCAATTGCAGCTACTAAATTAGCGATGCAACACACAAATATTTGGTATTAAGCCTATATACTGCTGAACGCAGAATATTCATTTCCGACAAACAAAGGAAGAAGCGTCTGCCGAACACAAAACTTAATTCGTTTACATCCATCTTTCTTTCTGCCCTGGAAAGGGTTTATTCAATTAACAAAACAATAATGAAGATAAATAAATTTGTGAAGGGTCCGATTATAAGAAAAATCATTTTGTGAAGGGTCCGTTTTTATGAAAAGATATTTTGTGAAGGGTCCGTTAACGAACCCAAATTTCTTCTAAACAGACCCCTGATTTAACACAGAAAAAATGTTTTAAGAAAAGTATTAGTGCCGTTTCACCTAAATTAGCAATTTAAAATTAGAAAAAAATAAATAAATAAACGAAACAATTTCAAATGCTGATATTTTCCCAAAATATTTAATTGCAAAAAGTTATAGATTAAATTTATTAAAAAATTTGCCTGCCGAAACAAAAGTTAGTCACAAAATATCATAAAGCACTCTACCTCTAAGTTCTTCATTTGCGACGTATAACTCAACTTGCTTACAACACACAAATCTTTTTTTTTTTTTTTCCAAATACAAATAATAAAAATAGCAACTAAAAATGCAGATGAAATAAAATAGCGAAATGTAAATAAAAATAAACAATAGCAAGCCAAACTGTTTTCTCAAATACAATAAAAGTAGAAAACGAAATTCTTGTATCTGATCCAGCACAGACTATTGAAATATTAACACCATTCATTGATGGATAAAATAAGGGCATTCATTAATGGATAAAAATAAGGGCATTAATTTTGCATTATTAACATATTATTATAATGATAAAAATATAATAAATTGATTGAACCACGCGACAGAAACGCGCGACGTAAACGTGAATCGCCCCCCCCCCCTACTTTTGCTCACATTTACAAAGAAACTTGACACAGATAGTTAAGAGTGTCACGTTTTAGCTTAAAGCAAGTAGACTGGATTGAAGCGTCAAGCATTAATTATTTATGAACTTAACAGGAACCATAAGATAGTCTTGAAAAATGACCGGGAATTTTAGTTTTTCATTCATTAATTTCGGATTCAAAAATTTTGAGAAAAAAAATATCCTTTTCATATAAATAAAACGGTGTTAGTGTGTTAAAATATAGTTAGATTGCTTGCATTGCAATTTTACTATTCTAATTATACCCTCGGGATTGGCGACTCCTGCGGCTAATGTTGGCATAAATAGAGCATTGGTTATCTTTGACAGTGCAAGGCATTTAAGGAAATTAATCACTGTCGCAATTTCAAACTTATGTTTACTAACTTGGTAACGACTAATGATTCAGTTTATAAATGAAAAATTTTGTACATGCAAGTGACATTTTAGTAAGTATGAGTCACAAAAAACTTGGAGTAGACAGAGTTCGCTATGGATGTAAAATACCCAAAATTTCATAAGTACTTGGGTATTTATGAATTTGATTAAAAATTCAACGATTATGCTTTCCATTCTCTTTTTATAAAAACTATGCATGTTTACGACACAAATTAGATTGGGTAACATTTACAATAGTTGACAAGTTATTTACTAAACAGAAAAACTTATTCAATCGAGCATGTAAATTATTATTGAAAAGTGAGAATTGTTCAGTCAACTGAAAATTTATATTTCAATTCCAAAAATTTAATGTCTACTTTATTATACTTCAATGTACAAATCTTTGTGTTATATTTTTAATGTATACTTTAAATAATAACTCTTCGGCAGGGTAGTCATAATTTTTTTTAAAAAAATTTCTTTTAAAGTACGAGCTTACATGAGTAAATTAAGGACATTTATTAATGTTTAGAATATTGTAAACAACTGTAGGCAGTAATATGTTTTTTTTTTTAAATTTTATTTTGCTAACGCTTAAACATACTATCGTGAGATTACCATGTTTAATTTATTTACACGTAGTGAAGGTTAAAAAAATAAATGCAAGTTAAATTTAAAAACATAAATAAAAGTATAAATTTTGTTAATCCTTTAAATGTAAACACAGAATAAAACCTTAAGGAAAAACCGTTAAAAATTTGCAGCTACGGCATAATATACAAGTATTGCGACTAAAGAAATTTTTTTACATATACTTCAGAAATTATATTCTTCAGAGGATCGATTTTTAGGTAATTTTTTCGCCTAATTACAAAAAATTAAAAACCGGTTTTGAAGATCTAAAAGAGTTTTGTAAAAAAACTACAATTTGAAAAAAAAAAAAAAAAAAAAAGTAAATAAATACAATTAAATAAATTTGTAAAGAAATTTGCTTTAGTAAGGGAGAAAGACAATAACGAAAACAAAGACCTATTTTTCTTCTTCTATCGAATTGATAAAGAATTTAGTATGATATTTAAAAAATAAAATTTATTTTACAGATAAAAATATCTAGCATTTAAATAAAATATAACGGGGATCCAAATTAAGAACTTGTAATTTTTATTTGTGTGGCGACTATTCGGGGATGAGAAACGATCAAAATAATCGCAAAGACAATTAAAGTCATTTAGAGTTAGACAATAGAAAATATGCTATTATGTCTAACATTTTGACAGATTTATAATTCGGTTTCGGTCAAGTAGCATAAGCAAGAGAAAAATGACTGAAATAAGCATCTAAGCAGTGAAAAAAAAGTCATAATGCAGACTCAATTTGAAAAATGGTAAAGACATTGTTCTATAACTGAAAAATTTATTAAGACGCCTGTACCCTAGCTTCTCATGGAGTTCAGGTTAAATTTTCGATTTTTGCTTTCTAGATATGTTTTTGTACTCAAACCTTCGATGATCTAGTATTATTTGACAGCACAATACATTTCAAAAATGGTGGAAAATAAGAGTGGTCGGTTCATTAGATAATGTGTTTATATTTTTAGATGCTATTTGTGGTTTTAAGTCAGGATTTTACAACTAAACAGACAGGTTTTAGATTTCTTTAAAATTTAATTTTATTATAGTTCAGTTTAAACTCATTAAAACCGATTTGGATGATGCTGAAAAATTACTATATAGTAGCGTCTATTATAAGATATTTTATATTATAACCGTCGTTGAACAGCTGACCCAATTTTATGGGTTTACGACTGCTAAAGTTCAACTCCGTAGCCTTGTAATTTTGAACCCAGTCCAGGAGACAAGGGAATTCTTGGATCGAGTATTGGGAGAAATTTGCCTTCGTGGAAGACTTTTTCGATGGAGCTAACCCGCATTTGCTTTACATGGAGAGGAAGACCACGAGAACCTCCCACGGTTAACCTAACGTCTAGGGGACTAACCCATGATCCGTCTACTACTGAGGATATTTCACGTCAGCACTGTTGTCGGTGCAAGCCGGATGCGAAATTCGTAGCGACTGGGATTCGAACCTGGTTCGCCGCATTGAAAGGCGAACACTATCCCTTGAGCCATCGCGACTCATTTCAAGATATTTTATTTTATTTTATAACCGTCGTTGAACAGCCGACCCAATTTCATGGGTTTACGACTACTAATGTTCAACTCCGTAGCCTTGTAATTTTGAACCAATCCAGAAGACAAGGAAACTCCTGGATCAGTACCCCCAGAGGTACTGATTTGTTATGGGAACATGGAGGACTTTGAGACTCGACAGATTTAACGTGCATCAGTCACCATTTACTACACGGGGAGTCTTCGGCCGGCGAGAATCGAACCCACGACCTCTTGGACATGGGCCCAGCGCCCTACCGCCCAGGCTATCTCGGCCATTTCAAGATATTTATCAAAAATCTAAAAACAGATGTTTAATTAATTTTTGTATTGACATAATTTTATCAGAAAAACGTAAGAGATAATCTGGAATACTGCACGCTTTGTATCTCAAATTATGATTAGGTGCTAGTATTGTATTTAAGTGCATGGAAAGAAATTGCCGAATAGAGTAAATACCCCCCCCCCATCAGTTCAATTCGAGAAAATTAAATAAAAAATGATTTCAAACACATTTGGAATTTTCCCTTAGACCAGCACATTCCCAATTTTTTTTCTTCTCCTTCCGACTACTGAACCCTACATAAACAACCATCTTCCCGACTTGAGATATAAAGTACATGTGAACGTTTTAGCCATTAAAAGACTATTTTTTTAGACTTGTTATATTAAAAAAGAACGAAATTTTTATATTATTAATAATCTTAAATTAGATTTTATGTTCGGCAGTTGAATTCGCAGTCTAGTTATGAATTTGTTTTTTATATTGTCATAAAATTAAAAAATAAAAAGAACTGCGTTTATAATGTTTACTTATAACGCAATAATGTTAAACGTTTATCCTAATGTTTACTAAGGAAACATTTCTTTATTAATGAAATTAACTTTTATTTAATTTATTTAGATTTGAAAAGCGTATAATGGGAGTAGCAACTTTTTCGGTTTCTTTTTATGATTAAATATTTTTTTAAAAATTATCATTTCTCGTTCATTGATATTTTAAATAATTTTATACTGGAGATCGAAATGATGGATTATAGATTAGATCTAAATTATAGATTTAAAAAAAAAAAAAAAAAAAAAAAAAAAAAAAAAACATTAAAAATAGTCTTGTTAATAGTCCCCTTTAATTCTTCCACCGAACACCATTTGGCAGTTCGAGAATGGGCCACTCTTGAATGTTTGAGAAATGAGCACCATTTTTTGGTTGGCGAGCGTCTTAATTCATAGCTGCAACTTACTCGAATTTTTCCTATAATATTTTTTTAAGTGGTTTCAAATTTTATGTTTTCTTTTCATATGCCAAATTAATAAATTTAATTTAAAATGATTTGGGCCACCAATATATAGGAAAAATAAACATATATAAAGGCAGGATAATTAGACCCTGGCGTGCTTAATTTGTAGAAGAATGAAAAAATATTTTTGCCTACAATTAACTACCACTTGAGATAATTATTTTCAGTTACAGCTAAAGTTAGCAAGTATATGTTAATCTGTGTTTGTAATATGTTCTAATAGAAACTGTATTCTAATAGAAAGGGTGTAATTTGCAATTTATTTATGTGTGCAAGCCTGAAGTGATAAATTTAGATGTGGGGAAATGCTCTGAGGTGGGGGAAAGAAGGGAGTGAGATATTTAAATCTTATCTTATTCTCTTATTATTTCGCAATTGATTATTTTCAAATTTATGGTTCTTCAAGACATGAATTTAGAGTTAACGTAATATTTTATTTAATAGTTCTTCATAAAATTACAAAATAAAGTTACTATAGTCTTTGCCATTGATGTAAAACATCGAAGAATTATACCCATACAGCATATAACTTAGCTTCAGAAACGTAATATAGTAATATTTCCATGTATGCGGAAACGTAATTAAACGTTTCAAGTAACTTCCATGCTGATTACAAAAACATCAAAATGCCTGCGTCAAAACAAAAAGCAAAAACATAACAGTAAGTTTTTTTATCGCGACTTAAAACATCGCAAAAATATAACAATTACATAACTGTTTAATTAAACCTTGCTTATGGAAAGATTTCTGAAATCTAACTGATATCAGTTTGATTCCATTAAGCTTTTAATTAGGTAACAGCAGTATTTTAAATATGGTTGCGGAGCGGGGGAATGGTTATGGGGACATCATTTAAAGAGGTGACTTCAAATATGCTAATCAATTAGCGCAGATGATATTTTAAGGTACGAAATAAGTCACAAAACTGTTCATTCTCTGAAGAAACATTCAATTTTTCCGAAAGATTGAAATATTTATAATCAAAATGAGGGTGGAGGAGGAAGAGGGAGACGCCAATGATCCACTAGAAATATGGTCCTAATTTAGTCAAAAGAGGTTTGTCACTAACATTAATTGTAAACCAAAAGTTATTAACCTTATTTATTTATTTCTTTTCAATTATTGCTTTTTAGATTTCATATATATTTAAAAATGATAAATTATATAGTTTAAAAATTATTATTAGTTAAACTAGATTGCAATTAAAAACTTTTATATATATATTTCTTTTTGGTGAAAAAAAAAGAAAAAAGAGTTTCTTTCACTTGGATTGGAAGAATCAAATTTATTTCAAGGTTGTTTTTATCACCGTGGAAAAAACTTGCCACTCTCGCTTCAAAATGAATTAAGACATTTTAAAACCAAATGCTGTTAGAAACAAGAGTTTCTATAACATAAAATATTTGAAAAAAAAAATAATAATAAAAAGTCATATGGACGTCATAAAATGTTGGAATTTTTAGCATTCCCCCACTAAATATTTGCCAATAGAACACAGCAGGCGTGCATATTTTGTTATCTTGGTTCCACAAGAGGATAGATCAAAGGGATAAAAATCCGTCACCCAAATATGTCACGTCCAAGTCTCCATCCACCATAAAAATAGGAGGGTGGAATAGATATATAGAACCACAATCGAGGATGATATTTTAATGAGAGCTCGTGCAATGCGTGAATGGAACAGGAAGTTAGTCATCAGGATGATTTGACAGGGAAAGAGAGAAACGGGTGTCGAGTTTTCCATTCAATTTTTTCTACGCGATCACCTACTATATTTTTTAAATACAAAAAACACATAATAGCCTCTTTTCTTTTCAGTGATCGAAGGTCATATGCGTGTTCAATGTTGCAACTGGGGAAAAAGGAAGTCGGCAGGCGATTTTTCCATTAGGCTAATAGAATGATTGGGAATAATGACAAAAGATGGCCACGAACAACAACTAAAATTTAGAGTAATCGGAAGAGTCAATTTTCGACTAACGCTACGCCAACGCCAGTGACTTTACTAAATTTTCTAAATACCGTCAAGCTGTACTAAATCAAAGATTATTCATACAAAACACGTCAAAAATTAGAACCCGTATAGGCCTAAATCTACTGCATACTAAATTTAGTCAATTATCAGTTGCTTTAGCCTATTTATGTATGCGTGAAAAATTAAATATATATAAAAAATGGAATAAATAATATTGTAGCAGATTTATAGTAGTTTATGATAAGAGAATTTATAGGCATTGATTCACTTAAAGCTATATCGTTCCTTAGAACGATATTTAATACAAAAAATATTTATATTTAGTCAATTAGAAAGAAAATATATTTAGAACCACGCGACTTATTAGTTCTTATTTAAACAAAATAAATCTAGTACTTTTAAAAAAAAAAAATTATTATGCCGAAAGCTTATATCTCTTCTTTCACGTGATATATTCTTTATTTTCTTCTTTTATATTCTTTCAAGTGAAAACATTTCGCAGATCAGTTTAAAAATACCTGCTTTACACCCTATTAAAAAAAATTCTAGAAAATAAGGGCCGACAAAATCATAAATAAATTTTAAACAGCAATGAAGATTTTATAGGAAGTTAAAAGATTTGAAGACCTAACGCCATTCCAAATATTAAAAAAAAAAAAAAGGGGGGGGGGAAAGGTAGGAAGACCCGATATTTTTTTTGCGCTATTTGACTTTTTTTTTTCTTCCTTGTAAAAGTAAAAAAATGCTATAAAAGAACACAGAATAGCAAATCGATTTTAAAAATCCTCGACACTTTTTTACATCCGAAGATTCTCTTTTCATGGTTCGACGGTCACATATGAAATTTTTAATGTTCAGAACTTTGATTTAATTTAAGAACTATCACGGAGACTAAACGTAATTCATCATATCAAGTATTCAACAAGTACTGGATTTTTTTTATTTTTTTTAAATATTACAAAAACTTGAAACAAGTTTTCGCAAACCACATCTGTTATTTTATTTGTAAGCGCCTTCATTTTAAATTTTCTTTCAAGCTCGGTTAAAAATTTTGCACCTATTTTAAGCCAAAATAATTATTTGTACAGATTTCGATTGATACAACAGGGTTATTTGATTTTATTCAAAAGATTTTTACAACCTTTTTTTTTTGTTGGTAAAAAGGCGGATTTAAAAAAAAATTCCATTAACTTTCATAAATTTTAATATTTTTTCAAGAGATTGATTTAAATTAGAAATACTATAACTGTCTTTTAATAAACAATCTTATAATTTTATTTAGTTATAGTATAGATTGCTTATAATTATTAAGTCTGTGAGCGATGCACATGAACTGTCATTTTATAATTAGTATAGAATAAAAAAGGTAATTGGGGCTTAATAATCGAACTTCAAATAAATGGTTAAAAGATAGAACACATCTTTCAAAATCTGTTTAAGCAAAGTGCTCTTGTATTTTTCTTTTATGTCACTTATAAAATAAAAAGTGTTAAGTTAAATTTGTAAAGTAGTACAATTTTATGAGCAGCAGTAATGCCATACATAATTATTCAGATAATTAAAAAAGTTCTTTTTCTCTTTCTAAATTGATTCAATGGATTCGAGCACTGGAGATTTTTAAATTTATTATAATCTTTAGGAAGCATAATTTATTCACAAATATCAAAGTTTAAATTTAAAAGGCTAAAAAAGGACTCATTGTCAACTCATTAGTTCACTAATTGTATGCCTTTTTCAGCATCAAATGATTCAATTAAAGATAATGTAAATTAGCAAACGTCACTGAATGTTTCACATAGCATAAACTTTTATAGCTTGCTTAAAAAAAAATTCATTAGTTAAAAAAATGATATCTTAAATGTCTTTAAAAATTGTGTGTTAAAAAATGAGCTTACTGAGGAAAGGGTGGGAAAAGTTTTTCATAAAGGAGGTGGGAGGGGTAGTCCAAATTTAATCTCATAATTCATCCAAACATTGCTGATAGTTCACTTTGTCTTGGTTCATTTTTCATTTTGAGGAAATTTTTTAAGAATTGCTAATTCTTTTCATATGAGTGCAAGTCAAAAATATTTCGTTTAAGGAGCTGAGTATTCGAAAAGTGTAAATTTGTAATTACATCACACCTTGGAGAAAAAACTATTATATTTTCGTATCATTCATTTTAAACTTGGAGGTTCTACTCCCTGCTCAATCCGCTCACCAACTCCTTTAAATGCTTCACATTTTAGGCATTTTTTTTTTAATACTTAGAAGTGAATATTTCCACAAAAAACAAATAATATTTTATTTGTGTGTCAATCATAATGAAATAAATGATTAAATGGATTTGAAAATAATGTGTATTTGAAAAAAAAAAAAAAAAAAAAAAAAAAAAAAGGAATACAGAGTATGTGGCTGACTAAAGATAAAATATGAAGAAATAAATGAGAAATAATTTTACTTATTAATGAGACTTATAACAGTTCAAATAGAGAACGGTTTATATTTTCTTGTATTAGGATTAAATGTTAAGACTATAAATGTTAAGCAACATATAATCGCTCCTTTTTTATGACATCAACCTTACACTTGCTTATAAAATAAAAATCTTGAGACAAAATAAATTTCTCTATAACAATTGACAATTAGTTAATATTCTAATAAAAAAAATTCATACAAAAAGTCACATAAAATGTAAATAGGTTTCAATCAAAATGAAACTTCCCTCAAATTAACAATAATCGCGAAAGGACCGCAATATTAACTAGTTCTTGGAAACCGCAAAATGAACTATTTTTTTATGTTTTTTATGAGTGCTGGTAAAAAACGTGCTAGTGAAAAAAATCGTAAAAGTTTATATACATATTTACTAAACTATAAATAAAATACTTATTTATTTCTGCACAAAAATAAAAATAGTTAATTTGCTTTGAATTGTCTTATTGCTTCTTTGATTTGTTACCGTTCTTTGGATAAGATTCATGGTCTGATTAAACTGAAATTTTGAAAAGAAAAAAAAAAAACTTTTGTCAGGTTAAAAGTAATCTAACCACTTTATTAATTGCGAAGGGACCACAATATTAACTTGTTACCTATTAAAAACGGCAAAATTAACTTGTTTATTATGTTTTTTGAGAGTGTTGGTAAAAAACGTGCTAGCAAAAAAATCATAAAAGTTTATATACATATTTACTAAATTATTAATAAAATACTTATTTATTTCTGTACAAAAATAAAAATAGTTCATTTGCTTTGAATTGTCTTATTGCTTCTTTGATTTGTTACTGTTCTTTGGATAAGATTCATGGTCTGAAAAACATTGTCATTCGCACCCCTGTAACTGAAAAAAGTTTATGTTTTTATGTATTTAGAAGCTATTGAGTTTGTACCAGGCGAATCAGGATGAAATACTTCATATCTGTTGTTATTTTTGCTTTCATTTTTTTTTTTTAAATTTGAACTGAAATTTCAGCCATAATATCCTCAGAAATAGGTATCTCGGAAGTGATAGTATTAGCATTAACATAATATAACTTCAAAATTTCTCTATGCTCATTTTTAAATTATCCAAGAAGCAACTTTTTCCGGAGTCATGAAAATATATTGCTCACTAAAACGGGTGTTTGCTTGTTGAAAGAGAGTTATGCTCATACAGAATTGATATTGTACAAATCATATGTTTCATACTTTCCTGCTAAATCGGGATTCTCGTTAAATCAGTGAATCATAAGCAAACTTGATAGAATTAGATATACCAACTTATAAACACAAGCCAGAGTTACATTATTAACTACCACAATTAATTAAGCACTACTGGTAACAAAAGTAATTTGAGATTTTTTATGGCCCTCCAGAAACAGATAAGTACTAGATATACATACAGCAGCACTTGCGAATGAAAGTTAATTTTTTTCAAATTGAAGCCAAAAGCTAAACATTAATATAAACAGCACTACTTGGTTATGAAATCAATGGCATTGGAAACTGTGCCTGGAACAAAATAAAATGGTGAAAACCTTACTTAAGTGTTTTAAAAAATTCGGAAACAAAGTTTAAATAAAAAAGGCTACTCATTTAAGAAAAAAGGAAAAGAGGCCTCAACATGTGGGTATCTTGGTAAAACATGTCTAAGTATTTGTCCTCAATAATAAAAATCTTTACAAGACCCTTTCCCCTAATTTTTTAATATTTTTTTCCAACTTAAGAGTAAAAATAAATTAGAGAACTATTTTAGTTACCACCTCCACTTCTACAAAAAATTTATGTGTCTCAACCCCAAGCTACATTCTGTATTCTTGGATCAAACCACAATACAAAACTGACTATTAGTTAACACAATTCATTATCTATTCTGTTTCGATTTGTGTGGAGTGAAAGGCTCAAAATTAGCATTAGTTCCCTTGATTCTAGAATATTAAGATAAGAGCATTGAAAACAGTTTTAGTTTTTAAATTTTTGCTAAATTTTGGTCACCTTTTTTTTTACACAAAATATTACACATTATCCGTATAGTAATTTTTCATTTAAATTCTCAGTATAAACGTTTGTAATAAAATTTAATAGTCATGAAAATAGATCATTGAAATTTTAGATATTCCCATATCGGCTTTAGATTAGATTACTTCAACTACGATTGGCAAGGTACCACAAAGACTTTAAACGTGCAAAAATGTGTCAACGCTTGGCCGAAAGGTGGCTACAAATCTTATTTTTTGAGTTGGTTCCTTTCTGTTTTTTTTTTTTTTTTTTTTTTTTATAGTTACTCACAGGGCAAGATTTCTGCATTGTGGTCTATGGCAGAATGATCCCCAAGTCTTGGCGATTATTCTGCCAATTCAGCGAGAAACTAAAAAGAACATCGCAGAAAGGGACCAACTCGAAGGATATAACTCATAGCCACCCCCAGGCAAACTCACAAATTTTTTTTTTTAAAATTTTGGGAATATTTCCCTATTGTGATCTGCCTCGCCAACTACAATTGCTAAGGTGCCAAATTGATTTTAAACCATAAACATTAAAAAAAAATAATATTTAGAAGTATACCCGGAGGTGACTACAGGTTATACCTTTCGAGTCTAGCCCTTTTTCCGATTATTTTTAGTTTCTCGGTGGCCGCTGTCTAGAAATTTCTAAGACTTTGCAATTATTCTGCCACAGATAACGATACAGAAATATACTAAATTTTTCCTATTTTAAATCAATTCGGCACCTTGGCTATTGCAGATAACGATACAGAATATTCCCCAGACCAGTGTCCGAAAATAACAGTAGATATCGATACAAAAATCTTCCCAGTAAAAATGTGTATGGACTCGTAATATCTTTAATATTACTGATCCTTTAGACCACACTAACTAAATTTCTACCACAAGTAGTTTGTCGTCTTAAGATTTACACCAAAATTTACTTAAAAAAAGAATTCATAGTTTAAAACAAACCCGCTCAGAATAAACATGGTGAAACACACTGAAAACTTTACACTCTTAATACCCTAGTGATATTTACAAATTTTAATTGAAAGAATACTCCTATCTTGAAAACTGCAATAGATATATAATTTATTCACAAAAAAAAAAGTTTAATGAAGCTTTATTATTTGGATTGAAAGGAATTAGTATTGTTGTGTGTAGACCAAGTGTTACTATCATTGAGAGTGAAATCCTTACAAAAAATGAAATGTTTAATTTTGACGAGTAATACATTATAAGTAAATAGTTTTCGTTCCAAAATAAGATCATATTATTTATTTGTTTAAAGAAAAAAATTTATGTGACGCATAATTTTCAATCACGGAAAAAGGAAAACAAATATTCAACCTAGCAATTTTGACAGAATGATGTTTACCTGTGAAGTCGTATGAGGTTCCTCCATGACAGCTACACTTAAATTTCTGAGTCATACACGAAAGAAATAATATCCATTAAAGGGCACATCTTGAACGAAATAATTTTATCCATTTGTAGAACTATGAATTAGAATTCTTACACCAACCACACACAATAATGAAACCATAACTAATTCATAAGAGACTATACGAAGACGAATTAAAGTTGGGTTGGCTCAGGTCGTTCTAGAGGTTAAAAATTATTTTTACAACATGCGAATAATGCTGGAGATTACATGCCTTTAATGTTCGCTAGAGGACACTGCATCTTACATAATTTTTGAAATTATAAATTTATATTTCCTCTATTAGATACTTTTAATATCCTTATAAATTTATAAAATTTTATTTAAACATGAAATGGCTTTTAAAAGTTATTTCAAATTATTTTTTTTGTGGAAGAATTTTAAATATTAAATGTTTAGCGCGTCATCTATGAACATTTTATTTAACTACACCACCGCCTTCCTTTTCATATTTCACACTACTTTTAATTAAATATATTTGGTCTTCGAAAATTAAAAGTGAAAAAATTGAGTTTGCGCAGATCCCAACCTTACGTGGCACGAAGTATTTCGTATGATTATTATGGGTCACATTTGTTTACGTTACTAATTAAAATTACGTTATATTTGTCCCATGTATCTAAAACATTCAATATTCTTTACTGATAAACTATAAAGACGTAATAACTGCCTTGTAAGTAAATCGCATAATCCGCTCGCCTTATCTGTAGAGGAGCTCCATTAGTTAATTGTAGTTCTTCCTCCTTATTTTTATAATTAAGTTAAAATATGTAAACATATGAAGAATCTCTTTTAATTTTTCTTACAAGCCAAACTTTGGGTGTTAGCATTGCTTAATCAATACAAGGAAATAACTTGAAAGAAGAAGGAAAACTTATCTATCGAATTGCAATTGTGTCATATTTTTAATGCAATCAGTAATCAATCGCATATTGTGTTGTCCAATTAAAAAAAAAACATTGTTGTGAATAAAAGGAGAATTTTTAGCCCTTTTATTTTTTAAAGAAGTAGAAAATGTTGTGCTTAAGCTAGTGATAGCTTTGTTGACATAATCCAGTTATAGCAGTGACGTACCAATTTGTGACATAGAAGAAATTAAAGATCCGGTTTTTAAAATTAAATTTACTGAATATCCATTGCTTTACATTTGTAAACAACTGTTTATTTTGTTATTTATGTTTGATGTCTTATCTTTTCTATCTGAAATTAATGACTTGTAATATTTTACTATACCTGTGATATGTTTGAATTATTATGAGAAATTTTAAAATAATTTTTTTAATGACTACAAGCTTAATTTATCTTTGAAGTTATAAATCAATTATACGATTTTTAAATTATTTACGCAAGAATTTTTTTTTGTTTGTTTTTGTACGTTTAAGACAAAGTGCACAGATAAGACTGTAGATAAGTAACTTTCATGTTTCGTTCTAATATTAACTTTTATGCTCATTATAATTTTAAATTGTAGTCTTTTGGGGGATGTTATCAGGAGATTTCTGTATAGTGATCTATAGCAGAATAATTGCCAAGTCTTGGCAACTTCCTTGCTGCAGTCCAGCAAGAAACTAAAAAAAAGGAGAAAAAAAACTTCACAGAAATGAACCAACTCGTAAAGCATAACTTGTATCCACTTACTGGCAAACATCTAATTTTTTTTTTTTTTTTTTTTTTTTTTTTTTTTTTTAAATTTGCAAGTTTAAAATCTATTTAAGACCTTGGCAATTGCATTTGACATGACAGATCACAATACGTAAATATCCCTGTTTTCATATTGTGATCTATCAGGCCAGCTGCAATGGCCAAGGTGTGAAATGAACTTTAAACATGCAATTAAAAGAGAAAAAAAAAACAGCAGAGGTTTGCTCAGTAGTGGCTATGAGTTAAACCCTTTGAGTTGGTTCCCTTCTGTGTTTTTTTTTTTTTTTTTAGTTTCTAGTGGATCATTGCCCAGAAATTACCAAGACTTGGCAATTATTTTGATGTAGATCATAATACGGAAATCTTTCTGTGTTTTTTATTCTTGTAAAGCCAAAAAATATAGTGATAATACTGTTTTTTTTTAAAAAGTGCTTTCTCACGCATTACAAAATCTCAAAAGTATCTGCTTGCAATAAACAAATAAACTCCTTTTACCTTATAAGCTTTTATCATAGATTTTATTAAAATAAGCAAATTCAAGCATTTCGTTTTTATAGATGTTATTAGAAATTCATATTTGAAAGAAACCTTCTAATGTAAGTCATAAAGTAGTTAGAAATATTGTTAAAATTGCTAGTCACACTTTGCTAGTGTTAAGCTCATAGGTATAATAATTTTAGTTATAATAATTTTGTGTTATGTTAAGCAATTAATATTGCTTAGTTAGCAAAATTTTTTATACATTCACAAATTTTTATAATTTTATGGAAATTTGTATGCAATAGTTTTCCATTGATGCACGTTAATGTCTGTTATGTAATTAATAGTAATTCCTGCATTTCATGCGAGACTCATAGATTTAATTGCTGAAACAATCTGTTTAGTCATTTTTTTATTTAAAATTTATTATTCATTTCCAGTTTTCAATATGGTGGCAAAAGAAAGTTTTCAAATATTACCAATTTTATATTTATGCATTGCTCAATAATTAATGTCAATGATTTTGAAAGAGAAAGATTGTAAGTTAGTGTTATTGTATCATAAATAAATTATTAAGAGAAAAGAAAAAATACCAGATTAAGTCAGTAATTCCATTAAACTTTGAAAACAATTGGTCTTTAAGACCAAAAAATTTCTAGGTCCCTTTTTACTCAAGGGTTGCTGGTCCCTATTTAAAATATGAATTCTCTCTCACTTTATCTATCTATTAATATTCATTCATGATTCTAATTCACATTTTCATTCACTCTTTCATATTGACATTCACATTCTATTTTTAAAATAAAATAATTTCAAAGGAAAAAAAAAAATTATAATTCATTCGCCTTCTTCAAGAAAAAGTAATGTAAAATGATATTGAGAATTATTTCAATTTTCTCTTTGATCTGCTAATAAAGAAAAGAAATTTTTTATTTACAAA
Organism: Parasteatoda lunata; assembly: GCA_949128135.1. Classification (NCBI taxonomy): domain Eukaryota; kingdom Metazoa; phylum Arthropoda; class Arachnida; order Araneae; family Theridiidae; genus Parasteatoda; species Parasteatoda lunata. The sequence continues at coordinate 87,654,499 of OX421973.1, forward strand.
TTTGAATTTTTGTTTCAAATTTGCTTCAAGCTATCTTTGTTTCTCTTGCCTTTTCATTATTTTTGACGCACTTATAGCAAATAAATGTAATCACTGATTATTATAAGCTTTTTATATTTTATTTTTAATTAATTTAAAGATTTTTTTTATATAATTTTTATTTATATTATTATTTATGTATATTATATTTTATTTATATATTTATTATAAAATTTTTTTTTTTATAATGTAACATTTCTGACTTTTTTTAGAAATTTTTAATTTGATTAAACGAAATTTTTAATTTAGAATCCAATTTTTATTTCGAAGGACCCAACTTTTCAATGAGTTTTGGGTTCTCCGGAACCCAAATAAAAATGGAGTTCAGTGAAAATCCTTATAGATAAATAAGAATATTTGCTAATTATTTTCTTCATAGCTAATTTTGATTGAATGCTTTATAAAATTTATATTTCAGAGCAGCATGAATCCACAGTACGGGGGTCCAGTGGGTGCTCCTGGCTCTTTTGGGCCGCCACTCTATAAGCAGCCTTCTCCTCAAAGTCCTTATAACAATTTTGAAATGCAAGGTGGAGGACCAGGTGATTTATTTTTTTTATATTTGATTTTATAAAGAATTTATAAAAATCTGATGATGTGCATTTAATTTTATATTATATAACTGTCGTTGAACAGCCGCCCCAAATTTGGGTTTACTGCTACTAATGTTCAACTTCATAGCCTTGTAATTTTGAACCTAATCCAGAAAACAAGGGAATTCCTGGATCAAGTATTGGGAGAAATTGACCTCCGTGGAGGACTTTTTTTAATGGAACTAACCTACATACACGTTATATGGAGAGGAAGACCACGAGATCTGTTTAACCTGATGGCAAGGGGACTCTAATCTATAATCCGTCTACCACTGAGGATATTTCACATCAGCACTGTGGTCAGTGCAAGCCGGATGCAGAATTCACATCGACCAGCCATCGCTGGGTTTCGAATCCGGTTCACCTCGTTGGAAGATGAACACTCTATCCCCTGAGCCATCGCATCTCAATAATGCGCATTTGTTTTTTTTTTTAAAAAATTACAAAAAAATCTGATATAATTTTTTAAATAAATGTTAATTTTTTTTAAAAATATTGTATTGCAAATAAAGCGCTTTGATTTGTATTATTAAAGCAATATTTCCTTTTCGATTCGCCAAGTATAAAATGTTAATGTTTTGTTATAAGAATTTATGAACGTAATAAATTTCTTTTTAAAACTTTACTAAAAAATGTTTGTGATTGCTCCCTTACATGTTTGGGGACAAAGAATCTGTGTGATATAGAAGTAAAGCTTCGTAAATTACAAAAAGAAAAAAAAAAAGAGAATTTTTTTAAAAATGACTTACAAGACTATGTAAAGTAACATACAAGTGCTAATTTATTAATGGAAATATTAATAACCAAATTTACTTTTAGTGTTCCTTTTTTGTGTTTTACAAAAATGTTTTCAAAATATAATAACTGATTGTTGATTTTTTTTCAGGAAAAAAAACTATTAATAAAAATAAAATCATCAATCAATTTTAATTTTCATTGTTATTCCCCTGAAAACATTCTCATTGTTATTCTCCTTAATACATTCTTGAAACTTAATGTACTATTTATTACTTATGAACTATTATTATTAATGAACTTTTCCTTTTTGTAATTCATTAATACCGTAATTTCGCTGGGTTTATGATATAAAATTTTACATTTTGGTATGTGCCGTGTATCTGACGAGGTGGCCTATATATATAGTTTACTATTTGAGCTTGAAAATTCTATTTTTTGAGAATTGATTCTCCGAAATTTCATTATTACTGTTCATCTTTTTATCTTTTGCAACAATCTATTTTCATAATTTAAGAATAATTAAAGAATTAACAATGCAGGCTTAAAACAAATTGCAAGAATGTAATAATAACTCAACATATGTTCTGCCTTTCAACCAAATAAGCCTTTGGCAAATTTCCTGCCCGCAGTCACCCTGCAAATAGTCTTTTACAATAATCAACTGAAGTACAATTCCCCCCTCCTCTCTTTCTGCTGCTACTGGTGGAAAGGAAAAAAAACCAAAGGAAAAATATGCCAGTCATTCTCTAAAACGAATGAGTGATATGAAATGCTGAAATAATCTAGCTTGAAGATCAAGTTTATCCGAACTTTCAGTTGAAGGTCAACTTCATAATTTTTTCTCTCATTTATTATTCAACTTCATTATTTCATCTTTTTGCTTTAATAAAAATTTTGCTGCAATATTTAAAAAAAAATAAAACTGAAAATTTCCCTAAGACTGCCTAAATTTCTCTCAAGTCTTGTTTGTATGATTTGACATATTCTGCACTCCTAGAATAAATTAAATAGTTGTAGACCTACTTCACACAAAAGAACAGAACTCATAAATTTTTGAGCATATATTATTGTTAAAAATTATTTTAATTAAATAAAATTAATTTATGTGTTGAAAACATAATTAATATTTCAGGTCCATATAGCAATGCAGGTACACAAAATGGCCCTGGGAGCCATTTTCCTGGTCAGAACTATAGCCAAAGTAATTCCCAAGTGCAATCAGCTTCAGTGCCTCCAAGCCATATGATTAATAACCAGGTGAGAGAAAAATTAACTTTTGTCAAAATTTACTCCAATAACTTTTAAGCTTATTCTTATGCTTGGTTTGATACATTATTAAATCTTAATAATTACATTATTAAATCTACTTAGGCAGTAAATTTTTGTAGTAGAAATTTATTTATCTAAAATTATAAAATAAAACAGAAATAAGTATAATTTTTCATTTCTTCACTGCCTGACATTTCAGACAACAAAGAGGACACTTTTTTTAAACTTTATTTTTCTGTTTGTAAAATGTTATATCAAAGCTTGTTTTTGTATCTATTAGTGATTTCTTTTAATTGATTTGAAGTAAATTTATACATATTATAAAACTGATTGATAATTCTTTAGATTTTATAAGTAATTTTTACTGATCATGCTTTTGGGATATGCATAAATTTAATTTTACGAAAATATTTATGTGACCATATCTGAAAGATAAAATTTTTCTGGATTTAAAAATTTGAGGAACAATAATACAGTGCTCTTATTAATTAGAATATAAAAACAAACCAAGATTTTATGTGTCATTTGCTGTTATCAAGTGGAAATTCTGTAAATTTGTATCTATGTATCCATAAACTAGTTTTTAAATAGGTAAGTACCTATCTCAAAATAAATCTTAAAGGTAAATTTGATTTAAAAAAGTCACCTTCAAAAAGTGTGGCTTATGACTTTCGATATATATACACTTGATTTGCACTGTGCTATTTATAATTGTGTAAAAAGTTATGTGATCATCCTTTGTATAAATTGGCCTTGTTTTACTTAAGTTATGAAATCTGTGATTTTAAAATTAAATTGCATAGAAAATTTAAAATTACTGTCACTTCAAGTTATATACAGGGTATCTGCGCACCTGGAAAGTCATGAATTTTGGTTATTGAACAAAATTTGTTATGAAATGTCATGATTTTAACTATTTTTTAAAAAAATCATGGAAAGTCATGAATTTAGGTCTGTGAAAAATCTAATTTTTAAAAAAGAATTTACCCCCCTATTTAATGGTGTTCGAATATCTGAATTTGTTACAAAATCCCCATTCAGTCTTATTTTATTAAAATATAAAATGTTTTATCATGTTTTTTAAAAAAATTAAAGAAAAGATATCATTTCTAGAGCGAATTATCTTTTAAACTACTGTGATTTCAAAATTTTTGTTATTTATTATTTTTTTTATCAATTTCAAATTCCAGCTGAAGCAAACCAGTCATTGGCACATTTTTTTATTCCAAAATGAGAACAAAAAAAATCATAAGTATTTCTTTTCTTTCCGGCAAACAAGAAGAGTATCTTTAGAATATAATTCTGCAGAAAAAAAGGAGAAAAAAAAATTTGTTTGCTTTTTTTCCCCAGCTATTTTATTGCTCCTACTCTTTCTTTACTCTGTTTTTTAAATTTAAAATCTATAAATATGAGGATGCCGAGTATAACATTTTTTGTTATACCTAACATTTCAGTTAATGTTGTTATAATGCTTTTTTAAATTTATTGTTGTGCTTTTGCCGGAGAAAATAGTAACTTTGTTAAGTCATGAAAAATTCATGGAATTAGTCATGAAAAGTCATATATATATATATATATATATATATATATATATATATATATATATATATATATATATATATATATATATATATATATATATATATATATATATATATATATATATATATATCATAATAAATAAATACAAAAAAACAGATTAAGATTTGCTGTTAAGGTTTGATCAAATTACATATTCCACAGTCTATTAATTTGTAAAATATTTAAAAAATATTATTTTTATATGTTATATAAAAATAGCATAAATTAATAACTTTTATTTAAAATTCATGGAAAAATTATCCAATAATTTTATATTTTAGCAAAATAACACATTTTGTAAGTAATTATTGTTATAATAATAGTTTATTTTCCGAATGTATTAAACATAATTTTAATAGCCTTTTTTCTTTCTTCCCACAGATGGCTCATGATTTCAATGCTTTACACCTTTCACAAAATCAAAACCATCCCCTATTAACTAACATGCAACCCAACCATAGACTTCCAAATAGTGCACCTCAATTGCCTCTTTCTCAAGGATCTAACATGCCATCTCAGCAGCAATATTGGCAACAAAACCAGCCTAGAATGCCCTCTGCACCCAGTGGCCACCCTGAGAATAATGTAAAAAATATGCCCCCAAACTCTTTTGTTAATGCAAGGGCATCTCCTTATCCACCTCCAGAAACGTCTATGCCCCCTGCACCTCACAACTCCTCATATCCTCATATGATGCAACATACAGAACGAACATTACCACCTCACTCTTCAGAGGCATTAAATCAACCGCTTATGCCCAAAATGCCCAGTGCTGATATGAATAATAGTTCAAATCAACAGTATCCTCCTCAGAGACAACCAGCGCCTTATGTAAATGGCACTGCAGAAAACGGCCCGGCTTATGCACTTAATAATCAGTATCCTCCTCATTCAAATTCGAACATGCATGCGCGTTATCCTCCCGCTTCATCATCTCCAAGTCCCGCTTCTGGAAACCACATGGGTACGTCTGGTCCTCAGTATGGTCAGCAGAATAATTCTTATCCTCCACAGAATAATTCTTATCCTCCACAGAACAGAGTAGGTTCACTTCCTCAACCTCCAGTGCAAACTAGGAGATTAGATCCAGACCATATGCCTAGTCCAGTAAGTGAACACTTGTTTCTATTTGTATTTATGGTTTGATTTTAGAGGCTATATGAACATAAAGTATAATAGTATCTGTTATTTCTATTTTTAATTTATGGCATGGTCTTAATTTTATAAAAATATCTTAATTCTCTCAGTTTTTAAGACTTGTAATATCAAAATATGTAAGTCCCAAGTTGTAAATTCTAATGGAACATCGATTTAAAGCATATAAAATTATAGCAATTATTGAATTTTCAAAATTTTGTCTTATTTTATTGTTTTCAGTTCAGTTATTTATATTTAATAAAAATGGCTTTTCCATTCTAATTTAACTTTATTATATCTTTTACTGGATCCTCTAAGATTTGAAATTAGTTATGATTTTATTTGATTTTAACATGGCTGTTAGTCTTATAACTGATTCCTAAAGTTTCTGCAGTAATCAAACTTTTTAGTAAGTAATTTATTTAAAGAAATAATAATGTAAACTAAACAATTTAAAAAAAAAAGTTTCTCAGAGTGCAATTATATATATTTAGCTTGAATTTTTATCTCAGTATTTTCTTGAAATGTTAAAATAAATAAGCTATTTTGATGTTAAATATTCTTTGCTAAATTTGGTTGTTTGCTAAGTTGGCTTTAAAGTAACTTTTTAAGGAGATTCTATATTACTTTCATAACTTATTATATTCTAAACTAATCTAGAATAATTATTTTTTAAGAGAATTACTTAAATTTAAAATCTAGTTTAAGTAAGACATAGATATCAAAACAGTGATCATGCCAGTGTTATGATTTGTCGCTGATATAACAGTTTGGAAAGTAATTGTCGGCAATATAAATTGAGTCTGGTCAAAATGAACTTATTTTTTAACGTCTTTTTTATAATAAAAAAAAAGTTTTATTTATTTTTGTTTAATCTTCATGGTATTGTTGCACTATAAATTTGAGTTAAAATCATTTGATTTTATTAAAAACAGCTTTATTTCGTTTATTTACAGATGTATATAGATGTTATATAGCTTCTACTTAAAATATTTAATGAATAACATTTTTATTAACTAACCACTGAGTGGAATATCTATATAATCAGTAATCCAAACAGTTTATTTATAGTAAATACTGAATTCTTGATATATTTTCACTAATCATTGAAAATATATTTTTTTCTTCTTAGATTCAAGTTATTGAAGATGATCAGAAGACAAGAAGTGGTCCATTTTCTACTGCCCAAAGGGGGCTGGTACCTCCTCTAGTAACAACCAATTTTACTGTTGCAGATGATGGTAATACATTTTTTTCTTGAATTTTTTCAATAGGCAAATTTAATTCTTATGACAAGACATGAAATCAATCATGAAAGGAAAAAATAAACTGTTTCACAACACCATCTGTATTTTAGTTTTATAATGATCAGCACCAGAATTGAAAAGATAATATCCAAAATTTAGATCTAAAATTTTTTTAATACATTTAAATTGTTGAAATTTTTTCTAGCTTATACCTTTTATTTTTATGGTGCAATTGAATAACTTTATTTCTTGAAATGACTGTCAGAAAAATTTAGAAAACTTTTATTAAATTTATTGTTAGATTAATTACTTGTATTAATCTTAATAATCTGGAACCTTTAAACTTTATCAACAGAAGTTGATTTTTTAAATAATTCTGAATTTTTTCCCTTGTTTATTCTAAGCAATATTAAAAGTTGAACTCTCTTGAATTAATAATACAGTAGGGAACCAATTGTCCGAAACGATCGGGACCATCGCTATTCCGAATAACTGATTTTTTCCGGTTTTCTGAATCGCTACAAAAACCAGATTTTTTTATTGTCAAACTCAACTTAAAAATAATATATTTAGAAATAATCTTAAAAAGAAAAAACGATAAAGTAATACACTAATGATTATTTCTAAAATGATGGTAAGGTAAACATCTTTTAAAAAAGAAAGAAAAATTCTAAAATCTTATGAGGAAAAAAAGTATTTTTTTTTTTAAATGGCGGGAAAATTAATCGAATTTCGTTCCGGTTTTCTAATTTCCCGATAAGAGGTTCTGTACTGTATTAATAAAGGATTGCTGCATGAGTATTTCAAGCACTAGATTGGTTACAACTCTTTAAAAGTTTTAGTAAGAGTAAAAATAATCTTTGTGGGCATAAGATTCTACTTCTTTCTCTACTTTTCCTCTTTTTCTAATATTTCTTTAAAAATTTTTTTTTTTGTTTTTGATTCAATGATGTTAAAAAAAATAACATCGATAATAAGTTCCTATTCTACAATTTTCAAAATTTGTAACAGAAACATTTTTTTTGTTTTTTCTTGTTTTTTTTGTTTAAGGTTTAAACAATTGTGAAATAAAATGCTAATGCCAAAGATATTGATAAAAATATGAGATCAGATGCTATACTGCTACTTTATATTTTTCAATGTAGCTTATTAGTTGATCATTCAAACAATTATAGTATGTCAATTGAACTGAAGTTTCTACAGTCTGTTTTGTAAATGATTTGTTTTCTACTTATTTGAATAGTTTCTTTTACATAGTAGTATATAGTAGGATAATCTTATTTAATTGAAGCTTAGTTACAAAAACTCTGCCAATTCAAAAAATATGCTATATTTTCTGATCTGTTGATCTTAAATTTAAAAATATTATTTTAAACTATTTGTAAATTATGTAAAATTAATTTTAATTCTTTTCTGCCTTTTAATTTTGATAGCAAAAATTTTCAAATGCTGTATTTTTTAATGTGATATATTAATCCTGCTGTTATAAGTTAAAAACTGCTCTTAATATAGTGTCAATTTTTATACTTACCCCATGAAACAGATATATTGCTTGCGTATAAATTTGCTACACACAATATAGTCTTTGTAATTTCAATCTTTTTTTTTCCCACTTTTAATCTTTTTCTCATATTTTGTGATCACATGCCTATCATAAGAGTGTAAAAAATGTAATTTGAATTATGTACTTTGGGAGCAATACCATTCATTCGGATCTCATGAAACTAATGCAAAATCAAGTAGCAATTTTTTGTCTGACTCTCCTATGAAATTCCATAATTTGTAGCTTGTTATAATTGTTTTGGATTTTTCAATTGAAATATTTGTAGTGTTCTGATTGATGCTGTAATCTATCTTTTAAGAGATATGACCTTAAAAAGAAAAGGAAAAAGAGCAATTTTGTACAAAACTGCCTCAAATCTTTTTTATTCTGCTACTGATGTATATAGTTAGCCTCCAATATATATATTTTAAGCTTTCAACAGAAATGCTTCAAAGTTGGTGTTTGTTTCAAAAGTGGGAAATAGGTCATTTTATTTGATTTCATATCATCGATAAAATACTTATATTGCATTGCAAAGAAGCTAACTTTTTACTTGAAATTACCCGTAAAGTAAAATCATTGCTACAAAAGATTTAAGTTGCTGTTCCAACTTCGCTTCTTAATCTATGAAAACATTTGTTTGAGGCTGTACAAAATATTAATTCAAAGTACCAAGTTTTTAATAATATAATTTTTCTCTTTAGGAAATAATAATATTAATATTTTAAACTAATATCACTTTATTGTGTGTGTTTTCTAATTCTGAAATAACTTAAAGCTGTAAGAAGATATGTAGGATGTACAGGGAAGATATCACAGTATTATTAAACAAATATTTTTCTGGTATTAGTATAAATTTAGTTAAAAGTAAATTCTCAAATTCCTTAAATTGATATACTTAATTTTTTGGCAATATTTATGTTAAATAATTGATGATATTTGTGTAAATAATTGATGATATTTGTGTAAATAATTGGTATTCTATAGTGACAGTAATTAAATGTCGTTTTCAGAATATTGTAGTAAATGAAGAAGAAAAAATATTCATTCTAATTAATGTTAAAGTAAAATATTATGGCTCAAAACAGATTTATCAAGGCTGTTCAAATAAAAAAAAATATTAAAATCTAAAAAATAAATAAATTATTAATGTTATTTTTTAATAATTATTATGGTGGTTTTGAATAAATTATTAAGATGTAAGTGGTTTTAAAGAATTTAATTTCTATTTTGCTCTGATCAATGATTCCTCCGATCTCAATTGCATATTTCTTTCTCTGTGATTTCAAAATTAATTCAATACCCTGTATGATTTTCTTTTCACCTTTTGCATTGCAGTTAATTCTAAAAAATATAAATTTAATATGTATTTTACTTTGCAAGTAGGTTTATGTTTTGTGTTGTTTGTTTTAGGTTTTTGTAGTCCTAGATACATTAGATCTACTATTTACAATGTGCCTACAACTGCTGATATGCTGAAGCAAACAAATGTCCCGTTCTCCCTTATAATAAGCCCACTAGCTCTACCCCATGCTGATGAAGTAAGTTATTGTTCTAAAAATGCCTAATATAACAAATTTCTGTAGAATTTTCTTTTTCTTTTGAAAGAAAAAATTAATGCATATTTCTAGTATTTATTTTTTTTATTAGAGACAGCTTTGTTTTTTTGTTTTCCTGATATAATATTTAATGTTTTTTGAATCATATTGTGTGCAGCATCATCCTCCCATTGTAAATCCAGGAGAAGAGGGTCCTGTAAGGTGCCATAGGTGCAGAGCCTACATGAGCCCCTTCATGCAGTTTATTGATGCTGGCAGGAGATTTCAATGCATGCTGTGCAGAACTACGACTGAAGGTATGTGGTGTATTATATCTATCTATACATATATTTACAGGGTGCGTAGTGTTTTTAAAAATTGCTTAAAAGTGCATATTTTTGTTTAACGTTTTTTAAAAGCCCTTAAATGTGTTTTTTATTTATTCAGGATTTGTAAAAAGTGCTTGATTTTCTATCTTTTAGAGTTTTTTTTCTTTCTTTGCAGTGTTGATTGTCATTTTAAATGACAAAAAAATGCACGATTTTCACAATTTTCTCTGCAATACTTATCAGAAACTAGTTACTTTATCATGATTATATAAAGTTTTTGAAAATGTTTTTGAATTTTATTGATTTTTGTGTTTATAAATGAAGAACTTTAAACAATAGGAAAAAATAAGTTTTATTACTGCACAGATCCTAATTATGATAATTTTTTTTTTTTTGGAAAGTGATTAAATATATTTTTTCAGTGCTTAAAAGTTGCTTCTTTTTTGTTGAAAGTCTGGCTATGCACCCATGATGGCAGTTTATAAGAGAATAAGAAATTGCTATTGCAAGCTTGTTGTAATATGCAAATGCACATATTTAATTTTAAAAATAGGAATAAAATAGAAATGAAAAGGAATAGAAAAGTGAAATAGCATTAACTTTTTTTCTCTCCATTTTCAACTACTATTTTGATTTAAAATATATGTCTAAAGTAAACTTCTTTTACCTGTAGACTGATTTGTGCAGCTCTCTATCTAAGGAAATGTAGACATGTCTACGACGTAAATGTTTAAAAACTACTTTCTAAATTGTAAGAAATTTTTGCAAGAAGAAAATGAAATGAATTGCAAAATCTTTCAACTTAATAGAAGAGTGAATGTTGATTTTAACTATTATTAGCTATCTAAAAAGGAAATAAGGAAGTGCAGTGCACTGCAGGATTTTTTAAACTTGCTTATGAACTTTTTTTGTTAGGAAGATAATAGCATGGCAGGCAGTTGCTCACACTTTGTTTTCTGAAAATAAGAAAAAATTGTAAGAGCAAAATGTTTGTTTTTTTCTTTTATCTATTGATACCAGAAATAAGTAAAAAAGCTTTCAATGTAAAAATTTGTTGTAAAATATCATTCACTTAAACAGCAAAAAAATGTATTTCCCTTAAAAAATTTTTGTTTTAATAGCAAAGAGCTTGTAATTTTTAGTTCTTTGCTGTTACAATTATTATATCTTTAATACTGGTGTTTTAAGAGAGATTTGGACATTTGTCCCAATAACAGACTTCTCGCAATATGTCATACTCGTTATATCAAGCTTTACTATACACACACATATATATATCTGATTTTGATTTAAAATCACTCTTGCAAAGAATTCTGAAATAGTTTCTTTTTTTTTCTTCCAGAAAAGTAAACATGCATTCAAATTAAAATATTGTATGTGTTTGTAAATTATATTGCCTCTATTAAAATGATTAGAAAAGTGATATGTTTTAAACTTTTTGCAAGTTAAAATTTTGATGTAACTTCATTTTTTTCTCTTTTAGTTCCTGCACACTATTTTACTCATTTAGATCACATGGGGGAAAGAGTTGATAAATTAGAAAGGGCTGAGTTGTGTTTAGGATCTTATGAATTTCTTGTGAACAAAGATTATTGTAAGGTAATTAATTATCTTTTATATTTGTAAAATAATACCTTAATTAATGCTGGAGAAGATCATTTTTAGATTTTTTTAATCATCTTTTATGAACTTCTAAATTAGTAAAAACATTTGCATTTATGGGGAAATACAGTTATTGAGTAAGTTCAAGATTTGTTATTAAAAACGTAAATCTTTGCTAATGTGTGTAAAAATTATTTTTGTTCACGGCTGAATGCATAAACTGAGTTGTGTGAGAAAATTTATTTTCAAAAATTGTGTAAAATTTATTGATCAAAAAGGCTGGGGAAATAACTGCAAAAACTTTGCTTTGGTGAGCTAAAAAAAAATATAAATATATATAAATTTTATATTGTATCCAACCTTGTAAAAATTCAACAGCGTTGGAAAAGACTGAAAAATCACTATTACTTTATCTTTTTTGATACTTTATACAGTATAAAATTATTTTCAATTGTTGCACCTGCTATGTCCATTTCGAGTGTTTATCAGTATTCTCTCTATGAAAATACTATTTTTATATCATCCCTTTTTGACGGAAATTTATTAGTTTCATTTAACATATTCTCAAATAGTTTTACAATGTGAGTTGAACCATCATTGTCACATTTAACTGCTAGAACCATATCATATTGTCCATAAATGTATTAAATAATGATGCTTCCCAAATCAGAAAAGAGAAGTGAAATAGAGATCACTTTTCCATCCTTAAAATATTTTCGATCTTTCAAATCATCACCAGAGGATTTAAAAAAATCTGAAATTTTAATAGATCAGAAATACATAAAATTTCTTAACTGTCTCGTAATAATTATGACAATTTATTATTACAATTCCACTTTTTTTGTTTGTATATAATAGGGGTGATTGTATTCCGGGTTTTTCGGATCATCCCTCCAAGTCTATAAACTAAGGCCAGGGCATATGATTATTTTGCGGAATTCATTTATTACGAATTAATGGAAGACCATTAATTCGTGGACTTCCGCAATTTAAAATTTTCACCACAACCTAAAATTTAAAGTAAGATCTAAGTTCTACTATCTAAAATTTAAAGTTTGAAACATTCGCTAAATTTCGTTTTCACACTTGACTCATTTGCAATTTAAAATTTTTTTTGGTTTGTCAGATTTTCATTGTTTTTAATATTTGAAACTATGCCGGAATCCGATAATATTGCAATTCATATTCACATGATTTTAATATCAAACATAAATTTTTGTATTGACCAGAATTCTTTACTTGATGACACTCATTATGCAGGTCAGTGTTACATATTTTAATTGCTTCCTTTTCAACAATTGGAAAAGATTGACGTTTTACATTTACTGATACAACAATAAATCAATAAAAAAATTATTATAGATAAAGTGAAAATTAAACAAAAAATTATTTTTTTTAAAGATATTAACAAAACTTTCTATAAGCTAGCTTTCAGGTTACCTGTATTCCAAACAATTAGGCTTAAGTAATTATATTACACACATTGAAATATACTTAAAGTAAAACTTGTGCATACTTTTTATAATTTGATACATGCTTTTAATTTTTCCTGAGTTTTTTAAATTCATAAAGCATTGAAAGCAAAGCATTGAAACAGAAAGCCACTAGTTGGAAGTTTGGTAATAACCAGCACTAATGTTTAGAGGGTTGGTGTGATTTTAATGACTTGAATTTTTTTGTTAAAAGAATCAATGATTTAAGGCAAAACTATTTTTTATTTTGGATAATTTATAACTGTAATAGTTGTGATATTTTTATAATCTGATTTCATTGATAATGAAGGTCTTAAGCACAGGGATAATGAAACAGAGTAATACATGTAAATTATTATTTGATATTCAAATAGATTTAAAAACTTAAAGGAATAAAAGACTAAATGTGGATTTAAGTGAGATGAAATTATAACTTTCCACTAGCATGAATAAACATTTTAGTTAGCAATACTAAGTACATTGTTTTTAAATATTATTAGGTATTAATATATTTCATCAGATTTTTTGATTGGTTTATCTAAAAATAAAGAATAAAAAAAATTAACATTTTTTTCCACTTGTTAGAAAATGATTTTTGCCAACCCTTCTTCAAAATATTGGTGGAAAAATAAAGACAACAAATTAATTTTAATATTTTATTATTCGCACTATTTTTTTAATTTATAAAGTATTTTATGCTTTATTTTAGTGAAAAGAAAAATTTTTTGTGTTTGCTAGAATGTTCTATTTGCTTGTAACGCTTTTCATCTAAATGATTTCTGTTACTGAAAATTTTATTTTTTTCTTATTAGGATGGAAAACTTCCAAACTGTCCAGCATTTGTCTTTGTCATTGATGTCTCTTATAATAGTGTTAAGAGTGGTATGGTCAAAACATTATGTGGTAATATGAAAAAGATACTTTCTAGATTACCTAGGTATGCCCTTTCATAATATTTGTTCTATTTTGAACTATTTTTCTTTTTTTAAAATATTTATATGTATTTTTTGTTGTTTTAGAGATTATGGTGCATCAGAATCAAACCTGAGAGTAGGATTTATTACGTACAGCTCAGTTATACATTTCTATAACATAAGTGTAAGTATTACGCGAGAGAATAAGTTCTTTTATTTTGAATAGATTTAGTAATTCGTTTTTATTAAATATGAATTTTTTGGTTTTATATTATGTGAAAAAATATTTTTCAGAGATGAAATTAAGCTTGATTTTAAAATTTGTTAATTTTATTTTAGAGTAATATAGCACAGCCTCAAATGCTTGTTGTGTCAGATGTTAATGACATGTTTATGCCCTTGCTTGATGGCTTTTTAGTGCAACCTTCTGAATCTGAGCAAGTTATTTCCAGGTTTGGTTGTTATTTCTGCTTTTGTGAAAGTTCCCATATTTTGTATTCAAATTAAAATTTTTTTTGTTTGAGAAAAATTGTATGCATTTCTACTTTGTCAGGAGTTCTTCTAAAATATTTTACTAATTTTATTAAAATTTAATGTAATAAACATTACCTATATGTATAACAAGTATATGTGCTTTAAACATATTGTAATTTATAATAGAATAATTCTTTGTCTTATTAGGGCCTTCTTTGGCTAATTAGCTAAAATTTAGATGTACCCATGTAGAAACAGCTTCTTTTTTTTATTTTATTCAGATTGTTTAGTTTTATATATTTTCCTGTTTTTTTTAAAATTTATTAATTTGTGATTGGTAGATACTTTGTTGCTGAAGCTTAAGTTTTTTTTGTTTTATCAATTGTGTCAGTCAGTCAATCAGAATTCTTGTTTCACCTTTTAGTACGAAATTATTAAATAAAATTTTTTTTTCTTCCAAAAAGAAAGAAGAAAATAGTATTTGGAGAACAATGAGATTTGGTTGCAACTAGTAACTATTTTATCAGAATTGCGCATAAACGTGAATTGATTGCAAGTAATACATTTTTTGCAGATAGTTTAGACCAAAAGTTTCATTGTTGACTCTCTCAAAAAATCTCATTAACTAGGTTGCAGTGTCCTAACCAAAATCATGACTGAAACATAAAGATTCAATTTGCAATGTTTATGCTATAAAACTTAGATGTTCTGTCTGTAAAGAAAAAAATGAAAGTCTAAATATTTAATAGAAATCTTAGTTAGTAGCTTCAAGTTATTATTTTCTTTTCAGCTTATTAGAACAGATACCTGTGATGTTTGCTGAAACAAAAGAAACAGAAACTGTTTTTGGACCTGCTATCCAGGCTGGCCTTGAAGCTTTAAAAGTAAAAAGTCCAAATTATTTAAAATTCTATTGCTCTCTTTTTTTAATCAAATTGTTTAAGGAAATTCATATTTTCTTTCATCTTACTCAAATTATTCCAAAGTATGGAGTATTATTATATGCACTAATAGATTACATAATAGTATTAATAAAACTCTCAGATCTCAAAATTAGTGGTTGGTTAGCCCAAAGCCTCAAAAATAGGACCCTGACCACCATAAAATAATTTTGAGTGGTCTTCTAGACCCGCAATTTGTGTGAGTTTTTATTTTTTATTTTATGTTTGCTTTTGTTACAAAATAGCATATTTCATCATAATTTTAATAATACGCATTTTCTGCTTTGTGATTTTTCAAAGTTCACTTAAAAAAAAAAAAAATCGAATAAGGTCGTGAAAATGTATATGTACTTGTGATATTTTTTAGTTAGTAGTCCTTAGGATCAGGGAAATATTCTTTATTTCTATCCTTTACAATTTCGAAAATGCTCTATACTACCTCAATTTTACAATAATTTAAAAATTTCTTTTCTTAATAAAAATTATGGAAAAATAAAATGAGTTCAATTACAATTGCATAAAAAGTGTCAAGACTTAAATTGCAAGTTTCATATTTTTTGTCTGAATAATTTATTTTCTGTAAAGTATAGTTAGCCATAATTATGTCAATCATTTTTATTCTTTTTACATTGAATATTTTATACCTTTAATTGGATTGAAAATTTCAATATTCAAGAAATATGCACAAAGAATATTTCATACTTTTCAATTCAAAAAGGAAATCATTGCTGCGCTCATAAGAAGTTTCATTTCAACACGCGTTTTTTGCTATTTTAGCAAAATCAGTGTTAAAATTTTTTGTTATTTAAATTAAAAATTTAACCTATGACAGCCACATTTTTTTTTTTTTTTTTTTTTTTGCTGCAAAATCAGTTTTCCTATGTCATGGATTGGTTGTTTAGATGGAGAAACATCATCCTGAGTTAAATAAAAGTTAATTATTTTATATGTAATTCAATTTAACAGTAACCTTAAAATATTTTAATTGTATACTCTTGGAAGAATGTTCAATATGTATGTTCTGCTGCGTATGTAGCTTGCCACATATACTTTTGCCTTAATTTTTTTTCTAACACATCAAAGTTTTATTTTCTTATAATGATTGCGTATCAAACTTAAACTTCTTAGAAAAATTCAAAAGCAATTAGAAAAACATTATGCTGAAACTTGCATTCTTAAATCTCACTTAATTCACAAAATAATTAAGACTAATGTAAATATGTAATCAGTATCTAAATATAGTACTTAATGCTATGTGCATTATCTTTCTTTAAATCATTTACATTTGACTAATAGCTTTAGTCAATTTAAATCTCTTAAGATTTTCTAAAAAAAAAAAAAAAAAAAAAATCGTTTATTTGAATTCAATAAATTGTCACAGATTAAAATAATAATGAATTAGGCATTTCTGATAAATAGTATAAAGAACATTTATCGTCATATTTTAAGAATTCTGTTCCATCACTTAGTTTTCCAGGAAATCATCTTATATGATTCAACATTTTTATTATGGCACTATTAAAAATGTAATCTTTATTTCTTTTTTATGAACTCATGTTTTAATAAACATGACTCATCATAAATTTTGCAAATTGAATGGAAAACTATTCCTTTGCCAGGTAATATGATTTCATTTACAGTGAAGTTTAATTATACCCTTTATATAGTGGTAGTATTTTTAGAAGTATAAATCATCAGCCACAGAGTTCTCCCTAGGAATAAAAAAAGGCAAAGTGCTTCCTCCCGGAAAAGAACTCTTTGAGTTTTGAAAGGGTTACTTATCACTGTAAAAATTTATCAAAATGTGTAATATCTTGTAATAACTGTAATTTTATCCTCTACTATTTTTAAGTTACCATCTTATACTGTTTTATGTGTATATTTCAAAAAGTAATTTTTACTCATTATCTAAATAGGAGAAAAATTTGTAGTTTATAAATAATAATTAGAGGCATGTTAAGAGACATTCTCTGTCAAATACATTTTTTTATTATTTTTTGATAAACAGCTTAAAAGATTTTTCTATGATTAAAAATAAACATTTTTTAAGGTGCATTTTTTTTTTAAAAAAAAGGTATTTATTTAAAAATTTTTTTAAAGTTTACTATCACTTAAAAATGTATCATTTTACCCTCTCGAAGAAAGAGAAACTTATTTAACCAGTTTCAAGAATAATCCTAATAAGGTAAATATGTGTTATAGTATTTAAAGTTAAACCTATAAACACAGATAATTTTTGTATATAATTATTACTTTAACAGTTAATTTTTCTTAAAAAATGGAATATGAATAAAAAGGCAGTCTTTTTTAGAATTGGTGGCTTATTTTTACAAAAAAGCAAAGAGGGCACATTTAAAGGGTTCAAAGGGCAGGCAGGGCGGGCCACCCATCTAATAACGCTTAGAAAGAACACTAATCAGACATCAGAATTTTTCTATTGAATTCCAAAACTCATGATGATTGGATAGGGTTGGACTTGGCTTATTGCATTATGTTAGCGATTTAATAAAATTATGCTTTTTTCTTTGCCTTGCCTAAAGTCAGTACATTTCTTTGTGTCTTTTACATTACTTCTGCTTCTTTAGTGTATCATTAGTATAGTAATTTGTTTGACAGGCTGCGGAATGTGCTGGAAAATTGTTTGCATTCCATACTTCCTTACCAATTGCTGAAGCTCCTGGTAAGCTGAAAAATAGGGATGATAGAAAATTATTAGGAACTGAGAAAGAAAAGGTATATTTTATCTTGCCATATAATGATGGATTTATATTGTTAATATAATGTTTTTAATGTATATTAATTTGAATTTCAGACGATTCTTTCCCCTCAGTCCCCATTCTACAATAACTTAGGTCAAGAGTGTGTAAAGGCTGGATGCTCTGTTGATTTATTCCTTTTTAATAATGCTTACGTTGATGTTGCCACTCTGGGTCAAGTGTGCAGACTTACTGGTGGAAACATATTTAAATATACATATTTTCAGGTTTGTAAACTTTCTTGATGATTAATTTAATCCTTAATATCAGAAATGCACAAACCTATAGTCAAGGTTAAACGCAGCCCACAAAGCCTTTTAACTTGGCTCTTGTACTGTCAAAAACATTAATAAAAAAAATAAAAGGAAAAAAAGTACCAAAATTTTTTCAGCCATGCTTTCTAACAGATCTGTTGTAACAGATCTCTGTATACTGATCTAAATTACAGCTTTACTTAAAGTACCATAATGTTACTATTTCATTATGAAAGATATTTTTATTCAATGGGTTCAGAGTATCCTGGGATATGTTACTAATCAATTTGTACAATTAAATTATAAAAAGAAAGAAAAATTTACAAGTCAATGAGATAAATAAAGAAAAGTTATATAATTTTAAAATTCTACCTATAGTCATCACATTAGTAACAAATTCAGTAATAGTAAAAATTTTTGTTTTCTGAATAATAGTGAAAGTTAGTGAATAAATATTATATTTTTTGTTGTATGCCTTTTTTCCCATTATTCGCATCCCACTATCTAATAAGTATATTTAAGATTATTTACGTTAATTACTTTTATTATTTGCTCAGTAGAAAAAAATTATGTATTTGTGACTTATTCATATTACTTTCAAACATAATTTTAATATTCCCCACATTTTTATAATTGCAGTATTATGTTAATGTTGGCTCTAACAAAGTATTTTGTAGTGGCCCATAGCACTAAAATGTTTGTTCTTCCCTGCTTTATATTAAGGTTTATTAAACTTTTTAGACCTCTTTATGTTTATGCTTTTAAATTCCGTCTTGCTGAATATCATGTATAAGTATGGTAAGTTTTAAATGCAGATGGGAGCATTGTTAACACTAGATTGCCCAAGGAAGTCATTTTGAGTGCTTTTTAATTTCAATTCGATAAACAATGATGTATATAATTGCACAATTTCTTATAACTAGGAGGCTTCGCCCCCTGCTCGCTGGCGCTCGCCAACCCCCGGAATTGCTTTCGCAGTTCATTTCGGATTGCTTCGCAATCCAATGCTCGCTCATTGGCTACGTTCTTAACGTCTAGCTTTTGTATATTTTTTTTTAATACTGAAGTCCCGAAAACTTTTCACTGTAGAAAATTCTAAGCCTGTACATTTCAATATTAATTTGAAATTGCAAACAGTACACATATTTTTCTTAATCACACTATTCTAAATTTCAGTTGTTGAGGAAAGTAACTGTTGTAAGTTTTGTTTTAAAGTCTTTCCCACCAGAGTGTTAAAGCCATGTGTTGTAAAACAATATGAAATAGTAGTCTGAATAGTAGAGAGAGAGAGAATTTCTTTAAAAACACAATTGTTAATTTGGGCATTTGGCGATACAGCACTTATAGAATTGAAGGATTTGTTATGTCAAGCGCTCAGATATCTTAATTTTGATCTAGTTGCGCTTCTATGTCATTTTGATTTATGTTGCTAAGTTAACTTTCAAAAAATTCTACGACTGGCAGCAGCATTTTCATTTCTTAAGTTGTTTATTTTTATTTCTTTTAGAATTCGTTCTTTTTTTAGCGAAATGTTTTTTAACCTAACAGAATTCTTTGCTGACTGTTTTCTCTATAAATGAAGAAAATAAAGTAAATATTTAAGTGTTGTGAAAAGAATCTTATTTAGTTGTGCAAAGTACTTCAGCCAAAATTTGGGAGTCACATAAGAGAATTATATATATTAGATCAGAAACACATCATTAAAAGGCAGAATGCTTTAGTGTTTTCAAAACGTAAACAAAACAAAGCTAATGTTGCCACCGGCGGAAAAGAAATACAGCCAAAATTTGGGAGCCACGCAAGAGAATTATATATAATAGATTTTGTGACTTTTTGTACAACATTAATATTTTTATTGTTAATAACTTGTTATAAAACTGTGGATAATATTAAAAATTAATTTTAAACAAATTTCTTTACACATTAGTTATTCTTTCACAATCCAGTCATTTTGACTGCTTTTGGGCAATGTAGGTATATACTAAGTTTCAGTCTTTCTAGTGTTAAGTATTGGTCTCATTACACTTTTAATAATTGTTTCCTCAGAAATTTTTAACAGAAATGTTTGTCTGCATTTTTCAGTTTTTTTTTTTAATCTTAAATAAAACTGTAACAAATAGATTCAGTTGTGTGTTTCAAAGAACCTCTTTTAAATTTTTTTTTTGAGAAGGCTAACTTGTGATTGCCTAAAGAAACTTGAGGAATGAAAAGAATTAGAAGCTATATTTAATAAGAATGTATCAAATTGCCTAATAGATTCTGTTTCTAACAGATTTTATTCTCAAAAAAAAAAAAAAAAAAAAAAAAAGGAAATTTTTGTACAAAAATAAAAATTCTTATCTTATTTTTTCATGGTTGGTTGAGTTGTAATATTAATGTTTTTCTTGATCACAAAAATCATCCATCCATTTCATTCTCTTTTAATTCTGACTCCCAGCTTATACAACTCTTATTTTTTTTCTTCTCTGTTGTATTTACTAAAATATTGCATGAGTAAATATGTTATATTTCATCAAAACTTTATGCACAGGCTGATATTGATGGTGAACGATTTATTGAAGATTTGTGTAGAGATGTTGAGAAACCCATTGCCTTTGATGCTGTGTTGAGAGTGAGAACCAGCACTGGTAAATATATATATACATATATATTTTGATGCATTTAACATGTACAATTCTTTTTATAAAACTATTTTTGTATTGACTTCATTAGAAAATGAAATTCTATTATTCTTTCTGTGTTTAGAATGATTCTTTTCTTTTCTTTGTTTGATTTAATCTTTTTCTGGTTCTGTTTTATTAATTTGAAATAATTTATTCTTTTTTAATTTAGCCTTATGACTGTCTTATGCATATCACTATTTTTGCTTTTGTAAATGGTCATGCAAATAAATCTGTTGCTATTTAAAAAAAGATGTTATGTTTCTTTTTAACATTCGCAAGCAGAAATTTTAAAACAAATTATTAAAATTTCAAAGCAGTAATGTTAATAAATGAACTAGTTTTAAATACCTATTTGGAAAATCTTATGTTACGAAAAAAAATTTGTGGAAAAAGATACAATCTTGTATAACAAATTGAAAATTATGTATATATATTTTTTAAATATTTATTACTACACAAAGTAGTTAGTGTATTAATGTATGAGTTAAAAAGAAATTTTTTTCATTTTAATTATAAAATGCTTTTTAATTTTTGAACGTAAGTATTTTTATCTCTAATTTATTGAAAAAAAATTGGAAAAAAATGAACATTTCTTAAAATGTATGCTGTCCTAGCATAAAATTTTTTAGCTCTGTCAATAATATTTTTTGATGGACTGAAACACTAAGTAATTAGTTTATATTAATGATTTGTTATTTAGTGTCTATTTTTAGTATCATTTTTTATTTATTTATAAAAGTGCAATAACTAAAAATTCCTATTCTATAGAGAGTTTTTATTTTTATTTTTTTTTTTTTATAACCGTCGTTGAACAGACGACCCAACTTAATGGGTTTACGGCTACTAATGTTCAACTCCGTAGCCTTGTAATTTTGAACCCAATCCAGAAGACAAGGGAACTCCTGGATCGAGTATTGGGAGAAATTTGCCTTCGTGGAGGACTTTTTGATGGAGCTAACCCGCATTTGCGTTACATGGAGAGGAAGACCACGAGAACCTCCCACGATTAGCCTGACGGCAAGGGGACTCTAACCCATGATCCGTCTACCACTGAGGATATTTCACGTCAGCACTGTGGTCAGTGCAAGCCGGATGCGGAATTCGTATCGACTGGGATTCGAATCCGGTTCGCTTCATTGGAAGGCGAACGCTCTATCCCCTGAGCCATCGCGGCTCTCTATAGAGAGTTTTTTTTATTTTTATTTTTTTTTTATTTTTTTATAACCGTCGTTGAACAGCCGACCCAACTTAATGGGTTTACGGCTACTAATGTTCAACTCCGTAGCCTTGTAATTTTGAACCCAATCCAGAAGACAAGGGAACTCCTGGATCGAGTATTGGGAGAAATTTGCCTTCGTGGAGGACTTTTTGATGGAGCTAACCCGCATTTGCGTTACATGGAGAGGAAGACCACGAGAACCTCCCACGGTTAGCCTGACGGCAAGGGGACTCTAACCCATGATCCGTCTACCACTGAGGATATTTCACGTCAGCACTGTGGTCAGTGCAAGCCGGATGCGGAATTCGTATCGACTGGGATTCGAACCCGGTTCTCCTCATTGGAAGGCGAACGCTCTATCCCCTGAGCCATCGCGGCTCTCTATAGAGAGTTTGAAAACTTTCATTCTACTATTTTTCTGTTCATTCCAGTATATTCTATTCATTTCACTGTTTTATGCATTCATTTCTTTCAAATATGCAGAACTATATTCACTTATGCAGAAAATAATGTAATAAGCCCAAAAAAATAATTAAATGACAAACAGCTGTTTTGAACTTGTTCTTTCCTATGTTTATTTTCAAATGTATTTTGAATGTTACTATTAACTTTCTAATCATCGTAAAAAATTATAGTTAAAATTCTCTCTTTTTTTTAAAAAAAAAGAAAACACTTTTTTTTTTCCTTCAAAGTATTTAATTTTAGTTTTATGTTGATAGAACATAGTGACTAATCTACTCTGACAAATTATTCTTTAGGTGTCCGTCCAACAGATTTCTATGGCAGTTTCTTCATGTCAAACACCACGGACGTAGAACTTGCCTCGATTACTTGCGATAGCTCCCTTGCTATGGAAATAAAATATGATGATAAGCTTACAGAAGAAGATGGCGTTTGCATACAATGCGCTGTACTTTACACCAGTTGTTCTGGGCAAAGGAGATTAAGAGTACACAACTTAGGCCTAAATACGTGCTCACAGATGGCAGATCTATTTAGAAATTGTGAATTAGATACCATTTTGAATTTCTTCCTAAAAGAAAGTAAGTTATTTTAAGTTACACTTTTTTTAATTACAAATATTTCATTAAAAAATACATAATACATGGTTTAAAATTATTAGCATTTTATGGCTAAATTTGGTGAGGGTACATTCTGTTTCCCATGGTTGCTGAGTTACAACATGTCTTTTCTTATATCTTGTACTTCTATTACCAGAATTTATAATAAAAACATTCTAAAATAAAGAGGGGGAACATAATCCATTTTCTATATTTCTTCCTCTTTTTTTTAACGTTATTTGTCTTTTTTTTTAAATGCATTTTTTATATTTATAACAGGTTTTTTATGGTGACATATTTCTGTTTTAATGTGTCTGAAAATAATGAGTTTTTACTGCATATCATGTTTGATATCTATTAGTATTAAATGTTTCCAAGGTTTTCTGCTGAACACTCTGAATTTTTTTTTAATAATTTTATTTCCTTAATTTAAAATTTAGAAAACTTATCAATTGAAACCTAAATAAATCTTAAGTTTTTAATAAAGATAAATAATTAATGCTTTCATAAAGCATTATGAAAAAGATGAATGTGTTTATTGCATTTTGTATTTCATTTGATGTGTTTGCATACTAAATTTTATGCCTTATTAATCAATGTGTTTGCCTTTGGACTTGCTTATATTAATTTATGTGTTTACTTATTGTTTAAGCAAAGACTGCAGTGGTTGAGTTCTTAGTATTAGCTGAGATTTGACCTGAGTGGCTATGCTATCAAGCCACTTGATTGGTTGACTCATTGAAGTCGATAGAGGAGTAAGAAATTTTTCAGCTCATTTATACTTAAATGATACACCTATTTGGAAAAGATGTCGGGGCTCAAAATGTTACAGCAAAACCATAGACCTGTACCACTAGACTAGTCTTTTGTTTTAACCTCTGTTTATTTATTTAAATTTTTTTCTGCACATCAGTGATTGAAATGTTTTAGACTATGATTCGTTTTTGAATCTAATTAATTTTAAGTAATGACCTTAAAGACTCTGTTGAATGCAGTTTTAACATCTGAAATTTTTCCTGTCATTGATAGGTGTTCAAAAAATCAGTGAAGAAACTCCTAAACAAATAAAAGACTATCTAATCACACGAGCTGCTCAAATATTAGCTTGCTATAGGAAAAATTGTGCTCAAGCATCATCGGCGGGACAGCTCATTCTTCCAGAATGTATGAAACTACTTCCTCTCTATATCAACTGTTTAATCAAGTGTGATGCCTTATCGGGTGGTGAGTAATCCATATAATATTAATAGAAGTAAAATATAATAGTCATATTTCTGAATAAAAAAAAGCTTTTAGTAAAGATGATAAAGTATGACCTAAAGATTTCTGTGCCAGAATTTGCCATTAAAGCAATAAATGTCCCATTGGATAGTACAAATCAATTCAGAGAACCATCTTGTTACTTTTATATGATCGACGATTGTTTTGTTTTTCTTACATTTGTAAATTTATTTGCGTGCAACTCGCCTGGCTACCTAAATAGGGGAGCCATCCTCTCGGCAAAAGATGAAAATTATGATTGCATGTCTTCTTTTCATCCTCAGAGTTGTTTCCTAAACCATCGCCAATAGCCTATTATGCAGCTCTAGTGCGACAAAAATAAGTACCTACCTAGCTGCAAATTTTATTTCCATATTTAATTTTAATTACTTTAAAAAAAAATTTATATTAGACTTGAACATATGGTTTGAAAGAGTGACATTATCTGATATTTTCGACTTTTCGTTTGCAATTTAAAAGACAGATGTGAACTGCTTTGGACACATTCATAGTAGCAAAGTTATGTCCAAAGAAAGCAACCTCCAAAAAAATTTTAAAATTTATTAGTTTTAGCATTTTTTACACGAAGCTTCCAGAAACTGTAAAATAATTTCTTAAACTGATTAATATGGAGTAAATTAAAAGGCTTATTTTAAAAATTTTATGTCTATAGTTAAATGTCCATACCTTTAATTTTTAATGTAGGACAAGAAATGACTACTGATGATCGAAGTTTCATTATGCTTATTGCATTAAGTATGGATGTTGAATCTTCAGCTGCATATTTATATCCTAGGCTTATACCTTTGGTAATTATCTTTTCTCTTGAGAACTGTCTTCCTCCCTCAATTTTAATAAGGAAATGTTCTTTTTTTTTAAAAACGATGTACATTATTTTTTGTTTGCAGCATGAAATGCAACCGAATCCTGAACAATGTGAACTTCCAGTTGGTGTTAGATGCTCTTTAGAAAGGTTAAAAGATCATGGTATCTATTTGTTAGGTAAGATATCTTAAACAAAAAAGATAGAAAAATGTTCTTTATTGTTTTTTTTATTTCTTTATTTTTAATGGTTTAAAATTATCTGTGTTGTACAATTACTTTATTTTTAATTTGACATTTCTGTTATAGAAAATGGCTTGAATTTGTTCATATGGATTGGAATGAATGCAGACTCTACGTGGATTCAGAACATATTTGGAAAACCTTCTGTTGCTCATATAGATGTGGAAAAAGTGAGCATCTCCTAAATGAATTTATTTAAATGAGCACAATGCATAAATACAACAATTCAATCGTTAAATCTCAGTTTTGTGTGGATAGTGTTAATTTAGAATCAAATAAGCAAAGTCTTAAATATAATATTGTAATCATTTTCTATACTACTTATTCTTTATAACTTCCTTTATCCTTACAGCTTCACCTATATTATAATTCTTTGCATTTGATATTAATACTTATCTTGGGTGGTTTTTAAATTGATAGAATATACATCACAATGTAACTTGAGTATTGAAATAATAGGAATTATGATATGGCATTGTAATATATTTTGATCACACAATTTAT
This sequence comes from Parasteatoda lunata, assembly GCA_949128135.1. Classification (NCBI taxonomy): domain Eukaryota; kingdom Metazoa; phylum Arthropoda; class Arachnida; order Araneae; family Theridiidae; genus Parasteatoda; species Parasteatoda lunata. The sequence continues at coordinate 87,680,698 of OX421973.1, forward strand.
CTGGATTCTCTTTATAAAATACGAATAAAATTATATATATAATTACTTACTGCATATGCTTTATAATATAAATTGTTAATGATGCTTTATCATATTACTGTTAATTTTATAACAGAAAAAAAAAGCTTAATCTGCATGCATTTTTTCTGGGAAAAACACCACTGAAACTTTTTTTTAAAAATAAAGTCAACAACAAAGTTAAAATATATAACTACTATTTCTAATGTTTACATTATCAATTGTTTTAAAATGTGCTTTAAAATGTGCATTTTAAGTAGTAATCTGACGTAAGTTTTTAGTATGGATTATCACTTAATACGGATTAAGATTTTATGTACTAAACATAATTAAATTTAGCACTGGTATTACCTAAAAAGGAGAATTATTCTTGTGTGTAGCAGCAGTCTTTAAGATATTTACATAATTTTAGCTAAAAGTCCAAATTCAATAATTGACTATCTCTGAAAATTTTTTAGCAGTTACTTTCATAGTTAGGTTAGTTCATACATTGACCAAAATTATCTGGCATTTTGACAAAACTCGGATAGCTTTATTATATGACTTAAGTTTTTGTAAAAAGTAATACATACAATAGTTAAATTCTTTAAATAAATATCGATAATTTTCTTTTATATGGAAATGTTCTTGAACTCATAAAAAGTAAAGTAACCAAGAATAAAACATGAATTTTTTTTTTTTAAAGAAAAGAATGTAACTTTATTTTTTATTAAAAAAAGAATTTAATTTAGATCAAGAAATCTTATCTCAATTATATCATGCGGATATTTTTGGCTTGCAGCCAGCACTTGATTTGTATTTAGCTCAATATATTTAAGAAATACCTTTATTTTTGTCAATAAATATAAAATTTATGATTTGATAATTGGTATTTACTTCACATGCTCTTTTTTTTTCTTTCTGTAAACATAACGCATTGATATTGTAGAAAATTTCACTTTTAGAATGGGTATGAGCAATGATTTTTCCTTTTTTTTAAATTTTCTATTTTATTTTTTAAATGTAATATGTAAGTTTCAAACTGAATATTGCAAGAGGTACAAAATGTGTTCATTATTTCTTTAAGTATTCATATTTTCATCATCTGTATTTTGTTGAATTGAATGAAACAAAAGGTATACAATTCTTTCAACACATTTAAATTTGAAAAATTGAATCTAATATCAGGGATGCATAAACTATGGACCTCGGAGCTTTTTCCCTAAAAATTGTTTAAAATTTAGCAAAAATATAAAAGAAGGAAGTAATTTTTTTTTTTTTTAAACATGCTCTGTCACAGAAAGTAAATCTAGTTTGCAAGGCTGCAAATTAAGTTTACTTTCTGTTACCTGGCATGGCTAAAAAAAAATTTTTTTTTTCTCCGTCTTTTATATTTTCTTAAAGTATCAGAGAATGAGATAAGTAGCAAAAAATTATAATTTTAAAAATTCTAGCAACAAATATTATATTAATCTGATACTATATTATTGACAAATGTTGTTTTTTTCAGTAATAGTGAAAATTAACTTTTAAGATAAATGTAAATTTAAGTTACATTTTTTGTTGTATGCCTATAAATTTAATATTTGCTTTGCTATCTAATAAGTATATTTGTAACTCATTTATATTACTTTCAAACTAAATCTGATTTATCCCTCCATTTTTATAATTATAGCCTTTTATTAATGTTGGCCCTCAACACTATTTTACAGTTTTTAACTTTGTGGTTGCAGTTTTTATGATTCTATTTTGCAGTTTTTTATGGTCTGCCCTAAAATGGCTGTGCATCTCTGCATATTTGTTTTAAACAGAGGAAGAGAAAAATGTTTTATTTAGTTACATTGCGACCCGATACTTAAACTTCATTCATTGAGCTATTGTTATTTAAATTACTACTTACATTTTATGAGATTTTTTATTTATTTTATGTAATTTAATTGTTGTTGCCTATGTTAAGAAACTAACCCAGTACAATTTCCAAGGTTCTGTTAGCCTTTTATTTATATTGGTAATCTTATCTTATAGTATAAGAATCTCTACAATGAAAATTAATTTGTTCTAATTACAATTTTAGATTTACAAGACAGGCTTCTGTATTTTAATATTTTTCAATGATTTTATTTAAACTTAATTTTTAGCCTTGTCTTCTACCATTGAATAATCCTATTTCACAGTGTGTTGATATGGTAATAAAGCAGATTCAAAGTGAAAGACATAGGCAAATGAAAGTAAGTAGTTCTTTTTTTTTAATATAGTTTTTATTAATATTTTCTCTGCAGTTTTATAAGTATTTTTCATATTTTTTTTTTTTTTTTTTGCATTTCTTAAATTTTGGTGATTGCTGCCAAGCTGTTACTGTTCTAAAATAGGTCTTAAAAAAAAAAAAAAACTTAACAATCTTTTTTTAAAATTTACCTAGCTCTATTCCAAATTACTGCAAAATAAACATTTTCCTGAAACTTTTGTCAAAATTTCTCTAACGATATCAAAAAGAAGCATTTTTAGATATAATCCACCAGAAATGCTCCAGCAGTGTTAAAATTTCAATTTTGTTTTCTTTTTACAATTGTTTGAGCTGCATTTAAAAAAAACAAAAAAACTTGTCATTGATAATGATGGTCAAAAACACCAAACACATCACCTGCATTATTCAATCCTATATTTTGGTTACTGAAGCATTAAGTATGGGTTTTATACTGCACTATTTTATTCCATTTACATATTAATAAAATTAAATTAGTAATTTAATTAGTTTGAATTTAATAAAGCTATAAAATTAACATGTGGTTTTTTCTTAAGTTTTTCACACTGCACTTCACTACAGTTAGAAATTGAAATCTTTCACATTGAGTAGCACTATACCAGCTGTCAAAATTACATTTGAAGTTGATGAATAAACAAAAAATCAATATCAGGTAAGCTGGGGGTCTACCCAAAACCAAAAAACATGGCAAGGGGTCTAGGAGACAAAAAAGTTCAGGAACCACTGTTCTAGATCGTTATCATTGGATTCTTGATTCAATTAGACATTTGAAAAACATTTTTTTTTTCATTCTGATACTTAGTAACTCTTTCAATTCTATAAATCTGATTTTTTTTCTTCTGGATTACTCAGATTTGTTTTCTTTATTCAAAAATTGGTTTATTGTTCAATGTTATGGATACTTTATTTTTGAGGAAAATATATCATACTGGTAGAATTCCTAAAAATTTTACTTAAAAATATATTGTTTTATTTTTGCACTTAAAAAAAAAATTTTTTTTCCCAGTTTCCTTAAATTTAGTTGTATTATAATATATTATTTTCATTATATATCTATAAAGAAATCTGTTGTAATTTATTTTAAGATTTGCTCAACTTTAAAAATTCATTACCTCTTTTTTTTAAATAAAAAATCTACCCTTTATTGAATACTTGGTATAATTTTTTAAGTTCATATAAGCATTTAAATATATTTTTATTATAATTTGAATTCTGATGAAGCTTATCACAAAAACAGATTGCCAATATTTTTTAATGCGAAAATTTTATTAATATTTTTATTAAAATAATTTTTATAACAAATAAATAAATTTTTATGAATATTTTTATATAGCAAAAATGTTTCAAATTACTTCCTGAACATGACTCAAGTTATTAAATATTGAATAATAAATTATCAATTAATGAAATAAATCTCTAATAATTTCTGTTTTATCCACAGGTGAAAATTGAAATGTTTTATAATTATTTAACAATTAACATATGATATTTATGATTGTATGAACAAATTCATGAAATATTTCAATCTAAGATGAAGCATACTCATAAGAATTTACTATTTCTAACAAGTTCAATGGAAAAAATAACCTTTTTTTATATCTCAGTTTGGAGAATATCTGGTAGAAAGAAATGAAAAAAAATTTGGTAATAAATGTTTTTCTCTTATTTTTCAGCTATTTATAGTTCGACAAGGTGATAGACTGGAATTATTATTCAGGCAACACCTAGTTGAAGATAGAACTACAGACGGAAGTGTGTCTTACGTAGATTTCTTGTGTCATCTTCATAAAGAGATAAGAACATTGCTTTCCTGAAGGGTGTCACCTAAATGCCACACTTTAATTGAAGAGATTTGGATACAAAGGACAAAAACAACTGATTTCTGTAGTTCATGGAACTGGACATTATTAGAAAGAAAGAAAAAAAACAAACAAAAACACATCAAATTTATATTTTTATGAATTCTTTATTAGGTACACACAGTATACTGTTATACAAGAAGCGCTTGTTCTTTGATTAAAAGAAAATTTAAGTGTCTTTTACCAATTTTGAGCGACATTTTAAAAAAAAAATGCTTTTCCAATATTTCTTAAACTTAATTTCAAATGAAATTTAAAAAGAAATTATTGAATAAGTAACTGTAGTTATTATTTTATGCTGTTGTTTTAAAGCATTGTAAAAAAAATAATAGATATTTATTCAAATTTTGGTTGTAATATACAGTTTAATTAGTAGTTTATATATTATAATCCCAATTACTATGAATAAATTATATATAAATAACAGTTGATTTGTTTATTTGGATTTGCTTATTGTTGTTTATACTAAAAATTATGTTATTAAATAAAATTATACTATTTCTTAGTTTCTGTTATGTTTTCCAATTATTTCAGTTAAAGTATGATAGATAATATTTCCATTGTTTTAGATATGCAATACACTAATGCCTGAAACATTCTATAATTTTTTTATATCATAGTCACAAAAAATATTTTAGTATCAAAATAGCCTATTGTCTTAACAATTTTCGTTAGCTTCAATTCTGAACTATTTCTAATTAAAAGTCACGATAAAGTAAAATAATGGCTCCAAAATTAAGGAGGAGTAGAAAAATGTCACTCTAAGTTATTAAAAAAATTTTGCTTCAAAACTGAGTTTTCAATAAGTCTGACATGCTGTACTATTAGTTAAAAATGGGTGTTAGATAATTCAAAATGTTACGTATTGCTTAATTATAATTTTTTCTTCAAAGATATGTTACAAGTCAATAAAGTTTGACCTGAAAATCATTTGAGAAGTTTGAAAACGATTTTGCACATTCAGCAAATTATTTAGCGTCATTTGGTAAGTGAGTCCATTTTTCTGCCATCATTCCTCTGCGCATAACCCTCTTTACCAGTACCTTCTACCTCATCAACTGCACCTTTTCAGTGTCTTGTAGCAAAAAAAAAAAACACCAATTGATTTTAATGGATGCTAAAGTAATGTTGCAAAGTGTATAATTTTTGTTTAAATTGGGATGATGGCCCATCACTATAAATGTTTATCAAAGATTTCATTGATAGAGTGGATTGCATAGACTCATTGGCTATGACATAACTTAAAATTTCTTTTCCTTCCATACAACCTAGTTAAGAAAGCCAAGCAACTTCTATACTTATGGGCATTGCCTGTGAGTTCAATGGGCTGACTGTACCCAATTTTGAGTGAAGAAGGTTAAGTTTCCATTAAATCTACTTGTAAAACACACTTAGTAGGATTCTGCTTAAAATACTCAGATAGTGTTGCTTTTTCATAGCAGTGTATTTTAAATTTTTCTAATTGGTCCTCAAGCTTTTTTCTTGGGACACTATTCCTATATTCCCTCATTCTTTTTGCTCCTGTTTTTCCCATAATGATTACTCACTCAAAAAGTTAACCGTAAACTAAACATACTGTCAAATAAAAATGGCACAGCTCAGTCTAAAAAGTGTGCACAAACATTTAAGGAACTGGTTGAATCAGGATGTATTAGCACTTGTTTACATTCCCAGAGTTCCTTTTTAATTCGTCAACCAATCAGCTTTGTTTACATTTTGTGTAAGTAAGTGGACATTTAGCTTTGTTCTCTCTGCCACATGAGAAACTCTAAAATTTTTAATTCTCCTATATAACATGTTTGCACTAATAGACTTTATTAAAGGTTTTTTATGTAATGAATAAAACAAACTTAAAAGAATAATTGTAACGAAGGGGATAATTTTTTACTGAAGAAGTAAGAAAAAACTTTTTAATTGAAGACAATCACTGTACTAGACTCTGGAACAATTTATTTTACAATATAAATCAAACAATATTTAAATCGTAATATTTCAACTACTTATTCTTTTTTAAAGATAATTTTTTTTGACAGAATAAGTCAAAATTATGAATTGCTCTATTTATTATAAATTTTACTATAATCATGCATAACTCCTAAATTCCTAAATTACAACAAATTTCCTTTAAAATAGCAAGTACAAGGATATTACTTAAACTTTATAAAACTTAATACTGGCATGGAATTTAATTTTAGAAACCAGTGTAATATTAGAATGGCCCCTTGAAATAAAGACCTAGCCAACAAAGCAATGATAGTTTTATTATTGCATCTTAATAACCAATAACAAAATAAAAAAGCAGCATTAATAATGAAAAAGATTTTCAATGTATTTTAGGTATAAAGTTGAAGCAAATATGTGTCAACAGATTTAAAACATCAAAAACCAGGGTGATTATCACAAATTATACATGTGATAGTTTTTAATGAGTTTAAAATTAAACGTTAAGTATGTTTATTATATATAATTAAAAAATTAAACAGATATAAATATATGTTAATTTATTATAAAACTAACAATAATTAAAATAAAAATTATGGTTTTTAAGCAAATTTTTTTCCTTACATTTTATTTGAGAGCACCCTCATCTTCAAGAAATTTTTAAATAGATACAAAGTAAAAAAAATTCAACTATTTTAGCAATATTTTTGAAATGAAAATATTTTGCTTTTATAATTAGCAAGTTTAAAAAAAAAAGTCTACTGCATAAAATCTAAATTTATAACATTATTAACAGATTTGTCTATGGGAAAAAAAATTCTAAAAATTGCATAAATTTTAATAAAATGGGGAAGGATTCTGAAGTATATATTTGCCATAAATAAAGGAATGAGGGCAAAAATAAAATGTTAACCTATTTAAATCTTTATTATTGGAATGTCTTTAATGATTTTTTATAGAGCATCCAGCATATATTTTGTTAGCATATTTAACAATTAACATATTAACCCTTAACAATACAATAAACAGTCTTTTGACTGGCTATGGTATGTTTAGTGTTACAGTCTATTTATGTAATAAAATTTTTTTATGTTACAAAAAACTTAAATAAAAAATATATTTTATTTTAAACTTTGCCATACTATCACAAAATAAATTAAAACTATACAAATGCAATAATTATACTACTACAACAGAAAATTGTTTGCAGGAAAAAGATTTTCAAAAACTTAAAAACAAATAATGTCTAATAACATATGAGGGTAAAAACTATATGACAATCAAAATTTTTAAGAAAAAAATTACTTTTTGGTAACAAAAACCAAACACCCATAATATGTATGATAGAACATTAACCCATAACTGCCCAGAAGTATTTCAAGTTTACTTCCAGGTATAATAATAACACTTAATCACAATATTAATAATTATATGATGAATTTTTTTTTAATGGCGGGCACTTGGAACTATTGTCCATTAGCCACAGAAAGTGCCACCCGTTTATAGGGCGGGTCACATTCACACACAAAGGAGAAAGGACATAGAACACAGATAGAGAGAAAGAAACATCGATGCCTTGCCCGAGATTCTAACCCAGAACCTTTCTGATGCAAGGACAGTTCCCTGCCTCCTACAGAGACCGGTCTGCTTATATGATGAATTATAGTTACATAAATTATAACTATAATAAGTGTAATAAAATGATTCTTGATGGTGGCCTTGAGCCCAGTAAAAAGATGACAACATATAAAAAAGACATTAATATATAAAAAAGAAAAATTTACATTATGAAAAAAAAAAAAAAAAAAAAAAAATGAAAAATTTATAGTAAAATTTGTAAAAAAATTATGCAACATGATCTGACAATTGAATGTAATATGATAATTGATAGAAATAAGCTTTTCGCTACAATTTTACAAAATTTTAGAAAAACTGAATTTTTAAGAAAAACTTGGATTTTAGGTTTTTTAAGTTGAAAACATTTTGTCTTGCAGGATAGACACAGGAAATTTTCACACCAGAGTTAAATATACTTTTTGCAACACGCTACACGAACTAAATTTGAATAAATAAATAAAATATTTTTGAATTATTTTTAGTTAAGATATCTTTTATTTCATACACACCACATAATATAGAACTCTTTCAAATGAATTAAACTGAGTTTACTTAAGTATGTTTTATTTGTTACACAAGGCCAGGATTTACCTAATCTTTAGAATGGATAAGATTATGTTCATCTAAACTAGGTTCAGCTTTGAACACATTCTTTCACACGGATAAGGATTCTCCCCCATATGAAGAGGTTTGTACTATATATTTAAACCTGGATACGGTTTGGAAGAAGATGTCCTTCTAGAATGATATAAAAGTTTATTTAAATCCAATTTTAGTTTTGAAAGAATTACCAGACACAATGTAAGAGCAAGTCTCTTCATTGGAATAATCAAAACATTGTTTATTAAAATTAGATTTTGTTTTTAAAGAATTATCAGATACATTACAAGAACTAGACTTGTTACTAGATGCTGCTTATTTAAATCCAGTATTGAAAATTTTTTATAAACATTTTCAAGAATTAGACTCCTCACCAGAATGATTTCGATATTGCTTATTTAAATTCGATTCCCTTTTAAAAGATTTATCAGACACATTACAAGAATTAAGACTTTTCACCAGAATGGAGTTCGTTTATATGTTGTTTATTTAAATATGACCTTATTTTGAAAAATATTTATAGTTTGTCTAAAGTAAGAACTCCCCCAGCCATTCGTCTGGACCCGTGGTGGTGACTATGGAAACGAGGTATAACTATTTCAAGTAAGGGTGTGGAGTCACTGTTTAGAACAGGTTTTGACTCGGGTCAGCAAGAGAAAAGGAATCTTTTTCTTCGGTCTATTGCGTTAGTCCTAGAGTGAACAGAAGCTTTGAAATAAGCTGTTCTTATTGCCATAGCAGCGGACAGTCTCAGACTTAGTGTGTGTGTGTGTGGGGGGGGGGGGGTTCTACTGTAGACAAACTATAGACATATTATAAAAACTAATATCCTCACCAGAATAATCTAGATGTTGTTTATATAAATTTGATTCTGTTTTGAAAGAATAACGAGACACATTTCAAGAATTAAAATTCCTCATCAAAATAATCTAGATGTTGTTAATATAAATCTGATCCTGTTTTGAAAGAATTATCAGGCAGTAGAAGAATTAAGATTCCTCACCAGAATAATCTAGATGATGTTTAGATAAATCTGATTCAGCTTTGAAAGAATTATCAGACACATTACAAGAATTAAGATTCCTCACCAGAATGATCTAGATGTTGTTTATTTAAATCTGATTCTATTTTGAAAGATTTATCAGAGACACTATAAAACGTCTCCTCTTCAGAATGAGGCTTATCTTCCAAATGAATACGATAATGTTTGGTTAAATACTCTTTTCGCGCAAAAGATTTATCACACAAATCACATAAAAAGGGCTTTTCTCCAGTATGAGTTAGAATGTGCCGATTCAAATTACAACTTGTTCTAAAAGATTTATTACACACATCACATGAATATTGCTTCGCCTGCATATGAACACGACTATGTTTATTTAAATATTCTTTTTGCATAAAAGTTTTATTACAAATATTGCAAGAATAAGGCTTCTCACCAGTATGAGTATTATAGTGCTGGCTTAACCGAGCTTTTTTAGTGAATCTTTTATTACACACACTGCATGAATAAGGCTTTTCGCCAGTATGAACAAAGCGATGTTGGATTAAACTACATTTGTGTAGGAAAGTTTTATCACACACACTACATGAATAAGACTTCTCTTCAGTATGAATCAGACTGTGTTGTTTTAAATAATATCCTGATGTGAAAGATTTTTCACACACACTACATAAATAATTCTCTCCAGTATGAATAGCATAGTGTTGTTTTAAATTCGATTTTGATCTGAAAGTTTTATCACATTTATTACAAGAATAACGCTTTTCTCCAGTATGAATAAGATAGTGTTGTTTTAAATTAGATCTCGTTGTGAAAGGTTTATCACATACGTTGCACACAAAACGTTTTCCTGAAAGATCACGATAGTCTCTAGTTAAATAAGATTTCCTTGCGAAAACTTGTTTACCCGTATTACACGAATCCATCTCTTCTGCTTCGTCAAGAAGAGGGAGACGTGAAATGCGTGAAAATAACAAAATAAACAACGAGGAAGATTCAACTATAGTACATATCCAGCTGTCTATTTTTGCCTACTTATAATACTGTTAAAACTTATTTCAAATATTTTTTTAATGGATAGTGTTGTGTGAAATATAACTGTAACTTCTACTTAGAATTTTAATAATGTTGCACTTTGAGTCTCGTTGTGAATTAAGTTATGTAATCTGAAATCTGAATTAAACTTAACTATGCATCTTGAATGGAATAAATAAATAAATCTTAGTTTATACTAAAAAAGGATCTAAAGGAACTTAAATAATAGAGCAGATATTTAAAAAATTATTTCTACAGTTGTCTTTTCATTTCACACAATGCTGAGAGAAATAATCAAACAAACTACTCCAAATTCGTGCTTTTCTAAACGGATTATTATTATTTATTTTTTGGAATATCATTTAATGTTTTGATAAAAATTATTGATATCTATAAGTTTCAGCAATTGCTATTCTCATAAAACTCTTTAATTACAAAATAAACAAATAATAAATTAAAATAAATTTAACTATTAATTTAATTTTTTATTTAATTCTTTTCAATTATAATTATCTCTCTCTCTCTCTTCTCGCATCCATAAAATATGAAATCAAAATACCTCTAAACGTTTCTTTTTGTAATCATTTCAACGAAAAATATAAATAGCGAATTTCAATTTAATAGAATTAACGAGATAGGTCAAATGCATTTGCTTAAGGGGGGACCACACCCTGAATATTTCAAAAATTCGAAAAAATTTTTATTGCATTTTTCGAATCTTTGTACCCCTTCTAATAAATAGAAAATAGAAATTCCCGGAAAATAGAGAGTCGTCACTAAGCAGATAGAAAGGCCCGATTAGGAGGGGCGACATTCTTTTTGTGTCTCATACATTCTGTTGACTGTATATAGAAACTTACTGTAGGCATTTCATTTATCGACCATTATATATATAAAATTAAACGTTTTCACCTACCATAAGTCAAAACTTTAAACGCGCTTTTCTCAAAACGTTATTTTTTGACCTGGACTAGCGTTTTTCTCATGATCTATACAACGAAATAAGCTGTTCTTTATTTTAAATTACGTAAAAATATATTCTTTAGAAAGTAGTATAGGATTTTTTTGATATTTTTATATTTCGATTTTATATTAGTATTTTAATGAATAATTTTTTAATGAAAAACTTAAGTTGCCGCCTAAAACTAAAAGTTGCCGCGTTAAAACTAAAAGTTGCCGCCATTTTGGTAATTTTGCGAATATCAAAAAATCGCTATGCTACTTTTTAGATAATTTCTTTATGTTTCAGAAAATCTAAACAAAATCGTTTTCCTATATTTCAGGACTTCTAAATCCATGAGGCCAGTGAGGTGTTACTTTTTGATGACCAGCCGCACAAGGAGCTGCCACCAACTTATTTTTTTTATTATTTTGTAAAATAAATTTTTTTAAAATAGACTTAAACTGTAGCTAAATAACATAAAAAAAAACAAGGAGTCTCTGCATTGTCTCTATTAAAAAAAAAAAGTCAAGAAAAACGCTAATATTTTACCATTACTTGGGTCAGGGTGGAGTCCCCCCTTAACAGAGTAAATTAAAAAAATCTGAAATTTAATTTGATTATATATACTACATAACTGTGAGAAATAAATTTAATAATTTTAGTTTAACATTAAAATAAATTACTTGTTAAAATTTTTGCGTGCAATAATGTCAGTTATGATAATATAAAGTTAGTCTCTCTAGTCGAGTTCACTTACATAATGGCGATCTAAGAGGAAGAAGATTTTGAAAGTTTTCTGAGTTCAAGAAAGTTCTGTGTACATTTGGTATAGAAATCTACGACAATTTTAGAATAAAAAGTTTAGCAATTTTAGAACACTCTTTTGGAAGAATTTTAAGCCAAAGACAGACCTAAAAAAAAGAAAGAAAAACTGAAAATATTTTGGAATTTAAATAACTGTGTGTGGGGGGGGGGGGGAGTTATCGACAATGCCAACCTTCATCTATCAAAAGGTACCTCTAGATTGACTCAAGTTAGCACGTCTTATATACCAGTGAATTGATATTTAATAATCGTAGTGGTAGTTACTTCACAATTCTCCCCCACCAGAATTTTATCAGAGATAGAATTCGATGAACGGATACCACTAGTTGCTGTACTTGTGAAAGACCGGGAGGGCTGGATTAAGGTCACCGGGTTTTTGAGTGCTGAATGTGAGAGGTATATTAACTTCACTGTCGTAGTCGCTCCTGTTTTGCAACTAGCAATCGAGTGTATGCAGGCTGACGTTATGTGTGATCGAGACGATACTGAGTAGCAACAGCGTAAGGAAGTGGATTATGTCGCAGTCACAAGTCAACTGTTCAATGTGGACCATCCATCGAAGTAGGCGTTACTGTCAAGATCAGTGTGTTCGCATCACGTCCGTAAGTCACCAATGAGTTGAACATTAGTAGTCGTAAACCCATGAAATTGGGTCGGCTGTTCAACGACGGTTATAAAATTAAATAACAATAATAATAATAAATCATTTGCCATTTTAAAGCAGTTTTCATTTGATTGCCCCTTTTACGTAATTTCGAAATGTACATTTTAACATAAATTTTTGAATGATCACATTGTGATATAAAGTTATGTCTTATCATCAACGAATAATACTTGAGAAGGTTCCTCTGTGATCATTATGTATTTTTCAAAGTTCTTTCCCCCTTACTTACAGTGGAGTCTCCTCTACCCTATAAATTTTTTTTTAAGAAAGCAGTTGATTTTGTTGATTTGAATAGGAAACACTCTGCAAATAAATGTCTTTTTATTTATTTCAATCTGTTTCTTATTCACTTAATTCTGTTATATGATAAATTTTGTAAACAAAGAAAAGAAAATCTTTATTAATGATTGATCGAAAAGCATTTATGTATAGTAGCAATAAACATTAACACTTATCATTTTTCTTTCTTACAATACTTATTGTTTAATTTATTTATATACGATTATTTCAGTGTTAGCTTGAAAGAATTAATGATGCATGTCAGGTATATAAATATGTATAATATTCAACATTGAATCGAATTTAAGAACAATAAAATTGAAAGAAAAACAAAATGTTTTAAACCGAAATGTATTTTAGTGATGGTTCTAGGAACAAAAAAATAGTCTTTCGCTCTCATTTCAAACACTCGAAATACTTAACGAAAAAAAAAATATATATATATATAAACACCCAAGTATTATATAGAATTAAAATAATCTAAGCACTTAAACGATTAAAAAGAATTTCTCAAATTCAAATAAAAATAAAAACGGAAAGCGATCAACTCGTCGTTACAAGTTAGGCTGATCATCGTTGCGGGATATTGAAATTGGTCGGTAAGAGTTGTCATTTTGCCACAGTCTGAAAAAATAGTGTCAGATGGCTCTGCATTTGATTTTTCGAAACCACGTGGAAGAGGAACTGCTCGTGCATGCGCGAAACGTTTTCGAGTGCAAGAAATGTAATTCCCGAACTGCATGCAGAATCTAATAGAATATCTAATAGAGGTCACTCTAACAGAGTGACCTCTATTAAAGGGGGTATTTGGTAATATATTTAAAGCATAATACGTTTAAACCAGTTCATCGAGGAACTGCTTTTAACCAAATACCATTTCCTGGAAATAAGGTATACACATGACACACAGCAGTAACAGAGTCTTCTGTTTTTACACTAGTCTTCAGTTCAAAGTTCTTAACTATTTTGAATATAGCCATCTTTGCTTCTAACAACGCAAATCGTTCCCCAGCGCAATTTCTAGGACCTGCTCCAAAAGGAAAGTAGGCCATGTTTGGTATGGATCCCTTGTTTATTGGAGAAAAGCGATCAGGATCAAACTTTGAAGGATCCGGCCATAAATTTGGATCCCGGTGAATATTCCAAACAGGAGCTACAACATTCGCACCATTCGGTATAGTATAAGACCCAATTTTGTAATCTTTATTGCAAGTTCTTGATATGAATCCTGTTATTGGTGGATACAGACGGAGAGACTCACTGAAAACTTGGTCTAAATAGGTCAAACCTAAAAAAAGAAATGTGATGATAAATCAATTTTATTGAGTCCATAGCAGAGATATAGATAGATATGCAATAGTGTTTAATTTCACGCATAAGTACTGAAATAGAATGATAGATTTGTTTTTGTTGTTAAAATTAATATTAAGGGACTCAGTTTTTTGGCAAATTTTTTTGAAGACCATATTTTTACTGTTATACCCTACATTTCAAAAAAAAAAAAAAACTAAGAATTCATTGACAAAAAAATTATGATAAATATATATTTTATTTTTTATATATACCTAAACATGGTATATATAAAAAATAAACAGAAAAATATAAAACATAAAAACGTGATATGCATAAAAATAAGAACAAAAAATTTTAACCAATGTGGTTAAAATTTGTCGTTTGCATTAAATTGAAAGTGTCGTCCTGAAAAAAAAATCATTTATATTATAATTTAGTTCGCAAAATTAAATTCATTAGATAAAAAAATTATTAAATACAAATAGTTTTTTATTTTTTGTCTTGAATCTTTAAAATTGTAGCGACCTGTCTAAAATCTACTATAGTTTTTCAAATCTGAGTGATCTCATTTAATTGAGAAATATAAATGTTGTTCAGGTTCTGTCCTTCATTATGGCCGCATACTCACATCAATTGGTTACCTGGACGTAAACTGGACATAAGGCCATATTAAGTCCTGGAATCAAAAAATCTCAACCATGCCGATCTGCATAATTGTGTGTTAGTTCAACTAAAGGTAACAGCCAGGAATTGACGTAAGAAACCCTAGCTGGAATAGCATGATTTTTTGCTCTTTACTGAATGCTAAGAATTGGTGTCTTATGTATTTTTGTTAATTTAATTTTTGAATGAAAATAAATTTTTACACTGATATTGGCGACTAGCTTATTCATGATGTTCGTCAGACAAGCTGCAAAAATGCTGATCCCCAAGCTTACAATTCGTAACTTTATAAGACAGAAGATTTCTCAAGATAAAGTCCCAGGTTCATGGAGCTTACTTCCATATAATTAGTTATGTAAATTTCGCACAAGGTGCTGCCTATGTAACAATATTGAAGTTCCGAAATGGAGAAATAACGTACTCTGTAATGTAGAAAATGTACAACCTTTAGCTTGTTGAATTTCTTCATATAGACGGTTTTGTATTTTTGGGTGTTTCGCTAGTAAGTAGAACGTGAAGCCCAATGAGTTGGATGTGGTGTTATAGCCCGCTAAGAGCATGTTAAAAGCTGCAGCTATAGCTTCATCTTCAGTCAGTTTCGTTCTGCTCCCTTCTGCAAATAGAAATAAAAGGATGAATTAGGGCACTGGTTTCGAAATTTAATTTTGTTAATAAAACCTTTTTGAATTTATGAAGAGAGTAAAATATATATTCGCATATCGTCGACATCATTTGTTCATGAACTACTACTTGCGTAGACTGCGACTACTTATTTAGGATTTATGAGTTCGATGTCTAAACCGATGCAGGGTTATTTGGGAGGATTTGTATAATTTCTACCTTTATTCTACTCTTTTACATGCCTAAATCGCTCAGCGGTTAGAGTGGAGAGAGATTATTTGCTTTCTTTGGCTTTGATTTTCTATGGCTGAATTTCTGATTAAATTTTGCGATTCCATGTCTTTATGTTACTCGATGTTGTGTTTTTGTTGATATCAAAGCTGAAAAGAATCCATGCATAGAGTATATGGTTGGATGATTAAGAGATTTAGAGATGGACTGAGAGATCGAGTGATTACTAGGTACTTTTACGTACTATTATTTATTATAGATAGTTGGTGAATGCATCAGTTTTGCTATAGAATCAAAAAATTTGTTAAGAAATTTTGCTTCATCAGAAGTGTTACCCTTAAGTAAGTACCAATGGCAATACTTGGTGAACTTTTAGTAGTAATATGAGGAAAAGGATGTATGGTAGTTTCTGTCTTGCTTTTTGAACCTAATAAAAAATTCAATGTGTTAAATTATATATGGAACATTTTAAAATGTAATTTCTACAATCTAAAAACGAAAATGTTGTGAGAGAGGAAAAAAACCAACTGTACTCGCAAACTGAGAAGAGGAGGAGAGGGATAGTAGGATGTTCAAGATATGGAACCAGTGTTCATCCCAGGCGCCGTATTCGAGCGCTGTGATCGCGAACTGGTTTGGCGAACTGGTTTGGTTAATAGAGAACTTTTGAATTCAAACTGGAATTTCAGAGAGTGGACGTCATTTTGTCCATGTACACACGTATGAATGACTGCGAGGGAAACGTTCGCGTGGTGATGGCGGAATTTAAGCATTTGATTTCCTAGTTAAAATGTTGGATTTCAATAGTATTTTTGAACCGTTTTTTGCTCTAACCTAAATGGGAAAGAATGTATTTCGATTGTATTTTATTTTATGTAATTTCGTTTGGGTAACATACCCTAGCCTTTCTATGCTTGTACTACACCCTAATAGTGACTGTAGCAAATTACAATGCATGCATACAAACTTATTCAAGTTATTGTAATTACAAGAACTTGAACTGGACCGTAATAGGATCAATATTCATGATTCTTTGACGGATGAGGACAAGAAGAACCGTTAATCACCACTTTTTTCAGATAGGCATTATATAGGTTCATTTAATTAAACCAGTATTTTATAACCATTACTCAGTCCATAGTCAGCCTATATAGTTTTCATAGTTTTGTCCAAATAAATTTAGAATTTTCAACCACTATTCAGCCTAGGTATGACCTATATATAATACACAGATGGAATGGGATAGAGCCTCTTAACTATTTCGTTTTCAATCTAAAAATTTGTCGCATACTGAGGAAATTTTCGAAACCTGGAAAAAATTTCTACTGGTTATATTACGTAACGAGCTCAACTTTGTGTTTGTTTGATGAAGAGAGTAACCTCTTCAGCACGCTTCAGAGTCGGTTTTTGCTTACGTTCAAAGCAAACATGAGGAAAATATTTAAGTTCTAGCTTCAAGCTTGGTAAAATGCTAACTTAGTTAACTTGCAAAATGAAAAGTCGACTAGTTGTCCATTATCCGAGTTTATCTTTGCGTCACCGTAGCCAAACTACTATTTTTGATCCCTCAATATATGTTCTTGTAGCATCATTTGGAGGAAAAAAAGAAAAAGACACTGGCTATGCTTAATATTAAATAGCATATTTCATCTCGAAATATAAACATGGTTTTTCAAAGTTTTTTCGCCAAAGAAAATAAAAAAGCCACAGTTTAAGTGCCTTACACTTGAAACAAAGTTATAATTTTATACTGTATTTGCTATCTTGTTGTAAAGAATTATATCCGGGTTTTAGAACGGACAAACAGCTAAAATATTTTAAGAGACATTAAACTTCTTTAAAAATCGCCAATTTGGCGTCATTTTTCTACCTAGATGAATAATATCAAAATCAATGCCATATTCACATTTTTGGGAAATTTTTAGGAGCCCAGATTATCCAGAGTTAGAGTAAGTTTTTAAATATTAAATAACTGGACAACAAATGGTTTTCATTTTCTCAAAACTGTGGCTTTTCTCCATATTGACGTTTTGCGCCATTTTCAGAATAAACTTAGAGGACACTGGCTGAAGATAAGCCAAACTTGACATAACAGTTTTAAGCAACTGGTGCAAACTCAGATAATTTATGAAAATAGCATATTATTCGCAAAAAAATCATCACCTCATGCGACTGCAGAGCCTTCGAAAAACAGACCTAAGATAGCTACTTCACATTTGGCGGTGAAAGCCCGTTCAATATTAATGAGATAAACATACTTGAATCGGCATCACAATTGTCTAGCAAAGACTGCAAAATGTCATGGCTTCTTAGATTTGGGTTTTTACGTCTCTCCTTTATAACACACTTTAAGTGATTTCCTATGGTGTTCAGAGATCTTTTAAAGATGAACATATCGTCAAAAGAATGCAGTATTTTTGAAAGGAAGGGAAAAAGTGTGCTTATTTCTTCGACAGGGTTGAACTGATATATAAAGGTGTCCTTCACCTAATAAAAAAGAAAGAAATAAAGGCAAGAATATTTAAAAAATATTTTTGACAATCAAGTCGCTTCTCTTTCATAGTAAGCTGTTTGATCTTTAATGTCAGGCAGAGAAATTACATGGAAAAGCAAATTAGATAAGCAAAATAATGATATAGTAGTAGGCAATTTGTTATAAATTGTCTTGATTCTCTAATTTTGTATTTTGCCATAAAAACAATGATATTTATTATTTTTCGGGAATGATCAATTTCATAAAAAAAAAAAAAAAAAAAACTTTCATAAATTAAGTGCTGAGTAGATAAAGTGTTTAAAGGACATTTAAATAAATTTGAGAATTTTTTATTATTTTTTATAACACTATATTTAAGTACTGAGTAGATTAAGGGTTTAAATGACATTTAAATAAATAAAAAAAAACAATCTTTATAATACAAAATTTAAGTGCTGAGTAGATAAAGGGTTTAAATGACATTTAAATAAATTTGAGAAAAAAACACAATCTTTATAATACTATATTTAAGCACTGAGAAGATAAAGGGTTTAAATAACATTTAAATAAATTTAGAAATAAAAAAAAAACAATCTTTATAATACTATGTTTAAAATGCATATAAATTTTTTTTGGTCAAAATTGTTCAACAATTTCTGACGTTAGGAGCATGTTTTTAAGATCCAATAAGAAAAAAGTAACGTGGTAATAGTTAAAAATGTAATGCAATATAGTACAAAAGTACACTAAACATTTTTGTAAACAAAAATAAAAAAAGGATACCGTTTAACGAACGATTGTATTTGTTTTCAAAATATTGTAAAAATATTAAAAGGTTAGAAGAAAAGTATTTTTTAGGTAAACAAATTATCTATAACATCATAAGTTATAAGATTGAAATCGACAGAAAAATTTCTGAGTTGCAAAATATGGTATATTATTCGAGATTAATTATAGCAATTTCTTAGGAACTTCGTATTTCGAAAAGTGTTTCTTGGCATTTATTGAATTTAAGCTTTCAGATAAATTCTGTTTTAGAAGGAAATTTTACAGTGATGTTCTCTCTTAGAAATGATCTTCGAAGCTTTTCCCCCTAAGGAAATTGAATGAAAAAAAGAGAAATTTCTTTAGTCAGCGATTCTCAACCTGTGGGGTGCGCCCCCCTAGGGGGGCGCGAGCACACTAGTGGGGTGGCGCGAGAATATCCAAGAGAAAATATAACTTGAAAAAATTGATTTATTGACTGAAAGAAAACCGCACATAGAAAACACAAAGAAAACAAAATAAATTTCGACGTATTTAATAACTTATTTTAAAGTAAAAAAAAAACTTATTAAGTCAAAACTTAAGGTGGGGAGCCAAGTCTGAGTTGTTGAAATTTTTTTGTAACATCTTACACCTATCTCTAATACATATCATATATACTTTTAGTTGTAAAATAAAATTTCATTTATTTTATAGTACAATTTCAAAATTGTACCGCCTGTGCCTAACTTCCTTCTGTGCTTCTGTGCTTTCTTCGCCACTTTTGCGGTTTCCCACAGGTTCCAAAAGTGGGCAATATATTGAAATCACTTTTTCACTTACTCAAATTATCTTTAGAAGAGGCACTCGGACTAGATAAAGTCTTTTAAAAAGGCTCTTTAAGTGTCTTGCTGGTAGGGACAAGTTTCCCGACTTTAAAAAAGATATTTGTTTTTAGAGTGTATAATTTTTTTATATATCATTTACATTGATAGTTCATGTGTGACGTCACTAGCGATTCTTTTGAAGAAATCAAGAGAACCATTAGAATAAAGAATTAATCAAGAATTAATGAGTTAATTCTTTCAAAAGGGTTAACTAACCATAACTACTTAGTAAGAGTTAACTAACCATACTAAAGTTAACTAACCTAACCCATAACTGATATAAAAATACTCAAATTTACAAGAAAATACCAGAATTTACCGCAAAAACACCCATAACTACCACAAAAATACCAAGAAATACTCGAAAAAATACTTTAAAATGCAAACAAAACAAAAAACTTGAAACAAAATATCGCAAAATCTACTAAAATGTAGAGAACGTAGAAATATTGTTCCAATTCAACCACGTGCACCTCAGATACAAGATTTACAATGTAGCAGGGTTATCTTGTGATTCAAAATTAAATTCTAGTTTTGAGGGGTGGGCTACGTTAGGAGCACTGGCCACCTTTGGCTCACTCATCTTACTTAATCAAAACATTTTAAATTAAAGACAAATTTAATAATTATTAGTGACTTCCTTGGCCTGTCTTTCAGAGCAAAGTTTTTCGAAGTTAGGCTTAATATTAGAAATAGCCTCTCTCAGTTCTGTTTCTATATTTAGCCGAGATGTATATTTTGTCTTCAAAGAAGCCACAACAGAAAATCCAGTTTCATAAAGGTAGGATGTTGAAAATGGTAATAGAATGTGAAATGCCCTTGTTTTTAGTGCAGAAAAATCATCTTCTACTTCTGCCCAAAATTCAAATAGTGATTTATTACTGAATTGTCTTTTGGTTTCGCCATTTGCCGTGAAGTCTATGAATTTTTCTTCCTCATCAATTGAGAGCCCTTCGGGAGTCTTATGAAATGGATCCCTAACCCACTCGTAACTTTCTATCACCTTGTCGTCAGCAAGAAAATACTTTTAAATATTCTTTGCCAGCATGGCTAAATTATTTTCAATGGTTACAAAAACAACTTTTACATGTTCTTTTTCAGCCTTATAAGTTTTAATACAATCATCTACATTTGCAAACATTGTTAGGTTTTTTTGCTTTAAATTTCTGCCCCACAATTCCAATCCAAAGTATCTAACATATGCGAATTTGCTTCTTGAAGTTGAAGATTCAAGTTATTTAATTTCTCGAATATGGCGACCAAGTAACTCAATTTCATCACAAATGAACCATCACGAAAATTCTCGTCTACCGATCTGTTTTCTTCTTCTAAGAAAATCACTATTTCTTCTCTTAATTCATAAACACGTTGCAAACATTTCTTACGTGATAAACATCTTGCCTCGCAATTAAATAGTAACACTGAATGTACTGAACCCATGCCTTTACAAAGTGCGGAAAAGATTCTCGATTTCAGGCATCTCATTTTAATATAATTTATTACGGTTAGAACCGTAGTTAATGCAATATTCAAACCAGGACTATTTTCTTTCTACGACAAAACTTCTCTGTGGATCATGCAATGTGTCCAGAAGAGATTTTTGTTTTACAAATGCTTGTATACTTTCTAATCTTATGGACAATGAGCGACCACCATCAATGTGTATTCTGACGCAATGTTTCCATTCTATGTTTGCCTCGTTCATAAAATCATTTAAAATAGCAAATAATGCGAGCGCTGTTGTTTTAAGTTTTATTGGTTTGCAGAAAGTTAGTTCTTCTACTACTGACATATTATCACAAAATCGAACATAAGCAATTAAATGAGCATCTTTATTACTATCGTTGCTTCCTCAAGCTGTATTGAAAGCAATTTGTCACGGAACTTCGGGAAAACCTGACACTGTACATATTCAGTTATATCACCAATTCGACGAGCAACAGTATCATTTGAAAGAGGTATGGACTGCAATTGTTTTGAAAAGTTATATCCAAACATAATTTCTACAATCTGCTGCTGGCTTTTACTTTACTTTTGTTTGGGCATTTAGTTAAAAATAATTTTAAGACAGAATCCAAAATACTTAATATACATTATTGTTGTATACATTTTATTTTAGTTGGGGGCGCGATGAAAATTATGATTGAAAACTGGGCCGTGAATACTGAAAGGTTGAGAAACGCTGTCTTTAGTACTTAAACAAAAAGCATTGATTTAAAACCCTATGCTAACTTGCTACAAAAAATGTCTCAAGAAACTTAATTATTTAAACAATCATTAAACATAATAAAAAAATCACAATATTGTCAAGATTTTTTTTATTTTAATGAAAACTTTTAAGATCAAGGAAATTTTTTTAATATTTTTTGCACATTTTTATGAGTTGTAACAAAATTTGAAGTAACTTCATTTATTGAAAGAAAATGTTTTTTTTTTGATATTGATATTTTGTACCATTTTCATATCTATTGTGGAGGGGAACTAAACATAGAAGATAGTTCACGAAAAATTGTTGTTTTATATGATTATATAATATAGCAATAAAAATAGCATATTATTCTTTATTGACATTTTGTGTCATTTTTATAATAAGCGTGGAGGGGCACAAAATAAAGAAGATGTTTACGAATGATTGTTGTTTATTCACAATATCAGTAAAAATAGCATATTATTTGATATTGATATTTTGTACCATTTTCATAACTATTGTGGAGGGGAACTAAGCATAGAAGATAGTTCACGAAAAATTGTTGTTTTATATAATATATAATATAGCAATAAAAATAGCATATTATTCGATATTGATATTTTGTGTCATTTTCATAATTAGTGTGGAGGGGCACTAAATGAAGAAGATAGTTCACGAATAATTTTTGTTTTATCATAATAGCAATAAAAATAGCATATTATTCGATATTGATATTTTGTGTCATTTTCATAATTAGTGTGGGGGGGGGGGCACTAAATGAAGAAGATAGTTCACGAATAATTTTTGTTTTATCATAATAGCAATAAAAATAGCATATTATTTTATATTGACATTTTGTAAATTTTTTATAGTTAGCACTAAATAATGATGATAGTTCACGAATAATTGTTTACTCATAATTTAAACAAAAATGACATATTTTTCACTGAAAAAGCGCGTTATTTCAAACTGTGACAGAGTCATAGATGTAACTTACTGCTTGAAGTAGGTCATCTTTCGGATTTTCTTGAATGCTTTTCTTCATAGCGAGTGCACATGCTGCGATTACGTCTAATGTTAAGGCTTGCATCATAGCATGAATATCGAATATTTCGTTATTCTTAGCTTTATCCCTGATTAAATCAACCGTTAGTTCCACCTAAATCGAAATAAGAGATGCTGCAATCACATTTTTATTTCTTACATATACATAGTTCAAGGTGCAGTACAGTAAAGTACAATAAATACATAGTACAAGGTGTATTATAATTTACAGGTCTATTTTCTGACCAGGTTATAAAATTATCAGTGTTGACGAGTATCACCAGACTGACACGTATCCCACAGAAAATTAATCAAGAAAATTTTCAAATCATTCAAGTTACTGATACAACTATGTAAAATAGAGATTTAAGTCATTCTGATGCAATTTATAGCTTGCGTTTTTTATTACTAGATCACAAATAAAGATTGATAATTGGGTCAAAAGCTTATGGCATTTTCTTAAAGTCGTTCAAATAATAAGATTGCTTCGTGATGAAATCATGTTAACTGTACTGTGCTACACTTAGATCTGTTTCGTTAGCCGCCAAAAGACAGCAAAGCTGCACTACACTATCATTTACAATAAAGTTGCATACATTTTTAATAAACTCATATTAAAAAAAAAAAAAAAAAAAAAAAAAAAAAAAAAAAAAAAAATAGTGCGTGGAGTCCCTCCGCGTGGAAGAAGTGAAACTTCGTAATGTGGAAATGTAGATAGGAAGGGGTAGAAATTGATTTTTAGTGAAATCATATTGTTTCTTTAAGACAAACTTTATTAACATTGCTTACAACCACCTATCTACATAACTTTATTTTAAAATGTAGCGCAGAATTACATTACAATAATAATAAAAACAATACTTTTATGACTTTTATTAATTTTATGCTAGTGAGAACCAAAACAATATGGAAATGAGAGAAAACTGGATCCTACCACGTGATTTTCCGGCCAATAAAAATGTAGCGTTAAACGTTTAACGCAACCTTGTTAGAAGTCGCATTAGAAGTTTCACTTCAAAAAAATATGTAAAAAAAACTTCATTTTTTGTCCGTTTTCAAATTTTTTTTTTACTAAAAGTAAATTTTTACCTTAATAATTTACACTTTATCAAAAATATTAAATGTTTATTTTGCCTATAATAGAATAAATGACTTCACAAAAGATCAAGAATGGTTACTTTTTTTTTTAAAGCTAATTATTTTATTTAACATATAGTTATTGAACATAACCATTGCGTATAATTGATAAATTTAATAGCTAAGATTAATTTTTATAGCACGAAAAAAGAATACATACCTATAGACTTAAGCTCACACCTGCTAAAGATAGCTTCTAGATGTCTCCATGTTAAGTCTAAGGGGAAATTTTTTCTTTTTGTAGTTTTAGACTGTCACACAATCGCAGATTAATACCCGTGTATTAATCTATGATTGCGTACCGTAAATCTCTAACTTTAGACACAGGGACTCTAACCATTAGACACAGAGACTCTAACCAGGTGTACAGAAGTCGAGCGTAAATTTAATAGTTCACGCTGAATGTCCCATACACGTAAGTTTTTGCACTGCGCGGTTACCATAAAACAGCCTCGATTTTCTACAGAACTCATGCAGAACCTTCGCACGGGAGGTTAATTCACAATCCAGCGGCCTTTAATAAGTTGCGATTTTTTTTGTGGACATTTTCCTTTTGGCTATAGTTGGTCATTATTATAACTCAAGCTTTTATTTCTTTTAAAATTTTTTACTTGTATTAAAAAAAAAGTCAAGAATCACATTTTTAAAAATTTTTTTATTTTATTTTATTTAAGAAAATGTCAAACAGGAAGAGTGGGTTGTTAAAGGTCGCTGGATTGGAAAATCTCGTACAGGAGCAGACGGGTTGCTATGTGAGAGTGCGAAATCTATCTATTGACTTCTGCCTTTCATGAGATATTAACGCTATTCTGTGACCCTTTTAATGGTAAATATTTTATTTGGGTCAAAACTAAACTTACCTTCTTAGAAACTACATCTGTCATTAGTTTGATCTTTGCCGAGGAGAATGCTGGTGTGACAATATTTCGAACTTCCTTCCATCTTTTATCTCGAAGACCAATCAGCATTTTAGGAAATGGATCTGTTTCCATAAGGAACTTCGGTTTATTGGGAAATATATTGAAATCTTTGAAAAAAACCTGAAAAGGGAAAGAAAAACAATAATTCATAGTATTATTTAGGACAATAAAAAACCGCAAAATTTTACATGCCTTGTTGGGCATACAAAATACATGCCCGAATGAGATTTATGCATTTCCAAACATTTCTCCAACAACATCAGCACTTTTGTTTTATGTATAAGTCAGAAGCATTAAATATTATTATGAAATAAAAAATTAAATCTGTATTAAAAAGGAAATCTTAAGAGCGAACAAGTATTGATGGAGTAAATGCAGAACATTGTTATTGAAAACAAGTATTTATATCAGAATAACTAAGTATTAACGGCAAATGTATTAACGGCAAATGTATTAACGTCTAAATGTATTAACGTCTATAAGTATTAACGTCGTTAACATGTTACTTAAAAACGATGCTGTTTATGCCTGCATTACGAATTCAATTTTTAATTATTTTCTTATGCAGAGTGTGATTGGGGCAAACTTTTCTTTTTTTTTTTAAATAAAAATTTACGTGGCTTGGGAAATGCGAATGAATAAGCCAACTTAAATTCTTATTTAAGTATTTAAATTCACTATTCACGTCAATATTTATCAGAGAAAGCGATCAATAGCTTTCTCTGATAAATATTTACGTGTCTTGCCGGGGATAAGGCCGTTAGCTCGCTCGATCGGGAGAAAAGCAACCCCCCTGTTATTCCATGGACAGTTCAATGCAACATTAAATCGTCAATTTTCAAGATAATAACGTTTTCTTTTCTTTTTTTTTTTTTTTTTGAAACGAAAGAAAATAAAAATATCTTTATTAATGTGTAAGGAATTAAAAAAATTTTTTTTTACTATTTTTTAAATTCAAAAAACTCATTCCAACTTCCAATAATTTTTATCCATAGTAGTTTTTCTCTCATCGAGTCTTTAATTCGTGAAAATTAAGGTTAAATTCATATCTTTCATTAAAAAAAAAGAGCAGAAGTATTTTAAAATTGGACAGAGAAAAATTTTTTTTAAGACACCACGAAATTTAAACTTCAAATCGAAACTAACTGAGTTATTGTGCTGCCACCTACAATATAGGCCTCTACTTAGCTATTTATGCGAAATGAAAAAAAAAAAACCCTGTAGTCCCCTCGAAAAGAACTGGTCATTGATTAGTTTAAGGAATGGCTGTTCATTCGAAAGAAAGTAGCCAAAATTTTGCCCTCTCCTTACTGGTAGAATAAATAATTTTCCTTACTTGTAGAAGTTTCTTAATGTCTTGCGAAGTTTCTTTTGGAAAACGTTTTACGTCTTTGAACTTTCCTTCAGTTCTCAGAGATCAGGAATAAAAGGTAAGAATTAAAATTATAGGTATGCATTGAAATCTGGTAAAAAATTACATGCCCAATCACAATTCCTACAAACCTTGGACATTTCGGGTAATGTCGTTTTCAAGCCTGGTATGATTTTTTTTTCTTCATTTAGATAGAATTGAGATGTCTAGCCTGACGTCACTTCACTTACCTGTCTACTGGAAACCTATCAATGATTAATTAATTATAGATGACAAACAATAGGAATACGTTTCTATTAGGATAGAAAGTTGAATTGTTTAATCGGATTGACGCAAACGATAATTGATTGAGAATTTCCATTCAAGTGATATAGTTCAACCTCTGGCTTGGACATCTCTATTTCCTAATGAATACAAGAATCTCAACAAATAAAAACCTCACGTAACTGACGGAAAAGAGTTATATTTTTTCTTTTCGTTGGCAATGACTGCATTATTTGACTGAATTAGTATGTTACACCGCAATGGCGTAATGAAAGATGCTATGCTCAAGAATCAGAGCAATAGGAGACGGTAGAAATTTTTCTTGTTGTAAAAAGTTACTTAGGGTGTTCCGTTTTTTATTTTTCTCTCTGTATTTGTATCAGAGTAACTAATGTTTAAAGAGACGCATACGAATTTTACTACTATATTATACATACTCTTTTTAACATTTCCAAATCTTTGATCACCACATAAACATCCTCTCCTAAATAATATCCAAATACATCGCCGTATTTTTGGAGCCAGTCACCAACGATGTCACTCGGATTTGGCTTCTTCTTTAAATGATACATATTCCCAGCAAAGAAATCAGGTTTGGGTCCAGGTATCCCACATTTTCTCAAAGTTTGGTGTATTCTACGTCTACGGATGATCCATGCGGTCAAAACAAAACACAAACTTGTGAAGAAGACGCCAAGAATGAAGGTCATCTCCATGGTCAAGCTGCAATAAAAACAGAAATAAATTATTTCAGAAACTTGCTTAAACTTCGCATGGGAAAGAAGCCTATGCGTGTAAAGGCAAGTTTTGAAATTAATAAGTGATGGTTGTTTTAAAATAATTTTACCATCCATCTGTTTTTAAAATGACTAATGACTTTCGAAATGAATACAATTTTTTTAGTCATGAAGTAAAATATTTGTGACCGTTAAACATTATCACCAGTGATATTCAACATGTTTATATGCGTTCTAAAGATATAATTAGTAACTAAGTTGTAACTTAAGATGTTCTTTAACTAAACTTTCCAGTTTACGAGTGACGATTCCAGCGGTGACGAGTTGGAAATGGAAATAATGTAGTAGAAAGTCGAATAAAATCAGATTCGCAATTGTAAATTAAACACAGCATGTTGTAAGCACAAACAATGAATTGAAATAATCTATCAACCTATCAATTGATAAAATAAATAAATAAATAAAAAAGTGAATAAAATAAAAATTATATGCAAAATAACCATTAAATTAGCACGATTAATCAAACATTGTAACGTTATTTACCGTATTATGGTTATGTTACTAAGTCAAAAATTGCGTAAAATATAATTAAATTATCCTAAAATAAAATGTTTATAATGCCCTCTTTTCCCAGTAATCATATTTAAGCAGTCTTTTTGTTTACTCTTTAAGATTATCGACACAAAATATTAAAAGCATTAAAATGCATGATTTTTACTGCTACACTTCGGATTAAAAGAGGATGATTAAAATGAATTCATTTTAGGAATTGCAATGGCTTTGAAAAGAGGATGATTAAAATGAATTCATATACATTTTGGGATGATTAAAATGAATTCACATTTTACATGAATTCAGTTTTGGATATTACTTACTTGTAAGTAGCTGCTTGTCGGAAGATATGCCACAAACATTCTACGTAGACAATGCTTGAAATATATTTGTTTATTTTTAGTGTTTCTCATTTTTTTGTTTATTTTATTACGATAATAGGTAAAACGTCCTTTGTACTGAGAAATAATGGTTATCAGAATTGATAACCCATTTTGAAGCGTGTTTGTTGCCATCATTTTTAACTTAATAGTAGGTAATTTAAAATCATTTTTTTTATAAGTGTTAAATTTATTCTATATTTACACTGTTTTGCATAATATTTAAAGCACATATAATAGTTCTCTACTTAGATTGTTTTACATAAAAATTACAACATATCTGATAATTCTGCAGGAACAATTGTCTTATAATAATTATAATTAAAACATTTCGAAATTGTAATTTGTTTCTGCAAAATAATTAATAGAAAACTTTTCTGTATACATGATATTTTTTAAACACTTCACATGCTATGTACTACTGGGATCTGTGTTGAACATGAATTATTACATATCCATTTGAAATGTTCATATGAATTATTAATAAAAAAATATAACTATATTTTTTGTAATAAAAATAAATTTGTCTCACTTTATACTCAGACCAATTTGTAGACGTTTTCATTGGCTTTAAAATTCTATGGTATGGTCCAGCTTTCCTCACTGACTTCCATAGTTTTTGGTGGTCACCAGCATAAAATTAATAAAAGACATTAAGATATTGTTTACCTACAAAATATTTTTGCATCCCTAGTTTAAAGGTACCTGTATTCTTCTTAATTTCCTCTGCTTCTATTTGAGTTTGATTGTTTTTTATACTAAAAGTCTAAAACTTAAAGAGATATTTTTTATTATTATAATATGTAATTTTATGATATTATCTTATTTTGCTACATTTTAAGAACTAACATTACTTTATTAACTAACTATTCAACACTACTTAAACTATTACTTAAGACAACCCAACAAAATGACAAATAATAGTGTCGCTTATAGATAGAGAAAAACTCTACTTTATGGTGCCAGATAAAAGAAAAAATAAATATTTAAATTATAACAAATTATTCAACACTACTTAAATTATTACTTAAGACAACCCAACAAAATGACAAATAATAGTGTCGCTAACAGATAGAAAAAAACTATACTTTATGGTGCCATATAAAAGAAATTAATTAAATATTTAAATTATAACTAATTATTCAACACTACTTAAATAATTACTTAAGACAATCCAACAAAATGAAAAAAAATAGTGTCGCTAACAGATAGAGAAAAACTCTACTTTATGGTGCCACATAAAAGAAATTAATTAAATATTTAAATTATAACTAATTATTCAACACTACTTAAATAATTACTTAAGACAATCCAACAAAATGACAAATAATAGTGTCGCTAACAGATAGAGAAAAACTCTACTTTATGGTGCCAGATAAAAAAAAAAATTAAATATTTAAATTATAACTAATTATTCAACACTACTTAAATTATTACTTAAGACAACCCAACAAAATGACAAATAATAGTGTCGCTAACAGATAGAGAAAAACTCTACTTTATGGTGCCACATAAAAGAAATTAATTAAATATTTAAATTATAACTAATTCTTCAACACTACTTAAATTATTACTTTAGACAACCCAACAAAATGACAAATAATAGTGCCGCTAACAGATAGAGAAAAACTCTACTTTATGGTGCCACATAAAAGAAATTAATTAAATATTTAAATTATAACTAATTATTCAACACTACTTAAATAATTACTTAAGACAATCCAACAAAATGAAAAATAATAGTGTCGCTAACAGATAGAGAAAAACTCTACTTTATGGTGCCAGATAAAAAAAAAAAAATTAAATATTTAAATTATAACTAATTATTCAACACTACTTAAATTATTACTTAAGACAACCCAACAAAATGACAAATAATAGTGTCGCTAACAGATAGAGAAAAACTCTACTTTATGGTGCCACATAAAAGAAATTAATTAAATATTTAAATTATAACTAATTATTCAACACTACTTAAATTATTACTTTAGACAACCCAACAAAATGACAAATAATAGTGCCGCTAACAGATAGAGAAAAACTCTACTTTATGGTGCCACATAAAAGAAATTAATTAAATATTTAAATTATAACTAATTATTCAACACTACTTAAATAATTACTTAAGACAATCCAACAAAATGACAAATAATAGTGTCGCTAACAGATAGAGAAAAACTCTACTTTATGGTGCCACATAAAAGAAATTAATTAAATATTTAAATTATAACTAATTATTCAACACTACTTAAATTATTACTTTAGACAACCCAACAAAATGACAAATAATAGTGCCGCTAACAGATAGAGAAAAACTCTACTTTATGGTGCCACATAAAAGAAATTAATTAAATATTTAAATTATAACTAATTATTCAACACTACTTAAATAATTACTTAAGACAATCCAACAAAATGACAAATAATAGTGTCGCTAACAGATAGAGAAAAACTCTACTTTATGGTGCCACATAAAAGAAATTAATTAAATATTTAAATTATAACTAATTATTCAACACTACTTAAATTATTACTTTAGACAACCCAACAAAATGACAAATAATAGTGCCGCTAACAGATAGAGAAAAACTCTACTTTATGGTGCCACATAAAAGAAATTAATTAAATATTTAAATTATAACTAATTATTCAACACTACTTAAATAATTACTTAAGACAATCCAACAAAATGAAAAATAATAGTGTCGCTAACAGATAGAGAAAAACTCTACTTTATGGTGCCAGATAAAAAAAAAAAATTAAATATTTAAATTATAACTAATTATTCAACACTACTTAAATTATTACTTAAGACAACCCAACAAAATGACAAATAATAGTGCCGCTAACAGATAGAGAAAAACTCTACTTTATGGTGCCACATAAAAGAAATTAATTAAATATTTAAATTATAACTAATTATTCAACACTACTTAAATTATTACTTTAGACAACCCAACAAAATGACAAATAATAGTGTCGCTAACAGATAGAGAAAAACTCTACTTTATGGTGCCACCTAAAAGAAATTAATTAAATATTTAAATTATAACTAATTATTCAACACTACTTAAATAATTACTTAAGACAATCCAACAAAATGAAAAATAATAGTGTCGCTAACAGATAGAGAAAAACTCTACTTTATGGTGCCAGATAAAAAAAAAATTAAATATTTAAATTATAACTAATTATTCAACACTACTTTAATTATTACTTAAGACAACCCAACAAAATGACAAATAATAGTGTCGCTAACAGATAGAGAAAAACTCTACTTTATGGTGCCACATAAAAGAAATTAATTAAATATTTAAATTATAACTAATTATTCAACACTACTTAAATTATTACTTTAGACAACCCAACAAAATGACAAATAATAGTGCCGCTAACAGATAGAGAAAAACTCTACTTTATGGTGCCACGTAAAAGAAATTAATTAAATATTTAAATTATAACTAATTATTCAACACTACTTAAATAATTACTTAAGACAATCCAACAAAATGAAAAATAAAAGTGTCGCTAACAGATAGAGAAAAACTCTACTTTATGGTGCAGATTAAAAAAAAAAATTAAATATTTAAATTATAACTAATTATTCAACACTACTTAAATTATTACTTAAGACAACCCAACAAAATGACAAATAATAGTGTCGCTAACAGATAGAGAAAAACTCTACTTTATGGTGCCACATAAAAGAAATTAATTAAATATTTAAATTATAACTAATTATTCAACACTACTTAAATTATTACTTAAGACAACCCAACAAAATGACAAATAATAGTGTCGCTAACAGATAGAGAAAAACTCTACTTTATGGTGCCACATAAAAGTAATTAATTAAATATTTAAATTATAACTAATTATTCAACACTACTTAAATAATTACTTAAGACAATCCAACAAAATGAAAAGTAATAGTGTCACTAACAGATAGAGAAAAACTCTACTTTATGGTGCCACATAAAAGAAATTAATTAAATATTTAAATTATAACTAATTATTCAACACTACTTAAATAATTACTTAAGACAATCCAACAAAATGACAAATAAGAGTGTCGCTAACAGATAGAGAAAAACTCTACTTTATGGTGCCACATAAAAGAAATTAATTAAATATTTAAATTATAACTAATTATTCAACACTACTTAAATTATTACTTTAGACAACCCAACAAAATGACAAATAATAGTGTCGCTAACAGATAGAGAAAAACTCTACTTTATGGGGCCACATAAAAGAAATTAATTAAATATTTAAATTATAACTAATTATTCAACACTACTTAAATTATTACTTAAGACAACCCAACAAAATGACAAATAATAGTGTCGCTAACAGATAGAGAAAAACTCTATGGTGCCAGATAAAAAAAAAAAAAATAAATATTTAAATTATAACTAATTATTCAACACTACTTAAATAATTACTTAAGACAATCCAAGAAAATGACAAATAATAGTGCCGCTAACAGATAGAGAAAAACTCTACTTTATGGTGCCACATAAAAGAAATTAATTAAATATTTAAATTATAACTAATTATTCAACACTACTTAAATTATTACTTAAGACAACCCAACAAAATGACAAATAATAGTGTCGCTAACAGATAGAGAAAAACTCTACTTTATGGTGCCATATAAAAGAAATTAATTAAATATTTAAATTATAACTAATTATTCAACACTACTTAAATAATTACTTAAGACAATCCAAGAAAATGACAAATATTAGTGCCGCTAACAGATAGAGAAAAACTCTACTTTATGGTGCCACATAAAAGAAATTAATTAAATATTTAAATTATAACTAATTATTAAACACTACTTAAATTATTACGTAGGACCACTCAACAAAATAGATAATAATTTTATTATTGCTAATAGATAGAGAAACAGCAAAGTTTATAGGGCCACATAAGAGAAATTAAGTAAATATTTAACTGATTATTAAACACTTCTTAAATTATTAAAGACAACTCAACAAAACGAATAATAACTATAGTGTTGCTAATAGATTGAGGAACACCCAAGTTTAAGGGGCCACATAAGGCAAATTAAATAAATACATTTTTCCAAGAACTGGCAAATTGAAAAATGCTTTACCATATCTATTTCGTCAACTTTGAGAAAACATATGTAGAAGTTTAAATGTGTGAAAAATCAGTGAAAATGTGCAAAAGCTGTGAAAATTAGTGAATACTTTTAAAAATTTCAAAAAATGCACTGAAATTAAAAAAGAGTCCCCTCCTCAAAAATGTCATCAAAATTCGGGTCTTAACAGTTATGGGCAAGAGTGATCTAACCAACAGTCATCTTTTCAGGGGCAAGGCTATCCACGCAACTCTGCACGCTATGGATAGAGGTGGGCATTTAAGGTACCCGAATACCTTCATGGGCAAAATATTAAAATTTTTTAATCTGAAATTTTTTTATTTGAACAATTGTGTGTATTAAACACTAAAACAAGATATGAATACAAAAAAAAGAAGAAAAAATAATAGTTTAGCGAACTAGTCCGTAATCTATTTTTAGACACATGAATAGAAAGCATTCCTGCAAAATTTCAAGCAATTCGAACTAAAATATGTTGAGATATTGCCTTTAAAGTGAAGAGCGCAATTATCAATATAATAATCAAAAATAAATGATTTTTGAAATCATCACTTTTTTTGATTAAAAAACTTCATTCACTTCAAAAATATACAGATTGGATATAACATGTTTCAGTTTCAAGTGCTCAAAAATGGCGCCCATTTTCAAGACTTTGCCAGATGTGAATGAGAAGAAACAAAAGTGATTTTACATATAAAACGTAAAGTTGTCAATGAAAGCACTTGAACATGTCGACTTTTATATCCAAACTGTATATTTTTGATATGAGTGGAATTTTTTAATCAAATAATATCTTACCACTTCAGTTTCTTGAAATTATTTAATTAACATCATAACTTCTGTTCGATTTGACAATTAAACAAATCTCAAACTGTTTCAGAAAGATAAAAATTCATAGTTTTTTTTTTTTGTATGAAAAACATAATGATTTTTAAGTCAAAATCGGCTTCAAAAAGGTAAACGAGTACCTTAAAATTTCAAAAATAGAAAATAAGGGACACCCTAATAGCATATACATATATACAAAACTTTCATTTGGTAATTGATAAAAGGGAATTCGAAAATTCAATGGGTTTTTTTATATTTTCGTAATATACTTGAATATTATGTTTACAGATATATCATTTAAACTATACGCAAAGATGGTAAAAAGGAAACATTGGAGTAAATTTAAAAATAAAAAGCCTAAATTACATAGTATTGAGAGAAAAACAAATAATAATGTCATCGGATTTTTTTTTCCAGCCAGCTGTGGTGCACTTTATTGATTTTAGATTCAAAATATGGACTTTTTAAAATAATAATACTGCATGATCATATAGAAAAATATTTCTATCATATTATTAACTATATCAGTTTCATGCAGATTAAAGTTTATATATTATTCAGTGTTTCCTTCGGTGCTGCTGTTAGGGACACGACTTAACACCGACATTACTAATTTTTTTCAAATGTCTTATCATGAGCCGCGATGGCTCAGGGGATAGAGCGTTCGCCTTCCAATGAGGCGAACCGGGTTCGAATCCCAGTCGATACGAATTCCGCATCCGGCTTGCACTGACCACAGTGCTGACGTGAAATATCCTCAGTGGTAGACGGATCATGGGTTAGAGTCCCCTTGCCGTCAGGCTAACCGTGGGAGGTTCTCGTGGTCTTCCTCTCCATGTAACGCAAATGCGGGTTAGCTCCATCAAAAAGTCCTCCACGAAGGCAAATTTCTCCCAATACTCGATCCAGGAGTTCCCTTGTCTTCTGGATTGGGTTCAAAATTACAAGGCTACGGAGTTGAACATTAGTAGCCGTAAACCCATTAAGTTGGGTCGGCTGTTCAACGACGGTTATAAAAAAAAAAAAAAAAAATGTCTTATCATATACAGAATAGTCATTCTATTTCCACGTAATATATTTGGAACCACAGATTTTACAGGGCAAGTAACCAATGTAATAAATGATGCTGCATTAGTTGGAATATTTATCAAAAATTTGGTAAAATTGTTCTTTCCTGTTGTTGGTGTAATAAAAGTAAGAATTCTGCCTCAGTATATTTTAATAGTTGAAAATGTAAATTTTTTTTTTTTGTAAAGTAATATTTTTGAATAAAATACACATTAATATACTTTGTATTATATAAGTAATATACTTTGACATTAAAGGAAATCTGAAGTCAAGGTAGTATCTGTTTGTCTGTAACAACACTATTTATTTATTTAAATCATAACTGCTAAAACAATTTCATTTATTGAAATACTTGAATACCCATTTTTTCGAACGAGAAAAAATTTAAACAATCGAATCTGTATTAATCAACATGTACGAAATCATACACAAAGCTGAAAGGCGTATATCGATACTAATAAAAAATGTATTATAAATCCCATTTTTTAATCATTATTTGTGGCCTTTAAGTAATTATATTAAACACAAAAACGTATTTAGAAGTTCATACCATCAAATTGAAGATTAACTATATTTATCATCATTTGGCGTGATTTCACAAATCAGTTTGAAAAACAAAACTGAACATATGTTTCACTTTTCCAGAGAAAAAATGATACAAATTTTATCACGTAATAAAACTAATCATTCAATATTTATTCCTACAGTTATTTATGTAAAATCTTATTCATATAATTGGATATTGCAACTTGAGAAGAAGACGATCACTGATACACAGACATGTGACCTATGACCTCAGCGTCAGATGATCGTTTACAAACAAGATGGCCCTTTAAAGTCATGCTAAGTTTCTTCACTTAAGTTAGAATACTAATTAACGTGAAGTTAATTTAAACGCCGTATCGCACATCGGATTTGTTAAAAATAAATTTTTTCTCCTCTAAGTCTTTTACTGAACTTATATTTAACACGCGATTATGTATTTAATTGTAGCTGTGTTATATTTTGGTTTTGCGTACCTGGCAACTTCGAAAAATAAATATTTTTGTTTATGTTCTACAAGCCTTAGACCATGTCTTAGTGTTAAGTAAGAAATATATGGTGGAAGAATTGAAACCTTTATGAAAAGCTCTTTGCGAAAGAATATAGAATGTGTCTCTTAAGATAATTGATACTTGACTCGTTTGACTTACTCGAAATAGAATGGAAAGAATAGTTGCTAACGTATACAAATTACACGTTTCCACAATCAATCACGACCGAGATTCCCACACTACGTCAACTTGAAGGTATCCCTTTGGGGCAGTTAACTATAATAATAATAATATATTTGCAGCTTACGTAATTCAAATCACAGTTCCGAGCCCAAACAATATCTTTTTTTTTTTCTATTTTAACTCAATGAACAAACTAAGTCGTTTTCTCATTAATAAAAAAAACAAAAAAACAAAAACAAAAAAACAAAAACAAAAAAACAAAAACAAAAAAACAAAAACAAAAAAACAAAAACAAAAAAACAAAAACAAAGAAACAAAAACAAAAACAAAACAAAAAGAACAAAGTGAATATCTGCTTAAAAAGATTCAGTATTGTTTCGATTCTACTGTTTTAATTATATTATAAAACAAATCTTACCGAAAAAAACTCAGGATGTTAAAATAATATATAGTGACGTCTTGCTATGACGTCACGGACAAACTAAAGACTTCCGACATAGTAGTGTAATAGTTTGGCGATTATTTACTGCTTTCAAAACAAATACCGATATTAGTTCTCAAATCATAATGCTGTGTTGTTGTTTCTTATGTCACTTGCCACTCGGGTAATCTTGCTTGGTGAAACCGAGTAGATTTAAGGCAGAGTGTGCGTCTTATTATTTCAGTGGCGCCATCCTATGCCCAAGAATCCGACTTCAGCCACACACACGTCGCACCCGTTTATAGGGCGGACCCATTCATTCAGCCATTCACTCATCCACAGATTGTTATTTTGATCTGAATCAGAGAACGATCGATCTCCAATCCAGTACCCCCAGAGGTTTTGATTTGTTATGGGAACATGGAGGACTTTTGCGACTCGACAGATTTTAACGTGCATCAGTCACTTTTACTACACGGGGAGTCTTCGGCCGGCGGGGTTCGAACCCACGAACTCTCTCAAATCATAATAAAATTACTTACTGTCGTACGTTATTTTCGAGAATTGAAACTAACTAATTTTGGTAACAGATACGAACAGAAGTTTTATACTAAAAAGTTTCAGTAGCATTATTAATGGAGAAAATCTATATTAATTCGTATATGAGAATTATAAAATATTGCCATATTGTTATGGACGGCTGAGATGCTTAATTTTAGTAATAATTACAAATTGAAAAAAAAAAATGAATAAATGGAGAAAATGCATTTATTCGTCTAACAGAACAACAAAAAACTACCATATTATTATCAGCGCCAATGATGCTTAATTAATTTGTAATAGGTACTACTGGTATTGTATTAAATGGAGTTTTTTTCTGTAGATGCTAAATATACTATAACTTACTATAGGTACTGTGGAAGATACTTACTATAGGAACTGTGGAAATAGGTTTTCGTGGCTATAGGCTTTCGTACCGTGGCTTTCGTACCGAAGATAATTGTTGATTATAGTAATATTTCGCCTCGAGGAGTTGACCTTGAGCAATAGCATTATGCTAAATAATACCAAATATAGCTTATCTTTATTTTGATGAGGGGAACTTATAAAAACATGTTTTGCTTAATCTAATGACGCAAAGCCACTAGGAAGGGAAACAAATAATAATAAATAAAAAAAAAAGAAAAGGATTTTTTAGATTGTGATTTTTAGGCTTAGATTTTCAGATTTAAATGCGTCGGTCTGCATCTTTCACTTTTGTGCATAAATTTGTAGTATCAATTTTTTGATTATTTAAATTTTTTCACCTCATCCAAAGAACGGATAATCAGCTAGTTATAAATATAATTGGCCAGAGTTAGTTGATAAAGTTAGGGATTATGTAGGTAGATTCAATGTTACCCACAGATTTAGCTAATATTACTAAATTTAAGATAGGTCTAATTTTATTCAAACAAATCGAAATTGCTCGCCTCAGTCAAAGGAATTGACCAAAATTTGATTGAGGAGCAACAATAACAATAAAAGTAATAAAATTTTTTACTAAAAAATCAATATTCCAGAAAACACCAAACTATAAAGAGGGTGATTTCGTAGAAAAAGGAATAAATTCTTTCTTTCATTCAGACCCATCAAGCTCTGAATCATTTAAATAATCAATGAAAGTGCAAGACTTAATAGCTTGAGGATGGATTTGCGTGCGAAGATTTTAAGAGCACATTAGCAAAAATGCCCTTTTAACAAAATCGATGCCAATTACTTCCGAGAAGTTTTTGTTTTTTGTAATTGAAATGTCTTTTTTTTATATTTTGGAATGCCGATAGTATTTGAAGTTTTCATTAGAATAGCTGTTGGAAAAAAATATGGTGCGTATAAGATAATCAGAGGTAAAGTATACCAAAAAATATATTTTGTATACTCGTTAAAATTTTAAATTTGCATTTTTAGAAATTATACATTCATTTTATGCGCTAAAAATTACACTAATATAAGAATTCTGGAAATTATACTTTATATATTGGTTCATAGAATATCATCAAAAATTATATTATGAGCATTTCTAGAAATTATACATTTAGATGTTCATGATAAAATTTCAGATACTGCCGTATCTAGAAATTATTCTTTTTATATTCATTCTCACTCTGATAAAAATTTTAATAAGATCTAAAAGCTTTATAATCCAGAAATTATACTTTTATTATTCTTTAATAAATAAAGTATGATTAATAAATAAGAAGCGCAGGAGGGTATTTTTAGAATTTTAGATACTCTTTTATAACGTGATAAAAATTCTAATATAAGAATTCCAGAAATTTTAATTTATATATTAATAATTACTATGATAAAATTTATAATGTACGCATTTCTAGAAATCATACTTTATATATTCATCTGTATTATGATAAAAATTCCGATAAGAGAATTTCCAGAAATTATACTTTCTATATTCATAATATAATAAAAATTCTATTATATTATACAAACAGAATTCTGGCCATTTCTGGAAATTATTCTTTATGGATTAATTTTTAATGTATGAAAAAAATTCTAATACGAATTCCAGAAATTATGCGTTATGTATTATTTAATGGTATGATAAATATCTTATGAAGCGGAGAGTATGTAACCAACCTTTACAACTACTGAAAGTGAAGAGAGATTTTGAGTGAGCTGATTGGATCATTTGTCTACGTCATCTGTGACGTTATGGCTATTTCATTCTGTTACATATTTGTTATTTTAAGCACAGAGCATTTTTGCAAAAAAAGCTGTTTTTTCAAACTTTTTTCGCTTCAGAAACTGCCCTCTTTATTAAAGAATGAAATTGAAATTATTTCGTCCAACATTATTACCCTTCGCGAAACTGTGTAAGAAATTTAGAAAAATGCATCTAGTGGCTACCAACTAACATGATTTGACCCTCTCAGCCAATATTAATGTTTATAATATATCACAAATGATTATATATACTACAATTTTTAAAAATGCCAAAAATACATTTTTACTATAGACTATATTTCTAGAAATGCCCGTATTAGAAATTTTATTATAATAAGAAAAAATGTATAAAAAATATAATATTTGGAATTTTTATAATAGAACTTATATCATAGTATAATTTCTAGAAATGTCCGTATTACAATTTTTATTGCATAAAAGATAAAAGAATGCATAAAATATTATTTTTAAAATTTCTATTATATTCTTATGAAATTCCCTTATTAGAATTTGTGTCATAATATAGATGATATAATGTATAATTACTAGAAATGCGCATATTATAATTTAATCATAGTATGAATAAATATATGAAGTATAATTTCTAGAATTTTATAATTTATAATAATAATGAGTTTAAGTATAATAATTATAATTTAAAGTATAATTTTTATTATAATAATAATGAATATATAAAATATTTTTATCATATATAGTATATTTTTTATCGTAGTATTAAAGAATGTATAAAGTATAAGGTGTGGAATTCTTATTGGAATTTTTATCAAGGTACAAATAAATATATAAAGTATAACTTTTAGAAATGCCAAATTAGAATTTTCATCATAGTATGAGTACATAAATTAATTCTTGAAATGTACTTCTTCACTTCATAAATTTTTTATCATATAATTAAAGAATACTTGAAGTATAATTTTTGAAATTCTTTTTGGAATTTTAATTGTGGTGAAAATGAATGCATAAAAATTATTTATAGAAATGGCCCAGTATTAGAATTTTTATAATCTTTTGAACATAAAAAACAAAATTCTTGGAAATTACTTTATTAGAATTTTTATCCTTTTATGAATAAAAAAAGCAGAATTTTTGGAAATTCTCTTATTAGAATTTTTTATCATAATATAGATGAAACTATAAAGTATACTTTCTAGAAATTCACATAGTATAATTTTCGTCACAGTATAAATTAATATATAAAGTAGGCTTATATGAAATGGATAAACTAATATATAAAGTAGTAATAACTTCTAGAATTTTTATATTATAATTTTTATCATGGTATATATGAATATACAAAGTATAATTTCTTGAAAGGCCAAACTAGAATTTTTGTCATCGTATGAAAGAATATGTAAAGTATACTTTTTGGAATTCTTATATTAGAATTCTTTCATGGAATAAATGAGTAGATAAATGAATTCTTGAAATGCTCTTTCACGCTTACATGTAACCAACCTTTACAACTACTGAAAGTGAAGAGAGATTTGTGAGCCCTCTGATTGGACTTCTAGGCAACGTTTTCTGTTACGTCTCTTTGTAGCTCCTCCCCAATATCGTTTCTTCGTAATTTGCTCACAAAATGTAAATCTATCATAAATCAAATTTTAAATTTTTAATGATTGTATTTATCACCTTAGTTTTAAATCAAATGTTAAAGTTTTTTTTTCTAATTTTTTTAATTTTTTTTACAGAAAATAAAATAGCGTCATCAATGTTCTTTTAATAATGATACATTTATTGAAATCTAGTTTGCTTTAAATTTTATTCTTATATTTTTGTTAATTTTTTAAAAATGTTATTATTACGTTTTCGTCTAATAATTTTTAGCATTAATAATAAGGATTTTTAAGTAAATGCAAGTTAAACAACAAGATTTTGGTTAAAAGGTTTTGTATTTCAAATTACTTTTGTTTCTTTTCATTCACGCCTGACAAGTCTTGAAAAATGAGCGCCTGTGTTTGAGTGCTTGAAACATGTCGACTGTTATTTCTAATCAGTATAATTTTGAAGGGATAATTAGTTTTCTAACCAAATATATACCAGAAATCTTATATTCGTTCGTACTATGTTAAAAATTATAATATGGGAATTCCAGAATAAGTAACCACTGTAATATGATTTTCAAACAAATTTCATTAATATTATGATTTTTATGATTGCATATCTTACCTACAATCTTTTTATTTCCATATCTATTTTTCAAATGTAATTTGACCTTTCTTTCTCTGGTAATAATACTTCTTTTCTCAGGGGCGTAGAAATCATGCAGTTTACCATGGGCTTCCAAACGCCAGATACGTTTTGGC
Source organism: Parasteatoda lunata (assembly GCA_949128135.1). Classification (NCBI taxonomy): domain Eukaryota; kingdom Metazoa; phylum Arthropoda; class Arachnida; order Araneae; family Theridiidae; genus Parasteatoda; species Parasteatoda lunata. Next base: position 87,722,943 of record OX421973.1, read on the forward strand.
ACTAATAATACTTTGGCAATACGTTTTGGCACTAATGCACGCCACTGTTAGCACTCTTTTAATCGAAACGCTTGGCTTTGAATAAAATTCTTAATAAGAAAGTTATTTTTAGAAAGGCCTTTGATTTTCGTTTATATTTCCTAGCTCTTTGAAAATGAATGAGTTCCATTTCAATATAATTTTATATAAATGAAAATAAAAATTTTCTTTTATGCAAACTGAACTGGATTATGATCAATCCATCATTCATTTAAGTAAGTTCCATTTATCAAAAAACAACCAATGTTATTTACTTCAGTTCAGTGTTAAAATGTATATCCGCAAAATTAATACGTTTTAAAAAAATTTGTTTTTCAACAAGTGCATTTTTTAAAAACATATTTTAAGTTTTACAAAGGTTTTCGTTGTTATTGATTTTATAATTAAATTTTTTAAATCATTTTTATTTATTTTATACATAAAATAACTGGATGAACCTTTAAAAATTTTAATTAGTCAAAAACCTTTCTTTCTAAATCTTTTTATTTATAATATTGTTTCTTTAAGTTTCCGCTATTAAGGCTTAGATTAAAAACAAATGAGCTATTTGATGATCCTTTAATCAGTCAATAATTAATTTTTTTAAACTTTTTACATTCTATAGTATGTTAGATAGGGGAATGTGACACTTATTCTGTTGGTGTACAATGCGCAAAATAAAAAATAAAAATTGCTCTGAATAACTTTCGATCTAATGATCTGATCTTCACGTTCTACAACTCAATCTTAAAGGTTAGAAAGGGGATCTCAAATACTCTGACTAATAAGGGCAGAAGATAATTTACGTTACAAAATTTGACGCAAAAACGTACTTTTTCTGAATAAACATATCTTTTTTTTCGGTGGATTCGGATTTCTGACATCCAAAATATAGGGGACAGTTTGAATCAGGGAAATATGGTTTCAATAGTTTGGCTAGGAGAACGATTCAAAGTTTAGATTCCTTCATGTTCATTTTACATTTTGTATATTTCACTGTATCTCCAAAACTTTTTAAGGGAATTAAATTTTTTTTTGCATACAAATATAAATTCCTTTAATTCATTCATTTTATATAATTCCAAGCAAAAGATAACTTATAGTAAGTATTTATTATTTTTATTAATTTATTTAAGAATGGTCGAAAAAATAATAAATTGTGAAGGTACTTAAAATAAAGGTAATACATGGCAAAATACGAATCTTGAGCGAAATTCGTAGATAGCTTTTTGAGGAATCAAACTTTAAAAAAGTCATGTTATGCCAACCAGAGTGCAGCTTACTCCTATATTTCGGCTGTCAGAAATCCGTATTTGTCAGAAAAAAGGTGTTTTTATTCAGAGAAAGTATGTCTTTGTGTCTGATTTCATAACTTAAAATATTAGTTAACATATTTGAGGTCAACCCCTCGAACCAATAAGATTGAGTCCTAGAACGTTAAGATCCAATCATAAGTTATTCTGAGAGGGTCCATTTAGTTATTTTCGTCCTATAAATTTGTAAAATTAGATATGTGGAGTTCAAGATTTGGACATTTCTTTTAAAATTCAATTTTAAATGAACTTTAATATACTTAGGAGTGATGAAGACGCACGTCAGAAGTACTTTTGGATCGAATAAAAAAAACATGGATTGGATATTCTATGCGACGCCACAAGTCATTGGGGGATGCAGATGCAAGAACAAGACACAACAGAACGGGACATCTTACAACCAATCAGTCACAAGGTTCCTTCTGAGGTCACTCGCCAAGTCATCCATCAGTGGCGTCAACAGTGTCGTATCAGCTAAGAATCCATTCCAGAGGGTAGTGTGGGCAGTGGTGCTCGTTTGTTGCCTTTCCGGCTTCTCCTATCAAACTTATCATTTCACCAAACTTTACAACCAGAAGCCATCCGTGGTGCAGATTGAAGTTGAAAACGATGGTTTGGCTGAATTTCCATCAGTCACATTCTGCAATACCAACAGGTGAGTTTTCTCTTATAGGCAAAGGTGAGGGCTATTCATTTTCGGAACACAGGAAAAAAAAGCACATGAAAAAACGTACCCTAAAAAAAAAGGAACATTTCATTAAATGTTATACAAAATTTAACGTACGATTTAATACGGGGCTGCGTCAAATCCTAATTTAATGAAATTAATTAATTATACGAACATAAATAAATATATTTAAAAAAAAAAGCGATGCAAAGTTTAGTATTTTATTTTATAATCGTCGTTGAACTGTCGACCCAATTTTTTGGGTTTATGACTACTAATGTTCAACTCCGTAACATTGTCATTTAAAACCCAATTCAGAAGACAAGGGAACTCCTGGATTAAGTATTGGGAGAATTTTTGCCTTTGTGGAGGACTTTTTTGATGGAACTGACCCGCATTTGCGTTACATGGAGTGGAAAACCGCGAAACCTCCCACGATTAGCCTGATAGCAAAGGGACTCTAACCTATGATCCGTCTACTTCTGAGGATATTTTTCGTCAACACTCTGGTCCGTGAAAGCCGGATGCGGAGTTCGTATAGACCAGCCACCGCTGGGATTCGAACCTGGTTCACCTCGTTGGAAGGCGAACGCTCTATCCCCTGAGCCATCACGGCTCCCAAAGTTTAGTATGAAGCTGACTAAACTTTTAGTACTTTATATATTTTTAATTATAAATACATTTAAAATAATGGAATCCCGCAACAGACCGTTGAGGTCCAGGAGGGGGGGGGGGGGCATGTAGCTTAAGACACCACAACTTCGTGACCTACGGCATGGTTGTATCTATTTAGTCAGCATTGCGCATATTTTGCCGTTACTTACTAAACAAATTGGTATCCAATCGATCTGAAGCTGTGTGGTTCTCAAACCACCCCGGAGGACCGAACCCAGTTCTTCACTCAGTGCCTTAACCACTGAACTTTGTAAACACATTTGCATTATGTATATATAGTATTGTTATAAACAATTTATCTATTAAAAGTAGTCTCTCACGGGGTAAACATTTTGATAAGATAAAAATATTAACAAACATGATTTAGTATTATAATTTAGCACAATTTTTAAGAACTTATAGAAATTTTTTTTTTTGTATATTATAAAATTAAGGTATGATTATTGTAATGACATGATTATTTTGCAATACAAAAGGTCCAATTAATGAAATTTAGAATAATTTTAGAACTGCTTAAGACAGAGTCCTAATAAATTTGTTAAATAGTATGAAGTGGGGACATTTCTATTTTAAACTTTACTTAACATTTCTGTTTTAAACTATTCTTAAACTTTAAATTAATCCTTACGTATAAAAAAATTAAATATGTAATTTCATTCTAATAAGTATTTAATTAAGTTTAGTTCTGGCTCAACTCCGCGAATGGAATCTATTCTTAAATTCATATAATTCCGGTACTTTTTTTCGAACTTTTCTATCTTCCGGTATTCTTTTTTCCATTCACCTAATTTTCAGAACTAATTTAACTCCTGAAAATGTTATGTAAATGACGAACTCTATTTGATGCGTTTTTTAGTTATTTCTAATTGCTGTAATGCTCTTCTCTATTCGGCTGTAAAAGTTTCAGAAACAACTTTTTAAGTATGCTTTCGGAATGATTTTTTTTTAAATTCTGGAATAACGGTTTTCTAAATGTCTTTCATATTTTTTAAATCTAGTCTTTTTATTAAATTGTTTGCTCGGAGGTTGTAGGGATACTTTTCGGACAAACCTCTTCCAGACTTTATGTTTTCAAAAAGGCAATAACTAAGTCTAAAGATGACGAAGACTTTAAGAACAGAAATAAATGGTGCAATTCTAAAAGAGGATTTTAAAAAGTTACTAATGAAACTTTAACGGCCAAAAGTCATTCGAATAACATTTTCATGAGTTATTTTACCAGTCATGGAAATTAAGAGCTCTACCTTGTATTTTCCCTCGGTTCTATTGTAATATCACAAATTAATATTTAAGCGAGAAAAATACAAAATCGGTGTCTGAAGAATCACTATTAAGGTAGGCGTAATTCAAAACTAGTTTGATTTCCTTATAAAAATTAAGGATCTTCATAAAGGTCAACTGTACTTTCACGTAGTGTAGAATAAAGTAGAGAAAACCATCCCTTATTATATTATCGTACAATGATACAAATTTAAATTTATGTTCATTGAATGGCTTGATTTATTTACTTCATTTAATTTAATTATTATTTTTTAATATTTTTGTTTTATGTAAAATATTTTTTATCACTATTAGATTTAAAAAAATGTAAAATTGAAAGAAAAGAAAACAAAATTCTTTATTCTTATTCCAATTTGTCCTAAAATAACAGTTAGTATGTTAATATACGATTAAAATCCATTATAACGACAATTCGTAATAGCAGGTAAAATAGTCGTTATAGTGAGCTAGTCGTTATATGCAAATACACATATTTATTGCTAAAAGAGCAATAAAAAAATTAAATAGACACACTTACTTCTTTTATTCTGAATAACTATTTTGATTTAAAATAGTACATATCTAGAATAGACTGCTTTTTCCTATGGATTGTAGACTGAGTTGCATAGCTCAGTCTACAATCCATAAGGTAGATTTAATGTAGGGCTTAAATGTCTATGGGAAAAACATTTGAGCAACAAGTTTTTAAATCGTAACAAGTTTTTGTAAGAAGAAAATGCAATGTAGTGCAATGGCTTTTGACGTCATTCATGATAGCGAACGTGAATTTTCCAAAAAAAGAAAATCTTTTCGTGCGATATCGCTAAAGGCTAGTATTTTTTAACTCGTTATATGCATACAATTTTTGTATCTTTAGTATTAACATTAGCGTAATAGCGGACTACTCGTAATATGCCATACTCATTATATCGAACTTTTACTCTATTTTCAAGATGAGTAATATAATCAATGAAAAAATAACCAATGAAAACGATAATATGAATAATTTAATCGATTAAATATTCGATGTTTGAAATTTTTAAACGTCGATGGTTGAAATATCTCGTTTTCTAACTTATTTAATATGAAAATAATAAAAAAGAAAGCTGGTGTGTGTTTTTATTAATAAAATGGTTTGAGATAGAATCTTGACATTTGGAATACAGATGTAATTAACAGTTTAAAATATGTTTTCTTAAAAATCGTTCAATAACTTTAGTTGATCTGTACGGGGAAAACATGAGGAAACGAATTTTTCCGATAGGTTTAGCATAAATGCGTCGCTGCAATTAAAATTGCAAACGATTCGTTTCTTCCTTACTTAATTCATCAAAAGATAACATTACTGATGTTGACTAGCTTAGAGCTCCATTTAATCAGAAGAGAGTTTCACTTAGAATTTATTGCATGTAATGAAACTTTTTTTTTTTTACGCATTGTTGCGTTTTTGAAAAAAATTTCTATGAATCAAAACAATGTAAGAATAACGATAACTGAATTTAAAAAAAGTGTAATAAGTTCTGTACTAAAATGCCAACTTATCGGGAAAATTATTTGATAGTAGAAAATCCAGACTATGACTTTTTGCGCGATGTCACTTCTCGGCCACTGTCATTTTTCGGTGTCGAAAAATGTTGAACATATTGTATACTTTTTATTGACGTACTCAGTATTAAGTATACTCTCTATTTGATTTACAATATACTCAGTATTATTCAGTGTATTATTTGATGATTTAACACATACTCAGTATTATTCAATACACTCATTTGATGATTTTCTACATATCCGGTATCATTAAGTATATTCACTATTTGGTGATATACAGCATACTCAGTATTATTTAGTATGCTTTTTATTTGATGATTTACAATATACTCAGTATTCAATCGCTTCAAAGTTAGAACTGTAAAAAATATGTTTCGCTTAATCTAATAATGTAAATTTGAAGGAAAAAGGCAATAAGTAAAATGGAAATATAAACTGAAGGTATTTTAAATCCTTTGGTTTCATCTATGCTTTTAATATTTGTGTGTGATTGTGTTAATGAAATGCAATTCAATAATCGTGTTGGTTTTTTTCCTTTTTTTTTTCGGAGATACAATAAAATCTGTTTAGATACAAATTTTATTGTATCTTCTAAGCGTGTTTTTTTTAAAGGGGTAATAAGCTATTTGATACCATAAAATCTGCTTAACTTTTTTTTAATCGAGTTTTATTTAAAGTTTTTCAATTTTTGTTTCAGAGTAAGAAGAAGTATGTATTGTGATTTTAATAAAGAGAAATGTAAGGAAAATCCAAACCTGGTAACTTCTTCTTGTTTCTTACATTCCATCATTTCATATATAAAACCAGTTAATCGTTTAAAAACAAAATTGTATATTGCCTAATATATTATACTTTTAAGAACTACTAGAAAAGAAAATGTATTACTTTCTCTCATCAAAGTCTTCATTCAGAAAAAAAATCCACATACAAATAACTTCATTAGAAAAAAAATCAGAGTAAGAATATCGGGAATGACTCATAATATTATAACGAAACAGAGTAGAGAATATCGGGCACAGAAGCATAAAAAATCAGTTTAAGGAACAAAGAGCCATGGCTCATTATTTAAAAAAAAAAAAAAAAAAAAAATCAGTGAAGGGAAAAATGAGCTATGGTTCATTAACCTTAAAAAAATCAGTGTAGGTGATACCTAACTACAATGGCTTATAGCCTTAAAAAATCAGTGTAGGGAATACGAGGCTATGGCTTATAACCTGAGCAGTCAAAGGGTTAATATATCGATCGTTTTACTGCTTCTTTCTTCATTAGTACAAAAAATTGCGATACACCGTACAAATGAGCTTGAACGCTTCATCACCTCTCTTTTTCTCTCACTTAGTGTTATGCTATATAAGAATACTTTTGGTACTATTTCGTTACCATGAGAGGTAAAAAAATCTCCAAACTATGACTGACACAAGTGGTGCTAACAAATTAACTTGTGGTAATAGTTACTACTGTTATTGAGGTAATAGGGACTGTGGTAAAATGTGATTAATAAGCACTACTCGATTCATTCATCATTGATGTCAGAATAGTTTAACGATTTTTTACAGTCTTCTAAAATGGAATAGTGCCATACGCTTTTACTTATTTTTAAATGTTTTCATTTTTTATATTTCACATTTAATTCCGATATTTTGGTGTATTTCCGATATTTTATATTTTAGAAAAGTTTCAACATTTTCAAATAAATTAAAATAAATCATCCATTTTATGAAATTTTTTTTTCTTCTTTTGTTAAAAAAATGTTGTTTTTTTGAAAAACAGAATGCTAAGTTAGGGATGATTGAATTTGTTGTTTCAGACATTGTCGGAGAAGGAAATCGGAGATATAATGTTTGATTTGATGAAAGAGGGAAAATTCGAGAAAAAAAGACTTCTCGGACATTCGGAAGATATGGTTCAAAGCTGCATTTTCAACGGAGAACCTAAACTTAAAGAAGAAGAATGCCTACAGTAAGTGGTACGCTTTACTCTTATCAGATTATGTAGAAGACTTATACGCACAAGGCGTGTACGGAAAGTATTATTCTAATAAAGCTTACTTGCTCTCTGTTTGGTTGAAAAGGGGGTGATAGCTTACGCATGCGTGTTTGCTCAATTGTTTCCATTCTGAGCCGAGATCGCTAAAAGCGTACGCCTTCCAATGAGGTGAACCGAGTTCGAATTCAGCGATGACTGGTCGATTCGAATTTCGCATCCGGCTTGCACCAATCACAGTGCTTACGTAAAATATCCTCAGTGGTAGACGGATCATGGTTTAGAGTCCCCTTGACGTCAGGCTAACCGTTCGAGGTTTTCGTGGATTTCCTCTCCATGTAACGCGCAAATGTGGGCTAGTTCATCAAAAGTCCATAATTTAATAAAATTAATATTAATTAGTAGTCTTCCCCTGACATCTCTAACTACATTGCATTCCGTAGTAGCCATTAATTTTAATTAAATTAATTATTCTCTTAAAGTAATCAAACTAGCATAATCGATTTTAGGGTCATTTATGATGCATTTATATTAATTTCACATATTCTAGTGAACATAAGGAAAAATCATTCTAAATAAATTCTATTATAAAAATATAGTTATTCTAAATGAATGCTACTTACATCTGCACACCACATCCTCGATCTGTCCTTCTTCCAACGCAAGAATTAACTTTTTATTTGCTCTAATTTGCCAGAGCTACCGGTCATCTTAAGCACTGTTGGAAAGCATTCTCCTTCTTTGGTGAAGTTAATTGTCACCTTGAGATATATTTTTTGCATCGTGAAGTCCGCACTTTTTTCGTTCAAAGTAAATCTTCTTATAATTTCTCAAGACAATTTCTTAAAATTTTTACATTTTAAAAAATAAATTTTAAAACCCATTTTTTCATGACCCTCACCCCGACATTTTTTGGTTACGACAACCAAGAATCCATTATAAACATCGACTGTATGTTTGAATGAATGTACTGAGCGATTCTTTTTCCCTCAAATAAAACACGTTATTATTTACGCGATTTATTACGATATTTAAATGTAAACAAAAAGCCTTCAGTAATCATATTTAAGCAATAAATCTAAAACCATCAGTATAATGTAATGTGAGGATTTAAATAATTAATTTGATTCAATTTGAAGATTATATGTTGTGTATTTGGGAATAATTTTATTTGTGCAGGAATCTTCGGTATAGTTATGATCCTGATTATGGCAACTGTTATACAATCCCATCAGTGGACAAAGCTGGAGAGATTCTGCAAGCTAGGGAAGCGGATTTTTGGCAGGAGGCGAATGGTAAGTTGAAAATCACAAATCAGAGATTCTTAAGGGTGTTTTCATAAGGCCAAAAAAATGAAAATAAAAAAACAAAAACTATAATTTTAAACTAGTCACATTATCTGATGGTAAGGACTTTTTTTTACTTCGTGACCGACTAATTTTAGTTCGTCAATTCATTGGCATGGAGGGTATGGTGCACAGAAAAAAAAACTTACTCGGGATAATTTTTGTTTTTTTTCCTGAATTAAGTATAAATTTTAATGGTTTCAGAGGGGGACTTCAAATATGCTAATTAATAAGTGCTAGCTATAAATTACGATACATTCTTTCTTATTCCGATAAGTGCATTCACTCTCAGTTATTAATTAGGATACATTCTTTCTTATTCCGATAAGTGCATTCACTCTCTGATGTAGAATATACCAAAAGATTTAAATTACTTCAATGGGGGCAAGTATCTAACAAGTGAACTCTTCTTATTATTCTTTATAGTGCATTATTCTTTTATAGTAGTATTTACAGTATTGTAGATTTAAACGAAGCGTTGAGTCTTGATGTCTCAGCTTGTCAGAAGTTTTTGGAGCTGTCACAACTTTAGAATTTTTTGAAACTCGCAACTTTAGAATTTCTTGGAACTCGCAACTTTAGAATTTCTTGGAACTCGCAACTTTAGAATTTCTTGGAACTCGGAACTTTAGAATTTCCTGGAACTCGCAACTTTAGAATTTCTTTGAACTCGCAACTTTAGAAATTTCTTGGAGCCCTCAACTATAGAATTTCTTGGAGCTCTCACAACTTGCAAAGTTGAATGATGAAGAATTTAGAAAATATTTAAACGCTAAGAGAAGCTACACATTGTATAACACTGTAATATATATATATATATATATATATATATATATATATATATATATATATATATATATATATATTTAACGTTGTTGAGCCAAGCCTCGAGTCTCAATAATTTTAGCTCATCAAAATTTTCTGGAGCTCTCACAGCTTGCAAAAGTTTGAACCATATCCAGCGTTGTGAAAGACTTGACGCCGTGCAATCAATATCTATATTTTTTTAAAAAATAAAATTTTTCAATGTTGATTAAAATTTGAGCTCTCAAGAAATCATCAAATCATCTACAGCATTGACTTCTGTTTTGTTGTCTTCTTTTTTTCTTCATTTTTTTTTTGTAAATAGATACAATATTTAAATAGACAACATTTTCCTCTTGCTACAAGCATTTTACATTTTCCACTTGCAAACTAAATTTGTATTTTTATACCCATTGGCAAAATGGGTGTTGTTTTTTGGTTTGATGGCGTGCGCACCTTATTTGGACGTCATCACATTTTTCAACTGTGTTCTAGAGTAATAGTAAACAGTGCGCATGCGTCGTCATTGCATGCGTTGCTATGGAGATCGCTACTGTTCCATAATTTCTTTAGAATTCTTTTTTTCACTTTTAATTTTGTTATGCTTAAAGCATAGGTGAGTGAGTTGGTGAGTTTATTTTTGAAATACGGGACCAGAGGGATCCCATAAATACTTCTTGAGTTGTGAATAAAAGAGAATTTCATCATTTGAACGATTTGTTTTTTATTATTTTAATTAAAAATAAGAAATTCTAACCTACAGTTCAAACTGGATTGTTTTCAATGCTGATTCAGGTGAATATCACAAATAATGAGGATAAAAAAAACTTAGACAACAACCATTTTGCCAATGGGTAACCTGTGATCGCCGCTTGGCGATCACCATTTTTTTAATATTTTAATCCTTCAATCCAAACTCCAAACCTAACACCATAATCAGAATTAGACAATATATTAACCAATTTTTTTTAGATCTTTCAATTTTGCTTGACGTCGAGAGTTCAGAATCAATGGAGAAAAAACGTTACCCGGGCATTATTGTTACAGTTCATGACAGAAATTCATTGCCAGATGTCCATACAGATGGCATAACAATCGCTGCTGGATCAACATATTACTTTGCCATTGCAAAGGTACTATACTTGATTTCTATAAACTTCCATAAATTGATTGAATTCTTTCTTTTTCTTTTAAATTGTTTTGTTTGGAGTGATTATAGGTTCAAAATTTTCTAAACATTTCTATGAATGCATTTTATAAACATTTACGTAGCATTTCTATACCAAAGTCTTCTAATCTCCAGCATTACTTATGTAACTCAATGCGACGAAAAAGCGTATGCGTAAAAATTAATAGGAGGTAGGGCCTCCTTTGGCTGCGATCACAGCTGCAACCCTTCTGGTTTATTCTAGTTGCATGTTTTATTCTGTTTTTTCTTCATATTTAATTTTCTGTTTTTACGTGATATTTTTACTTAATTTGTCCTATTTTATTTGTTGTAATTTTTTTATAAATTATTTGAGTGCTCCTCACTCTATTGTATTGTTATATTTTGCTTTAGCTAGATTGATACAATATTAGAAAGCACTCTTTTTCGTGGATATAATCGTGTGAGCTGATGAAAATATTATATCTTTTATTTTCCGGATTTTTTTACAATTTTTGTCCTTTTTTTCTAGTTTTGATCATTTTTCCATTGGGGAGACCAACTCTGAAAAGAGGAGTGGGAGGTATTGCTTCCTCCATCATATTTGCCAGACATTGTGCCATCAGATTTTTCCAAAAAATGAAATATGGTGAAAATTTGAATGATATCCAAAATGCTATGTCCAAATATTTTGCTATAAGCCAATAGTTTTTTTTTTTAATCATTTTGGTATTGAAATTTTGCACCCTTGATGACAAAAGGTTGATTATAACGAGAGTGATAACATTACCATTTAAGGATAAAAAAGTGTTAAAACTTTATTTAGTTGACTTTCTTTCTACATTAAAAAAACTTTATGTTACATTTTGTTTTATTGCGTAAAAACTAAAAGATTTCTAAACTTGAAAATTCCAGGAGTTTGCATGTGGAGTATCATGGAACAAAAAAATAACATTTGATAATTAGCTCGATCTTTTATATAATAAAATATACCATGAGTGCCACTCTAAAGCCCGCAGTAAGGCAACGAAAAATGGAAGTTTGACAGACTGAAAGAGCCAGTTTAAATTATGAACTTATCACGAGTTTTTTTTTTTCCTTTTTAATTTCAATTTGTTCGAAAGTCATTGCCATTTTAAATTTTGACTTTTTTCTAACTTTTATTTTGTTTTATATTACTTGTTGTTACATGCTGTTTTATTCCGCAAAAACTATTAGTCTTAGAAATTTTAAATTGCCAAGGAATGTAGAAAAATGTAAGAAGTATGATTGAATTAGAAAATATAACAACTGGTAATTGGTTCGAAAACTATTAGCTGTTAAACTTGTGGTGAAAAATAACTTGCGTACTACTCTTTAGCTCGCCAATAACGGAGTTCTTATGCTTCTAGTGCTTTCTTATGATTTCTTACAGTTTTTTTCCCGTTTCGTTTCTTAATGGACACATTAATATGTTTCCTCAACATTGAATCTGAATCTCATTTGTTCATTAGGAATAATGTCCTGTGCAAAGCCTTTATTATCAGCCGTTTGTTTTATTTTAACATGATGGAGATTACAGATTTAACTGTGCATACAATAATTGGAATTGAAAGTATCACTGGCTGCGGTCAGTACGTGGGTGAGTGACCACTTTGAATAGCCTGCGTCGGAACCGTGTCTGCATGGTATTTAATTAAAATTGCTCAATTGTAGATTGCTCGATTTCACATGCTGTTCCCCGGCCGGGCTACCAGAACAAAGGAGCTCTCAGCAGAAAATCAAAAATATGCTGGGATCATCAGGGATGCTTCCAAAACCGTTGCCAGTAGCACATTGTGAAACTTTAGTGTGACGTAAATAGAGCACCTGCCTACCATCCTCCCCTGATCTTAGTCCTGTGTGGGAAAAGTGTGGGAATTAATGAAAAATAAACTAAATAAAGCAGGTAGGAAGAGAATTAAAATGGAAGAAACATTCAGAAAAATATGGAAAAAAAGGGAATAATATGGAACTTTTGTCACGTTCAAATCTCTTGTAGAATCTGTGTCAAGACTGCTTAAAATGGTTATTGATGCTAAAGGAGAAATAATTTATTACTGGTTTATCTGAATAATCTTGTAGAAAGATTTAACATCTTGAAATGTATTTTAATTTTCTATTTTTTTGTTTAGCATTTTTTGCGTGCTACTGTACTTATCTCTCCTCGTGTTTCATATCTTTTAGCGTGCCGAATTCTATTGCAACCGGATGAATGGTATGGGAATACAATCGAGACTTACAAATAAACATTCAATAACAGACATACATTTTTTTAAAGAAATTTATAAAATTGTTTGAAAAAAATTGAACAATCAAGCATATTTATTCAATCGGAAAAGATCCATAGGTAGAATGATTTCGTTCTTTTTCAGATGACTGTTTTGCTATTACCACTCCCTTACAAGACTAACTGCACAAATTATGAAGAATTGCCGTGGGATGATGACCCAAAAACTAGAGTCACTTCAAGGGTAATATTTCATTTCTTATCTAAAAGTGTGTGGATAGAGTACTTTCAAATAAGATATATAAAGGTAGATATGTATGTGTGTATTACATAAATGTTAAAACAACGCGTATTACAACAAAACCATTAGTGGTAATTACCAAAATTAATTAAGCATCGCTAGTGTCAAAATAGTTTCAAAGCGTATAACTACCTTTTCTTCATCAATTTTGCTTTTTAATACAAAACTTTTTTTTGTTGCTCCAATTACCTTTGATTTTGAAATTATTTAATTTTATATAAATACCAAACTCTACACAAAATAAACACGCGATTTCAGATAACTTTAGTAAGATTAATATTAATTCTTTAACCTCATATTCCTACGGGTACCACTCTGAAAAAATGCAGGACTGAACTTATTTTGTGACTAATTAAATCAGCTTTGTGTTCTTCAGCAAAATATTTAAAAATTTATAGCTCACTGACTGCAAAATGTACTTTTCTGTGAGAATGGCCAATATATTATATCAATGACTTGCTTATCTTGTCTAAAATTATTTTTCTACATTTTTTAGTTTGCTTCTTACTGAAAATAAAATAGAAATAAAAGCTAACGCGTATATTATTTTACACCAATTGCCGAAGGAAAAGCCACTGATTTCTTCTGAGAGCCTTTCATATTTCTATTTATTTTTTTTTCCCCTCATCATTTTTATTTAGTTCTAAGCTCTATAGATTTTTTATTTCAAAAAAATAAACTGAATTATACTTTCCCAAGTATTTCTAAGCATCAGAGAAAAAAACAAACTCCAGCAGATTCAACACGAGAAGAAGTTCAAGTTCCATCATTCCAATTTTTTTATTGCAGTGTGACATTATTTTTTTTCTCTAATGCCCCACTTGTGTTAACATTTCATCAATTCAGGCATTTACAGGGCAGATTTCTTGGCCACTCTTTCAGGGGCACCATATTTGGTGAACGAACGTTGCTCCCACAGTAAGGACAGACAGCACAGAGAACCAAAAGAATATTCATGCCTTGTCCGGAATACAAATGTTAGACCTTTCTAATGCAAGTCCAGTTACCTAACCCCTACACAGTCCGGTCGGCAGTGTGACATCATTATTTGATCATTTTGCAATTTTTATGAAAAATAATGATGATTTCATTAAAAAGTAATATTTTGATTTGGAAAATTAATTCAAAAAACAAATTAGAAAGAGAGATTAATTTTAGTATGGAATTCAGCCCTCTGTTTTTTTTCTTCCAAGACTGATTTCAGCCCTCAGGATTAAAGAGTGTCCGCCATGCATGCAATCCACGTTTATCATTGATCTGACCTCAAATAACGAATGAAAATAAATATTAAAGAACGGGCAATAAACTCCTTTAATTAGATAGAGTTGTACGCAAGCAAACTTAATTGATATTATAGGTTAAATATTTAAAAAAAACCGACTCTTCTACAATTTAATTTATATCAATGGCTGGATAAACCAATAAGAATATTTCTTTTTTCACTTTTCAAACGTAAACTTTACGATTTAATTGAAATTTTTAAACGATTTTAAGGATTGGGGATTAAAATTGTATCTTTCACTCGCTACTCCAGCGATTGGGAAATGGTTAAGAGAGATACATTCACACAAACTCTTTCTTTTATTATTATAATCGCTTTTTTCATTCCCCCCCCAACGTTTCAGGAAAACAATATTTCTTTTTGATTGCTACATTTTAAAGTCACGTGATCTAAAAGAGCTTTCCTTACAGCTTTGTACTGTTGGGTGCTCTCAATATCTACAACGAAAGACATGTGATAATTATGTAACAAAAAATCTGAGCTTGTTTTATGAAAAGCTTCCATACGATCAAAACACTATCACACCAGGTAATCTGTCACACTTTTGATCACATTTTTTCGGAAATAAAGAAATTGTGACTATGTTTTCAAAATGATTTCCATGCTATTTCAGAGCAGGAAACGTGTGCTAAAGAGGTTGAAAAGAACACTCAGGATTATTGTAGATCAATATGTGGATTACCATGCAAGTGAGTCTGTTAAGGTTTTCCATTTTTTAAACTTTTTCAATGCACCAATGATAAATTTGAGAAAAAAGTGATGCTTAAGAATATTCCTGAAAGGTTGAAAAAGAGTACTGGGGATTACAGTAGATCAATATGATTGTTACCATAAATGTAAACCTGATAAGTTTATTTATATTTCAAAACCTTTTCAAAGCTTCTACATATTATAAGCGTTAAAAAAGATGACTTGAAATAATTTAAGTCGAAAAGCAAGCTTCTATCATGAGTTTAAAAAATAAAAATTTCATAAATTGCATTTAATATAACATATGAACAAGAAATGATATAACATAATGACTTAATAGATGGGTAACTGGTGGTTCATATATTCTCATTGGGGAATAAGAATCATATGGACTGAAGGAAAAAAAGGCAGCAACGCATATGAAAGCAACATTTCGATATGACAACAACATTCCCCAAAAGACATGCTATTCACCATGGCGCTCTTTGAAACGATGGAGTTGTTAAAATTAAACGAACAGATCAATCTTCACTTCGGACTTACTCTCCAATTAATACTGTCTCAGAATTAGAGCACATCTTGAGGTTATTAAATGAAGAATTTTTAAATTTCATCCACAATATGCATAAAGAACATCATGCACTAATTATTTTTCTAAAAAGGAGTTGTTTTCACATAGGATGAGTAGGAGAAGAAGTTATGATAACTCTACTTACTATCTTCATCGCATTGAAGTGGACTCTCAATTCAAGAAACTTCAATTTCCGAAAAGACTTACCTTTGTATTTAGTCAAATTCTTACTACATTTTACCTTATTGAGGCAGTGATCATGGGATTCTGATAATAGCAAATAACTTTTCTGTGCTGCCGTTAAAATATAGTTTTTTTTTTTGTATTTCCTGCTTTTTACAATATATAAAAGTTAAATGAATAATTCTTGTGATGAAATTTGAATGGCTGCTTGCATATCAACTAAACTGTTCTTATAATTTCATGTCTGATCCAAGGGACACTGTATTTGAAGTATCTGAAGTCGACACAGTTTTAACAGATACAGAGTTTGTAAGTATATTCCCCCTTTTTTAGAAATTTAAGCTTTCCAAGTCGACATTATTTTTTTAGTCTTTCGGAGACAAAATGTTAGACCAACAGCAGCAGGAAATCGACTGCTGGTAAATCGCTCTTTTCTTCACTAGATCCTCTTATAGAAATTTAAGTTTTCCAAGTCGTTATTATTTTTTTTTCGTCTTTCGGTGTCAAAATGTTAAACCCACCGCAGCTCGAGTTTGACTGCTGGTAAATCGTTCTTTTCTGCACAAGATCCTCGTATAGAAATTTATGCTTTCCATGTCGACATTATTTTTTTCGTCTTTCGGAGACAAAACGTTAGACCCACCGCAGCTCAAGTTGGACTGCTGGTAAAACGTTCTTTTCTGCACTAGATCCTCTTATAGAAATTTATGCTTTCCAAGTCGACATTATTTTTTTTTCGTCTTTCGGTGTCAAAATGTTAGACCCACCGCAGCTCGAGTTTGACTGCTGGTAAATTGTTCTTTTCTTCACTAGATCCTCTTATAGAAATTTATGCTTTTCAAGTCGACATTTCCCCCTCGTCTTTCAGAGATAAAGTGTAACCCCACAGCAGCTGGAGGTCGACTGCTGGTAAATCGTTCTTTTCTTCACTAGACCCTCTTATAGAAATTTAAGTTTTAAAAGTCGACATTATTTTTTTTAGTCTTTCGGAGACAAAATGTTAGACCAACAGCAGCTCGAGGTTGAATGCCTTTTAATTGTTCTTGTCTTAACTAGATGACGTTCAGTAAAAATAATTCTGTTGCAAAAGTATGGTGATGAAGAAAAAAAAACATTTGTTTGTCATAATGTGAGCGAGTTTCATACAACAAATTTGATCCTTATTTTTACATGTTATACGGAATAAAAGCCGTAACGAATATGGACGCTAATCGAAGTCTACAGAGGACAAAGAGTACTTTAGTGGGAAATAAACTAATTTAGCTTGATAATATATAGTTTCATGATGGCCTAATATTATTTCTTATTAAATAAGAAAGAAAAGCAGACATTAAAATTTGGGACTTGTTATGCAATTTTTCATACGTAGACGTAGTTTTTCAATTGTGATTACTGTTCAGATATACTTCTCCAAACATCTATCAGAGACACTTATTTTATCAATTTATCTATTAGAGACAACATCCAATGTCTGCATGACAGAGAGTAACATACTTTATTTATTTTAGTATAATCATCATATACATTCTCATATGAATCGATCCTGGGAAGATAAAATGTAAGATTTTAATTACTCTTGAAATTTTATATTTATTATATTTATATTTGAAAGTATATTCATGGGGTAACTTTTTGCAGGAGAAACCTGGCAACGGTGAAGATCTTTTACTCTACACTGGAACATAAAAAGTATAGGCATTTACCAAAATACAATGTAAGTTTGAACACTTTAATGAGATTTAAATGAGACAACAATTTGTCCCTCAGCGACAAAATATCGTTGATTTAATTTTTATTTTGGACGCAACTCGAAATGTGTCTTTAAGAAAGTGGACAATACTGGAAAGTAGTGTTTAAGATAAAGAAAAATGCTTGAAATGCGTATTTAGGAAAAAAGATATTGTTCAAAATTCGCAAACAAGAAAACGGACTCACTTCAAAATGCGTGGTTACGCAAAAAGATACGCCGGAAAATCCGTATTTTTGAAAATAGACACAGCGAAAAATGCATATTTAAGAAAATGGACACACTACAAATGTGTATTTAAGAAAATGGACGCTGCAAAAATGCTTACTCAAGAAAACGGACATCTCAAAATGCGTATTGAAGAAAAAAAAACACAGCTTAGAAAAGGCATTTCAGATAACGGACACACCTTAAAATGTGTATTTAAGGAAATGGACGCAGCAAAAAATGTGCCTTTTAATAGCTGTTGTCTTGTGTACTTTCCTTACTTATTTTAACACTAAATATATTCATTACGGGGTTAACTCTTGGACGCTAATTTGCAATCCAGCGGTGTTTAGCGACTCGGTCTCTTTTTCAGAGATTTTCTTCCTGACTGTAGACAATGTAAGTTATTATTTCGTTTAACGTTTGTTACCTGAACTGAAAAAAGATCCATAATCAATTTTTCAATATTTAAGAAAATGTCATATTAAAAGTCCCTTAATTGGAAAATTGTCTCCCTGACTTTGGGGTCTGGGTTACATGTAATCAGATTACATGTAATCATGACTACATGTAATCATATATTATGATTACTTGTAATCACGATTACAAGTAATTGATTACAGTAATTGGTTATGTAATCACGATCATAGTTGTAATCAAAATTATGAACGTCTGTAATCATGATTACAAGTAATTGATTACGGTAATTGGCAAATGTTATCGCTTACATTTTTGCTCTACTCTGATGTAATCAAAAATTTTGATTACTTGTAATCACGATTACTTGTAATCGTGATTACAAGTAATTGATTACATAGCTGTAATCAATTACAGTTGTAATCGATTACTGTAATGGACGACCAACTCTGGTGGCTAGATATATTACAGATGGGACTTTTCTGGCATCCATTTTCACACGTATTTCGAATTATGCCCAGAATAAAAAGCTCACCAAACGCATTTTCTCTCACTTGAAAGTCAATAGTGAATATCTAAGAAATAATGCATGAAAATTGATGCAAAAAACAACACTTTTTAAAAAAAATAATTTTGATATGTTGCATTACGGTATTATAGTTTAGGAACGTTTTAATATTTTGTTTCAGATTTTAATTACTAAGTAGAAAAACCAGCATAATATACCATTCACAAAATCGAACACAGAAGTAGGAAATGATTAAACATTTCTTACATTACAAAGCATTGAATACCATGTAAATGATAAAATGGCAAAACGTGAAACCATGAAATATGAGTGATATTTTTACTATATTGGTGTTTCTGACCAATAAGAATGCACCCAAAACAAGGGAAAACGGTTTTAGACCATCACTTTTTTATGCTATTTAGATATATATGTTGTTTAGTGATGTATGCTTTTATGTTATTCGGATATATGCAATTAGAAACATAAATAGTTCAGCTGACTAATCAAGACCAAAATCTTTGCAGACGATGGAGCTGTTCAGTTACTTGGGTGGATACAGTGGAGTATGGTTAGGATTTTCTCTCCTCACAGTCTACGAACTGATAGAGATAATCTGTACCACAGTTCTATTCGCCATACACAAACACAGGCACAAGACAATGGTTGTCTCTTCCCTCTTCAAACAGAAGAAAAAGAAGAAAAAGACGAAACACTCCTTTAAATTTTATTAATCTGTCGCAATTCATGTTTTAAACAATAAATATCGATGTTCTATTGATGTTCTAGACACTAAATATACAAACAGTGACTGTATGTCATGAATACTTAATAGAGGAAGGGGATAAGAAAAATTAATGTTTTAATGTTTTGAGTTTAATGAAATATTTTTAATCGAAAACTAAAATACTCTTAATTTGTCAAATTCTGCACCCTGAGCCGTGGTAACTCAGGGGATAGAACACTTTCCTCCCAATCTGGTGGCCAGGAATTGCATCCCGACAATAGCTGGTCGATGCGAATTCTGCACTCTGCTCACACCGACCATAATGTTGACTAAAAATATCTTCGGTGGTAGACGGAGCACAGGTTGGAGTTCCTTTACAATCAAGCTAACTGTAGGAGGATTTTGTTGTTCTCCATGTCATGCAAATGCGGGTTTTTTCCTTCAAAAAAAGACCGCCACAAAGGTAAATTTTTCCCAATACTTGATCCAGGAGTTCCCTTGTCTTCTGGATGGGGTTCTAAATTACAAGGCCACAAAGTTGAACATTCGTGGTCGAAAACTCAAAAATTAGGCTAGCTGTTCAACGACAGTTATGAAATAAAATAAAATTATGCAATCTCACAAAATTCATAAAAATGCATTAGTTAATCATTTTTTTTAAGACTTTTAAAAATAACTTGCACTTCACTGGTAAAAAGTTAATGTTACGAGTTGCCATGGAATTTGAGCTAAATTTTCTAATCCTTTCGAAAAAAGAAGGAAAAAATGTGCAGATATTCAGTTTTAATGTTTTATCTGCTAGTTACAAAATGTTTAATGCCTTACATGAAACTAAAATAAAAAATTTCGATAATTGTTGGGGGAAATAAAAAGAAATATTACGAAAATTCTTACGCGATTAGCAGTTTTTCGGTTCGATGGTTTTATATTTTTATGAATTTTATGTATTTCTGAATATCGATTTTGAAGCGAGACGCATTATTTATCGATAATTAAAGTTTGTAAGAATATAAATTTAAGCTCAGAAAACACAATAAGATATATTGAAGTAAACTCTATGTTAATTCATTCTTACACTAATTACTTTAAATCTCAATATAAAGATACTTAATTTACAATGATGAACATTTCTCTAAACCCATACCTCGCTTACGTTACGTTTCAGTAAAGCTTTGTAATGGATATAAAAAGTACCCCTTTAGAAAAAGTTATGGGGGAGGGGCGATGCAAATATTACATTTGAAACTGACGGGGGGAAGAAGATTTTAATATGCTTCTTTTCGATGGTAAAGAGGAAGGAGAGTTGTGAACAATATTTACGTACGACATTAAAATCCTCTAATTTCATCTAAAGCAAAAAGAAAAAAAAAAGAAAAAATGCGACAAAAAAAAAAAAAAATAAATAAATAAATAAAAATAAAAAATTAAACGTGAAAAAATCTATTGGGAATAAGAACTGAATTCGAGGGAAGGAAGAAACAAATTTTTTTTTGAAGAGTCAAAAGTTTTGAACACAAAAGGAAAACCCAAAGGATTTCTAAAAAGTGTTCATTTAAAAAACTTTATAAAATTAATTAAAATATAGATTTTGCGGAGTTTATTTGAATTTAATCCTAAAATTAAATTACTGTAGTTAATTTCCGTTTAAAGTACATTAAAGCAAAATTCAGAGGGTTGGTTGATTGCGATTTTCTTACTTTTGTGGTTTGCTGAAAAGGGGGAGGGAGGTCCCGAATTACCAAACTATATGCTTACGTGATATTTGAACTGCCCCGAAATATTGCATTGCTAAGTTGATGATTTCTAACTTTCCATTTCAGTTTTTTTTCCGTATATTGCAAATGCATAATTTCTTATCAAAATAATTATATTTAGTGAAGAATAATTTATTTTTTCCCCCACGGAAATAAAAAAAAAAAAAAAAAATGAAATAATTGAGTCAGCAATTTTTATCTGTTTTGAAAAATGATTGTTGTTGTTGTAGTTCATTTACGTCGGACTAGAGCTGCACAATATGCTATTGGCGACGGTCTGGGAAACATCCCTGAGGATGATCCGAAGACATGCCCCCACAATTTTGATCCCCTTCAGAGGGGATGGCATTCCGCTTTGGTAGCCCGACGAGCTGCACGCGAAGTTAAAACACGTTTTCAATTGTCAAGCAATCCTGGCCACACTTTCTGAAATCAGCTCACCATATACTGTCCTTAGGCGCTAGAACTAGCGAAACTCATTCTTTAAACTTTTGTAAATATTTATCACTGCCTTTATTACTTTATAACAACAACAAAACCAGTTAACTTTACTATGTCACAAAGAGAAAATATGACTAGTTGTCATTAATTTTATTGTATATTTTAACATAGATTTCTTGGCGTCGCTTTTAGCCATACACCATTTACTGGAAATATTGTAAAAGCAACGCAGACAAGAGACAGGGGGTTATC
This sequence comes from Parasteatoda lunata, assembly GCA_949128135.1. Taxonomy (NCBI): domain Eukaryota; kingdom Metazoa; phylum Arthropoda; class Arachnida; order Araneae; family Theridiidae; genus Parasteatoda; species Parasteatoda lunata. The sequence goes on from OX421973.1 coordinate 87,745,032, forward strand.
TGTTTTCTCACAAGGTTCCAATTTGACTTTCTGCAAAATTCTGTATATAGCCATCTTCGCTTCCAACTGTGCGAAACGAGATCCAATACAATTCCTTGGACCTGCACCAAAAGGGAAATAAGACATGCTTTGAATAAATTCTTTATTAGTCGGTGAAAAGCGATCTGGATCAAATTTATTTGGATCAGGCCACAAATTCGGATCATGATGAATATTCCAAACTGGAGCTAAGATATTTGCCCCCTTAGGTATGGTGTATGGTCCCAAATCGTAGTCTCTGTCACAACTTCTATTGATGAAACCAGTGACAGGAGTATATAAGCGGAGTGACTCGCTGTATACTTGATCCAAATAGGTCAAATCTAGAAAAATAACAAAAATCACGAAGAAAAGAACTTCAGTTATTTCGGAATTAAAAACTCATTGAATATGTGTACTGAAAAGAGTTACTAACTTACTTTTCAGTGTAGAATAGGAAGTATCTTTAGCCTGTCTGATCTCTTGATACAGACGATCTTGTATTTCTGGGTGCGTGGCTAATAAAAAGAACGTGAATCCTAGGGAGTTAGCCGTTGTGTTATAACCTGCTAGAAGGACAACAAGAGCGTTCGCTATGGCTTCCTCATCGGTCAGTTTTGTACCATTTCCTTCTGTAAAATAAAATTAGGAAATAATCTTAAGGGACAAAATATGACGTGGTAAGGTGCTCATCGCTCTTAATATCTATTGGTATCTTGTTTCCTCGGCTCACTCTTTTTGGAATCCTTTTCAAAAAATAAAATAAAAATAAACTAACGTTCATTAACCGTTTGCTTAAGGCTGGTACAACAAGAGGACCAGAATGGACAGGCTTCAACATACTAAGTACCGCAAACAAAGGTTGAAGGGCCTCAAAATAATATTTAAGAAAAGAAAAGAAAAACGACGTCAAAACTTGACGGGGGACAAAGTGAGTATTATTAACATCAAAATCTATGCTTGATTGCCAAATGAAGTTGAGAAGAGATGAAAAGGTGACTATTAAAAACAGCTTCCCGTTTCATTGAGTGATCAAACTAATTTTGATGCTTTTCATCCCACTTTCCTTAAGATTGATTCTTGATTCACCAGACTTCAATAATATGTTTTTCTCACTAAAAATTTATTATGTTCTGCCGATATTTCTGACAACAAGGATTCTTAATCTCTCTCTCCCACAATATATATATATATATATATATATATATATATATATATATATATATATATATATATATATATATATATATATATATATATATATATATGGATGACGTGTAAGGCACGTGATCAGGTGGAAGTGGTATTTAACTGTTGCTAGAGAGTTTGAAAAATCATTCTTTCAGTGAAGTGCTCGTCTTCGCGTGCAGGAGGGTTAATCCCCTCTGCAGAGGATCAAAATCGCGATGATATGTCTTCGGATTATCCTCTGGGATGTTACCGAGACTGTCGCTAATACATAATATATAATCTATCTATCTGTCCTGTATATATATATATATATATATATATATATATATATATATATATATATATATATATAATAACAGAGCAAAACCCTGTTATTAATATGGGGATAATTAATCCAAAAGAAATGAGTCACGTGGTCATATTCTGCATAGGCTGTTTATTTATTAATCGATTTTGAAATCTCAACCCCTCTCCAGCTGGAGGGGGAGAGACACAGATTTCCCGTCAAAACTGACGGAGTTTATTTAGAAAGCATAAAACACAAAAAGCCACGCAAAAATCAGCGCTCCTAGGTTTTATACATGGGTAAGAGGGCAGTCATATTGCATTCCTTGTATTCCTACGCCTCATCACAAATAATTTAATACTCATCTAAAATCGTTTAATCCTTCCTTATATGGAAGTGAAAGATCTTAAAATAACTCCTCTTTTGAAACATAAATCTAATTATAATTTATTGGCATGTTTACCGCCTTGAAGTCCTAAAATAGAATATCTGTACTCTAATTTTTAACTAAGACATTTTATGAAAATGAATAAGTTTCAATGCTTTTATTAATACAAAAGTAATTTTATAATTTCTGTATTACATCCCCCCCCCCCCAAAAATTTTTTTGGGAAGCCAAAAAAATTTAATTTAGAATAATATGAATTTATAAGCTCTATGTTGGTATGACTGTCCTCTTTCCTACAATAAATAACATTTTTCCAATTATGTGAAAAAATCATTTACAGTAACAACAATAAAAACATAATAATGCAATTTATCTGTTTAGGCAACTAAACAGAAAGAAAAATTAAACATGTTTATATAACTATTCTACTAAAATTTTCAAAAATTTTTCACATATATATATATATATATATATATATATATATATATATATATATATATATATATATATATATATATATATATATATATATATATATATATAAAGAAAAGTTCGCATATATTTTTAGAATCTTTGTAGAAATAAATTAAAGTAAAAATATTATACACAATTGATGATGAAAATAAATTAGTTTTTAAATGAGATAGGACAACTAAGTTTTCAAACTGTGAACAACCCAGTTTATTTGAAGATGAAACTTTAGGGTTTTTAATAGTTCAAATGTTACATTTTAGATAGAAAGCAACCACCGCGGTAGACAAAGAATTTCTTTGTTGCTGATGATTTTAGTTCTTTTAATTTTCTTGACTTCGATGCATAATTAAACAGAGTTTGGAAGGATTTTTGATAATTTTGTATAATTTACAATTCCTAACGTGCATATGTTAAGTTCACTTTTTACTGGGATACTGAAAATGTAAATTAAGGGTAGATATTATGAAGTAGATTGTATATTTTTATCTATAATAATAAAATGAAAATTTGTCTGTACTTATGTATGTGTATAACTGCTCTAGAACTGTCTGTGTCCGGGGATGTTCGAAAAATGAATTTTTCGCACAGGATTAGCATTAGGCTCTCTTACAAATTAAGGCGCAGACACTTTTTCTCTTTATTCATTTAAAAGATAATATTCATTCAACTTCGTTTAAATAAAAACGGAGTTCATTGCCACGTTCTTTAATAATTAATTAGATTTTATTCCGTATCTCATTTAAGCTGAAGAATAATTAACCTGGGCAAAAATGATCACCTTATTCTGAAAACTACCTGAAAACTTTCTTTACAGTTACCTTTTTGAAAAGTTTTTTAATAAATCTAAGTATTAAAAAATCAGTAGTAATTGAAATAATAGATGCAAATTTATCAAGGAGATTGCTTGGTTGTGGTGAATTTAATCAATTTTGGTAAGTTGAGCTTTGAACAAATTTATTTTGCTTATTCATTTAATAAAGCAAAACAAGGAAGGGTAAGAAATAAGAATAAAAATATAACGGGATTATTTTAGCTGATTCTACTCTGCCGGCGTATGGTTTTTAACCTTGTGCATGATTACATAGTGTTACTCAATCTCTATATATTAATTATTGTTTTTCTTCTTACCTAGTAAGCAGGTATCCAAGTAATTTAATAAGCAAATTTAAATAAGTTTATTTTTTCTTACACTTTCTGAATCCGATGACTTACCCGAAACATTATCACAGCTGTCCAGCATTGACTGCAGAATGTCCAAGCTTCTTAGATTCGGATTTTGACGCCTCTCTTTCATGACGATTTTCAAATGATCAGCTAGAGTGTTTAGAGATTTCTTAAATATGAACAAATCGTCAAACAAGTGTAGAATTTTAGAGAGAAATGGAAAGAGAGTGCCCAATTCTTCAATGGGATTAAATTGGTGCTTAAACGTATCCCTCACCTGAAAGACAATTATAAGTTGAATTACATTGCTATATTTGAGACAAAATGAAAATTTATTTCGAACTATCGAAATGGTATGGTGCATCATATTAAAAAATTCAAGCTGAAAATCACGGTTTTAAAACCAATATAAATTATTCATGTTATATAACGTATTGTAACGTTTTAAATGAATTGTTAGGTTAAATTATGTTATGGTCACAACACCTAATTTTTTTTCTCGATTGGCAACGAAATGCTGAAAAAAAATTCAAAAACAAAAACTGAGCCATAAGCTGGTTTGAAATGAGAAGCTAATGAAAACAAATTGTGTTCTGTACTTAAGTTATAATCAGTTAATTTCCCAGATTGTAAAATAATTTGCTGTTACAGTTTGGTTTGTATGGTGTTCAATGATTAACGCAAGAGGGAAGGGTGTTTCAGTGAAACTGCAGAAGTCGGAAGATAGTCGGAATCTGCTAAAATCATCCAGAAATATTGTTAAAAAAAGAATATGTTAGGTGCACATTTTTCAAAGATGGATGCTTTAATTCAGTCCTTGCTGTGATTCAACTTCCAAATTTACATTTGAGCATGAAGGTTTAATAACCAAATTTACATTTGAGCATGATGGTTTAATAACCAAATTTCCATTTGAGCATGAAGGTTTAATAACCAAATTTACATTTGAGCATGATTTTATGTTACTTATGTTGAATAACGCTCTCATCGATTCCACCTAAACTTTCATTTTTAAGTTGGATATTACCTTCATTTTTCTACTTAGTTGTAAGGCTTTTTCTAATTTTCTCACCTTTTCACTTAGTTTACATACATTTCACGAGTTCATAATGAATTAAAGGGCTATCGCCTAAAAACACTGATTATGCATGATTTCAAAAATTCCTTTTATTAAGAGTACCAATATTTATACAAAGCTAGACTAAACTATATTATTCAATAAATTGGCGAAGCCATTTTAGCTGAAAAAAACCCATCCGATAGCAGTTTCACGTTTTTAAAATCGAATTAAGTAGGGGACATGGTTCACTAGTATACATATATTTCATATCCACAATTTCGGAATAGTTATATAACGTGATGATGAAATCTTTGAATCAAATTATGACCACTTTTTGACTATTTTAACTTATTTTGAGCTAAATACTGTCTAGCTATCCGAAGAACTCCTCTTGTCAGAAAGTTTGAGGAAGTCTGCTGTTATGAAAATAAGAGTAAAACTATTTCTAATGGGGGAGAATTTAAAAAAAAAAAAGATTATATGGCTCTCTCAACCTCAACTAATGCGAAACTGTTAATACCTATTTAAAAAACCTCTTATATGATTCGATGAGAATTCGTCCGATGGTGTCATACAACTCAAAAATATTTTTTACATGACGTGACCATATAGATATATATTTGAAATTACCATAGTCCATGTTACTATCAGTCAGAAGTTACTATCATTCCATGAAAGTGTAAACACAGTAACCTAAATAACTGCAATGAAGCGAGTCTGGTGTCTGGAGGAAATATTGTGATAGTTAGCAACTACAATATAATTTTGGAATATTCTTCTTTCGATATTTATCTTCACTAATTAGTATTTCTATACATTTAATTAATAAAAGTAGAATCTGAGATTTCAATGAAGTCGTAGATAAAAAAAAAGAATAGATGATTCAAATGAATTGATTAGTAAAACATGGATGGGTTACACATTAATTTGATTAATGAAATTACAATTGGGGATTTTTATATACCGATAGTTAAAAAAAGAATAGATGATCCAAATCAACAATCAGGTTATAAGTATCCTCGATTTAGATCAGCGTAAAAAATGAACATATTTTGTTCTGATCAACCGATTAAATAGAAGCCACTCAAATCATTGATTAGAATAATTTATTTTGAAAAGTTGAGAACTGAATTTGAAACTGAATTTTTTCAAGAGAACAGGTAAGAGTTTTTTGAAGAAAAAAAAGATTAGAATTAATTATTTCGAATGAGTTGATTAAATTTAGGGTTTCAAATTATCGGACTGTTCTATTGATTGGATTGATTAACATATTATATCCAGTAATTTAATGATTGTTTCAATCTACAAATTAATGTAATTCAATACCCAAACTGTAAACATTCTACCGTAAGAAGACGGCTAAATTATGGTATGTATCCATTAGTTAAGATAACGGCTAGGAAGAACGTTGAAGGGAGCTCTCTGATTGTCAATCTTCTTATTACGGTGGACGGATTTTTTTAAAACTTACAGCTTGTAGAATGTCATCTTTTGGATTCTCTTGAATATTTTTCTTCACGGCAAGGGCACATGCACATATCACATCCAATGTTAATCCTTGCACTAGCTCATGGATGTTGAATATTTCCTCGTTATTTGCTTTTTTCATTACTAAATCAACAAACAGATCAACCTAGGGCAAGAAAAAAAAAAGATTTATATTTGGTAAAATAAAATTGGCCAAATATTACTTCTGAAATATGGTAGGCTTTAAAACCTATATTTTTCATATAGTAACATTTATTTATTTGATGAACGCCAGATTGTTACAGCCTTCATCAGTTGACTCACTGCCTGCTAACACAATGGAGCCTTTCTGAAATCAGTGGTTAAATCGATGATTGAAAGGCTTCAGTGTGTTAGCAGGCAGTGTGTCCCTTGATTAAGTGCTGTTTTTTGCTAACATCTTTGGAATTTCGGAATTTCGCTTTTGCTTGTTTTTGGTTTCTAAATTTTTATTTAAAATGTTTAGATAAGACAAATTTGTTTTTAGCTCCTCTTAGCGTTTTTACATTTTGACTTATTATTTAAAAGTTTTTTTTCCTTAAAGCTTTTTTCTTAATATTTGCTTAAATCAATTTCATACTTGCAGCAGTTACTCATAAGCGTCAGTTAAGCTAAGCCTATCTTTAGCCAGTATCTTCTATGTTCATTCTGAAACTGGCGCAAAACGTCATTACGAAGAAAAGTCACAGTTTTCAGAAAATGGAACGCGTTTGTGATCTAATTTTTTGATATTTAGAAGCCTACTCCAATACTGCATTATCTGGGTTTACAAAAATTTGAAAAAAATGGTAATAAGGCATCGTTTCCGATAATTTCTATCTAGGTGGAAAAATATCGCCAAATTGGCGACTTTTAAAAGAGTTTAATAACTTTTAAAATATTTTAGTCATTTGCCCGTTATAAAACACAGATAATTTTTTTACAGCAAGATGGCGTACACAGTTTAAAATTATAGCTTTGATTCAAGCGTACGGGACTAAAACTGTCATTTTTTTTTATTTACCTTCGCCAAAAAACTTCGAAAATTTTTGTCAAAGAATATTTACTTTCTTGGAAACGACATCTGTCATAAATTTGATTTTTCCCGAAGAGAAAGCTGGAGTGAGGACATTTCGAACTTCTTTCCATCGTTTGTCTCGGAGTCCAACTAACATTTTAGGAAATGGATCCGTTTTCAACAGAAATGTGGGCTTGTTGCTGAATACGCTGAAATCTTTTATTAAAACCTGTAAATAATTTAGCTTATATATTGGAAGTAATCCTTATTTCTAAATTTCTATCAAAATAAAAAATAAAAAAGCAGATGTGTTAACGTGTAAAAGTTGTCGATAAACAAGGCATTTGGTTTACCAGCACCACTAAGATTTCAGAAAATAGTTTTGTTTTCATGTCTGGGGATCTGGGTTTTTTACTGAATACGCTGGAATCTTTTATTTAAGACCTGGAAATACAGTCCTTGGCCAAATTATTATACGACCTATAAGATTCTATATAAAATCTTAATTATCAGGTGATACTATACAGCTTTATTGTTTTTACTCGACTGAAACAGGTACCACTAGCATTATAGGAAATAGTTCTTCCATTTTCATCAAAGATCTGAATTTGTTACTGAATGCGCAGAAATCTTTGATAAAATCATGTCATTTATTTTATTTCTATTTCAAGTAGTCTTTATTTTAATAATTATACCAAAAAAAGTAAATTTGTTAATGAGTAAAATTCGTCGATCAACAAGGATCAGATTACAGCATCATTAACATTAATTTAAAAATATGTTTTTGTTTTCACCAGAAATTTTGGCTCGTTACTAGAGTTTCTCTTACAATGTTATTAGTTCCTTTTGTTAGATTGGAGATTTGTTAGATATAACAAAGTTAGATATAAGAACTCTACTTACTAAATATGCTGATATCTGTGGTAAAAATCTAATCTTTGATTAAAATCTGATTAAAATCTATCCTTTGATTAAAATCTGATTAAAATTTAGTTTTTTTTTATTGAAATATAAAGTTGCTCCCAATATCATAGGTATAAATTATTGTTGCTGATTTGGATTAATGATCCAGGTCAGACTACGAGATAATCGCGAAACTAACCAAACAACCAAATATTGTTTGTTTTCATTGTTACTATTGCACTAGAAGAAATATTGTTTGATAAGCGAAATAATTATGGTAAAAACACTTAATTTATGTATTTTAAGGTCTCAGTTTACTACTTCAGGGAATTATAAATTCAAGAATTTATAAATTCAAGGATTTATAAATTCAAGGATTTACAAATTCAAGGATTCTAGGACTGATATGTTTTTGTTTCATAAAAAAAGCACTTACTTTCTTTAACATCTCCAAGTCTTTAATTACAACATAAATATCTTCTCCCATAAAATACCCAAACACGTCTCCATATTTTTTGAGCCAATCTTCTATGATACCATTCGGCGTGGGTTCTTTCTTTAACTGGTACATATTCCCAGCTATGAAATCAGGCTTTGGTCCGGATATTCCATATTTTTTTAAGCTTCGATGAATTTTACGTCGACGGATGATCCATCGAGTCAAAATTATTGCAAAGCAAGCTAGGATAACTCCAAAAAACCCCAAGGCTATCTCCATGGCGAATCTGTAATAGACTTTTTTAATTAAATTAGTGTAATCTAATTTTTCAAAACATATAATGCTAATTTTACTCTGAAAGTTTTCTCCTAAATTTAAATTTGACCTGATATTTGATCAAAAATTTCTCTTATTTTCTGAGTCGAAAAAATTACAAGAGCCCAATTTGGACATTAAAACCGAAGGATTAACGGTACAATCGTTAAATTTTTACATTGTGTTACTAGTAATGTCTAGTTTATGAGAAAACAATATTTGATGTACAGGATGTCCCATGGTATTCACAGTGCTTTTTATATGTAATTCTAAAATACTTGTCACAAAAATGAAGTGAAAAAAAAACTGGTACATTAGACATCGCAACTTAAAATTGAAGCAAAGAAAAATAAAAACATTACCGAAATCTAACATATCTCTACAGATGAAAGCAGAACTATATGCATCAAAACCCGTATAAATACCTGGGTAACCAGACAGGATTTGATTGGTAATTATTCTAAACGCCTTCAAGTTTCACTGAACAATCTAAGTGTTTTTATATTTTCATCCTGCTTACCTCACAAGGCGTTCCACAGATTTTGAAAGCTCTCCTGTGAATTTTTATTTAAGTGTTAAATAGCAAACCCTCATGTGTATGATTTTTTTACTTTATTTTTAACAAAGCTTGAAAATATAGGGAGTTTCGTAAAGATAACACCCTAAATATTTATTTTTAGAATATTTATCAAAAATGAAGCACAAAAGTATTCATATTGGGGGTCCTGATTCGTCAGGTCAAAACCTGACAAATCATGTTACAGGAAGTTGGATGTATAATAAACAACAAAACAGGTTTGATTGCGGAAGTAAACAGAGGGGAGTTGAAAGACGATTATTAGAAACTTCTTCAAGTTTCAACTTGCCTAATAATCCACTGAAGAACTAGAGAGGATGTCTCCCCGAGTCATCATTGTGGATGCTTGAGGAACCAGAGGGGATTTGAATAATGATTGTTTATTAATAACACCTTCAAGTTTCACAGAGTAATCAAGCAGTTTTCAGGTTTTTCCTCGTCCGAGGTAATCACAAATGATTCCACAGATTTCGAGTGTGCTTTTGCTTTTTTCTCGTTCAACTATCTTAATTTGTGAATCCTCATGCATAAACTTTCATAAATTCAATTCTGACATGGGGTTAAGAAATACAGGGTGTATCGCAGAGATGCCTTTAATATTTAATTTTTAGAAACTGAACCGAGAAAGAAAAAAAAGTATGCACATTGGGAACAGCCAATTATTTGCAAACCAATATTGCAATACGCAACCAATTATTAAAACAAAAATTATACACATTCTAGGAAAAAATAAAAACTCTATCGAAAACTGACGGTAAAGGAACGCGTGAGTAATAAACGACAAGGCAGATTTGATTATGGGAGGAAGTAGAGAAAGGTTGAAAGCCGATAATTAGAAGCACCTTTAAGTTTTGACCTCCAAAAAAACCTGTTTTGATGTTTATTATATTTGCCATCCTCTACTGTAATTGGTCAGATTTCCATACAATTTTTGCTTTTTCCTTCGTTAAATATTAAATTACGATCCTCAATGTGTCCCTTTTTTGCTTTTATTTTGGTAAGAATTTGAAAAATATTTAATAAGTATTTTCTTTAAGCAATACCTAGTATATATTCAGGGTGGTGATCATTAAACACCCTATGTAAGAATTAGCCTTGCAAATTTTGGCAATGGACTTTAACTTTTTGCTATTTGTTGCTGAGAATAAAATTAAATTAATGAGAATAAAAGAGACAGGACAAGAAAAGAGTCATATTATTGAGTGGCGTATGTTAGGTTAGTGCGTTTGTCATTTCTATTTCCTATTCTCAATGTCAGTAGTTTTAAAACATGTAAATTTTTGTAGGAAATCTAAGGGCAGTGTGTCTCAATCGTAAAAAGATTAACATAAAAATTACATAGTTACATTTAAACTAAATGAATCAATAAGGAAATAAAATTAAAAAAATAAATTAATAAAAATAAATAAGAGAATAAAAATAGTAAATAAAAAAATGAATGAAAATAAATGAATACAAATAAATACTTAATGAATAAAAATAAATAAATACAAAGAAGTAAATACAAAGAAACAGTTAATAAATAAAATTAAGCAACTAAATTGACTTTGAAAATTTCAATAACGTGTTTTTTTTTAAATAACTATGAAAAATATACAGGATGTTATTGAATAAAAAAATTTCTTACAAGCTATTATTCAGAGGAAATATAATTTACATATCATTATTAATTTACTTATTACATTAAAATATATTTATATATTAATTAGAGAAAATACAATTAACTTATACTCACATAAATCAACTTTAGTATGTGGGCATTGCTTTATAGGTTTATCAAGTACTTGCATTCATATTTTCCTATTTTAGCATCACGAATTTATCTGCTTGTAAAACAAAGATGAGATAAATACGCGCAGATAATAGGTTTAAATGACGTTAAATTATTTAGAGGTTATCTAAAAATCCCGCTGAAATTATACAATTCGTCTCTGAGATTTTTGAGGTCTCATAATAATAATTTCGAATAAATGCTTATTCATTAGCTAGAGTTAATAACTATAAATCATAAATTTATATTAATAGTTGTCAATCATATCAACCACTGATTAAAGCTAGTAACAAATAGTCAGATACTTATGCAATACTGTAACTTTAAATACTGTAACTGTAAATGAACAGGGCGATTTCAAGCACAGTTGGGAGGACGAGAAACGTTGTTCAGGAGACTTATACCACATAAAAGTAGTAATGTAGTCGTGTGCGCATGCGCTAGTTTATTTTTAACGATTGATGATGATGATTCTTCCAAATTATTCCAAAATGAGAGATGATTCCAAATGATTCCATATGAAGGATTCCAAAATGACGATTCTACGAATCCTCATTTTGGGATCCTTCAGTTGAATAGTATTTAACCACTTCACTGATTATCCCGAGCTAACTCGGGTATGTATGAATATATTTTTTATTTTCATAACCATAGTTGAACAGCCGACCCAATTTTATGGGTATACGACTACTATTGTTCAACTCCGTAGCCTTGTAATTTTGAACCCAATCCAGAAGAGAAGGGAACTCCTGGATCGAGTATTGGAAGAAATTAGCCTACGTGGAGGACTTTTTGATGGAGCTAACCCGCATTTGCGTTACATGGAGAGGAAGACCACGAGAACCTCCCATGGTTAGCCTGACGGCAAGGGGACTCTAACCCATGATCCGTATACTACTGAGGATATTTCACGTCAGAACTGTGGTCGATGCAAGCTGGACGCGGAATTCGTATCGACTTGTCATCGTTGGGATTCGAACCGGGTTTGCCTCATTAGAAGACGGAGTCATCGCGGCTCGGGTATGTGCATATTGTAAATATTTATTACCCCGAGTTAACTCGGGCGTCACAGATTTCGTCAATGCGTTTTGATTTATCATGCTTTTATTGGGCCGGAAGCAAAACAAAAAATAATAATAATCTGCTGTGATTGGAAGTTTGCCAATTTTAGTTTGGGAGCTTTGCTATTTGTGGTACTGCAGACGTGTTTTGTACAATTGTATATACAATGGTTGATGAATTTACATAGAAAAAAGAGTAAAAATGGCGTTCACGAGCGAAAAGGAAAATAATGCAGATAATTTCTTTAGATTATGAAGATGTGAGTATATACAAAGACTAATATTTAACTTTTTTTATTTACCCGGGATAATTTGGGATAGTAAACTGATGGTAAATTAAATATTTTTTACACGTAAAAAAATAAAATTTCAACTTAGAATAAAATTTCAACTTTGAACAACTAGCGTATAATGTTTTATTTTAGTTCCTTGCATTTATTAATGAAATAAAAAAAATGTTGATTTTTTTGCATATTTTTTCAAAAAAATTGGTAAGGGAAGCGGTTAATTTGGAAGCAAATATATGTGCTTGTAGCAATTTTGGGAATCGTTGAGCAAAACGATCTGGTTTCAGATAGTTCTAATAAGTGGAATATATAAATTAATATAATATTTTAATTAATATAATATTTTAATTAATATAATATATTAATTGATATAACATATTCATTAATGTAAATATTAATTTTATTTCATAAAATTTTATTCTTCTGAAAGCTTTTTAGGAGCATATGACAATGTAAGGTGGGGCTTACACTCTATAAATGTTCAAAATAACATAAAATGTTCTATTTTTGATACACTCGAGCAAAACAAATTTTAAGTTAGATTTCAAGAATGAAAAACCTACCAAGATATAACATGACAATTAAATCTAAACAAATCAATGGGTTTATCGATATTTTATTAGTGCACATAACAAGTCATAATAATGTATATAAGTGAATAAATAGTAAGCATATTGTCCATATTAAAAAATATACATTAAAATATCTATAATAATAACACGTTACAAATTTGAGTAATATAAGAAGAAAATGTCAATTTGGGTGATACCACAGTTTTTTTTTCACTCACGTGATGCAATAAATTAATATAATTATGAAAAAAAAATATTTTGTAAGTTTTTATCCATGGCAGATATATCGCAGTAGGGGAGAGTGAGGTCAATTGTAACAGCGTACGATTGTAACAGAGCAAAAATTTCGAGTGTCGGGTTCTAGATTTGGTTCTTAGGTGGCGCACAAGGTGTATTTAATAAATCTACATGAATACCCCTGCTGGCAATCATTTTTATGTACTTTTGAAAGAGTTACATCACAAAAGATATTTTCACGCTACTTAAGTACTTTGTTTGGTATTAGAATATTATATTGTAACAAATGAATTTTGTTTAAACAAATAAAAATTATTAACCGAATATGTAAGTGAACACCTTAATTAACATTTCAAAAAAAATATTAGTTTTGTTAATTAACTAGCATTGTTTTTAACAAATGAAGCTGAAATGGTGTCTTGGGGACAATTGTAACAATAAGTAAAGGGACGAATATAACAGCTGAAAATAAATAATCTTATGTTTACAAACCATTACTTAACTCTTTAAGAACCACCAATAGTTTCCTATATCATTTATATTTTGTTGCATGTGCATTATTTTATTTGTCACCTTTCACAGCTTAAATTAAAATTTTTAACCCCTTAAAGTTAAAAGTTTAACCCTTTAGGTCTCTGCTCATTATTATTTTTACTCCTAAAATATCACTACTATTTTGATCAATAAAAAAATATATCACAACTATCATACTATGTATAATTAACTATGTTTCAGATGAATTTATAAACTTTTACAATTGGGGGGACGATTGTAACAAGTGCACGACTGTCAAAAATTGTTAATAACTAATATATTAACATTTAAAATGAGGTATTTATTATTTTTTCTGGTAGAGGATAGTCTACTTTACTCGCCTGCCAATTAATACTAAAAATATATTGGATTTTTTGTTAGTTAAAAATAGTTAAGTAAAAAATGTTACAACTGACCCCACTCTTCCCCATCTAATATAAATAAATAAAAAATAATTTCATTTTTATTCATAAAAAAAAACACCTTTGTAAAATTATAATATTTAATTATAATTTACTTCTGCCTTGGAATCACCCATTTAGTTTCCTAAAAATACGTGAATTTATTAATTGCACGTACGACATCAATATATCCGTCTCAGACCTGACGTCCAACATAAAAAAAAAAAAAAAAAAAAAAGTATTTTTAAAAAAAGAATGTATTTTTAAATTTTTTTCTGTTTGTATGCCTTTGCGATGCGATTGTCTATGTAGGTAGGTACTTTATTTATGTCACCCTAGAGCTGCACACTGGGCTATCGGCGACGGTCTGGGAAACATCCCTGAGGATGATCCGAAAACATGCCATCGCTATTTTGATCATCTGCAGAGGAGATAGCTCCCCCGGCAACCGACCTCCGGGTCCGGTAGCCCGACAACCTGCGAGCGAATTCGAGCACTTTACGGCAGAACAGTTTATCGAGGCCCAATACCGTGCACCGTCGATCCCTACTCAGACTGATCAAAGTGTTCACCCAACCGCCTACGGACCGCAGCCAGTGATGCTTGACTTCGGTGTTCTACTGGAAACCGTGTCTTTACGATCAGTTCACCGCGGGACTGATTGTCTATGTAAAAATATAACTGGACTTACCTTTATTGTTTTTAATTGATAATTGTAATGAAAAGATATAAGAAAAGGTAAGAAATTCGATTCGAGTAACTTTTATGAGATATAAGTATAAATCTAATTATTGTTTGTCTAGTTCTTATTATTGAGTCTATTTTACGACCAAATAGTGAAGAAATAGAAAGAAGAAATCCTAAAATCCCTAGAAGAAATCCCTAGTGAAGAAATCCTAAAAATTAAAATGTATAATTTGTTATGTAATAATTATAAATATCTAAAAAAGTCTATTAAGTTTAATGATTTAATTTTTTGTATTTGTTAGTTTATTTTCTTCTCAGATACATATTTCTAAGATAAATTCGCTTTTTCTGCCATTATTTAAAGTTCGAATCCCAAGAGAGTATGCTCTGCATATTTTTTCATAGCTAGGTTTTCACCAGCTTGACTCACTGCCGCTCGTCAACTCCTGGGTCCCTAATGCATATTCGTTATCAACGAGATTGACGGTAATTGAAACATTTGGCCATTGAAACATTGATTAAACATTGATTAAACTCAAGTAAATTTCTTACAGAAACATAGTATTCTGAATAAAGACAAATGAAGCAATGTTGAGCTTTTAAACAGTAGTTTTATTACTTTCCTTGTGGAAAGAACTTCGAAAAAGAGTGATAGTTAAAGTTTTAAGAATGCAGCTGTTAAAAAAATATAAGTTTCATTTCGAATTAATAAACTTAATATGTGAGGTAGGTTTTTAGAATACTTCTTTTGATTTTAATTAATATATTAAGTGCTACAATTTCAAGAGATGAGTTAACTTGTTTTTATTATTTGTAAAATCACTGAATATATATATATATATATATATATATATATATATATATATATATATATATATATATATATATATATATATATATATATATATATATATATATATATATATATATATATATATATATATATATATATATATATATATATATATATATATATATATATATATATATATATGTATATATATATATATATATATATATATATATATATATATGTATATATATATATATATATATATATATGTATATATAAAATTAGCATTTTATATTTAAAAAAAAACGTTGATTGACTTTTTTTATTGACTAAGTAAGCACTTTTTCAGTGTATTTTTTTAAAAATAATGTGCAACACTAATATAAATGGCGTCTTATAGTCACCCCTCGTAAACTATATTTTTTTCAAAAAACTTGAAAATAACTAACTCACAAAAATACGTACTTATCAGGGTTAGTAAACTAATAATTAAAGAGGATAAATGAAATTGGTATCAAAATCTGACAGATAAAAATCAGATGAATATCGAAATCTGCCAGAGGAAGTAAAACATGTTCATTTAACTTTCTTTTTTCCTAAATACTTTCTTAAAAAAAATGTATTATTTTTTAAATTAATTAAAAAATTACTTCAATTAAAAATCACTTTAAAGATCCTTTTATTTTGTATAATATTTTCGAAAAAACTTTTAACCTCATCCATAAAGGAAAGATTTTAACCAGTTTAAGCCCGTTTTTGCTGTGATTGGTCTTGGTAGTCATTCGTCAACCTATGATGAGGAAATTATATTTTCTCATATTAATATTAGTTTCCGTAAAGTTTTTATGATTTTACTCCAAGCAAGGATTCTGAACTTGTAAATTTGTTGGTGAAAACAGAACAAAATCGGGAAAAATCGTTCCAAAACAAGAATCGTAGTTGTTGCAATCGTGTCTTTTATTTCTGTTGTAACTCTTTCACTAAAGAATGACTCTTGCGTCAAACTTTGACATCACTTACACTCACTAGAAAAACGAATAATATAAAAATTTCTTGCAATTGAGTTTGTGAATAGCTTGTAGCCATATGTTTTTTTAATTTCGTCCCTTTTTATAATAAGCATTTCAGTTATGAATTTCTTGGAACAGCTTTCAGACAAACTCCATTCTTTGGCGACGTAACCACAGTAATGCAATCTAAAGAGAGAGGGTTTTCAGTTTTCTCCCAGACTTCCAACTTCACAGTTTGAAAATCGCCATTTTCGCTTCCAGCTGAGCAAAACGAGCACCAACACAATTTCTGGGGCCAGTTCCGAATGTTTGGAAGGCCATGCTTTTTATTGATCCTTTGTTCTCTGGAGAAAAACGATCTGGATCAAATTTATAAGGATTGGGCAAGATTTCTGGATCCTGTTGGATGTCCCATACTGGAACTAAAATGTTGGATCTTTTTGGAATCGTGTAAGATCGTAATCTCGATCACAAACTCTGGCTGTAAAACCCGTTAAAGAAGGATACATTCGAAGAGATTCATTGAGTACTTGATCCAAATACTGTAGTCCTGTAAAATAAAATAGAATCACCATTCACATTTTAAAATTAAAATAAACAATGGTTCGAGACACGATTTTTTTAAAATCAGTAACAGTATTTTAGATCGAAATAGTGGAAAGTATCAGTATAAGCTTTAGTTACAATTTTTTTTACTGACAAAAGGAATTCCATTTTACATAGATAAAGCTTATTTCAATTGAAAATAATTTTTACAAGAATTGTACAAGTTTTGAATCAGGTAAGGCAATTATGATGATTATTTTATTTTATAGCTGGAAATTTTATCACAGGATTCGAACCGGGGTCACTTTATTGGGTGGCGATTACTTTATACTTTGAGCTATAGCGGCTCGAGGTAAGGTAATTAAAAATAAATCTCTATGGAAAAGTTAATGTAAAATCTGGATAAAAAAAGGAAGTTAAGTACTCTCAGAACAAATTAATTTTGGTCAAAAAGGACAGAGAGATCGATTCTACAATTTTGATACCAACGACATGATCGAAGTAAATATTATAAGAAGAATTGTTCTAATTTGAGAAACATATAGTAAATAAATCAAACACATAACTTTTTGTTCTCATATTTATATAATTTACGTGTCCACATAGTTGTGAAATTTCCAAAACATGTTTTTTTTTGGTGATTTTTCATATTTCGTTGATATCTTTATGTGAGAATATTGTTCTAAAAGTAATAGTTGTAAAGCATACAGCGCTTTTATATTGCCGAATGGTGAAATGTAGTTGGTAACAGCGCTTTCTCAAAACATAGTTAACGTAAGTGTACAGTGCGCAAAATACTGAACGAATCACTCTAAATAAACTTTTGATTTAATGATCGGATCTTCACATACTAGGTCTCACGGTACTTATCACGTACTTATTAATTCACGTACTTAATCGTATGCATAAATTAATAAGCATATTTGAGGTCATAAGGTTGAACTCAAATATATTTATTTATTTATTTATTTATTTTTTTAATGGCAGGCACTTGGGACGAAGACCCATCGGCCTCAAAAGATGCCAGAACTGCTTAGCCTCTTTTCGTTACCCAGTGGGCACCTGTGGCGAAGCCACGGCGGTGGAGCAGCGTTGCCCACGTCACTCAACCACAAACCCGTTTATAGGGCGGGTCACGTTCACACAATCACACACGAAGGAGAAAGGACATAGAACACAAAGAGAGAGAAAGAAACATCCATGCCCTGAGCGGGATTCGAACCCGCAACCAGCGGCTCCGCAATCAATCCACCTGGTCGGCTGAACTCAAATATACTAATTAATTTATGCAGACCATGTTTTAAGATAGGAAATCAGACACAAAAACTTATTTTCACTGAATAAACATAGCTTTTTTCCTGCGCATGGATTTCTAACTCTCAAAATAAAGGGAGTAGTCGCACACTGGAAAATTTGGTCTTAATAGTTTGGTAAGGAGAGCGGTCTAAAGTTTGGTCCCCTTAATGTTAATTATTGCTTATTTCTCTATATTTCGATAACTTTTTAGCGAATTGAAAATATTTTGCATAGAATTATGAAATTCGTTTATCCAAAGATGCAAAAATAAAAATTTCATAATTATATATTATTTTTTATATATTTTTTAATATTAATCGAAAAAATTTGAACTGAAAGAAATAAAATATTTTACATCATTTTGAGGAATGAATGTAATGTAATGTGATAAAATATACAAATTTGAACAAAATTGATCGAATGGTTTCTGAGAAATCGATTTTCAAAATATACGACTTTTTTAAAATTCGATATTTTAAGTACATAATACTTATTTTAAATTTATTAATTTTCAAGTCTGTTACTTCTCTATTACTTTTCATTTCTTTTTCCAGTCATTGTTTAAAATTTTATGTTGATCCCCCATTCGCAGTTTTTCTATTACTTTTCATTTCTTTTTCCAGTCATTGTTTAAAATTTTATGTTGATCCCCCATTCGCAGTTTTTCTATTACTTTTCATTTCTTTTTCCAGTCATTGTTTAAAATTTTATGTTGATCCCCCATTCGCAGTTTTTCCTTATCAGTCGTTCACAATGAATCATGGGACACGATAGAACAAGGCAATATTCTTTTGATAATAATTATTCAGCAATATTATTGAAAAAAAAAGCACCTTGTACTAAGGTGTAATCTGAATCTTTTGCCTGTTGAATTTCTTCTTAAAGACAATTTTGTACTTCGGGATGACAAAATCGTTAACAATGACATGTGAACGGGCTAACAATGACATGTGAACGCCCAAGCAATAGACGTTGTTTCATAACCTGCTGTGAATACTAGGAAAGCTTGGGCCACAGCTTTTTTCCACTTCCAGCTATTAACTTAATGAATAATTATAACAAAATTTAATTGAAAATTTAACTGAAGCTGTACATCAAATTATAGTTCATTATTTTTCATTTATTTATTGTTTTTTGTTGGAAAGACCAGACTTTCAGCAAGTGATGTAATGAATCGTATTTGTTTCACTGAACTTGGCAGAATTTGTCTGGAAGAAATCTGACCAAATTTGCTTGCAATATATCCAAATGATTGTAAGCAAAAAGCATGGGTATATTTATATCCAAAAAAAAAACATAATTTAAAGAAATTTTGCTTCCTAATTGAGAAATTTAAAGACAGCGATTGCTCCAAACCGTTAAAAATAGTAAAACAGAAGAACGTTCATGATCCAAACATTCACGTTTGTCGAAATTTGTCAGAGTTTGTTTAGGATTCCCCATTCTCACGTTCTTTAGATCATATGCTCTCAATTTTAGCAACGAAAAAATTGCAGCAATGTTTTGGTAAAGACAAAAACTCACGATGTTAAAAAGTTATGAATTGAAAACTACTGAGAATAAGGAAATTTCAAGCTGCCTGAAGATGGAGAAAGGCTGTGGTTATAAATCCATTTGGGAGTAATTTATTATGTAAAATCAAAATGTAAGTGTTTTTAAAAAACAATTTTCTTTCGAAATCGGAACAATCTTACGGAACAATTCGATTTCCCGATATTAAAAAACCGTAAGCGCCGCAGCTGTTTTGTGCTTTTAACTTAACGTTACATTTTGTTTTGCTGCCTAAAAACCATCAGACATAGAAACTCATAATTACGTTGGTCTGTAGAAAATTATGCAGAGAGCTCAATAGAATTAAAAACAACATTCAATAATTAGATTGATAGTTATTAACTGTTAACCTTGCAGCAAATAATGGCACGCAGGCTGCTTTGCAGATCATAGGATGCAACTACAGAGTTGAAATTTGATGTGCTGTAAGGCCCATCTTTGTTTATGAAATTAACCGAAATTCCAAATTGTTCAAAAGTTATTACAATTTTTAGTGCTTTTTTTATAATTTTTTCACTGTTTTTTTCTTTAAATAATGATTATTTTATTGACGAAAAATTTATCTCGTCATGATCTTCATTTTATATGCTCGCGCTTGAATTTGGTGCAAAAAGTAACAAATAAAATGAAGAAATAAAGTAAAAAAAAAAGATTAGGTGTTGCTAGGTATAAATCATAACATTTACATAGAATTTTTTTAAAAATAGCAAAGTCTGAAGAGAGTTTATAAAGACCTTTCTAATATAATCCTTCCTAACCAATAGTTTAAACATTATTATATAATAAATGGTTATCGTTATATATTGTTAAAATTACTTCTCCTTCATTATACTTCTTACTGTAACATACATTCTCTGTTTCTAAGTTTAAATATTCCATTAATCGTTCAGTTGATTATTTTTAAAAATTCAAGAAATTGTTCATTTATTACTATTAACATTATCAAAAAAGAATTTTTCCAAAAAATTATAATAAGTATTCATTTTACAAGCAAAATAGTATTTTTTTTTTCGAAGAATACCAACTTTTAAGGAAAAAAACCCCCGCAGATTAACAAGAAGCCACAGTTGGATATCTGTAAGAGAGGGCAGAGCCACCTAGTGTAAAATTTATTCTAGTATCCCGTGTAGCTCGTTACTGGGTTTCAATACAACATTCTAAACTTAACTCAGTTCATAATCTACATTCTAAAAAGGCTAAAGACACATATTAAAAGCATCAAAATGTTTTTCTAACAAATACAATGTAAGCCTTTTTAAATAAGCATAAATTAAAAGTTTAAAAAAATTGTCTCTACAAAAATTTGTTTTAATTGTATCTTGAGTTAATACTAATCTAATCGAAGTTAAACCAAAATATCGATTAAATGTTTGATTTTCTTTTTCAAAAACTAATTCAAAACATTGTTTGAAAAAATAAATGTCAAACCTTTGCGATTATGATTAGAACACAGTATGCTGCGTAAGGATACATTTAGAATCACAAATTTCGTAAAAATATAGATGCTTTACGGTGCAGCAAGGAAAAATAAATTTTTAATTTTTAATGATCAGATTTTCACGTACTAGGACTCAAACTTAATAGTTCATGGGGTTGACTTCAAATATCCTAATTAATTTATGCAGATGATATTTTAAGATACGAAATCAGACACAAAACTTTCTCTGAGTAAACATATAATTTTTTGCCGACGCATGGATTCCTTACTCTCATTTTAGATTCCTTACTCTCAAAATATAGGGGGTAGCCACATTCTGGAAAATATGGTTCCAATAGTTTGATCAGGAGAGTGATCTGAAGTTTAGACTCCTTAATGTTAATTTTTGCTTGTTTTACTATAATCTCGAAAATTTTTTTAGCGAATTGAAAGCAAAATATTCTTATATAATAATTATATATTTTATGAACAAAATCTTCTTTAGTTTTTACAAAATATCGATTTTTAAAGGGAAAAAACAATGATTAATAAGGAGCAATCACGGGGTTTGATGAGCATAGCGAGCAGGGAATGCACCTTCAAAAATGTTAAAAAAGATATAGAACTAATCATATTAAACGTTTAAAGTGAAAATTATAACATATTTAACGATTGAGAGATTAGGTATTGTCAAATGTAAATTTTATCATTTATTGAGTAATGTTTTAAAATATAAAATACTCAAGAGAAATAAAAGCCTTTCCTATATGAATTGGGGTTATCATTATATATTGTTAACACGTAAAATTACTTTACATTTAAAAATTTTTATTGTGTATTTAAGATACAGTTGCATTGTATGAAAACTCGTTATTAAGGCATCCCGACTAGTGTCGACATTATTTAAAAAAAATATTTATGTAGAATTTAAAAAAAAACAAAAAAACTAGTATATTATTTTGTTATTAATAACGCACGCACTATTTTATTAAGTTATTATTATTTATTCTTTTTCCGCTGGGGTTCATTAAATTATACATTACTAACGATGATTAGAGAGAATTTTTCAAAAAAAAATAGATCTAAGTGAAAAAAGCTACACAGTTAATATTGTCTGAATTTTTTTTTTCTTTTCTTTTTTTGCTCTCTGAACTACAGTAAAACCTCTTTTTGTGCGGTCCTTTTTTATGCGATTTTGTTTTTGTGCGATTGGTTTTGTGCGATTTTATTTTTGTGCGATTTGTTTTTGTGCGATTTTTTTATGCGGTATATGAATCTTAGCGGCGTTAGCACCAGTTTATGTTTACTATCAATGTACATATACATGTTGTGGACGAACTCTGATTACGTGGCCTCCTTGACAACGATGTATCTGGACTTCGCGATGCTCTGCTCATTTATTTTAAACAATCTCCTGACAAGGCAGAGTCAGTTACGTACATATTGTCGCTCGACGCGAGAACAGTATACCCTTCGTATTCAGAGTTTTACACTCGATTCACGTGATTAAGGGTTCATTTTATAGTGAGATTAAAGATAAATAAATTAGTTACTTTTGTTTCTATTTAAATGTAGTTTATATGATTTTTATTTTATTTTTAGACATAAGAACTCCCTTAAAATGAATAATTATAGCCAAAAGAAAGTAAAAAGACAGACAATTCCACTATTTAATGTATAATTTGAAAACTTCTCCAGGTATATGTACAATGAAGAATTAAATATTTTTACAATTTCTTTAGGTCTAATTTAATTATTTCATTCAATTGAAAGCATTCTCTCATCTATTTCATAAATCATTGATGTATTTTCTCAGTCCGACTTTTTTTATGCGGTCCCTATCAACCGCATAAAAAAAATTTTAGGTATTATATCATACAAATTTGTTTATTACATGTAAGAATTTATAAAATTTTTGAATTTTTTTTTGTGCGCTTTCTTTTATGCGGTCCCTATCCACCGCACAAAAAAAGGTTTCACTGTATAATGTAAAAACTTCTTCTTATTTTGCTTAGGCAAGCGAGAATCCAAGTGGGTAAAATTGAATAATTATAAGATAAATTCCGAAACATATCTTCCATTCTAATTTGGTGTCAACCTAGAATTTTATATATTTTTAAAGATACTTTCGAGTAGTATATAAGGTATTAGTTTATTTAAAAAAAATAAATAATGATTGTTAAAACTATATTAAACTTTCCCTTTCTCTACATGCGTCTGTTAAATTTAATGAGCAGCATAAAATATGAACAAGATTTGGCACTTCATTTTTAATGAAAATGAATAGATATTAATGGATTACATATTAATGCTTTTACATATTAATGGATTAATAATGCAGGAGGTTACAAGGGTACAAATTTTGTTACATTGTATGCGAGGAAAAAAATCTTTTTTTCAATACTATAATTCTTAATTTCTTGGAACTGCTTTCAGCCAAACTCCGTTCTTTGGATAAGTTATCACCGTATGGCAGTGCAAAGTAAGTTCTTTCTCCGTTTTCTCAGAGGGTTGCAATTTCACTTTTTTCAGTAGCTTGAAAAGAATCATTTTTGCCTCCAGTTGGGCAAAGCGAGCACCAATGCAGTTTCTGGGTCCCGCTCCGAATGGCAAGTATGTCATGTTTTTAATCAATCCTTTGTTCTCTGGCGAAAAGCGATCTGGATCAAATTTATAAGGTTCCGGCCAATATTCTGGATCATGTTGGAGGTCCCAAACTGGAACAAAAACGTGCGTTCCTTTGGGAATCGTGTGAGGGCCAAGATCGTAGTCTTGATCGCTGACTCTGGATGTGAAACCTGTTACAGGAGGATACAGCCTAAGGGATTCGTTGAATACTTGATCCAAATACTGAAGTCCTGTAAAAGAATGAAATTTCAAGATTGGAAACAGGATTATGAAATTTATGAAAAGTGCAATTCCAATCACTTACATGTTATAAAAATATAGTTTTAAATGACCACTTGTATATTTTCTTTTCTTTTAAAGAAATGCCAACAATAATAATTTTACATGTATTTAATTTTAAAAAATGGTTTTTCAAAACAAAAAAATGATAAAACCGTTTTTTTAATCGTTTTTTTATCATTAAAACCTCTTTTGCCGACAAAAATGAAGAACCATATTTTCGGCAAAGGAGTAATTTTGAAATATGGTAATTTGATACCTGGCCGCAATAAATTGTCTGAACTTCAAAATGAACGAATGTCTTCAATTTAAAAAATATTATAAGTTTTTTTCCGAAATCACTAATGTGGCTTGAATTTTCTTCTGAGATGAAAATCATTAAAATCAAAAATATTTTTTAAAATTTTTTATAAGAACAGCAATTTTTTAAATATTAACTAGATCACAAACACATATAATTTTCTGTAAACTTTCTCCACTTCCGGCATTTTCATAATTAGTTTAGAGCAGCGGTTCCTAATTTTATAAAGGCTGTAGATAGACCTACTTTCGGACTTAAAACTTCATTAGAAAATGAGAACATAAAATTAAAATTAATAATTCTAAAAGGAATTTCCAATAATTCTAAAAGGAAATTTAGGTGCAAAATTAAAATAATTCTAAATTATTAAAGAAATATGTAATGATCAAAGTTTTATTAATTATTTTGAAAATATTTAATGAATGAAGGGAGAACAAATTTTTTTTCAGACCGTTTTTATCAATATTAGTTTTAAAAATGAGTTTTACGTCAGACAGTTGCATTCATAGGTCTAGAGCGGCATCTAGTCTAGTTCTTAATGTATTTTAATGTATGCATAAACTGAAGATGAATGAACTGAAATATGGTTTCCATTAAAACAAAAACGGAAATAAAAGTTAAGAATCAGAGAAACATATTTTTTCGCTGATTTTGTAAATGCATATCCTTTTCACAATTCATTCATTACGTTGTTATTAGAAAAACAATGCTTTGAATTTTTTTTCCAGAATCATTTTAATTGAATACTTTAATAAAAACAATGGAAGTACTAAATTAATAATGGATTATTAACTGGATATAAATTTAATTGCAGGTTTCGAGAGCCAGAACTGGTTTAAAAAAAATTCTGAAACTTGGAACCATAGGGTTCCACGGAACACTATTTGAGAACCACTGGTTTAGAAAGTGCTGACAGAAGAAATGCGAAATTTTGCAGCACAGTGTGACGGTAATTTAAGTGACAGTAAACTTTACGAAACTTAATCTAACGACTAAGCTATTGTAAAACAGCCTAAATATTAAAAGAGTATAAAATATTATATAAAACCTTGTATCGTTGCGTAATCTGAATCCTTAACATCTTTTATCTCCTCGTAGAGACGGTTTTGTATCTCTGGATGGGTTACTAACAGGTGAAAGGTAAAAGCCAAAGCTGTTGCTGTTGTTTCATAACCAGCTAAGAATACTACGAAAGCTTGGGCCACAACTTCCTCTTCGGTCAATTTAGTTCCACTTCCAGCTGTAAATGTAGAGGGTAAGATTTCTCTTCATCGTTTGAAAAGTGATATTAAATAATGAAGGTAGTTACTTTAAAAAAAACTAAAATTTTACAAAAAAGTTAAACACGGATTAAAATGAGTATAATATTTTTAGTGTAGCGGAAAAAATGAATTTAGGAGTGAAAATATGCAAAGATACACCGGAAATTTTTTTGTAGGATTAAAAACCTAATCCCGTATAAAATGATAGGAAAATTTGAACTGACTTGATTTGAATTGACTATGTTTAAATGCAAGTTTTACTGGGTGAGGAGAATAAAACAAACTTAGTTGCATCTTCTTTAAATAAGATGAATCACTGCATGCATTAAGACCTTATTTCTGCTAACTACTTTTCCAGAAAACTAAAAACAAAAATGTTTTAAGCTTTTCTCCTGAGAGCGCAAAAACAAATTATATATTTATTAGCTATTATCTAGCTAGATCATAAAATATTTTTTTCCAAATTTTTCACATTTGATAAGAAAAGCAAAATTTTTTTTTTGACTCGAATATTTGTAAGATGATTGAAGCGATTTCTGCATACAGCAATTGAGTACAATTGTAACTTTAAAATTTTAATTAAATACTTCTTTAATTTTAATTATGAACTTTTGTTTAAACTAAAATGTGCTTAGAACTTAATTGGAGTGTAGAATATAGCTTGTAGATAATTTAATTTTAAAATGATTCTAGAAACATATTAAAAGCGTTATTTATGGAATACCCCTCAATGATCTGCGGCTAAAAGTAAAAAATAACAATGCTATTCATTGCATCGCTAAGTAGTTCTACACTTAGCAGTTTCAATCGTACTTTAATCAGAGGTACTTTATTTACGTCACACCAGAGTTGCATTATGGGTGTTGGCGACGGACTGGGAAATATCCCTGGGAAAATATAAAATTTATCGTAATTAGTATTGTTTGGAGTCCATCTCTGCCAATTCTATGCAGCCATACTTTCCGTCGTTCCTTATTGCGATCTCCAACAGGTAAGCGATATAATTTAAAGTCAAATTTTGACTTATTAAAACACCCAAATATGCAACAACCTGTCATTATTAATTTAAAAGTATGAAACAAATTAACTATAAAGAAAAACGAAAATAAAAATAACAGTTCGAGTGCAATGATACTTCGTTCAAACCAGTCAACAAAATGGCGACTGTTTAACCATGTGATCGGCGACAGCCAATCAAAATCGAAAGCAGCACAAAGGTCGCAAAGAAAAGAGTGATGCTACTTTACTAAGTAATCTAAGAATTTAATATTTTCGATACTATCCCCAAATCACATAACGTCAGAGAGAATTGATTGTGTACAAACCAATACCTGAAGATTTATAAAATCGCTGATAAAAAAAAGATCCAAACTAGTGTTCCTAAACTCGAGTTATTAGCGAACACATGTCGAGACAGACTTCCACTTTTATGCCTGTCTTTGTGTTAAGTAATAAATACATAGTAAAAGAATAGAAATCTTTGCAAAATTATCTTTGTGTAAGAATATGGAATGTGTAACTTAAGAGAATTGATACTTGACGGGCTTTACTTATTCGAAATAGAATGGAAGGAATAATTGCAAACGTAAACAAATGCCACGTTTAAACAACCAATCAAGATCGAGATACCCACACTACGTCACTTGCAGGTATCGCATTGGATACCTGCATGTGACATCATTGTTGGTAAATCGTGACATTTGTCAATTCAGAAGGTATAGGTATAATATTAAATCAGATTTAAACCACACGATTGGGGATTATCACTTCACATCTTCACGAATTACAAGTAGCGAATTGAAAATAAGGTAAACAAGTATTATTTTTTCTTACAAGTAGTTCCTTCTTCACTGCTTTCGAGAAGAGTTTGCAGAATATCTTTACTTTTGAAATTCGTGTCCTTGCGTCGTTCTTTAATCACACTTTTCAGATGATTCACAATAAAATCAATTGATTGTTTAAAGGATGTTGTAGACTCAAGTAATTTAAGCACTTTAGACATAAAAGGAAATAATATGCTGTATTTTGCTAATTTATTATACTGTGCGGATATAATAGTCCTTACCTAAAATAAAAACAAAATTTTTAGTCATATTTATTTAGTTTTCATTCATTTGGCTTAGGGAAAAAATGCCTTAAAAATTATAACATAAACAAAATCTTACAGAATAAAAAATATATTATTTTGCAAATTGTGACTTGCGTAGAATCTGTATATAATTAGAAAGCTTTTGTAAAGTGTTACGGCTCCCAGAAATGCAGCATTAACGCTATTTCAGCTTCACAGCGCATGCGCACAAATTTCTCCACAAAATGTAATCGCTGAGGTGTAGAAATTAAGGTTAGCGCTACAGTTAACGCAATACCAACTCTATGCAAAATCTCTATTATTATGCTCTCTTCTAAGAAATGCATTGTAGTATTTATTACCCTCGATATGGTGAACAGTTGCTAAACATGTGATATTTTCATGGTATTATTTCATTCGGTGTCTTGTGTAATATTAGTCGTTTACATATTTCTTTATTTTATATCGAATCAATTAAGTATTAAATGCATACCTGAATTATTCCCTGAATTTTTTCATATCGTGTGTAAGAACAAAGAAAATTTCAGTCTCAAAATTGGATACATGGAAGTGGCGCCAACGCAGGTAAATGCATTTGTCGATTCAGAATCAGTCGCAAATCAAGTACAACGTCTCTAAATATATCCAATTAAATCTGATTTAAATTACCTTGTTAGGCATAATCACTTCACTTCTTCTCGAGTTGATAGACCCAATTCTTTAATTCGGATTTCAACATGTAGTACAATGGAAGTTTAGTGATGAAAAGGTAAATTTTATGCCAAAAAATTGTGAAGACGATCCCAAACTAACGTCAAACTAATCGGACTATGAAATTTGAATGAACATACAATTTTGTGTGTGAATTTATTTTTATTTTCGAAATATATACATATCTTCATTGCGATAAAGATGGTATCAGTAGTATAAAGAGCGGTAGTAATATTCAACCCTTTATTGCTAATTTAGCTTTTCGCTTAGTTCGTCAAATCTCTGGAACCACTTAAACGAATTAAAACAAATTTGCCCACGATTATAAGACTCGTTTATCAAAAGATAATTCCACAAAAAAATTTTTTTAAAAATAAATTAGTTATTTCCTTATGGTACTTGATTAACGGAATTATAGCTGTAAAAATTCTACATTAATTTAAAAATATGAGTTTTTTGTTATAGTTGATATTTATAAATTATTTGTATTTGCAATTCAGGTATCCATGATTTTTTTACTTAAAAAGGAAAAATAATCGAAAAATAATTGCTATTTTTTTCTTACATTAGTAAGAAGAGCATCGTTGGGATTTTCTTGGCAACTTGTCTTCATTGCAAGAGCACAAGCTGCAATCACGTCTAACGTCAGTCCTTGCACCATTTTATAGATATTGAATGCTTCATTCTTCTGTGCTTTCTTCATTATAAGGTCAACAGTTATATCAACCTATAAATAAAAAATTATTTCAGATAAAAACAAATAAAATATTAATAAAGAGATTTTGCTTAAAAAAACTGCACTACAGAAATGTTTAAGATGATATCTCTTTAATGTATCTCACTAATTGTGCATCAATTGATTTCAAAGAGCAATGAAAATGAAACGTAAAACGAATTATTTCGATCAACAACTAGATCGACTGATTGACATTTGGTAGGTCGACTGATCTAG
Source organism: Parasteatoda lunata (assembly GCA_949128135.1). NCBI lineage: Eukaryota > Metazoa > Arthropoda > Arachnida > Araneae > Theridiidae > Parasteatoda > Parasteatoda lunata. Next base: position 87,774,714 of record OX421973.1, read on the forward strand.
TTCAGCCTAGTAAGTCTGAAATTTCTATGACGATTTAATTTTTACCAATATTGAGAGTAAGTTGCAGAAAAATACCAAAACATAAAAATAGAAGTGTGTTTTTTATTTACCTTCTTGGAGACAATGTCTGTCATTTGCTTAATTTTTCCGGAACTGAAAGTAGGAGTGACAATATTCCTGACTTCTTTCCACCTTTTATCTCGGAGACCAACCAATGTCTTTGGAAATGGATCTGCTTCCAGAAATAATGTGGGTCGGTTACTGAACACACCGATGTCTTTGATTAGAATCTGCGTAAACAAGATATTGACCAATAACAATAATAGTGTAGTAAAAAATAATGAGTCAAAAAGTTTTGATAACGATTTTAACTCATTCTTTTAATTTTCTTATCAGTGTAAACTATAAGTGTAAAAATAAATGTGCTTTGAGTAGTGTGGTTGCCAAACTATAGATTTTGAGCCACTAGTAGATCTCGGGGTAATTTTAGGTAGATCGTGCTAATTTTGAGCTGAATTTGTTGAAACATATAAGAGTTCTATCCTTCTCATTGAATTTTGTAAGTCTGATAAGAAATATCTATAATTAAATTTTATATATATTGATAACTTCATTTCCTTTTTTCCCTATTGAACAATTCAAAATTAGTTTTTTTTTACATACAATTTAATTAAAATTGATTTCATACTTTAGGGAAATGAATGGACGTTTATAAGCAGTAAGTCAAATGTATTTTCTTTTCCAAAATGTTGGTTGTTCTTTTGGATGGTACCTCACAGTAGATTTAAAAAATGGTACAGTTGCTCAGAAGTTTGAAGACCTCCGGTCCAAACCCTAAAAGTTATGTTTTTAAGATTTTTCACGTTGATAAATATGGCAGAAAATGGTTTTCTTTTAGAATTTTCGGAAAGTAAGTGGTAAAATTTAAGCTCATTGCTGGATGAATCAGTTTAATTCGTTAATTAATGAGTAAAAAATAAATATGATTGAGTCAAATAATGAAGAAAATGCAAAAAAAAAAAAAATGGTTTGATGAAAAGATTCGAAGGGGAAAAGAATGCTTAAAAGAATGAAGAAAAATTCAATTAAAGTATAGATTTGAATAATCATTCTGAAAAATGAATAACGATTTAAACAATCAGTCTGAATTTGACGTGGGTGGAATATCCCTTTCATGCCATTACGCAGCTAATGACACAGGAGAAAAAACACAACGATATCAAAATCATTGATTCGAATAAATAGGTAATTCTTATAGAAATAATTATACTATAAGAAGAATCAGTTATACTTTAACACTTAGTATTGAAAATTAAATTGTTCTTTAAAACTTAAAGTAATGAAGAATTAGCTATTTATTAAGGTTTAGTACGAATGAACTAGTTTTTATTTATTGAAGAAATAGTTATTCTTTAAATTTTAGTATTGAAAAATTAATTTTTTCTTAAAACTTCTACTTGAATAAGTTTATTTATAAAACTTAGTAATAAAGCTATTCTTTAAAACCCAGTATGATAGAATGGATTAATAATAAGTTTTATCTTGTTATTCGTGCTTTTTTTATCCGCTTTAGAGAGTAAAAATAAAGCATTACAAACTAACTATTTTCCAAATATTAATAATATTCCGAGTGTTCGTTAATTATGTGTAGCTTTTAATTTATATTTTTATGATTCTTGTCAAGAATGACGTGAGAAAAAATATACTTACCAGAAAATCTCAATTTAATGAATGGGGAAAATAGTTATTAAAGAATATGGGATTAAAAACATTAAAACTAGATTGATTGAGGTAGGAAATTCGAAGATGTTCTTAAAGCAACGTTTTTCACTCTCTCATAATTATATCGGACAGAAAAACTGGTTTCGATTTTTTTAAATCTTGCCTTCCGTGTTAATGATTCATCATAATTAATAACATTTTCCCTCTTTTTGCTCAAACATGAATTTTCGACATTCGACGTGATTTGTATTCGTCAACTTGCTTAACTTATCAATTGTATAAGACTTCGATGTTTGATTATCTCGTACTATCACGAAATGCTATTCTTATGCCAGTCACGCGGTGGTGCTTAGTCAAAATATTCTACCAATAACGAAATTTATAAATCTTACTTATTATTAAAAATTTTATAAATATTAGTTATTATTAAGGAAATTCATAAATATTACATATTAGTAAATTATAATTATTACTTATTATTAAGAAAATTTACAAATATCACTTATTGGTAATTTATAAATATTACTTATTGGTAAATTATAAATATTGCTTATTATTAAGGGAATTTATAAATATTACTTATTGGTAATTCATAAATATTACTTATTATTAAGGAAATTCATAAATATTACTTATTAGTAAATTATAATTATTACTTATTATTAAGGAAAATTACAAATATTACTTATTGGTAAATTATAAATATTGCTTATTATTAACGAAATTTATAAATATTACTTATTGGTAATTTATGAATATTACTTATTATTAAGGAAATTCTTAAATATTACTTATTAGTAAATTATAATTATTACTTATTATTAAGGAAATTTACAAATATTACTTATTGGTAATTTATAAATATTACTGATTGGTAAATTATAAACATTGCTTATTATTAAGGAAATTCATAAATATTACTAATTGGTAATTTATAAATATTACTTATTATTAAGGAATTTAATAAATATTACTTATCATGAAGGAAATTTATAAATATTACTTATTATTAAGGAATTTAATAAATATTACTTATCATTAAAGAAATTTATAAATATTACTTGTTTATCAGTATGATATTCATTTAGTTTTATTTTCCCTTTTCAATCACACATTTTTTAAAAGTCGGCGGGGAAAAAAACATTTCTATGCCGGGGCTATAATTCGTGATCGGTTGCTTAAGTGTTAAGAAGTAAAATGATAATACCTTTTTCAATATCTCCAGATCTTTAATGCATACGAATGCATCTTCTCCCACATAGTATCCTAACACGTTTCCATATTTTTTAATCCAATCAGATATGATAAAATTTGGTGTAGGATCCTTCTTCATTTCACGCAGATTCCCAGTTAAGAAGTCTGGTTCTGGTCCAGGTATTCCGTAGCGTTTCCACGTTTGGTGTATCGAATGTCTTCGAACGGCCCATTTCAATATGAAGATAACGATGAAAGCCAAAAAGACGCCAAGAAGCGTCAGTGTCGTATCCATTCTTAAACAGAAAAACATATATATATATATATATATATATATAAGTTCAAAATGAAGATGAAACAAAGGTAAATTACAGACAAATGAAAAAAAAAAGGGGGGGGGGAATAAGAATAATAACAAACAACTGGGGAAAGAAAAAGAATTAATTAAAAAAATAAATTAAATCAAAATAAAAGGATAAAGTTTTTTTTTTTAAACAGGATAAAAAAAAAGATATAATCTTTTCATCAGCTCACACGATTATATCCGACAAAGAGTGCTTTTTAATATTGTATCAATATAGCCAAAGCAAAATATATCAATACAATAGTGTGAGGAGCACTCAAAAAAAATTTTTTACAAAAATTACGACAAATAAAATTAAACACAATAAGTAAAAATAACACGTAAAAACAGAAAATAAAATATAAAGGAGGAGCAGAATAAAACAAAATCTATAAAGCGAGTAGTGAAATATAATGAACTTACATGAAATGGAAATTTTTCAAGAATGATTTAAAATGTTTACGTAACAAGATTGCCAGATTGCAAAATATGAAAACTATGAAAAAAAAAGCGCAAATTGATCGTAACTAGAGGAGTTTAAAGTGTGTTCTTGCTGCATTACTGAAGTGCGTGTGATTTGTTAGTTACCAAGGATGGGCCAGAAAACGGATGTGCGCGAGGTAATATTATACTGGATAATTTAAAGAAGTTGACTATAAATAATTTTAGAAAATAAATATTTATTTAAGAAAAAAATAGAAAATAGAAAAGATAAAGAAACATGAATTGCCATTTTTGCACATAATTTTAGCCACGGATTTGCCCGAAATGGATTTGCACATGGAAAAATTATATAAATTGACAAAGAAATCTTTTTAGTAAATAATTTTATCCACGGATTTGCCCGAAATGGATTTGCACATGGAAAAATTGTATAAATTAACAAAGAAAAAAGAAAAAAAGAAAAAGAACTTAGTTTAGTAAGTAATTTTAGCCACGGATTTGCCCGAAATGGATTTGCACATGGAAAAATTGTATAAATTAATAAAGAAATTTTTTAGTAAATAATTTTTGCCACGGATTTACCCGAAATGGATTTCTTCTAAAAAGGTCTATTATTTAAAATAATGTTACGCACTTTGAAGTTGAGCTTTGTATAACAATGGCAGTTCAAGTTCGATGTTTTGGGTGAAAATTAAGCTAAACTTTAACGTTACAATGGATAATTAAAACAGTAACTCAGATAATTAACATGACTGTCAAATATTTCCCCCCTTTTTTTGGAGATTATTATTTACTTTAAGAATTATATCTCAAACTGGGACAGTAAATTTTGAAGTTGAGCTGTGACTTTGTCTAAAAAAGGTTACTGTAACCTCGAATAAATTTTAACCAAAAATCTGTCTGAATTCTAACTTTACAAAGAGTAATTTATAAATTACATTCTTCAATTCATGTTTTTATTCATCAATTTGCCAAATTGATGAATAAAAACAAAATCTAAAATACAAATTTTTAGCCATCCGTGCTTTCAAAGAATAAACTTTATAAGACTATTGCAAGCCCTACAAATCTGTTAATTTATGCTGTTAAGAATATAAAGGATTGAATCAAACGTATTTAATCCAATTTGTATCGAAAGAGCTTCCATCTAAAGTGAATAGTTTGTCCTTCTGATAAAGCTAAAGGAAAGGCAGATTTGAAATTTTATATATAGATAGATATAAAGCGATAAAAAATTCAATCATCCTGGGAATTTTATTTACATTTGTACCCACTAGGAAAAACATAATAAACAATATTATCGTAATATTTTCAACAAGTGTTTAGCGTTATTTTCAATATAGCTGAGTTCTTCTTCAATATAGCTGAATTCTTCTTCGTATAGAAGATACAAGATTGAAGAACATGTATTTAATCAAATTTGCATCAAAAGCCCCTCCCTTCAAAGTTAATAATTCGTTACTGTGATAAGGCTAAAGGAAAGGTAGATTTAAAATTGTATATATAAATAGATATAAAGCAATATAAATTTAAATCCTCCTGTGAATTTTATTTACATTTTTACCCTTTAGGAAAAACATTGCATCTAATATTATCGCAATACATTTAGCAAGTTCTTAGCATTATTTTCAATATTGCTGAGAACAAATATTTCGCAATGATAACTATAATATTGTATCCAATAACAAACTAAAAACATCTAGATATCAATTTCTTATATTTTCTCATCTTTACAAAAACAAAACATTTCACACCTTAAATATTTTCCAATACCGATCCAAAGTCAATTCAATCAATTAATAAGTCAGACACAAATGACAATTTTCCTTTTTAATAATGACATACTGATGCCGAACTTCAATTTCAATTGACAGTTTGTGGTTCTTCCCTAGTATAAAAAACAACCTTAAAAAAATTCCAACCTAATACACACAACAATACTCCATATGCCTTGCCTAAACCCTCTATTCGTGCCTGAATTTAGCGATTAAAGATCAGAAGTTTATACTTAAGTGGCCTTCCCCATCTTTTTTCAAACTCAAATAGCTGATGTTATCTCGATCGAAATTGCACCTATGTTGATCTCAAGCGGGTAAAACCTCTCTCGTAATCAAAACACTAACTTGTTGCTCTGTTTGCCCCAAGACGCGCTGATTGCTCCTGAAACATCCCACGTCTTGAATGTGTTGACAGAATTTTCTAATGATCTTTTTTTTTGACGGTGGTTATTGTCCAATTAGTACTCAGAGCCTCAAACTTGTTACCAATTTGAAACACTCTTTACTAGCAATAGAAAACAAAATAAATTTTGCTTCTAAGTATTAAAGCAAATGAAAGAAATAGTCGTTTCAAGTTGTTTTTTAAAAGAAATCAATACAAACGAATTAAAAGTAGTGACTAACTACGATAATGAACTATACATAACACAGCTTATGATAAATAATTTATATTATGATAGAATTATCATAATATAAATTATGATAATATATAAATGATAAATTAAGCTGTAATTGTTTCTTCGCTAAGTAGTAAAAGTAAAATACAATATAGTAATTTTGCCAATTTCAATCACTCTTCACTTGCAATGGAAGATAAAAATCAAACTTGTTTCCAAGTATTAATGATAAGCACATGAAAGAAATAGTCGTTTAAAGTTTTTTTCTTTCTTTTAGATAACAAACGAATTAAAATTAGTGACTAACTGCGGTAATGAACTATTGCAATAAATATAGTAAACTGGAATTGTTTGCTGGTATTGTTTCTTCGCTAAGTAGTAAAAGTAAAATACAATATAGTAATTTTGCCAATTTCAATCACTCTTCACTTGCAATGGAAGATAAAAATCAAACTTGTTTCCAAGTATTAATGATAAGCACATGAAAGAAATAGTCGTTTAAAGTTTTTTTCTTTCTTTTAGATAACAAACGAATTAAAATTAGTGACTAACTGCGGTATTGAACTATTGCAATAAATATAGTAAACTGGAATTGTTTGCTGGTATTGTTTCTTCGCTAAGTAGTAAAAGTAAAATACAATATAGTAATTTTGCCAATTTCAATCACTCTTCACTTGCAATGGAAGATAAAAATCAAATTTGTTTCCAAGTATTAATGATAAGCACATGAAAGAAATAGTCGTTTAAAGTTTTTTTCTTTCTTTTAGATAACAAACGAATTAAAATTAGTGACTAACTGCGGTAATGAACTATTGCAATAAATATAGTAAACTGGAATTGTTTGCTGGTATTGTTTCTTCGCTAAGTAGTAAAAGTAAAATACAATATAGTAATTTTGCCAATTTCAATCACTCTTCACTTGCAATGGAAGATAAAAATCAAACTTGTTTCCAAGTATTAATGATAAGCACATGAAAGAAATAGTCGTTTAAAGTTTTTTTCTTTCTTTTAGATAACAAACGAATTAAAATTAGTGACTAACTGCGGTAATGAACTATTGCAATAAATATAGTAAACTGGAATTGTTTGCTGGTATTGTTTCTTCGCTAAGTAGTAAAAGTAAAATACAATATAGGATAGGAATTCGGCCAATTTCAATCACTCTTTAATTACAATAGAAGATTAAATAAAACTTGTTTCTAAGTATTAATAATAAGCAGCTGAAAGAAATAATCATTTCAAATTGTTTTTTAGAAATACAAACGTATTAAAACTGATGATTAACTTTTCTAGAAAGAACCATATATTGTTGCAAAAAATATAGTAATTTGCAATTGTTTGTTGGGATAATTTATTCTCTAAGTATAAAAAGTAGAATGCTATAGAGCCATTGTGTTCTCTAGATAAATTCGCCGCGATAGTTTTTTTAAATACACATCTTAGGAAAATAAATGTAAATTTCTCAGTTGAAACAATGCAATTTTTTTTTTTCTAAAAGATGTGGTAAATAATGAGAACTTAAAATAGAGCTTTTAAAATTTTTACATAACATTATAAAAAAAAAAAACTACCCGAAATGGATTTGCACATGGAAAAATTGGTATAAATTAATAAGGAAATTTTTTAGTAAATAATTTTTGTCACGGATTTACCCGAAATGGATTTGCACATGGAAAAATATTATAAATTAACAAAGGAATTTTTTAGTAAAGGAATTTTTTAGTAAATATCTTTGACCAAGGATTTGCCCGAAATGGATTTGCACAAGGAAAAATTATACAAATTAACAAAGAAATTTTTAGTAAAAAATTGTTTTTTTAATTTTTTTTTTTGGCCACGGATTTACCCGAAGTGGATTTGCATATGGGAAAATTGAATAAATTAACAAAGAACATTTTTAGTAAATATATTTACAAAATATGCAATTAACTCAATGATTTTATATAGAATTTTATTACTTTAGTTGGGTATCTATTGTTTTTTTTATCAAATTTTGAAAGAGTTTATCGATTTTTTTTTTGGATAAATAAATATTACTACATATTCTTTTAATTCTATTAATTTCATTAAAAGTAGTATTTAAATAGATGCTCCTAGAAGTATTAGAATTCCAAGTAATTAGTTTATTTATATTAAAATTAGAATCATTTCTTTTATCGGATAAATCAACAAAGCAGATATTTTCTTCTTTTATAATACCCAAATCCAAAAAATTGAAATTAATATTATCATCATGATTACGAAGCAAGATTAATTCCTCGGGGTAAATATCATTTAATAAAATAGTATAGTCTTGAAAATTAAAGATAATTAAGTCATCATTATATCTAAAAACAAATTTAATACTAAGAGTGTAATTTTTTTCATAATAATGCAAAAATAAGTTAGCTAAGAGACATGAATAATTAAAACCATCAATTCCATCAATTGAAGAAAAATACCCCTTCCATTGTAAAGATAATTAAACTGCTGTTTGTAGAAAATGCAACACCATGAAAGAATCATCAGAATCAAATGAAATTTAATGCAGAAACGACTTGTACTGATACAAATAAATGATGAAATTTTCAAAACAAAAGAAACAAATTAAGCGTCCGAAATCAGTATTTGGTGCAGCCACCACGCGCTGCAATAAGTGCTGCTATACGACGTGGCATGGAGTCAAACAGATGTTGAATATCTGCTTGAGGAAGAGAATTCCATATCGCTTGTATGCGCAACCAAAGTTCGTCTTTGGAAACTGCAGGACGCGGATCACGAGTGAGACGCCGACCAACCATATCCCACACGTGCTCAATAGGCGACATATCCGGCGAATAAGCAGGCCAAGGAAGAAGTTGCATGCGTTGTGCTGAACAGAAGTCTCTAACAGTCCGCGCAACATGTGGGCGTGCATTATCCTGCTGAAAGATAGCTCCAGGGATGCCTTGAAGGAAAGGAACGACTTCGGGCTGTAGCACTTCACGGACGTATCTGTTGCTATTGAGATTACCCTCAATTCGTATCAAATTGGATCGTCCATGATACGAAATCGCACCCCAGACCATAACTCCGGGTGTTCGACCACTATGTCGTTCAATAATACACTCAGGAAGGCAGCGTTGACCGGCATAACGTCTAACACGAACACGGCCATCATGGGTCCACAAATTGAAGCGTGATTCATCTGAAAAGACAACTTGGTGCCAATCAGCTCGCCAGTCTCTGTGCTCAAGAGCCCACTGCCGACGCAGCCGTCGATGATCCGCCGTGAGGGGAATCCTGTATAATGGCACCCTTGCACGCAATCCACGGCGCAGCAGACGACGACGAATTGACGAAGCCGACAATTGTACACCTGTAGCAGTAGACCAATGTGCTGCCAGCTGCCTGGAGGAAGCTGTGCGATCATTCACCGCCATGCGGAGCAGGTGTCGATCATCGCGCTCTGACGTCACCTTCTGTCGTCCAGTGCCTGTTTTTCGAGTTGTTCGGTGCTCGTCGGTCCACTGCTTCCAAACTCGCATCACTGTGGAACTGTTCCACTGCATACGAGCTGCTATTGCGCGATAGGAAAATCCTCCTTCTCGAAGGCCGATTATCCTCCCTCGTTCAAACTCCGTAAGTTGCTTGAATTTCTTATTCTTCCGTCGTGGAGGCATACTCAGGTCTCACTAAACGTTTGCCACTAACAAATAATCATAGACTATTTTCAACGTCCCGCTACAGCACTTTATTTATACGCTTTCAGCATCAATTCAGAGGGCGCTGCGCGCGCCACGCACGCGCGATGGCTCTGAAACTTTATTAATTTGCATAATATCCTATAATTGACATTTGCTGCGAATTTCATTTGATTCTGATGATTCCTTCATGGTGTTGCATTTTCTACAAACAGCAGTTTATTAAAAAGACAAAAATTAATCAGAATTTCACAATAATCAAAATCACAACAAAGGATATTTTTGAAATCATAGTAATAATTCAAAAGGACATCTTTTAGTTTAGAAAGGGGAATGCTATTGAAAAGATCCTGGAAATCAAAAGTTGCAATAGAATTAATTTTATTATGTTTAATGAAATCTAAAATCGGTTTATTATTAGTGATAATCCAAGAGAAACCTTCTTTAGAAATTCGGTTAATAATTTTATTTAAGTAGTTAGAGAAAATGGTGCCAGGTTTAGTTAGATAGGTATTAGATCCACATGTGATAGTTCTAAATTTAACAGAAATTTTATGAAATTTCTGACTGATAATTAAGTAAGGAAATTGTATATTGCTAATTTTAATTTTTAATCTCTTATATAAAGCTAAAATTTTTTTAATGACAATATTATTATTCAAATTACTAAGTTTAAAATTTTTACTATTTTTTAATTCCGTATTTAAAAGTTCAACATAGAATTTTTTACAGAAGATTGCATAATTATTGTTAGCTTTGTCTATGGGAGTAATTACAAAATTTTTTTGAAGTTGCTTAATTGATTGAACAATATTAGAAAAAATTGTTGGATTGTTAATGTTATTTAAATTATCCTTATTATTGAGAATAAAGCTTTTAAAGTAATAATAAACACCCCATTTCCATTCTGTTAGCATACCTAAAGGTAAAGGGAATCTATTTGATATCTTTAAACAAAAAACTATTGAGATCATTAAGAAAGTATTTTAGAATTTTATTGATGATATATGGTAAATGGGTCTAAATTTTGTGCCTTTTATCATTAATATATATATATATATATATATATATATACGAGGGTTGTCCATAAAATAAGGCTCCCAAGGAGCTGCGGAGCGGACACTAGGAAGGCTGTTAGGCGGGATTTGGCGAGACTGGCGTGTAGCTTAGCTCCCTTTCTCCCAGTTCCCTCCCCGGCGAGCTGTCTCAACGTTCATTCTTGTCTTGGTAGCCGTGAAAGATGGAGCTTCCATTTGTTTCTCACGCCAGGCGCGAATTACACTCTGTGATGCGTTTTCTGTGTGCAAAAAACGTTCTTCTGGTGGACATTCATTCCCAACTGTGTGAGGTGTACGGGGAAAAGTGTATGAGTGTGTAACATGTGCGCAAATGGTGCAGAGAATTCAAAGACGGACGTACAGACGTCCATGACGAACAACGTTCTGGCGGGCCATCGTTTTCGGACTAAACGATTGCGAAAGAGGAAGCAGAAATGCTGAAAGATCGAAAGGTGACGGTTCTGGACCTCAGCCAGATGATCCCTGATGTCAGCAAGTGCAGCATTCACAACATTTTGAGAGACTGCTTAGGATATGCCAAGGTTTGTGCAATGTGGTTGACAGCAAACGGCAACGTGTGGAAGCGGCCCACGAATTTTTTCATGCCTGCGAAACTGATAGTGAGGAATTTTGGATTCTACTGTCACTGGGGACGAGACCTGGGTCCACTTCATGACACCGGAAGCAAAAGAACAATCCCGTCAACGGAAACACCCAGGCTCACCGAAGCCGGAGAAGTTTAAGCAAATTCTGTCTGCCGGCAAAGTGATGGCGAGTGTCTTTTGGGATAGGAGAGGATTGCTGTTGTGCGAATTCCTGCCTACCGGCACAACAATTAATGTGGATGGCTACTGTCAGACGTTAAAGAACCTTCCGCGTGATTCAAAACAAGAGGAGAGGCATGCTCACAAATGGAGTGCGTCTCCATCAGGACAACGCTCGTCCGCACACCGCCCGTGTCACAACTGATCTCATCAACAAGATTTGGATGGAATACTGTCACCCCCCCTTACAGCCTAGACTTGGCCCCCAGTAATTACCATCTCTTCCCTGAATTAAAGAAACACTTGGGAGGGACGCATTTCACAACTGACGAAGAGCTGAAAAAAGAGGTTTTAAGCTATCTTCGTGGCGCGGTGGCAGAGTTCTACGACTCAGGCATCAAGAAGATGGTACACCGCATGCAAAAATGCATTGATCTAAATGGTGATTATATCGAAAAATAGAGGAAAGTCTAAGCTTTCCAAACATGTATTATTGAGCCGCGATGGCTCAGGGGATAGAGCGTTCGCCTTCCAATGAGGCGAACCGGGTTCGAATCCCAGTCGATACGAATTCCGCATCCGGCTTGCACTGACCACAGTGCTGACGTGAAATATCCTCAGTGGTAGACGGATCATGGGTTAGAGTCCCCTTGCCGTCAGGCTAACCGTGGGAGGTTCTCGTGGTCTTCCTCTCCATGTAACGCAAATGCGGGTTAGCTCCATCAAAAAGTCCTCCACGAAGGCAAATTTCTCCCAATACTCGATCCAGGAGTTCCCTTGTCTTCTGGATTGGGTTCAAAATTACAAGGCTACGGAGTTGAACATTGGTAGCCGTAAACCCATTAAGTTGGGTCGGCTGTTCAACGACGGTTATAAAATAAAATAAAACGTGTATTATTCAATGCCAATAAACATATTTTTCATTGTGAGAATTCGTTGGGAACCTTATTTTATGGACAACCCTCGTATATATATATATATATATATATATATATATATATATATACCTTACTCCCAATTAAAGAAACACCGTTGGTTCGCGTTTTCTAGCTAACTGTATTCAAATAAGCAGGCTATTCGAATATAAGGGAGTGTATAAATTAATTTTCATTGCTATTTGTTTCTTTAATTTTACTTTAAAATTTTATGTAATACATAGTATATTCTTTTTGAAGAAATAAACACATTTCAATGATCAATAAACAATCATAATTAGATCTTCAGTGCATAGCATCATAAGCATCAAGCATTCAAAGCATCATAAATCAATGTTAATGGAAAGCAGATTATATGTTTTTTAACGCCATTTATTTCCTTCCGACGAAATCTCTTAATTGAAGACTGTTTTGACACACATTTAACTGAACATTTATCGAATTCTTGCCTTCCCATGAAGTGTGCTGAGGAAGGGTTACCATATAATTGTATGGAGCAAAAAATGAAAAGGTAGTTCCTATTGTAGTTAACATGTACTGTATTGTGATGTTAAATTAAGAACAAAAATTTCATTGTAGTCGGTGAAACATTTCTTAAAAACAAATAAATAAATAAGTAAATCGATAAATATTTTCCTCATACGATTAAGTGAAAAAAGACAACCCCATACAATATAATTGTTCAAACGAGAAATTTAACACTAGTTTCTTGTAAAATTCGAGGCGCACGTTATTTAATTACCCGATATGTTATTAAGTGAGTACGACCGTCTATGTTAGTCGAAGTTCCGTATCAGTAAACTGTTTGTTAATTCAGCATTAATTTCAATATAAACTGTGGTTCACAATATCGAAATTCTTTAAAAAAATATTAGCATATGACAATAATATTGCTGGAAATAGTAACTACAATAGTAGGCAATTTTTTATTAATTATTAACTTATTAAATAAATAACAAATTTACCTTTTGCTTACGGCTGGTACAACATGTGAACCACATGTGATGGTAAAAATGATGCACCGTAAACAAAGAGTTAATAATTAAAAAGTAAATAATTAGTTAATTTTCACCGTATCGAAGAAATTAATGTTATTCGACTGACTACAACCCGATTTTAAGTAGACTTAACTACAACCGTAGACATAAATTTATAAGAGTAGAACTAATAAGAGAAACATTTCATTTTATATTATGCAATCATACAATAACAGACTTTTTAATATTAATAAGAATGAAAAATTCCGAATGTAAGGTAAATCATTAAATTGGAAAATATTTAAGTCTTAATCATTAATTTCGATGCCAATGACGTACTCTAATCATATTGTCAGTGATTGTTTCAATGATTTTTTTTTTCATCACCACTAGTAGATCATTAGATTTTATGAAATAAAACTAACTAATAAACCACGACCGCAATCAACAGACAGTAAGCATATTTCTAGACTGTTTAACTTTACACACAGCTACGTTTAAACCGACAAGAAGTATAATTTTTACATGAAATAAAAACTGCTTTTCCAATTTAAACTTGTAAAAACTTACATGTAAAAATATATTTAAAAAAAAAAATAGTTTTTCAAGTAAATTGAAAAAGAGAAAATAATTCTTATTTATGTTAGGCCTGAAACGAAAACGTTTGAATCACATTGGTGATTGTATTGTTTATATTCTGTCACTGCATTTACAAATTAAAAAAAAAATTTTTTTTTTGCACAAATGTAGCTACTTAATGAAACTACAACTTATTAATGCCTTTGTAAAGAAATTAGAGAATGGTAAATTATTTTATTTACCCTTCGGAAAACAGGACCGTATCATCCAAATGAAAGCCCAGTTATCTCAGTAGTTTGTAACTTCACTGTTTTTTTCCATCATTTCAAACTGGCATTTGTTATTATTATTAGATAATTTTAGATAAAATCTGACCTTCGTTGTTAGAAAGTAAATGCGAGATACGAGTTAATGATTGTGCAAAAAATATATTATACAACAAAACGTAGAGAAAAGTATCCTTTTTTTTTTTTAAAAAAAGCTTCATTTTTATCTATCAGATAGCTTAGGCTAGAAGGAGTAAATAACTAAATTGAATGAAAAAAATTTTTGCTCCGTTTTTTCTTTAAAAATATGAAACAGTTTTGTGGATATTGTATTGAAAAAAAGATAGTTTCATTGAATATTTTAGAAATTTAAATCAAAAATGCCCAAGGCTATCAAGTATGCCTGAGTATGCTTGTCCAAAGTCATTTTCATTTCGCGTAACAAGGATAGTAGCGTTAAACGATTTTAAAAATTCTATTAACAGATTAATATTAAGAGATTATATAAAATAAGTTATCCGACAAATCAGCCCATTTAATGAGTTATGCATACAAATCAGTTAATTTTATATATACAGCTGTAAATAAGCAATTGAGAATTAATTATTAGTAATAGATATAATTCTCTGTAAATTATTCTGGACCAAGTTGCGATAAAAAGCAAGCGGCTAAACTTAATGAATCATCCATACAAATAAATCATTTTTAATAAGACAGCTGTAAATAAATAATTGAGGACTAATTATGAGTGAGCCGTGTTGTCTCAGAGTTCGCCTTCCGATAAGGTGAACCAGGTTCGAATCCCAGCGATGGCTGGTTGATACGAATTCCGCATTCGGCTCGCACCAACTGCAGTGCTGACATAAGATATCCTCAGCGATAGACGGATCATGGGTCAGAGTCCCCTTGCCTATTAGGCTTATCGTGGGTTTTTTTCGAGGTTTTCCACTCCATGTAACGCAAATGCGGGTAAGTTCCTTAAAAAAAAAGTACTCCACGAATGCAAATTTCTCCCAATACTTTATTCAGGAGTTCCCTTGTCTTCTGGATTGGGTTCAAAATTACAAAACTACGTAATTCAATATTGATAGTCGTAAACCCAAAAAGTTGGGCTGTATGTTCAACGACGTTTATAAAATTAAATAAAATTAATTTCGAGTAAAATATCTAAAACACTGTAAACAATTCTGGATAAAATTTAGATAAAATGCACCACTCAGGGTGCATGTTCCTTTTACCTGTAAAAAAATCTGATATACTGTAATTTTTACTGTAATATTTACTGTAAAATTACTGAATCATTGTAGCAAAACAAATATAACTGCAAAAATTACGGAATAACATTTTTCAGTAAAAATAGATTTTACGTAAAAACGAATTACAGAAAACTTAGATTGGTTTTCAATTGAACGCTTCAGGTGCCATTACTGTTTACCGTAAATTTACCTGGAATTTTTTTACAGCCTCTAAACTCACTATTAAGATGTAAGTTCACTTCAACAAGCTAGCTATGCAAGTTATAATAAAGAGTTGTTTCAGAGTGGTAATTTAGATAATAAAACATTATGTTTCTTTTTTATTCCAAAGATAATAATTTTTTTCTGTTATTAAATAACCATTGATAGAACATAGAAGCAGAGCAAAAAATTAAGATTAATGAACAATATATGCTCTGAGAAAGTTAAATTATTTTTTATCGCAAACATGTACAACTTATACACATTTTCTAACGCTAGCATACATAGTTATATATTTCATTTCATAACCGTCGTTGAACAGCCAACCCAATTTTTTGGGTCTACGACTACTAATGCTCAACTCCGTAGCCTTGTAACTTTGAACCCAATCCAGAAGACGAAAGAACTCTTGGATAAAGTATTGAGAGAAATTTGCTTTTGTGAAGGACTTTTGGTTGGAACTAACCCGCATTTCCGTAGCATTGATAGGAAGACCACGAGAACCTCCCACGGTTGGCATTAACCCATGATCCGTCTACCACTGAGAATATTTCACGTCCGCATAGTGATGGGTGCAAGCTGGATGCGAAATGCGTATCGACTGGGATTCGAACTCGGTTCAGCTCAATGGAAGACGAACGATCTACCCCTAAAAATTTAGTTTATAATTTTAGTATCGCAAGTCTACTTTGAATTTACTTTTCTTTTTGTGAATGTGTGAATGTGACCCGCCCTATAAACGGGTTGTGGTAGTGTGACGTGGGCGACGCTGCCCCACCGCCGTGGTGTTCCAAGTGCCCGCCATTAAAAAAAAAAAAAAAAAAAAAAAAAAAAAAAAAAAAAAAAAAAACCTTTTCTTTTTGTTTCCTGTAGTTTTTTTTGAAGAGCCATATTCTTATTAACAACATAGTTTATACCTGTTTTTAATTGTTTTTTCGAGTTGTATTTAGAAAACTATTCCTAAACAAATTAAACCATTTATTTTCTTAATTTTTTTTAAAATTCTTTTTTAGTTTCTTTACGTTACTTTTGCTTTTTTAAAACAAAACAAAATAGTTTTATAAACATGGTGTTCGAAAAATTTTTAGAATCTTCGTTGAAGATTTTAAAGATTAAGACATTTATAAAATTTCATGTTAATATCTATACATATAGGTATAAACAAAGTGAGAGAAAATAACGCAATTAAAGAAATTAGAAAAATGTTAATTGTTGTTTTAATTGGCCTGAAAAAAGGGGGCTTAACTCATTAAAATGCAAGCGCAGTTAATGCTAACTTTTGTTGCTTGACATCATTGCATTTAAATAAAATACATTGTTTATAAAGATTGTATCATTGGTTAAAATAAAAAAATGCACCATTATTAGTCTTTTTCCAATACATGAAACTGGCATTTGTTTTCATTATTCGATAACTTGAGATAAAATATATTACAAACAAAAATAACCTAGTTTTCATTAAATACATGATAAGTGATGATAATAATGATAAGTGATGATGTAAGATATAGTAAATGATAGTGTAGGAAACAATGAGTTTATCTAATAAAATGCAAAAGAAAAAAAAAGATAGAAAATATTTTTTTAGAAAGAAATAGAAGGTTTTTTTTATTTTTTATTTGTATATAATTTATCTATAACTTGTTAAAGCGAATCGCCAAAATAATAAACTGTATCAAACCGTTTTTAAAAAATATAAAGTGTAATTATTATATTAAAAGTTTTCTAAGAACAATGAACCATATTGTGCGGTTGTGTGGTATATATATATATATATATATATATATAATATATATATATATATATTATATATATATATATATATATATATATATATATATATATATATATATATATATATATATATATATATATATATATATATATATATACTGGGTGATTCTAAAAAGAAGGGCAAAATTTTAGGAAGTGATAGATAGTACACAACCAAACAAACAATTTTCATCAGAGAATGCATAGTCGAAAACAAAACGCAAAACCGCTAGAGGGCGTCAAAGTTTATGTTCTTATATGAGGCAAAAACACACAAAGGACGATGAAGTTAAGTTATAAAAGCAAATTTAATGGCATGTGATTACAATAAGTGTTCAAAACAGTGGCCGGCAGCGACTATGCACGCAGTACAACGGCGAAGAAAAGATAGGCGAACATTCTGAAACACACCAGGCATATCACGAACTTTCCCTGCAGTGGCCGAAAGCTTGGCGACAAGTTCTTCTGCAGATTCAAAGGGAGTCTCATACATAAGACGTTTGCATCAAACAACTTACCGAACGCGCCAGCTCCTTTGCGTTTTGTTTTCGACCATGCATTCTTTGATAAAAATTGTTTGCTTGGGTGTGTACTATCACTTCCTAAAATTTTGCCCATCTTCCTGTAGAATCACCCTGCGCATATATATATGTAAAGTCTTAATTATTACCTATCTGGTGACCACAAAAAGTGACAACCCGAACTTTAAAAAAAAAAGACAAACGATTTCTTTACTTTTGACGAAATTCATTTCCTCGAAGAAATGGAGATAGTTATTTCGCCACTTGGACAAAATATTCACTCAGATCATATTCCAGGAAATAGTTTCGTCAAAAAAGAAGAGAGTTTTGTATGATTCCTGAATAAATTTTTTACAACAGCGTTTCTCAACCTTTCAGTATTCACGGCCCAGTTTTCAATCATAATTTTCATCGCGCACCCCACTTACAGTAAAATGTATACAAAAATAATGTATATGGAGTATTTTGAATTCTATCTTTAAATTATTTTTTAACTAACTGCCAAAACAAAAGTAAAGTAAAAGCCAGCTGCAATTGAGATTGTAGACACTATGTTTGGAGTAAATTTTTCAAAACAATTACAGTCCATACCTCTTTCAAATGATACTGTTGCTCGTCGAATTAGTGATACAGCTGAAAATGTAGTATCAGCTTTTCTCTATGTTGCGTGACAAAATGCTTTCAATACAGTTTGATGAAGCAACAGATATTAATAAAGATGCTAATTTAATTGCCTATGTTTGATTTTGTGATATGTCAGTAGTCTGCAAATCAATAGAACTCAAAACAACAGCGCTAGCATTATTTGCTATTTTAAATGATGTTATGAATGAGGCAAAAATTGCATCGGAATATGCACCGGTGGTGTTAGTACAATATCCGGAAAAGGTTCGAAAATATACAAGCACTTGTAAAACTAAAAATTGCCCCAATGCGTCTGGACACATTGCATGATCCACAGAGAAGCTTTGCTTTCGAAAAAAATGCTTCCTGGTTTAAATATTGTGTTAACTACGGTTATAACCGTTGCAAATTATATAAAAATGAGAACCCTGAGATCGAGAATCTTTTCCGCACTTTGTAATGACATGTGTTCCATTCAGAGTTACTATTTAAAAGCAAAGATGTTTATCACGTTAGAAATTTTTGCAACGTGTTTATGAATTAAGAGAAGAAATCGCCATTTTCCTAGAAGAAGATAACAGACCGAAAACCGAAAATTTTCACTATTGTTTATTTGCGATGAAATTTAGCTACTTGGTCGTCATATTCGAGAAATTAAATAACTTGAATCTTCAACTCCAAGGAGCAAATACACCTATGTTGGATATGAGTGATAAAGTTAACGCTTTTTGTAGAAAATTGGAATTGTGGGGCAGAAATTTATTGCAAAAAATCTTAACAATGTTTGAAAATGTGGATAATTGTACTAAAACTTATAAGGCTGAAGAACATGTAAAACGTGTTTTTGTAACCATTGAAAATCAATCTGGCAAGAATTTTAAAAAGTATTTTCCTGCTGACGACAAACTGATAGCAAGTTACGAGTGGGTTAGGAATCCATTTCATAAGACTTCCGAAAGACTCTCAATTGATGAGGAAAAAAAATTCATAGACTTCACGACAAGTGGCGAAACCAAAATACAATTTAGTTATAAATAACTATTTGAATTTTGGGCAGGAGGATGATTTTTCTGCACTAAAAACAAGGACATTTCGCATTCTATTACCATTTTCAACATCCTACCTTTATGAAACTGGATTTTCTGCTGTGGCTTCTTTGAAGACAAAATATAGATCACGGCAAAATATAGAAACAGAACTGAGAGTGGCTATTTCTAATATTAAGCCTCACCTCAAAAAACTTTGTTCTACTAGACAGGGCCAAGGAAGTCACTAGAAATTTTTATTATTATTTTTTTTAAATTTAGTATGTTTCGGTTAAGTAAAGTGGGCAAGCCAAAGGTGGCCAGTGCTCCATACGTAGGCCATCCCCCAAAGTCAAATTAAATTTATTTTGAATCGTAAGATGTCCCTGCTGCATTATAAATCTTGTATCTGAGATGCACGAGGCTGAATTGGAAGATATTTCCTTGAATGACCTCCATTTTATGAGGTGATTTAATTTTTTGCAGTTGTCGTTCTAATTTCCGGGTGAGAAGATATTGTAATTTATATGTGTTTAAATTTTTAGAACTTTAAGTAATGATATGTTTTCAGAAAGTTTATTTATTTTTCTTTAACCACATTACTTTAATTCGAATTAATCTATCAGATTAATAGTTTTAAGTCGTGCAAATGGTGAGAGAGACCATATGCATGTTCCCAGGGTGGCCCGACACCGGTGCCACCTTGGGGACACGTGGTTCACCTTCGGAAACAAGCGTGTAATCTATAAAAGAGTTCATTATAAATCATTACGTTGTATATTATTTCTCAAAAAGGAATGATTGAATTGAATACCAATTGATTTATTTCATTTTAAGCAAATGTGGAACTTTGGTTAAAATGAAATGTTTGTTTGCATTTTAAAGTATGTTTTGAAATGAATGTTTTGTTTGCATTTTAAAGTAATTTATCAGGTATTTTTTATTTTTGTGGAAGCTATGAGTGTTTTTGTGGTCGATTCTGGTATTTTCTTGTCAATTTGTTATGGGTTAGGTTAGTTATCTCTAGTATGGTTATTTAACTCTTACTTGCTAGTTAATCCTTTTTAAGAAAATTAACTCAGTAATTCTTGATTAATTCCAATGAGTTAACTCAAAAGAATCGCTAGTGACTTCACACAAGAACTATCAATGTAAAATCGATAAACAAATTATACACTCTAAAAACAAATATCTTTTTCAAAGTCGGGAAACTTGTTCCCACCAGCAAGACACTTAAAGTGCCTTTTTAAAAGAAAGTTGCCAGTCCAAGTGTTTTTCTAAAGATAATTTGAGTAAGTGAAAAAGTGATTTAAATATATGACTTACCTTAGAAACCTGTGGGAAACCTTAGGCGCAGAAGCCACAATTTTGAAAATGTACTATAAAATAAATGAAATTTTATTTTATAATTAAAAGTATACGTGGTATGTATTAGAGATAGGTGTAAGATGTTACAGAAAAAAATTCAGACACACAGACTTAATCAGAAAATTAGGAAAAATCCTCAAAGCAAAGACACCTTTAGCTCCCCAACTTAAGTTTTGATTTAATAAGTTGTTTCACTTTAATAAGTTATTAAATATGTCGAAATGTATTTTGTTTTCTATGTATATGTGCGCTTTCCTTTCATCCAGTTAATCAATTTTTTTAAATAATATTTTCTAATATTTTCTCTACAATTTCATTCCCATATTTTTTCTGCAATTACTGCTAACCAGCACTGAGGAACTTTTAATGTGTTGAATATGATATAACGCATTTTCAAATGATATAATATATTTTATTTTGCCTAACAATTCTTAGGTCTGTCACTTATCTTGTCTTTAAACTTTGAACGCTTCAAGTATTCTTGACATTAATAATCGCTTTAACTATCACACATGAAATATTGAAATTATTTTAAAAAAAGATATAAAAAACAATTATAAACATTCATATATATCAATAAATGAAATATTTATTCACAATTGATATTGAATAAAAATAAAAATAATTTATATATGAAAAGCTTATAAGGACAGTGCACACTAAGTGTTTTCTAAGCAAAGCAAAAGTATTTGCCATAGAAATTGCACAAATATCAACTACGCAATATTGATCAGCCATGTTAAGAACAAGAATAAAAGTGACCCAGTAAATAATTTTTTTACATAGAAAAGAGTGAGCTGTTATTACATTATACTTGTCAGATAAAATTTTCTTGCATCATCATGGAACCAATCGTATAACAAAAAAATGTTTTAGTGAACATTTCGGAATCAGAAATTCATTACTAGAAACGCATTCATGAATTTAATAGTATCACCATAGTATTATAATTTATCATAATTATTATAAATTTTAAATTGTTCAGAAATGTGTATAAGGATGTAAGGATTTGTGAAATGGTAGCAACTTCGCCTTGAAATAAAACCGACATGACTTTTTTATAGAAACAATTATTCGATGTTGTGTATATATTATAGTTTATAGTGATAATTTATAGATTATAGTGATTTAAAAAAATCATTATAATACAGAGCAAATATATAGGATTGTGTATTAGTCAAATTCAATAGCTCTGGAATATTTTATGCAAAATGCTTTAAGACACGGTTTAAATTATTGGACTTTTGATAATCCAATATAAAGTACACATTCAAATTACACCCTGATTTATAACAAACAGTTTTAAAAGCTTTGTTGGTAATTTTACAACAATTAGATAAAATTTGTTTGCCTTTAACTAACTTCCAGCAACAATCGTTGTTTGACTTTTTATTCCTTAACAATGATTTTTTTAAGTTAAAATACACAAATTTCAACAATTAAAAATACTAAGAAATAATTATTTTTTGAAAAATTAATCATTCTTATTTTTGAGCTTGTGAGTTATACACATAACGTTTGAGCTTAAATCTTTAGAGCTATTCTAAAAAGTGAAAAAATGTTTGGTTTCGTTAGAAACTTGTTGATGATGTTGGGATTTTGTAAACGTAAGCATTAAAAATTATTAAAATATTTATATTTCGAATTTTCAATAATATTTTACTAATGAACTTATTAAGCTAGCAAAAAATACTGAATCTTTTAAAAAAAATGTTGAAAAAATGAATTAATTTTATTATTAGGCATTTGAAACTTTTATCTGCGTCTTTTAAATAACTTCTAAAACTATAAAAACTATATTTGTAAAAAATTATATTTTTTTAACATTTAACGTATGAAGGTTAATATTTATTAATATTAGTTATTATTTATTTTATTTGGGAGTTTAGTTAGTTACTTATTACTAAAACTTTTAAACCAGCTATTTATAATGTTGTAGATAATCTATTTAGGCCTTATTTTATTTGCTTATAATTTTTCTCATAAAAAAATTCAAATATTAATCTGTATATAAAAAAATTACAAATTTGTTATGATAAGTCCTGATAATTTACAAAAAATGCTAACTGAAATATTACTACAAAAACTTTTAAACTCATTGCACTCTTCCTTCATAATTGTTTTTGGCATAAGTAAGTTTATATGTAATGATGTAATGAACATGTTTTTATGTAATGAAACTGAGAGAGAACAGTTTCTCCATTTAAGAAATTTACAACTTATTCTAACTTTTCTATGAACGAAAAAGTAAATATTTGAATAGTTAGAAATTAATCTAATTAAGCTCAAAAATTTAAAACTCGAAGCTCTAGTTTCTACACTTGTTCTAAAAATTTTTGAAATGTTTTAGTTTTCCTGGAAGCAGGAACAAATATTCTGATTTTGTAAATGTAGGTCTTCGCGGATATAATCTTAAATTTCCGATGTTAAATAAATGTTTCACTAATCAACTTCTTGAACTACCAAAAATTGAAGAAAGTATAAACTTGCTTAAAATCTTAAAATTATTTATATTATGTTATTAAAATAACATTTGTATTTCTATTAATAAATTTATATACATACTTTTCAAATGAATATCAAATGAAAGTTGTAGTATATATATATATATATATATATATATATATATACGTAATATTCTTTATTTGGTTATTGTGTTTTACAGCCAAAAAGAGAAATAAAGGGGCGGTTTTTTCACAAGACCGTATTGACCCTGACCAACTGTATTATGACGAATGGAGGGCTAGACTTCGCAGTCTGGCTCAAAAGTATATTATTGAAGAAGGTAGCCGTGTTGATGATGGCCTCACATTTGAAGTTCAACCTGGCTTTGATTGGAGGGCTCGTGAATTGATACGATTCCGCAGTCTTCCGAACATGCATATTTTGCTTGAAACTTCAGAAAAGAAGTCAGAACCTGAACAAATCTCAAAGCCGATTCTGACAAGCGAATCTTTTATGTCGGACGAGGATTTGAAGTGTGATCCTAGCGTTGAAACATATGATGAAGACGAGCTATATAAAGTGACGGAGACCGATTTCATTTTTCGGGAATTAAAACGAATCAAACGGCTTTACCGAGGCTCGTCATATGAATCATTAGCCGAGGAAGAATTTATTGATGGATCATTTACGGTTCATCAGAATTATGATGAGTATGATTCCTGCTATGGATTCGAAAAAGTAGAAGGAAATTGTTCTTCTCAATCGATCCATGAAATGGCTTATGAATCAACTGATAAATCGGAGACAACAGCGAGGTATTTTAAAAATTCTTGAGTACTTTACACGTAAATAATATGTTGCAAAAGCCTGACCTCTAATGAAAACTGTTTTTCTCAAAGTTAAATAAGTCTCAACTCATTTACCTGAGCAAATTTCAGTGATTAATTCGGAATGAATATCCAAATCAATGCTTTATAAATATTTTTAATAAAATCTAGCATTAAGACACGTGGATACTCTCTGCGTGGTTCTCAATAAAATATTTATTCTCCTCTTTCCCGTTCTCCCTCTTCAAATCACAAAAATAATATTTTAAAATTTAACTGAATTTAAAATGTTGTCTTTTAAAAAAATTAAAAACATTTTTAAAATATTTTTAAAGTACTTGTAATTCTCTCTCTTTTTTTATATTAATTTTTCTATTCAGTGTTTGTTAAACATGATCTAGATAGATTTGTATATTCAACAAAAAATATTTTTTTCATTTTTCTAAAAAGTAACATTGTTTACTGTTTTTGAAGACGTCATTTTTTCTGCATGTACAGTTCTTACCGTAATCATTGATCTCAATACACTTTTAAAGTATTTGCCGAGAATGATTTTAAATAAATATATACATCAATGGTCATGGATCAGCAATGAAGCAAACCAGAACCAAAAATTCTTACATTCCCGATGAGTTTGATTACTGGATGAAACTTCGAGGTATTTCGAAATTTATATCCTAACAGTCTCTCTTTACCTTCCGGGAATCAAACAAGTTTTGACTTTAATTTCAGTATCACCTTCCACTGTAAGGAGTTTTTAGTTTTTGAACAGGCTTTTGTTTCTTCCTCGCTTTAATATTTAATCGTTCATATCGTTTTCTGAATTCATATTTTTATTGAGCTGCACTTCCACCATGTTGATTCCAATAAAAGAATTTTCGGCAGGATTGTTATATATTTCAAGATGTCTATTTTATTCCAAGTAAAAAATTTTGTATGGTTTTCCATTGATGGGCCGACATAATCTTGATGGTAACTATCAATAATTCCATCATGAACCATTATATTTTTGATGGTAACCAACATAAGTAACCATCACCCCAAAGTAGGAATTTGGACTGATTTATGATGGTCCAACATAAGAATACCAACTTGTTTTGATGGTTTGTCCATCTTGAATCATCAAAAATTTCGATCATAGTTTCTTAGAAATCAAATGTTGAAACGAACATGAACCACCTTCACCCCGAAAGCTAGGAATTCGGACAGATTTTTGATGGTCCGACATTAAAAAAAAACCCAAATTGTTTTGATGATATATTCCTGAGAATCAACAAGAATTCCCATTAAACCATCATGGAAATGCATGGATTATTGGACCATGAGAATCAAACCTCCCTTGATGGTTAACCACCACAGTATTAAAGTAGCATTTTCCATCATGGAATGATGGAAGTTTGTTGGCATATCAAAAACCATGAACGCATAATGGAAAATTTTGGATGGTGGTGACCATCAAATGATGTTGAACCATCATGAATCGCACTGAAACCAACATAAACCATCAGAATGTTTTGATGTGACCATCAAGAATTTTGACTTGGGTAAAACTCCAAAATTAAAATAGATCAAATTAAGAAAAAAAAAATAATCAGAAAGAATAAGGATGAAAAAAGTTGCAATCATTCAACTCGGTATCAAAATTTTAAATGAAATCATTTATTGAATTGTTCTTGTTTATTTACATCTGATAAACTGTTTTTTTCACTTACATCTGATAAATTGTTTTGGTGTTATATTATCACGTGATTTGCTTTCTCTTCATTTGTTAAAAGACTATGAAACAGATAGAAAAACGGGTTTAGTAAACTATCCTTGAATGATAAATTTTGTATTTTATTGAACATAAATAAAAGAAAATAATCTTATTGAATTAAAATTATATGTTAATTATATTCAAAAATAGTTATAACGAATCCACAGTCAAATCACTCTTTAAACGAAATCAAAACAATAATTAAAAATTACAATGCTGCTGATTTACTATAAAGCGAATAATTTTAAAAATGATGATTTAGAATTAATAATATATTTTAAAGATATTTAAAATTATTTTTTCGAATCCAAAATTAAATTACTTTAAAAAAAATTAAAATAATGAATAAAAATTATATACTTCTGTCGTGCAACAAAACGATATTTCAGTTGTCGAAATACAGTTTTAGTTTTTAGAATTTTTACGAATTATAATAAATTTATTTTTGTTTTAGCGATAAAACTTATTGCAAATCAGATTGCTTAGGAAGGAATATTTATAATATACAAAAGTTTTTATTTTTGCAGCATGGTCCGTGATGTAGTGAAGGAAATTGGTGATAAATTGAAACAAGATAAGATCTTGAAAAAAAGCACCAAGAAACTCCGCGTTCGTTCTTTTTTCAAGAACTTGTTCAAAAGGATGAAAAAATCAAAGATAAAGGACCATCAGTGATTTTTTTTTAAAGAATTGTGATTTCCTACACGGACTTGAACTTTGGATTTTCCAATCAGACTATGGATTATATTTGGATCATTGGCTTGGAGCAGTGTTACCAATAACTTTTGCGAATTTGGCCAATCCCCGCAGCTACACTGTTTTAAGAGTTTGACATTTACTTCGAAACATTGTTATGAGGGAATTAGTAATATCCGCAATTCCTCTCGTCTTAAGAACTATACTGAGTATTGCTAGCAAACACGTTATTTAAAAAAAATCTGTATAAGTGTTTCGCAATTTTTTCGTTAAATAAATATGTTTCGAAGTTCAAGTTATGAATTATTTAATTTTAGAATAAGAAAGAGTGTTTTGAATTTACAGAAAAACTATATATATATATATATATAATATATATATATATATATATATATATATATATATATATATATATATATATATATATATATACACAGCAAAATAAATAAATACAAGAAAACATGAAAAAAATTAAGGAAACCAATATAATCGGATATAATCTTTTTTACGGATATAATCGTGTGGGCTGATGAAGAGATCATATCTTTTATTTTATTTTCCGGATTTTTAAAAAATTTTTATCCTTTTTTTTTCCTTTTTTCTTTTTTAATTAATAATTCTTTCTCTTTCCCCAGTTGTTTGTTATTTTTATTATTATTATATTTCTTTTTCCTCCTTTTTTCTTTTGTCTGTAAAACACAATAACCAAATAAAGAATATTACGTATATATATATATATATATATATATATATATATATATATATATATATATATATATATATATACAGTCCCTGGTAAAATTATTAGACACATTATAAGATTCTATGTAAAATCTTAATTACTACACAGCTTTATTGTTTTCACGCGACTGGAACCGGTTTGCACTTGTTTACGCTGGTGTATCAATTAAATTAGACAACATATTATATGAATATAGAATATTCATTATATCAGGTATTATATTAGTATATTATCTAAATTCGACCAAATCATTAGACGCACTGTAGTTTATTTAATAATTACATGTTTTGCGCGAGTTTATGTGCAATACTTTTATAATTAAGCATATATGTAATGGGTTTTCATTCAAGAGATTTTTTTATATCATTCCTAATTGTATTTATTTTAAACGTATTGCATTATGATGTGAACCAATTAATACACGAACGTAAACAAGTGCAAACCGGTTTCCGTAGTGTAAAAAAAAAAAAAAAATGCTGTATTGTATCACTTGATAATTAAGATTTTACATAGAATTTAATACTGCGTCTAATAATTTGGCACAATACATGTAGAATACAATAGTGATTTTTTTTAAAGAAATTCGATCTAATGATCGGATTTTTAAGTATAAAGTGTCAATCAGTATGGTATCTAAATGGAACTCAAATATGCGAATTATTTAGCACTAACTATGAATTAAGTAACGAAATCGGAAGCAAAAGCATACTTTCTCTAAATAAACATATATGCTTTGGTTTACATATTTGGATTCTTACATTATATTTTGGATTTTTAATCAATATACTAATCAAATTTTTTAATACTTCAATTTTACTTTTCCTTTTAAAGTAAAATTCTCTCTTAAATTATTAAATTTTAGTTAAAAGAAAACTTAGAATTATTCCCCGCTAGTTAATAATAAAATCTTGTTCAGAAATTAAAAATATTCTGCTTTTTAAAATGATTCACTAAGCTTACTATATTTTCAAGCAAATTATATTAAATTAAATTATTGATTGATCTCTTTTATTGTGTCTTTTGACTTCAACGTGGATTATCTAAAATAGTGATGATATTTTATAAGACACTGCAAGGAGTATAAAGATACGGAAAATCAAGAACTGTCGAATACGCGTCCAAAATTTTCAAGCGTCTATAAATATCTCGGTATTTTACGTATCGTCCTAACTCAACTTTAGCACAATTCCCAAGATATTATCAAAGCATGGTTTGTTATTTGGAAGATGCCTTATTTTGTTAAACATCAAATTATTTTTCCTTAAAATAGTCACAGAAGTGCTGTTTTATCGTAATTTAATGCTTAGGCAAGCTTGCCCAGTTAGATGCCAAATCATTAAATTAAGATAAAACAGCTAATACCGTACTTATTGGAAAGCAGTTGTTGACAATAATTAATAGAAAACAAAAAATTAAGATAATTTAGATAAATAAAAGTATCTGATGTTCAAAGGCACATGATGTAACACTTCATAATAGAAAAGCACCCGTAGCGGCGTACGATAACGTTTCCAGTCATGACTTCTTGGGTAATTCTCAATCTTTATGATGTCCTTCTTAACCTAGAAAATTGTCGTAACTTTTACGAGACACTTTAATGTAAACTTGGGGTTTAATTGATAAAAAAATAAGGTTGTCGAATAGTGAGTAGAAATCATCTGTGAATGGGATTAATACTTTGTTCTTTTAAACTATCTCTATAAAATAATTAGTAGCTATTATACCTTCTAGAGTATTTCATATAAAATAATAGAATGTTTTCGAGCACTTTGTACTGCTAAGCTAGTCTTAGGCCTCAGACTTCCCATCAAAATTTGAGCACTGAGGATTAAATAAATGTATACACGTAATAAAAGTGAAAATTAATAAATTTTATCTTATAAAAATGTACGTTGCCAATGGTTTAAAAAAAAATCGAATAAAAATAAAAGTGTATACATCAAGATATTGGTAGGAAAAGTGGTTTACATGGGTGGTGGAGGCAAAAGGCTGTTTAAGTTTTAAATAAAAATTGAAAAATTTAAATTAAGTGCATACTTGTATCTTTATAGAAATGTATTTACAAATATGTTTCTGGATTTAGCGTAAAAATTATTATTGTTGTTCAGACTATTTTCATAATTCATTTTGTTTAAAAAACCTTTTGAAATTATGATAGAGATCATGAAACTCACTGTAAGGTAGACAGAGCAGGGTAACTCCGAGTTCCTTGATTTTAGTAAAATTAATTCTGTTTTCAAACTTTGAATTACTCTTTACTAGTCAAGAAGAAGAACCTACCATATTGGTGTTCTGATGTTGATTAATTCATGGCATCTATGTACAGAAGTTTATTTTACACAGTCAACTCTCTAACGTTTTCTTGTTTAATGATATATTTATTATTGTTGTTGTTGTTGTCTTAGACCATTGAGGAAAGGGGTGATATTGTTCATTTTTTTCTACTGGTGCCATCGATGTTTGAGAATTTGATTTCTGCCACATCACCTATGCGTCACACCCGTTTATAGGGCAGAACATTGAAAAATCCAGTAATTCCACCACAAACCACAATTTTAGACCTAAATCAGAGAGCGATCAATCTCCAATTGAGTACCACTAGAGGTATTGATCTGTTATGGGAACATAGAGGTCTTTGTAACCCGACATATTTAACGAGCTCCAATCACCATTTACAACACGGGAAGTCCTCAGCTGACTGGATTCGAACTCCTGTTCTCACGAACGTGAACCCAGCGCCCTGCCAACCAAGCTATCCCGGTCACAGTCAAAAATACAAATCCAAAGAAAAAAAAGTATTTTTATTCAAATAAAGTAAGCTTTGATTTTTATGGACTTTAACTATCGTCTCCTCTAAATAACTAGCGTATTGAAAATCTACCTCTGAACCAGTAAGATTGCATCTTAGTTTATGAAAATCCGATCATTAGATTAAAAATTATTTAGATAATTCGCTTTTCTTTCTTTATTTGAACACTCTATGTCATTTCCGCTTAGCAAAATCGAACTTTTTTCCATTTAAATGTTTCTCTTTTTAAAATTAAGCTTCATACTTTATCTCCTGATATTTTTGCAGAGACACTCATAATTTAAATTATGAAATATTAAATGTTTTTCATTCAGAAAAATTTATTAAATAAAATTAGATAATTAAGGTTCACTGAATTGATATGTTGAAAAGTAAAGTGATATAAATGAAAGAAAAAAGATAAAAATAAGTAGAGAAGAAATAATAAGATAATCATTGACCAAACAGTTATTCTAGTAGAAACAACTAATATGGAGAAAAAAAAAATGCAGAATCATTGTATAAAAGTTGCTCGTCATGCAGTTATCTAAATAGGAACAAGATCATTTTCTTATCACTGAAAACTTATTAATAAATAAAAATTTCATTTTTCAGCATTTATCGTTAAGCATTTAAAAATTAAAAAAAAAATATTTGTGAAATTAAATAGATTAGATTAGAACATTAAAGAAATAAGAGTTATAAACTTCTTTCTTCGCAATCTGAAACTTAGTATTGAATTGTGAATTATCGTTTTCTCCATGAGTTTTTTAGTTTTGATTATCGTTTTCACCACGTATTTTATTTATTTATTTATTTGATTATCATTTTCTCGATGCTTTTTCTTTTCGTATTTGTTTTTTTGTTTTTGTTTATCGTTTTCTCTCTTTTATTTTTGTTCTTTCGGATTGTTAGGTTCGTTTGTATTTCTGAGTCGTAAAGAGCTTCAAAAAACTTACTTTAATTTGTAGAAAGAGTTCAATTGGTAGAATGACTTTAAGAACGATCCGAAACAACTGTCTGCTGTTTGCAAATAAGGTCCTATTTACATTTTCAGACGATCTTTCTTTATATTTTGATTTATTCTTATTCTTTACTTTAATAACATTATAAGTTATAACATATCAGAGATTTTATGAAGTTATAAATTGCTGTTACGTTTTATAATTTTGTATGAATTTCTGTAATAAATATAAAATTTATTGAAAAGTATTTTCTTTTTTAATTGCAATTTTTCACACAGTTACATTAGTGTTTGGAATTTTATCAAGCCTTTTTTTCAAGAATGCAAAAATAAAAGACACTGAAGGTATTTTCGTTTTAATAAGTCATCTGGTTTTTGAATTGTTTGTTTCTTTTGAAATATTTTTCACGGATTCGTTAGCTCTAGTATGCTAGGGTTCCTCTAAAGTTAGTTATAGTAACTAAAAAATTTTAATGGTATAATTTGGGGGAGAAATTAATGTTGAAACATTTGAACAATCAGAGGCAAGAAAAGATGTAAATAGATTCACCTATTTTCCTATTTTTCATAGAATTTAAGGAGAAATTGTGGAAGAATGATTTTGCCATATTTTTTTTCCATCTTTAAAGTTGTCTTACTGGTGTTTTAGTATAGTTGGTATTTTTTTCGAGTTCATTACTTTATATAGAAAGGAAGCAAGGACATCATTATTTTTTCTAAGTCTATATAATCCACTTAATATTGTATAATAGTATAAAGAAACATATAACCTATGTAAAGGTATACAAAAATATTATCTGAATGTTATTAATCAACATCAATAGATAAATTAATTAAACTATTTTATGTTTACCATATTCTATAAATAGCAAAAATTGAAGTTTTAAGTATTTAATGATTGTATTTCGGTTTGTAGCTGTAGAAAATGATAATAAATGTTGTGTATTAAATTTGATTTTTAAATTGATAATTTTTTTTATGAATGGAATAGTAATCTTTAAACTTGCTACCATTTTATAAGTATCGATTATTTGTCAATATGTTTTCTGAAAAATCAAGATGGATAAAATATGAATTTTTTATAAATCTTTCAAGTAAAAAATAATGAATAAAAAAGGAGAATGAACAAAATGCAGTCTTTTTTCAGGCTGTTATTGAATAGCTAGGTTTTGGATAAATTGAATATAATAATTTTTCCGATGTAATTTTCTTTTGTTTGAGCAATTTTCTTTAA
This sequence comes from Parasteatoda lunata, assembly GCA_949128135.1. Lineage (NCBI taxonomy): Eukaryota > Metazoa > Arthropoda > Arachnida > Araneae > Theridiidae > Parasteatoda > Parasteatoda lunata. The sequence continues at coordinate 87,807,273 of OX421973.1, forward strand.
TTTTACCCTGCAGCTAATCTTAAGGATTCTTCTTAACCAACTCGCGTCTGATAATGTGCTGTACATAACATGAAAAAAATAATTCTGTACTTCAATTGGATAACTGCAATTAACTTTATCATAGGTAAATTGTACCATTCGTTGATTCAGAAACTAATCAGGTTCGACACACATGCGTGACGTCACTTAAAGGTAGCCAATTAAATCTGAGTTAAATCGCATGGTTAGGCATAGTCACTTAACTTCTCAAGTACTTAAGTGCAATTAAAATAAAAAGATAAAAATATCACACATTTGAAATTTTTTTTATTGATGTTAACAGTGAGTATCTGAAAAATATATAACGAAAACACATTCTTCTTATACATATTAATAATTCAATAGTGCAAAAGGTTTCGAATGCTCTAAGTTGGTTACATTCCATATGAGGGGGGAACATTAGCTTTTAATGCTGTAATTCTTAATTTCTCGGAACAGCTTTCAGCCACACGCCATATTTTGGACAAGTTAACACCGTATGACAGATCAAGCTAAGTTCTTTCTCCGTTTTCTCACAGGGTTCCAATTTCACTTTTTTCAGCAGCTTGAAAAGAACCATTTTTGCTTCCAGCAACGCAAAACGAGCACCTATGCAGTTTCTAGGACCCACTCCGAAGGGCAAGAATGCCATGCTATTAATCGATACTTTGTTCTCTGGAGAAAAGCGATCTGGATCAAATTTATGAGGATCCGGCCAATATTCCGGATCATGTTGAATGTCCCAAACTGGAACAAAAACATTCGCTCCTTTAGGAATCACGTGCGATCCGATATCGTAATCTTTATCACAAAATCTGGTTAGGAAACCTGTTACAGGAGGATATAACCTAAGAGACTCATTGAATACTTGATCCAAATACTGTAGTCCTGTAAAAGAATAAAATTTGAAGATTGCATGGATGTACCATTACAAAATTTATGCACTGAGAAAAAAATATGGTCAATATTACAGGAATATGGTAAAATATACAGGGTTTATGGCTCTAAGGAAACACCTAAAAAGCTCGTTAATTTTTATCGAAGCACTTTGGTTGTGAATTTAGTAAAATTAACAATAAAATATGGTTTATAACAGTGCCTATTTAAAACAGTTACTGAAGGTACTGACTAAAAATGAGATAAACATAAACTAAGAGTTAAATTTAAGTAACAGTAAGCTTAACCAAACAACAGAGCTTTCAAAAAACAGCTTTAATATGAATAGCATAAAATAGCATATGGAACCTTGTAGTGTCACGTAATCTGAATCCTTTACGTCTTTTATCTCCTCGTAGATACGGTCCTGTATCTCTGGGTGGGCTACTAACAGGTGAAAAGTAAAGGCCAAAGCTGTTGCTGTTGTTTCATAACCACCTAAGAGTACCAAGAAAGCTTGGGCCACAACTTCCTCTTCGGTTAATTTAGTTCCATTTCCAGCTGTAAATAGAGACGGTTATGCTTACGTAATTGTTCTTACTTGCTTGAGAGCTTTTACTAAATAATGGTGGCAGTTATTTCGAAGAAGAAAAAAAAAGACAAAACAGTTAAACAAGCTAATAAATAGCAATTATAAAATGAGTAAAATGTTTTTAGAGAGAGTGAAAAAAAGTTCTTCAGGAACAGAAGTATTTAAAAAGAGATACACATAAACAAATAAATTACACTGGATTTTAAATCTTATATCCTTCTAAAATGATAGGAGAATTTGAATTTATTTACATGTTATAATATATTTTTTAATTGGTGATGAGAATACAACATTAGCTTATAGCTGCATCTTTTTCAAATGTATTGAATCGCTGCATGCATAAAGACTTAAATTCTGCTTACTACTTTTAGAGATATCTAAAAAGAAAAATGTTTCCACATTTTTTACGAATGAGTTAAAAAATGGAAAGAAAAAAACATATTTGTGGTCTAATTTCTAGATATATAATAAAATAATTTTCTTTTTTTTAGATTTTTCGCTTAGGTAAGGAAAGTAGAAAATAAAAAAAATCCCCTCCCTTGAAAACTAATAAGCATATATATATATATATATATATATATATATATATATATATATATATATATATATATATATATATATATTTATTTATTACTCTTCGTCTTGCGTTCTAATAAAATTAGTCATCTTTAGCTGATGAGCAATCAGCATCAGATATGGAAACACTTCCCGACTATAAGATCATTTTTCTTGAATTTCTGTTATTCCGCTTTTTAAACCTGTCTAACCTTCCATTCGAGCGCATAAAATTAGTCTCATAAAATCGCTTAGCAAATTCATCGACATTTGTCCAAATACTGGTAGATTACGGCTTCTTCGAATGCTGAACCATTTCAGTAATGCTTCTTCAACATCTTTATGATCTGCTTTCCTCAACTTTATTTCTGCCATCTAAATTTTTTCCATGAGCAGAAATTGTTAATTGTCTATTTTTCCATATGTTACAAACTGAAGATTTGGATAGTTTATATTCCATGCAAATATCAGCTTGATTGCATCCATTTAAAATTTTTCCTATCAATGGGGAACGTTTTACGTTTACGTATACTTACGTTTTACGGTTACGTTTACTGCTCGCCATAGTTAAATTTGAGAAACTTCCTTGCTGACTTATTTTAACCGAACTGAGAGCAAAAAGAAGTTGATATGAGGGCCTTATCAACACATATTAGGGTCCAACCCTTTGACCATCAATGAATAATTACTCATTCCCTCTGACCGAAAATGCAGATTGATCCCACTGACATCTTACAGGTGCATCATCTGCCAGGGTTGGAAACATCTTCTTGGTTTATTTAGGGACGGGAAAGTGAGATAAAAGAAGCAAACAAGAAAAAATGCTTATCGCTACATCCCCCTTTATAGATGGTTATTAAAAATCGATGTAAGTATTTATTTTGAAGTAGAAATTTCAAAATTATTACAAAAAAATGAAGAAAAAAATCATTCGAGGACAGAAAAAAGTTCATTATATCCAACTTCCTCACTTTTTTGGTTCACTATATCTACAAAAAATAACATTACACTTGTATAGCAAAGCACGGGACCAAACATTTCATTCACTATATCTGGAGTTCACTATAAACCGTGTTCACTATAGCGGGGTTTACTGTATATATATATATAGTCAAAACATTATGACCACCCCTACATTTTGCAATGAACCTCTCCTGGATGACGTGGAAGGCACGTGATCAGGTGGAAGTGGTATTTAATTGTTGCTAGAGAGTTTGAAGTATCATTCTTTCACTTTCTGTGTGTGATGGGAAAGGCTGCGGATCTAAGCGACTTAAATAGAGTGTAGATTGTATTAAATGCTCGAAGGCTCGGAACAAGTACTTCCGAAACTGCACGACTCGTGGGTTGTTCGTGATCTACAGTTGTTAGTACTTATGCAAAGTGGATAAATGACGGTGAAACCAGCAGTAGACGACATGGTGTTGGACGTCCATACGCTATCAAAGAAAAAGGTCGTTGGAGATTGTCTCGCTTGGTGAAGCAAAACCGGAGCCAGACAATGGCTCAGCTGACAGCCGAATACAATGCAGGGTCAAGTAGAATAGTATTAGAGCATATTGTTCAGCTGATACTGTTGGAAATGGGGCTACGCAGCAAACGTCCCACTCGTGTGCCTTTGCCGACCAAGCGTCATCGCCAACTACGCCTGCGCTGGGCCCAGGAACATCGCGATTGGTCCATGGATTAGTGGAAGAGAGTTGGCTGGTCAGATGAATGACGGTTTGTCATTCATCACGCCGATGGCCGTGTCAGGATACGCCATCTTCCCGGCGAACAGTTGCTCCCTCAATGTACAGTAGGCAGGTCATACACAGGCCGGTGGTGGCGGTATTATGTTTTGTAGGACGTTCTCTTGAGCGTCTCTGGGACCCGTGGTTGTGGTAGAGCAGACCATGAATGCTACAGGGTATCTGAACATCATTGCGGACCAGTTGCACCCATACATGGCCTCTGTTTTTCCAGCTGGAAATGGAATTTTCCAACAAGACAACGCCCCGTTTCACAACTCTCAAATTGCGTTGGAGTGGTTCCAGGAACATGATGCTGAATTTCAGTTAATGTCCTTTCCGCCTAACTCACCGGATCTCAATCAGATAGAACACATTTGGGATGTCATGGAACGGCAGCTCAGAGTTCAAAGACCCCTAAGTCGCAATATCTTGGATTTGCGTGACCGTTGCTTAAACATCTGGTACAATTTGTCTCCGGCCATCTACCAAGAACTTGTGGCATCCATGCCAAGGCGAGTTGCAGCTGTGTTGCGGGATAAAGGTGGGCCAACTCGTTTTTAAGAGGTGGTCACAATGTTTTGGCTCTTGAGTGTATATATTCCTCTAAGCTTTTCACATTTTAATAAGATAATAAAGCTACGTTGAGATTGAGTAGTGATGTTAGTGGGTAAAAAGTACTGAGCCATCGTTATGAAACACAAGTGTTCGATTCTGATTGGCAATTTGAAACCAGCATCAGATCGAAGGGTGCTAACTTGCCTAGGAAGTTAATGGTAGCATTGCTGACCTCATAGCCACAAACAATCGGCTGTTCACGAAATAGTTTAAGCTTAACCTCCTTGACTCTCCTGGCCCACAGCGAGCTGTTGCTGAAATGTTTTACTTTACTTTATCAATATTCTATGGCAGTCTATAAATTAGAAACGAAAATCTTGGTTTTATCAAGGTTCATTTAATGAAATAAGTAAACTAAAATTTGGTTGTTAAATAGAATTGAAAATACATTCAGTGTCAGCCATTGGAAAAAAAAGAATTGAAAATACAGTGAAGAAATATTTTTTTTCTTACATGTAGTTCCTTCTTCACTGCTTTCGAGAAGAGTTTGAAGAATATCGGCACTTTTGAAATTCGGGATTTTGCGTCGTTCTTTAATCACACCTCTTATATGATTCGCAATAAAATCCATAGATTGCTTGAAGGGCGTTGTAAATTCCAATAATTTAAGTACTTTAGCCATAAAAGGAAATAATATGATGTATTCAGCTAATTTATTGTACTGAGTGTCCATAATAGTCCTTACCTAAAATAAAAGCATGATGTTTAGTTATAAATATTTAGTTCGGTGTTAGAGTACCATTAAAAATCTTAAATAAATAAAACTTTAATTGGAAAAAAAAATTCTTTTGTAACTTGTTAATGGCGTAGAATATTGAAGAGCTTTTTCAAAATGTTGCGGATCCTGTCTACGCTAACGTTAACGTAATTTGAGCTTCACAGCACATGCGCAAAAAATTTCCTTCAAATCGAAGTACCATTGTTGAAGATAAGATTAAAATCACAGTTAACATTAGGCAAGATCTATACAAAATCTCGGTACTGTATTCAATTCTCAGGATTATACAACTGCATTTATAACTCTGAATATCTTGAAAGTTGCTTCAGTTAAACATGTGATATTTTTTCGGTATGATCTTATTCTGTATCTTTTCGCTTAGTTCTCCATTTTATTATTCATTAGATTATGTTCAAATGAAAGCAAAATTTGCTCATATATATGTATCTCGTTTATCGGATACACAACAAAGAAATGTTTTTTTCAGTAATTACTAATTGTTTTCTGCTAATTGATTAGTATTGATTTATTGATTGATTATTGATTTAATAACGATACAGAGTTTCAGCTGGAAAAAAATATGCGTCCTTTTTTACATTGAAAGGAAGAAAAAAACGGTCAAATATTTCCTGGTTAAAAAAGACTAAACTACAAAAAATTAACCCTAGAACTAAAGAGGGAATAAAATTTTCCAATAAAGAAATGAAGGCAGAAACTAAGCACAGTCTTAAAAGGAAAAGAAAAGTACAACCTTGTTGTAGGGTAGAGGGTGGCTACAATGGACATGGAGCAAGAGTGAGCACCTTAAATAACTCTTTTAATTATAGGTGAAATCTTCTCAGTGAGATGTGGTAGATTTTGGCCGTTTATGTACCACGCTTTGAATATTTTTGTAGAAATTTGTAAAAGAAGATTTTAAGATTAGTAACTTTCTTATTTTCTCTTTACTCTTTCATTAACGCATTTTATTTTAAAAATTTCAAGAAATGGTGATAATAAGTTACAAATCATGCGCTTTTTTATACCTATTTTGATATTAAACTTTTCTCTGTATAGCTTCCTTTAACCAGCATTAGGCACAAACGAACACATGCCTTCGTAGAGCTGGTTTAGAACACATGCCTTCGTAGAGCTCTTTTAGAACACATTCCTTCGTTAGAGCTGGTTTAGAACACATGCTTTTGTAGAGCCAGTTTAGAACACATGCATTCGTAAAGCTTGTTTAGAACACTTGCCTTCGTAGAGCTTGTTTAGAACACATGCCTTCGTAGAGCTTGTTTAGAACACTTGCCTTCGTAGAGCTTGTTTAGAACACATGCCTTCGTAGAGCTTGTTTAGACCACATACTTTCGCAGAGCTTGTTTAGAACACATGCCGTTATAGAGCTGGTTTAGAACACTGCCTTCGTAGTGCTGGTTCAGAATTCATGCCTTCGTAGAGCTGGTTTGGAACACATGCCTTCGTAGAGTTGGATCAGAACACATGCCTTCGTAGACCTGGTTTGGAACACATGCATTCGTAGAGCTAGTTTAGAACACATGCTTTCGTAGAGCTGGTTTAGACACCTGGTGAGGGAACATGTGTGTGGTCTCCATGATTATGATATTAATTATTGCAATGTTTATTATTATTGCAATGCAATGTTTCATTCCTATAAATGTCCCCACTGATTTCTTTCAATCTCCAAGAGAAAAAAAAATGAATTGGTTAGAAAGGTAAGACATTTCAGATTATTTATTTCCTAAAATATAAGGATTTTGTAGAAAGCTATAACTTTACAAAAAATTGTAAAAAATTTAGTATGAAATATTTATAACCACCTTTTAAAGGTTTCATTAAAATCTATTGGGATGCTTTAACAAGTTTTTTAAGCGGATGTAATTTAATAAAAATAAACTAGAGGAGGAAACTAATTTTTGATACAATATTTATTTTTTTGCCGTGTCCCAAACTTAGACAGATCATCAACAAATGGTCCCGTCTTCTCTTTTGCGCAATGTTCTCATTGCTCCGGTAAGGAAAATATCACTAAGCCTAAAAGGCTATCACTAAGGCTAAGCCACTATGCCTAAAATATCGCAGTGCGTTATTTTCCATTTGGGCCATTTCATCGTTTAATTAAAGCAATTTTTATTGAAACTGATTCCTCTTGAAATTCGATCTACGCTCTCCACTTTTAAAAGTAAAAATTAATAATAGTTTTAAACTGTAAAGTTTTGCATTCAATATATCTTTATTATTAAATGCTCTGTTACAAATTTGTATTTTAATTAAAATATGTCAATATTTATTCCTCAAAGAGGCTTAGAATGAAATTAATTTTATTTTGGCGTTAGATACACCTTTCTGAGTTGCAAAAAACTACTATTTCATGTTTTATCAATTTGGTTTACATTAGCCCCAAAGCCTGTCCTCACTACCTGTGCAATAGGACTAGCATAAACAATAACAATCTTTCTTAAAAACTACACAATTATGTATTTCAACATGCAAATGAGAATGCAGATAAACATCCAAATTATTGTTTAAATATACTTCACGAGTTAAAAATTATATTAAATATCGTTTTTTCGACTAATTTGTGAGAAATGTCCATATTAGCCCCTTCTTCCCAATTGGTTTAAGCGGCTTTATAATTTTTCCACACATTTTTGATTGAATTCTTATTGTTCTTTCTTTAGATATTTCTTTTCTTTATAACAAACGAATGCATTTTAATGTATTCGAATGCTTTTTATTATATTATTATTTATAAGTTACTTGCATCTTCAATCACCCCAAGCATCCTATGAGTTTTTATTTAAAAACGAAAAAAAAAAATAAATTATATGCTATTTTATTCTTACATTAGTAAGAAGAGCATCATTAGGATTTTCTTGGCAATTTGTTTTCATTGCAAGAGCACAAGCTGCAATCACGTCTAAGGTCAGTCCTTGCACAAGTTGTGAGATATTGAATTCTTCATTCGAATGTGCTTTCTCCATTATAAGGTCAACAGTTATATCAACCTATGAAAAGAAGATTTATTTTAAATAAAAACATAAACAAAAATAATTTAGTAAAAAAAAACTTTTATGAAACTTTATTTTATAAATGCTTAAACTCTAATTATTTCACTCAAGAAAGATAATTTGCGAAGAGAAAAGCAAGTGACAAAAAAACGCCATTAGCAACTGGAGGATTCGATCTTTTGATTGAGTGCTGATGGTTGAGCGATCTAGTTCAGCCTCACAAGTTTGTCATTTCTTTGACGATTCAATTCTTAGAAATATCGAGAGTAGTCATGGAAATATACTAAAAAATAAAAAGAGTGTTTTTTATTTACCTTCTTAGAGAACACATCTGTCATTTGTTTGATTTTTCCTGAACTGAAAGTAGGAGTGACAATATTCCTGACTTCTTTCCATCTTTTATCTCGAAGACCGATCAAAGTCTTTGGTGCTGGATCAACGTCAACAAATAATGTTGGTCGGTTGCTGAACACATTGATGTCTTTGATTAAGATCTAGGAAAAAATAAATATTGACCAACAACAATAATAGTTTAATAAAAAGAATTAGTTAAACAGTTTTGATAATGAAGTGAAAAAATATACACCGCAGAAGGTCTCAATTTAATATTTAAGTGAAGAAGCAAAAGTATTTCCAAGAAACTGATGAACAATTATTAAAAAATAATGAAATAAAAACATTAAAACCAGAATGATTGCTGTTTAAAATATGAATTTGCTTCCTCTTTTCACTTTCTTTCTCAATTTCTTCCTACAATCAGATAGGTTTTGATTTTATTTAATCTTGCTCTCCCTGTTAATAGCTCGTCAGATTTTATTAATGTTTCTCTTTTTTTTGCTCAAATATTAATTTACGATCATGAGTATTATTTTTATTTTAATTGTCAACATGCTTACGCAACAGTTACTTAGGATTTCGCTGTCAATATCTGGCTATCACAGGATGCTGCTCTTCTGCAAATCATGAGCTGGTGTTTAGTCAAAATATTCTACTAGGAAATTTATTAATATTGCTTGGAAATCAGCATGATATACGTAGCCTTGTTTTATTGCCACTTTTCAATCACAAATTTTTAATAAGTCAGCGAAAAATACATTTCTATGATGGGATTTTAAATGATGAGCTTACGTGTTAAGAAGTAAAATGTTACCTTTTTCAATATCTCCAGATCTTTAATAACCACAAATATATCTTCTCCCACATAGTATCCTAATACGTTTCCATATTTTTTAATCCAAGCAGACATGAGCTCATTTGGTGTTGGATCCTTCTTCAATAGGCGCAGATTCCCAGTTAAGAAGTCCGGTTCTGGTCCAGGTATTCCGTAGCGTTTCAACGTCTGGTGGATTGAATGTCTCCGAATGGCCCATTTAGATATGAGGATAACAATGAAGGAGAAAAAGACGCCAAGAAGAGTCAGTGTCATATACATTCTTGAACTGAAAAACAATTTTAGAACAAAAAGAAAATGCAAAAAGAGCATCAAAATACATAGAATCCAATGCTTTGTAATATATCTATTGATAATAAAAAATTCAAAGCAAAGTAGGTCTTATTTCAGATAAATTATAAGTCAATTCAAACCATAAATTGTGGCCCTTAATATGTATTTTTATACTTTTATCACAGCCTTTAATATATATTTTTAGAACACCTGTCAAAAACGAAATTAAAAAAGTCAGAAAGCTGGGTCGGAAATTTATCTTTAATCAAGTAAGACAACAATACACAAATCGAAGTCTGTCAACTCACCTGAGAGGAAAGTAAAAAGTAAAACCAAGAAAACAATTATGGTTTACTGGTGAAACCTAATTCATTTCTAATAATCCGTACTATTGCTTACAGCAATCAAAAAGGGTGTGATGATTTACATTTCTATCTTTGTTACACACTAGTTACTCATTAGATTTTGTTAGTGTTTTTGTGTTCTCTTCATTTAAATGTTAATTTGTGATCCCTAATGTATATATATATATATATATATATATATATATATAGTTTATAATTAATATGAATAAAAAAAATCAAAATGTAATGATTGCATTAAATTGCAAACTGTTTCAATATTAATAGTTAATTTCGGCGCTACAGTTACACGTTATTTATGTAGTCTATATTTATGTTTTGTATGTTATCAAAACTTGTAGACCATTATATTTTCTGAAATGAAAACAACATATTATTAACAACATTCTAGGCTATTTTACTTTAACCACAGCTAATTTAAGCTGATAAGACGCATAATTTTTTTTATATAATTTAAAAATTGCTTTTCCAATGAAAACATGTAGAAATAGAAATTAAAGAAGAGAAAAATAATCTACCTTTATTTAGGAGGGCTGAAAACGAGAAAACATTTAGTTTCAGTTCCGACTATAATAATCTATTTTTTCTTGTTTAGTTTTTATTCTATTACAGCATTTGCGAACAAGAAGCTTTATTTTTGAACACAAATATGAATGAATGAAACTTAGAACAATTAATATACGTAAAGTCACTAGCGAAAGGTTAACTATTTTTATTACTTTTCGGAAAAGGGGCCTTATCATCCAAATAAAAGCTCAGTTAACACAAAAATTTGTAGTTTAATTCTATTACTGCATTATTTAAGACAGGCAATAGTTTTGATTATTCGATGACTTGAGATAAAATATACTACGAAAAAAAAATATGACCTTTGTTACAAAGTAAATGTGAGATATGAGTTAGAGATTGCGCAAAAAATAAAGAGTTTATCCAAGAAAATGTAAAAAAAAAAAAAAAAAAAAAAGTTGCTCTGAATTACATTTTCATTAAAACACGCCATCTAGTGGCTAATAATTTTATCAGATTCTACATGATTGTCCAAGGTATTTTTTTAATTTCAAATGGTATCATTAAACAATTTTAAAAAATATCGCATATACAGATTAGCCCTTTTACGCAGAACTTTTATTAGAAATAATTTTCCTAATTTTTTTCAATATTTTGTGGAAAATTAGATCAAAATATGGAAAAAAAATATTATATTTAGCATTTTAATTACCTATGGCTATGAAATAGAGCATAAAATACCAGTGTCTTTTTTTGGGTAAAAATAACTTCCAAGCACGTCTCACTTCTAAACAACAATTTCTAAATTTGCACTCATTTTTAGTTATTTAAATCTAAAAGAAAGTTATTAATCATTAAAATTCTTAAATTTGCAAAATCGCTTATTTTAATAATAAATTATTTAAATGATAAATTTTTCAGTATCAACAAAAAAAAATTTTTTTTTAGTTCTTATTTTGGATTTTATATTTTAGTACAAATATAAATCCGATAATCTAACATAATTTTTTTAGAAACTCTTTGACTGTTTTTTATTTTTAAAAAGTAAGTACCAAAATATATTCTTACGTGGAATTAGAGAGTGCAGAAAAAATACATAAAAGGAGCACCATCTATGTCAAAGGGTAAATACAAAACGATTAACCCAGTGGCGGTTTAGAAATGGGCAATATTAGGAGAATTTTCTCCCCAAAACCACTATTTACCTTTCCAATCATATGGAAAAATACGACTCTTTACGTGTAGAACCGTCAGTGGGTTAAATTTAATAAACAGAATCAGCCAATTAATACAGAAATTAGCCAATTTTAGCAAGACAGCAGTAAATAACCAATTTGAAATTAATTATAAGTAATTGATATCGCTATAAAATTATAGTAGAAATATAAAAATTATAGTATAGTGTAAAAGTAATAGACATAAAAATTGTAGATGAAGCTATGCAAAATATGCTAGCACTCAGGATGCCAATACTTTTTACCGTAAAATTTTAAAGAACAAAAAATAATCTGATATATTATAATTTTTAGTGCAATATTTGATGGTAAAAGATTACCTTTAGTTAGAAGCGTTGAGTCCTAAATGATTAAGGCTGAAATTGAATTAGTTTGAGTACTTGAATATCCATAAGATTTTAATGTAAGTAGAAAAAATATCTTTATGTGATTTTGTATAAAGTGTTTAGTTAAGTAAAGTCATAATGCAGCTATTAATATGATGCATGTTTTGCAGAGTGTAAGGAAGATGGACTTCGCACTGAAAGTGAAATCTAAAAGATAAATAAAACACATTAAATGAACGATATACATTGAGATTTATATTCAATTGGAAAAAAAAAACAACCTTGAAAGAAGAAAGAGTTCCAGTTTTTTTTATACTTCCTGCTTTAGGAAAGAAAGATCAGAGGTCATTTATTTAACAATATTTACACTACAATTACTTAATCATTGTAATCAAATAAATATTGCTGTAAAAATTGTGGTGTTAAGTTTTAAGGTAAAAATTAATTTACTCAGGGTGCAGTACTTTTTAAAGTTGATCTGGAATTTTTTAATATGTTTAAGTTTACTATTAATATGTAAGTAAACTTCAACAGGTCAGGTATACAAATTAAAATAAAGCAGTTAATTTAACAAGTAAACTAGGAAGGAAAATCATAAATAACTGTTGATGTAACTTAAATTAGAAATAAAAACTAGAATTACTGAAGAATATCTGCTTAGATAAATGTATATTTATTTTTATCACAAGGCTTATAAACCAAACTCTTTCAAGTTTACAAAGTTCTAAAATTTTAGTTTCCTATTTTTGTGTCACATGTCTACCTTGAGTTTTCTAATATTTGTGTCTCCTTTAGTTTTTTTGTTCAGGCACTTTTCCATAGCAACAGCATAGGTTTTAGTTACTTTAATTAGTTGCAATTGAGAAATTGTTCACAAAATTAAACATTTATTTTCTTAAATGTCTTATTTTGCTTACGCTGCTTCTGATTAGAAACAAACATCTATAACTTATATAATTTTGTAAAGTTCCAGAAATTTAGTTTACAATTTCGGTGTAACATGGGTATCGTTTTGCTCCCTATAGTTCTTTTTGTAAGCGTTATTTTTGTTCCATATTAAAAGCATAGTTTTTTGATTAGTTGTATTTAGAAAATTTTTCTTAAACAAATTAGAACATTTATTTACTTAAATGCTTTAATTTGTTTACGTTGCTTTTGTTGGGAAACAACCATGTAAAACTCATACAATTTTACAAAGTTCCTGAAATTTAGTTTACAATTTTTTTGTCGCATGATCATTTTAACTTTACTAATCTATTTGCTCCCTTTATTTATTTATTTTTTTTACAATTATTATTCTTGCTTCATTTTTGTTATCTAGTGTTAATCTTGTTTAGCTATTTCGGCTAGTTGTATTTAGAAAATTGTGCTAAAGCAAATTAAGACATTTATTTTCTCAAATGCCTTAGTTTACGACGATTTTATTTTTAACAAAAATTTTTTTTTTCTAAACAAGAAGTTTCCAAATTATCCTTACAACAAATTTTTAGAATCTTTATTACAAATTAAAGTATTGAAAAAGTTTTTGTTATTTTCTTATTAAAAAATGTTTAACAATATTCGATGAATTATTTTAGACTTTATTTTCTTTCTTTCTTTCTTACATAGATTGTGAAAATATATATCAAGGCCGCTCTTCAGGCAGAGAAGAAATTCTACTCACTCCTGCAACTGATCTAATAACTCCGTAATCACTATAATAACGTTCAAATATTTTAGTTACACTTTTTTCATAGAAATATTTTCGATGTGAACATTGTTTCAAGACTTTGTGATTTTATACTATACTATACTCAGTGGCGCGACAGCCCATAGAGGGCCAAGGCCTACTGTGCCCATCTCAGTTTTCTTGACCTTTTGGCTCTGGGGTGCAGAAGCAGATGTTCCGGTTAGGTGGTCAGCCGAACGCGAAACCCCCAGTGTTTAGTTCCCAAGCATGCTTGGTACTCATTTATCGACCCACTGAAGGGATGAAAGGTTGAGTCAACCTTGCCCAGCCCGAGGATCGAACCTAGGACCTGTGGCACGGGACTTTGTGAGATTTAATATGAGTACTTTCAAAACTTTTTCACATTTTTTAAAGTAACATTGAAAAATGTTTTAGAAATACATGCAACCTGACCAAGCATCTTGCAGCAAACCCTTTCAGGGAAGATGTAGCTAGAGTCAGACTACTGGTTGGCCACTACTTCTAGCAGAACATCTGAATGAAAAAGGTGTTCTTCTATCGAATTTCTGTCAGATCTGTAATGCGGATGTCAAAATGCAGAGCATCTTCTTGCGTCTCCACGTTTAGATCACCTGTCACACAGAATCGAACCACAGGAAATCGAATCAGGGTAACCTATCTCAACATCTCGAACCATCTACAGTAATGGTTTCAAAATCGCATAAATAGTCTGGAACAGGATATCAAATCAGGAGAAACCTATAATTTTGGAGCCATTGAGTCATCAAACGTTAATATTCGATTATCAGATTAAAAGTTATTTAGGGTGGTTCGTTTTTTTTCTTTTTTTTTTCTGCCGCACTGTATAATAATGGGTTTCTATGACTAGAATTTTCTAAATTCATCTTACTTGCAAAATAAAATACATAAATAAAATAGAGAAATAAATAAATAACCAAAAAAAAGCAGTTTTTGCAGGTGAAGCTAAACTGAGAATTCCCAAGATTTTCTAAATGGCTCTTTTTTTTTTTCAGTTTTTTTTTTCCTCAAAAATACTTACTACCTTAAAACCTAAAACTTATTTTGTAAATAGAGCTTATTGAATAAATGCATTTCAATTAATAAAGTAAAACAAAACAAATTAAAAAAAATTAATACTCTTTTTCCGACTGAAAGAGAAATTTTCAAAGAATAGAGCTATTTCCGATAAGAATTGTTAACTAGCTACTCTCCCTATCTTCTGACAATTTTAGTACTGAATCTGAATTTTTGTTAAAATGTTAAATTATGGTATTAATTAATTAGTAATAAATCCGTGAAATTATCGTAGTAGGGACTTTCAAAAACTTTATTTGAATTTGCAACCGAATAAAATGTACAAATTCACTGAAAAAAGCTAAATAATTATATTAAGTTGTAATTAACGATTTCGTTTAAATTATACTGTACATGTCATCAAAATTCTAAAAGCTCAAATTCACAACCTCGCTAAACGGAGTATATAATAAGACGAAAATAAACACTAATTTTAAAAAATTATACGTCAATTTACAACTGTACAAAATTTTTGACTTATGTAAAAAAAAAATAGGGATACCACTATAAATTGTAATACGTAAACTTACTATTTAATTAAACTGAATAAATCATTATTACTTGTAAAGTGTTAATTAGCAATTTCACAGAAAGAAGTACTTGGTAGTAGCGGTAAAAAATATTTATTTTCAAAAATTCTTCCTAACTTTACAGCTGAAAGTGTAGATAATTTAATTCATTCAGTATTTTTCTATTCATATAGCAATTTTTTTTTTAGACGGTAACGGCTTAACGGAAATTCTGATTATCAAAATAATAGTTTATTTTACTACACTTTTAATAAAAAAATACAAAAGTGTAAAGTAAATTTAACTTAATAAATGGTTTTTAGGCCACGCTTTAAGGCATAAGGAGAAAATTACAAAATTTTACCACATTTACTACATTTTATCACATTATTAAACCATATTTTATGGTTAATTTTACCAAAATTATTACCAAAGCGTTGGGGTAAAAATTACTGAGTATTTTGATGTTCCCATAGAGCCAGAAACACGCTAATTTTTATCATATTCAGGTAGTTTTGATCACATTTTTTTTTCTCAGTGCAGAAAATTGTCCGATCAGTAGGGAAATTCAGTGCAATTTTGCCGTTTCAAAAGAAACATACACCTAGTAAATCTATTTTAAATTAATATATTTCACAGAAACACATTTTAAATGACCATATTTTACAAAAAAACATATTTTGAAGGAACATGCTATCAATGTCTTTCCTACCTAAATATATGATATAAATGATAATATACATTAGAAAATTGAAGAAAATAGTAAACATTAAAGATGACAGTGTTACATGTTCCTTTATAACAGGAGTTAAGTCCATTATAATAAGAGTAATGATTAACTGCTAATTTCTCGGGGCAAAGCCTTGCACCAAACACCCTTCATTGGACACGTTCCTAAAGTTGGCGTCACAAGGGTGATGTTCTCTTCAGTTTTCTCACACGGCACGAATTTAAATTTCTTTATGAGTTTGAATAAAGCCAATTTCGCTTCGAGTTGCGCAAATCTGGATCCAATGCAGTTCCTCGGTCCCTCGCCAAATGGCTGGAAAGACATGCTTTTTATGTTTTTCTTGTTTTCCGGTGAAAATCTGTCCGGATCAAACTTCCACGGATCCGGGAATAACTCTTGGTCATGTTGAAAGTCCCAAATGGGTATCAATACTGCTGATCCTTTGGGGAACGTGCAGGATCCAGCGTCATAGTCTTGCTTGCACTCTCTGGTTATGAATCCTGTCACTGGTGGATACATTCGCAAAGATTCATTGAAGACTTGATCTAAATACCGGAGCTCTGAAGAATAGAAATAAAAATAATCAGAATAGAAATAAAAACATGTTAATAACACATGTTAAATGAATGTCACAAATCAAAGAAGTAACACAAGTTAAGAAAGTAGTATAGAAAATTAGTTAACTGCAATTATTCTGTTGCATTCAGCTAAATAAAACTATTCTAAAAAAATAACGAAACATTCAATTTATGTTCAATATTTTTTATCAAAATTTTTATATAATAAAGTAAACGAGTTGCAACTATGTATTGGAACAATGCACTTTGTAAATTCTGTCTTATACTTTCCTGGCCAGAGCGAGTTTTTATAATCAGAATTTAAATCAAGGCTTTGTGCAAAACTTGGTGTTAGGTAACTCAAGGTTTCGTGTTGATCTTGGTTTTGTGTAAATCAGAATCACAACTATACTGTGGATAATCTTACACTTTTACGAACTCATTAGGCGTAAACTTGTTTACAAAATTTTGAACTTTTTTGTTAGGAACTTTTCTTTAATAGTGTAAAAATATTATATGGTATAATCTATAGCGGTGATCACCAAATTGTCGATCTCAAGCTATTACAAATTTGCGGGGCAATTTTGGTAGATCAATTTAACGCCATAATCTGCTAATACTAATGTACAATGTGCCAAAAAAGCGGACCAACCGGAATAACTTTTGATCTAATGATAGGATCTTCACGTTCTAAAACTAAATTTTAACGGTTTGGGAGGGTAATCTCAAATATACTAATTAATTAGTGCAGATGATATTTTAACTTACCAACTCAGACACAAAAGCGTACTTTCTCTGAATAAACATACCTTTTTTTTCGACGGATTCGGATTTCTGACCCCCAAAATATTGGCGGTAGCAGCAATCTGGAAAATATGGTACCAGTTATTTGGATTTTGGAGCGATCCAAAGTATGGACCCCTGAATGTTAATTTTACTTTTTATGTATTTCACCATATCTAGAGAACTTTTGAAGCGAATTGAAATTTTTTTCCACATGATTCAGAAATTCGTTTATCCAAAGATAAATGAATTTTAGAATCACGTGAACAAATTAAGAATGCAATGCAAATAAATCCAATGAAAAAAATAAATTTTAGTTAATTATTATTACTATTAGTTATATATATATATATATATATATATATATATATATATATATATATATATATATATATATATATATATATATATATATATATATATATATATATATATATATATATATATATATATATATATATAGATAGATATATGAAAAATGCTTGCTCGAAATTACCTTGAACAGTGGTGTAGCTGGCATCGGGTGCTCTATCTATTTCTTCAAAAAGGCGTTCCTGGACATCTTGGTGTTTAACTAACAAGTAAAGAGTGAAAGCTAAAGCAGTGGAAGTTGTTTCATATCCAGCCATGAGTACTAAATGTGCATTTGCTATCACTTCAATTGTAGACAACTTTGTACTGCTGCTTTTCTCTATATATGGAGATAAACAATGTATCAGTCATGCATTTAACTGTCCAGGACAGCTTTAAAACATTGATTAAATGACATCATTTAAAACTATGAACTTTCATTCTCAACTATCATTGAAGATTTTCAAGGTGAATTTATGTATGCATTTTTTTTATTAATTATGTATAAAAAAAATATTTTAAAGTGAAACGTTTTCGATGAGGATAAATGTGTGAATCTAGAAAGATTTTGCTGTTCTCTTACTATAATTAAATTCTGGTCTATGAGTATTTACAGATTCCACAGGCTATGAGAAAACTGGGCTGGAAGTTTCAGATTGGTTTTACAATTCCAAGCTCAAGAAACCAAAGAGAGTTGTTTTTTTTTTCATTTCTTTTACAGTTAGGGAACGGAAGAGAATACATGCGTGTATTTTTGTCAAGAAATGTAAAAATTTCTCCAGCTGATTTATAGTAAATATTGATAGTCGAAGGCTTGTATCGGTTTTTGATATCAGAAAAGATTTTTTTTTCTTTCTATTTTTATCATGGAGGTGGCTTTGAATTTCACACCAATGATAGATTTGCTAGACAATAGCTCTTTACCTTAAAATAGCGTAAGAGGTACCGGTGAAGTACCTCTATTTTTATCATGGAGGTGACTTTGAATTTCACACCAATGATAGATTTGCTAGACAATAGCTCTTTACCTTAAAAAAAGCGTAAGAGGTACCGGTGAAGTACCTCTATTTTAATCATGGAGGTGACTTTGAATTTCACACCAATGATAGATTTGCTAGACAATAGCTCTTTACCTTAAAAAAAGCGTAAGAGGTACCGGTGAAGTACCTCTATTTTTATCATGGAGGTGACTTTGAATTTCACACCAATGATAGATTTGCTAGACAATAGCTCTTTACCTTAAAATAGCGTAAGAGGTACCGGTGAAGTACCTCTATTTTTATCATGGAGGTGACTTTGAATTTCACACCAATGATAGATTTGCTAGACAATAGCTCTTTACCTTAAAAAAAGCGTAAGAGGTACCGGTGAAGTACCTCTATTTTTATCATGGAGGTGACTTTGAATTTCACACCAATGATAGATTTGCTAGACAATAGCTCTTTACCTTAAAATAGCGTAAGAGGTACCGGTGAAGTACCTCTATTTTTATCATGGAGGTGGCTTTGAATTTCACACCAATGATAGATTTGCTAGACAATAGCTCTTTACCTTAAAATAGCGTAAGAGGTACCGGTGAAGTACCTCTATTTTTATCATGGAGGTGACTTTGAATTTCACACCAATGATAGATTTGCTAGACAATAGCTCTTTACCTTAAAATAGCGTAAGAGGTACCGGTGAAGTACCTCTATTTTTATCATGGAGGTGACTTTGAATTTCACACCAATGATAGATTTGCTAGACAATAGCTCTTTACCTTAAAATAGCGTAAGAGGTACCGGTGAAGTACCTCTATTTTTATCATGGAGGTGACTTTGAATTTCACACCAATGATAGATTTGCTAGACAATAGCTCTTTACCTTAAAATAGCGTAAGAGGTACCGGTGAAGTACCTCTATTTTTATCATGGAGGTGACTTTGAATTTCACACCAATGATAGATTTGCTAGACAATAGCTCTTTACCTTAAAAAAAGCGTAAGAGGTACCGGTGAAGTACCTCTATTTTTATCATGGAGGTGGCTTTGAATTTCACACCAATGATAGATTTGCTAAACAATAGCTCTTTACCTTAAAAAAAGCGTAAGAGGTACCGGTGAAGTGTATAAATTATAATATAACAACTTCTTAGAGTAAATGCAATTGTTAATAATTGTGAATACTATCAATTAAGATTTATAGCACCAGATGGCGCTGAGCGCAAGCAGTTTATTATTTTTTTCTACACTTACTTTCTTCAGTTTTACATTTACCACTGAACCACGATGCTTGAATAAAATTATCCTAACCCATTAATTTGAGTGATTATTGTTGAATTTGAATTATGGTGCATGAACGGCCGAAAAATAGGCCATCTGCATGAAAGCGAGTAAGTTAACATTTGTTTTGTTTTGGTCTCCGTGAAGTCGGTAATAATTTGTTTTGATATGTCATTGTATTAAATATATATGCATTTGGATTTATTATTGCAGTAACGTGCGAGCTATTTATTTTTTATAATGGATGATTTTGAGAAATTAAAATCGAAACGAGCTGTAATCAGACAGTTGATTACGAAATTGATAAATAAGATAGACAAATTGTTCTTAGAAACACTTCCTGATTATGATACTTTGTATGATTCACTAAATCAGTTAGTTGAAAAAAATGAAAATTTAAAGGCTCTTGATTTGGATATTGAAAAACATTTTAAAAAGAGCGATGAATTTGAGAGTGAAATTATACAAAGTCAAGAGTATCAAGATCGAGTAGTGGCTTATAAAGGCAGAATCGAAAGATATTTATTGAAAAGCCAGACTACAAGACAGGAAGTAACGGTTAATAGTGGTAACAATGATTTACAAGAAAATATAACTTATGGAAATATCTCGCACGTTGCTAACGTTAAATTACCTAAATTGGAGATAAACAAATTTTTTGGTGATGCCTGTGAGTGGCACAGTTTCTGGAATAGCTATAACATAGCTATACATAGTAATGAGAGTCTTAAAAAAATTGATAAATTTAATTATCTTAAGATGTATTTAGGGGGAGTTGCTTTGAGTGCAATTGCTGGGTTCTCATTAACTGAAAGTAATTATGATTCTTCTATTAAGTTGCTAACCGAAAGATTTGGTAGGCAAGATTTAATTATTAGTAGTCATATGAATAAACTTTTATCCATTAATTCTGTAAAAAATTCATATGATATTAAAGCTTTACGTAAGTTCTATGATGAATGTGAAATTCACATTCGCAGTTTGCAATCAATGAATGTAACGAAAGGTAGTTATGGTAATTTACTCTGCCCTGTTATTTTACAAAAGCTACCAGAGGATTTAAATTTAGATTATAATAAAAATAGAAAATCGAGTGTAGATTTTGATATTGATGAACTGATTTCATTTTTTAGAAAAGAGGTAGAATGTAGAGAAGCCTCACATGTGTTGTCTAATAGTTCTAAAAAACTAAGTGTTCATTTCGAAACACAGCAACGGTCGGAGAGCCATAGTAAACATAATTATAATCGAAAATTCTCATCTTCCTCGGCATTAGTTTCGGCATCTAACAATATATTTTGTTTGTTTTGTAATTCCAAAAATCACGAATCGAAAGATTGTTCTCTGACCATCGAAGAAAAAAAACAAATGCTTAAAGATCAATTTCGCTGTTTCCGGTGCTTAAAGAAATACCACACATCAAAAAAATGTTGGAATAAATGTATTTGCACATTATGTAAGAAACCGCATAGCGAATTAATTTGTGATAAATCAGCAATAAATAATGAGTCGAAAGAGAAAAACGATACTTTGGCATCCGTTACTGCTTCATGTGTTTCGAAACTAAAACAAAATGAAATGATCTATTTACAGACTTCTTTAGCGTATTTTATTTATGGTAATGTAAAGAAGTTGGTTAGAATTTTATATGACTCTGGTAGCCATCGCAGTTTTTTGAAACGTGATATTTGTAATGAGTTGAACCTCAGGACCATTAAAACTGAACGGTTGCATGTTTTCGGTTTTGGAGAAAAAATTTCCAAGGGGTGTTCTTACGATTTAGTGAAAGTGAATCTTCAGAACAAAAACGATAAAAAATTAAATGTTTGCATTGAAGCATTCGTAGTAGAAAAATTAACGTGTGGGAAAATAGCCGCACCCCATGAGAGAATTAAAAAATTAGCAAGGAAAAATAATATTTTTCTTTCGGATACCGGAGAAATAGCTGATGTAGACATTTTGATCGGCGCCGATTTCCTACATGACGTAATCTTTGATACGTCTTTAAGGTTGGGAAAAAGACTCGTTGCAACCGATAGTTTATTTGGTTTTGTGGTTCAAGGGAAATTCATGAATAATTGCCAATTAAGTAGGATTGTAAATAATACTATAATATCTGATGTTGATTATTCTTTGTTTTGGAACCTTGAAGGACTAGGAATAAACACTATGAACGAAGAAAATGTTGAAAATAAAAGTGAATTGTTAAAAGGTTTTAATTCTGATTTGCATTTTGAAAATAATAGGTATAGTGTACGACTTCTCTGGAGACCTAATACAAAACATTTGTTAAATGATAACTTTGAGCTGGCTTCAGAGAGGTTTGACAAATTAAAAAGGAGATTTAAAAATGATAAATCCTTGTTTGAAGAATATAAGAAAGTTATAAAAACTTACGAAAATGAAGGGATAATTGAGAAAGTTAAAAACACTGATCCCCTAACTTATAAACAATGTTATTTACCTCATAGGGCGGTTATAAGAAACGACAAACTAACTAGCAAATTAAGGATTGTATTTGACGGTTCCGCACATAAGAAAAACGAATTGTCTCTTAACGACTGTTTGTATATTGGGCCAAATTTATACCCCGATATTTATGAACTTATGCTAGCGTTTCGGGAAAACAAGATTGCTTTTATAGGGGACGTTCAGCAAGCTTTCTTACAAATAGGAATTAATGAAGAAGATCGAGATGTCACAAGATTTCTTTGGTCAGATGACCCCGATGATGATTCGTCTACAGTAATTTATAGATTTTGCCGCGTATTATTTGGTATCAACTGTAGCCCTTTTCTCTTAGCGGCAACTATTAAAGAACATATTAAAAAGTTTGCAAAATCAAAGCCTCTTGCTTATGAATTACTAAATGAAAGGGTATATGTCGATGATGTCATAGGGGGGAGTGACAGTACAGATACAACATTTCAAATAAGTTCGGATTGTGTTGAAATATTTCGGGATGCGGGCATGGTATTGAGAAAATTTCAAACAAATGATAAAAAATTACGTGAATTATGGAAGAATGCAGGTATAGATGTTCAGAATGAAAAGGAATCTTTAGGTCAATCAGGCTTTCCATTTAAAGTTTTAGGAGTTTGTTGGGATCCTAAAAGAGATGTATTTTACTTTGAGTCCAAATATCTGTTAAAGTTGTTAGACACAGGACAAATAACAAAACGATTTATTTTGAAAATCATTGGGCGTATTTTTGATCCAGTAGGATTTTTGGGACCCTTTACAATGCTTCTAAAATCTCTAGTTCAAAGCATTTGGAAAAGCGGATTGGAGTGGGATCAAGAGCTACCCTTAGACATAGAAAATCAGTGGCGCGATATATGTAAACAATTCGGTGAACTTAATGATTTGAAAATTCCGCGTTATTATTTTTTCGAAACAGGTAACAAAGAAATTGTAAGTTCACAGTTACATATCTTCTCTGACGCCAGCTTAAAGGGTTATGGTACAGTTGCATATATCAGATCAGAAACTAGTGATGGGCATATTTCTACATGTTTTGTTTCAGCTAAAAGTAGAGTTGCGCCCCTCAAAAGGATTACATTACCAAGACTTGAGCTACTAGGTGCCCTCCTCTCTGCTAGATTATTTCGAACTATTACTAGAGCCATAAAAATTCCGTGTGATAGTTTCTTTTGGTGTGATTCCTCTATAGTGTGTTGTTGGATAAAAACTCCTGCCATTCGTTTTAAACAATTTGTGCGTAACCGATTGGAAGAAATTCAAGAGATTACTCAACCTAAGGACTGGTTCCACTGCCCCGGAATTGACAATCCTGCCGATCTTATTAGTAGAGGTGCTTCCATGAGTATATTAAAGAATTCTGACATTTGGTGGAAGGGGCCATCTTGGTTGTCCCTTCCGACCGAAATGTGGCCAGAATTGAAACTCTTCAAGGAAAATGATGAACAAATTGAGTATCGTGAAAAAGAAGTCACCGTTATGAAATGTGTAGATGGTGAAGAACTTGAGTTGATAAATATCGCTAACTTTAGCAACCTCGAAAAAGTTGTTAGAATCATAGCGTGGGTAAAGCGATATTTGAACTGTTTAAAGAAAGTTAAGCCGAATATGGACACTTTGACTGCAGAAGAGCTCCGAAATGCTGAAGATACATTAGTAAAGCTTACTCAAGCAAAATTCTTTGAAAGTGAGATACGAGCTCTACAATCTAGTTTGCCTATTCCAGCTTCTTCTACTATTTTCAATTTAGCTCCTTATCTTGATGAAAAAGGTATCCTGAGAATCACAGAAAGATTGGATGAAGGATATTATTCTTATGATGAGAAAAAGCCTATAATCATACCAAGACAGTCTAAATTTGCAGAGTTGCTCATCAAGCGAGAACATGAAAATGTGTTTCATTCTGGAGTAGAGAGCACTCTAGTACAAATTCGGAGAAGATTTTGGGTACCTAAAGGAAGACAATTAGTAAAAAAGGTTGTCTCGAAATGTTTGATTTGTCGCATATACACAGCCAAACCTTCTACCCAAATGACTGGACAGCTTCCAAAAGATCGAATTAGTGAAATTCCTGCTTTTAGTGTATGCGGAATTGATTTTGCCGGACCAATCTACATCAAGGGTGAAAATGGAATAAAGAAATCATATGTAGCCTTGTTCACATGTGCAGTCACGAGAGCAATACATCTTGAATTAGTCACAGACATGTCTACTTCGACTTTTCTGCTCGCATTCAGAAGATTTCTCTCCAGAAGAGGTGGTTGTAATACAATTTACTCCGACAACGCCAAGAATTTTAAATGTACCGATAAAGAGCTTCAGAGATTATTTGATATTTTGGAAAATTCCGAATTCAAAAACTTTCTTGCAGCTAAAAGAATATCCTGGAAATTCATCGTCCAACTTGCCCCTTGGTGGGGAGGATTTTATGAAAGATTGGTAAAAAGTGTCAAAGAGCCTCTAAAGAAAATACTTAGAAAAGCTCTTTTAAATTTTGAAGAGATGACCACTTTATTGACTGAAATAGAAACCATCGTTAATCTTCGACCCTTGTCCTACGTCACTAACGAAATTGGTGAACCGGAAATTCTTACCCCATCTCAGTTTTTAACTCCTGGAAAAGAAAAGGCAGAATATCCAGCCCATTTCATTGAAACCATCCATAGAGAATCCACCAAAAAGGTTCTTATAAAAAGAAAAGAATACCAAGCTACATTATTGGCTAATTTATGGAAGCGTTGGAAGGAGCGCTATTTGTTTAATTTGAGATCTGCACACAACTTTACTTCTCCTAACTTAACAAAATGTTTGAAAGTGGGAGATGTGGTTTTGATGGAGGGCACCACGAAATCAAAACTACTATGGGACATAGGTATTATAACAAAAGTATTTCAAGGGCGTGATGGACTTGTAAGATCTTGCCTTATTCGCAAATCCAACGGCGAATATAAGCGCCCAGTACAGCTTATTTATCCTTTAGAACTCAATGACTGAAATGAACAATGATAAACTTTAATAGTTTATGTTTTTTTTTTCTTTCAAGTGAATATTTGCATTACATTTCAAAACTATTTGCATTTAAATGTTAATTTTTTAATTGTCTTATTTTTATGTTTAAAATGTTGGTGAACTCGGAGGAGTTCAAGTGGGGAGTGTTAATAATTGTGAATACTATCAATTAAGATTTATAGCACCAGATGGCGCTGAGCGCAAGCAGTTTATTATTTTTTTCTACACTTACTTTCTTCAGTTTTACATTTACCACTGAACCACGATGCTTGAATAAAATTATCCTAACCCATTAATTTGAGTGATTATTGTTGAATTTGAATTAGCAATAAAATGCACAGTTAATATGCCATTTCAACAACAAAACTTAACCAACCAGTTTTATTCATGCTCTCTATCACCCCTCACACTCCATAACTCATTCAAACATACGTAAAAACATACATAACTCGTAACATACATAACTTGACACTTACATAACACATAACTTGCCATTCAAACATAAGTAAAACACAATCACAATTGTTTACGTTTTTGCCACTTTTTGCCTAACAAAGACGGCATGACACTAGGTTCCTTATAGCCAGACGTTCTTACTTGTTGCTGTGAACTTGCGAGAAAAAATTTCATTCCTTTATTCTACAACGTAGAGTGGCGTAAACGGGCTCTTTCTTTATAGCAATCACCATGTTAAACAAAATCTTATGATGAACTGTAACTTATTCAAGCGTAAGTAGAATCAGATGTTAGCCACTTGTTGCGCACCAAAGACAGCACGACTCAAGGTTCATAATAACCAAGCCTTCTTATTTGATGTAGGGTAAAAATGTCTCACCTTCATACTACAACGTAGGTCTGGCGTTCACGGACATAACAATAACCATATTAAAACAAACTATCATGATAAATTTATTGGGTCTCGTGTAGCTTAAATTCTGAACGACAAAAAACGTTTGCGTATAAAAATGATATTTTTTGACTAGCTTTTAAATTTTTAAAATTAAATGTGAACTGTCAAGAAAATGCAATCTCTTTTACCAACTTTATCACCATTGGTATGTCAATGATAAGGGGAGACGTAACATTAATCGAAAACGACCTACATTTAAATCTTTTTCGAAATCGACACATAGTTTGGTAAATATTGTTACGAATCCGCCCCCTCCATCTGGCGGACAGAGCCAAAAACTCTTTTTTAGCTGTAACCGTAACGTTGAGTTTATTCTTTTAGTATTAGTTTCTTTTTCGAATACTTGGGGAGTAACCGCTCCGTTCTAAATGATTACTTCTACGCTTTAATTGTAAATATCTTCATCATTAAAATTTTCCTATTATTCTTTAGTATTATTCTAGTTAGTAATTGCGTCTCCAGGTATCTATTAACAGGAAAATACAGTCAGATCCGAGGAAGAAGAAAGAACGATTTAAAGAAAGAGGTAAGCTTTTACCCATTTATTTTATTGGCTTTAAATCGTTAAAGAACTGTAACACGTTTTAACAAATATGCTTCTGAAAGCGAACTAAACTAGGAAAACGTGGCTTGGAATCCCCCACCCCCCCAAAAATGATAAACAAATAAAATAAAATAAATTGTGATCTCCGAAAGGTGATTACAGGATACCCATTAGCGAAATAATTGCTGCATATTTTTTTTTTTTACATTCTAACATATAAAGGAACATGGTAGCTAAAAATACTCTCATAAACACCACAACATTTCAAGTCATGCCTTGCAAAAATTGCTTAATTTTTCTCTTGGAAGGTTTTATCATTTCTCTTGAAAACCACAATCTATCACAGCAATGGCATTGATGTATTGGACCCTCTTCAATATCCTTAAAGAACCGTTTCTCAAAGGACGATACAGTCTGAATCTTGGGCTTCATAATTTAAATCTTTGCTTTGTTGCATCTTATGCCGATTAAGCCTCAATTCATTTTCATGATCCAAGAAGTCTTGTGAAGAACTGGCTTCACTCATGCGTTTGAGATTCGAGTCTCTCCGTTTGGCTGTTCCGTTTGCTTTCATGTTTTTGATCCTCCACATCTGTACCTAGGACAGTATCATTCAAGTCTGTGAGATGACGCTTCTTGTAACGACGTTTACGATTCAATTAATTTTCATGATCCACGTTGTTTTGTGAAGAACGGGTTTTACGCTTGCGTTTATGAACAGAATCCTTTTGTTTTTCCGTTTGTATCTAACACTTAATGTATTCCCATCTACGTTCTTGGACTTTAGCTTTTTCAGCCTCAGCAAATTTAGGCCTTGGCATCGTTTTATTTTTCTTGCTTCAACTCTAACCTTTGGGACCTTGTCAATCAGTTTGGAACCCACTTTATTAGTGACATTCCCCTGAATTAGCATTGAAAACGATCCAGTTTGAACTGTAGGTTAGAATTTCCGATTCTTAATTAAAACAATAAAAACCAAAAATATCGTTTAAATTATGAAATTCTCTTTTATTCACAACTCAAGAAGTATTTATGGGATCTCTCTGGTCCCATATCTCAAAAATAAACTCACTAACTCAATGCATAACAAAATTAAAAAGAATTATAAAAATATTATTATGAAAAAAGGAATTATAAAAAAATTATCAAACAACAGAGGTCGCCATAGCAACGCAGGCAATGACGACGCATGCGCATTGTTTACGATTACTCTTGAACACAGTTGAAAAGTGCGATGACGTCCAAATTAGGTACGCACGCCATCAAACCCAAAACAAGACCCATTTTGCCTATGGGTAATAAATACAGTGAATGCTAGCAATGTTATTTTCCTCTATTTTCATCGGCGCGAGGAGTAATTATAATCTAATCGCAACAAAATACCTAAGAAGTTTTTAAGTTTTCCTAAATACCTTGGCGGAAAAAAAAGCATTGACCTACCTTCGTCACTGATGTCCAACATAAGTTGAAGTACGTCCATGCTTCTTAATTGAGGATTCTTCCGTCTTTCACTAATGACTTTATCCAGGTTTCCAAGGATGAGGGAATTCACTTGGCTATGATTGCCTAAATTATTAGCAAGGAAGGTGAAAATAGTTTCCAAAATCGGGAACATAACGCCAAGAGTTATGGCCGGGGAATGAGCCTCATGAATAAATGACCGCATCTAAAACAAAAAAGTTAGTTTAATTATAGGTGATTTTTAATTCATATTGTTAAGCAATGTTCTCCATTAACTGTAAAAAATTACTGTATAAAGTAGCGGCACTTTGGGCGCATCTTCCGTAAAAATCCACTTCACCATAAAATATTATACCGTAATTTTTACAGTAATATTTATTTAAATAAAGTGATTCAGTGATTTTACGGTAATCATCAATGTAAAAATTACGGTACATCAGAGTTTTGTTCCGTAACATGATCAGGTAAAAATGGATTTTACGGTAAATAATACCGGCATTCTGGGTGTCTTTACTTTTTGCAGTAATTTGATCCTGAAAATTTCACAGTGTAGAATGCGTCTCAGTCCTCAGAAATGGACTGAGACGGATGATAGATGAAAAACATTAAGAGTCACAAATCATCACTTAAAGAAGTAACAAAACGAAATCTAAGGAATCAACACAGAGGAAGGCGGGACTGAAATCTTAAGAAACAAATTATTTACCAGAAGAAATGAATAGGAGATGAAAAGGGAATTTTAGAAACATCACCAATTTTTATCAAGCAATCGAACTGGTTTGCGAATTTTTTTTATCTCGCCTTTCACAATGTTGGTGTGATAAATTTCGATTCCTTTTTTGTATCTTCATAGTTTAAATAGTAATATGCGATCCTGTTACGCATATTGATCTTATTGTTGACAAAGATTCTATGTGAATATACACCTTTATTTTACGCTTTAAAAAATTTAAAACAGTTGAACTTAAAATGTGCCACTTCGGTTGTTAAAAAGTTATTAAAGAATCTTATTCTACTACCTTTCTATAAATTTAAATCTTTTGCTTAAAATTTATATTTATCTTGCAAATGATTTGTTGAGTTAGAACATTAAATATGACTAAGTCTTAATCCGAATGTTCTTATAATGCTAAATTGTTCGAATTCAATTACAATAGTTCAATTTAAATTTCATTTATTTATTTAGATCTACAAAACATGCACTAGCATGAAGTACATGCTAGAAAATTTAAATTTTAAACACTGGTAATAGTCTCGATTTCACTGATTCTTCAAATTAAATAATTTTGAATCAAAATAATATAATTTGTAGATGACTCACTGCAGACATCATTGGATCGTTATGATCTTCCAAGCCACGTGTCTTCATAGCGAGAGCACAGGAAGAAATCGTGTCCAATGTCAGGCCTTGAAATATTTTGTAAATGTCAAAAATTTCATTATTTTGCACTTTTTTGCTTACAATATCGACTGCAATATCTACCTGAGAATAAAAAAACACGCAATATAATTTTCAACATTTAAAATAAAAGTAAAATACAAACATTCAACATGGACATTTTGAATAAATAAATTCCAAAATCCATGTTCATATATTTCTAATAATTAATAGTATTTTTATTCATAAAATTCCAAATGATGCTTTACAGATCTACACTGACGGTAGCATGGGTGCTGGTGCTATCTCGGGTAGTGGAATTTTAATCTTAAAGGGGACTGGCATCAAGATCTGTATCAAAAATCCTGATTTTTGCTCGGTTTTTTGGTCAGAGCTAATAGCTATTGAGGAAGCTGTGAAATTTTGCATTGTTGAATACTGCTGGCGATGACCTTCTTACTGTCTCAGAAATAGCAACCCGGATTAGGCAAGATATTGGTTCTTGTTGGAAAAAAGCTCCTGTGCATGATTGGTATGGGGGAGACCGGCCTGGTATGGCTCTAATCATGGCAAGCAATAGGCGCGTCCAAACGATGCTGGCCAGATTTTAAAGCGGACACACTCGATCCCAACGTCACGTTACGGGCCTTAAAGTCTACCCACCCTGCCCTAAGTGCAATATGAACCAGTCTGCTCCTGCCCACATCTTATCGTGTATTGGCTGCCAGAAGAGCCACGTGGTCTCCAACACTGCTGCAATAGTACATGGCTTTGGGAAATTTTTGGATGAGTTCATGGGCTTGGTTTAATGCTTCTGTTGGTCAAGTGGGCATAAGCAACAACACAACCACAGCATTTTTATTGCACATTGATATTGGAGTATGACATGAAAATAAAAAAAAAACACGTAATTAAAAATGAATAAAACACAATTTTTGAAAAACTCGTTTTTGTGGTGAAGTTTGCAAGTTAAACTGGTCGGCATCTGCAACATGAAAAATTCACATTAATTTTCCACGGTTAGCTCGACGAAAGGGAACTCTAAACCATGATTTATTGATTCGTTACTATGCTTACAAAGCCAATAAAGATTAAAAGAAGTGCAACTTTTAACTATAGGTTGTATAAATTATGTCATAACGCTGTTCACCATATTTAATAATTTTGTGTAGTGTTAATCGCAAGTTAACTCAAAAGCTGAATGTTTTCATTAACGCATAATTTATTCATCACTATGTCTATAAAGAGTTATACAGCTAATAAATAATGAAATGTCTGTATAATTAATTCTCTGCTATAGGTTTTTAAAAATATATTATAGTCTTTCAACCGCATTTTATATTTATGTGTAGGGTTAAACATAAGTTAAGTCACAAAATGACTTTTTTGCTTCTTTCTTTAGATTTAGACAATATTTTAGAGTATTTATTAAACAGTTTATAAGTACTATTGAATTGTTTTACTGTATACTTCTTTGTAATATTATACTCTGTACAATTAATTATTTCTTAGCACAATTTTTAACTTGGTTTGTGAATAATCCACATGTTTGCAATGCGCATAATCAGGTATGTGTACTGTGTGTGTTGTTTCTTATGCCACTTGCCACACGGGCGAGCCTGCTTGAGTCTACCAAGCAGATTTAAGGCAGAGAGTGCGTTTCTTATTATTTCAGTGGCGCCATCCTATGGCCAAGAATCCAACTTCAGCCACACATACGTCGCACCCGTTTACAGGGTGGACCCATTCATTCATCCACAGATCGTAATTTTGACCTGAATCAGAGAACGATCGATCTCCAATCCAGTACCCCCAGAGGTCTTGATTTGTTATGGGAACATGGAGGACTTTTGTGACTCGACAGATTTAACGTGCATCAGTTACTTTACTACACGGGGAGTCTTCGACCGGCAGGGTTCGAACCCACGAACTCTCGAACATGGGCCCGGCGCCCTACCGACCGGTATGTGCACTAAATTTTAACATTACTAAAAATATCACAATGATCCATTATTAATGCATTACAAGTATCATTTCCAAATCAGCTGCTCTTGAACCGTGATAGCTTAGGAGATAGAGCCCGGTTCAATGATGTGAACCGGGTTCGAATCCCAGCGATGGCAGGTCCATACGAAATCCGCATCCGACTTGCACCAAGAACAGTGCTGATGTAAAATTTCCTCAGTGGTAGACGGATCACTGGTTGAGATACCCTTAGCAGTCAGACTTACCGTAGGGAGTTTTCGTGGTTTTCCTCTCCATTAAACGCAAATGCGGGTTAATTCCATCAAAAAAGTCTTCCACGAAGGCAAATTTCTCCCATTACTTGATCCAGGGGTTCATTTGTCTTCTGGATTGGGTTCAAACTTACAAGGCAACGGAGTTGAACATTAGTAGTCGTAAACCCAAAAAGTAGGTCGGCTGTTCAACGACGGTTATAAAATAAAATAAAATTATAAAATAAAATCAGCTACTCTTGCCTTTTAGCTCACATCAGCTGCTTTATTAATTTTATTAGACCACCTCGTTTGCGGTCGTTTTCTTGATCATTTCATACCACAATTATACCAGTCCCAGATGTTAAAAATCCAACGATTGTCAGTTCTCTAAGTTATGTGTATAGTCCATTGCTATTTTAAATGTTTAATTCTCTCGCTGACATCGAAAGCGTTTTATTTATGTGTTGTATCAATATCATTCACTTTCGGTCTTATCTCCTAATGTCAAGCAAATATACAGGGTTGATGGTGATATGTTTGGAACAGCAAATTACCCCTAAGATCATAATTCTATAAATGCACGTATTAATTAATTTTTGTAGGATGCACTCTCACGGACGCAAGGTTTTTAAGAAAACACTGATTTCATTAACTTTACATAAACGTAATTAAGGGGAAAAAACACTTTCAATCTCTTCACTACTGAAGTACAAAGGAATATAGCAAAAAAAGTATTTTACAGCTCCGAATTTCTATTTTACCGTCATAAATCATAATAAAATAAACAAATTATGGGTTATACTGCCATGGGGCTACTAACTTTAAGTTCATATACGTGGACCTCAGGTTTTAACTAAGTAAAATAATATAAATATTTCAAATGTTTAATTGCACCTAAAACAGGAACAGCTATGCTTAATATTATATTATGGTCTATTTAAATACAATGGTGTATAGATTTAATAATTATTCAGAAATTAAAAAAAAAAAAAAGAAGTTTTCTTACAATGACATTCAATACTTGATGCAATACCAATGTATTACTGCATGAAATCTCAGTTTAAAAGCTATTTTAATTATTCAAATGACACAAAATAAATAATAAAAATATATTTAATTCTTGGGGGTAAAATTTTTAATTATAAAAAAACAAAACACGAAAAAGCTAAAGTTATTAAATATATCTTTGTGCTTACATTAATATAAAACAATTAATTAAAATACGCATAAAGTTATAAGAGTTATAACAAAGTAGATATAAAATTGAATCCTTATAATAGTATGAGATTTCACTTGACTACTGCGTTGTCATAAATTGTCTTTATGTACCAAGGTACACATGCGTAGACCTGCATTTTTTTTTTACTTTATCATTTTTAAATATTAAGTAAATATCAATTTAAAAGCTTCATACAGATCGCAGTATTGCTAAGTCAAAATAAAAAATGAATATTTTCAGAATAACTGAATTATATAGTATTTAGAATGAGTTACATTTTCGAGCACGTGGATTTAGCGTCAATTTTCGAAAATCACTTGTGATTTTGTTGATTTCTAACTAAATAACTTATATGCCCCGTGGCAGAATGACAGCGACTCGGCGACATTGTCCCAGAACGTTAGAGTTCCTGCAGAAAATTTTTTCTTTTGAAAAGCAATAAATTTTATTTTTCTTTTCAACAGAAATTTACGCGAAATATTTGAATCATGCATTTAGATAAATTCTTTTTGACGCTCTCAAATTACGCCGATAGTATCGTAAATCGATGTAACTTTTCGATTCTATTTTCGGCAGTAATTGATACTGTTTCTCATGTGGTTTTTAAATGTCCCGAAGTATTTCAAACAATATTCGAATCGTGTATTTGAGTATTTATTTTTTAAGGTAATAATTCTATCGAATTTTTGGCTGTTATTTCTAATTCCTCCAAATTTTTAATTATGATATTTTTGTACGATTTTATTTGTTTCAACAACCTAATCTAGAAACGAAACACGCGTTTGAGGAACCCGATTCGATTGATTTCGTCGTTGATCTTTTTTATGATAATAACTACTGCGGATTTCATGATTTTTTTATTGCAAAATGAGAAGGGAATAATTTGTGCACTCCCCCCCCCCCAAAAAAAATGCAGGAATATCACCCATAATATTAGAATAAAAAATTATTACATGTTCTATAAAAAAAAATACCATAGTTTCTTTTTGTAAACACAGCGCTTTTGTTCTTTTAAATTAGTAGCATAGATGTTGTTGCTGACGTATGCCTGTTAAGGCAGAGCGGCGCCATCTATGGCCAGGAATTCAATTTCTGCCACACCCATACGTCACACCCGCTTATAGGGTGGACCCATTCATACAACCATTCATTCATCCACAGATTGAATCAAAGAACGATCAATCTCCAATTTACTACCCCCAGAGGTATTGTTTTGTTATGGGAACATGGAGGACTTCGCGACTAGACAGATTTAACGCGCATCAGTCACCATTTTACTGCACGGGGAGTCTTCGGCCGGTGGGGTTCGAACACATGAACTCTCGGACAATAGCCCAGCGCCCTACCGACCAGACTATCCCGGCTGTAACATAGATGGTTGTTATTATTAAAAGTATCTAGAGCAGAAAGGTATTAGTGCAAGAGAGTTTTGTCGCAGAAAGCTCAAACGTCCACGAATGCTTCAGCGAAGGTAAAACTATAGTTTCTTATTGCGTGTTTTAGAAGCTAAGAAGTGGAGGTTCACAAATCTGGACCAAAGTAATGAAGAGTTTAAATTGTTCGCGTATTTCGATTTCCTGTGTTCTACTCATTACCCGGAATAATCGAGAATATGTTATACATTTTGAAAACTGTTTCGATCAAAACAGAATGTAAGTTTTGAAGGTCCACAAATCTGGACCAAGGTAATGAAGAGGTAAAATTCACGTATTTCGATTGTTCACGTATTTCGATTTTAAGTGTCCTACTCATTACAATTCATTGGCTGGGGTAATCGAGAATATGTTGTACATTTTGAAAACTGTTTTAATGAAAACCAGAATGAAAGTTTATCTGATCACTCACTTACTTTTTTCTCGAAAATGCTCTTCATGAGCTTTAGTTTGCTGGTGCTGAATACGGGGGAGAGAATGGAACGCACTTCTTTCCATCGGATATCATCCAAGGCAATCAATGAATGGTCAAAAGGCTTAATATTCATGTACAATTTTGGTCGATTGCTGAACAACTGAAAGTCTTTAATCATTATCTGAAAGAAAATATTTACATTATTTAAGAAGACGTTTAACTTTTTAATTTTTTACGAGCATACAAGATAGGAAGAGGGAAACTATATCTCCTATTTTACCTAAGAAAATCTCATTGACTACATTAAGAAAAAAAGTATGATCACAACGACTAGAATATGGTAAAATGTATCGTGTTTTTTTGCTGCATGGTAACATCAAAAAGATCAGTATTTTTTACAGAAGTAACCAATAAAAGATGATTTTATAATGTGATAAAATGCAGTAACATTTGTTTATTTTATCATTTTGACTCAGAGCACAGCACGAAAATCATTTATTCAGTTAAATTTACTTTTCTGTTTTGAAATTTTTACTAAATGTGTGGAAATAAGAACTATAATTTAGTAAACGAGAATTTCTGGTTCTGAATTCTGAAGAAATTCTTAATTTTTTAATTCATTAAGCTATTTGTCGTTTTCTTTCATGAGCCCCCCCCCTCTAAATTCAAAGTTATGGGCGCCCCTGGTCGTGTATGTTCAATAAAAATTTCAAAAGTGCACAACACAATAATGTATTGAATTGCATGAATCTTATAAAAGTAGAAACAAAAATGTTACATTAAAATTTATGAAAATGTGAATACATTTAAATGGAACGGTAAAAAAATCCTTACTACCAAATTCTTTAATAATCCATATTGAACAATTGCACTCGATAAATAAAATCATTACTTACTTTTTTGATAATGTCCAAATCATTTACAACAATGTATGGCACTTCTCCCATATAATAGCCAAAAATATCTCCATACTTTTTCCTCCATGTTTCCATAAGTTTGTGTGGTGTGTTTTCTTTTCTTAAGGCGAACATGTGGCCATCGAAGAAATTCGGTTTTGGCCCTGGAATGCCATACTGCTTTAAAATTTGATGTTTTCGGTACCTATTTACGACCCAACGTACTATTATTATGAATAATGAACAGAGAACAATTAATAAAAGTGTTGATGTTGATTCCGCCATTTTGCTTCAAGCTAGGTAGTTCGTGTAGGTTGAAAAAAAAATACTAACTTCAGCAAGGAAATTCACTCGTTTAATAGTGTTATCGATGAATTTATCTTTTTTTTCCGCCAAAGATCTATAATTTATTGTCCTTGTCCGTCAAAAATGGTTTGATATTTTTTTTATCAATGGTTTTGATTAATAAGAGATTAAAATTAGTTGTTCATATCACTTATCAGTTTATCATTCATTGAAGAAGGCGTATTCAGAAAAAGATTAATTTTGTTCGATTTGAAAAGTTTGTTTTAGGGTAACAAAAATATTAGTTTAATAACCTTTAAAAAAAAAGAAAAAAAAGAAAAGAAAGAAGAGTATCACGTTCAAACATAAATCGCTATAACTTCCTTGTTACTTCTATGAAATTAAAGAGTTACGGTCACGGCGTTGCTGGAAATGGCACTTAAGGATAATTGGGCTTATTATGAAATTATGATTTGGCACTTACATTAAGGGTCAAGGGCATACTCTGCATTGTTGTTACTGTCCGTTTTCGGAGGACCGTCTTTCCGGAATGATTATATTCTTAGAATGTTCTTAATTGTCACTTTTGATTCTGGTTGTTGCTTATTTCCTGTTTGTTTCTGTCATTTTGATTTTGTTTTAATTTGAATAGAATTTGAATAGAAATAACTGTATTTATGCTTCGCATGGATAGTTACAATATCAGGCGTGATACTAAGAAGAGAGTAAAAAATTTCGGATCAAATTACAGTGTAAATTACCGGCACTTTGAGTGCATCATCTGTAAAATCCATTTTTACAATTAAATATTTTACCATTTTCTTTTACAGTAATATTTATTTTATTGAACTGATTCAGCGATTTTACGGTAAGTATTACTGAGAAAATTACGACGTATCAGACTTTTTGTTTCGTAGCATGCTCCGGTAAAAATGGATTTTACAGTGAAAAGTATAAGCATCGTATGTGCCGGTACTGTTTAAGGGCTGCTGTACCGTGTTCGGAATTTCTTATAGTGGAGGTTTGAAACAATGCTATAAACTTTTGTGATCAAAAAGCAAAACACGGGGAAATAATTGTGCATATAACTCAACGTACTAAACGAGTTGTAGAAATAGCTGGAGTTTCTATTAAAATACATACAAACCATTAAAATACATTCGCCCAGAAGCAGGGCATGAATTAAAGTCAATATTTTATTCCTCCAAAATGTATAAATAAATAACTAAAAAAAAAAAAAGGGATTCTTGATAACATATTGATGGGCGATATGCATCCTCACGAATACAAATTTCTCCTAATACTTGATCCTGGAGTTCTATTGTCTTCTGGATTGGCTGCAAAACTACAAGGCTATGGAGTTGAAAATTAGTAGTCGTAAACTCAAAATTGGGTAGGTTGTTCAACGACGGTAATAAAATAAAATAAAATAAATTTTACTTCAGGGGATACAGTGTTCACCTTCAAATGAGGAGATCTAAGATCGAATCCCAGTGATGGCTGGTTGGTGAGATTTCTGCTTCCGGCTCGTACCGGTCGCAGTGCTGACGTAAAAATATCCTTATAGGTATATGGAAAATGGGTTGGAATCTCCTTGTAGCCGTGGGGTGGTTTTCGTGGTTTTCTTCTTCTTGTAACGCAAACGCGAGTTAATTCCAACAAAAAGTTCTCCACGAAAGCCAGTTTCTCCCAATGTATGATCCAGATGTTCCCTTGCTTTCTGGGTTGGGTTCTTTCTTTCTTGGGATACAGAGTTGAACAGCGATAGCCGTAAATACAGAATTGGGAGGGCAGTTCAACACCTTTTATGAAATAAAATTTGCCTCCAAAATTTAAAAGAGTGCAATGCTT
Organism: Parasteatoda lunata; assembly: GCA_949128135.1. NCBI lineage: Eukaryota > Metazoa > Arthropoda > Arachnida > Araneae > Theridiidae > Parasteatoda > Parasteatoda lunata. The sequence continues at coordinate 87,845,320 of OX421973.1, forward strand.
AGTTCAATTTCTTTAAAAAAAGTAGTTTTGAAATTTTTTCTGGAAGAAAATATAACACAGAGACATTTTCCTCAAAGAAGTTTAAATAAGTAGAGTGAAATCAAGTGATGCTTAAACCGATGCTGGAAAAAAAAAGTTTACCTACAATCTTTTCTCACCTTTGCATTATGACAATATAAAGTATGTTAAGAATAATCCAAAGAAATTGAAGCGGCAAAATATACCTCCCAGTTAAAAATTAAAAAGTAAAACTGTTACTCACTTTTTTATAATATAAAATAAAACTTATAGAAATAAAACTTACGACATTGATAACTAAAACAATATTGTTGCTTCCTAAATGCTTTATTATAATTATAATAATTTCTATACAATAATTTCTATACAATAACTATAATAAATAATTGCTATATATAAAAAGCGGAAGTATTTGGTAACAAGAGTAACAATGTTTTTACCCAATTTTCATTTTTCGAAATTAAAGATTGTGTAATTGATAAGAAGAATAACAAAGATTCTTTCTCATAATTATTTTCACAGTTAAATTTCTAATCAAAAATAAAAATTTTATTTCAAGATAGTTAGTTTCCCGGGAATAAAATTTAAGTTATTAATAACAAGAGTATAAGCCAATGGTAAGAAGATATTATTAGATAGATAAGATTCCTATTTGTTAGTGTCTAGAGGTAACGTTCAAGCCAATAATAATAAGAGTAACAATGTTATTTTCGAATTGTCAGTTTGCAGAGGTACTGTTCAAGTCATTAGTAACAGGAGTAACAATATTATTTCCTAATTGTTAGTTTCCAGAGGCAATTTTCTAGTCATTTGTAATAAGAATAACAATATTGCTTCCCGATTTTTAGTTTTCAAAGGTAACGTTTAAGTTATTAATAATAAGAGTAACAATATTAAGTACGCAATAAGTAAAATCCAAGTCAACAATAACAAGTTATTACTTCCTAATTGTTAGTTTTCAGATGTACAGTTCATGCTTTTGATAAAAAAAAGTAACATTGTTCCTTTCTAATTGTTAGTTTTTCGAGGTACAATTCCAGTTTTAGATAAAAATAGTAACATTGTTTCTTTCTAATTCTTAGTCTTCCGTGGTAAGGTTCAAGTCTTAGAAAAAATAGAAACATTGATTTTTCCTAATTTTTAGATTCCTGAGGTAATGTTCCAGCCATTCATAATAAGAGTAACAATATTGCTTCCCGATTTTTTGTTTCCAAAGGTAACGTTTAAGTTATTAATAATAAGAGTAACAATATTAAGTACGCAATACAGTCTCCCAGAGGTAAAGTACAAGTCAACAATAACAAGTTATTACTTCCTAATTGTTAGTTTTCAGATGTACAGTTCATGTTTCGGTAAGACAAAGTAACATTGTTAGTTTTCCGAGGTACAATTTCAGTTTTAGATAAAAATAATAACATTGTTTCTTTCTAATTGTTAGTTTTCTGAGGTACAATTCAAGTTTTAGATAAAAAATAGTAACATTGTTTCTTTCTAATTGTTAGTTTTCTGCGGTAGAGTTCAAGTGTTAGATAAAATAGAAACATTGTTTCTTTCTAATTGTTAGTTGTTCGAGGTATAGTTCAAGCCTTTTGAATTTTCAATTTATCGAGGTAAAGCTCTTAACCAAACTCCGTTCTTCGGATTACATGCCAGAGTTGGGCACACAATCGTGATGTTGTCTTCAGTCTTCTCACAAGGTACAAATTTAAATTTCTTTATGAGTTTGAATAATGCTAATTTTGCTTCGAGTTGTGCAAATCTGGAACCAATGCAGTTCCTCGGTCCTTCACCGAATGGTAAGTAGGACATACTCTTTATGCGATTCTTGTTTTCAGGTGAAAATCTGTCAGGATCAAAATTCCATGGATCCGGGAATAATTCTTGATCGTGCTGGATTTGCCAAATGGGTATTAGCACTACTGATTCCTTTGGGAAGGTGTAGTTTCCTGCATTATAATCTTCTCTGCATTCTCTGCTTAACAGTCCCGTAACAGGAGGATACATTCTCAAAGATTCTTCGAACACTTGATCTAAGTACTTGAGCTCTAAAATTAAAACAAAAATATTAAACAGGGTGCGTATCCAGATTTTTCAGAAAAACAAATAATCACCTTTTAAGTACTTTTTAAGCACTCAAGATATATTTTAAATCACTTTCTAAAAAAAAAATCATAATTGGGACTTGCGCAGTAATAAGAATTATTTCTTTCTATCGTTTAAAGTTCTTAATTTATAAACATGAAATCAATAAATTGAGAAACATCGCTTATTCATTGCAAAGTAATATTTGTTTAAAAAATTATGTACTTTTATAGTCAACGAAATATTTTATCTAATGGAAAGAGCACAGATCTACTAATAAAGGCAAAATTATCACCCATTCATGAGAACATTTTAAGGAGAAGATGGAGATGGACTGGATATATCCTTTGTCTAAAACGGGATAGCCTTGTCAACTACGCACTTACTTGGGCACCCAATTGTGACGCTTATCGTCACTCAAAATTAAAATTAAGAGAAAGGGCTAAAATTAGATTTCTAGAACATTTCAAAATCTTCGATTAAATAAAACTACCGTGGGAAATCTCATTCGGCAAACAGTAACTTAAATACGGATAAAGTAATTCATTAAAAATAGCCTCACTTGTTTAGCAGACAAAGCATCAAATTGGGATACATATCTCCAGTACTACAACTTTATTTATAACAACTCTTACCATGACACAACTCTAGAAAAGCCATCTTATCTTATGTTTAATCGCGATCTGAATTTACCTTTTCATATATTAGACCAAAAACCTAAAATTCATTATTTTCCATGCGACAACCTGCTTGAAGAAAACATAAGAAAGATGCAACTGGTGTATCGTCAAGTGTATCAAAATTTAGAAAGAGCTGCTGAAAAACAAAAACGCATTCGAGACAGACACGCTCACCTTAAAACGTATCATTTAGGTCAAAAAGTATATTTATATACACCAACATCAAATCAATTGACAGGTAGAGCATTTGCTAAAAGATTTTCAGGACCTTACAGAATTATTGAAAAACATTCTGATCTAAATTATACAATTCAAGATGTAAACAAACCATATAAGAAACCAACTAAGGTACACATTGATAGAATTTTTTCATATACACAACGCAGACCAGATTTAGAAATTCCTCAAATGACCACTACGAATGTACCGAACGCCACTATTTCTTCTCAGACACATGTTTTAAAAATAAATGACGAAAAGTGTAAGGATGCTTCATTTCCTTATGATATGGAAGATGATGGGGATGATTATATTTCATATACAACATACCGTCCAAAAAAGTCATTATCACACAAGCATATTGATACAACGGGATCACTATCGCAACAACAATCTACTCAAAATTCTCAATCATCTTTAGTAAAAAGTCATACACGGCAAGTTGAGGGAACAAATGATTCTCCGATATCATTGGTAGATTCACCAGCACCGAGATACAACCTTCGGCGTAGACCTGAGAAAAATGCAGCATCAATTCAGGTAAATAAGCCAGAAATTCGAACATCTCAAAAACAATCCTCCGATAATAATTCGCTTTCAAGTAAAATTCTTGGTTGGTCAATGAACTCTGATAACTCAAACCCAGATAAGGGAATTTTAGAGAAAGTAGCCGATGCCTTATCTGCCAAGCTTTCGAATGATTTGCAAACTGAAGGGGACCCAAGTATCAATAATATAACGCTTTATCCTCAACAAACACGTATATTTTATAATCAATCTTATACAAATTATTAGCAAAAAAAAAAAATTTTTTTTTTTCCTCCTCTCTTTATTCTTTGTTTTTTTTTGTCAATGTTCATATAGATATTTCGGATCATTTCTTGAATGGGAATCCGCGGCCCCTTTTGAGGAATTGATCTAGTCACTTATTGTTTCGTTGCGTCAATACAATGCTTTGCGCAGGCGCTATAAAACTTTGTTACGTTGACTAAACAATTGGAGACCAATATGTGTTGACTAAATAAGTAGGGAATAATGAGAACGAAAAAAAATACTATGGATATAATAATACTAATAAATAATATTACTAAATAAGTAAAAGAAAAAGAAAATCTCTTTTTTTTTTTTTTCTCTTTTTTTTTTTTTCCTCTCAATTATATAATATTTGTAAATTTTACTTCTAAAATACGTATATAAATAATTTATATTTATGGACAATGTGCATGAATAAAGCAAGTATACTGTACTATACCATTCTTGATGGTACGTAATTAATTAAAATGAGCACAAATATTGAAATTAACTGGATCAAATGATAATGAGTATCGATACTAAATCATAAATACTAAGAATAATCGAAATGAAATATTTATATTTAGAGCAAATAAGGAATAGTTAATGTGTAAAATTAAAAGAGTTCATTCATACTCAAATAAGTTAAATGATCTTTTGTCATTTCTTGAAACAAAATTTTTAAATACTTGATTAGTGCTGAATGAGTGGAAGAAAAAAAAAAAAAACTCTTAAGTATTAGAACTTTATAATAGTTTATTGAGTAGATGGAGAGAACTTTCCTTGTTTATTTCAGCCATTCTACTGATCTATTTCTCATGTACTTTGGTAAGTGCACACGATGTTCAGGTGTGCAGGCTAAATGAAGCAAAACAAAAATGCACTACGATGAATTCAGGAGAAATCGAGAACTTGGATTTGCCATCCGACGCTTGCTTAAGAACATCCTGCCAAAATTGTGTAGTGTCATCAAGGTCCTTACTACTTCAACAGGATGAAACATTTAGATCTCCATCTCAATTCATGGACAGACCTACAACCAATAGAGGTAATATGTCCTCTTTCTATTGTTCAGAAACTGATGCAAACAGAGGTGACGCAATGGACTTCCTTTGTGACTGCGCTCAAAATTGTTCGGGTACAGCTGAATTTTGTTCCGTATATCCTTGCAACAATAAAGCTTCTTGCAAATGTGATGTAAGAAAAGTCAAATACGAACTCCTTCATTTTGAAGCCAATCGTTGGGTTTCAAATACTACCATAATTTCTTTCGATATATGTTTATATCGGAAACCTCACGCAGGGCGCACTTCAAGACAACTTCTAGAATTCGAAAGTGCTCTCTTTGTACAGCACAACCTAACATTATCATTTAATGAACCAGTGGTCTCTGTCCCGTCAGCCGGGAAATTAATAGCCAGAATCTCTGGTAATGAAATAATTTATGACATTAAAGAGGATCTCAACGTTGTATTACCTACCGAACTTATAGCTTTCAAGGACAAACTAACTTTAATTTTCATCTCATCTGATGGGAAGGCGGTACATGGCGAAGTTTATCTAGAAGGAAAAGTTATTTGCCGTTCCACGAACTGTATTCTTTGTAAGGAATTTTTATATCAGATCAAATGCTGGCCTCGTCATATTGCTTATCTAGTTTATGGTGCTATTGCTATAGTAGTTATTTTACTTTTATTCTTTTTACGACTAATTTTCAGAGGAACAACGTTTTTTTTTAAAGACATTATGTTATATATTTATATTTTCCTTTAAATTCATTAGAGGTATTCTCCGCATTTCACTGTTAGGAGGAGCGATTGTTGGCAACTCAGCTCGGCGCCAATTTTTCAATTTTAACCAATTTCTTGAAAATCATGCGAACCAACAAATCAGACGTGACACATTGCCTTTGCTGGTACTCTTAACACTTTTAGCAACAGTAACTAGTGATTGTACAAGCCACTCGATTATTACTTCCGACCTTCAAAACTGTCAAACATTTGACGGTCATCAAAAATGTGCAATTTTTACGACGGCGGAAATAACACTGAAGAATCTGGAGTATCAAACATGTTTATGGTTTCAAGATGCCCACAAAAATAATCTATTTCATCTGAAATTTAAACTAATTTCAGCTCAATGTAAATTTTCATCCAAACGGTTATATTTTACATTTCCAGTGCAAGAAAGGACCATCAGTCAGTTGGCTTGTCCCCAGAACTATTATTGTGCATGGGGTGAACACTGTATTCCAGACAAGGAATTTGAAGCTTTAACTGTTGAAAGTAAGGCCTATCCGGGCACAACAAATTGCCACCCTTCAAGCGTGGGTAGCGGCTGCACTATTATTTCCCGAATGGGATGCTTATTTTACCGTGTATTTTACATCCCTGATCTCATACATTCCTATGAAGTACGTTCCATTGTAGGTCATCAGTGTTCATATACGATAGAGGTCGAACGATCGGAAAATGGTACGTCAGAAGTACTGACATTCCCTTTATCAGCCCAAACAAAAGATGGAATTTTTATGGAAATTCAGGGTTCGCTAAACCAACCACAACTTCATTTTTCCGACTCCCTCGTTGTTCGAGTTGGAAATCCATCAGAGGCTTATCTGACGCCCGCTAGCCCTCAACATGTTCCTATGGCTGGTTTGGTGGGTCAGATTCAGGCCAATGAAAGCTTCACCAAAAGTTTCATATTTGATCCCGACATCACTAAGTGTGATTTCTTCGAGACAACATTGAGATGTACAAGGAAACCAGATGGCCTTACCCTGATAACCGGCTCAAAGGAAAAAGCCCTTCCACTGGAAAACGCCACACAATGGAAAAGGCAAAAGAGGAAGGCCGAAACTTACTTGGCAAAGATACATGCACCAAGATCTGTGCAAAGAAAAACTAAATGAATTGGTGGAGACAAGAGGGCTGGCCAAGCACAGGGGTGCTAGGAAAAAGAAATTTGAGGCCTTATGTGCCATCTGGCGCGTAGAGAATAGGTAGGTAGGTATATATTTTATATAGAAACAGCTTTATAACTTTTATTAAATATATGCTGATGAAGATCAAAGCTAATTATTTGGGTTTATGTTAATTTTATACCGTACCAATCGATTTTCTGAGCAATAAAAATGCACTTACAGCCACGAAACAAGATTATATGCTATCGTTCTTTATGTTACATAAAAAAACGTAATTAAAAAGAATCAAAGTATATTTTGTGGTTTATAACTTCTTTAGACAGTTTATCGTATTATAATTAGAATAACCTTGGAGTGTAGTGTAGTTGGTATCAGGAGCTTGGTCAATTTCCTCGAAAAGGCGTTCTTGAGTATCTGGATGCTTCACTAGCAAATAAAGTGTGAATGCAAGAGCAGTAGAAGTAGTTTCGTATCCACCAATCAGGACCAAGAATGCATTTGCTACGACTTCTTTTGTCGACAATTTTGTACTACTTTTGCTATCTAAATGTAAATGCAAACAACTTATGAGCTTCAAGTATTACTAATACAATTAACAAAATATAATTCCAATCCCCTGCGCAAAAACTAACTGTAAATTGTATCGAAATAAAAAATATCTTTCACAGAAAGAAAAATACTGATTTTTTATGTTTTTAACCGCTATTCACGAAATGTAAAAATTTCCCATTTTTTTTTACGGATTTTCTCTGTATACTTGACGGTTTAAAGCTATTTAGGTTGCAAAACGGTTTTTCTCTGTTAAAAACGTAGGTTCAAATTATAGTTTTTGCCATTCAGTTTTGCTGGTTATTTTTAATATTTTCTCTTACTTTTCAGCAATAATTTTAGCGTTTTGAACACCACTTAAATGAAACTGCGAACTGATTTTATCGTCAAAATGATACTCTACCAAATTAAAGTTTTGTTTAGATAAAATTTTTGGTAAGTTAAGTAAGTTATAAAATTGTCTGTTAATTTGTTTGCTAAAATTACAGCCAATTTTATAAGGATGGATCAATATAGTTTCAAATGTTTATACACTTAAATATAATTTCAATAGGACATTTAAAATAAAGACAGTTTAAGGTTTTAATCATTATGTAAACTAGAGCTTCGGTTGCTTAAGGGACAGAGCACTCCCCTGAGTTGAACCAGGCTCTAATTTAAGCGCCATCTGGTTGTACGAATTCTGTCCCGTCTCTCCCCGATCTCAATGCTGAAAAAAAAATTTTTTTCTCCATAATAACAGATTTTTTTTTAAAATTTCAGTGTTTGTTTATAAAAATAACGATGTTTGTATGCTTAAATAGAAGTACGTATCGGCTAAAAATATAGGTGTTCAGTTTTTAAATGGCATTATTCTCCGTGTGTTAAACGGTTTTATACTGGAACACAAGCTGAATTTTTTTTCCGTATATGCAAAAAAAATTTCACAGTGTATATTTTTTATGTTGATTGTATTAACAATATATGACAATAATATAATTATATTAACTGTATTAATAATATATAACAATGAAATTATGCTAATTGCATTGGCAATATTAAAAGTATTATGCACCATAAGTTCAGCAATATTGAACCTAAATAGTCAGAGAAGCTATTAAATAAATTTGTTTGGAAATGCTCATTATTTCGTATGGGTGTGGTAATATATTAGCTCTTTTCATTTTTCAATAAAATAAAATTTTTTTTTTTTCAAATTTGTGTTTTAGAACATGAAGTTTATGACAATTGGCATCTAATTTAAATAATACTTTGAAAATTTTAAGTTTAAAAACATTTTGGAGCACCTCAGTTTTGAAATTAAATTATTGCTGTTTCAAGAATTGTTTTTAACCCTATATTTGCGTCACATCTGACGTCATTCTTCCATTTCTCTTATGTTAGTATTATAACAAATAAGAACGAAAGAATATTTTTTCGCAGAATTTTAAGAAGGAATATTTAAAAGTACCGGCAATCAGGGTGCCGGTACTTTTAAGAGTAAAATTCATTTTTACCGGAACATCTTACGGAACAAGAAATCCGATGTATCGTAAGTTTTTCAGAATTTATTGCAATCAAATCACTGAAGCACTCTAATTACATAAATACTGTAAAAGTTTTGGTACAATATTTGACGATTAAAATGAATTTTACGGTAAAATGAATTTTACGGTAAAATGGATTTTACGGATGTTATACCCAAAGTGTCGGTACATAGCGCACATCGATTTACTGCCGTTACGATTCTGATTTACTCTTTACTGCCTTAATATTTAATCACTAATTTGATCTTTAACTCTGTCAACTATTTCCTGATTCGTTCTTCAACTGCATATTTCATTCACTGAATTACTGACCTATCCATTATACCATTGATTCGTTCTTAAACTGATATACTCATCCGTTGATTCTTCAAAATACAAGTTGGTTGACTTCTGATTTCTTTCACACACAAATTGGCATAATCCTTGATTTACAAATACACTGATTCAATAAATCCCTTTTTTCCTTTCACCTCTTACTTTTCTTTCCTATATTCACTCGCTATAGAAACGATAGTTTATAATGAAGGATACCTTAGAAACGCACGATTCCTTAAAGTATTAGTAGAAGTATGTTATTAAATTATTAAATAACGATAGCTTCCCTAATTTTATCTTTCTCAAGTTTAAAATATATTTTAAAACCTACGATTAGAATTTTAGAAATGTATTTATAAAATTTTGTTAATAACAAACTTATTCACTACCTTGAAACTCATTGAAAAAAAGTGCGTACCTTCCTCGCTAGAATCAAGCATAAGTTGAAGTACATCCATGCTTCGTAAATCAGGATTCTTTCTCCTTTCGTTAATTACTTTGTGCAGGTTTCCAACGATTAGAGAATTCAGTTGGCTATGTTGGTTTAAATTATTGACGATAAAGGTAAAAAAGGTTTCTAAAATTGGAAACATAATTCCAAGTGTTATGGCTGAAGTGTGAGCCTCGTGAACAAATTTTCGCATCTGAAACATAAGAAGCATACTATAACTTTGAATCATTATAAAGTAGGGGAGAGTCGGGTAGCCCCACCCACTTAAGGAGTATTGCTTATATTTCTGTATAATATTGAGTAATAATCATTATTTTGGTATGTTTCTATTGTTTTATCATCTAATTAAATAATGCAAAAAAAAAACAAAAAAAAAAAACAAAAGAAGAATAATTTAACTTAAAAAAATAGAAATTTAAAAATTTGACTACTGTATTCAACATATTTTCAAAACTATTGTTTACCATGTTACCAGCTGCATAAATACTTGAAACTTTGTGAATAATCTTTTTTTAATATAACAATTAATGTCCGATGGCCCATTGACATAAAAAAATATTCTATACATATGAAATTGACAGTGGGCGGGGGTACCCGACACTCCCATATATATATATATATATATATATATATATATATATATATATATACAATCACTTTACAGAATCATTGCATAAATTGTTCTTCAATTTACAAATAATCATTTATTAACTTACCGAAACCATTAATGGATCGTTTTCCTCTTCTAAACAACGAGTTTTCATAGCCAGAGCACATGCAGAAATCGTATCTAGGGTCAACCCTTGAAAAAGTTTATAAATGTCGAACATTTCGTTCTTTTGAGCTTTTCCGCTCACAATATCTACTGCAGTATCGACCTAAGGATAAAATGCATCGATAGTGAAAAAAAATAATCGATAAAAATTGAAAATTTGATTTATCGATTTCAATTTGCTCATTAGCTCTTCTTTTCCGAAATCCCTCTTTTTTATTGTTTGAAAATAATTAAAAAGTTCGTTTCGATTACTAAATCAAAATTTTTGATTAAAATTTTTGTTTTGATTACTAAAAGACGTGATTTGATTCATGACTATTAATGATATTTTATAACTTTTCGATGATTAACATACATATTTAAGTATTTAAAAGCATTTTCCCGAAATAGGAGTTTAATTCTCTTTAATATAAAGTACTCGGATTAACTGATTAATTAGTTATAACTGTTTTTAGCTTTCCAAAGTTCTTAATCTATCTGGGTTTTTTTCTGTAAATATTAATACTGTTTTATATCTACTTGCCATTATATTATACAGTGTTCTTTAATCACTATTGATATATTTCTATAATTTAATTCATTTAAAGTTAGAGGAGCTTAATTAAAATAAAAGTTCTAAAGTACAAATTACGTAATTGTTAATTATTTCATTGATTCTAGAACTTTATTTAAATGATAATCACTGTAACACGATGAATATGTTACATAAACAAACTACTCATAGCGAATCAGTGTATAAAATTCATTAATTAAAGACGCACGATCTTTATATAGTAGCGAAAATAATTTAACATTATTTAATAATAAAACTAATCTTATTAACATTCGAACCTTAACATTGCGCAAAATATTAGTTGCTAACAAACAGAGATAATGACTTCTAGTATGTTAATTAATTCGTGCAGGCGATATTTTAAGATACGAAATAAGACACAAAAACATATCCCCCCTTTTCTTGATGAATTTGGATTTTTTACCCAATATAAGGTTTATATAATTTGGTCAGGAGAGCGAACCAAAATCTGGATCCCTTAATATTAATTTTACTTTTTGCACATTTCGCCATATCTCGAGAACGTTTTAAGCGAAATTTTTTTTAAATTTTTGCACACAGTAATAAAATTCGTTTATCCAAAGATAATCCAGTGCAGAAAATAACTTTTAGTAGATATTTATTATTTTTTTAGTATTTTATTTAATGATAGTCGGAAAGAAATTTAAATTATAAGGTAGACAATTTTTACATCATTTTAAAGTATGTAATTTTGCATGGCAAAACACAAAAGTGAGCGAAATCCGTCGACTAGTTTCTGAGAAATTGAATTTTAAACCAAACTATGGGGACCATGTTTCCCGAATTCCAAGTACTCCCTATATTTTGGGGGTCAGAGATCCTAATTATGGAATAACGGTAAAAATGGTAAGTTCATTGGTAATGGTAAGCTTCATTTCGTAACTTAAAAATATAGCCTGCATTAATTAATTAGTATATTAGAGATCATCTCCTCGAATCATTTAAGATTGAGTCCTAAAACGTGAAGATCAAATTGAAATCAAAAGTTATTCTGGGTGGTTCGTTTATTTCTTTGAACATTTTAGTTTAAAAATAATAATAGAACACCATAAATTGATATCTTTTTTATATGAGAGTAAAACATTGTATTATTCAATCCGAAATACGTAAAGTATGTGTTTGCTTCCTGTATTTAATTTTCTTATTGTTGTTGTTGTCGTCGGTCATTCAGGCAGAGGGTATGCGATTGTTCTTGTTTTCCAGTGGCGCCATCCATGGCCAAAGATTCGACTTCTGCCACACCCATACGTCACACGCGTTTATAACGCAGACCCATTCATACATCCATTCATTCGTCCTCAGATGATAGTTTGACCCGACAGATTTAACGTGCACCAATCGCCATTACTGTCTTCGGTCGGCTGGATTCGAGCACCCGTTCTCACAAACGTGAGTCCGGCGCCCTGCCAACCGGGCTATCCCGTCCAAGTTTCTTATTAACTCTAAACAATTGTTAATTGACAGTATGGGTTTAGTCAATATACTCACCTTCTTTTCAAAAATGCTCTTCATGAGTTTCAGTTTGCTGGTGCTGAATACAGGAGAGAGAATGGATCGAACTTCTTTCCATCGCATATCACACAATCCTATCAGAGATGCATCAAAAGGCTGAATGTTCATATACAATCTCGGGCGATTGGTGAATATTGAAAAATCTTTAATCAGTATCTAAAAAAAGTTTAACAGAGTCTTAAAAATCTTAAAATGAAATACAAAATTCAATTATATGTTCGTAAATGTTTTTGGAGATTTTATCGCCAAACAGATTGCAATAACTGGAGAGGAATCAGTTTTTTTTTTGTATGTTCACGACTTTTGCTGACTTTTTACTCAAATTATTATGAAAAGAAAAAAAAGAAAAATATAATTGAAAAAAAAAGTTAGTATTGGGCAAGCAGGTTTTCAAGGGCACTATATATAAAAAATTTTTTTACTAAGAAAAATAATACAGCAAACAATTGAACTTTATATCAGAATTTTATTGAACTAAATAAATAGCTAAAGCTTTCGACGGCATTAAGCCTTTGACGCAGAATATTTGTTAAACATATTTTTTATTATTTTGCATTAATATAGATCAAAATAAGTTAAAATATTATATTAAACATTTCAAATATTTATTATCATGAAATATCGGTGTCTTTTTCTGCATTAAGGATACAGTCTTACAAGCACAGCTCACTACTAAACAAAAGTTTTTGTTATTTGCATTTAGATCCAAGAGAAACAGTCATTCATCATTGAAATTTCTTTTATTTAAAAAGCCAACTATTAATAAATTTTTTAATATAAATGAAAAAAAAATTTAAACTATTTTTATTTTTGGATTTTATATTTCAATGCAAAAATAATTCGGATTATCGAACCGATTTTTTAGTAACTATTAGACTGCTTTTTATAATTGAAAAGTGCCAAAATATATTTGTTCAGAAAACATTTTACTTACTTTTTCTTAATTTTCTCATCCGATATGTAAGTGATCTAATTTTTTTCTTCTTATAAAATTAATTCTTTTTTTTCTTATTAAGTAATTAAATTCCATATAAAATCATTGAGTAAATTGTGCACTATTATTAATAAATTTACTAAGAACTTCTTTGTTATTTAACCACTACAAATCCAATACGGGCAAATCTCTGGCTGAAAATCTGCGCAAAAGGGGCAAACCATGTTTCTCTCTCATTTTAAATAAATGTTAATTTTCTAAAATCATTAAAGTTTTATGATGAAATATCAACCTAATTAATTATAAACTTCTTTAAATTATCCAGTATAATATCTATAAAATCAAACAGATTATCCAGTATTATCCAGTATATCAAACAGATTATCCAGTAAACAGATTATCCAGTATATCTCTCCAATATAATATCTCTCCAGTATAATATCCAGTATAATATCTTCTTTGTTATTTTACCACTACAAATCCAATACGGGCAAATCTCTGGCTAAAAATCTGCGCAAAAGGGGCAAACCATGTCTCACTCTCATTTTAAATAAATGTTAATTTTCTAAAATTATTAAAGTTGTATGATTAAATATTAACCTTATTAATTATAAACTTCTTTAAATTATCCAGTATAATATTATTACCTTGCCCACAACTATTTTCGGTCCTTTGCAGTTAACAAATCAAATGCTCGTGTCAACAACAAACGTGTTTACAAATCAAACGCAAGTCTTCGTGTGTTTTCCTACTGAATAGGTCAGAATACGGAAATGCCACGAGAAATGTGCTTTAACTCTTCTAGAAGTTTGTCGAAATATTTATTAAACCCACTGTTAAATATAGCATTTTTTCAAATTATATTTGAATTGAGTTGTACATTTTGATTTGAATTTTAGATTTAAAATCTCCACACCCGAATTAAGGAAGATCAAGTAATTGTATAAATGCAACAAAAAATTTGTTCCCCAATATAATCAATATAATAAATGCAATGTTTATTTTGAATTATATAGATTTTGGATGAGATTTTAGAAAAATAATGGATAATGCATAATATAAAAAATTAAATTATAAAATTTAAAATTTCATTTCACTTTAAACAAGCAAGCAATAAAAAAATCATAAAAAAATGTTGTTGTTTCTTTAAAAAAAAAAAAAAAAGATAAAAACTTACTTTTTTGATAATTTCCAGATCATTTACAACTATGTATGGAACTTCTCCGGTGTAGTAACCAAATATATTACCATATTTCTTTAACCATGCGTCTATAAGTTTTTGTGGAGTATCATCTTTTCTTAATTCTAACAAATGACCATCGAAGAAATTCGGTTTAGGTCCCGGAATTCCATATCGCTTTAAAATCTGATGACTGCGATATCTCTTGACCATCCACCTTAAAATAATCAGCCATATAGAGCTAAGAATGATTAATAAAAGCGTGATTGTAAACCCCACCATTTTTGAAATAAATAGTATTTCATCTAACTATACGAACAATGTCTTCAAAAATCACCTTTTTTACCTCTAAGGAAAGACTCGAATACATTTTAATTTTAGTAGGAAATTATCTAATCAAATATCACTATCATTTCCTGATCATTTTTTTAAAGAAAAAAAAAACCCTTCTAGTCTCAGGGTTGCCATAGGTAGTATTTTCAAAACTACTGTCGTATTTTTTCACCAAAAAATGAGGACGTGGTATTCTTCAATTTTTAAATCAAATTTTTATCAATTTTTAAATCAGAGAAAAGAAATGCCACTCTAGTTTTTTGAAGTAAAAAGCGATTTTAGAAATAAGCCAACTGGATACGACTTGATTTCCACGATGGTGACGGCAATAAACTGCCAGATATGAAAGCCACAAACTAAATGCGAATTATTCTAGCTTGGCGTTTTTCTGGGCGTCGATTAAAAACAGCGTTTGCCGTGGAAATTAAGGTGTACCCCTAACCCAGTGTTTTCCAAACTTATGACTTTTGTGTACCCTTTCTAAATATTTCGTGACGCTGTGTACCACTTATAAAAAAAGGAATGTATTTTTTTAAAAATATTTTTCTTTTTCTTATTTGATACAAAGTTTTGTTAATAAGTTTATTTGCATCAATGAGAAAGATGATATTTTTTTTGCTGTTTTATTGTTTTGCTGATACAAACCTTTACTAAAAAAAATTGCACAAAAGTTAAAAATCACAACTGGCTTCTGACACCACACTATTACCTTTTAACTCTGCAACAAATAGCCAGTAAAAAATACGTAATCGTAAATTTTCATGGCTAGCTTTGTTTTTAAATAATATTTTTTGAAATTTTCGCTTGTTGCAAGATATTTCGCATTAGAACGCGACCCCCGCTAAACTGTTCTCGTACCCCTGGGAGCACGCGTACCATAATTTGGGAAACACTGCCTTAACCCTATGTTTTACACTAGTTGCTCTATCTAGTGATGATTTAAAAAAAAAAAAAATTTTTTATTCCTTTATTTGTAGATTTTGAAACAAATCTTATTTCATCTAAAGCTCAAGAACATAGAAAAATCTTTCTTATATTTTTTCTTAGCAAACGTTTGCTATTTGAATGTATTTGAATTCGTTCTGTTATTCCTATCTGATTTTCCGTCTCTTTCTATCTCTCTGAAAGATTATAGTTTACAAGGATGGCGCCAGACTTTGTCTGACAAAGGGTCAAGTCTCCTCCGACAAAGGGCTCAAACAAATTAATTCAAAATATTTAAATTTTATACTTTTTAATAAAATTAACAGGTTTTATATCTAGCTCTTAAATTATTTTCGGTACTAAGTACAAATGATAATCTACAAGATAAATATAAAAACACATACTTGAAACACTCTGTTATAGTTTTCTAAAATGACAAACCAGATAATCTTCGGTTATCTTCATAAAAATTATAAAAATCATCAGAATTGTATGTGCAAAACTAAAACTTACTTGTTTTGAACTAAATAATATATATATATTTTAAAATGCATGAAAAAGGGACAAGTTTCCAGCGAAAAGATCCCTATAATAATGTGTAAAAATTTCGAAAAATGCCCACCCTCATGTTACGTTCAGAAATTTATGTATTTTGAGATAAATAAATATATACAATTCTAGAGAGATAAGGTAATTTTCTTAAATTTTTCCAAATTTGTATGTAATTTAATATTTACGTGAAGTATGTTATTATTTTCAAAACTGACGATTTTTTACTAATATGAAACACGGTTTTTAATTGCATTCAGCATTCCAAAAAATTCTACCAAATTTACAAAGTGTGTAATTTTATCTACAGTAACAAATAATTTGTGAACACGGTTCGAACCAGTACCTCCGAGAAAAGAGTAGGCCTCAGCACGGGTTACCATAAATTTCCTTTAGTAGTCCAAATGTAATGACGTATTTCGTATTTTCAACCACTGCGCAGCTTAGTACCCCGAACGTAATGACATCTTTCTTATTTTTCATCAACTGCGCAGTTAACTTCTTCGTCACATCGGACTACTAAATTGATCCGTGCTGAAGCCTTCCTTCTTCTAGGAGGTGTTGTTCGGACTATGCAAGTTTTTTCTTAAAATTTCCTGTAAATATTTCTTAACATGGATATTTGATGTTTCAGTGCTTCAGTGAAGTTTCAGCTCTGAACTCAGCTTGTTTTAAACTATTCAACTTTTTTTTTTCAAACGTTTTATTAATAATTATTGTTAAATATGGTATTTTCAAACAAATCGACGCTCACTCTTTATGATAAAGAAATTCTGCATTTAAAAAAAAAAAAAAAATCGCAAAGTATTTACTTTTATGTTGCTGATAAGCATGCACTTAAAGGACAAAAACTAAACTATAATATATATACGAGGCGCATCTAGAAAGTAAGTTTCCCGAATTTTTTTTAAAAATGCAACTCACGCTTTCATTTAACATATTTATTGGCAACAAGTACAGCAATGTTTGAGCTATTTTTCAGCATAGGCACCACCAGAATTGAGACACTTGTCGTGTCGTGGGATCAACTTTGGTATCCCTATGTCGTAGGACTCTGCCGCCTGTGAATGGAACTAGCGTGTGACAGACGTCTACCGTTACTGTGACCGTTACTGTGAAACACTGCGGAAATTCTGGCGTGCCAATCAAAACTAGAGTCGTGGAATGCTTACTGCAGGTGTTGCGCTCCTCCATACAATGCTTGTCCACATACGGTACGACGCACAGCAGCTGTTTTGACGGAATTTGGCTGAGGAGTTGTTTGATCATCCACCCTACAGCCCTGATCTTGCTCCCAGCGATTTTCACGTTTTCTTGCACCTCAAGAAATTCCTGTCCTCCGTTGAGCGTTTTGGCAACGACGAAGAGCTGAAGACGTCTGTCACGCGCTGGTTCCATTCACAGACGGCAGAGTTCTACGACAGAGGGATACAAAAGTTGATCCCACGACACGACAAGTGTCTCAATTCTGGTGGTGGATATGCTGAAAAATAGCTGAAACATTGCTGTAGTTGATGCCAATAAATATGTTCCTGAAAGAGTGAGTAAATATGTTCCTGAAAGTGATATATATATATATATATATATATATATATATATATATATATATTATCAGTGATTTTACAAATAATAAAAACAAGTTAACTCATGTCTTGAAATTGTAGCACTTAATATATTAATTAAAATCAAAAGAAGTATTCTAAAAGCCTCACATGTTAAGTTTATTAATTCGAAATGAAACTTATATTTTTTCAACAGCTGCATTCTTAAAACCTTAATTAACACTCTTTTTCGAAGTTTTCTCCACAAGGAAAGTAATAAAACTACTGTTCAAAAGCTCAAGACTCAAAACATTGCTTCATTTGTTTTTATTCAGAATGCTATGTTTCCGTATGAAATTTACTTGAGTTTAATCAATGTTTCAAATCAATGTTTAATCAATGTTTCAATGGCCAAATGTTTCAATTACCGTCAATCTCATTGATAACGAATATGCATTTGAGACCCAGGAGTTGACGAGCAGTGAGTCAAGGTGGTAAGACCCTAGCTATGAATAAATGTGCAGAGCATACTCTCTTGAGATTCGAACTTTAAATAATAGCAGAAAAAGCGAATTTATCTTAAAAATATGTATCTGAGAAGAAAATAAACTAACAAATACAAAAAATTAATTAAACTTAATTGACTTTTTTAGATATTATTAATTATTACATAAAAAATTATACATTTTACAACAATTTCGCTCTCTTTCGATTAAAAAGATATTATTTTTACTGAATTCGACTTACAAAAAAAGTATATGTAAGCAGCTGGCAATAAATTATGAAAAATTCAATAAGTTTTAGCAGTGTGTAGCATAAGTGTGATACATATGCTAATAGTATGTATGCTCAGGTTTAGGACCCTTACAGTTTCCTTTAAAAAAATATATTATAAATATTTCCTGATGTACACCGAAGAGCCATTACATTATGACCACCCTCCATCTATGACAATGTATGGTGTGGCTATGTATGGTAGTATGGTGTGGGCAATGTTTTCATGGAGCACATTAGGACCCATAATCCTCATAGAACAATCCCTGACGTCTGTAAGCTACTAGAACATAGTTGCAGACCAGGTTCACCCATACATGGCAACAGTTTTTTCTGCGGGGGATGGTGTTTACCAACAGGATAATGCACCATGTCATAAGGGTCGAATCGTCATGGATTGCTTCGACAACATTCCAGTGATTTTCAAGTCATGTTTTGGCCCCCAAATTCACCTGACCTTAATCCGATAGAGCATTTGTGGTCCTACTTGGAAAACCAAATTCGTGCTGCCACGCTACCCCCTCGCAATGTGAGGGGGTAGCATGACCAGTTGGTGAGCGCTTGGTACCAGATACCTCAGACTACCTATTAGCACCTTGTGGAATCAATGCCACGGCGGGTGCAGTTTTGAGGGCTAAAGGTGGTCCTACATGTTATTAGCAGGGTGGTCATAATGTAATGGCTCTTCGGTGTATATTACTAATTTTGAAAGTGAATTGACGATCTCATTTTATTTTAAGACATGTTTCAATTGAATTACGTAAAAGTAGAAACATTTAATAAGTGTTTATACTGTACTTCATCCGTAAAATACATTTTACCGTAAAATATTATACTGTAAATTTTACCGTGATATGTATTTAATTTGAGTGGTCCAGTGGTTTTACTGTAAAGTTTACTGTAAAAATTTCGGTTCATCAGATTTTTTGTTCTCTCACATGTTCCGGTAAAAATGAACTTTAAGTAAAAAATGCAACTAAATTGGCACTTTTTATCGTAATTTAATCCAGAATTTTTTTTCTTCAGTACACTGCTTTTTTCCGACGTTGTACATGCTTTAAAATTAACATGATTTTTGGACTGACCAAGTTTATTTTGGTCTAGCAATTTTACCTTTTTGAAAATTTAACGAAACGTATTTTTATATTTGACTTTTTTTACGTAAAATACATATTTTTCTTTTCGACTACGTAGACCTCTGGAAATAAATGGGACAAAATATTATTATAATTACTGATGTTCTCTACTTAATATTTTACAGATGTTCTTCATGCTTGTCAAAGAAGGATTGGACAGAAAAAACAGTTTTAGTTCTTGTTATCAATTCTCTGAAACACACATATTAAGACAGGACATGTAAATGACATTTCAAAGAAAATTGTTTTTATAATTATGAATGAAAAATAATATTTTAGTTTAATTTAAGATCAGAAATACAGTGGCAAAGTATTTACAAGAGTATATAAAACAATATCTTTAAAACACAAGAAAAATATTTTTTCGGAACACAAATATTCCATAATTCTGTAAAATCATTCATATATCTTAGTAAATATATATATATAATGAAGTTCAAGCTGCCATTTCTTTCAAAAAGTAATTTATTGACAGTTGAAAAAAAAGTTACATGTTTAAAGCTCTGCTCAAAAACAACCCATATTTTTATTTAAATAATGTAATAGCATAGTGGAAAACTAATCCTTTGTTTAAACCTATAAGCTTTTTCATCAACCAATTAGTTTTGGAAATTTCCTACGTATGGCTCGAACCCACAGACCATTAGCTGGATTAGTATACAAAGTATGAGTCACTAACGAAATAGGATCTTCAGTCTTTTCACACGGCTCAAACCTGAAAGTTTCGAACAACCTAAATACCGTCAATTTGACCTGCAACTCAGCGTAGTACATGCCGATACAGTTTCTTGGACCTTCACCGAAAGGCATGTAAGACATGGGCTTAATGGAACCTTTACTGTTTGGCGAAAACCTTTCGGGATCGAATTTGTATGGATCAGGCCATAAGTCTGGATCGTGGTGCAAGTTCCAAACTGGAATTTGTACTGCTGCACCCTTAGGAAAAACAAAGGAGCCTACTTTGTGATCTTTCTGGCATATTCTGGAAACAAATCCTGTCACTGGTGGATAAAGTCTTAAAGACTCTTTGTACACTTGATCCAAATATGGAAAACCTGTGAAAATAAAACCGAATTAATCAATACCAGTTCTAAGAAGTATACAGATTCTATTTACAGTTCGACTACGTTTTTTATAGTCATACAGAGATGTTTAAACTGAAGTCGCTGATAAATAACTTTACTTTCGTCCGCATATCAATCGGAAGCCTGCAAGCGATGTCACATTTGGTTTGAATCACGAAATTTGTTTATGTCACGATTCTGCAGTCAATCGGGTTCAATACACACGCATAACGTCGCTTTCAGACATTGAATCAAATCTGATCCGAAAATTAATTCATTGCGATAATAAACTGAAAATAGCTGCAAAGTCAAGTTCAACCACGTGATTAGCCATAAACATGCGATTTCAGCTAAATTCTTCTTCAAGAGTTGAAAGCAAACTAATTGATTACGTGATTGCAATAGCAGCAAAAAGGAATTGGAAAACACATGGTTTCATTTAGCAACTAGAAAACGGTTGGAAAGTCAACTGATCTAAGTTTTGCTTCCTAGATTTGATATCTATAGGCCCTAATAAATGATGCAAATTTTACATGCGGGATATATAGTATATAAGGTTTTAATTTAGACCTCCATCTAATCATAGTGAGAAAGATAAATAAAGAAAATTTTTAACTTTCTCAAATGTTTCTGAGAGAGCCGCGATGGCTCAGGGGATAGAGCGTTCGCCTTCCAATGAGGCGAACCGGGTTCGAATCCCAGTCGATACGAATTCCGCATCCGGCTTGCACTGACCACAGTGCTGACGTGAAATATCCTCAGTGGTAGACGGATCATGGGTTAGAGTCCCCTTGCCGTCAGGCTAACCGTGGGAGGTTCTCGTGGTCTTCCTCTCCATGTAACGCAAATGCGGGTTAGCTCCATCAAAAAGTCCTCCACGAAGGCAAATTTCTCCCAATACTCGATCCAGGAGTTCCCTTGTCTTCTGGATTGGGTTCAAAATTACAAGGCTACGGAGTTGAACATTAGTAGCCGTAAACCCATTAAGTTGGGTCGGCTGTTCAACGACGGTTATAAAATAAAATAAAATGTTTCTGAGAGCCGCGATGGCTCAGAGGATAGAGCGTTCGCCTTCCAATGAGGCGAACCGGGTTCGAATCCCAGTCGATACGAATTCCGCATCCGGCTTGCACTGACCACAGTGCTGACGTGAAATATTCTCAGTGGTAGACGGATCATGGGTTAGAGTCCCCTTGCCGTCAGGCTAACCGTGGGAGGTTCTCGTGGTCTTCCTCTCCATGTAACGCAAATGCGGGTTAGCTCCATCAAAAAGTCCTCCACGAAGGCAAATTTCTCCCAATACTCGATCCAGGAGTTCCCTTGTCTTCTGGATTGGGTTCAAAATTACAAGGCTACGGAGTTGAACATTAGTAGCCGTAAACCCATTAAGTTGGGTCGGCTGTTCAACGACGGTTATAAAAAAAAAAATGTTTCTGAAAAAGTTACATCTTAAAATTACTTCCATTCCTTCATTTTACTTCGCCAACTGTTGGAGGAGTCTAAAATGAAAAATTGTCATTGTTCTCTCTTATTTTAAACTGTTCAGATAGTTGATTGAATGAAACTATCAAAAAAGTTTAAATGCGGGGATAGTCCCTTGCCAGATAGTCAATAAACATTCGACAAAGAGCTGGGATTTCTAGCAGATTAAATTTTTGTTTTCTGCAATTCACAGTTGGTGGCAAAGGAACAAAAAGGTTAAATCTTTTTTTTGTTTTGTTTTAAACCAGGCCTCATGATACCGCCAACTAAGAACATACTATAAAAAAAAGCATAAAACATTTTAAAATTGAGATAAAAAGAATAATTTTAATTTAACTGTTCTTCTTTTTTTTGGGGGGGGGGGTGATGGATAATTTTTAGTAGGTTTATCTTTTTTACCTCTAAAAGCTAATGTTAAAGTTTTTGCATCTTTAAATAAATTAATTATATTTAATTGCCATAATTACTAAAATATTTATATATTTATTTTTGATAACATAAATTAAGTACAGTAATTATACATTTTCATTCCAATCTTTAAAAGTTTGTTGTTACTTCTGTTGCCACTTGACATTTTGTACAGATAATAAACAGAGTAAGGATAGAAACAGAAGTTGTGCAGGGCCATTCTACGTAAGGAGCAATTCACTAGTTGCAATTTTTAAGCAAATTTTTTATTTATTTTTATAAATATGAATAAATTTATTTTAATGCATGCAGACTGAAATAGTAATTACGTATTTGCACACGTCACGTGCGAAACAAAATGGTGGAATTGCATTTTAACGAAATGATGTGTACTTACTTTGCAGTTCTTGAAAAGTAAATTCATCGGGAGCAGCATCTATTTCTTTACCGAGACGATCTTGAATGTCGGGATGTTTAATTAATAAATAGAATATGTATGTTAATGCTGCAGAAGTTGTTTCATAGGCCATTAGGGTTATCATATAGCAATTAGCTATCACTTCTTCTTCAGTCAATTTAGTGCTGCTTCCTCGGTCTGAGAAGAAAGAGGAATTTCAATTACGACTGAGAAATTGGTTGAATGGTTCCTTAGAAATCAAATTTTAAAAAATTCGATATATTTAAAACTTTATTTCTTAGTAACTATTCAACCGATTTCGCTTAAACTTTGTATTTTGCCATGCAAAATACATACAGTGGTATTTCTGGTAAAAACAAAACCATAATTCTGGTAAATAAAACCAAAATGAAAGGGTATTTAAACCATTCATATGGTAATTTTTCCATTCATATGGTGACGGGTAGCTGGAAATTCTGTTTTTCAAATTAATGCCACATTTGTAGAAAAAAAAATGCAAAACTGAAATGTAAATTTAACCGAATGAAAGGTTTTTATGACATGATGAAAAATATTATGACAAAATTACCTTATTTTATCTCATTTATTGAATTTTATCACATATTATAAACATATTTTATTCTTAGTTTTCTATTTAAAGCAGAGCTCATGGTAGGGGGGAGGTTGTGCTGCTACTTTTTAAGGAGCACCCAAAGGGTAGCAGTCTGACTTTTCTCTCATGCCTACTGACTTTAGCTGGGCAAATTGGTCTGGCCTTCACACCTGAGCTGGTGGAGCTGGCTTACAGAAATATTTAAACAAACTTATAAGTCATGGCTCTCATAATCGGATTATCTAGGAGGGTGGAAATGTAACAAAAAATTAAAGAAAAATAGTCCAATGAGCCTGGCCACGGAGTTAAATTTATATAGCCGGGAGGTCGAACGCCACTCCCTGAAATATGGTATTGATCCATCGGAGGGATTAAGGAGAGTATTCTTCCACACCGAACTACTACAGGCTATGAATAAAGCAAGTACAGTCCCTGATCTTATGAGGCAATTGGCACTTGAGTTAATCAATGAAATCCCTGAAGTAAATATCCAAATTTACACAGATGGGAGCAAAAATGAAGAACATCAATCCGGAAGTGGAGTATATATTAAGACTCATAATAGCGAAGTCAGAAAAATTAAAATTAGAAACCCGGACAATTGCTCGATGTTTAGAAGCGAACAGTTGGCTATTGAGGTCATTTTGAATGACACTAATTATAGAGCGGTACGGATTTTGTCTGATAGTAAGAGCTCATTGCAGCACTTGAAGGACTGGTTCAATGTTGGTGACCGCACTAGCATCGCTATTTTGAAATTACTTAGACATACTGCTGTGGATCACGAAGTTCACCTCCAATGGATTCCCTCGCATGTGGGGATTTACGGAAATGAGTTCGCTGATGACTTGGCAAAGCAGGGCTCGGTTGAGCCCTTGTATTCAGTTGCCTCATTGAATTTTGACGAGCTTTACTCCATCAGGAAAAACAATGACTTAAAAGTCTTGGAGGGTCCCTCCATCCCATGATTGGTATTGGCGGAGATGTCCTGGGGGTTCCATTGGCCTTTCCTGCCGACCAGCCGGCTCCGTCGAGATTTGCCAGCGGCCACCTAAGGAGTGGCTTCTTTAGCAATGGCAACAGGGATTTCCAGGTTTGTCCAAAGTGCGGAGTGGAAAGTGCGTCCCCGGAGCACAATCTGGCTTGTCTTTGCATTTCTAAAGAGACTTTCGCGACGGACCCTTTGCTTGTCCTGGATTTTTTGAGAGTGTATGGACTCATGGATAATGTCTAGCTGTCGCTAGACAGTGAGGGGATGAGTCACACACACGTTCTTAGTTTTACCAGAATCACTACCAAAGCGCTTCGGTAAATTTCACCGAGCTTTTTCTGTTCCCATAGAGCCAGAAACTCCATGAATTTTATGATATTTTTGTAGTTTTTACCATACTTTGTCTCTCAGTATGGATTTTGAAAATTTTAAAATAAAAATTCTTGTTAGGATTAGAATTTAAATAAAATAATTTCTTTACTATAAGTTAGAAAAAGACATTTTTTTAGCCCTTCAAAACACATGCTGTTAGAATTTTCACTCTTAACTTGCGGTAAAATAACCAGCAGCAGTCTGTCCAACAGATTTAAAAATCGTAAAAAAAAAATAATAAAAAAAATTAACTGGACATTGGAGATAGTTAAACAGCTTTATGGTGCTGTCATCTATGTGTGAATGAGAGTATCGTATTCTAATAGTTCAGAATCACAAATAGGGGAGTGCAGGGCACTAGAAACTCTTAATGTGTTGAAAGGAATGTTAGAAATATTGTGGTGTCCCCGTTGGGACTCAAACCCTGATTCTGTCAGTCAGGAGATGGACAGATCCAGATTATATGTATCCATCTTCAAAGAAATAAGTGGTTTCATTAGATGAACATAGTTGGCGCGATAAAATTCTGGTTGTTCAACCGTATTAGGTAAAATCAGTTACTAAACAGTTTTTCTTACAATTAACAGTTTGAATACCATATTATGTATGGTCAGTTAACTATTTTGTTTCAATAAGGTAAAGTAAAAATTGAATTAATTGTTATTTAACAATTTTTTATGAAGTTTTTTAACACTGCATGGGACGCATTAAGAAATATTAAAGCAAACTATAAATATTTTTATTACATTTTATGAAAATATGTTTCAGATTTTTTACCTCTATCACTTTCATTAACCATAAGCTGGACAAGTTCAAGACTCCTGAGATTTCTGTTCGTCCGCCTCGCAATGATCATGGCACTCAGGTTTTCCAGAATAGTCGTATTCATTCGACTGTGTTCTGTTATGTGATTTGTAATGAAGGATCTAATTGATGCAATGATCGGGAACATTATTCCGAACTCTGTCAATCGAGAATGGCTGTTCCGCATGAATTCTCGAACCTGAAAAACAGAAAATGCAATCAGAGGAATTCGTTTTATTTATCACAGTTCATGTCCGCTGAAATTATTAACCATTCTTCTTTTCCAATTTTGTCAGAATATTCTTGAGGCGTTAAAACTACAAGACTGGATGAAGTATATCAATATATACCATATTTTAAAAAAAATTTAAAACAAAGAATGTCGCATTTTTACAATTTAACTTTACTACAAAGGTTATGGCTTCCTGCAGAGCGTAAAAAAATATACAAACCACCCTGAATAACTTTTGATCAATGGAACGGATCTTCAAGTTCTAGGACTAAATCTTAATGGTTCGAGGACGTGACTTCATTTGTGTTAATTAAATAGTGCAGATGATAATTTGAATTACAATATTTGACACAACGCAATTTTTATGAATAAACATACCCTTTTTTCGTCAGATTCATATTTCTGATCCCCGAAATACAGGATGTAGTAGCAGACTGGGAAATATGGTCTGGGAAGTTTGCTCAAAAGAGTGGTCCAAAGTTTGGTTACTTTAATGTTAATTAGATTTTTTGCGTATGTCACCATATCTAAAGAACTGTTTAAGTGAATTGAAAATTTTTTTCATGCAAATAAAAAATTCATTTATTCAAACATGCAAAAAATAATTAATAGTAAATGTTTATTATTTTTTATTGTTTTATTTAATAATAATCGGTGAATTTTTTAATTATTAGGTATACAATATTTGCATCATTTTAATGAATATTACATGGCAAAATTCAGAATTTGCGCGAACTCGGTCAAATCGTTCCTGAGAAATTAAATTTTGGAAACATGATTTTAATTTTAAAAAGCGACAAATTAATTATAATATTTGCAGACACACTCTTGAATTGATTAAGATTCAGTCCTAGAACGTGATATATTCGATTATTAGATCAAAGATATTCAAGGTGGTCCGTTTATTTATGAAATTTTTTTTTTGCACATTGCACAAATTCTTGGGACAGAGCCTCTTTTTGGACTCTTGTGATTATAGCTACAGACAGTTTTTAGGTAAACTGTTTCTAACCCATACCGATTATAGAGCTGATAAGAACGGAACAGAATGCTCATAATGTTTGATAGAATCGTGGGTTAGGTTAGAACCACATAGTTACCTATGTGGTAGAAACTATGTGGTTTTCACCTCCATGTTATGAAAAATACTGTTAGTTTTACACGAAAAATCCTTCCCAGTGGTTTAAAACAGAGAAAAGTCTAATACATTTGATACGTTTCCTGGGGCATAATTTTTACAAAACACAGCAGGAATATTGCTACTTTAAACCCACTACTTGAATAGACAGTTCATTAAAAATGAAGAAAACAAAATATAAATTTATGTTAAATAATTTTAATGTTTTTTAACATCTTAGATCCTACCTAAAAATACTTCTATTGAGCAACATTATTCTTGTAAAAAATTTCTGAATAGCACTTTCAGTACATTTCAGTAATCAATTATTTAAAAGCATTTAACTTTTTTCTCTCATCATTTAAATTGTTGAAAACATCCTAACTTCCTAAACTGTTGGAAATCGCTCGAAATTCTCCCTTAAGCAAAATTTTATGTAAATGTACCAAGATCTTAAAAATTATCAGTTTTTGAAAAAAATGAAATCATGTCGATGAAAATTTCTTCCAAAATAGCAAAAACTAAAACTTATCGAGGTTTTAGGAAGTACCTGTAATTGTTGACATATTTGTTAATAAATACTTGAAATAAGTAGGTAAGACCTGTAGAATTAGTATTATCTGCATCATTCTGGTAATTCTTTGCTCAAAATCAGGCACTCTTTACTCAAATTGTTGACACATTTGTTAATAAATACTTGAAATAAGTAGGTAAGACCTGTAGAATTAGTATTATTTGCATCATTCTGGTGAGTCTTTGCTCAAAATCAGGCACTATTTTATCAATCAAACTGTTGACATATTTGTTAATAAATACTTGAAATAAGTAGGTAAGACCTGAAGAATTAGTATTATCTGCATCATTCTGGTGAGTCTTTGCTCAAAATCAGGCACTATTTTGACATATTTGTTAATAAATACTTGAAATAAGTAGGTAAGACCTGTAGAATTAGTATTATCTGCATCATTCTGGTGAGTCTTTGCTCAAAATCAGGCACTATTTTGACATATTTGTTAATAAATACTTGAAATAAGTAGGTAAGACCTGTAGAATTAGTATTATCTGCATCATTCTGGTGAGTCTTTGCTCAAAATCAGGTACACTTTGCCTAAAATGTTGACAAATCTAATAATAAATAGGTGCAATGAATACATATGACATGTATAATTAGAATTATCTGTATCATTATGATAAGGCTTTTCTCAAAATCAGGCACTCAAAATGTTGACAAATTTGTTCATGAATATGTGCAAGGAATACGCAAAGCTTGTAGAATTACTATGATTTGTATCATACTGACAAGTCTATCTTTTGTTTAATAATTAGAAATTGAAACACAGATGTAAATGTTGGTAGAATTTTATAGAATTTCAAAATATAGCAAAATTGAGTAATACTCACGCAAAGTAGGAGGTTGTCCCCAGGATGTACTTGACAGCGTGACTTCATTGTGAATGCACAATCTGCAATTATACCCAAGGTAAGTCGTTCAAAAAGGTCATGAATATCAAATATTTCATTATTTTCGTACTTTTCGATTATCAAATCGACAGCGATGTTAACCTAAGACGAAAAAAATCATTAAAATCATTTAAACTGACGAAATATTATCCTGAAATGCAAAAAGTTAAAAATATCATTATCGTTTCAACAGAAATGTTAGTGGTAAATTTAGATATTAATTTTGAGAGAATTTCAGAACTCTGCTTAGTAAAAATAATTCCAATGCTGAAAAATTATATTATGTGAATACTTATTGATGAGCCCTGTGTTAAACTTAAAACTTTAAGCTAACTTTATTTATTTTATTATAAACATTTTAGTATCTTCTGTTAAAAAATAGAATGAACTACTGATTCAGGATATAATCATTATTGTAAATGTGTACTTTTACAAATATTATGCGTCGATTGATTTTTTAAAAATTTTTATAACTACTTATTTATTGCTACTAGCCATAATATTTTATTAGAAAAATTTAGTTTGTGACTTTAGTTTGTTAAAAAAAAGGGTTAAAATCTAAACAGATTAAAAATTATCCTAAAAGCTATGAAAATTATAAAAAAATGCAATTTGGAAAGCCATGTATGGATGGATGTATGGTCATAATTTTTTGATACCATATAAAATTTAATAAAAGAAGTCTGCATAATTTTTGTTATAATTTTGAAAGTAAGTTTACCCTTTTATCGAAAAAAAGTTTCTTCAAGTGAGTTTGAATCTTTTCCACACTCAAGATTGGATTCATAATATTTCTGACTTCCGTCCAGCGCTCGTATTTTAAACCAATCAAAGTTTTGTTCATGGGTTTCATGTCCTTGAACATGTATGGTCGACTATGGAATTTTTGGAAATCATCAATCATCACCTGCACATGAAAAAGAAAAGGTTTTATATCTTACAAAGAATGAATATTACCACAGCAATTCATTGAGAGTCCTGAAGGTCAAGGCTCCACAATTTTGTGACCAATGGTTGTGGTCATTTACACGACGACCCCCTTAATTACTCAGATAATCTGGTACTCATTAAATCTGTAACTAGGTGGGTTTCAAGTCACCGCCGGGAATCTAACCTCAGTCTTACATAATTATAACTCAGTGTTATAACCATAAAGCCATCGAGGTTCTCTACATTTACATACATTATAGGTTCTAATAAACATTTCATTTACTGAACATATACAATATATATCATAGAACTTCCACCCTTCATATAAAAGTTCAAAAAATTTACCTATAATAAAATCATGGGAACTTACACATTATAAGTTAATATTTAAGTGAAAGTCATAATCAAACTTATCAAATTCTATAGACCTGAATCAAGGTCAGCCACTACAAAGAAGGGATTAAAAGCACCTCAAAGGATAAAACTTAGAATAAGTTTCTAGTACATTTTTACAATTTCGATTTCTTTCAATAAAAAGACTAATAAGAATGATTTTGATTTCAGTTTTACTGTCTTTGACTTGAAGTAACAATACGCAAGAACATACATGCTATTAGAAAGCTTACACTATATTCATTTCGATAATTTACACTTTTGTTATACTTATAAATCTATTTGCTTCACAGAGAAAAAATTCTGGAAAATTACCGTACTGTATGATAATGACAATTCTAGCTTAAAAAGACCAACCTAATTAAGGTATTAAAAACCAAACCTTGCGGTACTTAAGTCTTTCATTTGGTAATTTTTTAGTTCTTATCGTAACAGTTTTCAGGAAATTATGATTTTTAAAACTATAATTCCTATTAACACACATTTTGTAAAAAATATACGAAACTAGGAAGTAAATTCAACCGAATAAATGATTTCAATGCCATGTTCTAAGCCTTAGAATCTAACGCATTGTGATAAAATTACCAAATTTTACCCCATTCACCAAATTTTATGGCATATTATGAAACGAAATTTAATTGTTAATTTAACCAAATCATTACCAAAGCGCTTTGGTAAAAAGTACCAAGCTTTTTCCTTATCTGTTTTTCCATTTGATCAACTCATAAAAGAGTTTGGGTTAGCTTTAAATACTAATTTGCAAAATAAATAAAATTCTAATGCATAATATAAAAGCATCGAATATTTCCTATGGAAGGAATAGCATTCAATAGCACTCCAAGATGAAGATTCATTAGCATTTAACTCATTTCTGCGGTCAACGTACAGGATAGATGACTGGTCAAGTTGCAAAGGCTTTTATGACTTCCTTTTACAATGTGTGATAAATTCGATTCTTCATCAGGTGATCACGTTGACTATTTCACTGTAATGGAAAACTTAAAATGTTGTTACACTTACTTGTTTTATCATGTCCAGGTCTTTTACCACTATGTATGGATCACCTCCCAGATAATATCCAAAGACATTACCATATTCCTTTACCCAGTTGCTCATGGTTTCATGCGGGGTAGATTCTTTCCGAAGATGGTACATGTTGCCAGCGAAGAAATCTGGCTTTGGTCCTGGAATGTTGTAACGCTTTAGCAAACGATGGTTTCTGAATCTTTTCGAAAACCATTGGAGCAAGATGATGAGGATGCAGCTCAGAATGACCAACAGAAATGTGTTTGTAGATTCCATCTTTCAGCTGAAATAATAAATAAAGTTAAAAACGTAAAGAGATTTCGTATTCTCACGTATCATCTCTCGTATGTAGGCTCTGAGCAAGCTCTACAGAGAAGTGCCGTGATGGCTCAGGGAATAGAAGGTTAGCCTTCTAATGAGGGGAGCCGGGTTCGAATCCCAGCGATGACTGGTTGATACGAATTCCTCTTCCGGCCACAGTGCTGACGTAAAATATCCTCAGTGGTAGACAGATCATGAGTTAGCGTCCCCTTGCCGTCAGGATAACCGTGGGAGGTTTTCGTAGTTTTTCTCTCCATGTGACGCAATTCCATTAAAAAATCTTCTACGGAGGTAAATTTCTCCCAATACTTGATCCAGGAGTTCCTTTGTCTTCTGGATTGGGTTCAAAATTACAAGGCGATGGAACAGTAGTAGTCGTAAATCCAAAAAATTGGGTCGGCTCTTCAACGACGGTTATATATATATATATATATATATATATATATATATATATATATATATATATATATTATTGGAAAATATAGGGAGCTAAAAACAGGGAGAGCAGCCGCAATCTAGGGAATATGGTCTCAATAGTTTGCTTAGGAGGGCGGCCGAAAGTTTGAAGAATTTAAGGTTATTTTCACTTTTTGCATATTTTGCCTATCTCGAGTACTTTTTAAGCAAACGTAAAAAAATTTGAACAAATTATAAAATTCATTTATCCAAATATAATTCCATGCAAAAAATAAACTTAAGTAAATATTTATTTTTTTATTATTTTATTTAATAGTCGAAAAAATGTTGAATTGTAAGGTATACAATTTTTACATCATTTTGAAGTATGTAATTTTGCATGGCAAATTACGAAATTTCAGCGAAATCGATTGAATAGTTCTGGAGATATAGAATTCAAATTTTGTAGTATCTATTTATAGTTTAATTTTCATTATTAAAAAATACCAAAATATATTGTTGCTTATAAATGAGAGCGTCAGAAAAAGAATTTATAAAAGGGACACCAGTGTCTTATTTGCATCAAAGAGTTGATAAAAATTTGCATTAGTACAAATGGCGAAAGAATTTATTATTTTTGACGGGCGGAATTTTGCATAAAAACTTGATTTTGCTGCTTAGTTTTGAATGGGGACAAGTAAAACAATATTAAAAATGTTTTAAAGGCCTGTTTTTTTTTTAGTTTTCTATTTAATAAAGCATTCACCAGTATTTTAACTTCCTTTTGAATATAAAAACTGCTTTCCATAATATGAATATAAAATAGAATAGCATTAAGTTTCATATTATTTCATTAATAATAAATGATAAAATCTGGAAATGAATATAACTCTGTTTTGTTTCCGGTCTCATCTGAAGGAAAATCAACGAACCGTAACCTCTTCCTTCAACATAAAGAACTCTTAAGAAACTAACAATTGTAAATTTACTTTTTCTTCGACACAAGACTAGTTTAAGTTATGCATAAAAAAAAACAGTGAATTTTTCATTTAAGAAAACTATCTCTGTAATTGTATTATTGCACAATATAATAAACATAATGACTCAAAATATCTGCAGTGAATCTCTGAAGTAAGTGTGCGTCAGATTAGGTAGATTCATATCAAAACAGAATTTTCATTCAATTCCACGTTAAACTTTTTATAGTTCAAAATTTTTAAAATGTTTTCAAATGGTGTGATTGAAGATTTCAGAAACTGTATTGTTTAGTTTAATAAGGAATTTATGCAGATTATAATTTCTGGTAGTAGTTCAACGTTTCATAACATTTTTGAAAAACGGAAATTTCCGTTTTTTTAGATAATTGGAAGTTTCGATAGTTAGAAAGCATATATTTAAGATTGCTTAAACTCAGCTCGCATAATAAAAATATATCGTTTATAAACTATAGTTATTCATTAAAATGGATGACAAAGTTATGAAGTTTGCTCCGCTATTGGTCCAAACAGCAGCCAATGGTTTCTTACTAGCATGTGACTAGTCTCACACTGGGACAAATGCCTGTATAGTTGTAGACATCACTTTTGGTTTTTATAAAATAAGTTGAAAGATATAACCCCTAACTTGTTATTTATTAAATATTTTATATATACACTAATTGATTAAAAAAATAATCGAATTACATTTGACAAAGATAATCAAGATATGTTCCCATATGATTTTAATAAGTTGTAAAGAATGTGGTGCGACGACATCAGTTTAAAAAGGATAATAAAACTATGAAGTTTACAGTGACAAACAGCACCCAATGGTTTTTTTTATAGGCATAACATTATAGGACTAGTGTCAAGCCAAAACAAATGCCTAAGCAGTTGTAGATAACACTTTTGAGTTTCATAAAATAAATTTTAAGAATAAATTATCATAATTCTATTTCTTAACAGTATACCTTTATTCATTGAATGATAATAAAGACTAATCATCAATTAAATTTTGCGCTATTATTACAACTAGTAATGGTTAATTTGACTCTAATGAAATTTAGATATAAAAGACTAGTACTAAGATAACAAATTGCGAAATAAAGAAATGAATCTTTAATTTTGACTCAAAATCCGCTAAAGGGTTTTTGTATCAAGTTTAAAAAAATATATGACGAAAAATTATTGCAAAATTTTGACTACAATTTGAATAAAAAAACAATTCTATTGAGTTATGCAGCATAAATTCTTAAGTACTTTTATTTCGATATTACGATCAAGCATCAAGCTTCTTATTGTTTTATTAAAATTACACATTATTGAAGAAAATGACTGGAAGATATGAGTTTAATATCAGATCATTATTTCTGAAATCCTCTTTTTTAAAGTATTAAGGAACAAAAAAAGATAATTTGAAAATTGACTTAATTAGAAAATAATGTTTGTTTACTGCTTTGAATTTAACGAAAATCCTTAAATTTTAGTTCAACAATCATGCGGTTTTTCATGCTGTAAAATCGTAGAATTTAGGAAAATTAAATGCCTTATATTTAATACTTAAATTATCAGTTTGTTACTTTTCCAAAAGAAGGCTTAATTTAAAAAATTAAAAAAAATTGTAATTTAATCCAATGTGATAGTGCTAGTCTTAAACCACAAAAAAATGGTTTTCCGACTGTTTCCAATTTAAAGTTTGTTTAAATTAAAAGTAAACTCACAAAATAAATACCTTCTTGTGTTATTCCATCGAATGCCAAACTAGACGTCCCCGCGTCTTTATTGCCGATCTGGAACTGAGGATACGATTTAAACTAAAATTGTAAGAATATAAAAAACTTTCCTCGTTCTTTGGGGTTTATAGATTATACTAACAATACTATTGTTTCAAATTTTCTCAACTTTTGTGACCTTTTCAATTATTCTTTTCGGGTCGTGGGCTTTACATTGTTTCCTTCACCCTCATTATTCTAAATATTGTGCGAGAAATAAGCATAACACGCACAAAAAAAATGCGTTTATTCAGTCTTCAATAAATTAATTTTGTTTAAATAATTTTAATTACATTTAAACTTTAAATAAGTATGTTATGCGCACTTTCTTCAAACAATAATTTAATTTATTTTAAAAAAATCGTAAAAACTATAAAAAAATTACGATTAGTTATTTTTTATTTTTTAAACCCCAGATAAATCTGTGGTCATAAGGTATGCATAATTGTCACAATAGCCAATGATATTATATGATAATATTAATGTGAAAAAATTTTGATTAATTATTTTTTATTTTCGAAACAGCTGATTAATCTGGGATAAGGAATTATAAGTATTATATCTAGTGATTTTATATGATCGTATTATATTTATAGGGACTTTAATATAAATAGAGAAAAAATTGATAAATCTCATGAGCTGTGATACGGTACTTTTTACCATAAATTTCCTTTTTACCGGAACTTTTTTTGGGGAAAAAAATCCTCCAATATATCGCAATTTTAACAGGAATATTTACTATAAAACCACCGATCTCTACTTTAAATATTACTGTAAAAATTAGAGTAAAAGGGTATTTTACGATAAAATTGATTTATAGGGTGACAGTACTTTTTACTGTAATTTTATCCGGAAACTTTTACTGTGTAGGAAAAAACATGTATATTATACTTACCAAAATATCGCCATATTTTTAATCCAATGATTCATAGTTTCAAATAGTAACTATCAACTCAACTATCACGATTAGACTTAATTATCAAGATTAGACTCAATAATCATTATAAGCATCCTAATATAAATTCTAGAAATTACTATATGCTATTTGAATTAATTTTTTTTTATATTTAAAACAAGTTCTCTGACACTGAACAAGAAGTTCTGACGCTCTTAAAAATCTGATGATATTAAGGTCTTATACATGAACATTTTTTAAAACATTGGCGAGTTTTAATTTCCAAATTCACAGTTAAATCACACTCACCCATAAATAAATTCTACAGTCGTGCACATTTCGTTTAAAAGGAGAAATGGCTAAGGAAAATTATTTCATTCTATTCACAGATCTTATATTTATTGGCTTAATTTTCACCAAGCAAGTGTACAATACAACGTGAGGAAGTTATTATAAATTGTTTTTGTGATTATACAAGGAAACTGAGTAACGATAATGAGTCTAAATGAGACAATTAGCAAAAAAATAAACTGAGTTCAATCACTTGGAAAAGAAAATATGGGCGATGATTCAGAGAAAAAACAATTTAACTATATAAAATATACCTGAATCACTTGTAGTCCAGTGATTATAGCAAAAAAAAAAAAAAAAAAAAAAAAATATATATATATATATTTTATCAGAAAAATCAATTCGCAAAGTATTTTTTTGATAATTTTTTTTTATGTTATTGTAAATGATACCTGCAGCCGCCCATACTCTTTTCTGTACTCAACCTGTTATAAGAGAAATGGGGAGGATTAACTTTTTGGCATGTGAGACATTTTTTCAGATGTTTTTTTTTTTTTTTTTTTTCAATTTGAATTGAATGAGATTCGAGACAATTCTAATGATTAAAAGTAGGTCTTTCACGAACAAGGAGTACAAATTTGTGTATGTACTTAGTTCCGGTATTATTTATAATAACATAACAAAGATTTTTATGGAAAAAAAAAATTTCAGGTATTAATTTCCCCAAAGAACGAGATGTATGTTTTTATGATTTGAAGAGCTTCTGGTCCTGCCATGCATATGGTAACTTCAGAGGGGGATGGCGGTGACTAACCCCTTTCATTTTCTGATCAATTTTCCCAAGATTCTAGAAATCTTCCCAATACATATCATAATTCATAGAAAAGTTTTTCTCGCGATATAGCAACCTTTTAAGAGGTTGACCTTAAATATTCTAATTAATTAGTGAAGACGATATTTTAAGTCAATCTATCAGACATAAACAAAATTTACTTTCCACTTTCTCTGAATGACTAATTTTTGCACACAATTATAAATTTCCTTTATTCAAAGATAATTCAACGCTAAAAATATTTTTTAGTAGTACCGTATACTTTACTGGCATAGCTTATTTTCAACGGATTTCTGACCCGCAAAATATAGGGGGTGATCGCAATCTAGGAATTATGGTCAAAACAGTTTTGTCAGGAGAGCGATCCAAAGTTTGGACTCCTTAATGCTAATGTTTTTAAAAATCATATCTCAAGAAATTAAGCGAATTGAAAAATTTTTGCACACAATTATAAATTTCCTTTATTCAAAGATAATTCCACGCTAAAAATATTTTTCAGTAAATATTTCTTATTTTTCAGTTTTTCATTAAATAATAATCGAAAAAATACCAGTCTATTTTTTCCGGAATATATATTACAGTACAAAAAAAAAATCTGATATACCGTAATATTTACAGTGATAATTACCGTAAAATCTATACTTAAATAAATATTGCTGTAAAAAATTATGGTATATTATTTTACGGTAAAAATTCATTTTACTGTAACCTACCGCACACTTAGTGCTGGTACTTTATACCCTAATTTGATCTGGCAATTTTCACAGTGCAATCTGTAATTAAATGCACTGCTTTGTTTTTACTCAAATTAAAAGCACAAATAATGCGATTAAAGACTAAAACATCAAGAACTAAAAAAAAAATGTTTCTTGATTGTGAAGAAAGTTATTTCGTTTTGCACAATTGGTGAAGTGCTTATTGAAGAAATTGGCAGTTGCGTTTTATCTTTTTACGTCAACGCTTTTCCGCTAAAGTAGGAAAACTACCTTCTATTATTTCCTTGTCAGGTTTTGTAAGTAGTTCGCTTAACAATGTTTTCATTTTAATAACCGGAAGTAGTTACCTTACGTCAACTATCCTTATATGAAAGCATTTAAGCTTCTAAACACTTTCAACAGGTCCAAAAGCAAGCATCAAAGACTTCAAATTACTAGTTTAGTCAGTTTAGCAAAATTTAAAAATGAATAAATAATTTTTCTTCATCAGAAGGTTGGGAAATTAAATTTATCAAATGTATTTTATACTTTATTATTGCTATGTAATTACTATGTTTTGATAAGTTTACTAATAGAGAACAGAGGAATCAATAGAAAAGATAGTGGTAGAAATTAAAAACAGAAATTTTCTAAATTTAAAAAGTTTTATTAAATGTCTCATAGACTAAATATCTTTAGTATATTATCTGCTTATGCAGCAAAAAAAAAATGCTCAAAAAGTGCTTTCTATTTTAAAAAATTGCAATAAATATACAAAATTTGATATTTTATTTTTAAAATTAATTTCTTCCAAAAACAAACAATTAGGAATAGTACAATGCTCTATTTTTATTGCTACGTCTTGAAATATTTTGATTTTTATATACAGAATGCCTATTTATGCTTTAATGAGTACTTTGCGAGTACTTAAAGTATACATACTTTAATGAAATGTTTT
The DNA here is from genome assembly GCA_949128135.1 of Parasteatoda lunata. NCBI lineage: Eukaryota > Metazoa > Arthropoda > Arachnida > Araneae > Theridiidae > Parasteatoda > Parasteatoda lunata. Next base: position 87,883,534 of record OX421973.1, read on the forward strand.
TCAATGTCTAATGTCTTAAATAACATATAAAATTAAAGGTACCTTGTCATAACAAATTTGGCGAGTTCACAACCGCAATTTATTAGTTTTCACCAGAGTTATGAATTAAATACAATTTGTGCCTGCATCACATTGTGCATGAAGCTTATCATTAAGTTCTGTATCATATAGCCAATCTTTTTAACGGTAATTAATAATAGCATATTCATGCAATTTACACCAAAAAATAATAATAATTGTAAAACGGTTAATAAATTTAGATGTCAATTCAGATAAGTTATCTTGAAATGTACTGTAATAAGGTAATATCATAGAATTACTTAATAATAAAGAAACAACTCTTTTAGTTTTGAACTCTTAATTTAGAAAACAATCAAAATAAAAAACGTACAAATTACGATAAAATGTCGTAGCACCCTAAGTACCGCATCTGTAAAATCCCTTTTTCCGTAAAATCCATTTCATCGTAAAATTTTATACCACAATTTTTACATCCATATTTTTTAATTAAAGAGATTCAGTTAATTTACGGTAATTAATACCGTAAAAATTACTGTATATCAGACTTTTTGTTAAGTAAGATATTCCGGTAAAAATGGATTTTACTAAATATTAATAAATATTACGGACTATTACTGAAAATATAACGATGTACTAAATTGTTTGCTTCGTAAAATTTCACGGTAAAAAGCACTAGCTCTCGGAATGCCGACGATACTTTTTACCGCAATTTTGTTCGAAATTATTTAAAGTGTAATAATATCAGAGTAAATTAAGAAAAATATATACTACAAATAAATATTATTGAATTCGGGATGCGAAAATATTTTATAGGAAAACAGTATCTTTATAACATTAATCAATTTTATGATGATGAAAAAAAAGTAAGCTGATGAAAATATGGAATTTTACATGTGGAAATCGGATTGGGGTGTGGGTATAAAAGGTTTCTGTTAACAAAATAGGGGAAAACCTGATGGAATGATGTGAAATCATAATTATAAAAAAGTAAAGTAGGTCTACCACAAGGGGTAATTAACTATTTAACTTTCTTCAATGTTTATATAAATAACCTGATGACAAATATTAAAGGTATTATTAGATGTAAGCAAACATATGAAAATAAATAACTTCCTGAGCCAAGTTACATCGAATGTGTCTAATATTAGGGGGACCGGACAGTAATGTCATTTGGGAACATTAAATATTCGTTAGTCTTAAAAACCAATTCATTTTTTTTTATCCATTTCGATTCGTTTTCGATCCGGCATTGGAAAGTTGTTGCTAACGAAGGTTACATTATTGATTAAAAATAAAATCGTGATAACAAATGGCAAATGCACCGAAACGACATTACTTTCCGATCCCTTATATATTGGACAGCATTTGACTGAATTTCATCACTTAAATAAATGAAAAATCCGAAAATATAATTTCTTAAGGTCAGTCTGCCTAAATGCGACACGTTTTCATATACGTTTGTTGCAGTTAGATCAAGTTTGACATTTTGTTGGATATATTTACGGAAAATGGCAGAAGTATTCAATTCTAAACAAATTTTTCGTGTTGAAATTTTATTATTATCTGTCACCAAGGCAAAGATGTATCATTGTCACATTTAGGATATATTTTTCGCACTTAAGGGAGCTGGAAAATTAGCGATGGTATTGCAACGAGAAATTACCCGCTAAAATTTTTTTACGAGTAAATGGGATGAAATGAATCGGGATAAGCTCTGGAGAAACGAAATTTTCATTTTATCGAATTAACGGACGTTTCTTGAATTAGGATTTTAAATAACTAAAGATTGTCGCAATTAGGGAACGTTGCATTTAGGCGCATTGACCTTATATACTTTGATAAAACAATCATTTGTATTAAAAGTATAGTTATTCTTTCTTTACTCTTAGGTCAGAATTAACATGAATTAACAGAATGAATTAATTAACAGAATTAATGAACAATGAAAAAACATGAGAAAGGTAAGATTTAAGTAAAAGTTTGAGCATTTTTGTGGCATTTGAATATCTTATTATTTTAATCTTGTAGATTTCGTTTCATAAACAAAATACGAAATTCTCTTCAAGAAATCCCGTAGTACGTGAAAAAGCGTTACAAATTTAAATTTATTATTTTTATGTAATGATTAAAGTTATTTAAATTTAATTAATAGAACTTAATTAATTAAATTTTTATTTTTTATTTCGTTATTATAGTTTATTTTCTCTTAATCAACAAGTAACAATAGCGTTTTTTAATCGTTTAAAGCTTGATTCTCTGAAATATATGATACGGTTTTTCTCATTCAAACAGTTTTTCTCATTGAGGCACATAAATGCAAACTTTGCATTAAAAATGGGTTATATAGGCTTTAAACAAAATTATCTCAACATAAGTATTCAGACGTAGCGCTGGATAATAAGCAAAAATTTAATAATCATATGAAAAAGATAAAGAGTTGCAAAAATATTTGAAAAGAGTAGCTGCCCGAAGAATTCTACTCGAGACTCGAACTTTTTAATCTCGACTAAGAGACATTTGAGACTCGAACTAGCAAAAAATATTATTCTTGTTAAGGAATAGGTAGCTTAGAAGATAGTAAATTCATAAATTAAAAAGGCAATTAGTTAAACTTAATAAATTTTTAGTTTACTTTTATTATTAAATAAAAATACAAATTTAAGTTTCTATTAGTTTTTGGATATAGTAGCCTCTTATTAATATTTAGGCAATTACTTAGTGAAGGCATACAAACATAATTAATTAGACATATAAGACACTGGGGAAGAAACTTTTTATTGCATTAATACTTCTTGCTCTATTCAGGTGTGTAGATTTCGAATCTGATATCAGTTTTGCTCCTAGAGCTATAGATTTTCTTAAATCATATTTTAGTCTCTTTTTTGTTGGAATGTACAAGTTTAAAAACACTACATATAATAGGGGTTAGCTAAGATATTGTAATAAACTTCTAGGCGAGTTAAAGCACATCATCAGGATTAAAAGTGTATAAATACCCACGCCTAAAAATGCCGTCGTAAGTGGCTAGGGGCTCTTCACCATTATGACCTGTTCGAAAGCACACGAAAAAAAAGTTCATAATAGAGAAGCGTCCCTAGTGGCGTATGATGACATTTCTAGATGTAGGAACATATTCAATTTTAATCCTGATGATGGCTCCTTTTGTATTTTGTGTCAACGTTAATTGGACCCCCTTTTATATATAGCGCTTTAAAACTTGTGAATTTCAACAAAAAATGGACTAAAAATGTCATAAAAAAACTGCAGCTTGGAGAGAGAAACTGATAGCAGATTTAAAGTCAGTGACGCGGAAATATTTAGGATCCGTTAAAAACTCGTATTCAATCGAAAAAATTGAATTTGCACCAAAATAAAAATTTTTTTCACAGCTCAATTGTCATGAGCTCGTATCAGGTAATATCATAGTTTAATTTACCAAAATATTCTTGTCATTTTGCTGAAAGTTGATAGTACGGATTTGTTTGTACGGATAGTACCGAAGTTCTCTTACATGTTACAGAGATTTGGCCCCTTCCCCTCTGTCTCTCTCTTATTTTATTTATGATTTTTTTCATGGATAAAGAGAACGTACAGTACTTTAAAAAAGCTGAGCTATATTTACCTTTCCGGTGCTGTGTTCAGTCTGAGAATACTTTTATTCCAAAAATGTTGAATGCTAAAAATGTACATTTATTTTTTCTAATGGTCTGCTGTTTTTTTTTTTTTTGGGGGGGGGGCAATCACCATTTCTTATTTAGAGAGATATAGATAGAGTTCAACCATTTTAACCATTTTATTTTAATTAGAATTCTACGGCAGAAAATGACAGTGCGCTCCTTGTTTAAAATTTTCAGTCAAAATTGTTGCACCTGGTAGCTGCAGCAAATTTTGTAATGAAGATAATTATTTTTTATTATTACTTTAGAAATATTGAACATAAATTAATATTTCATTCTTAAGAAAAAGACTAAAATTTAAAAGAAAAAGAACAGCAGAGAAAGAAATAGCTCCAGTTCTTTTTCCTTATAAGAAATTATCATAAATTAAAAAAAAAAAGTTTAGGAACAATACTCAATTTATCTCATTTAACTAAAATTAGTTTGCTTTTTATTTAAATAAGTTTAGAAAGTATTGTTGTTAAAATGATTTTGCATCAATTAATAAGATACGGAAGGGGAAATGATTATAAAATGTTTTAGAATCCTAAAGTGGTAGACTATTAGGAAACATTATGTGTTTCGTCAAAAAAAGATTTCATTTTTCAATATACATCGGGTACAAAATTCTATGCTACGGAAACTCAACAAAATTTTTCAAAAGTGACAAATTTTCTCTTAGAATTTTAATTGTACCCTTCGAAACATGCTTTTATGTTTTATCTTTTATTACCTAACCGTAGGTATCTAATGGAACAGGTTTTTTATCGTAAGCACTCTTTAATTAATCGAAACTCCATTTAAGGATGTCCTGAATTAATGTTTCTCGTCTTTTTTTGGTTGGCGAACCGCTAAAAATATTTCGCATTATTTGCAGTGCACCATAATATAAAAAACGAATTAATAGTTCTTTCATGCAAAATAAAAATTTTCAAAGTTTATTTTGGGAGAGATCTGATTAGAATTAGTATTAAATCATTAATTTTTCAATGAAAAATAGAATTTTAATAAGAGCCCTGATCACCATAGAATGGATCACCTTGGATATTCACCATAAAATTACTTCATGTTATTGATTTCATGCCCTTGCTGAAAATCAAGCCCTATACGCTGTCAAAATTATAGTTTGTTATCATTTTTCGCGTTGAGATAAACTAAAATTTGTTTACAGTGCATAGTCATATTTTTTATTTACTTTTTCACTGTTATAGTTTTTATTTATTTATTCAAAAAAAAAAAAAAACTTGTGTTTGTTTTTTGACAGCACATGTGCATTAGAATCAATTTAATAGCTCCTTTGCAAAAACATTTTGATTTAAACATAAACATGTTTTTAGTAATATATTCACAGTAATTCGTTCAAGCAATTGTTATTTCGTAAACTTAATATAATTTTTTGCTCGATATCTACAGTTTAATATCTAAAAAAGTATTCGTAATTAAAATATAAAACTGTAACAAAAAGAAACTATAACAGCGATAAAGTAAAAAAAAATAAATGTGAATATATTCATTGTAAATTTTATCTCTACGCCAAAAATGGTTGCAACTACTTTGCCCCAAATGTGATGATGTGAAACACCCGGAACGTTTTTATACACCTCAGTTAGTGTAAAATAATTGTCACCATTTTTAGTGTTAGGTTGCACTCTAGCACTAAAGTTTATAATAGCAATAAAACAAAATAAACGCAGGGGTCAGTAAAGTAATTTTTTAGGATACAATTTAAAATAAGAAAGAGCATAAGTTTAGGATGCATGCCCACACTAATTCTTAAAATAAAGTTAGTCAGTAAATAAAACATGCGCATAGTGGAGAAAATATAAAGACGAATTCGAATTAGGCTTAACAGAACAGAAGCGGATAGAAATTTATTTATAAAATTATTTATCATACTTGACAGCATTTTGAGAACTACAATATAAATATCTTCATGACGCAACTAAAAAAATTCATACATTTTGTAAACGCGAACTTATGTTTCTGCATGTAGAGCAGCCTGAAAGGCAACAACAATTTCACGAACACCTCGTCCACGAATGATTGGCGATCCAATGATTGGCGATATCCAAATTATGCCAAAATTGGTGTTTTTGAAAACGAAAATAATGTGGATGCCTTTATTGGTATTTTGGTGTTAACTTAAAGCATTGCTCCTCACTATTGTTTTAAGTTGTTCAATACCGTATTCGAAGAGATATTTTACAGTGTAATAAACACCAAAAGGGAGAGATAATGTGGACAGATTAAGTTGTCTTAAGTCTATACATGGTTGGTCGGTTGGAGAACGTGGTGCGAAGGTCAGGTAATTGCTACCAACATCTCTCCACAGATCTAAACTGTGAAAATTGAAAAGCATGCAAAAGAAATAGTGCGTGGAATTCCTCCGCGCGGAAGAAGTGAAACTTCGTAATGTGGAAATGAAAATAGGAAGGGGTAGAAATTGATTTTTAGTGAAATCATATTGTTTCTTTAAGACAAATTTTATTAAAATTTGCTTACAATTCACAATTGATCGCATCTTTTAATTATCATTTTCTACGCGCATGCGTTCGAGTGCCACGCATTCACTCTCGCTCCGTCTCTTTCTATTCCCCCTCCCCAGGAGCGTTGAACGTTTAACGCAACAGTGCTTTCATACCCTCTCCATGGTAGCGTTAAACGTTTAACGCAACCTTGTTGGAAGTCGCATTAGAAGTTTCACTTATAAAATAAAAACCGGCAAAAATAAAAAAAAAAACATAGAAAAATAAGTATCTAAAGCAGAGTATCGATGTGCATCAAAGTATTTTTTTAATTGTATTTAATAAAAAAAATATACTTATTAACTTTTTAAATACAATACTTTGTTTCATTTAAAAAATTTTTCGCTTAATTAAAAAATATTAATAATAAAATATATTTTTAAAAAAAATTATAATAAGAAATCAGTTTATTTCTAAATGATCTAAATTTCAGTAAGGTATTCTTGGCGAATTTTAAAAAAATATCGCTTTGTTTTCTTTAACGCCAATATTACCTATTATGTTTTTCTCTTACCTCGTGCGCACAACAAACGTAAAGAGAAATCTAGTTTTCATGACAACGGTAGCGTTAAACGCTTAACACGACCTTGTTGGAAGTCGCATTAGAAGTTTCACTTCAATAAAACAAAAAACAAAAAATATCCAGTATAGTCATCAGATCATCATTAAAGATGAATCCTAAACTTCCAACAACAACCAATTAGCATTGCTCTAGTGCCACTTAAGCAACCGAACTATTTCACAAAAATTATTAAAAAAAGATGAATAATAAGAAGAATGAATATTAAGAATGAATATTAAAATAATGAATATTGAGAAGAAAACAAATGACAAATAAAATAAAATTTTAAAAAATGAAATAACTTCTTTATTGGCTAAAAAGGAGACAGTTAAAACTTATAGTTTTCAACCAGATATCATTCTCAGGACTGATAGTAGTTGTCACAGATTTAAGGGTAAGAGGATTATCAGTTTTTCATACTTTTCAGAGTTAAATTCTTTCATCAGTCAAAAAATAGACAGTTTATCTTCTAACTGCACCAAAACAGTTCCTTCGGTCCTAACAAGTAAATTTAACAAAGAAAACAAATTACAAACAAATAACAAATTTAAAAATATATATATAATAACCGCTTTGTTGGCTAAGAAGAACACAGTTAAAAATTAGCTTCTAGGCACAGCTCTCAACCAGATACCATTCACAGGATTAATAATAACTGTTGGACATATAAGAGTAAGAGGATCATCCGTTTTTTCACATTTTTCAAATGTAAACGCTTTCAGCAGTCGAAAAAGCGCCAGTTTGGCTTCTAACTGTGCGAATCGTGCGCCAATACAGTTTCTACGACCGGCACCAAAAGGTAGAAAAGCCATGGTGTTGACAGATCCTTTCCTTTCGGGCGAAAACCGATCTGGATCGAACTTCCAAGGATCCGGATAGTATTCCGGATTGTGGTGAATGTCCCACACAGGAGCGATGACGACGGTGCCTTTTGGAACTGTATATTTCCCGATTCCATGGTCCTCATCACACAGCCTTGAAACAAATCCTGTCACAGGCGGATAAATGCGAAGGGATTCAGTGAACACTTGGTCCAGGTACTGTAAATCTAAAAAGGGAAAAAAGTCATTAGGTAGTTTGAAGATTAGCAACTTAGTTTAGAAAATTTAAAGTATATTAATTCATGAAGTTTGTCGAAATATCTATAGTAAGAAATATCCATTACCAATCATTAGGGAGATTCAAAATAGCAAGGGAAGGATTAAAATCATGACTAACAAATTTATTTATCTAGGAGGAAGTAAAGTAAATTTGTATTTATCTAGGAGACACTTTTTAGCTTTATCTTGAAATAAACTTGTCTCAGATCATTGTAATCCTTTTTTTGTCTCCAGTTGAGCTAGAATGGCTATTCAAAATTCAGAAACTTTAATTTTTAATACTTAAAACTTCGTTTTCCGATCTTTAATATGTTTAGGTTTTTCAATTAATATTTATGAGAATTCTAGAAATACACACTTAAGATGGCCATTTTCGAATCATGAGAATACATTGTAAGGATAATTACTTTGTACAGTTGCATAGCTAGAATCCTCAGCTGCGTCTATTTCTTGTTGAAGACGTTCTTGAATTTCAGGATGAGTTATCAGCAAGTAGAAGGTGAAAGCAAGAGCTGTGGCTGTTGTTTCGTAGCCAGCTAACAAGAACACGTAAGCATTAGCCACTATTTCTTCGTCAGTCATGCCGGCAACGCTTTCATCATCATCTGAGGAAAGAAAAATTCTACAAGTACAACAGAAAAAATAAACATTATCTTAATCAAAGGTTTGAAATTTTACACTTGCTAGTATTTTATAGATTATTAATCTTTTGAAATTGTTCCATCGCCAATTTTATAAAAATGTATCAAATAAAATAAAAGATAGATAGTGATTATTGATTGGCTTCTTTCCTCATGACCTCACTCATTAATTCTCCACCCCCTTGCTTGTCCCGCAGTAGCATCACTGGTTGTGGTCAGTAAGCGGGTGGATAAACACTTTGATCAGTCTGTGTAGGTAGCGAGTGTGCACGGTATTGGTTCTGGTTAAACTGTTCTACTGTATAGTGCACACAGTCGGGTAACCAAAGAGTAGGAGCTATCCATTCTGCAGAGAATCAAAATTGCGATGGCATGTATTCGGATTGTTCTCAGGGATGTTTCCCAAACAGTCACCGATAATCTATTAAACAGATCTAGAGCGACGTAAATAAAGTACTTACATACCTACCATCCCCTTGTCCAATCATTCACTTAGTCCCCTTCATCAAGATACTTATGCTTTTAGACTATCATTCAAAATATGAAAATATCATTCGATTTCAAAAAAAATAAAATCTTAGGACAATAAAAAGCCCTTAAAATTGCCATTACGAGCGTCCTAATATTCTTACCTTATGTGCGCGTAACTATTGATAAATTTCCATTCTCCTTATGAACATAATTTTAGAAATTATAAAAATAAACAAACAAAAAAATTAAAAACATTGATAAAAAGTCAGCCTTTAAAATATAAATGTTATTTTTTTTATTCACTGATTTACCTTTCGTCATCACATAGAATTAAAATTAGAAGCAAACAACCTAACGTATAGGAACTACCAACATTTTCTTTTAAAATAATGAACCCTAATGTGAACAAAAAAGTACAACTGATATTGTTCTCATATTTTTGTAATTTAATCCTTTCAGTGTTAGCAATTCCGTTGCTTTTACTTATTAACATGTAAGGAACTTTGAATAAGAATGAGACCAATGCACGTTATGTTTAAAAAAAAAACTAGTTCAAATTTGCGTTTTAAAAAAAGTAAAAATTAAACAAAAATTTGATTAAGGTACAATTTAGTTATATAAATACATTTTTACTTTTTTTTTTGAAGGGAATACTAATTGAGACATCTGCTTTTAAATTCTACATTCAATTCATCCCAAATCAATGTGAACCCAATTAAGAGAAAGGAATGTCATAGGAAGTACAGGTACTGGGATCCTTTAGATGGTGATTGTTTTAAAAATTAACGAGTTTAGAAAATAAAAAAAAATTAATAAAATTCTCCTTTAATCCATTTAAGTAAAATCCGTTCTTGCAAATAAGGCTTAGGACAAGAGCGCAACTTAGTGAAAGAAGATTCTAAAGGATATCTTTGGGGAAAAAACTGAGGTTTTTCGTTAAAAGATCTTATTTCAATATTATTTGCTATTCAAAATAAATTTATTTAGCAAAATTAGGGGATCAACATATTTTGAAACAACCTTGGAGTGTTTTCGGAATATTTGGAGGAACCAAGTGCATTTGATAACAAAAAATCGACAAGTAAGAAACAGAAGGAAATTTTTTTGAAATGAAATTAAAACGCAAAGAGTGCAAATGCTATGACACGAACAGTTTAAAAGATTGACAAAGATTTCACTAATTGGAAACTTGCGGACAAGAAAAAAGGTCAAATCTAATCGGGTTAACTATGTTGTTAACTTATAAAGCTGATTAATATCACTGAAATACCACTTAGAACCTTCAACCATCCAACTTTTCAATTAGGTAAGTGGTACTTACCATTTTTTCGGTGATCCAGCATCAATTGCAAGAGGTCAATGCTTTTAACATTCGGATTTTGCTTTCTTGATTTGATGACGCTCATAACATTGTCTACAATCAGCGAAGTCATCTGTCCAGCGGTCATGTGGTCGGCGATAAACCCCATTATTTTGGCCACGAAAGGAAACATAATGGCGAGATCGACAGCCTCATTCTGAGAGTAACGGAAGAAATCACGCACCTAAAAAAGTTTTCAATAGGTGAAAAATAATGATTAAAAAGGGCGAAAACTTTCATGTATATATGTTTTACTGTAAAATCACTTGTTTCCAAAACTTTTTTTCACTTAATATAGAATCAAGAAAAAAAAATATAGGAAAATCAATAGCAAGAAAAAAATGACAGGTAAATCGTAAAAAGAGGATCAAAATGTATATTGATACCAATTTTTTTTTATTGATATCAAAATAATCATCACTGAGGTAAAACTAATGCAACCATTTCATCTGCGTGTCTAACAAATTTAAATAATAAATTTTTTTTACAAAACAGAAAAAACTGAACTAATTACTATTAGTACAATCCTTATTCCTTATCAATTCAACCAAAAAACGGTAAATTTAATGTTTTATTTATTGACAATGATTAACATACTCAAATTGTGTATTTATAGTTTATTAAATACAGTATTATTCAGTAATGAATAAAGAAGCATTTACCTTTGAAAAAACTAAGTTCTAATTTTAAAGAAAAGTAGTAGCCTGTGGGAAACAAGTCCTAAGAACAGTTGACCAAGACAAGACTTCAGCCTTCTACTTTTCCAGTTATTTATTTGAAATTTTGCTTTACAGTATACTATAAAAATTTCCGTTCATTTTACTGACTTTCTCTGTATATTTGACGGCTTAAAGCTGTTTTGTTGAAAAAACGGTTTTTCGCTGTTTTTCATCCTATTCATAAACGGATTAAATCCGTTCTAGTTTTTTTTTTTTTTTTTTTCCATATAGTTTTGCTTACCATACGATAATTCTACCTTCTTTAAAATAATTTTACAATTATTTTCATTACATGCTCTTATTTTTCAGCAATTGCTTTATGGTTTTGAACATCGTATAAGTAAAATTGCGATTCAAATTGATACTTTACCTGGCTATTATATTTCTTTATGCAAAATTTTTTATTAAGTTAAGTTCCCGAGCATTTTTAAACGGGTGAGCCACTATAGTTTTAAACATTTTTACACTAAAATACTGTTTCAATAAGTAAAACTTTTAATACAGAAACAGTTTACGATTTTTCTTTATGCTGAGATACTAGATGTGCGGTAGCTTAAGGGACAGAGTCCATCGCCTCTCAATGAAGTGACTCGGATTCGAACCCCAGTGACTCGGATTCGAACTGGTCGTACGATTGCTGCCCTCGGCTCGTACCGATCACAATGCCGGCATAGTAATTTATAGAGTTTTTTGTTAAAATAAATGTTTATTTGTTAAACTAACAGTGTTTATCTGTTAAAATAACAGTACTTATCTACTTAAGAAAGAAGCGTCTCTTTTTAAATAACAGTATTTTTCTGTAAAATAATGAGTTTTATACAGGCACATAAGCTGACAGTTGCTTTTCCGTAAATTCAACAGATTTCTCTTCCACAGTGTAGGAAATTTTTTTTTAATAGATTTGGTTATATTTTCATAATTTTAATTTGTAGACAGTATTGCTGTTCATTATCTGTTCATCTTCTCATATGAAGCTGCTTAATGGATTAATATATTTCAACTAGGGGGCTAAGCCCCCTGTTCGCTGCCGCTCACCAACCCCGATGATTGCTTCGCAATAATTGTCTTTTCTTGGCAGAAAACAGTTTTTTTTACATAAGTTAAAATAATTCACTTAACATATATGTACTAAAAGGAATTCTGTTTGCTTACTCTTGTGCCTCTACTTCCCACGTCCAAATATTACTATTTATTAGTATTATAAACATTTGGATCTCTAGGTGAACGGAAGTGATTTTTCGAAGTATCATTTTTTAAAATAACATTTATATTATAACATTATATTGTTCAAACAAATTTGATGAGTTCACAACCATAATTTAATATTCTCGCTAATAATAGCAGTACTGGAAAATAAGTTTAAATTAGGGATACAAAAATTTCTAAAGAAAAACAATATCTTTAAGACTATTGTTAATTTTATGCTGGTGACAACCAAAACAATATGGAAATGAATGAGGGTAAACTGGATCCTACCACGTGATTTTCCGGCCAATAAAAATGCGCGACAACAATGGAAAACTGCGACACCATCAATTGATTTTTATATATAGTAAGATAATAAAAATTAAATTTCGTATGACACAACATAATTAATTATAAATGTATGGATCTGAATCTAATACTTACGGCAATCAGGAACTGGTCTTTAGGGTTTTCTTGACAATGAGTCTTCATGGCAAGAGCACAGTCTGCAATTACGTCTAGCGTGAGTCCCTGTATTAGTTCGTATACGTCGAACATTTCGTTATTTTCAGCCTTCTTTGAAACTTCCGCAATCGTTACATCTACCTGGAATGGAATGTTAACCATATTTTTAAAATAATTTCTGACTAAAATACTAAAAATAAAAGTAACTCCATATATTTGTATTTTTGCATACTCTATACATTACATAACTCCATACACTTCATAAACCCATACGTTAATTCCATACATTGCATTGCAACTCCATTTCACCCATTTTACTTTTTAAGTGAAGACCAAAGGGGAAAAACGGTTTATGTCAATAAAAACTGATTAGGAAGGGTACAGAATTGTCTATTTTTGAAAATTTGACTGGTGATATACAATAATGAATACTACTATTAATAATATACTGCTGGTCAATGTACAGTCAGCAAAAAAAAAAAGATATCACCCTAAATAATTTTCGTTCTAATGATTGGATTTTCACGAACTAAGTGTCAATCTTAATGGTTCCTGGGGGTGACCTCAAATATGCTAATTAGTTAGTGCAAACTATTAATTAAGTTACGAAATCAGACACAAAAACGTACTTTCTCTGAATAAACATATATTTTTTTTTACATATTTGGATTCCTTATTTTCAAAATATAGGGGGTAGCCGCAATCTGGGAAATGTGGTCCCCATAGTTTGGTCAGGAGAGCGATTCAAAGTTTGGACCCCTTAATGTTAATTTCACTTTTTGCGTTTTCAGTCATATTTTAAAAACTAATGAAGCAATTCAAAAAAATATTGCACCAACTCATAAAACGCATTTACCCAAAGATAATTTATGAAAAAAATAATTTTTAATAATTAATAATTATTTTTTATTATTTAATTAAAGAAAGGATGAAAAATTTTTGAATTATAAGGTATGGATTTTTTTATACCATATTAATCTACATGCTTTTCAATTGGAAAATCTAAAGTTTCAACTGTTTTTATTTAATAGAAGATGAGAAAAATTAAAATTAATTATTTTAAAAAAAATAATTTGGCGACAATGAAAAAATGATTAAATGGGGCGATTAATATTAAAATGTGATAAACTTACGAAGAACTTGATTTAGCGCGCGTGGCGTAAAATTTCATTCATAATTTTTTCGCTAATAATCGTTTGCTAATCTTTTTATTTTTATTTTTTTAAAACTATAAAATACAATGTTTCTTTTTTAGTCCTCTAAAAATCTATTTGAAATTAAGTAAAGAAATTTGAATAAAACATTTTATTGAATAAAAAACATTTTATTCAACGAATGTCGAGTTTTATAAAAGCATGCTTTTGATAGAATATGATTATACACCAGATTGTGCTTATTTAATGTGATTATTTTTTAGTTTTTCTTTTCTCAATAACTGATACAATTACAATAATATACATACGTATAAATAGATTTGGAATAAAATATTTCTCAGTTTCTTGTATATATTTTTTATGAATATTAATAAAAATACGTAGTAAACATATTTAAGCATATCTCACATCATCGCAAATTTCTCAACATCTTATATATCGTGTTAATCTTAAAAGTAATTTTTTAATCACGTGTCCGGAAGTGTTTCGCAGAACTATTTTACCAACTATTTAATTAAATTTTAGCATTTTTAAAAATTTTATTCTTTACCCTACTACATTTATTATTTCTTCATTAATATACTAATAAATTTTTTTAGTACTTTAATTTTGATTTTCTTTAAAGTAAAGTTCCTTTTTACATTATATTCAAGTTTTTTTTAAAAGAATTATTGTCTGCTAGCTAAGAATAAAGCCTTGTTAAGAAATTAAAAACACTCCACTGTTTAAAATTATTAAATTATTTAATGCAAAACAGCTGATTATTTACTAAACATACTATTTATTTTTTTTTTTTTTTTTGAAAAAAGAATGTAAATCATTGATTGTCTTTTTTGTTTTGTTTCTTGTGACTTCAACATAGATTATCTAAAATAGTGTCCATGTTTTATAAGTCACTACAAAGAGTATAAAAATACCGAACATAAAAAGCTGTCAAATACGTAGCCAAAACTTTTAAGCGTCTTAAAATATCTCAGTACCTTAAATGATTCTTTCTTTATGATTCCATGTATATTTTTTTCCGGATAATATACTAAACTATTTTGTTTAATTTTTTACTTTAGCACGATTCGTAGATATTATTGTAGTATAATTTGTTATCAGGAACAATGCCTTATTTTGTTTAGCAGGAAACACTAAAAATTGAAATTTGTAAAAAGTTTCCAAAGCCGTGCGAATTTTAGAATCATCTGATTTAAAAAAATGCAATAAAAAATACGTAAATTTCCGAACTTATTTTGATTAAAAATAAAAAAATAATAAAAAACGTGGCAAGAAGGCTAACATACTTTTTACAGAACTGTGAAAACCAGTTTTTCCTATATTTCATCAAAAGAGGATAAGAATGATATTGCTCCACGGGACCTACTCAATAATTTCGCTATTTCCAGAATGAAATCTGTTTGATCGAAACATATTTCCTTGAAAATTAAAACGAAGAAAAAATTAACTTTTATTATTTATCTAAGCTTATTCCATTTATTTAATGATAGCAGTATCAAGGTTAAGGATAGGCGATGGAAGCCCCGTTTACTATTATACTATAAATGCATTAAATCATGTAGCTTGAATAATTTATTTTAAGCATATTATTTAATAATTTTAAGCAAATAAGGGTGTAAAAATAAACTCGATCAAAATACTCCGAAAGTGTACCCTAAAATATTTGTAGAATAAACTTTGGAATCTATATATACAAAATACCTTTTCAAACAACTTCGAGTAGGACGGAAACGCTAACTTGTTTAAAATAGTTGTCCTTGTAACTATTTAATTTCGATTTCTGGTGCTAGGGGACATTCCATTTTCACATTCGACTTTTGAAATTTCAATTGTAAACGGAATTTTTTTATGTCCTTAAATTAAAATGTTAAGGCTTGCAGCAAAAAAAATTGTACTGCATTGATTTTTTTACAAAATAGCGAATTATTATTTTTTTAATCTAAGAACCTGTGCCTATAACTTAAGTAAAACTTATTTTAATATCGAGTGAAATAATTTAATATATTGTGTAACTAAATAGATAATCCCAACAAAAAATTAAATTGAAAATATAAAAACTTCATTGATTTAAAAATTAATAGATGATGATAAAAATAGACATGTTTTGAGCACAATAATAAAAGTCACAAGTTATTCAAGCTTGACAAGTTTTGAGAATGGGTGAATATATTTGAACGCTCGAAACATGTCGACTTTTACTTCCCTCTTCATATTTTTTGAAGCCAGTTGAGTTTTTATCATCAATTATACTGTTTTACATTTGGGTCTTGATCATTATTTTGATAAGGATTTTACACTCGTTAAAGTAAAAATATGCATTTTCATATTTCAACAGGAATTATGTGGTCTTTAAAAACATAAGAGCATCAATATTGTAAAAGTTATATTTAACTTGGTTTAAAATTAAAATTTTGAGACCAGATATTTTGAGTTAATGAAATGAAATATTTTAAGTTTTCGTGCCCCCCTTTCAGTATCTTAAGGACCTTACAAGCTCTGTTTAAAAAGAGAGTATCATATCAGATATATATAAGAAAACAAAAATAATCATAGTATCAGTATTTGGTGGTAAATGTAGCTTATCGTAATTGAAGAATATGCTGTGCGATATTTTATGGTGAATTTGCGAACGTAAGTTTCTAAATGTATCGAAGCATAAGGATGCTATTTGCTAATCATTTTTATCCAAAGAAAACCTTGTTATCTAAATATCTAGCAGAATGAAGCGATTTTTGAAACAATGAATCATACTATATGCAACGTATTATTTCAATATCTTATTCTTAAACATAACCTATTTCAATGCTTTTAAAATACCACTAAATTCCTTGAGTCAGCAATTCCTTGAGTTATAGGAAAAAGAAATATCGTAAATTATAGAAAAACTTGTGAATGCGCATTAGAATTACTATACAATATACATTTTATTTTTCAAGCACTTTTTTTTCCTTCAAACTTTCTTGCCTAGAAGACTTGATTAAAGCTGTAAAAGAGATTATCTCTAAAATTTTGTATTTAGCCATAATAAGTTATGTTAATTTGATTTTAGTATGAAATCCTCGAATAAATATAGCAGAAACAACATAATCTATATAATATCAGATAAAATGTTCATGTATTTAAATTCTAAAACTTAGAAAATCATAAATAATTTATAATCGATTCAAATTTTCTTTTCAAGGGATATTAAAATAAAAAAAACTTTGCTTTTTGGACAGAAATCAGCTTAAAAATTGTCAATTGCCTAGAAACTTCGAGATATTTTCTATTAACTATTAATTACCTCTTTAATTAACCTCTAATTAACCTCTTTGAGTAATCACAGAACATTATTTCAATTTTTTTCCAGTCAGAGCTTGGTTGCTTAGCAACCTAGTAAAATTAAGCATTCTTTTAAAATTAAGCATTTTGAATTAGTTAATGGGTTATCTTAAAATATTTATTTGCGCTGGCGACTTTTTTTGGCGGTTTTCTGGACGATCGCCAAATATATAAACCTTTGTTGCGACCCTATTTACCACCCATTTTTTTCAAAATATTGTCTACCCCCCCCTAATTCAAGTATCTGGATTCCAAATATGTAAAAAAAAATATATGTTTATTCAGAGAAAGTACGTTTTTGTGTCTGATTTCGTAACTTAATTAATAGTTAGCACTAACTAATTAGCATATTTGAGGTCACCCCCAGGAACCATTAAGATTGACACTTAGTTCGTGAAAATCCGATCATTAGAACGAAAATTATTCAGGGTGATATCTTTTTTTTTTTGCTGACTGTACACATGTGCACCTCAAAAAATAGATAAAGGTAATAATGAAAATCAATAAAGACTGAAAATTTTACATTAAATTTGAAAACAGCCATTTTTAAATAAGATCTATCTACATATAAGTAACTTTTGATCTAATGCTCGGATCTTCTAAGACTCAATCTTAATGGTTCAAGGAGTGACCTTAAATATGTTAATTGATCAGTGCAGGCAATATTTTAAGTTTCAAAATCAGATACAAAAACGCACTTTCTCCGAATAAACGTACTTCTTTTGTTGTTGATGAATTCGGATTTCTGACACCCAAGATATTGAGAGTAGCCTCATTATGGGGAAAATGGTCCTAATAGCTTTGAGCAGGAGAGCTATCCAAAGTTTGGATCCCCTAAATGTTAATTTTGTTTTTTTGCGTATTTCATCGGATCTCAAGAACTTTTTAATCGAAATTATAAAATTCCAATACTCCAAATATAATTCAATGCACAAAATAACTTTTAAGAAAATATTTATTATTCTTTATTGTTTTATTGAATAATAGTGGAAAAGTTTTGAATTTTAAGATATATAATGCTTTACATCATTTTAAAAAATGTAAATTTGCATGGCAAAATGCGAAACTTGAAAAATTTCAGTCGAACAGGTTTTGAGAAATCGAATTTTAAAAAAGTCGTATTTTTAGTGCACTTCGTTTTTTAAATTTATTATTTTAAATGCACTCGATATTAAGTTGTGCATCTCAATATAAATAGAAAACAAGAAATTTCACGCGTTTTGTAAAATAATTAATTATGTATTGATTATTCACATGCAATTTATTATTAATAAATTGCAAATTAATAAATTAATAATTACAACACTGGTCTAATTTTTTTAGACCTTCATAAAATAAACTAGAAACTAATTAAATTGTAAGAGTTGGTTTAATGTCCGACCATCATGACAGTAGAAATAAAATACTAAAATCGGATAAACATAAGGATACTAATAAGGAACTAAAATCGGATAATCGCAAGAGTACTAATAAGCAACTAAAATCGGATAATCATAGGAGTACTTATAAGGAACTAAAATTGGATAATCATAAGAGTACTAATAAGTAACTAAAATCGGATAATCATAAGAGTACTAATAAGCAACTAAAATCGGATAATCATAAGAGTACTAATAAGGAACTTAAATAGGATAATCATAAGAGTACTAATAAGCAACTAAAATCGGATAATCATAAGAGTACTAATAAGCAATTTAAATCGGATAATCATAAGAGTACTAATAAGGAACTTAAATCGGATAATCATAAGAGTACTAATAAGGAACTTAAATCGGATAATCATAAGAGTACTAACAAGCAACTAAAATCGGATAATCATAAGAGTACTAATAAGGAACTGAAATCGGATAATCATAAGAGCACTGGTAAGGAACTAAAATTGGATAATCACTATGGTACAAATAAACAATTAAAATGGTGCAATCATTCACGATATATATTAAAAAAATCAAAATCAGTCGATAATTTCAGTACACCGGGAGTACGCAAATGTTCACCTTTTTGTCAACAATCTGAGTCATCAATTTGATCTTTCCAGAGCTAAAGGTAGGAGTGATGAATCCTCGTACTTCTTTCCATCTTTGATCCTTCAATGCTAAAAGAGTCTTGTTTAAAGGTTTCGTATCGATGAACATCTCGGGTCTGTTTCCAAATGCATGGAAATCCTTGATCATAACCTGAAAAGAAAATATTCTGCAATATCAGCATTATATTATATAAAACACCTCATAATTCAGAACGACGCTATTCTGTAATTTAAAGTAGTTGCTCTTTAATGTACGAGGGCATGAGAAGAAATTTACAAAGAAAAAAATAAAAAAAATTCGCAGCCAGGTCAAATTTTTTAAAAGTCAAAATCAAATCTGTTGCAAAATGTGGTAATCAGGCGTCAGTAACGAATTTATAGATGCCTTGGTAATCAGGCGTCAGTAACTATTTCTTAGACAACGTAACAATCAGGCGGCAGTAACGATTTTTTTTAACGCTGTGGCTAACAGGTTCCGAGGATTTAAAGACATCTGATCAGGAGACAAATTTTAGTGTGTTAATATAAAATAATATTAATTGCGCGATAATAATAAATTGCATTTCATTATTATTTAATAAATTATAATTCCTAATTAATGACTTGAAAAATGCACGTTGTTTGTAACAGTAAAAACGTTATAAAAACAAAAAACTCTATTAATTAAAATAATTTTTTTTAACTATTTAGACTAATTATAAATGAGAAAATACGATGTTTAAGTGGAATCGGTCGAAAGTTCTTAACCACTTGTGCTCGCAAAAAAATCACTGACGCGTGTACCAGAACGGTCCAGTGTAACTTGCCGGGAGGTGACCTTGGGTGGGACCTGACGTGCCCACGCATGTCGTTAATGTTTCTGTAACAATTCCATGATGACGTAAATACCACGTCGTCGGCGATTCTGTGACAAGAGCATTATAACCTGCGTGGCACGTCTTTCCAGCGCAAGTGGTTAAAAATGAACATTTAAAACAAGACTTTCTTGAAAATTTATAAATCAGAAACACTATCAGATCGATTTCGTTCAAATTTTTATAAAAGTAAAAATTTGATCATTTTGCATTATATATATATATATATATATATAACTACTAATGTTCGTTCGATTCCGAAGCTTTGTAATCTTAAACCCAATCCAGAAGGCAAGGAAACTCCTGGATCAAGTATTGGGAGAAATTTGCTTTCGTGGAGGACTTCTTGATGCCGATAACTCGCATTTGCTTTACATGGAGAGGAAAATCATGAAAACCACTCACGGTTAGTATGACGGCAAGAGGACTCTAACCTGGAATCCGTCTACCATTGAGGATATTTCATTGTGCTCATCAGCACTGTGCTCGGTGCGTGCCTGGTGCGCAATTCGAGTCGACCAGCCATCACTGCGATTCAAACCCGGGTCACCTCATTGGAAGGCGAACGTACTATTCCCTGAGCCACCACGGCTTATTTGCAAATAAATAGGATATTAACACGATAAAACGTATACAGAAGATATTTTTAGTTCAATAAATGATTAGTCGAAAAAATTACTGTGTCAGATAACCAAGACTTAACTGCAGTTCAGAAGAAGAAAAAATTGATTAAATATTGCACACTATTCAGTACTGGTTGCTTTAACTCCAGCAAATATTCGAAATAATAATTGTAACGCCTTATTTTATACATGACGTGTTTTCGGAAAATGAAATAAATTGTTTTAATTTCAATTAGATAGTTTAGTGTAAATACATTTTGTGAATGAGCCATACCTGTTTCAACATTTCCAGGTCATTCACAACTAAGTAGGGTTCACCTCCTATGAAGTAGCCGAAGACATTACCGTATTCTTTCAGCCATTTAGTTATGGCTTTGTTGGGTGGCTGTCTTCTTATTTGATACATATTACCACCTAAAAAGTCTGGTTTTGGTCCAGGTATGCCATATTTTACAAACAATTTAAGCCTTTGGTGCCTTTTGAAAGCCCATTTGATGATAAGAGTTAATACGTAGACCAATACTATCACTAAAACAGTTGTTGTTATTTCCATTTTCTTCAAAACCTGAAATTAAATTGTTATAATTAATTATTATAACTAAATATAATCATTTATCATTTACGAAAAAATACATTTGACGAAAATAAATCATTGTGAATACTAGAATGATTTCAGTAAAAATTAGAAGTTTGACAATTTTTATGTAAAATAATTTATTAATATTATTTCCAATGCCTGCCTGTGATAACATTTCGTCAATTCATGCATTCACAGGGCAGATTTGTTGGCCCCGCTTTCAGGGGAAGCACATTAGATGGACCAACCTTGCTTCCACAATAAGGACAGATACTACAGAGAATGAAAAAACATCCAAGCTTTGAAGACAGAACCTACCTGATGCCAGGCCGATTCCCTAAACGGTCGGCTTATTTAAAGTATTTCCCTTTGTGCTACTTTTCTTTTTCGCTATTATGTAATAACATTATTAGAGATACTTAGAAATAGTTAGAACTTGATTGTTAAAATCATATGGATTTATCATTGCAACAACGAACAATAATTTAAAACTGATCGATATTAATATATATTTTCCTGTACTGTAAGTCAAACACTGTCTTAAACGTCTATAACCATTTATTGGCAATGCAATTTTCAACAATATTTTATCAATGATTGGTTACAATTGCAGGTTTACACTATATTACTAACGACTGGTTTTAATTTTATTTAAAAACGTCGAGTTAGCTGGATTTATATTTGGAATCAAAAAAATTTATCCAACAGTAATGAAGCCTACAATAATATAAAGGTGATCAATCAATGATGTACTTAAATGGCTAACGTAACTTAAGAGACCAATTCGTTTCTCTCCGTTGGCAACGGTTATGAAATAATCACTTTAAGAAACATAACATCGAATAACTTAAAAAAAAAAAAAAAAAAAAAAAAAAAAAAAAAAAAACAGAGCTATAAGCTTATTAAAAGAACTCGTCGCCCTCTTCTACAATTTAACTAAAAAAAAAATGAACACCAATAACCGCGTTTGCAATGGATAAAAGCCGCAAAATGCTTGTATAATTTTTTCAAACTTAAAATTTCAATCCTTTTATTTTATTTAAACAACAACTAATCTAACTACACACAATAAATATATGCTTTTATCACTTGCAATATTCATTTTAAAATTTTGATGTTTGAATTTTAAAAATTAGACATAAGTTAAAATGGTTGACTTGACCAATTCGAAAAGTGTTATTTTGGTTTTTGGTAAATTCAATACTTAGGGTTACGAATTAATGCTAAGTGTGTAAACATAAGTAGTAAGTGCAAATAATCACTGACGTTTTTTACTGGTCAACAAACATCAAGGCACTTGTAACATATTTATGTGCACGGGTGGCGTATTTATCACTACGATTACTAACATCAATTCAATTGTTTTTAAGACATACTAACTAGATTCAATCTTAAGGTACCTTTTGATAGATGAAGGTTGACATCGTCTATAACACCCGCCCCACATTGGTGACCTAAAGACGTGATATTATCACGCCTATTTCAATGCATGGTCCACATTGAACAGTTGACTTGCTATTGACAGTTGACTTGCTTGCCATCGTCCTCCTCGGGCTTTTGCTTCTCAGTCTCATTTACACACAACGGAATATTGCACACACTCGAGTACTAATAGAAACACATGAGAGACCACACACACAATTGTGAACTTAATACATCTCGATTAACTTAATACAGCTTTTACGACGAGCGCTCAAAATCGAACATAATACAGCTCTCTTTCGCAAATACGGCAACTAGTGGTGTCCTTTCATTGAATTCTATCCCTGTAAAAATTCGGGTGGGGGAGTATTGTGGTGCAACTACCACTACAATTATTAAACAACAATTGACTACTATATAAGACATACAAACTCGATTCAATCTTTGGGGTACTTTTTGATAGATGAAGGTTGACATCATCGATAACACACTCCCCACACACGGATACATTATTTCAACTGTATTACCGTGGTGACAGTATTATAGGCTCCAGAATATTACGTTAAATTTTGATACCATGTGTCAGTTGTAAGTTATATACAACATTGGCAGGATGTTATTTGTTAGTGAAATTAGATTTGGATTTCTAAATCTAAATTTAAAATGTTTTTAAACGAGAGCTGATGTATTAGCTCTTAACTATAAGTAAGTCCGATGTATTCGTAAAAGGAAAATATCGATATTTATTTTAAGTATTGTTTGAATCATTTCTTTGCATAATTTAGGAGGCATCATTTAGAAATCCTAGTACTGTCGAAACGTAATACAGTTTTAGTAGTTTTTAAGAGTTTAATAAGATACTGCTTAAAAAAATTTTTAAAAAAAAGTGAAAAAAAAAAACTAGGCTACTTTGCTTTTATATCAGTTGAGAAATTAAGCGAGGAAAGCGATCCGAAATTTATCATGGAAGTTGGCGAGTAATAGTCAGTAGTGGTTGTAAATATAGGACGAAATTAACGATTGCTACCGACTACTAGGGAACTAAATGTAATGGCGATAAAAAAAAATTGCTAGACAGTCATCATCCGATCACCACTTTCTCGTCAAAAATCAAAAATATGTTCATTTTATTATTACTTTAATAATGAATATGGGGCCGGGATAGCCTGGTCGGTAGGGTGCTGGGCCCATGTCCAAGAGGTCGTGGGTTCGATCCTCGCCGGCCGAAGACTCCCCGTGTAGTAAATGGTGACTGATGCACGTTAAATCTGTCGAGTCTCAAAGTCCTCCATGTTCCCATAACAAATCAATACCTCTGGGGGTACTGATCCAGGAGTTTCCTTGTCTTCCGGATTGGTTCAAAATTACAAGGCTACGGAGTTGAACATTAGTAGTCGTAAACCCATGAAATTGAGTCGGCTGTTCAACGACGGTTATAAAATAAAATAATGAATATGGAATTACAAATATTGTAAAAAATTCTGAAAATTGCTATATTTCACGCTTGTCCCTTAAAATTTTACTTCATTTTAGAGATAAACCTTGTAATGTTTACCTTATGTTTACTTTTAATGCATATTTTGATAAACTTTGATAAAAAGAAATGCCTTACATTATTAATTTAAGTTTCATTTAATCCTTTAAAAATGAATCTCGTAATGTTTACCATATTTTGAGAAACGCTAGCCAAAAAGAAATGCCTTACATTATTAATTAAAAGTTTTTTTTTATCCTTTAAAAATGAATTTTGTATTGTTTACTATATTTTGAGAAAGACTTGTTAAAAAGAAATGCCTTACATTATTAATGTAAGTTTTGTTTTATCCTTTAAAAATTGCTCTTATAATGTTTATCATATTTTGAGAAACGCTTGCTAAAAAGAAATGCCTTACATTATTAATTTAAGTTCTTTTTATTCTTTAAAATTTTAATTTTTGTTTAAGAAAAAGGCCATGCGTCTTAAAAAGTGAGCACTCTTAAAAATGCTTCAACTGGCGAGTAAAAAATATTCCCAACAGTTGTAAATCCCTACTATGAATGCACGAAAAAAAAAAAATGTTTAAAACTAACAAAATATGGTAAAATTTACCGTGTTCCTGGCTCTATGGGAAGACTAAAAAGTCTGTAATATTTACCACAGCTCTTTGGTAAAATTAACAACAAAATACGGTTTTATAATTCATGAAACAATTTGGTAAATGTTGTAAAATTTGATAATTTTATTATGGTACCTCTTAGAGCAAGGCATAAAAACGATTTATTCGGTCAAAGTTACTTTTCAGCTTTGTAATTTTACTAAAGGTGTGGTAATAAGAACTATAATTTTTTAAACCAACATTTCCGGTAAACTGTTATCAAATAAACAGCAAAACTGTCTAATGAATGGTTTGAATACCGTATATTTTAGTTAAACTATTCAGAAATATGTTAATTATATATTTTTTTTTACCAGAAGTATCATTACCATTCCGTGCGGTAATTTTATCGAAATTTTGCTTCTTTAAAAACTATTTTAATTAATTAAAACAGTTTTAATTTATTATAATTAATCCATTATTGGCTAAATCGCAAGTTATATAATAACGATTAAAAAACACAATGAGATACTTGAAAATACAATGAATGCTGTTTTGTCGTATATAGATGATAAAATATATACATGGAAAGTACAAATTACAAAATTCACATTAATGACACTAAAGTTAATCGTAACCATAATAGCAAAAAGCGTTTTGCATAGATTTGATTTTTAAATGTAATGATACTCATAAAAACCGAAGCAAATACAAAATAAATTTAACATTTTCTTACCCTTGTTTCGCGAACTGCCAAGTTTCTAAGTTTATCAGCAATGATATTTCTTTTTAAAAAATATATATATATAAAAAAAAAATAAAAAAAACACACATAATCGAAATAAATATTATCACCACTCGTAGAATTGAAATAATAAATGATAAAATTGGTTTTACAGTTTCGTTATCCCGGCGTAACAATGGCCTTAAAAATCAAAATATATAGAAAAGTATGAAATTGACGATTATCAGACGATTGTTATCATTAAAATCAGGTAAAATGTTTAAGATTGATCATTATGATCTTATCATCATTCTTGTGTCATGGTTTAGACAAAGTGTTTTGAAAAATTGAAACTTCAGAAAAAATATTTCTAACTTAAACAATGCCTATGGAAAATATTTTTTTTATGAAATTTTACTATCTATTAATAATATCTTTTACAGAGTTATCAAAGTAAAATTTGTTTGATTTGATAATTTTTACATCACACTAGAGCTACATATATGGGTTAGAATATATAATTAATTTATCTTATTCCTTAGTAGTCATATCACAAATAGATAAGACTAATCAGGGTTGACTTTTTGCCGGCAGAAACTGGTTTTTGCCATGCCAGTGGCAGAAACTGGTTATAACCGGTAAAATCCGGCAAAAAACTGGCAGAAACTTAAAAAAACGTCTATATTAGTTCTAGTAAGTGCTTAATGACATTTTAAGTAAACTGAAAAATGTAACTCCATCTATAAAGAAGTCAAACACCTGCTGCTACAGATAAAACCCATCGCTATTGCCCTTGATTTAGTTCAAAAGGAGAACTGTTCAATTGCAGATGCTTGTGATATTTGGATTAATCTAACAAAGGAAGGCTGTTTATGAAAAAAGAAGTAACATACAGATTTTGACAGGCAGTTACTGATTATCATTTACTGAGCTTATATGCTGCATCTAAAGTATTTGGGATTGAAATTATGTACTCAAGAAGAAAGTGCAAGAATTTTACTTGCCAATATTGACCCAGATTTTGTACCTTATGTCATAGCTTTGCAAAACAAATCGGCCCCATTTCCTGAAACTTATTTTTCCAGTCAAGTGTTGACAAATACCCCAGCTGCTAAATGTTGGTCCAGTTTTTAAAAAAATATGCAATAGATGAAAGTTTCACAAATCTTGCCTGTTCCTTGATGGCAATGCCTGCTAGTTCTGCTGGACTTGAGAGAATCTTCTCAAATTTCTCGTTCATACATAGCAAATTGAGAAATTGTTTAGGTTTCGAAACTGCATGAAAACTTGTCTTTTGTTATAGATCACTGCAGAGTGCAAACAATGTAATATTTGATTTTTAATGGTGATAATTTTGTAAATAAATTGTACTTTAACATTTAATTGTTTTTTCTATGAATTATCCATTGCATGTCAATCTCAGTACTTACTTTTATGTCATTTTCGAATTTCTGCCAGTTTCTGCCACAAATGTGGCAGAAAAGGGTTTCTGCCATGCCGGTTTTGACCGGTTTCTACCAGTGGTTTTAACCACCTCGGCAGAAACTTGCCAACCTTGAGACTAATATTCACTTAACTTTTGTAATCATATCACAAATGGGTAAAAATCTAATTTAATATTAAGCTTTTGAAGTCATATAACAAATAGGTAAGAATGTAATTTACATTAAGCATTTGTAATCATATCATAATGGGTAATGGCTAAGAATGCTATTTAAACTAAGCTTTTATAGTCACAATGGGAAAAAATTTGATTTGCATTAAATTTTTGTAGTCGTATCACAAATGGGTAAAAATGTAATTTAAATTATGCTTTTGTATTCATATCATATCACAAATGGGTAAGAATGTAATTCACATTAAACTTTTGTAATAATATTACAAATGGGTAATTCATAGTAAGTTTTTACAGTCACATCGTTTTTTATTGCTACCTTTTCAAAATATTAAGCATTATAATTTAGTATGGTGCAGATATGTAGACAATGATTAGTTTTCATAACCTTAACTTTTCACTAACAACACATTCTCGAGAAGTAATTAAATCGAAATCAAAGAAAACATATGTAATAAAGTGAATATTCATGAATTTTTATTGAATGAAACAAGAACAGATTTTCGTTGAAATTATTATTTTAACTAATATTAGTTTTTTGAAGGAAAACTAGAATGTTCATCATTTGATTTGAAAGAAAAAATCAATCTTGTCGAGAGCAAACGTATAACCATTTTTTGTAGAACAGCTAATCAAAATTAATTTAAATTGTGATTTGTGAAAACAGAAAAAGGGAGAGTCCCAAAATCTACAATTTGTGCCAGAAAAAAATATATTTACTAATATTTAAATATATTATAATATTCATCAAAAGTTAAAAGATTCTAGAAATGTTTTAATTTAGATAATATACTAAGTGTTTATGTACCATTGTATTGTTTTGCAACATATTAACATCGCTGTGATAAATTAATTGAATAAATTGTAATGCTACAAATTTTTTAAAAAAAAATTACATAATAAGCCTAAATGAAATCTAAACGGAACTTGGAAACAGGGAAAAATATAATTATCGGCATATTTATTACAATATTAGCTATTTAAGTTAACAATTGCAAATTAAAACTATTATTTCAATTATAATTTATTTCTAGTTATTTTTAAATGTATACATGTTGCTCTCCATTTTTTTTTTTTTAAGTTTTTGAATTTTATTAATATATTTCTCAAGCTAGTTAATATCTGTAATACTTGTAAGTATAGCACATGAAATTATTAAAAAAAAAAGTTTAAAAAAAAACACTTAATGTATAATTTACTCATAATACTTTATTAAAAGAAAGAAATAACCAGGATTACCACCTTCTACACTTTTTGTTAAATATCTTATTTAATTATAAAATGGTAAGAAATTATAAACTAAAACTTTCAGAACACTAGGTAATTTTGCCACTATTTTAAAAGTTCTACGTGAGCATTATAATTTAGTTCAGTTTAGTTTCCATTATAATTAGTTCCACGTGAGATCCAGAACAAAGTGACGTTTCACATGAACTTTTTTATCTTTTACATGTAGTGGTGAGGAAAATAACCTTAAATTCAATTTGCAAATTCAAGAAACAAACATTAAAATAAAACCTTAACTATTGCTGAAAGAAATTTTTCAAAAAAAGAGTTTAAATTAGTTAAAGAGTTAAAAGAGTTAAGAGTTTTTCAAATTAGCAGTTTTGAATAACTTTTATTTGTTATTTACATAAAAATTTATTTATAATTATATTATTTATAAAAAATATTGATAATATTTTTTTCCCTTCAAATTAGAAACTAAATTATTCAAATTTCAATTTTTCTTAGTTTAATAATCAATGCGCGTTAAAAAAAAAAAATCTGATTTTTATTTCAGTAAATAAATGTATATCTTTTAATAGTCTCAATTAATAAATTGATTTAAATAAGTGGCATTTATTAAAGCAAGGCTGTCTACTAGATGGAGACAGGAAGATGTAGATTTCAGAATTATGAAGCAGTTTTCTTTTCATTTTCAGTGATGAGTTAAAGATAAATATATTCAGAATGAATTGCGATTCGGTTCAACCTTGATTAAATGAAACGGAAACGCAAACTGAAACTTTTGACTAGAGAATCTGATAACCTTTATTTACTCTTTCTCCCGTCTGATTTCGTAATCACTTTATATGCATCATTTCAATGCTGGTTTTCTAACTGTGAGGATATTTTTGAGTGCTTCTAAATTTTCTGAAAGTCCAATTATGTCAGAGTCAACTGAAATAGTGAATTATATGACAAAAAGCTATCTGGCTCAAGAATACATAGCTGAATGGGAAGTTGTTAAACTTTCTAAATTAGGAACGAAAAGTATTCGCACCCCAATATTTTGTCCAGTTCCGAACGTGAACATCAAATTCTGTTTCGAATTGTGGTATCAGGTTATCAAGATGGCCAAAAAGGAACGTGATGTGTGTTGTTTTAAATTGGTGTTGTTGAAATTGGAAGAATCCGACACGCCATCTCTGAAACTGAAAATTGACGTTTCAGTTAACTATTCTGATAATTCTGTGTACAAAGAGTATAATAGTCCAATTAGTATTTCTGTTGAAAATATCGATACTGTAGTTTGTGCTGATGCTACATCAGAATTTTACAGTTATTCAGGTGGGTATTATAATGAAACTGTGCACAAAAAGCGAATGGTGAGTGACAAGTTGTTTATAAAATTTTGCACAAAATTCTATGGTCATTTAAGCTCGCCAGTAGAGTATTATCGAAAAATGGATAAGCTAGTTAATTTGAAAAGCTTCGTAAAAGATTTCAAGTCCATCTACAGTTCAAAAGCTTTCAGCGATGTAGTGTTTGAAGTTGGTAGAAAAAAATTGCCAGCTCATAAATCAGTACTGGCAGCTCATTCCCCAGTTTTCCTGAAAATGCTTGAAGATGATTTTGAGGAATCAAGAACCAACACGATCACAATCAGAGATTATGATAGTGAAACATTCGAGGACTTCTTGAAATATTTGTATTCAGGGGAAATTGAAGACAAGACATGGCTTTCCCTGAAAGATTTGTACATTCTTTCTGACAAATACGCTATTATAGCTCTGAAACAAGATTGCGCCGATATCATCGCTTCAAACATCAATATAGATCAGGTTTGTGAAGTTTTGGAAATGGCGTATTTCTATGATGATCAAAAATTAAAATGTGAAGCATCTAATTTTGCTTTACAGCATTTTGACGAATTAGTATCCATAGAAAAGTGGACCGAATTAGTAACCAATGACCCATTGATTGGATATGAATTACTTCGTTTGCACAACGATGTTAACTCTCCGAAAAAATAAAATTCTGATACATATTTCTAACATATAATAACAAATTCTTATACAATACTATTTTTTAAACAACTGCTTGAGCTTTTGTTTTATAGAAATTGTAGACATTCATTAAAGAGTATTCATTATTTCAATTATGAATACTATTTACATACTACTATATTTGAATACCATTGCATATTGAATGTAAAATCAAGTTAAGAATTTTATACTGAAGGGTTGAATTCGTGTTTTTCTTGATAATTTTTAAGATGCATTTCATGAATAATAATTTAAACCATGTCTTTTATATAACTTCATGAATAAATAGTAAGTATTCTTTATTTTTAATTTAAATATTACTTACATATTGCATTTTAATCATGCTGTTTAGATTTTTATGTTTTAAAATTTCCAAAAAGTTTGGCATTTTTCAGACATTTCTTTCAATGATAATAATAAAAATATTTGATTGATGTCTTTAAAAAATGTAATATTGTATTTAACATTTATGATTTTATAAAAACTATGGTTCAAACTAAAAGTGTTGTTTGTAAATTATAAACAATTTAATTGGTACATAACTTCTTTTTAAATAAAAATATAATATTGTATTTAACGTACGATATGTTTTTATAATAATTGTGGTTTAAAACCCACATATGCCTCTTGAGAAATCATAAAAAATTTCAACTTAACTATTTCAGTCAAATAGTTTTTTTATGATTCATTAAGAAAAAATTAATAAAAAGAAGTATGTTACATAATGTATTAGAATATATTTTAGTAAATAAATTTGTTTCAAAAAATTGATATATGATTAATTTTTTTTTTCTTTAAATTTAATATATTTTCTAATGCATATTTATTTTCTTAAACGTGAAAATTAATATTAAAATAACAGTCTGTTTACAGGTCTTATGATTATAATCAAAAAATCTTATGACTGTTATCGAAAGACTAAATTTTTTTTAAAATTAATCAGTTCACCAATTTATAGTAATAAAATCTTGCAATAGGAACAAAGTTCAGCAATGATAATATATTTTATTTCTGTGAATCAAAAAATAATGATTTATGTATAAAAATATATTTAGCATATATATATTATTTGAACATTAAAAAAAACTAATAATTATATAAGGTGTTTATATTTATATATATATATTTTATTTATTTTTTTTTCTAAGAAAATACAATAATTGAAGTAAAAATAGACATGTAGATTTGAAAAATCATTTTTTTTTTTCAATCTTCTTGCTCTAGTGTGATCTAGTACCAAAATAATAATGATAATTTGAATAGTAGAAATCAACACTTAAGAAAGAAAAGAAAGCTGCTTACCTCTTTTCTTGTCTTGTTCAATTTACTCCAAGTAAGTGAAATTGATAAAATAAACGCTTTTTATTTTAAATTTTTATAACAAAAGGAAACTTATCAAATTTTACATATAAATAATTCATTTAGTTCTAAAGAACTATCATCACATATTTCTCATTTTTTTAAAATTACTTTAATCTGTTTAAAAAAAAAGTACTTCAAATTCTTCTACAATAGAATTCTATTATCTGAGTCATTACAGGTATAATTTTATTTATTTTGTTTATCTGAGTTCTTATTATTGCATTAAAATTGCTATATCACAATTTAAAAATGAATTGAAACAGAAAAGTAATGTTAACATAAAAACAAATTGTAATTTGCTTTAAAATATTTAATTCTACCTCCCTAAATGGAATATAGGGTGCCAGCAGAGAGGCACCACAGATAAAATTTGGGGAGATTCTCAATTGATACCCTTATCAACAAATTCTCTCTCTCTCTCTCTTTTTTTATTTTTTTTATCCCTTAAGCAACCTTCTTATGCAAGTGTTGAAAAGAAATCATTGAAATGGTTCATGGCGCCATCTATCTCTGACTTGAGTATACACATCTATCACATATATATCTGACACAAAAATACGTTTAACAAACATATAATTTAGGTTAATATTCTCTGTAATTCAAGTCACAAAAAATATTTTGCATAAAATGTAACGTTTAAATTCATTTAAAATATTATAGATTGTTCTAAAAAACTGAGGAATGTGCAATAAAATATCCCGTGACACTGTAACTCCTATGAAAATACAACTAATTAAAATAGAAAATAAAATATTTCATTTATTTTCTATGGATTATTACTATAGTTTGCTATGGATTTTTATCTGCATATTTTAAATATTTTTTTCAAATGATGACTAAATAGCACGGACAAAAAAATTATACGAGAACCAAATTGAAAAAAAAAAAAAAAATTCTTTTATCAATGCAAAGAGAATATAATTGAACATTTACTCACAATGTGATTGAAGTATCCAAGTTATTTTTAAATTTTTGTCATAACCAGCTAATGGAATTGTGGAATCGGATATCTTGTCAGCTTGTCACCCTGTGTTTACATTCTTCAGAATACCATCATTGTCAATACCCAGTTCCTAAATACCCGTTTTGAAAAATACCTGTTAATTCGCGTAGCGAAACTGTTACGTAAGAATTGAGGGGAGAAAGCCTTTTCCAAAATGCCATGTATTTGCTTCACCATGTCGATTTTCGCCACGAATTATGAAAGAAGCTTGATTCATACCTTGTTCTATTTAAAATTTTCTCTATTCATGCAACCACAATCCATTTGGGCGTACTGTTTGTCCGCAGCGTATGAAAGCGCAGCTCATTTTACATGTTCATGAAATACTTGCGGATCTGCATGTGCGTATAATACTGAGTTGGATTCAGTGGGAAGGATTCTTGCACTCTCATGTGCAACTCTGCTGCATTTTACAAGATATTTTCATTTTCAGGTTTCATTTTCCACTCTTGAAATGGAACCGAAAAATCTCTTGAGTATTCACTGATTGCGGGATCAACTAAACATTACCAAATTTTAATTGCAAATGAAAACTTTATTTCTCTTGCGAATTTCATGATTGGTGAAGTGACATCGTCTTCGTTAATAGCAAGCTAATGGCCTTCTCGTGCTATTCATAGATCAGTACCATGATTTTTGAATTTGACTTGAGGACCATTCACTAAGTACATATTTCATGTTGATCCTCAGAGCAGTCAAGAATCAAAAGCTTTGTCACCTTAAAATTTCGATCTCCCTTTTATTCGTTTAATTTAATAAAGATAAGAAATTATTGAGTTTCTTAAAAGTAAAATTTTTATTTGAGTGACCGTTCAATAATTGCATATTTTTTAAAACTTTTGTAGAAGTTTATTACCTTTTCTATTTTTTTTTTACTTATTACTTTTTATTATTACTTTTAAAATTTTCAATTCTCTTAATTTGTTTTCGGAAAACACTTAATATTTTAATATAATTTAATATAAATATTTGATATAATTACAAGATTTTAAAAAAGTATGAGGAGAGGGGCTTTCAATATTTTAAATGCAGCAAAAAATCTTATGTTATTCAGATTTATCATTCCGAAACATTTTAATTCATCTTTAAATGATATGATTTAAAAACAACAGAAATAAAAAATCTAATTATCTTCAATTTGTTAAATATTATGAGTGTAGGGACCATACATTAATTTACTCCTGACAAAATTGTTTAACTTCAATACTCATTGGATTTGCATTTCAAAATTATTAAAATTTTTTTAATCATTTCATTAGAGAAATACTGAATTAAGTAATGAATTTTAATAAAAATTTAATAGGGGTCATTCACTAATTCACATTTGTAATATAAATTTATTAAAGTTTTCTTTATTTGCTTAATTCTTTACATATTTTTATAAATGCAGTATGATTAATATTATTAATCTTGCTAATGTTTTGTTGAATATATTATCACAAATAACATTTATTTAAAATTTAAAAAAAAAAAAAAAATACACTCAATAACCTTAAATAATAGTTAAATTAAATTTTGAAATAAGACTTTTTACAGAATTAAATAAAGTGATTAATAATTTATAAAATAGTATGAACCACTCAATATTGAATAGATTTAAGATTGTGTATAAATTGTTTTTATGGTGGCTAATATTATCAAGAAAAGAGATCTTTGTCAGAAACTAGTTGTTTTCTGATGACCAGGTAAAGTATTTGAAAATTATTTTGCATTTTGTTAATGTATATCTGAAGAACTTTCAACAATATGAAGAAAACAATTTTATTAGTGCACATATCATAATTATGATATTTTTTTAAAGCGCTACAAATATGTTTTGAGTGCTTAAAATAAAAAGTGCTCATTTTTTGTAGAAAAATTTGACTACGCACGCTGATTGACTGCAAGATGTTATCGGAAGTACATGATTTTTTGCGAACGATTTTAATTTTAATTATTGTCATTTTCTTGGTGAGGAAATGTCATTTGTGTTGGTGTCATGAAAACCAGATCGATAAATAAACTTTAGCGTCAATAAGAAGGTAGTATAAGTAGTAGTAGTTCATTTACGTCGCACTAGAGCTGCACAATGAGCTATTGGCGACGGTCTGGGAAACATCTCTGAGGATGATTCGAAGACATGCCATCACGATTTTGATCCTCTGTAGAGGGGATGGCACCCCCGCTTCGGTAGCCCGACGACCTGCACGCGAAGTCGAGCACTTTTCGGTAGAACAGTTTAAGGGGGACCCAAACCGCACATCCTTGCTCCCTACGCGGACTGACTGCAGCCAGTGATGCTTGACTATGATTGAACCGCGATGGCTCAGTGGTTAAGGCATTAAACTGTCATTATGGAAAGCACGGGGTTCTATCCCAAGCGGCGGCTTGAAGCCTACACAGCTTTAGATCGATGAAAACCAGCCTGTGTGAAAAATAACGGCGGCCTGTGCGTAATGCTGCCCCCATTGCCACGATCGTGTCGTTGATGGTCCTGAGTCTTAACCTCCATGATCCCCCCTGGCCTACGGCGGGCTCTTGAGGGAATGCTTTTGCTGATATAATTATTGTCTAAAATCAAATTTACCAATTTTGAATGATAGAACTGTTTTAAATAAATACACAATTGCGTTTTTTTTTTTTTTTCTTTTTTTTTTTCGTTTGCCGAGCCGTTACGTTGCTGTTCCTTTTCTAGAGGAACTCAAAAATCATAATTCCAATAAACATGGCTTAAACAGATTCTTAATGTCTCTCAATGGCCTAGGATGAAATCTGTCGCCATGTTTCATCTGACAACTGGTCACGATTGCCTGAAAAAACATCTATGTCACATCAAAGTGGTTCATGATCCCTTTTGTACATTGTGTGACCTCCACGTGCTAATGGACTTGTCTAGGTGCCCTGCTCTCCCTCGAAAATCTATCTGAGAACGCTACTGGATTGCTCGCTCTTATTTATAGATTTATTGTTATCTTTTTGATGTTCAATTGTCTTTTAATGTGCCATTGGAAATAAAATTTAAAAAAAAAATGTTTACGCGTGCATTTAATTTTATACCATAAAAATTAGTTAGTTATAAATAATGGGAAGAGGTTTGTTTGTTTGAAATGCCTAGTTTTTTTTCTAAAATAGCTTTTTTTTCCTAATTTAATTTTCAACTCTAAAAATAAATCATTGATAGCGTCGTCTCATTGGTGCACTCTGACTGCAACTTGAGGTTTATGATCTCTTTCAGAGATCGTCAAAAAGAGCTCCTAATAGGAGCCTCACACAAATAATTATTTGTTTTGTTAATATTTTTTGTTGTAATATTCTTTTGTGTTTCCTTTTTCCACATTTGATCATATTTAGTCAAATCAGTGAAAAGTTTTAAAATCTGTATCCTGTATATGAGTTTTAACTAAGACTTTCCAATGAACAGTATTCTCAAATGTCTATTATCTGTCGCAGGGAAATGTTAAAAACCGAGAACTGATCAAATCCCTGAGGAAGATGATCAATTTACTGAAGACGTTAAAATAACAAATTTATGGGGTCATTTCCATAAAAAGACTAAATGTTTTGATCAAATCCCTAAACTGTTATAGTGAAAAGATGAAATAAACAAGCAGGATGAAAATAAAAATAAAACAAACAATAATGAAATAAATACTGATTCTTAATTATATATTAACTTAAAATAATAGCTTTAAAAGTTCAGTTTGCTTTTTATTATCTTTTGAGAATAATAATTTTCGAAATCTCGAGTTATATTATTAATATCGTTGAGTCAATTTTGCTTTTTTTACAGATGAAAATAGCGAAATGCGACTATTTATTATAATCGCTGTTTATTATTTTTAAATATCGGATTAATAAATGGAAGTGAGTGCAAGGTTTAATGCATACCGGGGCCTTTCTGGTAACACGATTCCAATTTCCTTGATTTTTCGTTATGTTAAATGCCACTGCCCGGAACACGGTCCTTTGATATACCGTGCCTCACTGATGTGTTTTAAGGTTTTTCCCGGAAAACCGCACGCGGATTTATTTTTTTAATGGTTAATTGCCTTAAAAAAACGTTAAAAAAAAAGAAATCAAAACCTACTAGCTTAAAGTATAGCCACAAAAAATGAATATTGCAATACTAAGTCTGCATCTAAAGTAAATCAGCATCTGACATATTGACATTAAAGTCTCGACTACATTATTTCATCTTTTTACTAAAACAGTTTAGCGATTTGATCAATATTGATTGATCGCTTGATTTGATTGTTAGTTTTCTTTCTTTAGAGAAATGACGAGTTGTCATATTAAGAACCTCTGTGAATTGATCATATCCCTAAAGGATTTGATCAAATATCCTTTCTCATCATCTCTCTGCGACACATTAATCAACAATGACAATCTGACAACTGCCGACATATTAATCAACAAAAACAATGCTCCCAAATGGCTATGCATCAATCAAGAGCCTGTTTATTAATCACCGCTCTTCCTATCTTGGTTTAGATTATTTGTCAAAATTGATAGTAAAAATTTTTAGAAGAAATAATATTTCATCGAAAAAAATATCAAAACTGACAAAGACAGGGATTAAAAATATATAAGCCGTTCAAAATATGTAAGCCTTTCAAATATAAAATATATAGGCTGTTAAAATTTTTTTTTTCAAATATCTATTAACCTATTTCAGCCTATCGACTTTTAATTCGAATTATTTGGAAAGACTTTTTTACATAATTATGACAATAGGCGAGACAAAAACTCAGAGAAAATCGAATAACAATTGATACATTTTCTGTTATATTTTATATTTATTAAGAAATGAAGTGTTATTTTGTACTAGAGTATTATTAAGTTACGCGTTATTTTATACCTGTTATCAGAATCATCCAAGTAGTGATAAAATGATACACCTCTTTAGTTAAGCAATGCACGCATATTTCGTCCAGTGAGAAATTAATGGTGCTTGATGTCCTTTGATTATTCCAGAAAAGGCTTAATTGCTACTTTGAACTTTTATTATTTTTATTTCATTGATAAATTTAATCAAAAAATATCTCTAAATTGAAGAACAGGTTTTTTCCCTCTTTCTTTCTTTTAATTCCCTTTAGTATGTTTTTCCCCGAACGCTTACAAAAATATTTTGAAATTATTTGCTAGAAATCGAGTGTTTTAAATTAAAACAACATTCCAATTGCCAACTATAGGTTTTGAGCTAATAATGAAGTTGATAATGTCGTATATTGTAACTTTCAAATGTAGACTTTGCTTTCATATACTTTATGAACTACAAACTTAACACTTTTTTTTTCTATGAAAAATTCAGCGCTAAGATTTATGGCGTCCAAAAATAGACAGTTTCTTACATTTCTGTTCAATGAAAATCTATATGGGGTGTTTCGCAAAAAAAGATCATTTTCTTAATTTTTTTTTAAAAATGAATTTTTAAATGTGTTCCTAGTACTTATTATGCTCAGGAGTAGTTCTTAGGGCGTCTATCAGTTTCATCTGGCATATAAATAAGTTTTGATGATTTTATCCCTTTATTTTCTGTAATTGAATCAATAATGATTCGTACAATTTTTATGCAATTTCTATTTTTCTCAATTATATTTTATTTGAGTTTCCAAAAGTTAAGTTCTTATGAACGTTTTTAACCACGATTCTAAAAATATTGTCACTTTCTATGGATTTTTTTTTGTTGCTTTTTATTGTTTTTCTATCAATTAAATTCTTAAAAACATTTATAGAAACAATAAAAAAATAATGGCATTTTTTTAAGAAGTAGGTTACTTTTCTTTTGGTTCATATCTACCCCAAAACTTAACCTAGTATCCTGCTTTTCTATCCAAAAAATTTAAAAAAAAACATTTCAGACTTTTAACATTGGCCAATGTATCGGTATAGAAATTGCAAATATTGTGTTTTGTAATAACCGTTCTTATTCAAATAAGTTTTTTTTTTTTTTTTTTAGTTCTTGTCAAGAAAGAAAGAAGACTATGTACATTGAGGATCGCAAATTATTATTTGAGTGAAAAAGATTTAAAAAAAAAAAATTTCTTCCCTATAAGGCTCCAACAATAAAAAAGTAAAAAGTGTATATATATATATATATATATACATATATTTGTAATCAGAATAGACTTCTCAATGTTACGCGCTTTTCCCTATCTCGTCATTCCTCCCCCCCCCCCACGTTACCATGGTATCCACAAATCTTGCTTTTTTATCTATGCCAGTACATTCCCAATTGATACGTGCTATTTTATTTTATAACCGTCGTCGATGAACAGCCTACCCAAATTTTGGGTTTACGAATACTAATGCTCAACTCCGTAGCCTTGTAATTTTGAACCCAACGCAGAAGACAAGGGAACTCCTGGATCAAGTATTAAGGGAAATTCGCCTTCGTGGAGGACGTTTTGATGGAATTAATCCACATTTGAATGGCATGGAGAGCCAAACCTCCCACGGTTAGCCTAACGGCAAAAGGGACTCTAACCCATAATCCATCAACCACTGTGGAATATTTTACGTCAGCACTGTGGTCAGTTCAAGCCGGATGCGGAATTCGTATCAACTAGCCTTTGCTGGGATGGATACGAACCCGGTTCACCCATTTAGAAGGCGAACACTCTATCCATTAAACCATCACGGCTTTGCTACATGTCATTGTAAAAAAAAAATTAATAAATAAAATAAATGCAAGGTTCACCGTTTCCGAGGTATAGTAGCAAGAAAATGAAAATACGGGGAAAGTGGGAAAATTACGTAATCTGAAAATGCCTATTCCATTTACAAAAAATATAATCCTCTATCAAATTTGAGGGTGTGGTTCAAAAGCTGTTCCGATAAAAAGATGAATCATTTTATCCCCAATAGTTTGCTCACTATATTTTTAGGAGAATCATACTGTAAAAGTATTATCCTTTTTTTTTATTCTTGTCAAGTAAGAAATGAAAACTATGTACACAGAGGATAGCAAATTACTATTTAAGGAAAAAAGATGAAAAAAAAAAAAAAAATTCTTACAGAATTAGCCTTCAAACCTCCGACAATAAAATTTTTTTTTAAATATATAACTTTTTAGATACATATGTAAGCAAAGGCCATAATTGAAAGCAACAAACTTCATCCATTCTCTTTGTAAACAGAATAAGTGTCTCAATGTTATGCGATTTCCCCACTCTCATCACTTTTCCCTTCTCCGTTACCATGGTATCCACTAATCTTGCTTTTTCTCCACGCCAGTATATTCCTAATTCTCACTGATACTTACTACCGTCGGGAAAAGCAAGGATATTGTGGATTTGTGGAGAGTGGGAAAATTACACAATCTTAAGATGTTTATTTTTATTTACAAAGAATTAAATCTTCTATCAAATTTAAGAGGGAAGTTTAAAAGCGGTTTTGATAGAAAAATGAATCATTTTTACACTAGTTTGCTCAGTAAATGAACTCTATTTTTAGGAGAATCATACTGTGAAAATATTACATCTTCCCCTCCTTTTACCTCATAAAAAGTTTCATGAATCTTAGCTTTACTTAAAGATTTATTTGATAAAGGAAATATCTAACAACCATGCTTCGTATTAACTACGCATATACTCAAAATTATACTGTTAAAAATGTCGAACGATTATAATTTGTTTAAAAACCATACTCATTGATTTATGCACAGAACTGGACGGCAACAGAAATATCATTCATATATTCATCTTACATATTTATACTTAGAAATAAATGCCAGAAGAATGAATAGATCATAATTTGTGTAAACAATGCTCATTGATTTATACACAGAACTATACGGTAACAGAAATATCATATATATCATATTAATCATACATATTTATACTCAGAAATAAATGGCAGAAGAATGAAAAGATCATAATTTGTGTAAATCATACTCATTGATTTATACAGAGAACTATACGGTAACAGAAATATCATACATATCATATTAATCATGCATATTTATACTCAGAAAAAAATGGCAGAAGAATGAAAAGATCATAATTTGTGTAAACCATACTCATTGATTTATGCACAGAACTAGACGGCAACAGAAATATCATACATATATTCATCTTACAAATTTATACTTAGAAATAAATACCAGAAGAATGAATAGATCATAATTTGTGTAAAAAATGCTCATTGATTTATACACAGAACTATGCGGTAACAGAAATATCATATTAATCATACATATTTATACTCAGAAATAAATGGCAGAAGAATGAAAAGATCATAATTTGTGTAAATCATACTCATTGATTTATACAGAGAACTATACGGTAACAGAAATATCATACATATCATATTAATCATGCATATTTATACTCAGAAAAAAATGGCAGAAGAATGAAAAGATCATAATTTGTGTAAACCATACTCATTGATTTATGCACAGAACTAGACGGCAACAGAAATATCATACATATATTCATCTTACATATTTATAGTCAGAAATAAATGCCAGAAGAATGAATAGATCATAATTTGTGTAAACAATGCTCATTGATTTATACACAGAACTATACGGTAACAGAAATATCATACATATCATATTAATCATACATATTTATACTCAGAAATAAACGGCAGAAGAATGAAAAGTTCATAATTTGTGTAAACCTTGGCCAAAGGATACGTGCTCTTTGTTCGCCAAGGTGTAAACCATACTCATTGATTTATACACAGAACTATACTGTAACAGAAATATCACACATGTAAATCATACATATTTTTATATTCAGAAATAAATGACAGAAAAATTCATAATCGATTATGGTTTGTGTGAACCATAAGTATTTTTAGATAGTAGGTGCATGCGACCCTTTTAATGAGGGAAACTTAGAGATAAACTGTTAAAAAAAATAGTTGATTTCTTTTCTAATTGTAAGTGCATTCACACCAAGTTTCAGATTTTCTTTTTCTACTATGATGTCTCATAACTTTATTCATTCTAATCAACAGTTTCGTTTGTCATAGTGAACTATCGTACAGTCTTATCTTCTATTATCATTTATGTTAAAAAGCCAAAGACAATAGAGTTTTTTTTTAGTTCCGATCATTTTCAAATTGATTTTCGGTAAGTACTATCCGTTTCTCCTTTTTAAAAATCATTTATTTTTAATTAAAACTCCATTGTATAGTAGCCGGTTTGTTACAGAATGTACAGAAAAAATATCCCAAGCAAAGTAATTTTTATAGTTTAACCCTTTGTTTAACCTTTTGACGCAGAATTTTCTTACGGATATTTTCTATTATTTTGTATTAATTTAGTACTACATAAGTGAGAAGTATTACATTTAGCATTTTAATAACTTATGGTTAAGAAGCGTATCATTAAACACCTGCGTATTTTTCTGCGTTAAAAGTAAAATCTTCCACACATAATCCACTTTCTAACAATAATTTTTTCAAATTTGCAGTTATTTAGATCTAACAAAAGCAGTTATTCATCATTGAAATTTCTTAAAATCAATTATTAATAAAGTCTTGAATATGAGTGGGAAAAAAATTCAAACTATACTTTATTTGGTTTTCATATTTTAGTACAAATATAGTTCTAGTAAACTAAAAAAAAATTTTTTTAGAAACTTTTAGACTGTCTTTTTATAATTAAAAAATACCAAAATATATTTTTGTTCGAAATTAGAGAGCCAGAAAAAAAAGGAACGGCACTGGTATCCTATCTGAGTCGAAGGGTTAATAAAATTGTTTTAAAATAATTTTAGCAACCAGAACGTATAAACAATATCAACATTTGGATTTAAGGCTCGGCGTGATGTTTACAAGTGTTTTTCAAATTAAAAATTTCATCTATTGTTCATATTCCGATTCACTATCTAAAATATTTCACAAAAAGCTTTCAAGTATTGTGATTATGTAAAAAAGGAAGAAAAAAAAGAGCTTCATATCATATGAAATTTAAAAAAATATAGATGAATGTATCCAGTTTTACTTTAATATACTTACTTATATTTAACCGGCATTTAAGTGTTAAATGATGAATGTTTAAATAGCTACCAACTGAAATTTTCGAAAAATGAAACGTTCGTATGACATTGGCGTAATCATTATACTTTCACTCCTAACAATACCTTCAATTTTGATTTTCTCAAAAACTAACAGATTATATAGTTTTGCTAGTTTTAAGTTCGTAGTCTTTAAATGAAGTGGTATGTTGGCCTTTTCACACTTGAAAGCAATGAAATAAAATGTAAAAATGTTCCAAAAAACAATATTTGGTATTACTTTAGATCGAAATAAAACAGAGTCTATATAAGTCAATTTTAAAGAGTCTATATATGTCTATTTATATTGATAGAAATGAACGAAATGGGCAGAAATTCTTAATTATACTATTGGCTGAGTGTTAATAGTTACTAACGTATAGAAACTAATTTAAGTATAATAACGCAATATTAAAGTTTTTAAAAGGATAAACATTAGCTCAACTAAAACAGAGAAATTTAGTGCTACAAAAAGATAGCAAGTAAGTTTAACGATAATGACTGAATTTAAGAGCTACGAAAGGGATAAATATTATAGCTTTAATATAATGACATAATGGTACGAAAAAGGCAACAGTTAGCATACTTATGATGACAGGTTTTAACTATTTAAGAGTTATAAAAGAGATAAAAATTTACTGAATCAAAATGAAAAGATGATAATGTAACGAAAAAGAGTAGCATCAGCTTAATTATAATTGCGATCGAATGTTAGAGTTACTAAAGGATAGAAATTAGCTTATATATAATGACAGAATAATAAAGTTAAGAAAAGGACAGACATTTGCTTAGTTGTGAAGGTTAAAGATTCAGAATTGCGCAAAAAAGTTAAAAGTTAGGTGTAAGGATTTAGAGGGACGAAAAGGTTAGAAATAAGCTTACAATAACCGAATGCAAATGTTAAGAAAGGGATTAGCAATAGCTCAATTATAATGATAGAATTTTATGGTTATGAAAAAGACAGAAACTAGCGCACTGACCAGGATTTAAGACTTACA
This sequence comes from Parasteatoda lunata, assembly GCA_949128135.1. NCBI lineage: Eukaryota > Metazoa > Arthropoda > Arachnida > Araneae > Theridiidae > Parasteatoda > Parasteatoda lunata. Next base: position 87,927,236 of record OX421973.1, read on the forward strand.
GAAAAAAAAGACAAAAATTTACTTAATGAAAAGATGCTAAAGTAACGAAAAAGAACAGATATCAGTTTAATTATAAACGTGGCAGAATGTTAGAGTTACTAAAGGATAGAAATTAGCTTAAATATAATGACAGAATATTAAAGTTTAGAAAAATACTGACACTCGTTTAATTGTAAAGATAGTTATGACAGAAATTGACATGCCAGACAGCAGAAACTAGCATAGGACAGAAACAAGCATTCTCATAATAACATGATTTAAAAGGTACAGAAAAATACAAAAAATGTGTTTAATCAAAATAAAAAAAGATGTTAGACTGACGAAAAGGATAAACATTAGATTAATAATAATGACAGAATGATAGAGATACAAAAAGAAAGAAAGAAATTTTTAATTTATGCTATTAATTCGTTTTAGAAATAAAGTCAGAAAAATGGAAGTTGCAATAAGTATTTTGGTCATCATCCTCGGCTATATAACGCTAGTTGTCTCAAAGTGGGCGATAAGCAGATATCAAAAGCATAGATTGCTGAGACACTATGGCATTCCTGGCCCCAAACCAGATTTCTTCAGAGGTAATCTTGACCAGCTTAAAAAAGAACCAACTCCGAATGGTGTTATCACTGGATGGCTGAAAAAATATGGAAATGTTTTTGGATATTACATGGGTGATTTACCATTTATTGTCATAAATGATTTAGAGATGTTGAAACAGGTAAGAAAATGATGTGATAAGTGAATGCCAATTTACAATCGTTTTTTCATCATTATCTGTTTTAAATATGTAAAAGTAGTCAAGAAAATTCTGTGTTAAGTAAATTTCAATTTATGAGTGTTAAAATGTTATAACAGGTAAGATAATGTTGGACTTGGTAAATTTCAATTAATGGTTATATTCGTTATTACTTTTTATGGATGTTAAAATATCTCAGTGGATATTGTGAGTAAAATTCAATCATTATCATGATGAAAAGATTGTAAAGCAGGGAAAAAAGGATATAGTTCTAACAATGCGCCAATTAATGATTTTTATATCTATCATAATTTTTATATCTATCATAATTTTTATATCTATCATAATTTTGAGCTTTTAATATAGTTAAAAAAATTTCATGCTGCCGAAATATCAATTTATAATTTTAATAACTTTCACGAATACAAATTTTTAAAACAGGTAGGGAATGTAGTGCTAAGAAAATATCAATAAATGATTTAAATCTCTTAAATCAATGAATAATTTAAGACATAGTATAAAAGCATAATAATAGATTAAAAAAATCATTCGCTTGAAAAAAATATACAAATTGGAAATAACAGTCGTCATGTTTTAAGTGCTCAAAAAACAGGTGCCCATTTTCCAGAGTTGAATGAGAAAAAAAAACAACGTGATTTGAATTATGAAACGTAAACTTGCCAATGAAAAACTGAAAAATTAAAGTAAGAAACGTGTCGACTGTTATATTTAATTTGTATATTCTTCAAGTGAAGTAAGTTTTTAATCCAGTAATATCTCACCGCTGCATTTCTTGGGATTATTGATTTGGTGTCAAAGCATTGTTAAATAGATATTGTGCTTAATTAGTAATACATTAACAAATCAGGGGTTTTAATCATTTACCTTATTTAAAAAATAAGTAAAAAAATGGTGCTAAAAATAAGTAATAAAATGCTACATTAATATTAATATGGTACTTCAAATATAGATATATGATTTTCATGAAGAAAAAAAAAACTGATTTTGTGATATAATAATAAATTGGAAAACGTGGTACTACTAAATAAATCTAGATAATATAGATATATAAGATATTGAAATAGGTTAGATATAGATATAAAAAATCTGATTTCGTGATATTATAATAGATTGGAAAACGTGGTACTAAATAAATATAGATAAGATATATAGATATATAAGATATTGAAATTGGTTGGATAAGAAAATGTGGTACTAAGTAAACTTAAATTTAAGATTTTAATCAATAAAAACCGAGGAATTTTTTTATTTGAATATCAGATATGAGTGCTTTGATTAAATATGATGGGCAATGTAAAAAATAAAGAGTTCGAAGTTTTACAATTTTAAAAGTTAAAAAAATAAACATTTCCATAACTTAAGAATATATATTCGATACATTTAAGCACGTAACACCGTAAAAGTCTGAAATACGGAGAATATTGACTGTTTACTATAAATATCGAAACTGGTATGGTCACTTTCGTGAAAACCAGAAATATTTATGGTGTCTTATTTGATATTTTAGTATTTATTTGATTTTAATAATATCCTATTACTATAGATTTGGAAAAAAATTTCTGAGCAAGGAATACCGGGCTAGTGTATAATTGGCAAGCGCCTTTAACCTTAAAAAAAATCAGTGCAAGGAATATAGAGTGATTGAAAATATCTGTGAAGTACTAGCATTGCTGTAAACGTGTTTATATTGACGGGTTTTTTCGGTAATTGTTATAAAAAAATTATCTTAATCACATTGCCCAATTTACACTGAATAATGATATATAACGAATTTTCATGAAATTTACGAACCGACAATGTTAATGTCGGTATTCACCGAAGATTGTCAATATTCACTTAATTTAGTATTTAACAGTAACATAAGAAATATAAAAGGAGAAAAATCACAAATTTTCTTTGTGTAAATCAAACCAGCTAACTCTTACAGATAAACAATTAATATTTATAATTATTTGTTTGATATTAACATCATCCCATTAAGTCAGGCAATTGATCTAAATCATATAAAAATTATTATTGTAGGAAATACCGGGTTCTTATATTGGTTAATCCAGCTATTATTAATAATAACTACGTTTTTTGGTAAATGTGATAAAAGATTTGTATTAACCACATTTCCAAATATTTCTTATAATTTGAAAACATTTTTCGCATGAACTAAACTAAATCTCTCTTGCAAATAAACAATTATTATTAATTACTCTTTATTTCATACTAATAATATCCTATTAAAATAGATTGAGAAAAAAGCATCTGATAATGATATTTCAGGATTAACAGGATGAAACTCATATTTTATAACTTGTAAGTTAATTGCTATTTATTTGTAGGTAATGATAAAAGATTTTCATGTTTTTGAAAGTCGTCCTGCCATGGTTGTAGACATGAAACCGATAGACCAATCACTTCTGTGCATTGAAGGAAAGCGATGGAAAGAAGTTCGATCACTCCTCACGCCTACTTTCAGCTCGGGCAAAATCAAGCTCATGTCTAATATCGTCACAAAAAAGGTATTTTTCTTCATTATTTGCTCTCATTATTTTAGATAGTTTCTACTTTTCGCTTCAATTTCAACTTAACATCGAGAGAAATTTATTTGTAAATAGAATACCGAAGAAAAAATTAAATTTCAAGTTTCAATTATTAGTTCAATTATTATTATATAGTTCTTCAGAATACGATGCATATAGATCGAATGATATGACATTTCTTCCCTTTTTTTCAAATCAGTATTTATTATGTTCAGTATTTTTCTCAATTCCTCAACAGTTTTATCAAAACTATGCCTGTATGCATATTATAAAAGATAAATAAATATGAATGCTTCAATTTCTCAGGTGCATTTCTCAAAATGTAAAAAAAAATGTATGTATACATGCAGAGAAAATATAAGCAAGTTTTTAATAGTTACCAAGAGATAGCGCTAAAAGTCCAATGGTCATCAGTGACAACAAAATTAATATATGATTGAATTCATGTAACTTGTTATGGCTATAGAACTACGTCCAATTTAATTAAAAAACATAATAAGTTGGTTACGCAGCAGAAAAGGCTTTGTCGTTCAATAACTGCACTTTAGCGAATTTGGATACTTTTCATTGAAAGGATTTTTAGAGTTTTACTAACTCTAAATTAAGCAGTTTCAATGTTCAATGCTTGCATCAGAAAGGTTCTGAGTTTGAATCCCGGGCAAGGCATGGATGTTCTTTGCTTCTCTGTACTATCTGTCCTCACTGCGGGAGCGACGTTGGCCCAGCTAATAGGGTGCCCCTGAAAGAGAGGCCAACAAAATCGCCCTGTATATGCCTGAATTGACGGATGTTAACACTGGTGGGCATTCGAAGAAAAAAAAAATTTTTAATGTAGTAATTATTTTTTACTTTTTTGTAAGAAACATAGCTTATTTTTACGTTCGGAATTAGAATGGAGAGAAGCCATTTAATTTTATTTTAAATTTATCTGTTTTTTTTAAAAAATTTCACATGCTTGATTACGCTTTTTAAACCATGCGATGGAAGCTCAGATTTTAAAGTGCAAATTGAACTATCCTATAAGAGCAGTCTCGCAAAGGTCCAGAGGGCCAAGGGGTTACCTAGTTTATACAGCTCCACAATGTCATAACTAACGGCATGAATGAGGTGATGCGGTTAGCACTGCGCAGACGCCGCCTTTATTTTTCAGAAAAGTTATAACCCATAGAGGTGGTGAGCTTCAAACCACCATCGGCAATCGAACCTTTGTTCTTCATAATGACAGTTCAACGCCCCAACTACCGACCCATTCCGGCCTATCTGAAAAGTACAATAGAGAGATTTAGCTCTTTCACGTTGCATACCGCACTTTCACATATACTACGCCTTCCCGCTGTGCTGCTACGAGGCAATTTTGTCGATTCTGTACAGAACTCGCGCAGAACACGTGAACGCGTGGGATGCTACGTGGAAGTGATGAATTCCTCTAATATTCAAACATTCAACTTAAGTTTTCTAAATTTCTTGGAATTACCTTTACTTATTTAACTATGCCTTACTAATCTAAAAATAAACATGAATTGTTTTGTTTTGATTTTGATGAAGTGACTTAACTCATCAACAGGTTGATGTTACTGTCGCTGAAGCCACAAAAAGCACAGAGAGAAATGAGCCATTCGATATCTATAACTTGGTCCAGGGTCTGACACTAGATGTCATAGCAGACTGTGCATTTGCAATGAAGACGCACTGCCAAGAGAATACCAAAGACGAATTCTTAGTTGCTGTAAGCCACATTAAAAAAACATTGCCTTTATTTTTAGTTTATTCTTCATAATCCACCTAAAACAGTTTTTTTTTCTCCTTTTAAATTTATAGGTTCGTAAATTCTTTGATGATTCTCACAATAGAGCTGTAGAGTATGCTTATATGTTTCCATTTGTGAAGCCACTCATGAATATTATACTGGATTACACGACGGCTGGAAAGATGTCGACATTAATAGCAAACAATGTGACCCAAGCCATTACAACAAGGCAGGAAAACCCACACATTAGGAGCATGGACCTTTTACAACTGATGATAGACTATAGTAAAAAAGGTATCTGTAGTACAGTCTGCATAGTAATTTATTAATAATATATCCTATTTTATAACAGCAGCTGAACAGCTGACTACTAATGTTTAAGGTTTACGACTACTAGTGTTCAACTCCGCAGCCTTGCTATTTTGAACCCAATCTAAAAGACAAGGGAACTCCTAAATCAAGTAATGGGAAAAATTTACCTTCGGGGAGGACTTCTTGATGGGACTAATCCACATTTGCATTACATGGAAAAGGAAACAGCTAAACACTCCCTCGGTTAGCCTAACGGCAAGGGGATTCTAACCCAAGATCCGTCCACTAGGGATATTTTACATCATCACTGTGGTCATTGCAAGTCAGATACTGTGTCGTCCAGCCATCGCTGGGATTCGAATCCGGTTCACCTCATTGGAAGGTGAACGTTCTATATCTATTATAATATACCGTCAATGTTTGAGACATAGATCACACAAAAGAGCAGAAATATTGTTGCATGGTCTATACTATAACCAATTATTTGAATTGATGCGTCAATTTATGGTATACAATTCGTGGTTGTGCGTCAATTTACCGCATTATAAGATGACGCTTCTTTGGAAGCTCTGTGTAAGCAATTTATATCTATTTATTGTAGGGATATCACTGGGGAGTAATTTCTTTTTCTATTGCATGATATTTTTAACACATCTTTAATGCTTTCGTTTTACACGTTTCGTCTTATTCGTTTCGTTCTCCAAGCGAGAACGAATTTTCTAATTTCGAATTTCTATTTTCGTTTCGTCTTATTCAAAGCTGCAAATCGGTTTCTTTCTCCAAGCTACAGAAGATTTTTTTTTGATATTCAGTTTATTTTTTGCCGAAATGAACAAGTTTAAAAACGTTATATATTACAGGAGGGCGTGAAAAGTTCCCGATTATGACTTTTTCCTCCGCGTGTTTTGGAGCAGTTCATAATAAGAAAGTTCCCCTAGACGTGTACAATGACATTTCCAGGCATGTCTTCCAATGAAATTTCAAGCTTGATGATGCATCCTAACTCCCCTAAAAGTTTGTCATATATTTACTTGTAATATATAACACTTATCAACAAACATTTCGACAAAAAATAAACTAAAAATGTCATTGAAAAAAATGAGTAGCTTTAGACGCAAAACTAATTTCAAATTAGAAATCCCCACACTCGAATTAAGCAAGATCAAGTATTTGTATAAATGCAGCAAAAAAATTTTCCCCATTGAAATTCCAGCCGGGCGTATTCGTTGCAAAGACAATAACGGGTTCGATTATGAAAACAAAATAGAAAAAAATTCTTATAAGATGAGTATTGTTACTACTGATAATTGTACACTGTGAGACATAGAGCCTTCCAATGAGGTGATCAGGTTCGAATCCCAGCGATGACTGGTCGATACAAATACCGCACGCAGCTTGCACCAACCTCAGTGCTGACGTAAAATATCCTCAGTGGTAGACGGATCATGGACGGACCCTTCCGTCAGGCTAACAGTGGGAGGTTTTTGTGGTTTTCTAATCCTTGTAACGCAAATGCAGGTTAATTCCGTCAAAAACTCCTCCACGGAAGCAATTTTTTCCAATACTTGATCCTGAAGTTACCTTGTCTTCCAAATTGGGTTCAAAATTACAAAGCTATGGAGTTGAACATTGATAGTCGTGAACTCGGAAATGGTTCTGTTCAACACCAGTTGTAGAATAAAATAAAATCTAACGATGGGAAGATGTCCATTCTTTCTTTTCCTGCATTAGCACAAGAAATGAAAATAAATGTCTTCTTCGCATAATATTGCTCATTTAAATAGCAGAAAAATGCATTTCCGCCAGCAACAAAAAATCGCAATGCAGGAGTTTTTAGTTTCTAACATAAATTTTTTGTGTTTTTAATATAAGCATTTTCGCGGTGACTTTTCGTAGTAAATAAAAACGTACTTATAGAAATTTTTTAACAATAATTTTTGTTAAACTATAAAAAGAATTAAAAAAAAGGGCATGTTACGTAATGATGCGCGAGAAAATTTTCCTTATATTGATTATTGATTTAAAAATCCGTTTAGTCAATGATCTTAATTTAAATTTACGAACTGTGCGGGAGAATTAAAACAAATAATTCATAAATTGGGGAAGGAGACATTTTCGACTTCTTATTGTGTAAGACAGAAATATGATGAAACGCATGCTATAAAGGACTCATTTGCATATAATGTTTTTCTTTTTAAATCAATCGTGTAAAACTTGCGTTAGAAGGGAAAAATATGTTGATATCTTGTGTGGCACACATAAAATAAAACCATGGCTGAAAGCCCTAGTATAACAAGACGAAAAAGAACAAAAACTCGTATTAAAGCCATTTTAATCTAGAAGTTTTTTTTTTTTTTTGAGAAAATAAAATATCTATTACTATCAAGATTTCTTTTATAATTTTAACATATATATAAAACAGCTTCTTTTTCAAGATAAAGTAGATATTGTTGAATAGTTTGAAAAAAAGAATAAGTAAAATCCTCTCAAAAACTAACTATAACTGAAATGGTTGTTTTATTAAAAGCCTTTCCTCTTTTCCTTCTTGCCCATTGAATCACTCATTGAATTGCTTAAAGTTACTTTTTTTTTGTATTTAATTCAGCAAACTATTCAAGACTTGTCTAAGTTTCTAATCTATGTCTATTATGCAGATAAGGCAGAAGGAAGTTCTGGCATGACAGATGAAGAGATCGTCGCCAATGCTTACATCTTTCTACTAGCTGGTTACGAAACGACTGCCACTGCTCTGGCCTTTACGTTCTATTTGTTGATAACACATCCAGAAGTGCAAGAGCGCCTTTTCCAAGAAATAGATGCGGCTGAAGATTGTGACTATGCAACTCTTCAAAGTAATTATCATGATTAATATGTTACTGGGTGTGGCATAACTACCACTACAATTATTAAACATTACTTCACTAGTACATAAGACACGCTAACTGGATTCAATCTTAAGATACCTTTTAATAGAATAAAGTTGGAATTGGTGACCTTAAAACGTAAGTTAATCCACTTTAAACAGTTGACTTGCTGGTATTTTTTATTATATATCATTCTCTTCACGTTTTTGCTGCTCAGATTCATTTACACACAACGGGACTCTGCACACACTGGACTGCTAATAGCTACACAGGAGAGATCACACGCACACTACCGTGATCTTAATACAGCTTCCACCACGAGCACTCAAACTCCGGTGAACTTAATACAGCTTCCACCACGAGCACTCAAACTCCGGTGAACTTAATACATCTCTCCCGGCCTTTTCTAAATAAGGCAAGTAGTGGTATCCGTTTATGGAATTCTATCCCTGATAAAATTCTGGAGGGGGAGTTTTGTGGCGTAACTACCACTACGATTGATAAACATTAATTCACTAGTATATAAGAGATGCTAACTCGAATCAATCTGGAGGTACCGTTTGATACATGAAGGTTGGTGTTGTCGATTTCTACTCTCCCCACACTGGGAAAGGGTAAGAAATAGCTGAAAATTTTAACAGTTTCCTTACAGGTGAAATTTTACATTACTTCACACGAGACATTATCTGCGTAAGATTAAAAATTGGCGAGAAAAGTAAAGACATTGGTTAAATTTCTTTCTTGATTCATGATTTCTTTCTTGAACGTTATTCTACGTGCTGCCTTTGTAGTACAAACATATACTTGATTACAAACAATCGAGAACTTTTAACATATAGTTTTCACGATTGCAAGATTGTAATGATTACAAGGAATCATATGAATCATGATTACAAATATTCATATAATCATAATTACAATTGCACAGTTCTCTTATCAGTTTGGTATTTAAGTTGAAAATTCAAAGAAATTTTAATTTCATTTTTTTCAAAAAGAACATATATATGTCGAAAATGATTGCTGAAATAAATATATTCCAGAAGAATTTTCAACATTTCAAATCATAATAACGAAAAATCGATTTGTATTTGTAATTTCCATTGATTTCATGTAATCATTATATGTTTTCCATTATCATAATTAAATGTAATTGATTCATGATTTCAATATGAATTATATTATTATTAGCAGTAATCATGACTACAATTAATTTATTTTTTTGTAAATAGTTAGAGATGTACTTAAGACAGTTGTTAGAAAGAGTTTAAATAGAGTTGGACATAACTTATCTGTTTTAGTAAGTTATGTACAACTCAGGCAAATTAGGCATTCGGTACAAAATTAGAGTAAGATCATTCGATCGATATTGAGCAACAAAGCAAAACCTAAATCTTATAAAAACCAAAAAATAAAATTTTAATACATAAGATGATTGTAATTCATGCTAATGATAAATTTGATAAATTTTATTAAGTATTTGATAAATTCAAAATTTGAAAAATTTAAATAATGATAATAATCTAGCTACTTAATCTTAAAAATGGAGAGAAATGGAAAAGAAGGTAAATTTTCACACACTAATTTAGGACACGTTGAATGTAACTCAGCAAATGTTCTTATAAAAATTACATTTTTTTCGATAATTTAGTTTAAAGGTGAATTGATTTTATGAGCTGTTAAACAAAGGAAAAATAATGCACAAATTAAATAATTAAAATAGACTAACACTTAAACTGAGCTTTTTTTAATAATGCCAGCTGTTCTCTCTAAAATATTTAATCTTTGCTTTAATTATCATCCTTTCTTTAGATAAAGAAGGCGTAATTATTTCAGAATTCTTAAATTATATAAGAAAACTATAGAAATGAAATATTTTTTTTAAAAAAAAATCTTGGTTGTTACGAACTCTAACAAAAACTTATAATTTTTTTTGAGGTTGATCCGAAGTTGTTTTGAGGTGTTAAAGTTGATTTGAGGTTTATTTGAAGTTGACTTCAAAAACAACCATAAAAAATCAACTTCCAGAGGTTGATCAAAGTGAATCAAAGTGTACGAAGTTGTTAGAAAGTTAGTTAGTCTAGTATTAGTTGTTTTATTCACCCTTGAGGTTGCTTTGAGGTTGACAGAAATCTACCTTAGAGCAACCAGCTTAGTGAGATTGTTCTTAAGGGGTACATGATATTTTTTTTCACTTCAATCAAATAAATATGTTTGAGGTGCGGATAATTTCACCCGATTTAGGCTAAAAGTATAGCTGATTTATAAATGAGGTTGATTTTATGAAGTGTACATGAGGTTTAAATTAAAGAATATTGATGGGGTTATTTTTGTTGCAAAACATTACCTCATATATACCTTAGGTGTATTTTTTAAAACCTGTCATCCTCAAAACAACCTCAAAAATACCTTATTTTTTTTTGTAAGGGCATGTATCTTTTTATTTTTTTTTCAATAAAGTTTTGGAAGGTATGTCTTCTATGATTGGGAAAAGAGTAGTTTCAATTTCTGGCATAATTTTTAATTTTTGACTGTATCACCAGTGTAGGCAGCATAGTTTCAATGCAAATTAATCTACTTGAATTAACCTAATATTAATTCTGTTTAATAGAAATAAGTATGTAATAATTTTTAATAAATATTGGAGATATTTTCTTTACAAAATGGAATTTTTTTTTTTGCAGGTCTTCAGTATTTAGATCAAGTTTTCAACGAATCTCTCCGTCTTTATCCTCCATTAACGGGATTCATTACCAGAGCATGCGCAAAAGACCACCAGGTCGGTAAATTCACAATCCCCAAAGGATCACATGTTTATGCTCCCATATGGGATATACACCACGATCCTGATTTGTGGCGCGATCCATGGAAGTTTGATCCTGAACGCTTCTCTCCAGAAAACAAAGGATCCATCAACAGCATGGCTTTTTTTCCGTTTGGTGTCGGACCTAGAAACTGTGTTGGCGCTCGATTTGCTCAACTCGAGGCCAAATTGGCTATATTTAAACTTTTAAAGAAATTCAAGTTAGAGATTTGTGAAAAAACTGATCATCCCATAAGTATCATTTGTCCCACCGTTATCATCAATCCTGCAAATGGAGTCTGGTTGAAGGCTGTTCCAAGAACTGCGTAGATACTGTGCATAATGAAACTTTTATTCGAAGAATTTAAAAAATGTAGTATAATAGAATCTTGTAAATAAAGGTTTTATGTGTCAAATATCAAATTTGGGAGAAAAACTCCTTAATATTATGTAGTTACATACCTCTAACAACAATCATTTTCCAAGATGGTTTAATGATGCAGTGACACCAATAAACCAACTAGTTAGAGATGACAAATTTTAAAGAAACTATAATTTATTTCTCACAATTTCACCACTAATGCTAAATCGAAATTCAGCAATTCTAACCGATCATCCCAATATCACATAGAAGAAATATGGCCTCAGCACGGGTTACCATAAACAAGAAATTTGATCCAGAAGTCCAAACGTTTTGACATCTTTCCTATTAACTACCACTGCGCAGTACAGTATGTTCACTGTACAGTATGTCGGTTACGCCGGACAACTAAATTGATCCGTGCTGAGGCGTTCTTTCTTCTAGGAGGTGTTGATCATCCTCCATATGGGTTACGGCGAAGGGGAATATGAAAACATTAAGAATATTAAGATTCTCATGCCGAAGGAAAATTAATTCACCAGTTTGCGAACAAGGCAAAGATATTTTGTATGTATAGGAGTATGTAGTAGGAGTATATGAGCATATAGTATGTATAGGAGTATGTGGTAAGAGTATAGGAGCATATAGTATGTAAAGGAGTATGTAGTAGGACTATAGGAGCATACAGTATGTATAGGAGTATGTAGTAAGAGTATAGGAGCATATAACGTACTCCTATACATACTCCTATACATACTATATGCTCCTATACTCCTACTACATACTCCTATACATACTATATGCTCCTATACTCCTACTACATACTCCTATACATACTATATGCTCCTACACCCCTACTTAATTCTCCTATATTCCTACCACATACTCCTTTACATATTATATGCTCCTATACTCCTACTACATACTATATGCTTCTATACTCCTACTACATACTCCTATACATACTATTTGCTCTTATACTCCAACTACATACTGCTATAAATACTATATGCTCCTATACTCCTACTACATACTCCTATACTCCTACTATATGCTCCTATACTCCTACTATATGCTCCTCTACTCCTACTTCATACTCCTATACATACAATATGCTCCTACTACATACTCCTATACATAATATATGCTCCCATACTCCTATACATACTATATGCTCCTATATTCCTACTACATACTCCTATACATACTATATGCTCCTATATTCCCACTGCATACTCCTATACATACTATATGCTCCTATACTCCTACTACATACTCCTATACATACTATATGCTCCTATACTCTTACCACATACTCCTATACATACTATATGCTGCTATATTTTACTATATACTCCTATACATACTATATGCTCCTATACTCCTGCTACATACTCCTATGCATACTATATGCTCCTATACTCTTACTACATACTCTTATACATACCATATGCTCTATACATACTATATGCTCCTATACTCTTACTACATACTCTTATACATACCATATGCTCTATACATACTATATGCTCCTATACTCTTACAACATACTCCTATACATACTATATGCTCCTATATTTTACTATATACTCCTATACATATTATATACTCCTATACTCCTACTACATACTCCTATACATACTACATGCTCCTATACTCCTTCTACATACTCCTATACATACTATATGCTCCTATACTCCTACTAAATACTCCTATATATACTATATGCTCCTATATTTTACTATATACTCCTATACATACTATATGCTCCAATAATCCTACTACATACTCATATACATACTATATGCTCCTATACTGCTACTACATACTCCTATACATACTATATGCTCCTATACTCCTACTACATACTCCTATACATACTATATGCTCCTATACTTTAACTACATATTCCTATACATACTATATGCTCCTATACTCTTACTACATACTCCTATACATACTATATGCTCCTATACTCCTACTACATACTCCTATACATACTATATGCTCCCATACTCTTACAACATACTCCTATACATACTATATGCTCCTATATTTTACTATATACTCCTATACATATTATATGCTCCTATACACCTACTACATACTCCTATACATACTATATGCTCTCTACATACTATATGCTCTATATATACTATATGCTCCTATACTCTTACAACATACTCCTATACATACTATATGCTCCTATATTTTACTATATACTCCTATACATATTATATGCTCCTATACTCTTACTAAATACTCCTATACATACTATATGTTCCTATACTCCTACTACATACTCTTATACATACTATATGCTCCTATACTCCTACTACATTTTCCTATACATACAATATGCTCCTATACTCCTACTACATACTCCTATACAGAATATATATGCTCCTATACTCCTACTACATACTCCTATACTCCTACTACATACTCCTATACATATTATATGCTCCTGTACTCCTACTACATACTCCTATACATACTATATGCTCCTATACTCCTACTACATACTCCTATACATACTATATGCTCCTATACTCCTACTACTAACTCCTATACATACTGTATGCTCCTATACTCCTACTACATACTCCTATACATACTATATGCTCCTATACTCCTACTACATACTCCTATACATACTATATGCTCCTATACTCCTACTACATACTCATATACATACTATATGCTTGTATACTCCTACTATAAACTCCTATACATACTATATGCTGCTATACTCCTACTACATACTCCTATACATTCTGTATGCTCCTATACTCTTACTACATACTCCTATACATACTATATGCTCCTATACTCCTACTACATACTCCTATACCTACTATATGCTCCTATACTCCTACTACATACTCCTATACATATTATATGCTCCTGTACTCCTACTACATACTCCTATACATACTATATGCTCCTATACTCCTACTACATACTCCTATACATACTATATGCTCCTATACTCCTACTAACTCCTATACATACTGTATGCTCCTATACTCCTACTACATACTCCTACTACATACTCCTATACATACTATATGCTCCTATACTCCTACTACATACTTTTATACATACTATATGCTCCTATACTCCTACTACATACTCATATACATACTATATGCTCCTATACTCCTACTACATACTCCTATACATACAATATGCTCCTATACTCCTACTACAAACTCCTATACATACTATATGCTCCTATACTCCTACTACATACTCCTATACATTCTGTATGCTCCTATACTCTTACTACATACTCCTATACATACTATATGCTCCTATACTCCTACTACATACTCCTATACCTACTATATGCTCCTATACTCCTACTACATACTCCTATACTTACTATATGCTCCTATACTCTTACTACATATTCCTATACATACTATATGCTCTTATACTCTTACTACGAACTCCTATACATACTATAAGCTCCTATACTCCTACTACATACTCCTATACATACTATATGCTCTATACATACTATATGCTCCTATACTCTTACCACATACTCCTATACATACTATATTCTCTACATACTATATGCTCTATATATACTATATTCTCCAATACTCTTACCACATACTCCTATACTTACTATATGCTCCTATACTCTTACTATATTCTTCTATACATACTATACTCCTACTACATACTCCTATACATACAATATGCTCCTATACTCCTACTACATACTATATGCTCCTATACTCCTACTACACACTCCTATACATAGTATATGCTTCTATACTCCTACTACATACTCCTATACTTACCATATGCTCCTATTCTCCTACTACATACTCCTATACATACTATATGCTCCTATACTCTTACTACATACTATATGCTCCTATACTTTAACTACATATTCCTATACATACTATATGCTCCTATACTCTTACTACATACTCCTATACATACTATATGCTCCTATACTCCTACTACATACTCCTATACATACTATATGCTCCTATACTCTTACTACACTCTTCTATACATACTATATGCATGCTCCTATACTCCTTCTACATACTCATATACATACTATATGCTCCTATACTCCTACTACATACTCCTATGCATACAATATGCTCCTATACTCCTACTACATACTCCAATACAGAATATATATGCTCCTATACTCCTACTAGATACTCCTATACATACTATATGATCCTATACTCCTACTACATACTCCTATACATATTATATGCTCCTGTACTCCTACTACATACTCCTATACATACTATATGCTCCTATACTCCTACTACATACTCCTATACATACTATATGCTCCTATACTCCTACTACTAACTCCTATACATACTGTATGCTCCTATACTCCTACTACATACTCCTATACATACTATATGCTCCTATACTCCTACTACATATTCCTATACATACTATATGCTCCTATACTCCTACTACATACTCATATACATACTATATGCTCCTATACTCCTACTACATACTCCTATACGTACAATATGCTCCTATACTCCTACTACATACTCCTATACATACTATATGCTCCTATGCTCCTACTACATACTCCTATACATTCTGTATGCTCCTATACTCTTACTACATACTCCTATACATACTATATGCTCCTATACTCCTACTACATACTCCTATACCTAAATAGGAGTATAGGAGTATTACTTTTATTACTATTATTACTATTACTACTATTACTATTATTCTTATTATTATTACTATAATTACTATTACTACTATTATTACTATTATTACTATTATCACTATTACTACTATTTTTACTATTATTACTATTATCACTATTACTACTATTTTTACTACTATTACTACTATTATTACTACTAATACTACTATTATTATTACTGCTATTACTACTATTATTACTACTATTACTACTACTATTACTACTATTATTACTATTATTACTTTTACTATAATTACTACTATTATTACTACTATTACTACTATTATTACAACTATTGCTACTATTATTACCTCTATTTCTACCATTATTACTATTATTACTATTACTACTGTTATTACTAACATGATTACTATTATTACTATTATTACTACTATTTTTACTCCAATTGCTACTATTACAACTATTATTACTACTATTATTATTACAATTATTATTACTATTATTTCTATTACTACTATTATTACTACTATTACTACTACTATTATTACTATTATTAATACTATTCCAACTATTATTACTACTATTACTATTATTAATACTATTATTACTATTACTACTATTAATACTATATTACTATTATTACTACTAGTATTACTATTATTACTACTATTACTATTATTATTACTACTATTATTATTACTATTATTACTGTTATTACTATTATTGTTACTACTATTACTACTATTATTACTACTATTACTACTATTATTACTAGACAGCGGATAATATGCAATTGCATACTTGCATATGCAATTGCATATTTTAGCACTTTTTGCCATTTGTGCATATAAATGCATAAAAAGGTATATTTGCTCTTATAATTGCATATTTTCAGCATTTTATGGCTTTTCCCTCCTAAAACCATATCACTATTCTTTTTATTAATACTATAAGGAACGCTAAGGAACGCATAAGGAACGCTTTAAATTTTGTTTTGTCGTTCTTTATCACCTGAAAGGGTCAGCTGGATTGATGTTGCTGGGGGTGATTGCAATCACGTGAAAAAGATGTAGAAATGAGGTGTGTGTCGGGAAGGGGGGTACAAAGGGCCCACCCAAACAGACATTCGTCATAGAATACTCGGAAAGGGATGGTCAGATATTCTATGAAGGGATGTCTTTTCCTGGAATAAATAATTGTCAATCTGTGTGGGGAAAATATGGCTTCTGTGGTAGGTAGAAAATGACCTCCCTTTCCTGTGATTGATTAGTTAAAAGGTGGAATGAATACATTTTCGGTGAGAGCTGCTATTCTAACATATTTCGATAGTCCATCCGATAGATAGATAGTTCCGACATCCATATGTTGAATAGTTAGTGAAGCTTCGAACGTGATTTTTGACTGCTGAATTTTATAATATGCCAAAAATTAAGTCGACTAAAACAAATTTAATGAAGACATGGATTCCGGACTATGGGAAGGACTTTACGACCGATGGGGAAATAGTATTTTGTGTGATTTGTCAAAAACACATTTCCTGTGAAAAAAAATGTACCAAATCGATCAACATATAAAGACTAATGCTCACTCCGCGAAGAAAAGGCAGAATACAAAAGGATTTGTTCAAAGTTTCTTAACTATTCCTGTTCAAGCAGCTAAAAAGGAAAGTGATTTTTCTAGTGATTTATGCAAAGCCTTAGTAAGCAGCAATATTCCTTTAAAAAAGAGTTAAATAATCCTAACTTAAGACAGTTTTTAAAAAAATATTGTACCAATCAGATCATTCCCGATTAATCGACTTTAAGAAAGAACTACCTTCAACCGATATATAACGAAGTACTGGATGATATTCGACGAGATATTGGAGATTGCCCTATATGGATTGAAGTCGATGAGGCGACAGATAAGTGCGGTCGCTCATTTTATTTGTGGAAAAATGGATAATATTCCTACTCGACCACTTCTTCTAGCAAGCAAAGCCCTTGAAAAAGTCAATCATTCAACCATAGCAAGGTTTGTCAATGATTCTATCAAATTATTATGGCCCGATAGAGATGGTTCTGAAGATGTTTTGATTTTTGTCAGTGATGCCATTCCGTATATGGTCAAATCTGCAGCAGCACTGGAAATTTTTTTATCCCAGAATGCTTCATATTACATGTTTGGCTCATGCTGTTCACAGACTGGCTGAGACTGTTCGAGAAGTATTCTCCTCTGTGACTGATTTAATTTCTAGTATCAAGAAAGTTTTTCTCAAGGCACCTGTGCGCATAAAATTGTATAAAGAAATGTATCCTGATTTGCCCTTACCTCCACAGCCTGTGATAACTAGGTGGGGTACATGAATTGAAGCTGCACGTTTTTACGCTAATAATTTTGATGCAATAAAGTCAGTTGTAGATGCAATTGACAGTTCCTGTGCTTCTTCAGTTTATGTCACAAAAGAATTACTGTAGGATATCTCTTTGCAGAAGGACTTGGCTATAATCGACACTCACTTTTCTTTCTTAAATGGAGCAATTACAAAGCTCGAAACACGAGGTCTTCCCCTGGCTGAGGCCATATCCGAAATTGAAAAAACTCAACAGTGCATCAGTGCTCTTCCAGACTCAGTTGGAAAGAAAGTAAAAGAAAAATGGTGTTTCGTTCAAAACAAAAATTCGGGTTTTGCAGCAGTGAAGAAGAGAAATGATTTTCTTAATGGAAACGGAACTGAACTTCCAGAGAAAGTAAAACCAATGAGTACGAAATTGTACCAGCTTTGTCCAATAACATCGGTTGACGTGGAGAGGTCATTTTCTTCTTTTAAAATGATCTTTGATGACCGACGACATCAATTAACCCTTGAAAATTTTGGAAAACACTTAGTTGTGTATTGCAACAAAAATTATTCAGTTTAATAAAATCTTTCCGGAAAATGCGATGATTTTTCTTCTCTCATTTATCATACTTCAGTTTTAGGCTTTTTCTTCAGAAATGTGTAGATTCAAGTAAGAAATATTTTGATTTTCTTCCTTTTAACAAAAAAATGTCTTAGCTGTGTTTGTTGGAAAAAGTAAGTAGTAGTATTTAAATAAGTTGAACTTTTAATTTCTATTTTAAATGCATATTTCTAGTTTCAAGAGCATATATTCAAGTTTTTTAGTGCATATTTGCATGCATATTTTGTCCGTTTTTTAGTTCATATAATCCGATTATTACTATTATTACTCTTTCCGTTTTTAATATATTTTCCTTTCTCGGCTACTGAAGTTTTTTTAATTTTGTTTCTCACCTTCATTTTTCTATTTTCGGTGGCAACTTTACATTTTATATTTCAAATAACTTATACTTCTTCTCATTCACGTGTCGAAAGTCTTGAAAATAGGCGCTTGTTTTTGAGCGTTTAAAACGTGTCTACTCTCATTTCCTATTCATATATTTTTGGAAAATTAAGTTTTGAATCAAGTAATATCTTAGCGTTTAAATTTCTTGGGATTATTTATTTTACATAGAGTAAGCTGCTTTCGGTTACTTGCGTGTGACTTACAACCATTTTACATACATGTAAATGATACTTGTTAATGTAGTTGGAATTTTATTGTTTATCTTTTCTTAAAACGTTTAAACATGAATCTTTTAATCGACAAAAATTTAAAAAAAACGAGACTCTTCAAGGAAAACTGCCTTATTGTCAGGGAATATCAGGCATCAATATATGAAGAAAAAAATCAATAAAATACTTTATTTTACAATAATATAAACTATACGATAAGAAAACAATGTACAGAATGAGAACAACTGATATGAGAATCAGCAACATTTCTTTTTCCTCTTCTTTTCTTCTTCGTCTTGGAGTTTAAGGACTTGCTCTATTGTTTCATCTTCCTTTGTTTTTAAAATGCTAAGAGAAATAAAAAAAAAATCATAGGATAATTTAGTTTTCTTTGATTAGAAAATTTCTGTGGTAAATTGCTTCTCATAATAGCGTTTTTCAAATTAACATAAAATTCCTAACACTTTTTCTGTGTCTTATACCACATTTTGATACGACTTAACACTAAAAATTTATGTTGTGCAGTCAAACAATAGGTCAATGAAAATAGCTAACCCGTACGTTAAAACTCTGTTTATTTTAAAATAAAAAATAAAGAAAGAAATTAAAACTAAACTGGCTGTCTAAAAAAAACCATATGATTTGTAATTAGCATTGAGGCGGAATACCATTGAGAAGTAAGAAAAACTTAATTAAATTTAAAATGGCGGTCTCTCAAATCATTGTTTTTCATCTTCTGATTGAAAATAAATTCTGAAAATTTTCATTTTGAATCGTTTTGCTTAAAAATTTAATATCATGTATAACACAGATATGGTTTCCACTATATGTATAACACTGATATCCAGGGCGCCTGCAGAATAATTTTAAAGGGGGTGCAACCCTCTAACAAACTAAACCTCCCCCCCCCCAAATAAAAAGAAGAAGAAATTAAAAAATATTCTGTTATTACATTTTGTTTTGTTATTACATTTTGTTTTGTTATTACATATACTTTCATTTGTTAATTTTTTTCAAGATTCCTTTCACCCCAGTTATTAACAAAATATTTTTGAAAAAGTACGAATTTCTTGTACTTGCAAATTTTGCCACGAGAAAGTGTATTGATGGCACTGGCATTGCTACTGACTTTGAAAGACAAATAACTACAAACAGTAGTTTCGTATACTAACGTGTTCGTGGCTGGCCAAGAAGGTGGCGTTCAAAAATTGATTTGAGACAAATATCCTAAAGCTGTGTTTTTTCATTGTGCCAATCATGTATTGAATATCGTGATCAACGACTTAAACCGCGTTAAGGAAGTACAGAATACTATAGAGACAACGAAGGAAATTATTAGCTTTTTAGGGAAAGTGCCTTGCTACGAAAAGAAATTCCTAACATCCCTTTACTATGTGAAACACGTTGGTCAGAAAAGTACAGGAGTACCAGACGATTTTCTGAAAAGTTTGTTACAATTATAAAAGCTCTTGAGGGCCTTACAGAAAAAGCGGCAAATAAAAACACCAAAGTGAAAGCTAATACACTTTTATCAGCTGCTACAACGCCAACATACATTGTATCACTTTTTGTTATTGCTACTTATTCTGCCAAACTTGATCCTGTGTGCCTTCAGTTGCAAAAAGTAAACACAGATCTAAAAGAAGTAACTGATTATGTAGTCAAATTAATAGATGTCCTGCAAATTCATCAAAACAATGCTTCTGAAGAGTTTGCTGCAATTTTCATGAAAGCAGAACACATTTGCGAAGAATTGGGCATTGAAATGAATCGACCTCGAATGGCATCTAGACAAGTTCATAAATCGAATGTATCTTCTGAAAACGCAGATGAATTTTTCAGGAGGTCAATCTTTATTTCTTATTTGAACTCCATTATATCTTCGTGGAAAGACCGTTTTTCTTCTACACAAAGAAATGCATATTCACTCTTACAATTTCATCCGAATGCGATGAACAAACTGGACAAAGCGTCATATCTTGAAGTTTTAGAAGATATATGTACCATATATAAAGATCTGCTCTCATCGAGTTTCATCACTAAAGCTACAACGTGGTACGAAATGTGGAAAAATGGAGAAAATTCTTACGAATTCCATGAATACATCGATTTAGTTATTGAGGCCACACCGTTTTATCCATCTGTAGCGGAGGCAATCAAAATTGACCAAACTCTTCCAGCTACTACGTGCACTATTGAACGCACTTTTAGTACAACGCGATGCATCAAGACATGGAATCAGTGTATACAATGTCTTACGAGAGATTAAGTAGTTTGCGCATGCTCAAAGTGCGTAAGAAATGAATCAAAGATGACTCAGAATTCATTGAAAAATTTATAAACAGCAAACAAGACGATTAAAATTCTTGTTTGATGAAAAAATTATTTAATTATTTATGCATCAATAATTACTTAATTATTTGTTATTGAATAAAAATATTTTTAATAAAAAAATTTTTAAAACAAAATTGCTTTTCTGTATCTCTTTAATTGTAGGGGGGTGCAAGTGCACCTCCTTGCACCCCCCTGCAGGCGCCCTTGACTGATATGGTTTTCGCTGCATGTCTAACAACGACATAGTTTTCACTGTATGTATAACATTGATATACTTTCCACTTCATGTATAATTGAATAACACAAATATAGTATTCACGGCATGTATAACATCAATGTAGTATTAACTCATTGTAAAACACAAATGTAGTTTCCACTGCATGTATGACACTAATATAATTTCCTCTGCATGTTTAATTTTATGAGCTTTTCCAACGCCCTTAAACTCAGCCCACAGGTACGTTTGCACTAACGATATTAATATCAACCTTTGTAATCTAGTATTTCTTTTCATTTTTTTCCTCCATTTATTCTTTTCTAATGATATATTATGACAACAAATCATGGTATCTAAAATTGATAATGCAACTCATTATCAACTAGAGATACTGTTTTTATCCGTCTTATATCGAATATTTGAATAAATCTTTCTTTTTGAGAGCCTTGGAAAAACTGAATGCAATGAATCTAAAGTTTTCTATTTCTCATAGTTCTAGAAAACTTAAGGTTAGATATAAGTAAGATTTTAAATAAAAGTTTTGATTAGCTTTTTTATAAAGCCATTGCGATTCTACTTTTTTGACAGTTGCACGAACTGTTCACTTATACATTGCCACCTAATCTTCACCTCACTGTTTGTTAGCTGGGTTCTACGATTTTGGTTATTTTGCAATAATCTTCGTTATATCGGAAATATCGCATTTCTGTTTCTTTTCCGATAACAAGCGTGATATAACGGTGTATTAACTATAATTCATTAAATGTTTGATATTTTTCCAAAAATTAAAAAAAAAATTATGCACTGTGATAGTTTTGGTGAAATTGCTTCATGGTCATTTTTATATATCGTGTAAGCAAAAATGGCACACAATATAACGAAATGTAATGTATATTGAAATAAAAGTCATTATTTCAACAAAAAAAAGAAAAATATTTTAATAGTTACTTACCTTGCTAAACCTTGAATAGCTTCAGTAATGCTATCTCCTGTTTTTGCACTGGTTTCGTAAAACAATGTACCGTATTCCTGTAAAATTGCACATTTAAAAAGTAAAAATAAGGACTTGAAAATTGTTTTAGCAGTTATACAGTAAAATTAAAACACATTAAATTCAAAGTTAATTTTTTCTAAAAAAAATTTTTTTTTTCCTCACGCCAGTTACCAATCGCTCCAACAAGAACAAATATTCTCCGAAGCGATAGAACAAATAATAATGTATCGTTCTAACTTAGATGTTGTATAAAGATTTTAACATTCTTTAATACTTAATAAATTTTTAAATTAATAATCGAAGAAAAATTATGAGCAAATAAGGACCGCGAGTAAATATTTAAATTGCGGGGGGAGTAACAAAAGAGTCACCCAACATTGACGAATCATTATAGTCATCTCTCAAAAAAGGGGAGGGATCAAAACCAACAAAAAACAATTTATTGAAGGATAAAGTCGAGAGATGGATTTTAAATACGAACACACTCTATTCCCTAGACAAATAAATTGATTCTATAATGCTTATCCTTTTTTTTTAAAGACCTTGATGATAATTTGCCAGTTTTTTTCTGATTTATTATTTTTAAAGCTCTCTATCGCTTATATATATATATATATAAAAGATTATATCTTTTATTTTCCGATTTTTTATTAATCTATTTTTCATTTTTTCCATAGTTCTGTAATTTTTTCCATGTTTTCTCTACATTTTGAACTTGGTTTTTGATTTCTTGCGCAGTAAATAAAACTTATTGTTTTTCTTAATTTTCAACGTTTTTTTTTTTCTTTTTGAGTTTCTTGTATTTATTGTACTATATATATATTATGTCAAATAGCAGGCAACTTACGGCAAATAGCTTATTTTAATTTTTATTTGGTTGACATAGGAAGGTTGACTAATTAATCCTTTTTAAAACTTATAGAATAAAGGCATCCAAAAACCTTTACAAAAAATATCTTTTTTTAGCTTTCATTTTATAAGTACTGTAAATTTTGTTTTAGCCTTTTTTTTATTTCAGCTTTGTCCAGGCCCTCAAATAAAACATTTTGTTTGTGTTGAAAACTTTCTGATAATTCTGTCTTTCTGTCTTCTGTCTTTTAAAGTGATCAAGAACGTATAATGATGCCCGTGCATAAATTCTAAAATAAACCTTGAGAAGGTGAATTTATCCTCAGTTTAAAAATGCTTTATACTTTTGATTTGCGAATGATAATTCCTCCTCGATTTCGGTAGGTTTCTGTAGGCTTATTTTGCTAAAGGCAGATTCAATATCGATATAATAGGGTTGTTTATGCAAACCTCAAAGCGTGTTTCATGGCAGTTTAGTCCAAATTCTTTACTGTATAGTCTATGCAGTTTCTTTGCAGAATTTATGTATAATTGTGTGAAAAACATTCAAATTTGGATATGAAGGATGAATAAAATCGTTTAGGAAAAATTGATTTATTATGTATTTCTTATTATAATGAACATTGTCACATTCCGAAATTGTAAATAAAAGGAATGAAAGTCTGTTAGAGGGATCCAGAGAATAATTTTTGTTCTCTTATCATCCAGAATTTCTATAAACATATCAATTCAACGGTTGGGTCTGAGAGGCCGAAACCCCCCAGTCTCATCGACAATAATTGGAAATAAAAGTAAGTGAATTGTTCCAAACGGACTGTTAGTAGCATAGGAACAGATCCAGGGTTGGCGATTTATCGAGAGATAACATAGACGAAAATAAAGCTACCCCCCCTTAATCAATAATAAATTTAAAAATAATTTGATGAACGCGAATCCCCAAAAAGGCTGATAATTAGTATAACCATGTAACTGAAATACTTTTGTGGTAAGATATAAAGAATAAAGATTTATAAATAGATTTTGTTTTCGATTTAGTCGTTAAAAATAAGGCGCCTAATATAAATGAGTTTTCATTTGTATTGTAGTAAAAAATAAGCCGTTACATTTATTGTTAAGAAAAAGAATAAAATAATTATATTAACTTTTTATAAAATGTAATAAAAATTAAATAATTGGTTTAGTTTAATTAAAATTTGATTAAGAATAATTACAAAATAAGTTTAAGAAATTTTAAAAGCTAGGAAATATGTAATGCCTATTTGTGGCATCACAGCGTGTAAACTAGCATAGTAAATTTAACATGGGTTCACGCTTACGTGGTTTATTTGCTAATAATTTAAGAACTTTGTAGTGCTTTGTGATAAAGGTTATTGCTGACTTTAAAATTAACCTTACCCTGCTGTCTAGGATATGCAGAGCGATCATTAAGGAACACCCGGACAATAAAATGCGTTTTTAACTACTGGAGAGAGCAAAAATAAGTGACTTACGCACAGAACGGGGCGATTTTTCCCGGTAAGCCTAATTTCATTTAAAAATTTAAATAAAATTATAACTGCAATTAAATATGTGGCGTAACTACCACTACGATTAGTAAACATCAATTCACTAGTATATAAGACATGCTAACTTTTTTCAACATTGTGATACCTTATGACGGATGATGGTTGGCATTGTCTGGTTGGAATGGTCTTTCTCCACATTGGTGACCTGTGGACAGTGATATATGATCACGCCTACTTCAATGGATGGTCCACATTGAACAGTTGATTTACTACTTGCTTCTCAGTCTCATTTATACACAACAGGATCCTGCACACACGACTGCTAATAGCAATACAGGAGTGACCACACACACAACCATGCACTTAATACAGCTCTCATTGTTAAAAGCTCAAAATCCAGTGACTTTAATCCAACTCTCCCAGTCTTTCACAAATACAGCATCTAGTATTATCCGTTCATCGAATTCTATCCCTGATAAAATTCTGGTGGGGGAGTATTGTGGCGTAACTACCACTACGATTATTAAGCATCAATTTGCTAGTATATAAGACATGCTGACTTGATTCAATGTAAAGGTACCTTTCGATAGATGAAGGCTGGCATTGTCTAATGGTCTCTCCCTACAATACGCTGATATTTACAGTTAATTATCATTTATTATATCCCTGTATAGTTTATATCTGTGTATAGTGTAATAAAATGTTCTCTCTTTTTTTAAATAAAAACTGCAAATCTGAACCAAAACTGCAAACAACAAATTTACACCTAATAAACATCCCATCCTTTTCCGATCTAAACAAAATATAAAGGGTGCCTAATTCATAAATCTTATCGTAAAAGCCGAACACGTGCAGTTGTTTATTTATTAGAGACCACTGCATCAAATAACTATATTAATTATAAATACTCGGAAATAAAAGCGCTTATTGAAGGTTAAACGACATGATTCGAAATTATTAACTGATTTTAACTGCTATTTAGTATCGTTTTAAAATTGAAACAATAACGTTTCAAATTGAAATCACGTCCTTGTTATCATGAGCGATTGGAGTCGGAAATGATTCCGAGGGCCGTGAAGGGAAAATTGCGTCATCACGCATATGTGATCATGGTCCTGAAAAAAAACTAAGACGTGTTTAAACTACTCTTAAATCGACTTGAAAGATTATTTATAGGATTATTTGTATGTATCAGGTAAGTTTGAAAATGAACATATCTTACATCAGATATTCTTGCGCCATCTTTTGTTCGTACAACTCTGTCATTCTCCTTTTCACATAAATCAATTTTATTACCTAAAATCAAAACTATCGTTTCCTCCGAAGTTCCTTCCTAGAAAAAGAAATTATAAACTAATGACGTGTATATTTATGTATTATTTTTTTTTTTTGTATATTAATAAACACAATGCTTTTAATTTCTTATTAGAAAAAGCTTTGAGAATTTCTCGGATTCTGAAACCAATAGCGAAGAGAAAAAAGCTAAGAAAAAAAAAAAAAAAAAAAGAAAGAAAGAAAGAGCTAATTTCAAAAATAAATAAATAAATAAGTAAAAAATACATGCCCTACATAGCTTTTGACGTCTATTGCTCTTTCGCTAGGCTCATTTTTTTGTTCTGTGAGCTTATGTATGAAATATAGCTATTAAGCTTGACAAAAAGTATGAATTTCCCATTTAAGTATGGTATAGCACAATTTCTTACTTTAATGCTATTCATCCAATTTCTCATATTTTTGAACGAAGTTTCGCATGTAACGTCATATACCAGAATGATGCCGTCAGTTTTGCGGAAATATTGCTGCGTCATGCTTCGGAATCTGTTGTGAAGAAAAGGTAAAAACAATTAAATTATGAAAAAATATATATAAATGACTTCATTAGTTAACATAGCTGAGAATTCAATTTTAAAATAAAAAATTTATAATATTTTAAACGTTGCGAATTTAATCATACCTTTCTTGGCCAGCTGTATCCCACAGTTGGAGAGCTATTCTTTCACCTTCAAGCTCAAGAGTTTTTATTTGAAAATCAACCCCTAATAACATATAATATGCGTTTATTTTCTACCGAAGTTGAAAGTTACTTGTATTCACTAAAAATTAATTACCTTACATTTTAGTATTAGGGTTAAATTAAATTTAAATTAAATTCCTAGTGCACTTTAGCATCCAAATAGAGTCTTGGAGCTGCCATCTAGTGTGACAGAAACTAGACGTCCAAATTAACATGGCCAACGGTATCTCACCCATTGTGGTGGTCCTGAAAGAGTGGATACCACTTCTGGAGAACGCACTAGGTCTGCTCATCGGCAAGAATGATTGTGAAGCTCATTGGGGGAAAAAAAGAAAAAGAAAAAAAAATAATAAGGGCTGGTATAACGAATTTTCAACTGCAAGGAATAATTACCATAAGAATCAACCACCTAGATGGTTATCACAGTACAGTTTGTGTGCTATTTTAGAGTTACATTTTACGAATGCTAAGTCAGGGTAAACTATAACCGTAGGAATGTAGAAAATGTACGGCATATCCATCTATTATTATGTTTACTTGATGAATTGTGAAAACAGGCTCCATATTCTGTTAAGTATTACTACTGAGATAAGGATTTAAGTTTTCAGACTATATTCCAGTTCGTGAGTTTTTTTCAAGTTTCATGCAATTAATCAGATGCCAAAACATTAGGAAAACTATAAATATTAGAAACAATCAATTAAAAAAAATGAATAAAATGCTAGTTTTGAATGTTATCGCTTATTTTGGATATTTAATTCAACATTGAACTACTTCTTTGTGTAATTACTGGGGGCTCCGCCTGCTATTCGCTGAAGCTCCTCAACCTCCGAAAATTTCTGGGCAATCTTATATGGTTTTGCTTTGAAAATCGTGCTCATTTTTATCGGCTACTAAGTTAAACCCTTTGAAAATATGTTCTAGTATAAAATGTTAAGAATATAAATTAACTATTTAAACCTTTAAAACTAATTCCTCTTCAAAAAACTTAAGTTTTTATTCAGTAATAAATTATTGGAAAAAGATTTTAAATAACTAACATGCAATAGAAATTTGCAGAAGCAATACAACGGAGAAACCATATGCTTAATCTGCGAATTAGGAAACAATATGGTCCGTTTTCAGGAGGTAGTTTTAACTATGCCCCAAATGAAGCAGAATCAAGAATGCATATTTTAGCGTATATAATTTCATTTTCATTAGAATTGTTTAATTCCACTCTGTTTGTTTTAATCACATCAAATAACAATTTAGAGAATTTAAAAAAAAAATCGTTTTCTACGTACTTAGAATTATAATTACAATTTGAATCTTTGATGAGTTTAAAGTATTGGATCAGAAAATTATCGTTTGCATATTTGTGAGTTTAATTATTATCAAGCATTTTTATATCGATTATCATATCGTTGTCATATTCTTAATCTTTTAAGAAATTCAAGTTAAAAATTGATTCAGTTTAGTCTTTGTTTTGTTCTACTGTTCACAAGGGGAGCTTCTTTTGGTTTTCTATAGCTTACAAGAGCTTTTCCTTAGAGATGAAATAAATACTTCTTTTTCATAATAGATATCTGTTTATAATTTATTTAAGGCTAAAAGTTTTAAACTAGCTTTTAACAATAAGTAATAAGATAATAAGGGCATTACCAACTGTAGCACTGTATGTCATTTTAAAACTATTCGTGCAAAACCTTTGCAATATACTCGTCTTACCCACGCCTGAATCACCAACAAAAACCACTTTAAAAAGTCGTGTCGGCACACCCTCCTGCAAGAAAACCACATTAAAGTTGTAACAAAAATTTCAAAGAGGTTTTAATTTTCTCAAAATTTAAGAGCATTTTAAAAGTTGCAATAGCTTAAACCAGAGGTCGCCAAAGTGGCCTATATAGACCCCCAGTGGTCTATTTAACAAAAGCGATCTGAGCCAGGAGGTCGAATGGGGGTCGAAGAAAAAACAGTTCTTAATACGCAAATCACACATACCTAATTTAGTATGTAAAACTTGTGAATTTTTTTATAATTAACTTAATATCAGTTTCTTTATAGAACATAAATTAGTAAACGTTCATTTATTCGGTGAAACAAGTATTTACGTACCAGCGCGCAGTTGCACGAACTCTGCACTTCTGGTTTATTAGTCATATGCCTATCTGCTCTTGTCCAAATGTCACGTGTGACGAGCATTGACCTTACAAACGCAAATATCATACGCAGTTTCAGCTATCTTTGCTAACTGTGAACAGTATTGAATGTTTGCAGTTTCATTATTAAAACTTTTATAGTTTTGGATAATTAGTTATTGTTTTCAATAAAACCATTCGTTTAGTTTAGATATCAATTTTAATTATCAATACATGTAAAAAAGAAGGTAAGCATTAATAATATGGATTAGTACAGACCGCGACGAAACTATAGCACACTTTGTATTTTTTTACGAAAATTACAAAATTTTTGAAAATACTATTAATAATAAATTAAATGAACTAATTCACTTTAATAATTAATTAAATGTACTATTACTTTAATAATAAATGTTTAAAATCATCAAATAAATGTACAAACACAGTATCTAATAGAGTTTTATTTTAATTAACAGAAAATTACTTTTATGGGGGTCGATGGAGATTTCAAAAAATTATATAGGGGTCGATGATCAAAAAAGTTTGGCGACCCCTGACTTAAACAAAGTTGAAAAACTTTCTGGGCCGAAGACTTTATCCATGATAAATTTTACAGTTTCGTAAAAGATACCCAAACAGAGTACTTTTGCATGAATTTAATTACTTTCGCGCTTTAATATCTTTGCTTGTATTTTAATTTTTAGTTAAAGCGAAATAGTTATTACTTACTCCTGTATAAGTCTTATTTAATTGTACAACTTTCCTTCAGCAGCCGACCCGATTTTAAGTTAGCGACAATCAAAATGTTAACTCCATAGCCTTGTAATTTTGAACCCAATATAGAAGACAAGGGAACACCCGTATCAATTTGAGACAAACTAATCTTAGAAGAGGGACTTTTGATGGAACTACTTCACATTTGCGTTACACGAGGAGGAAAACCCCGAAAAGCTCTCATGCCTGATAAGAAAAGGATTCTAACCCATGATCCGTGTACGACTGAGAATATTTTACTTCAGCATTGTGGTCAGGTCAACTCGCGATCAGAATTCGTATCAATCAGCAACCGCTGGGATTCGCACCTGGATAACCTCATTCGGAGGCAAATGCTCTATTTCCTGAGCCGCCACGAATCACCTAGTCACTTTTATTTTATTTTATAACCAGCTTTGAACAGTCGCCTCAATTCTGAGTTTACAACTATCAGTACTCAACTCCATAGCCTTGTAATTTTGAATCCTATCTAGAAGGCAAGGTAACACCTAGATCAATCATTGGTGGAAACTGGTTTTCGTGGAGGACTTTTTGCACTAGCCATTACTGAGTTTCGAACCTGGGTCATCTTATTATCAGATAAGCACTCTATTCCCTGGGCCACCATTCGTAACGCTGTATCAGTTAAAGAAATTGTTACTTTTTCTTCTCAATTTTTTCTAAAGATTATTTATTACGACCAAATTATCTAAATACTGTATAGTACAGTTGAGGTCACTCCTTGAGCCAGTAAGATTTTAATTTTATTTTATACCCATCATTGAACAGCCGACCCAATTTTGGGTTTACGACTACTAATGTTCAACTCCGTAGCCTCGTAATTTTGAACCAATCCAGAAGACAAGGAAACTCCTGGACCAGTACTCCCAGAGGTATGATTTGTTATGGGAACATGAAGGATTTTGTGACTCAACAAATTTAACGTACATCAGTCACGCGGAGAGTCTTCGGCCGACGGGGATCGAACCCATTCCCTCCTGGACAAGGGCCCAGTGCCCTATCAACCAGGCTATCCCGGCCAACCAGTAAGATTTTCACTAGTTCGTGAATATTCAACCATTCGAAAAAAAGTCACTTATGGTGGGTTTTTTTCGCTCTGTAAGCTCCAATTTTGATGCCCTTTTTGATAAAATTAATCTAATCAGTTCGATTAATATATTTCTAAAAAAATTCCGTCAAAAATCCCAGTTTCTTCGAAAAAAAAGTATGTTGAGTAAATAAAAATATTGATTAATAACTTACGTCTATTGATGTTTTTGTAGTCGGCAGTATCTTTTTTAATACTGGAGGAGATGTTCTTGGAGAAGTTCGTCGTGCAGATGTACTAAGGCTTTTACCCCTAAAATAAAATAGTAGTAAGTTTAAAAATATCCAATTGATATTTTTTATGAATAAAAATAAGCTTAAAACCACATCAATTTCAGATTTTTTTAAGATTTTTTTATTTACTGAATTGCTAAGTAAAGAATTACGAAAAGGTGGTCTGGGTTGCTTCCACTCAAAAGTATCAAAACAGTTTTTGTTAAAGTTTCTTAAATTAACAAAAGATTTAAAGTTGAAAATTATATTAAGAACCAACGAATTAAACATGTTTAACACTATAAAAAAAAACATGTTCTACTTCTTTTGATAACTACCAAGATCAATCATGCTGCTTTTGCAGTAGAGATGCAGAAAGTTTTCTTGGTATTTATTAAATTTAACAGAAAACATCAAAATTATAAATATCATGGTTTTTCATAGATATTGCTGACAAATACAATTAGGAAATTTGTTCAGTACTTTACTATTTAAAAATTTATAGTTGATGCTCAAATTTAAAAAAAAAAAATAAATACAGAAAACATAGGTTTCTGCATAGAAAAAAAAATAAGAATATATAAATACATCTAAAAAATAAAATGTAATACGTACAGCAAACACTAACCTCGGAGCATTTGAGTTTCTGTCATACTTTGAATCCCCTTTCTTGCTCGACGGTAAGTTTAGATTATTTTGAATGTCAGTATCAGTGGTAACCTCTTCAACGTATGCTTTTATACCAAATGTGTTCAATGATTTTATCTGTTTTTCGACGTAAGGGCTGTAAATAATAAATAAAGAGTCGAAATCATTCAAACTTAATTTTGCAGCTTTTGATAAGAGAATTGGTTGCTAACACCATTTAATTTCGCTTGTGATATTCATGATATAATATGGGCCGTGTTTGCTGAGTGGTTAGAGGATCGGACTTCGGTTCGGAGGGACCGAGGTTCAATCTTCAACTCCGCTAAAGACCCACCGAGTACATGCGATATACATGCTAGTAAAATCAGTGCAATCGAAAGTCCTGTGGTCGGTCGCTGAGCTGTATTAGATCTATATTTAAACTGAGGATTAGGCCTGACGAATGAGTGGTGCTGCCATCTATCTATGTGAATCTAAGCTAAGACGTACTTTAACCATCGCGGTGCTCTCTTCTCAAACGAAAGACGCACCTTCCTGGGTTAATTTCAAAAAGGTCAATGACTAGGGAGCTTGGCTTGTCCAAGTGTCATTAGAAACAACGGCATGATATAATATGCAATTAGATCAAAAATATAAATGTTCGAAATATTTAAAATATTTTTTTCTTCTAAAAGCTTTAACTTCAGATTTAAAAAATTCTGAATTTCTTGAACAGAATTCCTTGAAACATATTATTGGAAGTTTTAATTATAACCTTAGTAGGTGATGGTCGTTTTCGTTGTGAGGTTCACTTATTTTTTTTTTTTCTTTTTCAGTGTACCATTTTATTATTCTAAATGAATTCTAACATGAATTCAGGCTACATCGAGAAGAGAACAATAAAGTTACGGAAAAAACGCTCTTTGACCCTGGTGTTATATTACATATGAAAATAGCTTCTTTCTGCTATAATATAGCATATGTATTTAAATACATTTTTATAGTTTCTTAATGATTCTATTTTCTCTTTAATGAATTAGATGAGAACAACTTATTTCATATTAATTCAAATTGATTAAAATAATTTTTTATCAAAAGAAATTGATAAAAATAACTTTCAATTAGTTTAAGATATAATTTTTAATCACACAAATTTATTTTTAAAATCACGAGATTTTAATTGCCACGTATTTATAATTAATAGTAATTTTCTCATCTCAATGTAAATAACCATGTTTTTTTTTACTTTTTGTAATAACATTTTAAATGAGTTTATTTAGATAATAAACATGTCTTTTTAAAACTTTTTAGGCAAATCAAATAATTTTCCTAAGCTTTGCATGTACCAAAATTGTCAATTCCCGAGTGAAAATGTAAAAATCTACTCTGCGAATCAAATTATCTTTTTTCTTCTTAGTGTATTATCGTAAATGTTCCCTTAATTTTTAATTTATTTTAAGATACTCTAATATCTGAATTTTTAAAAACTAGTCATGGTTTTTTAATGTTTTTATATTATTTTAAATAGATTTTGTGAATCTCAAACAGTCGAAAGTAGCTTTGATCAAGACTGCTTTATGTAACTCATGCTTTCTAAGACTAATTATGATTATTTTCATGTAGAAATCGTTAAAAATACTTTTAAAGCGAAATAGATTTAAAAATTATCGAATGGAAATTTTTTCTGTATTAATACAGCTTAATCCAGAATTCCTTTTTTTAAATTTTCATAAAAACTAAAATGGTTTTTACGGTGGAAGCATATTAAAATTATCATAAAACCTTTACATAAATTCAAATTACCTCAATTAGAAATGTTTTTTTACAGTAAAATGCATATCACGCTGGTTAATGTTTCATATTATGTTGTTTATTCAAATATAAAAGTAAAATTAAGAAAAACAAAATACTGTTTGCGTTTGAACAACACTTATAACTTCATTGAAATTTTTTGAAATCTCTAAAACGTTCTTTGAAACAAAAAAATCATGAAGTATTTAAGTCATCAGTAAAAATAATAATTATAATTAACTGAACCTTGTTGTGTCATCGCTTGAATCTTGTTCTATCAAAGGATGAGATAAAGCATCGCTTCTTCCTCTCTGCCTTGACGTTTCCGTTTCAGATTTCTCTGTAAGATTCAAATCCTTAAGCCCTAGATGCAGAATTTTTATTAAACATATTTCTCAAACAATAAAAAATATTATATTTAGCATTTTAATAATTTATGCTCACGAAATACTTTATTAAACAACGTTTTTTTTTTTTTTTTTTTTTTTTTTTTTCTTGAAGTGAAACTTCTAATGCGACTTCCAACAAGGTTGAGTTAAACGTTTAACGCTACATTTTTATTGGCCGGAAAATCACGTGGTAGGATCCAGTTTTCCCTCATTCATTTCCATATTGTTTTGGTTCTCACTAGCATAAAATTAATAAAAGGTATAAAAGTATTCGCGATCGCAACAAACTATAGGGGGCGTTGTTGTATGTGCCGAATCCCTGCGATTTCCATATGAACAGTCATTCAGTTACACTGGAGACGTCATTAATGCAGCATGTAGCATTGTAACGTTCCATCTTTATTGTGGCTAAATAAATTTAAGAAAGAAAAATGTTTGTTTTCTTTCTTATGCAAACGAAAACAAAATGGTATCACTTTTTTTTTTAGAGAAGGAACATCCAGAACACATCGGAAAAATATTTGTAAATAAAGAGAAAAAAATAGGTATATTCTTTTAAGAGTTCAAACCTAATACCTGAGAAATAGTTTTACTAAATTTAATGGTATAACATGAAAGGCCCATTTAAATTTTAACGTAAAATAAAGAATGCTTACGAAACAAAAAGAAAAAAAAGAACCATTCTTTTTTTGTCACCATTTTTTAGTGTTACGAAAATGCGTCTTTGGGACTTGCCAAAAACAAAACAAGATACAATTTTATTTTTTTAGGAGCGAAATATTTTATGGAGTAAAATATAACGAAAATGTACCAAAGTCCATAACATGAAACTTTATCTTAGTAAACGTCCGTTTTCGAAATGTTATTTCATTTTGAATCTTATTTATTAGAGTTTATAATGGCTATAGAATCAGGTGAGAGAAAAGTTTGTTTTGAATCTATGCTAAACTCTATATCGGCCCATTTTCCACCAAAATCCGATTGACTACTTTGATTTCAAACAAAGTGTTTTATTTTAAGATTTTTTCCAAAAATTTTAAGTGTAGATTGGCGGCACTAAAAATCTGCCAAATCTGTAGCTGTGGTTAATACGTAAGTACCGAATTTTTCTTCCATACTTTTCTGAATCATATTACTTCAAATATTAGAATATGCAAGAAGTATACATAAACACATAATTTAATACCATTTAATTTTTCAAAAAAAAGTATTTTGACAACAATATTATCAAAAAATTATAAACTAAAAAGCGTAAAATAAAGAATTCTTAGGATAAAAACGATTTTAAAAATTCCTCATTTTTCAATAAAAACTTTCGTATTGTTTTTTTTTTTTTTTAATTCTTACAGTATTTAATCAGACGTAAAAAAAAACATTTTGTAGAGAACGATCATCAAGTACGAAAAAAAATTATTTACAAGCAAATTTTTTATTATAAAAATCATAACACTTACTTGATTTATAAGTCCGGAGAATTCCAAAATGATATGTTCTTTGTTTGAAAACTTTATTCTCAAATAACATATACATAGTTTATCCCTTCATTACTTTTAGGTAACATACCACACATCAAAATTTTATAATTGTAAGATCTCGATATGAGTTTTAATATGTAGCTTAAAAACAGAATAGCTGAATTCAGGTTGAAATTCTTTCAAAACTAAAAAACACTAACCAAGAAAACGATAAAAAAATTATTTATAATCAGCATAAAAGATACTTTTTCAAGTAATTCGGATTATTCTTTATTGTTGTTTTCTGAATTATGTAGATACAGAAATATAGACATTTCTATGAAGAAGAAGAATATTCTATAACTATTACAGTTCTGTATGGAATTCATTGGAACACATTTATTCATTGGAATGACGAAAACAATGTTGACTTCATTTTAACTTGTAATGAATTGAAGACAGAAAAATTATTTTACCGCAATACACACATCTGTAACAGCAAGTGATCATGAAATCATGTTATGTTGTTGGTAATAGAAAGGTAAAAATTATTGAGAAGTTGTTCTTCAAATGCTTGGCGTGTTCTGCTTCAATGTTTGGCATGTTCTGATTAGTTTTTTCAAGAAGTTTTACCTTTTCTTTAGGGAAATTTTGCTTCCTATTTGCTGCTAAGAAAATGGCGTCCGTCATTGCCAATGGTTATGTGGGAACTAATGCCCGATATTTACAGTCTCCCGCTAGATGGCGTATCGAGTGTTGCGATCGCGAATTGTTTTTCTATAAATATTTTTGCATCCCTAATTTAATGTTATTTTCCTGTACCGCTATTATTACGCTTTTAATTCAAGAGTTTAAAGCTAAGATAATTATTTTTTTATTATTTTTTTATTATTATTATTGTAATGTAATTCTGCGCTACATTTTAAAATAAAGTTATGTAGATAGGTGGTTGTAAGCAATGTTAATAAAGTTTGTTCTAAAGAAACATTATGATTTCACTAAAATTCGATTTCTACCCCTTCCCTATTTTCATTTCCACATTACGAAGTTTCACTTCATCCGCGCGGAGGACTACATGCACTATTTTTTTTTTTTTTTTTTTTTTTTTGCATTTAAGGAAAGATATTTTAAACACAGTTCACTTCCAAACAATAATTTTTTAAATTTATACTTATCATTAATTATTTAAATCTAAGGGAAACAGTTATTCATCATTGAAATTCTTAAATTTATAAAATCGATTATTGAATCTGAAGTTTAAAAAAAAATTCAAACTACTTTTTTGGAT
Organism: Parasteatoda lunata; assembly: GCA_949128135.1. Lineage (NCBI taxonomy): Eukaryota > Metazoa > Arthropoda > Arachnida > Araneae > Theridiidae > Parasteatoda > Parasteatoda lunata. The sequence continues at coordinate 87,964,488 of OX421973.1, forward strand.
TTTATATTTTGGTACAGGTGTAACAAATATAACAAAGATAAATGTACAAATATAATTCAATAATCTAACAGGTTTCTCAAAGTAACCATTAAATTGTTTTTTATAGTTAAAAAACATCAAAAATATATTTTTACTTGTAATTAGAATGTCAGAAAAAAATCTCTAAAAGTGACCCCTATGTCCCATCTACGTCATATGGTTAATAGAGTTTATATAATAATATTTAGTAATTGCACGATTGAACAAAAATCGAGTGCTCGATTTAATAACAATGATAGTGCGTTCTAAAATTTATAACTCTTTTTAAAAATTAAACAGCGTTAAACGGTTAAATAGAATTTTTAGTGTTAATAATCAAAAATCGTTATAATTAAATTGGTATTTAACTTACCTACGTTTAAATCTTTCTCTACATTTGAAAATGGTGCACTACTTCTTTCTGGTGATGTTTTAGTTTCATGTTTGGAACGAGCTCTCTGAAAATAAATAAAATACAATGTCTACAGTAGTTTTTCCTCCGAATTTCGATTCTCTACTTAAATTCTCTTTAAGAAAACATAATTTATTAACATTTAGCATTTTATAAAATAATTCTACAAAATAACCTAATTAAATATTTTAATTCTATTTATAAAAAAAAATTAGAAAAGAAGTTTGAGTGCTGAAAAAATTCTGGTAGCATAGCTAATGCAGCGTTGATCCAAACTTACGCAGTGGTCATTTTAATGCAATGTGAATATTTGGTATATTTATTTAATGATTATTTTTATTTCGTTTTAGAAGAGAGTGGATATGTAGTGTTTTATTAAAAAAAGATATATAGATGCACATAAGTTATTAATGTAATAATTACGGAAAAAAATATTAAAAAGATTACTACTGGTAAATACCGTTAATAAAGATTACGGGTAAATACTGTTAAATAAATAAATTAAAAATAGCCAAGTAAATACTTATGATGTAAGTATCAAGTATCAAGTATCTTATATCAATTTCATGATAATGGCAGACAAAAATATCTGTTTTTTTCTGTGCAATGAGAATGCAAGAAAAGGTAAGAAAACATTATTTTTCAATGATTTATAGAAACATTTTTAAAAAGTAATAAATAGAAAACAACGTATATCTTTTCAACAAATGATAATATCTGATAAAAAGGAAATAAATCTTTGATTAATACGTAATATAAGTTAACGATCATAGAGGCATTCGCAGAATTTGAGTAGTAAGTTCATTAAGTTTACCTTTGGACTCGGCGAGGTAGAACTTGCAATGAGCTGTTGAACTGTTTGAGCTGTAGTTTGAACAAGTTCATCTTTTTCATCTTGCAGTTGTTTATTGACTTCCCTAATAAGACCAAAAATAATTGCTTTAAAATAATTATGAATACTCTTGGTTAGTTTGAAAAATGGGACATAATATGCTAAGGATGAATAATATACATAAAAAAAATTACAAATAAACTAGATAAATAAATTAGTTTGCTTGTACTGTTTGGCTTTGAGGAGAACTCCTGCAGAATATAAGAACGGGATTATCTGTTTCTATGGTAAGAAGAGAAAGCACATTTCTAATGGGGATGCATTGGAGGATTGACTACAAAGCATGGCTTATCACGACGACCTGCGCAAAGATCAAGACAAAACTATTCACCCCGTTACCCTCGTAACTATAGTACACGTGACCAAGGCGTTTCTTTATATATTTCCCCCTGTTGATTCTTTGTATTGGTTTATTTCGCAAATCACTTCTGATTTGTCATGCATTGGTATTTCATTTTGTTAATGTTTAACGAATTAATACACGAGTTGCTATTGTTTTTTCTTCCTAAATATATGCTGTAGCGTGTGTACGGTCAATTTAAAATTGATCAGATGATTTCAATCATTTATCATTTTATATCCATTGTGAAGGAATTCTTCCAACAACTTTGAAATTTAATTTCAATTAAAACAACGTTTTAAAATAATAAATTAAGAACAAGGTGAAGAACGGATTATATTCATTTTCCCAAATATGACGGTTGAATTACCATCTGTTGCATTTTGAGGTTTTGACAAATCAATAACGCGGAAAATCGTCTCTCTCTGTGAGTTATTACACTCTGAAGATAGGCCATGCTAGGTAAAAACAGTTCTTGTTTATGCGTAGACAAGGTGAACATAATAAAGAAGAATATAGTAAAGGAGTATTGATTGGGGAGGAATTTCGAAAAAAAATCTGTTCTTGCCATACCCAATTTTTTATTTAATTTTCTCTCAACATCAAAAATTGTTAGTTTTGTTTTGAAATTTGTGGGAGAAAATGAATGCTTGTGATATTCTTTAGCCCTGGTGATGTTCACGTATAGTTTTAAGTTTTATGATTTCAATCGCATGCTAACTGCTAAATTAAACAATCGCAAACCTTTAAATTCGCTTCTTTTTTTTCAGAATCAACTTGTATGGATAGAAACAGTTTCTTCCCCCTTTTATTAAAACGTCGCTGTCAAATTAGATCATTATATGTTTTAATCAAAGATTTTACTGTTTGTGATTGATTCGTTGATTTCAATAAAATGCAATTTATTCACATTACTCTCATCATAACTTACATTAGAATTGTTCATAAGGAAAAATTACATGAATAAAACACAAATAAAAATGGAATTATTATAGATTTGGTTTTAAAAATAAGGACCTTCTAACGCACAATGACAGTAAAAATTTAACGAAATAAATATGTTACTATAAGGGAAAAAAGAATGCTTTAACAAGGAGATAAAAAACAAGCATAAACAAGGTAATAAAAGAAGGAAGATCATGTAGAAGTTTGTTCCTCTTCCTCTGTTAGTTAAACTACTTTTTCTTTCTTGTTGCAACGTGTTTGTTTCCTTATTTTTCTACCCTCATTTTGAGTGTAAGCACTGAGGAAGATTCGAGTTTATAGAGCTGAAATTATAAGTATGTCCATCTCTGTACCTCTATTTGTGCTATAATTGCATTGTTTCTGTATAATTTATACGTTTCACAGAGTATACTCTATCCTAATTAGAATAGGAATTATTGTATTTTGATACAAATGACAGGTAGTACGATGAATATCGAAAAACATTAAAAGATGTTTTTGAAATAATAAAATAAAACTATAAATGGAACATTGCGATTACGTTCATTAATCCCCACAAACAATACTTTTTCATTCATATAAATCAAGACTGTCCAACTGGCGGCCCTCGGGCTGCATGCGGCCCGCCACCACATATTGTGCGGTCCGCCAATTTCTTATTCAGGTTGATCGGCCTCAGTTTTCCCATTAAAATGTAAGCAAATTGTTTCATAATCCTTCTGTTACATTGTTTTATAATTAATAATTCAACTATTAATTGTTATTGTATAATAGGTAAGAGGTTATTGTTCAACTTTTTCAAATTGCGGCCCGCCAGGTGATCAGTGACCGGAATTCTGGCCCGTCCACTCCTTGCAGTTGGACAGCCCTGATATAAATGGATAATTGATTATTTGGTTTTAGTAAATAATGTGTTTTCTCCTTATTTTTTTTTAAATTTATTTTTAAAAAAATAAAAAGTAAGAAGAAAATCTATTATAATATTTTTAAAAATATATTTTAAAAAAATAAAAGATAAGGAGTAATTTGCCCAATAACGAAGAAAGAAACAGGGTGCGTAGTCAATTTTTTCCAACAAAAAATAAGCACCTTTTTAGCACTTTTCAAGCACTCAAAAATATTTTTAAGCACTTTGAAAAAGTATCATAATTAGACAGGGTTGGCAAGTTTTTGACAATTGATGGTTTTATCCGATTTTATTTACAGTGACGAAGACGATGGCACGTCACAAACGATGAAATTAACAAGAGAAAGGAAATTTTCTATCACTAATAGAGGGAAAAAATTGACAATGTTTAGTTGGTACCCGTAATCAGTAAAAATTCGAGAGATTTTTCGAATCTATTACAGAGGGCGGAAAATGATGTCTGAAATTGATAATCTCTTGCAAAATGAAGCAGGGTTGCACATGAGAGTCAAAAAACCTTACCACTGAATCCAGCTCAGTATACGCAAGTGCGGACCCGCAAGTATTTCATCAAACATGTAAAACAAATGTTGCTTTCATACACTACAGACCGGCGGTACGCCGAAATATATTGGGGTTAAATTAATTGTGAAAATGTTGAATAGGACAATGTCTTTTTGCATAATTTGTGGCGAAAATCAACATGGTAATGAAAAATATCACATTTCGGAAAAGGGAAAATTAAGCAATTTTTTTGCTTTTTATCCATGGAAAAAAACACCTTGAAGAGCTTTTAAAAAAAGAAAATCGAAAATAAGCACACTTAAGCACTTTTTAAAAACGCTACGCACCCTAAGAAATTTATAAAAAACTTGTAAGGACCTTCAGCAGTTATCGTACTATAAACAAGTACCAATATCTATGTTTACAAGAGATGTCACAACAGGGATATCTGCTTTTTTAAACGTTTTATATGTAGTTTTCTACTTAATTATGCCCCCGCTTAAAGGTTTTCTTGTAATTTTCCTCTAATTGTTTTAAACAGGAATTGTTTGACTTCTTAGTTTCTACTTACTTGAGATGATTTAATTCTGAAACCAAATTTTCTCGCTCCAGGACAATTCCTTCAGATACTTTTATAGCCGCTCTATTAAAAGATAGAGGCATATATGTTACCATCAATATATAAAACGCCGGCATTCTATTAAAAGTTTATTCATTGCAATTGTATAGAATGCCTGACATGTTTCGGCGAAGTATGAAATCTGAGAATTATTACTTTTCCTAGTCATTGTATAGAATGCCAATAGGTTTTCCATTAGTCGTTGTATAGAATGCCTAAATGATGTGTTACATAATCCTGGTTTCATACTTTGCCGGTAATTTTAGGCATTCCATACAATGCTTAAGTTTCATGCATTGGAGGCAACATAAGAGAATATTGTATATAAATAGGGAAATAAGGTCAAGTAGAAAAGTAATATAAATATCTTAGTTTCCAAGTCACAAATAGCACAATGCGGAAATGCTTAAAGGATTATATACTGTTTAATCTTCATTGCTGACAAGGTTTCGAAAAAATATATGTTAAGAGCAATCCTTGCGAAGCATCCTGTATTTATAGCTGCATGTTTTTCTGCTAATCAAACATTCGCTTACGTTTTAAGGCATTTTTGTACTTCCATAATGAATATTATACATTTATAAAAAATATTGTACTTTGATAATGAAGTACTTGAATACGGAAAAAAACTATGGAAAAGCTGTATATTAATTTAAAAGTTGAGGTTTGAGCTCAGTATGAATGTCTGAAATTTTCCCCCTCACTGAGGGTGAGCTTTTGCTCTTTACAGTCCCTTAATTTACTCTAAGCAGGAAAATGCTTCGCGTATAAATAAGTACACATTTTCATATTGGTATTTACCTTACCTGCAGCATTAATGTTAATTTTGCAGACTAATTTATATAACTAGCATTAATTGTTTATGCATTTAACATTACAAGAAAAGCATAACAAATATACCAGATGGTAGAAATGTAACATAACCAGAAAATTTTAATTGAAATTTCAAACGTGGCTGATGTGGTACAGGGCGATGAGGGGAACAGTCTACCTTCGCTGGTAAAATTTATTTCAGCAATACTGTAAGGAGTGATTCGAAAATTCGCGACATAAATCAAAAGGTAAAGCAAGTACATAAAAAGAATAAAAAATCCTTTAGAAACATAAGTCGTAAACAGTATTTTCATCAAAAAGTCCTTCATGAGGATTAGTTTGTCTCAATGCTAAATTCAGGAGTTACCTTGTCTTCTGGAATGGAGTCAAAATTATACTTCTATAGAATTTGAATATTGATAAACCAAAAAAAGGATAACCGGTCACAAAATAAAATATGAAAAGCGTTTCGAAATTTATTTATTTTTCATTATTAATTACTATATTTTTGCCCTCTTATTTACCTAATTTGTTCACTAATTATCCTAACTTTTAAAGTCAAAGATATTTTCGTATGGCAATGACTCAGTTTAGCTTTAGATTTAAAGGATGAGTCATAGTAGAATTACTTACTGTGCCCTGGCTCTTTTCTCGTCTAAACTGCGCTTTCTTAGCAAGTCGAGGCTGTTCTTCATCTCGTGGAGCATTTTTTCTGATGCGGAAAGTCTATTCTCTAACATGTCTCTATCCTAATGGAAGAATAAATACAGTTTGCACGTAATTATTTTACATGATAGATAATTTCTATTATCTGTTGCAAGTTAAGAAAAAACCATTATCCCTATGAAGAGAACCCGTTGGCATCTAAGTGCACGCCAAATGGATGCTAAGCTTCCAGCGCGAACGTATATCAACATCGCCAACTCTTGAAACGACGTTGCACAGCCTTGTTTTCGTTTTTTTTCTTATTAACAACAATAATCAATTAACAAGTAATAAGAATTAATAAAAATGATATCTAAAAATCGTTACAAACATGCATCTTTCTGTTCACATTTAAAGAAACTGCTGAAAGAATAATAAATATTGTTTCGTGCAGACGATTTTCTTCTAACGCCAAGCAAAAGTAAAAATTCTTAAATCTTAATTTGTTAAGAGCAGGTCAGCATAAGACGAGCCGTTTATGTCAGTCCTATCAAATCCAATGCTCTTGCAACGTCACATATAATAGTTTTCAAGAACGAATATTCTTATTTATCAAAACTTGTCGCCAAGTCTAGGATTCCAGTATGAATTCGAAACTATAACCATTTTTTTATAATTCTATGATAAACATCGTAAGAGATAGCACGAATTAAAGCTCTGCCTGACGTGTTTAACTTTTAAAAGCTTTTATATTGTTTTGAAAGCATATTTGTATAATTTGATAACGAAATAGAAGGGAACTATATGCAGTCGCGGATGATTACTTAAATCCTATACAACCAATGGTCTTTTCTTAACTTAGAACAGAACTTTATAATATTATTCATAATTGCTGTTAAGACTCTTTTAATGTCATTGCTTTTTAAACTTTTCGATGAATGCGACACACTTTTTTAAGGGGAAATAACTTTTTATTAAAAATTTTATTAAAACTTTTAATTATTAGTTCTAAATTTTGTTGTGTTTAAAAAATATTTTTAAAACAAAATGATAATTATATATAAAGGAAAACTTACGGGTATAACCCTTTGAGGCAAATGGAACACCGGTATCAGTTTTATATATATTTTTTCTGACGCTCTAGTTATAAGCAAAAATATATGTGCACATTTTAATTTTAAAAAACAGTCTAATAGTTAATACAAAATATGTTATATATCGAAATTATATTTTTACTAAAATACAGAACCAAAAAAAGTACTTTGAATTTTTTTTTTTTTCATTCACATTCAAAAGTTATCAATAATTGATTTTGAAAATTAAAGAAATTCAAATGATGAGTGATTGTTTTTAGATGTAAATATCTGCAAATTTGAAAAATTATTTTTCGGAAGTGAATCGTGTTTGGAAAATTATATTTTTAACGTAGGAAAAGACACCGGTGGTTCTTGCTGTATTTCATATCCATAAATTATTAAAATGCTTCATATAATATTCTTCACTTATTTTGACTTAAATTAATACAAAATAATGAAATGAAAGTATGAAAAATATATTTACTAAAAATTCTGCATCAAAGGGTTAAGTAACCATGAAATCATACATAAAATATTATTTTAAAAATACTATTATTAAAAATATTATTTTAAAACGCTTTATTATAAAAAATATTATTATAAAAATATTATTATAAAAAATATTTTTATAAAAAATATTAATATAAAAATATTATTATAAAAATATTATTACAAAAATATTATAATAAAAATATTATTATAAAAAAAATATTAATATAAAAATATTATTATAAAAATATTATTATTAAAAACAATGTAATTACTAACAAAAAAACAATGGTAAAACTTAGGTTCGTATCCGCACATATTAAACAACGGAAAAATTACAATTCCGTAAATAATGAGTGAAACAAATAAGATACATTATTACACTTACTTTTTGAAGTTTTACATTATCGTACTTCTTTTCTGAATTCTTACTATCTAATTCTGAGAGTTGTTTTTCCATCTAATACAATATTGAAAAGAATAACAAAGTGTTATTAATAAGTATAGGAGCTGTTTGCAACAGATGATTTAAATTTATTAAGAGATAATTTAAGCTCTTGAAATTTATTTTCAAATCAAGAAAGAAATGGCATGAAATAAACAAATCAAACAATGCATCTTGAACCACAGTAAATTAGAGGTAGCAAAATTACTTATTTAAACTTAATTATCTAATTATAAAAAAAAAAATTCGATATTATCAGGTAAACTTCGTCTTGTGCTAAATCTGAATTAAGAAAATTTTCTATTTAAAATTTATTCAAAATATATCCGAATTACAAAAGAAACTAAGATTACAAATTATAGAATGTATGACAGTATGGATAAACGTATTTTGTTATTGCTTGCAAAGATTTTTCAATTCGTTTCAAAAGTTATCGAGAAATGCAGAAATACGCAAAAAGGGGGACTTCCTAATTAACATTAAGACATCCAACTCTCGCCTGACCAAACTATAGGGGTCATATTTCTCAGATTGTGGCTACCTCCTGCATTTCGAACCCGGCGGAAAAAAAGGGTATGTTTATTCTAAAAAAAGGGCGATTTGCGTCTGATTTTTCAACTATATCGTCAGCACTAATTAATTAGCATATTTGAAATCATCCCTTCTAACCATTAAGATTGAGTCCAGGAAAGTGAAGATTCGATCATTAGATCAAAAGTTATTCAGGATAGTCAGTTTTCTTTCTTTTTATGGCACACTGCACATCTTGTTATATTTTAACTATGTTTTTATAATATGTTTTGTTTTTATCTTATGTTTTAATATTATGTCATTTTTTACGTGTATGCCTGTTTTTTCTGTTTTATTAGCATTATATTTATTTGGCGGAAAGTTGCACGCAAATTAGTATTGCCGATCCTCTTCGAGGGACACCTCGAAGTACATTTTATCCGTAAATCCACAAATTTAAAAAAAAAAAAAAGATATTTCATGAATTTTCGACTGTGTACAATATAGCCGTTTTGATGTATGCAAGAATTGGACGCAAATATTAAATGAGGCCTCTCTTTTGTGGTAAATAGTAAGGAAAAATGTACGCAAACCTTTTTTATTATTATTATTATTTCCCACCGATAATTTGAGAACTAACATCTTCAGAAACTGTTTATCTGCAGGAAAAAATTATTAGGTTGAGAAAAGGTGATCATTCTAAACCAGTAGTTTCCAACTGTTTGTTGCCCGCTGCCCCCTTTTAGAAGTTAGTATGATAAGTATACCTTTAATTTTTTTCTCAAAAAGACTTGGTATTTGAAGCGAAATAATTAAAATAAGAGTACATGTTTTTTAAATTAATTTTTTTAATGTAATTTGGAAAAATTTAAAACGTTAACCAGTAAAATGTGACAAAAAAATTTAAAATTTGAAAACACAATTGTTTATTTTTACCTCTTCAAAGACTGCCTTGTGTTTGATGGATTTCAGTTAAAGTTTGAATATCAGACTTCATGTTCGTCAGATTTAAGCGTAGGTCTCCTTTAAAGCAAATGTCCAACCTACTTCTTTGTTCTGTGAGAAGCTCCACGACCGAGCTAAATCTTATTTCTATTAAATATGTTGATGGAACCCACATGAGGAATGATTCGCTGGCTTTTTTTATTATTTTTAATAGCAATGCAATTTTTTTTCTTCTTTTGAATACTCATCGCCTCTTGATTGCTGACCTGAGGATTACCGTCCTGCTGAAGAGGCATATTGCCCCCAAGTCGGGAACCACTGTTCTAAACACTTTCAAACAATTGGTTATCAAGTTGGTTTTGATTATGACAATCTTACGTTCCTAACAATTGATTTTACTGTTTGATACTGTTTTTTCCTCACAGAAATATTAATTTTGCAACACCTAATTTGCATACTTTTTTTTTAATTTAATGGTTAAGCAGTAACTGCATAAATACCTCAGCATGTTTAGACAATAATTCTGATAATTGCTGGTCCTTAAGTTGAAGTTCTGTCTCCAATTCATTCCGCATTTTTTGCTCTTTTCGTTGTTCCTATAACAAACCCAATTTTAAAAATACAATACTTGGTGATACATGATGCAATATTAGGAAGGAATTTTAAAGCAGAAAATTTATTTTTGAATCTTCAAGTATTGTACCGACTTTATGTCAAATACGTTAAGTTATTCGTATATTCTTATAGTTCTTAGGATAATTAAATAATTTGTCTGTCTAAAAATATTGTAGACATTTTGCAATGCACATGGCTAATTGGAAAAGTATCCAGTACAATTTTTAACACAATGAGTAGATTTCAGCTGATTCAGTTTGCAATAAGCCCAGAAAAGAAAGTTTATTGTAAATAGTATTATTAAAGATATTTTTTACATAACTAAAGGGAGTTCCGTCTCATTAATTAATTCTTCGCACATTTCCTAAATAGCCTAAAAATATCAGACAATTAAGGCTTTTTACAATTAAACTGGCGTATTGCAAATAGGAGGGCATTTCAATCAGGCTACTATATTTACGCACTATTCATTACATGTATTGCAGAAAGGAAATTGTTTCAAGTTAATGCCTTTAAATTTTCGATTGCTTATTCCCTTTATCTGACTCATATTAATGCTTTGAGAAAATAACTAATAGAAAATAAAAGATTAATCCATTATTCTTTTTTGAAAAAAATACTATCATTATTGCTGAAATAAAAACAATTTTTGGAGCGCTGATTCATTACATTACTAGACAAAAAAGCAAAGAAAAAGAAGGAAAAAAACACATTTTTTTTCCAGAACTGTTTGTCAGTTTTAGAGTATCCTTATTTGCGTTTGAAAATTCATTATTTGATGAATCAGATTTTAAATACTATCAGAAATCACGACCGCTGTTCAAATAAGCTTATTAGGTAAGCATTACGAATCAATGACGTCACTCCAGCTGACGATTTGCCTATGCTTTCTCACACAAGTTATTGAACGTAATCGATTATAAGATGTATTTCTACTCTCTATAAATATCTTATCATAAAAATAGAAATTTCGAAAACATTTACTTTTATTTTATTTATTTTTTTATCATACAAGTGTTTATCTGCAAAAATAACTGAATGGTATACAAAGTTTTCATTTTTTTTTTTTTTTTGTGTTTTCAAAATTTAAAGCTAAACATTTTCTCGCACAAATAAATATATTTCGAACTAAAATTTTTTATAGAATTTGACATTTGTAATGTAAAACAATTAATTATAGAGTATAAGGAAGAAATTTAGTGATAGGTAAGATGGCGAACTTAAGATTCAAATATATTTTCTGATTTCTATAAGGTGTTTAAAGACCTAAAATTTATCGAAACATCCTCGTTCAGCTTTTTTTTTTTTTTTTTTTTTTTTTTTTTTTTTTTTTTTCATTTTGTAAAAGAGATCGAAACAATTTCATTTCCTCTTGAAAGTGGGCAAAATATTGACAACTTTCAAAAAGGTAATTTTTGTCATCTTACCTACTAGCTAAGAAAACTTAGCGCGGTGAGTAAGATGAATTGATCTTAAACCTGGTGCTTATTTTGTTAAAAGTATTCTCTTAAAACGTGTTTCTATAAAACTAAACAACTAAAATTTGTGTTGTAAAATTGAAATTGGACGCTGAAAACAGTTAATCTCTATTCTGCTGAGATGAACTGCAAAAAAAAAAAAAAAAAAAAAAAAAAAAAAAAAAAAAAACTCGTGTTTTGCTTTATTTAGTAACTTAATGCCGCTGGGAAGGGCAACAAATAATAATAAATAAAAAAAACTAATTAAAATTATTGTAGTTTTATAAATTGTATCGGCATGTGCCTTTCAGTTTTGTGTAGGATTTCGTAGTGTTGTTCGGTACTGATTTATTGATTCTTTTCTTTTCTTACTTTTTCAACCCGTAAAAAAGAATGGGTATTTAGGTATTAATAATATAAATCAAGATGTTAATATATATTTTCAAAATGCAGAGAAACTACTTCGATTAGAAGATGTGCATTTGCAGCACGAATACTTTTAAAGATATAAAGATTTATTACCAGATAATACGAACTCATTATTATTTTATCCCAAACTTCCATCTTAAACTTAAACTTGTTTTAATTCCTAAACTTAAGCTTATTCCTAAATAATCCCCCCCCCCGAAAAAAAATTACTCTCGCCGGTGTAGGGTGATATTAACGGTCACCATGGTAAATGATGCTCGATCACATAATAAATAAAAAAATTATCTATATTTATTTTAAGGCAATATTATAAATGGATGTTTTCAAAACAAACTAAATAAATAAGGTCGGTGATCTACAAACATTTAGCTGTGTATAAAATAATTTATAATATATATTAATAATAATTAATAATATATTATAATTAATAATATTTTAATAATTAATAATAATTAATAATAATATAAATTCTGAAATTATCTTGCAGCAAAAAGCAGGATCGAAGTCCTACTCATATATTTATTTCATTATTTATTATTTTTTTCATTTATTTATTAGCTAAAAACCTGTTCTTTGTGTGGAGTATAAAAAAAAAAATCACTAATCAATGAGTCGAAATTGATCAAACTCAACGAGACTGAAATACTTTGTATCGACGCAATTAATTAAGCAAAAAAAATTATTATTATCTGCTCTTCCCGGTGAATTTACGTAATTTACCATACTTTAAGAAGTACATTACATCAAAGTAAAAATTAACTATGTTCAGTATCATTTTACATGATACTAATACGCGAGGTCAACTTCAGAAATTACCACAATCAATAATATTTCCCGGTTCTCATTTCTTCCGGTGGGCCGCAACAAATTTATTTACACAGTACATATAATAATTATCTAGCTATTAATGTTAGTATTTTTAGTACCTATTAAAAGACAGCAATTAATCTAAAACCATTAGTACCTATTAGTATACTACTATATTAAATTCAGTAAGCAGCATTGACGTCAATAATAATATGGGTATTTTTTATGGTTCTTCAAGTCAAATAAGTACCTTTTCTCTATTAAGTGCACAAAAAAAAAAATTATTTCAGTTTATACCTATTATCATAATTATTCAATTGTAATTCTCAAAAATCGTTGGCAACGAAACTAACATATTTTGCATACATTTTTGGCAAACTAATATCGATACTTAGTTTGGAGGAGAAAAAATCGTGACACTATTGTTGACTTACATCGATGTTTAATAAAATGAAGTACAAAATGCAGGCTGGTATGTGTGCTGTGGTAATGAGCAACCAATTAAGTGCCTAATGTAGATGCTGTGGTAATAGGTCCAGGCAAGCTCCAAAACGGATAAGTATCCTAAAATGACCATACTATTCATTCATGGCATCTAATATACAATTTGTTGAATATTTCGGCTCGGCTTCATTAAATTAGATTTACTTTAACTTGAAGAATTGGAAGTTTAACACCTCAAAAGAAATACCATACATGTGATATCATTTCGCCTGCAATATTCAGAGTTACCTCAATTTTTATGGCTTTATTGAGGAATTTTATTTTATTATTCTTGACGAACTTCCAATATGTAAGTTTATGGAGGCATGCTTTGAAATCGTAAGTTCTATTAATAAAATAAACACGTGGTTTCATATAGCTTTCAAAATATGAATTCGGTGACGTCATCACCATACGTCATGAAATTATTAACATTGATTTTACTTGTGATAACGTGACGTAGGAAGGCAAAGATAAATTATTCATAAAAGCATGCGATAAAACTAATTTTTGATTGATTAGTACCGCCGATCGCATTTTTAGTTTACCACTATCAATGTTCAATTCCGTAGCTGTGAAATTTTAAATCCAATCGAAGATAAGGGAACTCCTGAATCAATTAATGGGAAAAATTTGATTTCGTGAAGGACTTCTTTATGAGCTAACCCGCATTCGTGTTACGTGGGAAGGAAAACCACGAAAACCATCCATGGTTAGCCTGACGGCAAGAGGACTCTAACCCATGATCCGTCTGCCACTGAGGATATTTTGCGTCAGCACTATAGTTGGTGCGAGCCAGGTACGGAATTCATATCGAGCAACCATCGTTGGAATTCGAACCCGATTCTCCTCATTAGAAGGCGAGCACTCTATCCACTATGGAAAACTCTTTCTTTGCGGTGTAGCGCTCGAACCGGTGGTCGGAAGTAGTTTTAAAGTTGACAGTTAGGTCTGCCGTGTCTTTGAACTCATATATCTCAAATTTAATCCTGTTTTGGGAATTATATAAATTGCACACATACATATAAACATCATGTGTTATTTACTAATTATGCTCAATTACTATTATTTGAAGGCAACGGCTAAAATTAGTGTAATACCTTTTTTCAATTTTCATCCATATTTTCATAAATATTATAAAAAGTAGTTCCATTACATAAACAAGAATAGCGTATCATTTAATTAATTAAAGATATTAAATACATCAGAAAATCTTAACGAAACGGAAATTTTTTTTATAACATTACATGCTGTTAAAAGTTTAACCAGCTGAACTATGGTACCGGTTTTTCTACAAGATTACAACTTATGGTTTTTTCAGCTTCAAAACATTAATTTTGTCCCGTGTTATACAACGATAAAGTAGCGTTTAACTGTGAAATTGATTACAATTTTCACAAGGTCTCAACGATTGGAGAGTTTTAAGAAAATCGTATGAAATAAAATAACACACCGGACTTTAAGAACATTAAACACGCACATTTTTTTGTACTGTTATGCGGATAATCCACCCATGAATAATCACTAGTTTACCGTATATGTGTTTATTTCAAAACAAAAAACAATTACTCACAAGAGATTTTAATTTAAATAATCGATTATAAATGTTTGACAGACCTGTTCAAGTAATTTTTCTTTCTCGATTCTGAGCTGTTCTTCCATTTCCATGTACAGAGTTTGTACTTGAATTTCGTGCTCTTGCTTACGGCTGTAAAAAAAGAAAAAGAAAAGAGCAAATAAATTTATTTATGACATCAAAACAAATTTTATGTTCGATACACGTATCATTGTGATATTTACAAAGCAATTTTTACGTAAGTTCTGATTTGTAAACCGAACTGGGATTGCTGACAACTATTTATTTGAAGGGAAAAAAAATACTTTCTTGAAATAATTAAATATGCATAAGAAAAATCCACGTGAACGGCAATTCACAGTCGTATATTACGTTATTATCGTTATATTACGTTATTATATTACCAAAGAATATATAAGTGAGTGAATATATTATATATTCTTTGATATTACGTCGTTACAACCAGATGCTCATACTTAATGCTAATACTGCAATAAAATAAAACTAAAAGATGAAATAGTCAGATACTTCTTTACACTTTTTTTTGAGCAACTACTTTGATTTAAAATACGTATACGGAGAAGATTGTTTTTGCGTACAGATATTAGACTGGACTAGGATTTTTGAAAGTTGCAAAAATAAAAATGAAATGAAGTGCAATAGCTAATATTGATTTCAATAGTAAGCTGTCATGAAAGGAAATAAATGAATATTGTAGTGTAGGTATATGATCAACGAATGGTATATTATTTTAAAATGAAAATATTGTGTCTTGGCCGGTGGTTGCCCACATACAAACAAAAAGGATAAAGTGTTCGTTCCCCAATGAGGTATTCCCAAGTTCGAATCCCAGCTGTGGCTGGTTGATACGAATCCATCTCCCGGCTCGCACCGACCACAGTGCTTACGTAAGATATCCTCTATAGACGATAGACGAATCATGGGTTAGAATCCCCTTGCCACCGGTTTTCTTGGTTTTCATCTCCATGTAACGCAAATACGGGTTAGTTCCATCAAAAAGTTCTCCACGAAGGCTTGTTTGTCCCAATGCTTGATACAGGAGTGCCCTTGTCTTCTAGGGTGGGCTCAAAATTACAAGGCCACGGAGTTGAACATTGATGGTCGTAACATAAAAATTGGGTCGGCTGTTCAACGCTGGTTATAAAATAAAATAAAAACATAACGGTGAGAAGATGTCCGTTCTTTCCTTTCCTGTATTAACACTAGAAATGAAAATTAATTTCTTCTATTTTGGCCTTCTTCGTATAATTAAACAACAGAAGAATGTATTTCCGTAAAAGAAAAAAAAAACTTTTTTTTCGCAATAGCAGAAGTTTTTAACAATAGCAGAAGTTTGTAACATACAATTTTCGTGTTTTGAATATTAACATTTTCTCGGTGGCTTTGTCGTAACTTCTCGTAGTTGTAAACTTCTCGTAGTGTGCCGTGTTCTCGTATTATACCGTCGAGTTTTTATGGTTGTTGTTTTTTCCCTGTAATTTTGTTTCGCTTTCTGATAAACATAAAAAGTGGAATCCGATTTAAGTTTAGAAATTGTGCGTGGAATAATTTTTTTATAAGAACTTTTTATAAAACTTTTTTTTTCTAACTTTTCACCCTCATTAGCGATTAATTTTTAAATAGATCTTCATAATAATTTTCATTTATTGAAACTATTAACACTGTGTTTCTCTAGCCATTTATTTAAAATATATCCATTGCGCAACTTCTGTTAACCGGCAATGCTTAAAAATAAAAGTTTAAAGACAAAATTAAAATATCAATGAAATAAAATTGATATTTCGGACGCGTTAAAAAATTCTATCACTCGAGTTTTTTAAAGGATGGTAAATGAATGGATTTGCATTGTATTGATAAAAATGTATTTTTCGCCCATAATTGGATTTTTCATGTGCTTTATATATTTATTTTTTGCACACCTGGTGCAAATATTACTGAGGATGGAAATAACATAAATTGGAACAACAGCCGGTCTGTTTCAAAGGAAATAAGGATATAAAAACATATTTGCACGTTGTTGCTTTCATTCAATTTGATTTTTCATGAAAATTTATCTTCCCACTCTTAAAAGAAGCCTATTTCTCACAAAAGTTCTAAAATAAAACACCTTTTTTTCAGTTTTTATTTCAGTAATATTTCAAAACTAATAATTTTTGCCAAATTATTAGTTTTGATGGTTGTTTTTAGTGAATCACAAAGAAAAAAATTTGTTTTAAAATTTCAAGTAAAGAAAGACTTCTGAAAATTTTTGATGTAAAATAGTTTCCAAAAATTTTGAAGACTTATCAATATCAAGAATGCTTAATTTTTCAAATTTAAGACGCACTAGAGCATTATATATGAATAGATCGCATGATATGATCAGTAGTCATATCCATCTAGTTATTGATAACATACAAAAGGGTTTTGCAACGTTTCGAGCACAATTTTAGTAGCTGCGATAAAACTCATAGTTTTTATCACCTAATCCAAAGAAAAAAAATAAATAAAACAAAATAAATAAATTAAAAAATTAATAAAATTTACAAAAAAAAAAATTTAAAAAGCTTTTCTTACAAACTTTCTCAAACAACCCAATACTGTGCCCACCAGTTGCCAACTATCCATATTTAAGTTCAGTAAATGTTTCATTTTTTAAAAATGCCAAAAGTTTGAGTTAATAAACATAACTTTAAACTTTTGAACAAAATTAAAATCTGATTTGTTAAACTAATTTATTAATTGGGAATTAATATCCTTAAAATATATTTAATTAAAATTAATTTAAATTAAAAAAAATTTCGTTCTAATTCTTCTGTTTTACATTATAATAAATTAGTAGTAATTCAATTTCATGTGAAAAGGCTAAAGAAACAGCTAAGCAAACGACACATATAAAAATATCATTAATTCTATATCTTCGAAATATATTTGAAAAGAAATGACTGCTTTTTTTTTTTTTTTAATAATTCAAAATGTTATGAACTTTACGTACATTTTTACATTCATTATTTGAGTTTAATCCATATGTATCTGCATAATATAATCTTAATAAATAAAATGAATTTCAATAAAATTACTGTTTAAAATTTTATTTCTGTAAAATTCAATATAGATAATTTTTATATGCTAAAACATTTGGAGTTTTGAATGCATTAACGAAGGTTTTCGGCAGTTTCGGCCTTTTTTTGGACAGTAAATCCTACGTGTTCTAGCTAAACCCTATTTAGAACATCCAAAAGCAGTCAAGCTTTCAAATTTTTGGAAGCTATTCATGCACTCATACAGAGTGACAAGAAAATTTTGAAGCAACGGAATTTCCACAAATAAATTTTTTTTTTCTTTCTCTAATGCCCGCCTAGGGAATAATCTTTCGTCATACAGGCATCTGAAGAACAGTTTGTTGGCCATTCTTGTTTAATTTGTTGGCACCATATTAGATGGGCCAACGTTGTTCCCACATTAAGGACAGATAATACAGACAATGAAAGAAGATCCATGCTTACCCGGAATTCGAACCCAGAACCTTTCTGATGCAAGGCCAGTTCCCTGACCCCTACACAGGCCGGTCGTCTCACAGATAAACGCGCATCATGCTATTTATGTTCTCTTAAAAAATGTCACAAACTTTCGTACTTCTTTGAGATAGCAACAGGAAGATATGTTTTTTGTCGTTATTTACATTCCGATAATCAATTGGAAAAAGAAAAGAAAAACTAAACAATGCTTGGTTTCTACTTCTTTCCCATTCGTCATCTTTAACCGTTGATAATCACTCGTATTTTTAAGGAAATCTCCGTTTTTTTTTTTTTTTTTTTTTTTTTTTTTTTTTTTTTTTTTTTTTTTTAGATATAGCAATGCGAAATGCGCGAAACAAATTGAAATAAATAAAATTTTTGATTTATAATCAATGAAAATTTAGAAAATTTTAATTAATTTTCAGTAATTACTTAAAACAATGTAAATCTTTTCGTTTTATATCACAATTTACACTTTTACACTGTCAGTCACAGATTACTAACGCAGCCGAAACGGAGTGTTAGTCGACAATGACCGACGCTGATGACTAGAGAACAACTTGTAAACTAGATGGCTAATTCATAAATGTCACTTACTTCTTTAGGGTAGTCTGTAAACTTGACTGTTCTATCGCTGATTCCTTCAGGTCGGCTGCCATCTTTGAAATGAAGTTTTCAAAATTCGATCGCATCACGGGATCTTCCTTTCGGACACGACGCCACATTTCTCGGACATAGTCTTCACTTTAAGAAAGAAAAAATTTAACTCATTTATAGACTTTATCTAGATAAATATTCGTTCATATAAGGGCAAAATGTTTTGAGCCACTGGTGGTTCAGGAAATGGGCAAATTAGGGAAAATATTTTTCCCCAATACATACTCTATTTCTCGATCTAACAACATGGAAAAACCAATTTTTGTTATGCGGAGAAAACTGAAGATTAAAATACGACTTTTTACGTGTAGAACCGCCAGTGGGTTAAGAGGTTTTAAACGAATTGTATGAATTTCATCCATTCGATTCAGCTTAAAATTCGGTTTTCTACCCGTTAAAAATTATACAATTAAAAACTATTCGAACAGTCGTGAACTTTCAAATTCAACCATTATAAAATTAAATGATATAAAATAATAGATGAATACTAGAAAAATAAATTTCGAATTTTTTATCTGAATTTGAAAGGCATCTATATTTTTACATGGTATGAATAAGATTTATAGTTGTGTTTAAAAATTTTAAATTCCTCAATATTCCAATTCAAAAAAATTTCCAGAAGTAACTCAAATGGATTTTATTAAAAAAAAAAAAAAAAAAAGCAATAACAATCATGATCGTTTAGTTATTACATATTATTCTACCTGATGAAAAACCAACTTTGAATTTTCTTTTGATTTCTGAGGACTATGTGCGCCAGAATCTTACAATTTATTTCAGCATATGCATAACCAGCCAAAAAAAAAAGCAAGCACAACTGATGTCGTTATGAATTAACAATAAAATATATTAAATTATTTAATTTATAAATTGCACGCTAATAATTTTCCCGAATTTTCAGACATAGTATTTTGTTTCTGATTTTCTTTAACAAACAAAACCAATACTGCGGGTTGCGAAAATAAAATCTCCAATATGTGGGTCAAGAAAGGGTGTGGTCACATGTGGGTTCCCATATACGCTGATCATCAACCCAATGTCAAAATAAAAAGGAACTTTAAATATAATTAGTAATTTAATCAGTACATTTTAGATAATTGTCAGGATTAGGAGTTATTTTTACAAAATATGTAAGGAACATAGCAAAAAAAAATTATTTTTTTGTTTTTAAAGCTCTAAAATAGCATAACGGAAATTTAAGTGATATTATTTACATCTTTTTTCCAAAAATTATTTTGGTGTTACATAGTGGATATACAATGTATTTTTACAATTTACAGAATTTTGATGTAAAACAAACCTTAGCGTTTTAAATCAGATTTTATTTAAAAAAAAAAAAAAAAAAAAAAAAAACACATAATCCATCACATCTACTTTTCCGGAGAAATAATGCGTGGTTCCTATTGATTTTCAAAAAATTTAATTTAGATTTTTAAAACTAATTAAAATTTGCTCGAAACTATTATGAAAACTGTGCATTCTCAGCAGAAACAAATGCTACCATGCAAAATGTTTAAATAGTTGAAAAAAAGAAGGAAATTTTATTTCTAATAAACTTTAAAAAAAAAGGGTAATAAAATACTGAGCGCAAAATGTAACAAAATTATAATAAAATCGGTTCAATAGTTCCTGAGAAATCGAATTTCAAGGAAATAGTACATTTAAAATTCGATTCAACTCATTTCGCTCAAATTTTGTATTTTGTCATGTAAAATTACATGCTATAAAATGATGTCAAAAATTGTATACCTTATAGTTCAAAATTTTTTTGACTATTATTAAATAAAATGATAAATCTATACTAAAATTTATATTTTTCATGGAATTATCTTTGAATAAACGAATTTTATAATTGTGTGTAAAAATGCTTTAATTTGCTCAAAAAGTTCTCGAGATATGGCGAAATACGCAAAAAATAAAATTAACATTAAGGGGTATCCAAACTTAGGACAGCTCTCCTGACCAAACTATGGGGACTATATTTCCCAGATTGCGAATAAAATATTTTTGCTAATCCCTATGTTTTGGGAGTCAGAAACCTGAATTCGTCGAAAAAAAGGTATGTTTATTCAGAGAAAGTGCGTTTTTGTTTTTGTTTTTCGTAACTTAAATTATCGTCTGCACTCATTAATTAGCATATTTGGTCAATCCTCAAACTTTTAGGATTGAATCCAGAACGTGGAAACCCGATTATTAGATCAAAAGTTATTCTGAGTGGTCCGTTTTTTATTTTGCGCACTGTACATCCGGCTGAAGATTTTAATGTGTGAACATAGATAGTCTTATTTGAGGGTGTTTAAGGAAACCAGTTTTAAAAGAAATTTCAAAATCATTTTGTTTTATTTTGAAAAATTCCTTCACTTTTTGCTGAGCACAACATACAAAATCAAAAATCTTTGAAATTGCTGGCTTTTAAAACTAACATGTTACTAAGTTCTACCAAGTTACATGTTCTACCAAACTTTTTAAATATATCATACTCTGTGAAAAGATTCCTAGCACCTAGGTGATCCAACAGTTCTTCTAGAATTTCTTCATCTTCTTCGTTTTCTGCTTGTTGGTCACTTTCAGCACCATTATTTGGTAATGTGTCAATTCCTAAAAATAAACCTGAAAAAAAAAACGAACGAAACCACCATACAACAATTTGTATATAATGAATTTAAATTCAAAAAAAATTCTCTTAATTTATTCAGAATTAATATACAATTCCTTTGATAAGAAAAAAATAGAAAACTATAATTTTAAAATAATAACACTTTAACATTAGGTTACAAGGAGGAGAGTATATAACGATGACTATAAGGAACCTCGAACTTTCCACAACACGTATATACCCATTTTCGATGAACAAGGTTGCTTCATGAAAGGTTGCTATAATGTCCTCTTTCTGAATGAGGTGGCCCAGGATCGAATCCCAGAGGCGGTTGGTTGATACGAGTTCTGCTCCCGGCTTGCATCGACCTCAGCGCTGACGTAAAATATCCTCAGTGGTAGACAGATCATGAGTTAGAATTCCCTAGTTGTTGGTATAACCAAGGGAGGTTTTCCTCACCATGTAACGCAAATCTGAGTTGCTTAAATCAAAAAGTTCTCCACAAAGGCAAGTTTGCCCAAATGTTTGATCCATACGTTCTCTTAATTTCTGAGATGGGTTCAAAACGGAGTTGAGCATTGACAGCCATGAACTCAGAAGTAGCTTCTGCGGTTCTACGCTGGTTATAAAATAAAATACCTCCGAATAACGACACGAATAGAGTGTTTGAGTAATTAGATCCGGCAATAATTTCACATAGGCCGTGTATGATATCGTTCTGCCAGAACGATATTCAGTTTAGCTTTGTGCTTTGACGTTAAAAAGTAGAGACATGGTTAAGTTTTGTCAAGTCATATCTAAATCTTCAGTCTAGCAAAGAGTACCAGAAATAAATAAAGAATTATAAAGTTTGTATTATAGTTAATTGAATGATGTGAATGCTGCCATCTATAGCTTCATGAAAATAGAGTTACTCGTTCACCTATTTCGCCAATTGAGAGGAGTATGAACTGAAGATGAAATCAGAACCTCTAACTAATACATCTACACAGTAGTGCATTATGTTTCTCAGCTTAAGATGATCTCTCAGTCTCGTAAGACTAGGTAACTAGGCATTGTGATATGGCGCTCAAATTAATGCACTTAAAAATTGGGTATGCAGTCATTTTTCTGAATTACATCAAATATCCGAGTAAATCTGCTCTCGTGGTAACATCCACAAACTGCTCTAGTGGTAACTGGTTTCATTCTTTAACGTTTGTCACTTTTTTAATTATACCTATTCTGATATGGGTGCACTTTCTAGCAAACTGCACAAACAATGTTTTCTCGAGTAGTTAAAATGTTTTCTAGAGTTTAAAAAAAAGGTCGAAGCTCTTTTAGCAAAAATGGGTCATAATTTAAGTGAACTGCATTTCGATTTTTCTTCAAAACTGTCATGGACTTTTAGGACCATCAGGACATTTAAGTTTTTTTTTCGATCATGCATGAACCTCAAAATTTATGTTCTTTTATTTTCAGTTTTAAAAATATTCTTTGCTTCAAATCATTTTTTCCCGTTTGTTGCTTGATTTTTTTTAAGGTTTCACAATTTCTAGAATAAGTAGCATAAAGGACAGCAAAACTGCTATGAAAATTCTGCACAACATTTGTAATCAGATTAAATATTTTGCCGAGTACCGAAAGGTTTAAGGGATTGTATTAAGGGAGATCTAACTGCATATATATATATATATATATATTATGTTTATAGTTCTCGGTTGATTAAAAATTAAACCCTGATAACTTAAACATTTTGCATTGTCATTTTATTAAAATATTTCAAAATGTCCTCCACCTTTAACAGAAGCTACATGAATAAATGCTATTAAATCAAAATGAAAAATGAGTTAATTATAAAGTCCACAATTAGCAGATGTGTCCTCTTCAAAGCTATGTTTTACGTTAATAATTTGTCATCCAAACAGACATCTCAAATTTCTTTTTAAAAATTCTTCTTTTAAAATATTTTTTTCTTCTTAAATTTAGTTTAAAAAATGCAAAACTAAAAACACATGTTTTCATTTATATGGGTGTGCAACAAATTTCCTTATAACCATAACTCATAAAACATGTGATCAATAAATTATACGATTTTTATATTGTTTTATATAAATGTTATAATACCTGGGCCTGGTTATAAATCCAATTTTATATCGGGTAACAGGAACCCGCCAGTTTAAAGATTTAATTTTCACCGGGAAACCCGGACCTGGCAAAATGTTTGGAACCAATACCCCTCTAAATATTATCTGTGACATATATCGTGCAAAAGTATTTCACTGCTACTGTTATTAAAGCGTTTTCAAGAGAATAAATACGTTTTGTTTGCTGACATTCGAATAAGGTCAGATGAATCATGATAGAACATCAGCCGCGATAGTGCACACATCCGGATTTATTCTATTTTTGATCACATTAATCAAAGAGTTTCGTTACATTTCGATTTGAATACCATTGTCGGTAAGAGATTTTGTCATATATTTCGAGATTATTGTAGCGCATTTGTTAAAAGGGTTTGATTCGACTAAAAAAGAAACAAAAACTTATACATAGATTTTCTTTTTACAAAATTTCTATAAGCGATCGAAATGGGCTACAGGTGGCGTAGAGCGGAAATCTCTACCTATAGCAACACTCTGAATACTTTCACCATTAGCGTGTGGATAGTCATAAGAGAAGGAACTGCGTTAGTTTCTGTCGTGATTTTCAAATAGATAAAAACTTCTAAGTTAGTAAACCATATGGAACTGAAACATTAAACATAGTTCTCAATAAAGCGTATTGGAAATTTTAAAGATTATTTTTAACAATTAAATGCAAAAAAAATATTAAGTAAGGGGGAAATATTGAAGTATACTCTTATACAACTGAAAAGTGGATTAGAGGGAAAGGGAGAGGATCAAGAACCGGTCTTCTCCCCAGATGGCATGTTCGAGCGTTGCGATCGCGAATAAAACTACGACGCAAATATTCTTCATAGTAAAGAACATCGATTACGGTTTCCGCTAGTCTCCATGGAAACAGCGCGGTGCATAATTATCGGAACTCCTTTGGGTATCTTATAACTCACATGGTACAATTCATGTAATTACTTAAACTAATACTTGCATAAGCATGAAACCTCTGTGGCATTATATAGTAATAGATCAAAGTTTAAAAATCAAGAGCTAATCAGTTTAAATTCAGATGAACCAAACTCACCAAAACCGTCCGTAAATTCTTTCAATGTGAGTTTCCCATCACTGTTTGCATCTAAAGCGTCAAATACAATGTCTAACTGCTCAGGGGGAAGCGGGAGCTCACATCTCAGTGTTTGCAGATCACTTTTGGTTGCATATCCTTTACCCTCTGGATCACAAAGGCTAAATAATTCTGTTGCTTTGTTCACCAGACTCCCACGCAGATGAGCTTGGTCCCGCATCATAGCCGATCTAGAATTTGAAATACATAATATAATATTACAAGATCCTCCTAAACAATTGCTAAGTTTCTAGAGCGAAAAGTATTGAATACCATGTACTTAATTTTTGCTTTTTCGATTACTCTGGTCTTTTTCATATTAGTACTAACCTGAGGTTCCACAATTTCCCGACCAACAGCGTGATGGTGAGAACGTGGTCAGTATTGCACACTTGCAGCCTTTTACTTTCCCAGACAAGCTTGAAACACACCGACCAGTCAGAAGTTGGACATGCTTCAAGCCGCCATCGATGATAGAACACCGGTTACTTTGAAGTGCCAGCGTGAATCTCTATTCTTTATTTACCTGGATACTTCAACAATACGACACTCAGGCTCATAATTAAAAAAAAACAATGCAAGATTGAAAGCGAATCACAATTTTCGAATTTCACCACAAATTGCACAGTCCTCACTTTTAAGTTGAAAAATCGAAACCTAGACTACCGACTATACTCTTCCTCTTCTAGAGAAAAGTACAGCAATCGCAACCCTTAATGGATAAATTTAAAATTCATCGATTAAGGGTTCTAGCAAATATTGATTGAAAATCTTCGAAAATAAATTTACATATCTATTTTATTTATTTATTTTTAATGAGAGAGATATGCAATTGTTTTTCACGAAGAACTGACTATGAAATAATATTTTAATCAAATAAATTATTCTAATTATTTTAATTCTAATTAATTAAATTAAATTATTTTAATCCATTCCCTCCTTTGCTCATATTATTTATAATAGTTACTGCTCATACGTGTTTGAAAACTACTTTGTTTTATCACATTTAATTATTAATGTCAGAACTCCGGTGCTTAAGCAGCATATAGGTGGCGAATTTACAATCCAGCGTTCTTTAAGAAATTCTTTTCTTTTTTGGAGATTTTTTTCTTGACTATAGCTGGTCTTGACTATATAATTATTATTACAAACTTTTATTTCTTTTAAAATTTGTTACTTTGAATTAAAAAAATTAAGAATAATTGTTTTATTATTTATTCACTTAAAAAATTAAAAAAAAAAAAACGCCAAACAGGAGAGCTGATTGGAAAATCGGATCCCGGCGGCCCTTTTCGCCTATCATTTTTGTGACTTCCAAATTTATTTCCACGTATAGTTCTGGATTATAAAGAAGTAGACAAAATGTAAACATAACACATTCAAAAATACAAAAATATTTCGATTTAAACCACTTCCAAATCTATTTTCGCATACATAAAATAAAAAACAATGTAAAAATACCGAAGTCAAACAAATGTTTCTACTGTCCTGTAAAAATGAATTTGGCTAGGTTTGCATAGAGACGGCATCATAATAGATGGTAATTAAATATTAGCGTCACAAAGCATTGTTTTGGGCGACTGTTTTCAGATTTGAAAAAAAATTGTGGATGGGGTTAAACGTAATTAATGTATGCTTTTTTTAAACTTCATGATTGAATAGGTTTTAAAAACATTTATATTAAAGGCTATCGTTACGGGTCTTCCTGTATTTTAGAAGTTGTTTTTTTTTTATCTATTTTAAACATTTAAAAAATTTTTTCAATTCATATTGAAACATTCATCTTTTAATATAAATAAATAGTATAACCGAGGGCTCAAGAAACTTGATTGTGTGTACTGCAAAAATATAAAATGTGTAACTGATGGAAAAATAGCCCATCCGTGGAAATCACGTTTTGATACAGCTGCGAAAAGGAATGAACTCAATTTATGCAGCTTTTTTTTTATTATTATTTGTTCTTGTTTACTTAACCAATGACCTTGTATAACAAGACAAATTCAGGCATACTTTCACCACGTACTAAATAATAATATCGGGTTGAGTAAAAAGTTTTCCGCCAATGGGAGATACCTCCGTGCCATCAGCAGCCATTCCCGTGGTAGTTAACCTTTTTTGAAGCGGGTTTTTGCATTTTAAAGCTGAAAGTTGGAGCTACACAACTGTGAAATTGGTTTGTCAAAATTTTATCATCTGGTGCACCAAAAAATTGTTTAAAATGGAGCTATCACGTAAACAGATCAGAACGATTATGTACTATGAGTTCCGAAATAAACTCAGTGCCACTGAATGCCCCAAGAAAATGTGTGAAAGTTTAGGTTTCAATACTGTTTCTCATGACACAGTAAAATTTTGGTTTCGAAAGTTTAATAGTGAAAATTTCAACATTGAAGATGAACCACGTTCTGGCCACCCTATTGAGGTTGATTGTGATCAATGAAAGCAAATGATTGATCAAGACAGAAATGTTTCAACACGAACCATTGTGTTAGAGCTTGACGTTTGCCAAAAAAAAACAATAGTAAATGCCCTCAAACGCATAAATCTAACATTTAAGTTTAACCGCTGGGTGCCTCACGAATTGACTGCTGAAGACAGGAGCAAAAGAGAAGCGGTTTGTTTGGTTCTGCTCAGAGATCAAGGAAAACAGAACATTCTGGACAGAATTGTGACCTGTGATGAAAAATGGGTATACTACAACAATACTAGCCGTAAAGGAGGGTGGTTAGCACCCGGGGAAGCAGCAGGTTCGGTTGCAAGACGAACGCTAACTAACAAGAAGGTCCTTCTCTGTATCTGATGGGATTGTCGTGGAATTATATACAAGGAGTACCTGAAAAGCGGGCAGGCTATCAACAGTACAATATACAGCAATATGCTAATCAAAGTTAGCGATGCCATTCGCGAAAAACGAAAAAACGAGTTCAGAAGGAAGGTAGTTCTCTTTCATCAAGATAATGTCCGGCCACATGTCAGTGAAATGACCGGCTGGACCCTCTATACGCTGGAGTGGGATTTGATGCAACATCCACCATACAGCCCAGACATGGCTCCTTCGGATTACTATCTTTTTTCACATCTGCAGCTGCATCTTGATGGCACAATCTTCCGTTCAAATGAGGAGGTCATAGATGAGGTCGATCGCTTTCTGGACTCGCGCACCCTCCAGTTCTTCGCAGAAGGGATTGAAAAGTTGCCAAAACGTTGGCAGACTATTGTTGATTTGAATTGAGATTACTATCCTCAATAGCTTTGATGATTTTCTATGTATTTATCTTTTTACAGGATTGTTTTATTTTGGCGGAAAACTTTTTACTCAACCCGATATTTAATTAACGAGTTTTACGTCTTCTTTAAAGAGAAAGAAAATAAATGAGATTAATGTGGATTTTGCAAAAAAAAATTTTTTTTTTTTATTTAATAACTTTTATAAATTGTCGGTAAATTTTTTTATTCTGGCCACAGTTAAAAATGAACGTTAACGAAAATAGAAACAGTAAATCTGCGTCGCTTCAATGTGACCGACAAATATCACAAAGTGACATTCTAGAAAAAAAAAAAAAATTTCAAAACATGAATTTTAGCTCTATACACCAAAATTCTGAGTGCAACATTAGAGGGAGAAATTAAAGAGCTAAGTGGAAGAAATTACCAAGTGGCATTTTAAAAAAACTGAGACATTTTCAATTTAAAAAGAATACCAACAACTTGTGAATCTTGGCGTACTTTGTTCTTCAAAATGAAGATAGAGCATACTTTGGGCTAAGTAGGAATAAAGCAAAACAACATAAATAACAAAATATCGGTATCTTTGTTCATTCTTGATTCACGTTGTTTTGCGTTATTTATATCCCGCTTTTATACCAAGCCCCGAAATTATTTTGGCTACTCAAAAAGACCCTTTGTCTGATCAGATAAAAATAAATTTTCAATCATAAATTAAATCTTACTGACGTTGAATTAGACAGGCCGACTTATCATCTATTTTTGTCTATTTTTGGAGCAAAGAGCTAGCATAAGCACAATACTAACATAACGTAAACTTGCGAACTTGGAGCAAATATTGGAGCAAATATTGCTTGATAGGTCAGCTCTGATAGTATAGGAGCCTTAAGTAAATGTGTAAATAATAATAAGTGCGTGACGTCATTCTATCGCAAATTATCACTCAAAACTTTTTGTCGCCAAACCAGAGAATGGCTTTTAAGATCATGGAGAGATTTAATTTTTATAGGCCAATAAATTTCAGTTAGATTCAGAATCATAACTTACTACTTTCTACGGAACATAAAAGTCATGTACTTAGCGTGCGAGACAACTGTACTTAATCATAAAGGTAATATTCAAATTCTCAGCTTAAATCTTCATACTCCGATGTTACCATTTTAATTTTCTTATGTGATATAGGGAAAAATGCAGTTAAAAAAGTGCAGTTAAGATACTCGAATAAATTTTCTAAGCCAATTTTGATTAAATCATCAAACTTTACTAATGAAAGAAGAATTCAGTTTTATCTCGTCAGAATCTTTAGAAATTTGTTTTTATCTCAAATAAAACAGTAGTTTTATTTGAGATTTAAAATACCTATTATTTACCTATAGATTGCAATGTCACTGTAAGTCTGTATATCTAAAAAAAATGTTTCGTCATCTTTTTATATTTTTTCCAAAAAAAATTTTTTGCATTAAATTATGACATTTGAAAATCTTGCATTTAACGATAATTTCAAAGATATTAACCCCATTTACTTGAAATTTTGCATAAATGTCCTCCGCATTTAATATTTCATGAGGATGAACTAAACTGTTTAAACCATTATAATGTATTGTCCGTAAAATATAGAAAATAAATTGAAATTTTTTGTATTATGAGCTTGTATTATGAACGTTTTTTTCCAAATGTGTTACGATTTTAGCTGTAAATAATTTGAAAGTTAATATTCCGTGTAATGTATAGCCTATTTCCTAAGTTCAATATCAACAAACACTATGGAGCGAAGAAAATTTAAGAGTAATAATTTATAACAAAGTTTCGAGCTTTTAAAAGCGGTTGTTTTATAAAAAATTCTAACCATTCTCCAACCTCAAACATTGTGGAAAAAAATATATATTTTTTAAAATTTATATGTATTAATATGATGTTTCAGTTCATAATACATATGTAAATCAAAGGTAAAAAAGAATCTTAACTCTGAAAAAATTTAAAATTGAGTCTTTTATTATATCCGGGTACTTCACATTAAAACTACACAATTTTTAAATATCTTGTAATTGAATGTAAAATTTATAAATCAGGTGTTTCGAGGAGAAAAAAAGAATAGGTTTGATTTCTAAACATCATAAAAAAGTTGAAATGTGAAACTAGTATAAAATTTGTTAAGTCATACGCAATTAATTACTGAAAGCTTTTTCAAAAAGATAAAAAATATATTCGTAAATGTTTTAATGAGTTTTTCCATTTTCTTAACTCAATAATTTTAAATATTTTTTTATTATGTTCTCTAAACACATTAAATCGCTTCATACTTAATAAAATATTTTTAATTTTTATTTTTTTTTTGAAACGCATTATTTCAAAAGTCAACTATTAATATTAAAAAATTGCTTTTCATACAATAGTTGTTTAGTAATTACTTTTCGTTAATAGGCATTTTATTTTTTCGTTACATCAATGTTTAAATCGCTTTAGCAGTACAAAATAAAATTTACAATACGAAAAATTTCTTTTATGCCTTTTAAGCAAAAAATATGTATTTTAAGCAAAAAACTAAAAAAAAGGAGAGATTTTTTCTTTCTGCATAATTTTAAAAATCGTACTCGATTATGAATGAAGCTAAAGCAATGTGAAATAAGATTTCACTAATATACTGAAGGTTTCTCTTAATAATATCGAAGTAATCGATAATAAAAAAATCGCCTTGCTTTTTGTCTTGTTTATTTTTTCTCTCTTATTTTTCCTTAAATTAATTTCCAGATTTCCAAAAGAATTTTTTCCCCTTTTTTTCGTCAATTCTTTTTTTTTTTTTTTTTTTTTTTTTTTTTTTTTTTTTGTAAGCATGAAAAAAGTTCACCCTAAATTCTTTTCATTTTAAAAATAAATATAGTTTTCACTACGATAATTCATTTAAATACAAATGAATCCTACATTAATTCTCCAAAAGAGCGTGGCTAGAGGGGAAAAGTTAATATATTTTCCTTTCAAAGATTAGAAATCTACTCTATAAATTCCCCATTTATCTAACAAAAAAGAAAAAAATAATAAATAAAATATGTTATTTTTATAATCTGTGATTTTGATCACTATTAACGGTCTTAAATTTAAAGAGATTTATTGAGTGATTTATTCTTTATTAAAATATTTACATCACAAATATTTATATAAAGAATTTTTGATCGATTCTGGAGGTATAGTTTCTGCATGCAGACGATCTAGTCATTTATACGGAAGCTCATTCAGGCTTTGAGTCTTCGTTAGAATCTGTGCAACTCCAATAGCATGATGGTCAATATTGACAAAACAGCCGCAATGTCCTTGCGCCATAACACTCTAACATATTCAAAAGTATTACTATAAACAAAATAAACACGTGGTATCAGATAGCTTAATTATCAATGTGGTTTCGTTTTCCAATAATGCTGAAACGTTAACAATGTTCATTAAATTCATCTGACATAACGAATAAAAAGTTATTAAATATTAAAGCCAAAAACCTTTTTTTTTTTTAAAAAAAATAGAGCTATTAGCTAGCAAATATTACTGGTGCGTGCTATATTTAAAATATTTGAATTGTTTACAGTTTAATTCAAAACAATGGCTAACACTTAACCACACTTAATTAACTTAAAAAATTTCATTTCATTTTTCGCCAATTACGCTCGAACGGTTTGTGGTAGAATGCTCTAACGTCAACGGTGACTTTTCTCGTGCTTCGAATTATTTGTATGCCAAATTTCATCGATTTCGGTTGGATGGTTTAGGAGTCTATAAAGGACACACACACAGACAGATATTGATTTTTATATGTGTAAAAGATAACAGATCTGAGAAGTCCAGAAAGAACCTCGCTGTTCGAACAATTCAAAAATCTTGGAAAGTCTTTAATGTACCAATCATGTCTTCGTTGCAGTAGTTATATTTAAATCTTATCATTAGAAATAAAAAAAAGAATATTCTTAAATTCCATAATTCGTTAAATAAATGATTTTAATTTATAATTTTATTAAATGAAAATTTCGATTTTTGTACATCTAAGTTAAAAGTCGTGAAAGTACAAGTTGTTAACTGAGCGATCAATGAGAAAGACTCTATCTTTCGTGCCTGCATGAAGCCTATCCAGCTTCAGATAAATGGGAACAAACTTTGTATGAGAAGTAAAAGCAACGACATGTTAGGAAATTTCAATCTCAACGATTAAGCCGTGATGACTCAGGGAATAGGGCGTGCTCCTTCCAATGAGGAGCACCGCATTCGAATTGCTGGTTGATATGAATACCGCACCCAGCTCGAACCGATCACAGTGATGATGTAAAACATCCTCAGTGGTAGACGAATCATGGGTAAGAGTTCCCTTGCCGTCAGACTAGCCGTGGGAGGTTTTCCCTCCCATGTAAGGCAAAATAATGGTTAGCTCCATCGAAAAGTCCTTCACGAAGGCAAATTTCTCCCTATACTTGATTCAGGAGCTTCCTTGTCTTCTGGATTGGGTTCAAAATTACAAGGCTACGGAGTTGAACATTAATAGTCGTAAACCCAAAATTGGATCGGCTGTTTAACGACGATTATAAAAAATCTCCACGATAGGTTGGTACACAACAAACTGCTGCAAGAATGCTCTACTATAAATGAATTAAGAAATTAAAAGAATTACAGATTGAACTATTCTGTGTATTTTAATTTCGCTTTATATTAATATGAACCTTGTACACTAAAAAGGTCATTATCCTAGGTTATAAAGAAATAGTAGCAAACTCAGCCAAAAATCGGAGATCCTGGAAATTTGTAAACCTAGGTTCCATAATTTTTTTTTTACTTCTCCATTAAAATTAGAATATTTCTTTCATGAAAATATTTTTTAGCATAAATGTATTGTTCTTAAACCCAATTTATTGTTAAAAAATGAACAAATAAAATATAAATAAGTAAACTATAAACATAAAATGTTTTAAAATTCAATTAAAAAATCGGATTAAAACTGCAACAAATCAAAAGTTAATAAGCGTGATTTAAAATGAATATTTTGATTCCTATAAAAAACAAAAAAGCTGAAAAAATTTCAAACCATATTTTTTATCCTGTGATCGTAAAAATAAAATTTTGAATTTTAAACTGTACGTGTTAAAATATTTTTTGGTAACTGCATTTTCATTCATTTATTGGCAATTATTGAGATTTTAGTAAACTGTCCCCAAGATAGCCATCGCTTTAAATGTTAAAAGATTTACTAAATTACTACTTACTGAATATTTAATAACCACTACATTTTATAGAAACTAGCTGTTGTATAGTCGGCAAGAAAGTAAAAAAGTTTCGTCGAGTAAATAATTGGTTACAATCATAACAGAATTGCTTCGATAGCAATAGGTTTAAATTGTTGCTAAGTTACGGTAGCTTGTTCACGCACTGTGATTGGTTGATGATTAAATGAATAGATTAAGGGAGCGGGGGGCAAAAGCGGTTATACTTCGTCAAACGCAAATGTTATATCGCCAGGAAATCAAATGGTGTTAAACACTAAGTGTGACACAAAATTAAACAGTAATTAAATTAGTTTTTACCTCTAACCGTGCCGTACCTCCAATTTAATTTATAGTAGGATTACTTTTCGAAAAGTATAAAAAGGAAAGATTACAAGATTATAGAACCCATTTGTTTATTAGAAGTAAACCACCGAGAAGGATTTGCAATAGACAATGGTACCTACTAAGCGCACAATTTCATTGAAATTTATAGTACTATTACTTATTGAAAAACGTATGTTTTTAAGTACTATTGTACAGAACTTCATCAAAAGTGGAAATAGTGGTGAGTCTGAAAATATATCCATTTGTCTCATATCGCATAAGTTTTTATGTATTGCGCTTTTTAGTTTACACTTATAAATACCATTAAATTCAGGCTCAATAGAAATTAAAATTTTATAAAAAATTGATCAAAAAGATGATGGATAAAAACAATTAAAAATGCATTCAACATGCTTAGTTATTCATTTAATTTCGGCAAAGCTTTTTTTTTTTTTTTTTTTGATTTTTTAATCTATCATTTATCACTAAAGCAAAGATAGAATACTCCTCATTATGCTTTAAACATGAATCTAAAAAAACTAAAGTCGCAGCAAGCAAACGATTTCAATTAATGTTTAATTGATTTTAAAAATTTATCGTTCTTTATTCTTTACAAAATTATATATAAATTCATTTTATTATTACTTATTTCCACTTTAAAATTTTTTTAATCTTTCCTTCAAACAAAATTTTTATTCTAATATACTAAACTTCAAACAAGTGATTTTTATTAATTTTCTCTGCGAAGCCTTTATTCCTCTGCAAAATTGAAATCAAACGATTTTTAATTATGATGTAAATATTACTTCTTGTTAGAACTTTTTTAACCGCACTTAAAAAATGCAAAGCAGTATACAAAGTATTTAATTGTAAACAAACACAAAACGAGGCATAAAATACGTGGGAACAAATGTTTTACCTTTTCCTTGAGAAGAATGTCGATAAAATGGAAAACTCTGTTCCTTTTTCCGTTCTGAATGGCGGAGGGAAATCTCACCTGTTCCAAAACAAATGCTTACGAATGTAAGGATCACGCCCATTTCAACATGTGTCTTTGACGGATATAAAAACGTCATTACAATTCCTTTTCACTCTAGGAGAATAGGATGAAAATGCCTTTCTTGAACACTGATTGTGAAAAACTTCCGATTAAATCAACTTTTTATTTAGTATTATGATTATTTTAATGGCAACGTTATCCGTTTGCAATTATAGTTTGGTATCCATCATGATTTTATAAGATAAAGGACGATTTTAGAATCGAGAAGCAGATAAAATACAATCTTAAAAGCTGAGTAAATGAAAAGGTACAAAACGAAATGAAAGGTACGTCTTGGGCCTAGTTAGCCACTCAGACTCGCATTTAAGCAGATCAATGTTTAATTCCGAAGCCTTGTAATTTTGAACTCAACCCAGAAGACAATGTAACTCCTGGATCAAGCATCGGGCTAAGCTAGCTTTTCTGGAGAAGTTTTTGATGGCACTAACAATTTACGATACATAGATAAGAAAAACATGAAATCATATTACGGTTAACCCGATGAAACATCCATCACATCACCGAGCCCGATTATTAGGTCTCTAACTTTTAATGACCATGATAGGAATGCCACTTAAGTTTGACCCTGGTTAGATGACATGGATAGCGCCTGAACTGGTCTCCTTCTCTCTAAACTTCCACACCACAACCAACGAGAGGACTTATAGAAACGACAAATTTAACGAGCACACTGCTGCGTAAACAAGCCGGTTT
Source organism: Parasteatoda lunata (assembly GCA_949128135.1). NCBI lineage: Eukaryota > Metazoa > Arthropoda > Arachnida > Araneae > Theridiidae > Parasteatoda > Parasteatoda lunata. Next base: position 87,999,941 of record OX421973.1, read on the forward strand.
TGTCGGTCTTTAAGGATCGAACTCACGACCACAGTTCTTTAACCAGCGGTGTCAATGACGTTTTACCGACTGCACCATTGAAGTTGCAAGGGGAAATGATCAGTCTACCACTGATTATATATTAAATCAGCGATGTGACCTCTGCGCTCTGGGAACAGAATTCACATCGACTAGCAATCGCTAGAATTCGAACCCGTGTTACTTTATTGGAAGGCAAACGTTCTATCTTCTGCTCTGTTCGGCGGAATTGTGATTGTTTGGAGTTAGTCACCTAGACTCAACCTTTTCCTTTATTTGTTTAGATTTTTCCACATTTATTTAGAAATAAATTCTGGGCTTGGAGCTCGTAGCTAGACTTTCAATATTCAATTTATTCAGTTCCCCTATAGATCTAGATTTTAGCTACTAATATTAAAATAAATAATTTTTTCCTTCTTCGAATTTCATTCCTTAATCCGTATAACTGAATATTTTTTTCTTCAAATTTTCAATACTATTGCTTAATTTTTTTTTCTTTTTCCACACACCATTAGAGGTCCTTAGAAATTTTGCGCTAAAGAGCCCCCCCCCCCCCCCCTATAAGCAATCTAAAGATGATTAAATAAATCTTATTCCCCAATTCTGAAATTCTTTTATAAAAGTTTCTGTACGGTGCCTCTTGAAGTGCTAACTATTCAATTTACATGAAATTAAAAACAGGGTTTCCTAATCTGCAATACTGAAACTGAACATCTTAATAATCGTACAAATTTTAAAGGCAATTATTTCAATAATTATTGATATTATTTTTCAGAATATCACCAACACAGATCCGCAATTCTCGAAATGCCGAGCTCTGAGCATATGCCTCTTTCGCCCCACTCTTACGACGATTCTGATTGGAAATCTCATTTCAACAATCGTTGAATTTCGCCAATGTAACTAGAAATCACTTAAACTGTAGTAAAAAAAAAAATGAAAAAAAAAAAAAGTTATTTGGTCGAAGATTTTTCTTTTACATTTTTATGCCCGTAAGTGTCGGGCCTGAGCTCAGCTCATCTTTACTTTATATTTCAACGATTTGTCACATATTTTATTAAATTATGCCAGTTATTTATGTAGAATTTTTCTTAGCCTTTATACTTGCCATCGATTTTTATTTGTTTAAAAACTTCCAACTACAAAGATAATTTTTGTTTAATTAATTAATCATTAAGTAACTAAAGGTAATTTATTTTGCAGGGAAAAAAAAAAAAAAAAAAAAAAAAAAAAAAAAGAAAAAAAAAAAAAAATTATAATAATAATAAAGAAAAGTGGTAAGCAAAATAACGCAAAGAATTCGTGCTTATCAGAGTAACAGCGTAGAAAATGTACAGATGTAAGCTAATGAAAATGGCAATCTAACCAAACTGGAGAGTGATCATTACTACAAGATAATATCATTAAAAAATAATTTTTTTTACCAGAGGAAATAAAAATAAAAAACTGAACTTAAATAAAATATATAGTTGTTATTGAACCCAATATCACTGAATTATGAAATTATTTTAAAACCAAAAATAGTTTTAACATTTATTAAATCACTTTAAAAAACAAAATTTAATATCACAAAGGTTTTTTTAACACCACGAAAATACATACACTAATAAACATTTCACCTTCAACATTCACCAAGATTGAGCAGATATGAGCACCTTAGTTAAAAATGGGAAGAAATGTGATAATTTAATATAAAATTCCTATTAACCGATAAATAAAAATAGCATGCAGTTAAAAAGATTTGAATCTGAGCACAAATAATTATAATGTTAAAGAGTCTTACATAAAAAATTATGCTGTAACACATAAATGTAATTCTTTAACACATGTTTTCTTAGAGATATGGAGACTATGGAATACATTGAAAAAAAATTGCTTTTAAATCCAAAAACATAATACTTTCAACTTACATAAAAAATTATGCTGTAACACATAAAAAATTACGTCTTACATAAAAAATTATGCTGTAACACATAAATGTAATTCTTTAACACATGTTTTCTTAGAGATATGGAGACTATGGAATACATTGAAAAAAAATTGCTTTTAAATCCAAAAACATAATACTTTCAACTTACATAAAAAATTATGCTGTAACACATAAAAAATTACGTCTTACATAAAAAATTATGCTGTAACACATAAATGTAATTCTTTAACACATGTTTTCTTAGAGATATGGAGACTATGGAATACATTGAAAAAAAAAATTGCTTTTAAATCCAAAAACATAATGCTTTCAATCAAACTTTTCTTTGATAACAAATAAATGCGGTTCCCAATTTCTATCGATTACGGAACCCTAAACGATTGAGTTTCTTACGGCAGAACCCCGAGTTTTTTTAAAAAAAGCTCATTAGTTGCTGTGAATATGCTAGGGAAAAAATTAATTTGGAAACATTTATTGAGAAGAATGAAATTTATTAATCGTGTCATCAATAAGTCTTAAAATTAGGTTTCATGAGAATTTATCGGTGGGCAGCAGCTTTTTTGTCTGGTAGTTTTCGGCCTATACGTAAATCGTATAGAATAAAATAAGCTGAATTGTGGTTTTGGTTTAAAAAATTTTTTAAACTGTTAGAACAGCTTTTGATGAAAAATAATTATTTATTCTTGAATTTGGTAATTATTTTTTTATTTTAAAGTTTTATGAGATACTTAAGAGGGAATAAGAAAGATGAGAAATAATAATGGAAATTTTTTTAAACTAAAACTATATCATTTCTTTTTTCATTGAAAAATTTCATAAAAACAACTTAAACATTAAATGAATTAGGGTGGCCTATTGAAGGTTTCAAAAATAATTATTGGTTAAAATGAAAAGCCCTAACTCATGGAATCCCTGCAGAACAACTTTTAGGAACCACTGGAACATAAGCATATAACAATAATAATAATGGTCTAAAACCATTTCCTATTGCTATAAGTGCATTCTTATTTGCCAGAAATATGACAAGATATTGAATGATATACCATTATATATATGGCTCATATGATAGGGATTCTTAATTATCAAAAATCCTGAAATTTTAAACTGTGGTTTGAAATTTTTGGTACTAAAAGATTAATAAAAATTATAATAATATATGTCTCCAACTACTAGGGAGCTACTGTAGTTACAGAAAATATTTTTCTTAGGGGTAGCAAAAGTAATATAATAATAATAGTTTAATAAATTAGAATTAAAATAGGGTTGCAAAGAAAATTGCATTAAGTTGGTTTTTAAAGCAAAGGCCTAGATTATTATTATGATATAAAACAAAAATAAATATCAACAGAAATAAGTATTAAAACAATACAAATTAAATCTTCAAAATACTATTCTCAATAAATTTGGCATGAGACTAATGAAATGAGGAATTCTAAAACATGGCCAAGTAACACTAAGTGAAAAACCCTGAAAATTTTATGTGCACTAACTCTATATCAAGATATAAATTTATATACCATACATATTTCACGTTTAACATATTCTTTTGAACTAATGATTGATTAATGATTATAAAATTTTGATAAGATTTATAACTAAATGACCTACCTATGAAGAATATCACATCTTTATAGTAACTATTTTAAGAAAAAACTTAGTTCTTACTAGAATCACAATAGTGGGTTTTAAATCATGGAAAGCTGACTGGGGTCCGGGGTTCGAGTTCCTGACAAGGAATGGATGTTTTTTCTATCTCTGTACTATTTGTCTTTACTGTGGGAGCAATGTTGGCCCACCTAATATAGTGCACCTGAAAGAGTGGCCAACAAATCTACCCTACTGATACCTGAATGACAAATTAGGTGAGCAATGAAAAAAAGAATCTTGGGTATATGAATTGCGATATTGGATTTTAAACTCTCGTAAATGTAAAAGCGTAGTGTAAAACTCACGTAGTGTAAAACAAACATTACATTAAACATCATTAAAAATTAACACATACAAAACAAAACAGGATTTATAGTTACTGTGAAAAATTATAAACAAAAGAAAAACCAGGTAGTGCATCCGAATAAACCAACCGAATCAAAATTTATACAAAAAAATATTAACATACATGAACTTATTGCTAATCAACTCTTTGCTTTTAACACTGTAAAAATACTTTATAACACAAAGATTTCAATTTCAATTTAATACTAAAAGAAACAAGAAGATAGACACTCAAGACAAATATATACATGCTTATTGTAAAAACAATCGATATAATTTCAAATATAATATTGGAAAAAATTTGCAACATGCATCATTACATTTGTGATTCAAAATTAACCACGTAATACTAACAGTTATTTGAGAAACCGTTAAGATCTAGTCATTATAACAGAAGGTTTTCCAAGTGGTCCTTTTTTTTTTCCGAAATTTACTCCCTACACATACACATAAATCCATATTAAAATTTAGTCATTTTGAATAAGATCTTTTAAAAAATTGACATTTTAACTTTATTTTCTGTAAACAACTTGAAGATTTATGAAAGTTATGATAGGTGTAATAATAAAGAACAAAACTATTTTGGAAAAAATTAAATTAATAAAAAAACGATTAAATATTTATACATGGCTACAGATTTTCTAAAATATATACATACATAAAACTTTACAAAAATGTATATATATATACACATATATATTTTTTTAATTTTCTATAAGCTTTTATTTTGTTTCTTGTAGCAATAGTTGACAAATTGAGAGTAAAAAAGGTAAACAAAAGAATAAATTGGTGGTAATATAATATACCAGACTTAATAAATTCGATATAGTAAATTAATCATGTGATACAAAAAGGATAATATATTGCTTACTTATATTTTTATCCCTTTTCTGTATCAAGGAATTCACATAATCTCAATAAAAAAATTTATAACTATAAGTAGTTATGTGAATATATTTTGTTGTATATGAATTCTGAACTATTAATCATGCTTATTTTGGATGAATAAAAAATAATTAACATATATTGAGGTTTAGACTTTTCAAATTTTGATACGAATCATTTGATACAGGAAATGATATTACTGTTCTGTATCAAGGAATTCACATAATCTAAATGAAAAAAAGAGAAGAGAAAAAGAATAAAAAGTAATGACAATGTTTGTTATTTACGAATTATGTAATATTAATTATGTATACTTTAGATGAATTGAAAATAATTGACATTTCTGCATTATGAGAGCTCTCAAAAATTTAACCAAATGCAGAGTTATTTATGTCTATTGATAGATGTTAGCTATGCTAATGCAATGTTATTTTATTAAATAAATTCACTTAATACTTACTGAAATTAATAAAATAATTAATAACAATAACTAGAAAATAAAGAAAGATAAACTACTACGATAGTAAGATAATTAGGCATATTTCTGAAAATTGAAAAAGTAAAGTTTAATTTAAAAAAACATAATAAATTAATGGAACTGCTTTGAATAATAGCGGTACTAGCAGATCTATAGCAGTGACAGCAATGTTGTCACAGAACTAAAGAGCTGACTTAGCAAAGTTTTTAAGTATTTTGAGTTCTAATAACACTAAAGTCATTCATTCATTAATAAAAGTAAACCACAAACAAAACAATAAACATTTCTCATAAACAAAGTTTCAGTACAGGCCTTCGAAGGTGGGATCCGATGCCCTTTTTTTGACAGAGTCGGGCATCCAAAGCTTTATCGAGCTGTTCAATTGTGGCATTCTCTTTTTCGTTTTTCATCCAATATTTCATAGCTGCTAAAACTTGCTTCTTTGGATCTTTAGGATATGTTTCATAAATTTCATCGATAATACACTCTTTCACTTTCAGCTCACTGGTTAAAACTCTCCAATTTTTCAAATTAATCTGTTCTGCCACATTGTTTATGGCATCCATCAGATCTGTAACTAAAATGAATAAATTATAAACTAAATTTAAAATTAAAAACAATAAAAAGTAAGTTACAATAGAGCTTTAAAAAAAAAATTCTGTATCAAGAGCTTAAAAAACTTATAAAGAAATGTATACTTTAAATTAATCAATAGCTTCAACAGATTTTATAATAGCTATTACAGAGTCACATTTAACATAAAGATTTATATTCATAAATCATTAATCAAACATTCTGCTAGTTTAATAATTTGTTTTATACTCGTGGCAAAGCTAACCTTTAGGCATTTTTTGCAGAACAGGACAGCCTGTACATATATATCTCTCCATATACATATATATATATACACACACAGGGGTCTGTTTATAAGAAATGTGGATCCGTTGAAGGACCCTTCACAAAATAATTTATCTTTTAATCGAACCCTTCACATATTTGTTTATCTTCATTATTGTTTTGTTAATCAAATAAATCCATCCCAGGGGGGGGGTGGGAACACAGATGTATATATAGAACACAGATGTTATATATAGGGGGAATAAACACACACGCTTCTTCCTTTATTCGTCCGAAATGAATATTCTGCGTTCAGCAGTATAGGCTAAATACCAAATATTTGTATTTTGCATCTTATATTTTGCATTTAGTAGTAGCAATTGATGTTTATCTTTTAAAATTTAATTTTCTTCTATTATAATTTCACAGTGTTGAGCATAATCTTGTATCCATTCACAATTTAAAAACTCCTTGAAAAAGTTTTTTGCAATAACAGGACCCTATCTGCATAAATTCACAAAAGCAAGATCCTGGTTGAAAGAATGTGATTTAACGTTTATTTTATATTCACAAATTACGAGCAATTTTTTCACAATTTTTAAAAAACGGACCTATATATATATATCTGTGTGTGTGTTATGAGATCAAGAGTATATGTTATGAGAAGTAAATTTATAGCACTATCTGTAGATTAATAAAAAATCATCCACTGTAAAAAGCATAAAAGTATGATTAGTAAATTATGATGATTCAGTAGTTCTTAGTACTAGAAGGTACTGAGACAAAAAATAGTTTATGATAAATTTTTAAAACCACAAGAATGAAAAGTTTTACTCAAGAATGTACACTGAAATTTACTTATATATACTGATCCAATATATATACAATGCATAACTATAATAATGCATAATTTAAATGCATGCATAAATTAATATTTCATCAAGCAAATCTTGGAAAATAAATTTCATTTAGTCAATTCAATTCTGAGTATCTTGAAAAATTTTTAAAAAATTTTTAGAACTGGTGACAAACTAGCATTGCCAAATAGACAATTATTGACTGGAAAAATACAAAATACATTTGGTGTTTTCATCCATTTTGTGACAGCACTTAGTAAAAGAAAAAATAAAATAAAAATATCATTAAGTAAATCTTGGAGTAATAAATTTCAACCCCAGAAAATTCATTGAAAAATTTTAAAAATAGTTAATGCTGGTGCTGACAAACTAGCATTTCTAAATGGACAACTAGTTAACTTAAAACAACTTTTCATCAATTCTGACAGCATTTAGTAAAAAAAAATAAAATAAAAGTATAAATTTCATTTACATTTTAGTCAAATCTAAATATATTGATAAGTTTTAAAAATTATGTAAAACATTATTCCAAATGAAATAAAATATCTTAAACATAAAAACACCAAGGAAAATAAAGACAGTAGTAGTAATATTTTAATTAATAAATAACATTGAATTACCATTGTTGTTTGAAGAATTAATTCTCAAAGAGCTTGGTTGAAAACAATTTCCTTCCAGTTGTAAACATGAAGAAGAAGGACAATAGTCGACTTCTTGACCACAAAGGCATACAATGGCCTGGCCTTCAAGATAGCATCGTTTATAAACTTGTATTGCTCTTTTAATGTTTTCATTTTCTAAAATGTCACCAATATAAAATAAGGGCATGAGACTCTGATAGTTTAAACAATCTCTTTCTTCTAAGACAGCAATTAAATCTTCAATTGTTTTAATTTTTTTAAAAGTTCTTGGTGAATCTATATCCCCTTTAAAAAAGTTTTTCAACTTTCCCAAATCATACTTATCACCAATTTGCTGAAGGACTAAATTTTTGGTTTTCGCATACCTTACTTCATCGGCCATTGTTGTTCAAAAATGTAAACTTTAACTGAAAGAGAAAATAAAGATCATATAAAAGTGAGAATAGTAGAGCATTAAAAAATAAATAATAATTTATTGAATTACATGTTTCCTTATCCACAGGAATTCATACACATGCTAAGCTCGTAATAAAAACCATTTTTTTATTTGAATCATGTTATATACCCTTTACGCTTCAAACTTATAAGATTTAAATGTCATAATATAATGCAAAACATAAGTTACAAAATGTATAAATACCAGAAAAACAATTTTAAAATAATTCAGTGATATTATAATTTCATTTTGATAGTAGATTGATTTTTGATATAAATTAAAATAGGTACTATTTATATATTACTAATATTTTCATCTGTAAATTGTTAATCTTCGTAATTTACTTTACAAAGGCTACAATTACTTTATAAACCACACTTTGCTTGTTTCAGAATTTTACACTAATTTTGAAGTAAAGTGTTAGTAACCTTGCATGGAATTTTTGAGTTTAAACAAGTGTTCTTCGCAGTTATGTGAATGAATGATCAGGCCCGTATAATATATACATGAATGCTGTTTGCGGAAAATTTGTTGCAACCATGCAAAATTGTTTATTATTACTAAAAAAGAAAAATAATAATAATCTGCCTTTTCAAAGAAAGTTTGCCTTTTTCTAATTCCCGAGGGAAAAAAAAAACATTCGTATTTACACTTTTTCCTACCAATGCAGACGCAATTTAAAATTACATTCACATGATTTAAAGGCACACATCGCAATTCTTATTGACCCAATTTAAGACTGCACATTGTGTTTCCCATTTTGACGATTTTATGAAAATTATTGTGTCGCAAACTCACACGATTTAAAAGCCACTATAATGATTCGTGTCCAAGAGCCTTAAAAATTATCTATCAGAATTCGTATTCACAGGATTTCAAAATCAAACATCGAGATTCATATTCATGCAATTTTAAAATCAAACATTGAGATTCATATTCAAGTCATTTTAAAATCAAACATCAAGATTCATATTCCCATAATATTAAAATCAAAGATCAAGATTCACATTAATGCGATTTTAAAATCACACAACATTGAGATTCATATTTGCACAATTTAAATAAATAAATAAAATACTGTATCAATATTTTGATTAAAATGTTAGTAACATTCTGTGGATAAATGCTGCCTACATACACTTTTTTCTTGCTTTAACTTCAGGTATTTTTTTAATGATTTAAAAAGTATTTTTGTAAAAACATTGTTGGATTTCTGTTTTCAGATTTTTTTTTACCAAATTCATCCTTATGGCATTAATCAATATTAAAAATTAAACACAGAGTTCTCCATAGGAATAAAAAAGGGCAGAGCATTTCCACACAGAAAAGGGCACTTTGAATTTTGAAAGGGCACTCACTGAAGACCATAAAAATTTATTAAATTGTGTAATGTAATAACCGAATTTCACCCAACAATTTTTAAATTACCTTCTAATAATATTTCATGTGTTTAAATATAATTCTCTCTCACTATCAAAATAAGATTTTCAAAAAATTTAGTTTATAAAAATAATTGATGGCATGCTAAAAGACAACATTTGTGCATAAAGTTTTTTGAAAAGAAAGTTAACTACCCATGAAAAAAGAGGAACTTAAAACTTAACCAGTTGAAAATAATCTTAACAAAGTAAATATTTGTAATAGTAATCAGAATAAAACCTATAAAGACCGATAATTTTACAGGTATGTAATTATTATAATTTAAACAGTGAGTTATTTATTTTTTTAAATGGAAATTAAATAAAAAGGCAGTATTTTTAAGTGATAGCAGCTTACTTTTACAAAAAGAGCAAAGAGGGTGCAGTTAGAGGGATTAAAGGATAAGCCGTTCTTCTTAAAAACGCTTAGGAAGAACACTGTTAGAGAACATTTAAAAAAAATAAAAACATGATTTTCAAACAAATTTGCCAAAATGAGGTTGCAACAAAAGACTAAAAACTAGTTACATATTTTAATCAATTTTGCACAGAAAGTGTTTCCTTTTATCTAAGTCAGTGTATGATATTTATTGAAAAAAATAGCAAATTGAAAATCGCAAAAATTTAAACTTGAATTTGCTGGTCAAAGTTCATTAAACCCCTTTGACTCACCTAGAAATAATTAATTGAAGTCAGTTGGGCCACCAGCCACTATTTAACTGTAGAAAAAACAATATTTTTACTTCCCTGCTTTGAGCATATTACAGTGTAGTCAAATTACTTCTCCATCTGGCAGATTATTAGCATGTCAGCCCCACAAAATCTCAAATTGCATTCTTTGTTAATTGATTGTAATGTTAATGTTCGCTTGTTTTCCCATACATTTATTACCATCAGAGAAGTTTTAGTATTTTGCTTTGTGAATGTTACAGTGAAGAGAAATCTTTTCTTCCCATTTGGCAGACTCGCAAGAAACCCTACAACTGAAAATAAAGGGGATTTTCTTATCAGTGTGGTGGGAACAATTCAATTGAGTGCATCCGGGATGTATCTTAGTTGAATTCGTTTAATTCATCAACAAATAATTTTGAAAGATTTTGGGTGGGAGGGAATGACACTCCCTTAAAAAATGGATGACTCTTAGAATAAAGGAAAAGAAATCACGCTTATAACGAATAAGCAAACTTGTGCATTTAAAGATGCTAACTACTAATGGCTTGAGCTTGATGCAAAAAATTACAAAATGTATAGTACAGATAAATCATGTCATGAACATGATTTTAAGTGCCTTAGAAATATTTTATGCTCATTTTCGAGTGAACTAGTTAGATTGTTAAAAGAGCAGTACACACTTATGTTTACCAATTTAGAAGACCAGTAACTTTATCTCTGTAATATCTAATGCTAAATATGGAAGAATAGAAATTGGGAAAATTTAGTTGCTGGTTTGCAGACCAATAACAAAAGATAATTCTAGTCTGTATCTACACATTTGCGCTCAAGGTGTATATCAGGTTCCAGAGAAAAAAATTTATAAAAATTCATGACTTTTTCTTTACAGCATTTTATCCAATTTATGTGAATGCTATTGAATGCATATCATATTCATGTGATTAGTAAAATTAAAAAAAAAAAAAAAAAAAAATAACAGCCAAGATTTTGCAATGGACCATAAGTCAGATATATTGCTGCTTCATGGAGTGAAATGTTGGTGACATGATCTTCTAAAGAATTATTCAAAAAATCATATGGAATAATACTGTGTTAAAATATTTACAATTTTTAAGTAGTGTTATTTGTCTATGCAATTTACTGTTCTTTCAAGTGTAAAATTCTATTTTATATAGCAAAAAGGCAAATAATACAAACCTTTAAAGGTGAACTGCTATCAAAGGGTAACAAAAGTTTTCACACATATCACTAAAAGGAAACTAATATGCTTTGATTTATTATATGCTCAGCATATTATATATATATTTATAAGGGGATAATATGCTCAGTTTATTTGGAAATTTTAAAACTGAAGAGTAACTAATTGTTAGACACTAATCGTTTTTACTTTGCATTTAATTCTGATGTAAACGAAAATTTTACTATTATAAAAGTTGTCGTTTGTTTTTCCAAACGCTTCCAATTACTTATTTCTTTTTCTTTAGGGTAACTGCGTAACCGTCTTCTTTGCATATGACCATATCTTTCACGCAACTCCGAACGTCAACAAAGGAAAAGACGAACTTGATTGGTAAGTTTTTTCTCAGAAAATACATTTCACCAATCAACTTCTCTGTCTCACTTGATGGTGATCGAAAGTGCGTGAAGACCCTTTTATTAGTTTATTACTGTATACGAGATTTTTGACTGGGCAGAAATAGCTGTCAGCTAGTTGAAAACAAAAATATTGCGCACGTTTTCTGTCGTCTTCTCTTCTGATACTTGAAATATAAAAATTCTTATTCTTATTTCGTTGATGCTATTATTATTTTTATTTAAATAATACCAGACAATATCTCGTTTTTCAAATATGGTATGTTGAACTTCGTCAGGTTGAGTAAAACTTATTTCGTAAATTGTTTAACTTCAAAATAATTAAAATTTTTTGAAAGACTGTTATTAAACTTTCAAAAATGTTGCTTATTGTGATGGGTAATTATGATTGCCTTATACGCTGAGTATAAATCACTTTAGTGTGATGGTTTTTAAAAAGTATTTCTACGAATTCTGTATGTTGGTGCAAATTTAAGTCAAAATATAATTTTTTTATCATTATTCTAAGGATATGATTTTTAATGCATAGAAAGTTTTAACTTATGCAGAGATAGTTATAATCATATCCCCTTATAATCAACAAAATTGTCTGTGTTGCACGCACATAGGCTATAAGTAATTTTTTTTTTTACACTCTAAGGGTTATTTGTTAACTTCTTCTGTTATTCAGAACAATTTTGATTTATAAAAAATTAGAGAAAATATAGTAGTAAATAAAAGTATGTTTATCATTTCTGATTGCACAGTAGTTAAGACATTAACATCATAGTGGTATTAAGACTGGCGGCCATGTATTGTTTTGCTTATTATTGATCTTGAAAAATGTGGCATTTTAATTTTCATTACCCCTTGCCTGACAAATTAGCTGTTGCTGCTGTGCTTTCCTTTTAAATATATTTTTGTGATATATTTTAATTTTTGTCTTTATGTTAGAATTAATAATTATTTAAGCATTTGCAATTAGCTCTGTATATAAATAATTATTTAAGCATTTGCAATTAGCTCTGTATTCTATAGATCTCATGAGGCAAAATTAAGAGTCACCACCAGACACAAGGAAACTAACTATAACAAATGGTTATTAAAAAATAACCTTTCTGTCGTAACTTTTTGTTAAAAATAGACCGGATTTTACTAAAAAAAATTTATAAGTATTGAATTGTTAAGATTAATTATAATTCCATGCTTGTTTCTTAAAATTTTTGTTGTTAAAATGAACCTTGTAATGTTAACCATATTTCAAAAAATGCTTCATAAGAAATACCTTACATTAATAATATAAATTGTTTTTTTATTGTTGAAAAGTTTCTATTTCTCAAAAAGTAGTTCTCTGTTTTACAAAGTGGTCACTGTTAAAAATACTACTACAACTAGCCAATAGTGATTTTCTAAATTTCCTAATTTTGTCTTTTACTGTGTGTTCTAATGATGTAAGTTTACAATGATGTAAGTTACCTAATGATGTAAGTTACCTAATGATATAAGTTTACAATAAGTAATGGCACATTAAAACACTAATGAAGTAAAAGTGCATGGAGATAACCATATTACAAAATTTTTGAGACTTAAACTCCATAATTCCTCCTGACCCACAACTTGCTATTATAGGATTTAGATTGGTTGGCATCTTTACTAAGTTTTTTATGCTGTAATATTTGACAACAAATATGTGCTCTTGACATTTTAATTAAAGTTTGATAAAACTGGTAAAAAAATGTAAACTTCATGCTTTTTCTTGGATCCAAACTTATAAAAATTGTTTTCAAACTGTTTTTTAAGATATTTTTTAAAGCACGTGATTTTTCAGTGTTTTTACTGAATTTAGTAATTTGTATAGGCAAAGATGTTTTATTGAAACCCATAATAAATTCTTAAAAACTTGTTCACAAAGTTTGTATCCCTAAGCTACTTCAGTGTTTATCATTCTAATTGGATCACATTGTCTGCATTAAGCAACAAATTACATTTTTGTAACTAACTTGTTTACATATTCATTTTTGTAATTCTATGACTAATTTTATAAAATATAACAAATACTATATAAAATAAAACAAATTCTGTTTTGTTTTTTTCTCCTTAAGAGAAAAAAGAAATAGTTTTATGGTATAATCTTAGTTTTAGATCAACTACAGTATTTTCACCTATTTGTTAATATTTTTAAGCAACAATGTTTGTTGTTGTTTTAAAAAATAATTGATGTTTTATTTTTATGTAGCCAAAGGTGAAAAAAAGCTCATCTTTCATTCATCCAAACAGCCGAAAAGCTATGCAGTTATCCCGTGAAAAGCATAGAAACATAAAAGTTGAAAGGTTTTGCACTCATTCTTTATATTGTTGCTTTGGAGTGATATTATTGTAGCTTTCTTTATTATATTTGTCTGTTTTGCAATTATGTATTCAGAAACCTTTTTTGGTTGTGGTTTTAATGTTTGAAATTTTTTTTCTACTTTTCATAAATTTCTTAGCATTATAATAAAACATTGTTTATTATAATTTATTTATTTTTATCATCAGTCATTTGTAAGAATAATTTGCTACTAATTATTAATTTTGCATGATGTACCTCTTTTTTTTCAGGACTAAATTTAAATTGAATTTTGATGTCGATTGCATTTCTACAGATAATTTATTGACTGCAATTGTACAAACTTAAATTGTAACCAAATTAATTTTATTTGATTCAAACTTTAATAAACAGCTTTTTTGCAGGTCAAAACTTTTTGACTTAAGAATTCTTTTGTTTGTTCATCAGAGAGTGTTGCATATCATTCCGTCTTTATTAGTCCAAATGTAGCCATTTAATATCAATATGGGGAAAATCTCATGACTTAGTTCATCCGTCGTTATCCATCAGATCTCTTCCTGTTTTTTTTATTCTTTTTCTTTTAATGATGTGTATAATGGTGATGTGTTGTAATGATAAAACTCTCCTCTTCTGGGAAGTACAATATACCAATTCTATTCGTCAATGTTTCAAATTTAACAATGTAGTTTCTGATGTTAAATACTGTGAAAAACTTACAGAATCAGCAAAGTAAAATTATTGAAAAATTATTTACTTATTTCTGGAAATGGTCATATTTTGAAAAATTAAATCTTTTAATCATTTCCTGTGATCCATATTTTTATTACTTTATACATGTGTGTTAGGGGTTCTATATAAATTATTTAGATACAGTGTTTAAGTAGGTTGAAATGTCAGATAACAAAAATTTTATAAAATATACAATTTAAATAAGAAAAATATTGCATTGACAGAACTTGCTAAATATTTAGTACAGTAAATAAAGTGTGGAAGTTATTTATTTTAATAATAATTTCTTGTATTAGAATTGTTTTCTTAAAAAATGGTTAAGAACTAAAATTAGACTAATTGAAACATGGCCATCATAAGCTATTCAAGTTAATTTAAAATGAATTTCCTTTTGGGAAATAAAAACTGTGTCTTTTAAAAAATCGATTATTAAAAAATAATCATTACATTTTTTATTAATGTTTTTATATTTCAATATTCTTATTAATTAATTTTTTTTTTTTTTTACGATTGTTTTTCAATAAAAGATGTACTTATCTTTTATACTTAATGTTTTAGGAGAAAAGAAGAATCACAATTCAAACAACAAGCTAAATGTAAGAAATTTTATACTTTGTTGTGTTATAATGATTGTTTTTTTTTTTTTTCCATTTTTCTTTTTAAAATGTTGATTCTCACAAACAATTATGTTAAACAAACAGGAACCGCGCAAAACAAATTATGTTTTGGCAAACAATTTCTTCTACTGAAAGAAAAATATTTATTATTTAAAATTACATTATAATGAATTTTTCTGAACAAACCCTGTATTTTTTATTCAATTACTGTTATTTCTGTTAGATACATTGCATAACCAATTAAAATTAAATCAAGCCCAGATTATGTAAGCAACTAGAGAAATTATATAAGGAAGCAAACTAGCTTAAAATACAAATTAACGCGTTCATTGCAAGATCATGTGATATCGTGTGTCAAAATTCTTTCTTTCGATTTTCAATAAATCAGATTAAGTGGTAACAAGACACATATTATCCAACTATTTTTCAGATAATATGTTTTCTAATGACAAAGCCTTGTTATTTATTAAAATAAATTTTTTGTAAAATTTAGAAGCTAAAATGATTGCTTTAATAAGAAAATTTGATTTTATCTTTATAGATTACCACTTTTCAATGATAGATATAAGATAACCGCATGCACTCAGCTGGCAATGAATGAGTTAAACCCTGCCCAAATTTTGATTTAAAAAAAAAGTTCAATTCCGATTCAAATAAATTTAAAATCAAAATTCAAATAATTAAAACAGTATAAAGTAAAATATTTTTTAAATAACTTATTTTCTATGGTGATCTTTTTTTTTCTTTCCGAATCATTGCGATTGCACTTTAAAAAATAAATGTGGCAGTGAAAAGTCTTTTATTATAAGATAATAGACTTCATATATGAAACGTTTAATTTAAAATGAAATATTTTTTTTTAAAAAATAGTTAAAATCTTAAAAAAAAGTCAAATGTTGCTTCAGATTCATCCTTATATTACTTCCCTAGTCCGAAAAGTTATAAAAAATTTATCCCACCTATTCCTATTTCTTTTCCTCAATGGTGATAAAACTTCTACATTTTTCATCCTCTCTCCCATTCATTGCTCATTTACTCCTCCTCAACTGTAAAATTATTCTTGATTTGAATTTTTATTTGATAAAATAGTTCCATTTAAAGTAAATTGTAATTTGATATGTAATTTTCTATGGGGAAATATGAATCATAAATTTTTTTTAATGGCTATTGCTTTGTAATGCTAATGGCTTTGGCTATTGCTTTTTATATTTGGCAAATTTTAACTAGCTTATAATTTAAAATCCTTAATGTGAGCCCTGAAGAAATTTTCTTAACATGGTTCTCTTTAATAAGAAAATATAACTGAAATTTCCTTGTAATCGTTATTTATTACTTAGTCTATATCAGGGATGGGCGAGCTGCTGCGTGCGGGCCAACTGCGACTCGCCGAAAAGTTCTACCCGGCCCTCGGATAGAATTTTAGCATGCAGATCCGTTGCGAATAAGGAAAAGCTTGAAAATTATGAAGATGGCTTGAAAAAACTCAATTTTAAGTTGGAATGCAGAGTCATTCATTTCAGTGCCATTCAAACATATTTAGATATTCTTACCATGTCTTTCAACGTAAATTGTTAAACAACAGTGAGGTTGGATTTGCAGCTTGAATGAATTGAACTGCAATGTAACAATCATCTGAAGCAGTTGTTTTTAAATATGCTAAAGTTTGAGTTTTACAAATCACTATCAAAAGCTAGTTTCCCAAATTTAATATCTCATGTCCAGAAAATCAGTGCTATGTTTGCTTCATCTTATATATGTGAACAAGTGTTTTCAACGATGAACCTTAGAAAAAATCATTTCAGGAGTAGACTATCAGACAGGCATTTAGCCTCGTTCCTTAAAATAAATACATCTCTCTATGAACTACAATATAAGGAACTTTTAAAAATGAAATTGCAATTTCATTCATCTATTAAATATTTAAATATAAAAATTGTATACCGTTTTTTTTATATATTTTTTTTTATAAGTTTTTACTTGGCCCACCAAACTTTTTTTTCCCCCCGATTTTTTGTCCTTGACCAAGAAAGTTTGCCCACCCCTGGTCTATATGAATGACTACTTCACAGACTCATGGTTCTGTGTAAGAGTTCCAAGAACTTGTTTGTGCTAAAACAAGGTAGCCTTATAAATAAATGTTTGAATCAGTGTCACTAAGAGACTTTTGGGTTGGACTGAATGTATATATTGTAGTAGCAGAGTCAGGATTTTTCTTTTTCAGCCTACAACTTATAGCAAAAATAAATTCAGAATTAGACTTGAGGCTTCAGACCTGCGAATTCAGTTAACTGACATAAAACATATTTTTATGACTATTAGTCATAAAACAATCATAAAATTTCATTCTTTACGCTAAATACTTTCAAAATAATTATTAGTCTGTTTATATGTTCACAATTGCTAATGCCGTAACACTTTACAATATGAAAAATGTCAACTAGATGAAAACTTGTATTTCTTGTATATTTTAGGTTTTAAAAAAATATGTAATTATCTTTTGTTCACTCCAAATTTTCTTAATTCACATTTTACCTTGCAAACTTAATATGTTTTATCTGCAACAATAACTCACTGACAAAAGAAAGGTGCTCTGATTGACTGGCATCAATTTAGCGATCATTTCAGCATTCTTGATAACACTTTTGGTGAAAAAATATCTACCTTCCCAAAATTTCAAGACTATAAATTCATTACAAAGCAAGATAACGAAGAATTTTGCTAGAAGCTTGGCAACTTTTCTTCAACAAAACAATCGTAATAAAATTACAAATTTTTTGCTCAGTGTGATCATTTTAGTTAATATGTTTACAGTTGCAATAAAGGATTTATTTATGAATGTTACTAATTGTTAATGAAACTTTATAATTATAAAGGAACTTGTGGATACATCATAAAAGATTGATCTACATGGCCATAGAGATTGGGAGGACCCGTGAGAGCTCCATGGCCATAAAAGATTAGGAACGCTTTTATATTCTGCTTATTACGTTTAATATATATATATATACACACACACACACATAAACATTGTCAGCTACTTTCATTATAGCTCATATCTTCTGATATATTAGTAATGTGATTAAAATGCCGCTTATTTTTTTATAATTAAATCTGTCCTTTTTAGGATTAATTATATATAATTTTTTTCCAGTAAAGAAACTACAATGGTACAAAGATAATATTGATGTAGAAAAGGAATGTTACACTCCAGAAGAACTCAGACTGTTAATTGAAAAGTAATTTAATAATATTTCTGAAGTATTTAGGTCTTATGCATTCAATGAATTTCTAACACTTTTATGTTTTACTAAAATAATTGAAATATTATAACCAATTAAAATATTAAATACTAATTGAAAACTAACTGAAAGATTTTTTAAAACTAAATTTGTGATTTGTAGCTACAAAAAGTAGTATAGAAATATATCTACCTTTATTTATTTATTTTTTTACTTTTTCTTGAAAAGTAAGGAATAAGGTTGTTGGTAAAATAGTTATTTGTTAGATGTAAAATCCATTTCTTTTTGTCCTTTCATTTATTTTTTAAAAAAGTAATGCTTAAAAGCATCTTTAATTCAGTCTGATGCTTAGCTTTGTCTGTATTAAATTTAGATCAACTGAAGTACCAGACTGCAATAAGATGATTTGGGGCTTTAATTTTTTGTCATAACATTATAAAAAATTTTTGTATAATATGGAAAAATTTGTTTATTCATGTTGCTTTGAAGCACTATTTTTTTTTTTTTAATAAAACATATTTTTTAAAGCCATTTAATTAAAAGTATAGTAGAATTATAAAATCTATCATTTCCAAGCAAATTTTACTTTTTTAAAACTTGAAACAAAAGTACACAACTTAATAATTTGACATTTAATGCAATATTTTGTTAACCACCTTTTAGCATTTAAGTTGTAAATGTTTTAATCTTTTGCAATGTAACATGCATTGCTAACAAGGCTATTTTTTTTTTTTTTTTTTTAAAGATACTTTCAAAGATTTAAAGAGATTGAAGATAAATCTGAAGAACTGAAAAGCATAAAAGGTCGGCATAATCAAGATCGAATGTCCCATGATTATAAAATAAAGTTTGCTGTTGATCGGGATAAAGATGAATATGAAACAGCTGGCATAGGTAAAATTTGTTTCAGAATAAGAAAATCTTAGTATTATCTCATATTTTAAGTTTTTGATGTTCGGAAGCCATTTAGTATGTGAACAAAAACATATTTTAGCAAGTTTTTTAAAACAAAGTTAAACATCTTTTTTATGTTGTCTTTAGCTAATTGAAAATGCTCATGATGTTTTTTATCACTTCGGAAATGTTTTTGACACATCTAAATGTAACCTAATGATATGACAAGTAGCATCAAATTAAACTTTTTGAACCAGCTACAATGTCTCTGTGTTAAATACATTGTGATTTTTTTCCGCACATTTTATGAAATCGCAAATCATCTACTAAGTTATGTGCCCTTTTTAAAGAATTTTTTTTATTATTTGTAGAAAAAAAATCTTGGTACATCATGAGGAAATTAATCAGTGTCAATTAAAAAAGCTTAATTTTAAAAAATTCGAATTTTATTCAGGTGATCCTCGTGAAAAGGAAGAATCTTAAGCTTATGCGCAATTAGTGTATCTAGCATGTATTCAGGGAATTCAGCAGGTTTCTTTGTTTTTATATTTTAAGTGATTAGTATTTGATAATTAAGCTTGTAAAACAGCTTATTTTACTTTGAGGAAAAAAAATTTTGATCCTTGTTTGATTAGTTTAAAGATTGCTTTTATGCAAATTTCATATTAGTTAAAAATATATTTATTTTAAGCGAGTTTTAATATGTTTTTATTATATTAAATGCATAATCTATATATATCTAAGTTTTTATTTAAGTTTTGATTTTTTTTATTATGTTTTCCTGGAAAAATCTCTTTAAGAAAAAAATCCAAAATCCTATATTTTTCCAAAAATTAAATTCTGTATGGTCATTTGGGATGAAATGGTAACATGGATGGATGGGTTACCTGCAAAGCGACCCACTTTGCAGGTTACTTTACATTTAAAGTTTTGTAATGATAAAACTATAAATTTTTCTTATTTTTCTTTTCAATTGTATCTTCTGATATTTTTTTTTTTTTTAATTTTAATAAGTTTAACATTTAGGCCTGTTAACCCTTCTCTAAGGTAAAATGAGTCATGATGTCCAAGGAATGTATTTATAGTGTGTTGAAATAAAAAAGGTCGTTTGTTCGACATTCTGCTGAACTATACTTTTATCTTGGTAATTTATTTCATTAGATTTATCAAAATAGTACTTATCAGATTATTACAAATGCCTCTTTTGAAACTTTTAATTTATCAATATTTTCTTTTCGTGTGAAAATGTAAGAATCCCCTAATCTGAGTTTGATTTTATGACCTTTTTTTTACCCTCCAAATAAAAGTTCACATCTTATTCTTGACATTCTTACAAATAGATCAATTTGTTGCAGACTGACATTATTCTATTCTTGTAAAATGTAGTAGTTCAGTGTTTTTTTTCTTTCCCCAAATTGTTTATGAAGTTATTCTATTGCAATTTTTCCAGTTCTGTGAAATATATTCAGCTTCTGTAGCACTCGATTGTTCTGGTTGTTTTGATTATGATGGCACCTGTTAAATCTTTGAATTGCCATGGTAATAAATTTTGTGGTTAGGAAAAAAAGAATCCAATTTCGTTCATTTAAGATGTTTTCCAAAACTTTTGTAATAAAATAATTCAAAATTACATTTATTAAAATAGAGAGATTTTCAAAAGTTATCATACAATGTATTATGCATACCATCATACACAGCTAGCAATCAATTTTTCCTGTATTACCATTTCCATGGATCTATCAATTTCATGATGACAAATATTGGTTTAAAAAAATATTTTAAGTATTATTTACATTGAGTTATTTGTAAAATGTTTGATTTTACCCCATGATTTATCTTTCCCTGGTTGCATTTTTTTAAATTGGTCATTTTTACCCCTGTTTGATGTCAAATATTTTTCTTTCAGAATCAAAACGATTCATTTTAACTAATTTAATCTTTATATTAAATAGATTTATGTTTATGTATTTTTAGGCCTGTTTTACATCTAAGAAAAAATGTTTGAAAAATTATTTATGTGCATTAGGTTTATTTAACTTTTCTCAATTTATGGGTGCTACTCTTTAGTCCTGAGGACTGAAATCAGTCTTGTGAGAAGATCAATCAACTGATTAGATTAGATCTGTTCTCCAATTCATCTTTATTCCTCAATAAAAGAATGTCATTTACTAACTTCAACATCTTGCTTGCACAAAATTTGTATTGTTAATCTAAATCTGCTAGAGTTTGTAATTTTTTCTCGATATTTTAAGATGCTGGGCAAAACTAAATTATGATTATTTTCTTTAATATATAAAGCGTACAGTTTGAGGACAAAACATTTATTATGATGAAGTGAAAAATAAATAAAGAAGTTCAGCCTTGAAATCTTTTCAGTGTAGCACCCATGAGTCATTGCAAATAATTAAAAGTTTTCATAGTACAATAACATTTGTCTGTCAAATACCTTCACAAAACTGCGAAATATTTAGTTGTAATAAGTTTATTATCCATCGAAAAAGCTTAACTTTTTCTTTTTATATTTTGCTCATGCTCTGTAATAATCCAATAGGTTCCACTTGCTATTTCAATTTTTACTGTTCTTAGTTTAAATTTTCTGATCTAGATACCTGTATCAAGTATAGACAAAGCTTAGATTGACAGATCTAAATACCTGTGTAACCAAATAAATATTTTTTCTTCAATACAGTTAGCTATTTATTGTGTTTGGATATCATTTGGAATGTCTCCTGTCATGTCAATAAATTGTATTTTTTCTTTCTTTTTAGAAGTGCCAAATTTACTAAAAAAAGATTCATTTGCATATTTCAAGTAAGTAGTATTCTGCATGTCTATATCTTTTGCTTTAAAGAAAAAAGAGTTAAATATTCTTTTGATTGAAATTAATGCATACAATATTGCATAACATTGTTTCACCCTCCAATTTTACATATTTTGATGTCCTTCTTAGATCTCTCATGATGATAACTTCTTATCTCTTTATTTTTTATTGTGCTGGGGCGATTGTATTCCGGGGGTACCCCAGAATTCCAGGTTTTTCACATCATTCTTCCAGGTCTAAACACTAGGAGCAGGGTGTTTGATTTTTGCGCAAATATCGCATAGTTCAGCGTAAATCTAGACCATTGGTTGTGGGCTTCCGCGAATCAAAAACTAATAATTCGACAAAATTTTGAAGCTTTTTCTAAATCCTGTTAACGAGAAGTTTACATACATTCTTTCGCTAATTACATCTTACGTTATTCTTACACCAATTTGATTCTTTTGGTTTGGAGGATTTTTGCCTTTTGAAATATTTGGAACCGTGCCGGAATCTGTTTATATTAGGATTCTTATTCACACGATTTTAACATCAAACATCGATTTTCGTACTAACCATATTTAAAAGTTACGTGTTGTGATTCCTATTCATGTGATTTAAAAATCCTGTATTGCGATTCTTATTCACACAATTTAATAAGAATTCACAGTGATTCGTATTTGAGTGATTTAAAAATTCAATATCACTATTCATATTCACGAAATTTTAAAGTTCAGTATTGCGTGCAATCTTAAAACCCAATAGCATTATTCTTGTGAAAGGGAGTTTTTTCTTGAATTACTCTAAAGGTGTGATATTCTGCATCAGTAGGTAATTTAATTATAAATGTTAGTTCAAAAAGTCATGTTTAATATGAAACATGTATGGTATATAAATTGATTTCGATTTTTTGCACATAAAATTTTCAGGGTTTTCACTCTGCCACAATCACCCCTGATTGTGCTTTATAAATTTCAAACCTTTAAGAAAAATGTTAAACTTTTGGAGACAATAAGGTTACCAGATGAATACAAATGTAGCATACCTTTCAATGTCTTTTTAGCAGAAAATTTAATTAAAACAGCAAAATGATTATTTGTGAATATGTGCAATTAAATATTTCAATTATTATATATTCCCATCCAACTACGAAGCATGTATTCCTTTTCAATAAAATGTAATTTTAAAAATTACTCCAACTATACTGGATAAAGATAAACTCAATAAAATATTCTTTTTTAATATATGCTCAAATTAACCCCTTCCTTCTCGCTCCCATGAAAATGACAGTGTGAGGTTTCGCCCTCTATTTCTCGCTCCCGTGAAATTTTCAGGCTGGAGTATTCAGTAGTAACGGGCAAATAAGAATAAGACTAATTTATTTCTTTTGCCCGGAAAACATTTTATTTATCATTTTACACACCAGATGGCAGTACCAGGATATTTTTAAGATAATTGCAGATAGTTAGTTTATTTTAAACTACATGTCAGCACTAATCAAATGCGTGTATTTGGCAAAATGGGCACTTTTATTACCTTTTTCTGGAAAACTAACCGATCGTTAAAGGGGTTATAGGCAATCTGGATGATAATTGAATTTTTAATGTATAAAATATTAAACTACATATGTGTAGGTGACTTTAAAAAGAAAGGTTAACCTAAAATATGTGCCTGAAACAAGTCTCATGTCTCACATTGTTTTAAAAACATGCCTCATTCCTTACTGTTAGGCTAGGATAGCCTGATTGGTAGAGTGTTGAGCCCGTGTCCAAGAGTTTGTGAATTGATCCCCACCGACCAAAGGCTCACGGTGTACAAAATGGTGACTGGTGTGCAATAAATCTGTCGAGGGTAACTGAGTCCTCCAAGTTCTTGTAACAAATCACAACCTCTGGGGGTACTGGATCAGAGATTGGTCATGTTCTGGTTCCTGCCCTGTAAAATATGTGTGTGGCAGAAGTCAAAATTCTTGGCCATTGATGGTTCCACTGGAAATCAAGAAATGCGCCCCTCTCTCCTTTAAAAATAGACTTGTCAGTATTGACAAGGGATAAGATATTTCCTATTGTTTTATAACAAAGATGAAATGACTTATAGTTTCAGTAAACTTTAATTTACAATTGATTGATTTGAAATGAAACTGATTTATGATGAAGTTAAATTTGCATACATTAGTGTCCTTTTTTTTAACAAAAAAATTATTTATTTTTAAATACTTAAACAGAAATGGAGTTTTACTTATTAATTTTTGCTGATATTGTTAGCTTGAAATATCTAATTGTAAACGTTAACTTTAACATAGAACTCATTTTTTTTCATGTGTTATAAACTTAATATGAATGATACAAATTAAATATTTCTTTTTCAGGAATTGGAATGGTGATGTACGATATATATCTATGATTGAAATGGTGACGATAACAAAGAAATCAGTCAAATCTAAATAGTGTATTAAATATTTATTTTAATTTTATTGTTTCTTCACTGCCTTTACAAAAAACATCAAACAAAATAAGTTTTTTTTTGTACATTCTGTTGATTTTGTATATAAAAAAATTTTTCTTATTGATTGAAATTGCTGCTAAAACCAATAGTTGCTGATTCAATTTTTTTAAATTAATGATTTTATAAATAGATTTAAAAATGAGGAACCTGCATGCATTTTTTAATGTTTTAAAATGAAACATCATGCCATTTTATAAAGATAGACACCAATTTCAGACCTGTGCATTAACTTGTTTTTTTGTTATGAATAGTTAAAATCGCTTGATTAGCCCCGCCTCCTAAATGGCTGCTAGGTTTCCCATCCGCTCTGATGACGTCACAGTATAGTACAACCACCACTCCCATCAGGTTGTGAAACAGAGAAAGCATATGCCGCACCGAGTATAAATTTTGAAAAATGACTCCAAGCTAAGACTACAAGTATTGCATTGTACCATGTGCAATAGTTCTATTTTAAACACGCCAAATAAATTATTTTTTAGTGTACCAAAAGGAGAAAAAAGACGAATTTGGTGCAAAGCTATCAAACGCGATGAAAAAAATACTCGCAAATGGTCTGCAACTACTGCGTTATACTGTTGCTAAGACCATTTTACAGTAACTTACTTAATTATAATTTAATTCTATAAGATTGTTTTTCTGATTGATAAGCTTCTCTGAATGAATAATTCATTATACTGAATTAAAATGTTTATGAAATGCTGTTCAGATCACTTTCTTTCTTTTTTTTTTTATTCTTTAAAATGAAAGGATTTTATTCTTAGAGAGCAGTTGTGTACAGGTTCTTTTTTTTTTTAAAGTTAAAAAATAATTTTATTTAGAAGAAAAAATTATCAACGTTAAAATAAAAAATGATAGGGGTTTAGCATTATTTACATTTCTTCAACAAAAAAAACAAAAAACATCAAGAAAATATTTTAGAAGTTAATAATAAAAAAGAATTTTTTAAAAAAATTTGCCTAAATTCCAGGTTATATACCATTCATTCCATTCCCTCTAGTTAGGATCAACTCATTAAATAAAAACTTTCAAAACAGTTCAGAATTTTATATATAGACAAATATAAATAAAAATGAATCAGTATAAATAAAGAAAAATGAATTTATTTCAAAAGTTGTTGAAAAAAAGTAGTTTCGACATTTATTTCAATTTTATTTCATTATGCTGAAGGATTTTGAGTTAAAAAATAACTAATTTTATCTAGAAGAAAAAATTATCAACGTTAAAAAAAAAAATGATAGGTGTTTAGCATTATTTACATTTCTTCAAAAAAAAATTTCCAGAAGATATTTTAGAAGTTAATAATAGAAAGAATTTTTAAAAAAAATTTATTTACCTAAAAACTTATAATTCCAGGTCATATACCATTCATTCCATTTCCTCTAATTGGGATCAACTCCTGAAATAAAAAACTTTCAAAACAGTTCAGACTTTTATACATAGACAAATAAAAATGAATCAGTATAAATAAATAAAAATGAATTTATTTCAAAAGTTGTTGAAAAAAAAGTAGTTTCGACATTTATTTTTTCATTCCTCAATTTTATTTCATTATGCTGAAAGGTGCTCACAAAAATTTTCTCAAGGGGGAGGATGCAACTGATATACACTACATATATATTTAAACTCTCTCTCTATATATAATATAAACATGAAAGAAAAACAATTTTTAAAAAATGCGGTTCAAATTAAAACGCCTTTGTAACACATTTCTAGATAGGAAGCTTTGGTTTAACTCCTCCCGTTCGCTGACTTACTATATTTTGCCGTCATAAGCAAACCCCGCCTCATTTTGTGTCACATGATGTTAGTTTCGTTTTGGGCTAATTTTAAGTTAAGTTTTTTTTTAATATTCAGGTCAGTTTTTTAAATTCTGAATTGATTTTAGGGAGTTTTAAGATATAGACTATTTAAAATAATCAACATTCTGCGATTACCCAAAGCATGCAGGTTCTTCATTGCATGCTTACTATTCAAATTTATAAACTTACTTATAAAGTCTTGCTAATTAACAGTTGGTTTCTACAAATATTGATACACTCTAGTCTAATTATTTTTACTTTTCTTTTTTTACTGTACAAATTTTCTTCCAGTCTAGTTAATGAATCTAATGATATGCCTCCTACAAGAAAAGTGAATACAGGTATCAGATGGTAGATGGTATACATGTATTGATTCCTAAAGCGGGGATATATAATTATGTATTTCTAAAATATTTAAATTCAGAAATATTTTTAAAAAATCATTATTTTCATTTAGGATTGTGAAAGTATTGATTAATAATTACCCAACCAAATTTTTTCAGAGATTTTTAAGGGTTTTATTTTTTTTATGTCAAGAGTAAATCTTGCTTCAAAATTAATAGTTTTAATTAATTAATCACTCAATATTTAATGAAGTCATTAAGCATTTGCTGCTGATCTTGCACTAGCACACGGGGTGCTTCTCTAGAAAGTGTTGATCTTCATGATTATTGCACATTTTATTTTCAAAGTCATTTATACAGTGTGAGGCTTATTCCTCGAAAATTCATATTAAGGATAATAATAATATAAGTCGTCTCATAATAATGCTGAAAACTTGAAACAATATTTTGAATGACAGTAAGATACAATTATTTCTGAAAGAAGATGATTATTTAGTAGTGTAGTAAAGATTATTTAGTAGGGAGAAATGAGAAACCATGGATCTGACCAGTCATTTTGTGAAAGGTCCTGTTTTTGTGAAAAAAACTATTCCTTATTTGGGAATATAAAATAAACGTTTAGTCACGTTCTTTCAACCAAGGTCTTGCTTTTGTGAATTTATGCAAATAGGGTCCTGTTATTGCAAAAATTGCTAAAAACCTTTTCAAGAAATTTTTTAATTGTAAATGGATACAAGATTTTGCTCAACAATTGCTGCTACTAAATTAGAGATGCAACATACAAATATTTGGTATTTAGCTTATACTGCTCAACACAGAATATTCATCTCGGACGAATAATGGAAACAAAATCACTCACATTTTTAATAATTTTAAATTACACAATTTAGTAAAGTATCGTTAAAATGCTGCGTTATAATAAAAACAACAGAAATAAAAAGAATCCTTCTCAGTTCTTAGAATTAAAAGTATCGAAAAAATGACGAAATTGATTTGCCTGATTTTATTTATTTTCCAAAAAAAAAAAAAAATCAGAAGTACAAAAACGTGTGTTGTTGTTGCTGTCGTTTGACAAGTGCAGAAATGTACAATCAAATCGGACCGAAGGCATGGAGCACAGCCAATACCTCTAGAAGGTATTGGCACAGCCCTGGCCACATCTCCGACTTTTTCGGAATAAAGGGTGTCATGGCAGCAGTTGAGGTCGATGTTGAAGAGAGTCGAGGCAACAGAGACACAGTTGAAGAGATTCCTCGGATCCATCATCTGAGCACTCGGGCAGTGCCTGCAATCTGCGTAGGTTTTAGAGCCGCCGGGCATGATCTCCATACCTCTCATGTGCCCCGTCCGCAATCTGCTGATGGTAGTGGTGATTTCACGATCAACATTAAGCTCCGGAAGGCACCATTTTTTCCGAAGTCCGCCGCAGAGCTGATGTTTTGCGACGGCATTTGCATCGATCAAGTGGTTTGCAAAAACGTGTGGTTCAGTATAAAGTAATCTAGTTTTCCAAGTTTCGTTTTCCCCTTTGTCTTCTAGAAGATAAATTTGCAAGCCATGTGCAGAAACATAGATTTTAAAATTTAAGAAATTTGTGTTAAAGCTATTTCTTATAATGAAAATTGCTATAATATAATCAAAATGTGATTCTATATCATCTTTATCACATAAGAAAACTTAGAAAAATACATTTCTAAGAAGTATTCTGCCGAATATTTGACCCATCATTTAACTAACTGAATTTTTTGACAAAAGGGCCAAATATTACATCCCTTATTTAAGAGCAATATGATTGCAACCTGAGAAATTCAGAAAGTGGCGGAAAACGTGAATTTTTAGACTGCTCACTATTTGTAGTTTTGATTTCAATTTCTTGTTGCTTAAATGATCTTTTTCGATGAAAAAAAAATAATAACGTTTACTATATTAAAAAAAATCTAATAATTAAAAAATGATACATTAAAATACATTACCAAATAAGTATTGAATTTTATTTAGAACTATAACAGTTATGTTTTTATTTAAGGCCTTTATTTAAAACTTATAAATTTTCTTCGATTAAAATATTTAATTTGAATTTATATTACTTAATCATGAACTAAATTTTTTCCTACTCTCAATCCTTGAGCATTGGTTTTTTTTTTTTTTTTAATTAGAATTTATTTTTAAAATGAATTTTTGTATTGCGTGATATGATAAAAAAAACATTTCTTTTCTCTAAAGTTTATTTACTTATTTTGATAAATCTATAATTGATATAATAAAGATGGCAATTTTAAAAAATAAAAATCGTTTTTTTTTTTTTTTTTTGAATGAATTTTAATAATTGAACGCCTTTGATTTAATATATTACTAAGTTTATTGATTAAAAAAATTAGAACACTAATTAAAAATATATTACTACATTTGCCGTTAACATGTCTAAATACATGTGCGGCCCTTTGTTAGTCAATCTGCTGTGCAAGTGGCCCTTCACTCAAAAAGGTGTGTACCCCTACCGTAAGGAAAGTTTCTCATTGTTTATCATTTTAAGGAGCATTTTCCTTTAAGAAGCAAAACAAATTTATTTCTCTGAGAAATCGTTACAGATGCGGCTAAAATGGGAAAAAATACCGATAATAACTGATTAAAATTATCATTATTTAAAAAAATACGTCATTTTCATATCAAAGAATAACTTTGTTTGGACCGCTAGAAGGCGTTACTTTTAACTTTTCAGCTATATATAAGACGACAAAAAAAATTAAATTAAAAAAGTATTTAAGTGTTGCTTTTTCTTCGGGCCGAGTGCATGAGTGCAGGGAAAATATAACATTCTAGTCCTAGAGTAAAAATGATACTCAACGCACAATGTGCTCTTTATGTTTTGGTTTCTGTATTAACTTTTGTTTCGGTAAAATGTGCAGAGGATGTTTACAAAATAGGTATTGGAATAGCAGACATGACCGGCCCAGCAGCTGAAATTAATATGGTAAGTCGTCGAATAAAGTCTTATATCATTCATGTCCAGACCCGTTCGTTTATGGCAGTTCGTCAGTTGAGTATGGTACCTCGCATTGTTTTAATATTGGTTGTACAACGAACTGTTCCGGATAACAATGCCTGACTCCGCACAAATCTGAAAAAATCAGAGTTGGCAGGAATACGAACACATCCAAAATGCCAAAACATCCGAAATCCCGACTCAGATCCAGGTAAACCCCCTACCCCCACAAAAAGGAAAAATAGCACAAACAAGTTGTCGGTTGTTTTGTTTGCGTTGAAATTTTGGTATAGATGGGTTTCAGCAATTTTGGGACTTCATCCAGATCTCAATTTCGTACCTGACCATCCGAAGTCCCGACTCTGGTCCAGGTAAATTCCAACCCAAAAGAAAAAAAAGAACACAAACAAATTGTTGGTTGTTTTGTTCGAATTAAAATTTTGGTATAGATGGGATTCAGTAATTTTGGGACGTCATTTAAATCGCAATTTCGTACCAGACCAGACTCAGCAAATCTTGGTGTGCGATGTACTTTTTCCGACTGATGTCTTTCTCTGGAATCTACAAAGCTGTGATAATTCCAAAGCAAGATGACCGACAAAATTATTGACTATAAGCTAAAATCCAGAGTCTGTCGGATAGTTTGATGAATTTCAGCATTGTCAGAATTTCGTCCAAGATTTGACTCAACAAATATTGGTGTGCTATGTGCGTTTTCCGATTTAAATTACCGCAAAGCCAAAATTGCTTCTTCTTTTTGTCGAAATCCAGACATTGTGCGATATTTTGCATGCATTGAAATTTTTGTTTAGATCGATTACCGAATTGTTCATACCAAGACCCGATACGGCAAATCTTGCGATGTGCTATGCATTTTTTCCTATTCATATTGGGATGTAGTTGCCAATTCATAATAGCTACCCTGCGATTATAATGCTGATGACCGACCATGGTGGATCATTTTTCAAACGCCATTTTGTCGTCTCGAAACACCATTTTGTCAAATTTCCGACTAGACTATTTCGATAAGCAGTTAATTTTAACAAAAACTTCTCGAATGGTGATCATTTTGCTAAGAACTCACATTTTGAACTATAACAGATCAATCAAATGCTGCTAATAATTTAAAAAAATCAGATTTCGATAGTTCGAATCGCATCGTCTTTAAATTAGATAATTTTTAAGAAATTCAAGGATTGATAAATCATAGAGAGTAGAATCATAGAAAGTTTAAAATAAAATCAGTGTAGTCTTTACTTTTTAATTTACAGTGCGCAAAAAAATAAGATATTACCTCCAATAGATTAAAAAAAAATTTTTGCATATTTGGATTCTTGAATTTCGAACTTTAAACCTTGATTTCTCGTTGGATTTCGACAAAAAATGGATCATGAATTGGGACACTAAAGAAATATATATAAATGCAAGAGTACGAAAATTACTAAATCATCTCGCCGTGAAAAGTGGAGTAATTTAAGATAACCATTAACTTACTGATTGATTGAGAAGACGATAAAATGAAAGTAAATAAATGTTTTTGTTTACAACACACTTTTTTTGAACTAATTTCTGAGCAAAGACTGTTTTTTTTTTTTTTTTCTTTAATTTAATTTGGAAATATAATTTGAATAGATAAATAAATTATTTATAATTTTCCAAGATTTTAGAATTTTAATGCGCGGACTTTTAATGAGGATATTATTTTTGCTTTTTAACGCTATTTTAACTTTATTTACATGAAAATTTTGTACTGAAACCAAATTTTTAAAAATTATTACAATTTTATACGGAGTTACTGGGCAAATATAATCATTTTTACTACACAAATCTATTCTCCTAGTGCAAAATAGGATGGGGGGATACAGAGAGAGGGGATTTGTTTGGAAGAGATGATAATTGTTATGCACACTTACTGTTTGTCTAAGATAGGTACTATGGAAACAAGAAGAGGGCATTTTAGGGAGGGTAGCTTCGATGAAGAGGTCTCCTTTTCTCTCGCCGAAACCAGTCCTAAAGAGGGACCCCGCACCCCTACTTGAAATAATCATACCTCGTAACCATAGTCACCGCCACAGCTACAGACGAATGTCTGGCAGATTACCCATCTTAGACAAACAGTGTTTTATAGTTCTTTTTTCTATAAAAGAACTCAGTGAATGTTAATTAATGTTTTACAATTATTAAAAAATGTATATGGAAGAATATTATATGACCCATTGTTTAAAAAAATCACTTCATTTTGCCAAATATTTAAGTTTTTTTTCCCGTTTTGATAAAGATGATAACCACATCGCATTCATATGTTTCTACGCATTCCGAAATTGATTTTCACAAATTCGCTATTAAATGCTGTTTAACATGCTCTTCAGCTTAGCTCTTCAATTTCTAGATTTATTACCAAAAATCGCTACTATAATTTCTTCATTATTTCCTTTATTTAGAAACTAGTTTTTCAATTCTGACTATGGTACATGTTCGATAGTCTCATTTTAAACAGAGTTCCCGAACCCTTAAGAAACTGAAAAGGTGACAGCGAAACTAAATTTTATTATGTTTTTATGTCTCAACATTCCTTATTAATGTTCAATGCCTCCAATATCTGGTTAAAAATCTTGAGTTTCGATGTTTTAGTTTTAAAGAGATAAAATCTAGTTTTTAAATTTATTTATATGTCCTTAGTAGATGAGAAATGAGAGTTCTACGCCAGGGATCCACGGATCCGACGGGTGTACTCTTGAAGGGGGTTGGGGTGATCCATCAAAGGGATCCAGGGATCCCACAGGTGTACTCTTGAAGGGGGTTGGGGTGATCCATCAAATGTGACAGCTACTATAGTTGAGGGTGTGTTTTTTTTCATAATTATTTTTTTTGTAATTAAATCTTTTTAATTATTACTTTTTATTAATTTTTTTTTAAATATTTCTTCGTAATTTAATTTTTGATTATTACTTTTTATCATTTTTTTAAATCATTATTTTGCAATTATTTTTCTAATCTTTATTTTATAATTAAATCTCTTTAAATTATAACTTTTCATTTAATTTTTTAATTATTATTTTTCATTTAATTTTTTATTATTACTTCTTAATCTAATTTTTAATTATTACTTTTTCATTATATTTTTTAGTCTTTATATTTAAATTATTTTTTAAAATCAGTTTTTCAATTAATTTTTTAGATTTTGTTATTATTTTTTAATCTGTACTTTTAATTATTGCTTTTAATTAGTTGGCATGTTGCTTTACCAGCCTCTACGTCATACATGCATGTTATAGCAGGTAGATTCAAGATAAATCAAGAATTATTCGGCAATGTTTTTCTCCGCTAGAGGCGCTGCATTTTTATTTGAAAATTTACCGCTATAGACTCTGTGATCAACCAATCAGAAAGGAGTATTTTAATGAAATAACTATTTTTCAACCAATGAGCGTATGACGTTCAAGAACCATTTTTAAAAAATTATATATAAATAAATAAATGATATCATACACATCCTTTTACTCTAATGGAGTCATCTATACTTAAAATGTTAAAAAGAGAATATATTAATAACTCTTCGTTTTAGTTATTTTTAATATAAATATAGTTTATATAAATGACTGTAATTATTATTAACCAAATCAATATTAATTAAAACATTTTTAAATAAATTGATTCAATATTAAAATAAAAGTTTTATTCATTAGGTATGTCTATTGTGAATTTTAAAAGTATTAGAATTAAAGGTTTATTAATTTTAAATCAATGAATTTTATTTTATAAGATTAGATATTTAACAATTGTTGATTTTATTTTATCACCTCGTTTGGGATTTATGGCTATCTAAGTAGTCTTATCATTTTTGAACCCAGAAGACAAGAGAACTCCTAGATCTTGAGACAATACGTGTCTTTGAAGATGATTTTGTGAGTACCCATGTTGTATGAAGAGGAAAACCACGGAAACCTCCTACGGTTAGTCCTATGGTACAAATAATGGACTTGGTTTCGTTAGCCAGTATCCTGTGAATGTACAGAGATCAGAGGAAAACTTAAGGTTTAATAAAATAAATGTTATCATTATATATATATATATATATATATATATATATATATATATATATATATTCTAAGGGTGTCATCGATACTTAAAATGTTAGAAGGAGAATATATTAATAATTCTTCATTTTAGTTATTTTTTGATAACATTTAGTATAGTTGATATAAATGACAGTATTATTATTAACCTATTCAATAAAAAATACACCCTTTAATAATTAATACAAAAAAAAAGTTTCAGAAAAATATATAGAATTTTCTGAAAAAAAAGAAATTATTACAAAAATATTAGATTTTTTCTGAAAAACTAGAGAATTTTTACAAAAGCCAAAAAATATTTCACTAAAAGATAGAAAAATTTTATAAAAATAAAAATTATTTTCTGAAATGTTAGAAATTTTTTATAAAAATAAAAATAATTTTCTGAAATATTAGAAAATTTCCCTCAATAATAAAAATATGTTCTGAAAACTAGAAAATAAGGTGAAAAAGTTTGAAATATTTTTACAAAACTAGGATATTTTTTATAAAAAGGAAAAATATTTTACTAAAAGATAGAAAATTTTCATGAAAATAAAAAAATATTTTCCGAAATGTTAGAAATCCAGTAACTATCCAGATTTTTGTAACAAAACTTCTCTTTTAAGAAAATATTTTTATTTTTATAACAAAATTTCTAACATTTCGGAAAATATTTTTTTTATTTTTATGAAAATTTTCTATCTTTTAGTAAAATATTTTTCCTTTTTATAAAAAATATCCTAGTTTTGTAAAAATATTTCGAACTTTTTAACAACATTTTCCAAATATTTTTTATTTTTATGAAAATTTCTAACATTTCGGAAAATATTTTTTTATTTTTATGAAAATTTTCTATCTTTTAGTAAAATATTTTTCCTTTTTATAAAAAAATATCGTAGTTTTGTAAAAATATTTCAAACTTTTTAACACATTTTCCAAATATTTTTTATTTTTATGAAAATTTTCTATCTTTTAGTAAAATATTTTTCCTTTTTATAAAAAAGGAAAAATATTTTATAAAAAAGGAAATCTTATTGTAAAAATATTTCAATTTTTTTCACCACATTTTCTAGTTTTCAGAACATATTTTTATTATTGAGGGAAATTTTCTAATATTTCAGAAAATTATTTTTATTTTTATAAAAAATTTCTAACATTTCAGAAAATAATTTTTATTTTTATAAAATTTTTCTATCTTTTAGTGAAATATTTTTTGGCTTTTGTAAAAATTCTCTAGTTTTTCAGAAAAAATCTAATATTTTTGTAATAATTTCTTTTTTTTCAGAAAATTCTATATATTTTTCTGAAACTTTTTTTTTGTATTAATTATTAAAGGGTGTATTTTTTATTGAATAGGTTAATAATAATTACAGTCATTTATATCAACTATACTTATATCAAAAAATAACTAAAATGAAGAATTATTAATATATTCTCCTTCTAACATTTTAAGTATCGATGACACCCTTAGAATATATATATATATATATATATAATGATAACATTTATTTTATTAAACCTTAAGTTTTCCTCTGATCTCTGTACATTCACAGGATACTGGCTAACGAAACCAAGTCCATTATTTGTACCATAGGACTAACCGTAGGAGGTTTCCGTGGTTTTCCTCTTCATACAACATGGGTACTCACAAAATCATCTTCAAAGACACGTATTGTCTCAAGATCTAGGAGTTCTCTTGTCCTCTGGGTTCAAAAATGATAAGACTACTTAGATAGCCATAAATCCCAAACGAGGTGATAAAATAAAATCAACAATTGTTAAATATCTAATCTTATAAAATAAAATTCATTGATTTAAAATTAATAAACCTTTAATTCTAATACTTTTAAAATTCACAATAGACATACCTAATGAATAAAACTTTTATTTTAATATTGAATCAATTTATTTAAAAATGTTTTAATTAATATTGATTTGGTTAATAATAATTACAGTCATTTATATAAACTATATTTATATTAAAAATAACTAAAATGAAGAGTTATTAATATATTCTCTTTTTAACATTTTAAGTATAGATGACTCCATTAGAGTAAAAGGATGTGTATGATATCATTTATTTATTTATATATAATTTTTTAAAAATGGTTCTTGAACGTCATACGCTCATTGGTTGAAAAATAGTGATTTCATTAAAATACTCCTTTCTGATTGGTTGATCACAGAGTCTATAGCGGTAAATTTTCAAACTAAATAAAATTGCAGCGCCTCTAGCGGAGAAAAACATTGCCGAATAATTCTTGATTCATCTTGAATCTACCTGCTATAACATGCATGTATGACGTAGAGGCTGGTAAAGCAACATGCCAACTAATTAAATGCAATAAATAAAAGTACAGATTAAAAAAATAATAAAAAAATCTAAAAAATTTATTAAAAACTGATTAAAAAATAGTTTAAAAATAAAGATTAAAAAAAAATGATAAAAAATAATAATTAAAGATAAATTAAAAAGAAATAAAAAAAAATTTAAAAAATAAAAAATAATAATTAAAAAATTAAATGAAAAGTTATAATTTAAAGAGATTTAATTATAAAATAAAGATTAGAAAAATAATTGCAAAATAAAGATTTAAAAAAATGATAAAAAGTAATAATCAAAAATTAAATTACGAAGTAATATTTAAAAAAAAATTTAATAAAAAGTAATAATTAAAAATTAAATTACGAAGTAATATTTAAAAAAAATTTAATGAAAAGTAATAATTAAAAAAATTTAATTACAAAAAAAAATAATTATGAAAAAAAAAAGACACCCTCAACTATAGTAGCTGTCACATTTGATGGATCACCCCAACAACCTTCAAGAGTACACCCGCAGGATCCCCGGGGATCCCGGTCGCCGTCGAGCCCTTACGGATCCCGCATTCGACCACGCCCCCTACAGATCCCTGGCGTAGAACTCTCATTTCTCATCTACTGTCCTTAATTAAACAAGATGAAGAATTATTATAGTTTTCACAATAATTCATTCACAGCTGTGACCAGGGCCGGATTAAGACCTTTTGAGGCCGCTAAGCACTGAAAATATTTTTGTGCCCCCATCTTGCAATTAAAATTATATCCATTATTAAGTCGCGAGTTAACTAAAAATATAAAAATAAGATTTTTTAAAAGAAGATATTGATTTAAATTAAAAAAAAAAAATAAAATACTATAAAAAAATAATAATTCATAACTGCTAATTACAAAAAATTAAAAAAAATTCCATTCGAAATGAAATTGAGAAAAATTTTAAAAAATGAACGCATTTTTTTTCATTTAAGTTTCACTGGCACTTAAAACTATTTAGATTTACACAGTGTTTTCTACTATAACTAACTGACGATATATATGTTTCGAAATTCCTTGTATAAAATAAAGAGAGGAAATAGCTTTAGCGGTCGTAAATTAATACTTACATGAAAAAAATAGAGCGAAACATGATAGAGATTCATTAGATTAAATGCATGGCATTCTCTAACTTTAGAAAA
Source organism: Parasteatoda lunata (assembly GCA_949128135.1). Lineage (NCBI taxonomy): Eukaryota > Metazoa > Arthropoda > Arachnida > Araneae > Theridiidae > Parasteatoda > Parasteatoda lunata. The sequence goes on from OX421973.1 coordinate 88,037,468, forward strand.
AATATTTGGTAAGATATTTATTTTGGTTTATACTATGTATATCTAAATAGTTTTTTCCTACTTTTTTTAATCGCCAAGTCTTTGACAATATCTTCGAAGTTAATTTGTCGCAATACATCAGCTTCTATACACAAAAAAGATAAGGATCTAATCTTTCATGTTGCATTGTTGTTCTTAAGGGATTTTTAATGTATTTTAACTGTGAAAATGAACGCTCAGCTGTACAATTTAAAATTTATTAAACCAACTGTAATGTATTAAAACAACAATTATCTTAAACAAACCTAATAATCTACTTTGCTGACTAAAACTTTATGTACTAAATATTTTACAAATTCTTTTCGACATTTAAAGGCAAATTGGTTAAACAAATCGAAATAAAATTTGTGTAGTGTTACTTAAAATTTTTATTTTAAATCAAATAACTATTTCAATTATAAAGTCATGGAATGAAATTTATTTCGATACAAAAATTTGAAATTTGTTTTTATTATTTTTGAGTATTATTGTGTAACAGATTGCTTAAAATGTAAAAAATAATTATATAATTTTTAATAATTATAATTTTATTTTTACATTTAAGTTTAATTAATTTCTTTATTAATAAAATATAATAATGTTTTAGGAAAATTAAACTCTTCACTTATATTGATTTAGACATAATCAATATTGATCGATAAATAATGATGATAAATAATAATTATCGATAGTTATTTGAAGGGTTTAGCTACTACCTGAAGCAATATAAGCTATACAGTATTGCAGCATGCCTTCAAAAATAATTCAGAATAATGTTTCAGTACAGTATATTTTTTCTGTGCATTCACGCAGGACTTTACCTTTTTTTCCATAAAATATATTTCTGTAAAAATGTCAGAATAATTTTTAGAGTCACAAAGATTTGTTTTATCTGTTCCTTATAGTTTTTATTTACAAGAAATGAATTTGTTAAAATAAGGAAAAATTATTTATTCTATAATTTCAATAGCGTATTGAAATATTTACTAATTAAAATTATGAAATTTAATTACGCATTGCAAATAAACTTTTAAAAAGATAAAATATTGTTGGTTATTTTACATATTAATACGTTATATCTTAAATGTTATATTATATGTTAAAATAACCAATTTTGAAGTAACTTCTACTAAATCTTAATACACATTTTAACACTTAATAAAAAGAAGAAAAAGAACTTTTGAATTTTAAAATTTCGTACAAACAAAGACGAGTAAAGAAAAATTTTGAAAATCAATATTTTCTAAGTAGAGGTACATCAAAGTTAGCCGTTTTAACAAGGCTACTTATCAAACACCTGACTTTTAAAAACAAATTAAAGATTTCGTTTAAACAAAATTAAAATTAAGCTTAAATTTCATTAATTTGCTTTTAATAAACTGTTCAAAATTTAATAATCATAAATTATTTGCCCAATGAAATGGAAGAATCCCCAAGTATTGTTTATATAAACATTTTAATTTTCAATAAGTATTGGGAAAAAAGGAAGATGAACTAATTTAAATAGAATAAATGGTTATTTACGTCAAGTCTCAAAATTTCTGCATGATTCTTGTTCCTCTTTATAGGCCTGTAACTAGATCGTTTCCCGAAACTTTTGTTTTAAAATAGTCCCAAAAATCAAATCGTGAAATAATCCATAAAGTAAAATAAAAAGTAAACAATGCAAAAAAGTAAAATAATAAAAGTAAAATAATAAAAGTAAAATAATGTAAGCATTACAAAATACTTTAAGCTAAGGTGTAAGCGTAAAGTGTTTACCAAAATGTTTAATTTGTGTGTATATACGGGAAATTAGTTACTGATTGTAGCTTAAATAATGTTATTGGTTAAAAATTATGTCAATCAAGAAACTTTTCTTTTCCTTAACCTCCCACTTTCTTATAACAGATCTTAAGTCACCACATATTTGTATCGCTACCCCCTCCCCAATTCAAAAGAAAGACAATTTTCTGAGATATGGACCATTTCTCTCTCTCTCTTTAAAAAAAAAATAAAAAAAACAATATACAGCTTTTATTGTTTTTCGGCGGCATTGTTTGTTACACACCGATAGCAGGATCAGGTTAAATTGGACCACGTTCCTGGGTAGTCCTGTGCTTATAATAACATAACACCAACAACAATATTTTTCCACTCGTTTATGAAGATGACCAATTTTTATTAAAAATAAAAAAAGATAAATGGACGATGGAAATACTTAATTTAATAAATTTATTTATTTCAATCTCATGTACACACGAGCTACAAGTAAATTAAGCACAACTATCAAATTTATTTTTAGTGACATTAATAAAATTTTCATTTTTAAAATTTTTACACGTTCAAATTATCATTTTAATAAAAATTAATAAATTTCGGAAATTAGACAAAGTATTTATAATATACTTATTAAGTATCTAATCCTAAAAATATTTAAAAATGTTTATATATATATATATATATATTAATTTTGATTGACTCAAACTTTAATCATGATCATTAAGGATAAGTAGATCGAAATTTTATCGCATAGAAATTCACTACCTAATTTCATAATAAGAACAATCCTTACTGATCTTACAAGTGTTTGATTCAAGATACCATTTGCAACACTAGTATCTTCGTTTTTATTGTTTAGTTATTTAAATATATATTAAATAATTGATAAATATTATCATTCCAAATGTATGTATACATTTTATTGAATTTAAATCAACAGTGGAATGAATCTAAAAAATTAAAAAAAGCAGATGCATAATCACGTTCTATCAGATATATATGTTTATACAACATAATATTCATTGAATATAATATTTTATTCAAATCTCTTTGCTAACTTAAGAATCATCGTAATTATAATTTAAAAAAAAAAAGATTAGTAATCGATTATCAACGAAAAATCATGAATGAACTCTTACCCTAACTTTGCATAAGTCATGTTCCTTGTAAGTTAACCTCATTTACGTATTAAGCTCTTAATTTAAATACGTTTTTTTTTTTTTTTTTTTCGTTGCCAAATAAATCTTTTTAATGATAATTAATTTTAACTTTTCTTTCTTTTTTCCACTTTATTTAAATTCTAAATTTTTCTATAGAAAAATTCTTATATTGGTACGGTATAAAAAATATTATGCCTCATTGCTTAAAATTTTTCCGCCCACAATTGAATTAAATAATAAAAAATAATAAACAATTATTACAAATTATTTTTTGAGTGAAATTACTTTTGAGCAAACTGGTTTCCCATATGGGAGCATATGTTTTTTGAAATTGTCTTAATATAGCTAAAAATGAAAAAATAGAAATCAGCATTAAGGGGACTTAATGCTGATTGCTAATGCTGATGCTGCATGCGCTCTCCTGATTAAACTATTATTACCACAATTTCCACATTATGGACACTCCCTCCCCTTCCCCGTATTTCAGATAAGTCAAAAAATATATTCTTATTTTGAGAAAGTACGTTAGTTAGGTTAAACTACTACTAGTTAGGTTAATAATTATAATTAAAATAATTAATTTTTAGGGTTAATTGATTATCACGTTTGAGGTCACCCTCAAGAACCATTAAGATTATCACTTAGTAAGTGAAAAACTGATCATTGAAACAAAAGTTGTTCAGGGTGATATTTTCTTTTCTTGCCCAGTGTATATGAGGTATTTTTAGAAGTTATTTGGTGTTTTTCTGTGTTTGGAGAGGGTATATTCAGTTATATGTTTGAAACATTTTTAAACAACTTAAATTCAAAGACATTCCTTTCAATTAAAACAATGAAATAAATGCAGAATTAAGCCAATAATCATCCTCATTGCTATTCATATTTTATTAATTAGACACAGTGTATCATTAAAATTAACAAAGTGCTAAGAAAGATTTGGACTGAATCAATTTTGGAAGAAATTGATTAAAAACAATAAACAACTACTAAAACGTTTAAAGCACAAAATTTCGAATTCGCTTTAGTGAAATGTTAAATTTTACTTACTAAATAAAATAACTTTTAATAATAATAACTTTAGTTTAAATATAATTAAATAAAAAAGCTTCTGAAAAAAAAACCAGCAGTATTTACAATAATTTTTAATTCATAACAGAATCAGATTCCTAAGTTGTTATTCAAATGTTAGAAGAAAAAATTTGCAGCCTAACAAAAAAAATTTCTTGTTAAATAAAAGCTATTAATTTTTTTCTTTTTCTACTTTGAATATATTTGAATTATAATAAATACGTATAAATAGCATAATGTATTTATTATAATTTGAATACAAGTCTCCGAATAGACAGATTTTTTTTTTAATGTTTTTCACATGAGCTCCAATCGGCTTAATATTTTGAAATTTAAATATTTTTTACTGTGTTTTGCATAAGTACAGCTTATTCAGTATTTTTAATTTCTAAATATTTATTATTGTGATAATTTATCAGTATCTAAACTTGTATGTCTCAAAAATAAAGTACGTGTTTAGCATAATTTTCATTAAAAATTTATTTAATTGAAACAATAGATATTGTATAAATAATTTTAAAAGCATGAGATAACTTTAAATACATAAGTTATATTCTCACATCTGTCATATTTCTAAATCTTATCGAGATATATTATCTCTCAATGATATTTAAAATTATTTTTATCTTATTTTAAATAACATTTACAATTTAATGCAAAACATTTCTCATGAAAGGAAAAATGATGATAAAAATTTGCTTTATCATTCTGTTATTTCTATTAAAAGCGATAAAAATAGAAAGGATTCAAGCTGTTATCGATATTTTTTATGCATCAATATTTTATGAAAAAATTATTTACACACATCATCTGCCTTATCCAGTTCTTAATATTTGTATTGATGAGAAAATTCATCAGAAATCCGTTTATAATCATAGATCAGTTATCAGTAGAATACATTATCATATTGAAAACAGATGCTTTTGTTAACATTATTTCAAAATATTGAAATTATTTGCAACTTTTTATCCCTTTTTTTTTTATCAATTTTTTAAATGCTCTCATGCTGTTTGTGAGATGAATATGATTAAATCTGAATGTTGGTTTTACATTTGAAGAAATAAGTTAATGATATAAGTAAAATGATAAGACATATTTTCAAATTGTCCAGTAAAATGCTTTTTTTTCAAACACACTTTTTTATATAAATATGATTTTTGCATAATAATATTATTTTGAGCATTGAATTAATAGTAAATATGAAACATAATATTAAAAAAAAGATTATTAATTTCGAGAGGGAAAATTGTGATAGCAATATCGAGATCAACACCATAGCCATCAAAAATGCAATACCTTTAAAAACGAAAAAAGCTGGCATAAAACGTCATATGTAACCCATTGGGTTGTATTCTTTTATTGTTTTTTTGTTTATTTATTTTTTTATTTATTTATTCTTCTGCTTATTTCTTACAACCTGACAGGAATGTGGTAGCTGAATAGACTTTCATAAACGCTTCAACATTTCATGTCATGAGTCACGCATTAATTGATACTTGTCCCCTTATCGTCCAGTGAACTGAATTGGATTTCTATCCATCTTCAGCATTATTAAATCGGCACCAAGACCGTAATTATGAATAAGCTAATCATAAGAAGAACATAAAATACTTTAAATTATTATTTTGTAAGAAAAAAAAACAAATGAAAAATGCACGCTAATGAAAATGAAAAGAAAAAATTCACTCCGGAAAATAATCTTCTCTAGATGTTCAATTTCCATAATTATCGTCTGCTTTTTTTATTCGATATTGTTTCGCTGCTTTTTTGTTAATGCTTTTGTTAGCCTGATTTTTTATTACTCTGACAACTTCTTATTTGTGATTATGGTGTTGAAATTGATCTAGTCGAAAAGTGTGCGGGCATGAAATACCTATAGAACAGCACCCATTTCTCCAATGAGTAATAATAGATATTTTTCATTATAAAACGCAAATTTGCGTTATAAAACGAATATATTTCCCTATAAATTGGCATTATTTCCATAAAAAGTATATTTCTTTCGACAAAACGTGTGTATTTTGTTGTAAAACGTACATTTTCAAGTTGTAAAACGTATATTTCGTTATAAAACAGATATATGGTTAATTTACAACACCATGTAACTTAACGGATACAACGCTAAAAAAATGTTAATATTTCATTATTAAACTTAGAACGTTATATTTGTTTTATTAGAACGTTATATTTTGTTTTAGAACGGTTATTTCGTTATAAAACGGTTATTTTTCATTATAACACGGTTAATATTGTTAGTGTTCATAACAGCATTTTCTCTTTTTTCAATTTCAAGTGCATATCAAAAATTAAAGCCTTTTAATTCACTAACAGAAATGGCTATAAAAAATATATTCCTATTATAATTCATAGAAAAAACAGCAAATAATTTTACAACAATCAAAATTTTAAAACAACCAAATGATCTGAAAAACATGTATTTTTAATAAATCTATTGGATTTTATTATTTAATTATTTGTATTACAAAAAGAAGAATGAAAATCAAAATGCAGTAGCTATGATTTTTATTCTAAATTTTCTATGCACCTTCATTAATTTAAAGGAATAAAAACCTGTTTAGGGATTTATCTGAATGATCAAATAGTGTTACAAACTCAGATTTACATGCATTCTAACAAAATATGTATTTTGCGGATATATGAAAAAAAAAAAAAAAAAACTGTGATGAATGTTACCGTACATTTTTTTTTTGAAATTTAATCGATTGTTTATATGTATTGTTTTGTCTTTCAGATGGGATACGGCGAAGCTTCTCAGCGTACCGGGGGCATTCATACTCGCTTATACAGCCGGGCATTTGTAATAGACGATGGTAAATCCAGAGTTTTATTTCTTTCTTTAGATGCGGGTATGACGTCACAGCTCCTTTACCTTGAAGTAAGTACTCTAAGATTTTCTAATCGATTTTCGATTTTCAATTAGATTTTTAAATTCGCAAGCATTTAAGAAATGGAATTTCCTCATCGGCTTAGCGGAAACCATTGTTTCAAAATAAGTCAAAGACGATTTAGTTTTGTCAAATATTTTAAAGATAACGGTGATGTTTGCTAGCTTATAGCTCCAATGAAAAAAATTAGCTTATTGCACTTTCTCAATTATTTAATTATTTTTTTATTCGTTAAGCCAGATTATTGGAATAATCAACGTGATCGTGATAGTATAAGCGGGCTACGTCGCCAGATTAATCTGCTTAAGATTATCTGAAACCAATTGTTAATTTTGTTTATGTAGTAATGCTTTTGAAATGTGTTACTATAAAACTAAATAATTTTAAATCAACAGCAATTGAAATTAAAATAAAGTTTTGAATTGAAAAGCAAAATTAAGGCGGAAACGGTACTATTTCGTTAAGGAGAAACGTGATAAACCGCCAATATTATTATTGACGCCAATGATTTCGTTACAAATTGGAGTGAAAAGTAAGTTATGTACTAAGAAACAAAATTAATGGAGAAATGCTACTAATTCGCTTAAAAAGTCGCCAAACTATTATTGATGCTTAATTTTGGTAATAGGTACTATTGACATCATGGTAATTGGTGCAGATTTAACGATGCTTCAGGTAATGGGTGCAGTTTTAATAGGTACCAAATATATATAATATATAAGTACAAAATATTTTATAAGTACATTTGGTGCCTATTACAACGGCACCAATACTGTAAATTTTTATGATAGATTTTTTACGGTTGTTCGAAGATTAAGTACAGACGAAAGTAACTTGATTGTGGTAAATTTAAATATCAGTTGCCTCAAGCAACAACATTATGCCAGATTATACTGAATACAGTTAATCTTTATTTCGATGAGATGAACAACTAAATACATATTTTGCTTAATTTAACGTAAAGCCACCAAGAAAAGTAACATATAATTATAAATAAATAAAAAAACATTTTAATTAATTTAGCTTAAATATTTTTTTCGGTATTTGACTTAAGGTTTCTTGCCCGATTTTGCAGGGTTCAGTATTGATTAATGGATGCTTATTTTTTTTCACCCCGTACGAAGAACGGGTATTCAGTTAGTTTATAAATCAAAAATGTAATAATTTTACAAATTAAGCGTTTGCAAAATTTAAACGAATTTATGTAATATATTATAGCAGTCATGTCAAAGATACGGCCCGCGATCGCAATGTGTCGGAGAAAGAAGAATCATGTTTTTTAGAGCTTTTAGACTTCAATCGATTCCTCTACGGAAGTTTTAAAATGCGCACACCACATTTGTAAGTAATTTCAAGGGCAGCGCGTGCCTAGACAAGCGAGAGAGATAGACAGTAACGCCATCTCTTAGCAACAAGCAGAATCTTCCTCGCGCTTCTTGTCAGGTATCTGGATTCTCGAGCTCAAAATAATTACCCTCTTTTATAATTTTGATATGATTTTTAACAACAATTACATATTATATACTATATAATTAAATAAATAAATTGTTATAATAATTCAGCACATTTTTTTATTTGAATCTGGCCCGCCTACACATTCTAAATTTAATATATGGCCCTCTGCAAAATTGAGTTTGACACCTCTGTATTATAGTTTTGGTACTTGGTGATTCTGCTATGACACTGTAAAATTTTTCGGCGCTCATAAACAAAATGTTTTTTTTTCTTCAAAAATTTGTTTTCTTTTATTAAGCATTATTTTACTATACCCTCCACCTCAATAGATTCTAGCTTAACTAGGTTAACTTCAGACATTTATGTTGGACCTAAGTAATCTTTTTAAAAAACAATTGAAATCTTTTCCACAACCATTTCTTTATGCAATAAATCGAATAGGAGTCTTTAAGTTTAGGGCCATATTACATAAAAAATTGAATCAGTAATCATAAATCTGTGATTTGATTTTGTTTCTACCGCACTTAATGCTTCTTTTCTAGAAAATTTCGTACTTGTCGAGTTTTGGTGAAGTCAGCGAATGACCTTGAAAGTTGTGCAAAATTTCGGGTTTTTGTTACTTTAAGGTCAGTTTACAGATCACGCCAAATGTTACACCACACGTATGTGGAAATATTTAGGCACTACTCATTAGAATATATTCATAGAAATACATACTTTTTTGTTTCACTGTTATCACAAGCAGAGTTTGACGGTCAAAATCGAAGAAATTAGCTTTATTTCGAAGATTTTTGAATGATCTTTGACTTTCGCTGCAAAGGTCCACTGAAAGTATTTATGTCTTAAAAGTATGTGTATAGTGCGGCTTTGAAGAGAACTCATCCACAGTAAAAGTCAGGGGCTGTCTGCTGCTATGGTAACGAGCAAGAGCACATTTCTAATAGGGCTGCAATGGAGGAATGAAGGTGTTGATTGGTTTACTCTAGCTGACCTATGTCTAGATCAAGACAAAACTATTCATCCCACGCCTCTATTCGAAGTGACTTTTCCTCGTAACCATGGTATCCGCCACGACCCGAGACGATGTTCGGCGGAGTTCTCCTGAAAGCCGCACTATAGAAGTAGTAGAACACAATATAGTAGTCACCCTTTTCACACGGGATATTTATCAATTTGATCTGGTATTCGAGTATAAAGAATAATGAATTAATGACATTTTATGATTGAAGTTTTTCTCTTTTTTTTTTAAAAATATATATTTTTTAAGTGATAGCGTTTTGAAACACATATAATACGACTTTTAATTATTTTATTTTATTCCAGGCTACTAAGGCTCTTCAGAAAAAGTATGGAAAATTGTATTCCGATAAAAATGTATGCATCAGTAGTACGCACACACACTCAGGACCGGCAGGATTTTTCGGTAACGTACTGTACATACTCACCTCACAAGGTTTCGTCAAGGAGACATTCGATTCCATGCTTAAGGGGATTTTAAAGGTATAGAATTTATGATTGTGTCAATCTTTTTTTTTTTCTGTAGTAATTATTTGTATTTTTCAAAATAATGAAGGAAAAGTCGTTATGTCTGAAAAATAATCATAAAGATTTGTATAAAGGTGTGTTTAGTTGATATAAATTGTATGATGTGTTTCCCAGGGAAAATAATTGCGAGTATCAATGAAGTTAAAATAACGTGAAAAAGCACAAATAATATAGCTTAAAACAGGCATATGATCGAGTATCTATCAAGTAAAAACAACGTAAAAAAGCCAAATTAATATGGCATAGAACATGTACGTGTATGCTCGTGTATCAATAAGGTTAAAACAACGTGAAAAAGCACAAATAATATAGCTTAAAACAGGCATATGATCGAGTATCTATCAAGTAAAAACAACGTAAAAAAGCCAAATTAATATGGCATAGAACATGTACGTATATGCTCGTGTATCAATAAGGTTAAAACAACGTGAAAAAGCACAAATAATATAGCTTAAAACAGGCATATGATCGAGTATCTATCAAGTAAAAACAACGTAAAAAAGCCAAATTAATATGGCATAGAACATGTACGTATATGCTCGTGTATCAATAAGGTTAAAACAACGTGAAAAAGCACAAATAATATAGCTTAAAACAGGCATATGATCGAGTATCTATCAAGTAAAAACAACGTAAAAAAGCCAAATTAATATGGCATAGAACATGTACGTGTATGCTCGTGTATCAATAAGGTTAAAACAACGTGAAAAAGCACAAATAATATAGCTTAAAACAGGCATATGATCGAGTATCTATCAAGTAAAAACAACGTAAAAAAGCCAAATTAATATGGCATAGAACATGTACGTATATGCTCGTGTATCAATAAGGTTAAAACAACGTGAAAAAGCACAAATAATATAGCTTAAAACAGGCATATGATCGAGTATCTATCAAGTAAAAACAACGTAAAAAAGCCAAATTAATATGGCATAGAACATGTACGTATATGCTCGTGTATCAATAAGGTTAAAACAACGTGAAAAAGCACAAATAATATAGCTTAAAACAGGCATATGATCGAGTATCTATCAAGTAAAAACAACGTAAAAAAGCCAAATTAATATGGCATAGAACATGTACGTATATGCTCGTGTATCAATAAGGTTAAAACAACGTGAAAAAGCACAAATAATATAGCTTAAAACAGGCATATGATCGAGTATCTATCAAGTAAAAACAACGTAAAAAAGCCAAATTAATATGGCATAGAACATGTACGTGTATGCTCGTGTATCAATAAGGTTAAAACAACGTGAAAAAGCACAAATAATATAGCTTAAAACAGGCATATGATCGAGTATCTATCAAGTAAAAACAACGTAAAAAAGTCAAATTAATATGGCATAGAACATGTACGTATATGCTCGTGTATCAATAAGGTTAAAACAACGTGAAAAAGCACAAATAATATAGCTTAAAACAGGCATATGATCGAGTATCTATCAAGTAAAAACAACGTAAAAAAGCCAAATTAATATGGCATAGAACATGTACGTATATGCTCGTGTATCAATAAGGTTAAAACAACGTGAAAAAGCACAAATAATATAGCTTAAAACAGGCATATGATCGAGTATCTATCAAGTAAAAACAACGTAAAAAAGCCAAATTAATATGGCATAGAACATGTACGTATATGCTCGTGTATCAATAAGGTTAAAACAACGTGAAAAAGCACAAATAATATAGCTTAAAACAGGCATATGATCGAGTATCTATCAAGTAAAAACAACGTGAAAAAGCCAAATTAATATGGTATAGAACAGGTATATGCTCGTGTATTAATAAGGTTAAAACAACATGAAAAATTACAAACAATATGGATTAAAATTGACATCTCCTGTATCAATAAAGTTAAAACAACGTGAAAAAACACAAATAATATGGCATGAACAGGCATATAATCCCTTTGAAGCACCTTCGAGATTTTTCATTATAGTATCGAAACGACTCTACATTTGTTGTATGTAATATTATTTGTGTTTTTCCATATTGTTTTAACTTTATTGATACCCATTACAGAGTTAACTCTTCTTTTTTTAGATGCGTAAAGTATTTTCTTCCTTTCGTGTTCTAACATGTTTATCGTTGTTATATTGTAGAGTGTTGAAAATGCGCACAAGAACATGCAACAAGGATACATATTCCACAATGAGGGAGATCTTTACAATGCCAGTATTAACAGAAGCCCAACTTCCTACTTGAAGAACCCGAAAGAAGAAAGAGACAAGTAAGATGCATTTAGTCATTACTATTAAGTCTCCTGTAACTAATTTTGTTTCTTAGTTTTTGACATGAATTTTCTTCCTATTTAATGCTCAACTGAAATATTATAATGATTAAATCTTAGTATTTAAAAAAAAGTTCGAAATAACTTCAGTTACATACAACTTTTTAGAATAATAAATAAATAAATAAAATAAAAATTTAAAAATGGGCCACCTTGAATAACTTTTGATCTTATGATCAGATCTTCACGTTCTAGGACTCAATCAGAATAGTTCAAGGGGGGTGACTTTTAAATATGCTAATTAAATTAATAAATGCACATGATATTTAAAGTTCCTAGATCAGACTCAAAAAACGTACTTTCACTGAATAAACATACCTTTCTTTCGACATATATGGATTCTTGAACCTCAAAATAGGCGGGGAGCCGCAATCTAGAAAATATGGTGCCCATAGTGGTCAAGAGAGTGGTCCAAAATTTGGACGCCTTAATGCTAATTTTAATTTTTGCGTATTCAGCAATATCTGGAGAATTTTTAAAGCGAATCCAAAAATCTTGACTTTTAAATACAATTGCAAAATACGTTTATCCAAAGAAAATTTGACACAAAAAATAATCTTTAATAATTATTTTAAATTTATTTAAAAACAGCCGAAAAGAGTTAGAACGGAGATGCAAATTGAGAGATTTTGTATGCAAATTTTTACATCATTTTAAAGAATGTAGTTTCAAATGGAAAAATACAAAATATGAGCGAAATCGGTCAAGTAATCGAGTTGGAATTCCCAAAAATTCGAATTTGCAAAACGTCGTATATTTATTATTCAATCCTTATCATCAGTGATATGGCTTTAGAATAACGTTTTTGTTTTATATAGCCCACAATAATATGTGTATACTTGTGTATGAGCAAATGAAAGTGGTATGCAATCAATTAGGATATTATGATGTAGTCGGTAATGCCTGTTAAAGGCAAAATGTCTGGAAACGTTGTTAGAACAGTACCAACTTTTACACTGTAAAAACCTTTAGAGTATCCTAATGCTAAAAAATATTGGACATCAAAGTGGTGTAGGAAAAAAAGTCTTCGTCTCACATTTTTTTGGGTAGTTCAACACAGAAATTCTGTTTAGTGCGCCATAAATTTTACTGTCTTCAATGGCAGGTTATCAAGATTTAAGAGAGTTAAACGTGGTGTAATGTTCGGTGCAAGCGAGATGACACACGTCATTTCCGAAGTAATGATCAAATTTAAATTTTCATTTTAGACCATTTCACAAGCATGAACATCCTAAATCTCCTATGACGCTGCAGCCAGAAAAAGATCATAGAAGAACAGCACATCTGATGAGAATCATTAAATATGAAAGAGGTGTGGTTGCACGTGTTAAACGTGAAATATTCTTGTTTCTCAAATTATCACGGATTGATGGTCCCTTTGAATAGGGAAACAATTAATATGTTTTAGAAATGACGTTTAACATGAGCTTCTATTAGCAAAAAAACAGTCAGTAACATTTATGAGAAATTTTGTCAAATCATCCACTGTTCAGAAATTTTTTAAACACTTTTTCTTCATTAGGCAAAAGAGAAGAGTGTGATAAAATTTCTTAATTTTCAATGTAAATATCAAATTTTCAATCATGTTTGACGAGCAACAATGGACTTAAATGAGGAGAAATTTCTCCCTAACTCCAAAACATGTCCCATTTTTGATAAGCCCTTTACTTGTATAAAAATTATATTTGTTTTTATTTAAATCTAAATTTTTTGTTTGAATTTTAAATTTTTTTTAATGTTTTGTAGGTATGATTCAAACCTTGATACAAAGATGACTTTGTTAAAATTCACAGATATTAATAAAAAACCTATAGGCATGATCAAGTAAGAATATTTATTTTTCATTATATTCCATTTTTATCAGTTTTGTTTTTAGATTTAAAAATACTAGCTGAACGAAAATTAGTTAACCAGAAGGATGTCGTCATCATCAATATTTAAACTATCAAAAATAAGAACCATTAATATGGGACATTGAACCGCATGTTGTTTACTGGTTTTCAAATGTTTAATGTGAATGCAAGGTTCATTCTAAAGCATGACCTCATTTGAAGAATTTGCATTTCGTAAGGCCTAAAAATCGAATATTTCCGCATGATATATAAATTTGTTAAAAACGATTTAGGAGTTATTAGCTTTAAACTGTTGACTTTTTTTTATCTGTTAGAAATAGTATATTTATTACAATGATCATCTTCTGAGATTTTAGGTTTCTCTTTCACAACTAAGTATAAAAACCCTACATTTCATTTCAGCGAATCTATGGTACATAATATATATAATATACAATCATATTATATAAGTAAGTCCTCAAAAGCAGCCTATTCTGGGATTCTAGAACCTTTTTCGAACTAAGCACAGGAATCACTCATTTCGCTTTAGCAATTTGATAGTACCATGTTACGTAAAGTTAATCAGCAAGAGCAGCATATTCTGGGATTCTAGAACCTTTTTCGAACTAAGCACAGGAATCACACATTTCGCTCCAGCAATTTGATAGTACCATGTTACGTAAAGTTTGTCCGCAAGAGCAGCATGTTCTGGGATTCTAAGTCCCTTTTTCAACAAAGCATAGGAAATGTACATTTCGTTTTAGCAAATCGATAGTACCTCACGAAAAGTTTATCGGCTAGAGCAGCCTACTCTTAGATTCTAGAACCCTTTTCGAACTAAGCACAGGAAATGCACATTTTGCTTTAGCGAATCAATAGTACTATGTTACATAAATTTGCTCGCAACAACAGCCTGCAATTTATGCAAAAATAATTTTTATTTCTTTTAAATAATTTTTTATAAAAACAATTTGACTTTTTTTTAAAAAACATAGAAATTTAAAAAAAAAATTAAAAAATTAAAAAAACTTGATTATAAATTTTTATTTGGTTGTAGTAAAAAAAAATCTCTGGTTTTTATTAGAATATATAACGTTTACTTGGAAAACCACACTAAAAGTTTTAAAGATTTGATGTTCAAAATTATTATTTAAAAGAAATTCTAAATGTAATTTTGCTATTTTACTTTTTTTTATCGAAGATAAAAACTAGAACCTATAATAATAAACTAGCTCTTTATTTTTTAATAAGTTAGATGAAGGTATAAAACAACACATCTTCAAGAAGAGAATTAATTGGATGCCGATCTAGGTGATTCTTGTTCAAGATTAAAAAGGAAATAATTGGTGTATTAATTGAAGAAGATTTGATTTTTTTGTCCTTCATTTTGTAGCTGGTTTGCCGTTCACCCTAGCAGTATGAACAAGACAAACGTCTTGATTAGTAGTGACAATAAGGGGTACGCATCTTTGCTTTTCGAGAAGAAAATGAATCAAAACGCTCTGTTTGGAAAAGTAAGTAGAACACATAAATTTATAAATTTATGTGTTATTATTCTTATAAGAATTTCTTTATTCAACCACGACATTTTTGCAGGTGATGGTAAAGCTTAGCGAGAGCGCGAATGAGTTCACTTTTTCATAGGCACGAAAAGCTAATACGAGCAAGGCACTATCGTATTTATTTCGCCGTGAATTCCAAACTGGACTTGTCGATCACTCCACGAAATGTCCGCGGAAAATTTTTTGTTTCGCTTAACTTCGATTAATATTGGCTTGAAAGTTATGACAAATAGTTAAATTTTGATTTCAAAGACCAGAATCAGTTTCATTTAACGATTAACTCAAATTAATGACGACCTTTCAAATGTTTTTTAAAGTAATAAAAGTGTAATTGTTTCGTAAATTACCATTTTACCCCTTTTGAAAATGGGTGTTGTTCTATGTATTTTCACGTCTGCACACTTTTTGACTAAATCAACTTCAACACAATCACAAAAAGAAGCATAAAAAAAAAAAATCTGCAGCTAACATAAGCATTAATAAAAAAGCAGCACAAGATGAAAGAAAAAAAGCAGACGATAATTTTGAAATTGATTCTTTTCCAGAGACTGAGTTTTTTATTTTTATTTTCAACAGTGCGCAACTTGAATGTTTTCATCGAATATTGATTTAAAGTATTTTCACGTTCTTTTTATGATTAAGTTATTTATAATTGCAATCTTTGCGCTGATTTTAATATAAATGTGAAAACTAAAGTAGGAAAAGAATTATTTGACGTTTTAAGAAACGTATATTTTGGGAAATTGAAAACCGATTCATCCCATTGGACGAAAAGAAGACAAACATCAATTGGTGCAGTGTTTCAACCCAGGACATGAGCGTAAGGAAAAAAAAAATATTAAAAAAAAATTCATGATGTATGGGTAACTAGTGATCGCAGTAAAGCAATTACAATTTTCTCTCCTTTATAAAGCATGTTTTGGTATGCTATTACTGTTTAATAATTTCGATCTGTTAAGCTGTGTTTCTAATTATTGCCAGTAAAGGGAAAAATCAGTGAGCTTTATTCTATTTCTAGGGTCCATTTGTAGCCGCATTTGCTCAAGCAAACGAAGGTGATGCTTCGCCAAATACAAAAGGACCTAGATGCATAGATACAGGATTGCCGTGTGATCTGGACACCAGCACATGCAATGGACAAGTAAAATGTTTATACATATATATCTGTCTTAAAATACTCACTAATTAATGAAATATTCTTAAATACTCAACATCTCATCATTTAATAACTGAGATAAATAATAATAGCTGATTAAAAATAAATAAATAATCCAGTATTAAATAAAGCCTTTCTTGGACGATTCGGGTACATTAAATTTTAAAATTAATTAACTAATTGCATTTTTAATGAGAAATTCAAGAGCATTTTTAGAATAAAAGAATATTAATAAAATGCTTAACATTAGTTTAGAGCAAATAAGTTTTTCGTAGAGTTTTTTTTTTTTTTTCCTTCAAATTAACCGAAAGAAATACTTGTAAGCAAGTTACAAATTAAGTTAATTAGTTTTCTCGAAAGCAAGTCAATGGCATAAGTTTTTAATTTCAATTAGCGGAAGAATTCGCCTTAAATTAATTAGATAAAATACTAAAACTAAACTAGATGCTTACTGTTTATACAGAAATTCTATTGCTAGAATTTCTATAGACTCCTAGACTTAGACTAGTGTATATTCCTTGTATCAGCGCGTTGCGTATCATACACAATGTTTATATATATATATATATATATATATATATATATATATATATATATATATATATTTGTCTAAAAACACTTTTTTTTAATTTTTTTTTTATAGTAAAAACGTAAGTTTAGTTTATATAGCTTTTGTTTTCACATTGTGAATTTCTTGGTAACTCTTACAGTTTTAACACTATTAAAAATATTTAATGCTTTTTTTTTAATGGCGGGCACTTGGGTCTATCTCCCATTGGCCTCAGAAATGCCAGAATTGCTACTCTCTTATCGTCACCCAGATGAGCACCTATGGCTAAGCCATGGCGGTGGAGTAGCGTCGCCCACGTCATACAACCACAAACCCGTTTATAGAGCGGGTTACATTCTCACAATCACACAGAAGAAAGGACATAGAACACACAGAGAGGGAAAGAAACATCCATGCCCTGAGCGGGATTCGAACCCGCAACCATCGGCTCCGCAGTCCCGCACGCTAACCAATCGGTCACCTGATCGGCATATTTAGAAATTTTTAATAAAAAAAGTGCTGAAAGTAGAAAAAAAAATCAAAAAATTGAATTATTTAATTGAATTAGTTGAATTATTCAAAAGAAAACCTCCCACTGTTAGCCTGACGGCAAGGGGACTCTAACCCATAATCCGTCTACTACTCAGGATATTTTTATGTCAGCAGTGCGATCGGTGCGAGCGATTTCTAACCCTGATTTTCGAACTTGGTCACCTAATTAGAGGGCGAGGCGCTCTATCCTCTGAGCCGACGCGGCTCCCAAAGTAACTATTCAAAAATTTGAAAATTAGATTATAAACGCTTTTTATTTTCGTAGTCTGACCTTTCTTTAGATTGACCTTTATCCCCAATAACAAAAAATAATATTATAATAAAAATAAAGAGCTGTTGCTAAAGATAAGTAAAATGTAGCTTAATAGGCATGGATAGCTGTTGCGAATATACAACAGTTATGGAGAGAGCGTATAATCCATTAAAAAACATTGTTTAAGATGACAACATAGTCTTTAGCGACCAATTTTAAAATATATAAGAAACATTAAAAAAATTAAAAAAAAAAAAAAAAAACAACTTTTTTTAAAAAAATATTTACTGATTTGTGTGTTCTCTGTAGCTTTAAGCTTAGTTAACTAAAAGTAAAAAGTTCAAAAATTATTATAAGTTTCGCCTTCTATAAATCCGGGAGAAAATATATATAACTAGACTCTAAAAGTTTGACGTCTAGACGCAATTACCCTCGTGAAAAGATTAAAAACGTAAATCCTATCACTGTCGTTGATACAATGTTGAAGCAGAATAATAATTACCCTTCTGTCATAACTATATAGTCTGGAGGAAATGTGAGTCCTTAAATATTGTAAGACTAATGTTTCATAAATTTGATCAAGCCAGTTATTAAAAATAAACAAAACATTTTTGTTTTTAAATTTAATGGCCTTTTTCCCCATATAAATTAATTCTGTATAAAAGCGTTTGATTATGGTAAATAAATATTTGAAACATCAGAAATCACAGCTAACCCATAAAAACTAAATAAAATATTTCAACTGGTATTAAATATAATTGTCGTATTATCCTCAGAAGTGAGTTATTGATGTAATTATTTAAAATATTGTTTTTAAAATTTTTTAAAAAACTGTCTGAACTTCATGTAATAACATACCTTTTTTCAGAATGATAAATGTATAGCATTTGGTCCCGGTAAAGATATGTGGGAAAGCACGCAAATCATAGGACGAAAGCAATACGAAAAAGCATTGGTAAGTGATGTTTTTTACAAACAAATTTAAAAAGTGCTGGTCTTGTGTAAACGGACTCTGGGTTCGTATTTTCAAAAAATAATTTGCATTAAAATTTTTCACATTGTTGCCCGATATTTTGCGCACAAGTAGTGATTTTTCAGGCGTTGTTTAAAAGCATATGTTTAACGTTTTTACTGTTATATAATTATTCCTCTTTTCTAACTTTTCTAATTAGTCCTCATAACACGCCAAAAGTTAGTTTAAAATTCGAAATGCAGCATTCTCGTTTACAAGAAGAAAAAAAAAAAAAGTACAGGCCTTAAAAATTATGAAAAAAATCTAATGTTGAGAACGAGTTATTTCGTCTTTTGCTGGAAATGAAAAGACACAGAAAGAATTTCTCGTTGATTAATGTGTTAAGATTTGTAATTGAAATCGCTAAGCAAGTATTTCACAGTTTCACAAAATAGTCGCTTTTGATAAAAAGGTTAACACTTTCTCATTTAGCATTGCTTTTAAGCAGCACTAGCATCACTTAATTCCGTTTTTGGTTTGATGGGATACTTAAAGTTTTCAACCAACGCTACTTTTCTATTAACTACATTTTTCATGGGGATTTTTGTGCTTATATTTTTGCCAATAAATAAACATTTAACAGAAAGTTTTCAATTATAGATTTTAAAAAGGGGAGTAAGCAAAGTTATGGATTTTATTTATGCATTTATTTTAGTTTTGTCAGGCATTTTTTAAATCTAATTTATTTTTTAATTATTTATGAAATAATTGTATGAATAGGAAAGAAACAGTTTTTATTTAAAAAAATATGAAATGTAGAAAGTAAAATATGAAGCTTAAATTTAAAAGGAAATTTCGAAATTATTTCTTGGAAAGCAAAACAGAAATTGAACTTTTCCCCATTTCAGAAACTATGTAAGGAATAAAATTTTATTAAAATTATTATTTTAATTTATTATTACACGAGATGATTTGATATTAGGAAATAAAATCTCTCAATCTTATTATTCCAAAATAATAAGAAAGGGACTTTTTTAAACTTACACCGGATTTTAAGTATGCATTTAGTTATTTGCTCAGAATTTAATAGATTAACAGAATCGCTATAAATGGATGTCTAGCTCAGAGTGTTTAATAGTTATCGAATCATTAATTAGATTGTTTTAAGTATTAAAAAATTATAAGGATATGAAGTCATAATATTTTTTTTTAATGGCGGGCACTTGGGGCAAGTTCCTCATTGGCCGCTGAAGTGCCAGAACTGCTACTCTCTTCTCGTTACCCAGTAGGCACCTATGGCTAAGCCACGGCGTTGGAGCAGCGTCGCCCACGTCACACAACCACAAACCCGTTTATAGGGCGGGTTACATTCACACACAATCACACAGAAGAAAGGACATAGAACAGAGAGAAAGAAACATCCATGCCTTGAACGGGATTCGCACCCGCAACCATCGGATCCACAGTCAGGCACGCTAACCACTCGGCCACCTGGTCGGCAGTCATAATATTATACATACAACTGACTGTCTTTATGTCTTTTTTGCATCGATACAGTTAAAAATCAAATAAATCTCACACAAAACTTTAATATATTAATTCTTAATATAATATAAAAGAAAGATATCTTACAAAATTCATTGCTGTAATAACTATTGAAAACCAAAATATGGCCTTTCCCTTTGGAGAGAGAAATAAGGACGCAAATGTTGATAGCGAATGCATGTTATAAAACTGACTAAAAATAACTCACAAATACAATATAACTAATTCAACATTTAATAAAAGTCGCATGCCCATTTTTATTGCTTATTTTCCATTGCTTTAAAATAAAATGCATTCAGCATTCAAATGGTCCATAAAAAAAAAATCTTTTTATATGTTTCTAGAATTTTTATCAAAAATGAAATAATCACCACAAAAACTTCCCCCCCTCGCAGATTAATATTTATTTGATGAAAAAAATTTTTTTTTTTAATCTTGACTAATCAATAACGAGGAAGGATGATTCTTGGGTTTTAAAAATTATATAAATTTACGTACCCCTATTGTGCAAATTCGGAGGCTCCTGCTCTTCCGTTCACCAACCCCCATGGTGACCTCCGATTCGACTTCTTTTTTCCAGATTCGATACTTTTTAGTAAAAACATTCTGATTATTAAATATATAATTCTAGTTAACGCTCGATATAACGACCCCTGAAAAATATCATACATACTAGATATAGTTTACCAAAAACGTTATTCCTCCATCTACTTCCGTCATAATTAGGATACGGCTAAAGATATGGCGCTCTACTGATTACGAGCAAGGAATTTTGGCGAAAAATATAAGTCCAGAGAATTGAAGATTCTAAACAAAGCTAATTTCAAGAAGAATGAAGAGTTCTTTTTAGCGATATTGATAAAAATTTGTAATGGTTAAGAATACATAGAAGCGATTTTGAGTTTCACGCACGGACGCAGTATTCAATTCTAGATCTTAATTAGG
This sequence comes from Parasteatoda lunata, assembly GCA_949128135.1. Classification (NCBI taxonomy): domain Eukaryota; kingdom Metazoa; phylum Arthropoda; class Arachnida; order Araneae; family Theridiidae; genus Parasteatoda; species Parasteatoda lunata. The sequence continues at coordinate 88,059,021 of OX421973.1, forward strand.
AAAAGTAACCCACATTTCACTATTTTTTTTGGTCATAAATTACGTCTAGCGCCACCTATTTTTTTGTTGTTGTCTTATGCTACTTGTCAATACTGACTAGCTTATTCTAAGGCAGAGGAAATCGCTTCTTCTTGTTTTTCAATGGTTCCATCTATGACCAAGAAACCGACTTCTGACACGCACATACGTCACAGACCGTTTTACAGAGAGGGCACATTCACACACCACCTATCCATCCGCAGAGCGAACCAGACCTGATCTGACCGTTTCACCTAAACCAAAGCACGATCAATCTTCTCCGATCCTGTACCTCCAGAGATATTGATTTGTAATTGGAACATGGAGGACTTTGTGACCCTAGGATAAGAGTATGTGAAGCTATCATTCTCCATTCAAAGAGAATATATAAGATGTTTCATGTTCATTGAGCGATAACATCAAAGGAAATAATGGGTTGACTACTTTCTTCCACACTTTTTCTATCCATTGACTCATTGTTAATAAAGAATTGTTCATTCTGAAAGCATAAAATTGCTTAACACCAGTTTTTGAGTGATTGTCTTAGATTTAAATGGAAATCGGGAAACAATTTCGATCGCTATTTTAGAACGACCGTTTCAGTTCGGAAGTCACTTAATCGGCGAATAAATAACATTGAGCCTATGGAATGGCAAACGGAACTCAAGAATTTATTGTCGAATTCATGAAACTTCATGAATTTGATGCTGAAATGAAAAGGTCGCTGTAATGGGGGTCGTACTAAAGGGCGTAGATTCTATTGTAATTTTATGTAAAAAAAACATTTTTTTAATGCGTTAATTGTAATAAAATGAATAATTACTTGTATTTAAAAATTTCTAACTGTACTTGAAAAATAAAAATCAAACTTAAGACCATAGAATGTGTGACACAATACGAAGAAACATAGAAGTATTTTTACTTGTTAGCAATCTGTAACTGTAACCTTGCATAGTAAAACAGTTCAAATTGCAAACGATTTTTTTCTCTCTTGAAACATTTATATTTTCACAAAAATTTCGATATAAATGTGATGATTTATATCTGGTGAATCTGATCGCTTTCTCCTACTATTTTTTTAAAAAATTTATTCCTTTTTCTTTTTTTACTTTTATATACAAACGCGAGCTAATAAGATAATGATCTTGAGAGAGATAAACTTAAAATTGCAATGATTTTCGAACTAAGTGGAATTTTGAAAGAAGAAAAAAAAGAAATTTGCGTTAAGTTTAAAATTGAAAATGGTATTTTCAACATGGCAAATACATAGTTACATTTCAGCGGACAATAGATTAGCCAACATAATTTTTTTACATCAAGTTTAACAGCTCATAACTCTCAAATTTAATTTTTTTTATTCCATCGAATTCCTTGCAGCAAAAGAAAATGTAGTTAAGTTTATAAACAAACAAGTCATTTCTGCAAAATAAACTTCAACTTTGACCTGCGGCCTATAGAGCGGCCCGCATGGTATTTTTTCCTACGATTTTAACAACTGATAATTCTCGAACTAATTATTAAATGTTAAGTGTTTTATTCCATTCTACTCTGGGCACATAAACCTTCCTAATTTCAAATTTCAAAGTTTTATAGTTTTTGCTCACCAAAACAAAATACAACTTTAAGTTGAACACCCAAAACAGGGGCAGAGGCGTCGGCACTTACTGGTTTTTAATTAAGAGAGAATTTTGACAAGGATTCGGAAAGTATACTTGAACGGTGGTTATTACAGATCACCCTGTATATCTTAGGTGCTATTATTTATTTATTTTAAAGATAAATTTTAATGATTACAGGAATTATTTGAATCAGCGGTTACTCCAGTTTCTGGGCCTGTTGGATACAGTCATCAATACATTGATATGACTCAAACAACAGTTACCTTAAATGGAACAACAAAAGTAAGTAAAAATTACACAAAACTTCCCCATTTTTCAGCTTTTTGAAGATGGTAATCAATCTCAATTGAGTATCATCTGACCTGTTTAGTGAAATACTGACCTGTTTAGTGAAAAACTTATCCTTAAAAACTTAAATTGAGTACTATTGGTATAAGTTTTTTTACCTTTTACTGATATTAACGATAAACTTAATCTCAGAATTTTACAAAATAGAGTATTTTTGGTGCACGGTTTTTATTCTCTAATGCAATTAATGAACGAAATTCAGTCTTTTATCGTTATTACATTTTAATTAAGTAAACGAAGAACTTATCGTTCGTTTAAAAAAGAAAACGAAGAACTTATCATCCTTAAAATCTTAAGAAATTAAGTACGATTGGTACACGTTTTTTACTCTCTAATGAAGTTAATGAGCGAAATTCAGTCTTTTATCGTTATTACCTTTTAATTAAGTAAACGAAGAACTTATCATTCGTTTAAAGAGGAAAACGAAGAACTTATCATCCTTAAAATCTTAAGAAATTAAGTACGATTGGTACACGTTTTTTACTATCTAATGCAATTAATGAACGAAATTCAGTCTTTGATCGTTATTACCTTTTAATTAAGTAAACTAAGATTTTATCATTCGTTTAAAGAAGAAAACGAAGAACTCATCATCCTTAAAATCTTAAGAAATTAAGTACCATTGGTGCACGTTTTTTGCTCTTTTATGAAGTTGATGAACGAAATTCAGTCTTTTACCGTTATTACCTTTTAATTAAGTAAACGAAGATTTTATCATTCGTTTAAAGAAGAAAACGAAGAACTCATCATCCTTAAAATCTTAAGAAATTAAGTACGAATGGTGCGCGGTTTTTGCTCTCTAATGAAGTTAATGAACGAAATTCAGTCTTTTATCGTTATTACCTTTTAATTAAGTAAACGAAGAACTTATCATTCGTTTAAAGAAGAAAACGAAGAACTTATCATCCTTAAAATCTTAAGAAATTAAGTACGATTGGTACACGTTTTTTACTCTCTAATGAAGTTAATGAACAAAATTCAGTCTTATATCGTTATTACCTTTTAATTAAGTAAACGAAGAACTTATCATTCGTTTAAAGAAGAAAACGAAGAACTTATCATCGTTTAAATCTTACGAAATTGAGTACCATTGGTGCAAATTTTTTACTCTCTGATTTACCCTTTAAATGCTTAATGTCAATTTTTTTAATACTCTGTAACTCGTTTATCAATGGGCAACAACCAAGTATCAAGTCTGTGAGAATAAGAACCATAAACTTAAAGTAAAACTGTCAATTGCAGAAGGTACTGTATGGATTTGCGAAGGGGAGAGTTTTTGTGGGAACGAACCAACTCGCTGCACTCTCTTTTGAAAAATAATATTTGCGATTATTTATAGAATAATCAGCAATTAAACTAATTAACTAAACATGTTATATAAAAATGTCGCGTCACATAAAACTAATATTAGACATTGTTTCCAGGATAAGTAACGTCTTTCTCCAGAACTATAAAACAGTAAAACCTTTTCTCTATATCAGATATAAATTACAAAGTGCGTAACGTGAAAGCGGGTCTTTTTTTTCTGCATATAATATCAGGAGTTTAACTAATTGCTGTTCATAACAATGAAATAATATTATTAATATTAAACACATAATACGAAGGAAGACTTTTGGAGCTATTCAAGATATTTTTACAAGATTTTAAAACAAAAATATATTTTTTTATGCATCCTCATTTAATGCTCAAAAACGTGAGCTACCATCTAAGTTTTGATAGTCAAAAATCAAAATTTGTTGAAAAAAATTATGCTTATAAAAATAAAAGCCATTTTAATGTCTGATTTCGTAACTTAAAATATCATTTGTGGAATTAGTTGGGACAATAAAGGTCAAATCCTCTTACCAGTAAAGTTGCCTCTTAGTTTGTGAAAATCCGATTGCTAGACCAAAGGTTTTAATGATTTTTCTTTCGACCTTGCTATATTATAATAAGAATAATTGATAATTACATTGATCTCCTAAACTTTTACAATTCTCTTCTCCTCAATAAAAATGAATGAAAAAAACTTATCTGCTTCTTAAGGTATTTATTTTATCTTGACAAAATTAAATTTGTACGTAAATCAATGAGAAGGATATTCTTGATTGGTACTTGTTTGAATTCAGAATAGTTCTCAACATTTTTGTTAAATTGAGAATATTACTCTGAAATATTTATATGAATTGGAAATAATTTCCTGAAATGCTTATTTGAATTTAAATTTGAAGGCAACGACTTGTAAACCGGCTATGGGTTACAGTTTCGCTGCCGGAACATCTGATGGACTCGGATCTTTTCAATTTAAACAAGGTATTTATATGTAATTTATCACTACTGTGAATGAATTTTTTGACTTTTGTTTTTGACAAAGAAATAATAATAATGGATAAAGACTATGATTTTTCCAAAAAATAATATATGAATAGTAGTAAATTAAATGATAATGCAGCATTAAATTAATGCTGTGAAAATGCTCTAAAAATAAATGTAAATTTAGTTGAATTATGAACATGTTTTATATTTTAAAATTAGAGAACGAACCCAACGCTTTTCACTCGGAAAAACATATTTGATTGAAATGGTGAATGGCGAATTTTGAAGTGCATTTCTTTATTTCATTTTATTTTATTTTATTTCTTTATTTTATTTTATTTTATTTGATCTCTTTATTTTATTTTATCTCTTTATTTTATCTCTTTATTTTATTTTATTTTAATTATTTATTTTTTTGCCAAGGAAGCAAAACATTTTTGAGATTGCGATTACGTGTTTATAAAAGTACGTGTCCATATTGAACCTTTTATAGGTTCAATATGGACTATTTTTTTCAAATATACAGTGCACAAAATAAAGAGTAAATTCTCAAATTTCATTCGTTTCTCAAGCGGGACTAGTTGCCATAACTCTTCTTGATGTAGAGTATTTTGCGTTAAACATACAATTTTGTACTTTTAGAACTTTGAATTGGGTTTAAAGAATAATTTTTATGAAGGAAGCATTCTTAATTAATTCAGTTACTTAAATATTAATTAAATATTGATGATATAAGAAAATATAATTTGAAATTTGTGGAAAGGAAATTTCACATTTCATACATTTTAATACTTTTATTTCATACCTTTATACAAACTTTAACAGTTTTCTAATATCAATATTTACGCTTTTACGTATAATCATATGATAACCATAGTAAAATAATATTTTTAAAGAAATAATTCATTTTAATAAGAAAATTTAAGAAGTAATATTTTAATAAGTAATTTAGAAAAAAAACAACTGTAGAATATAAGGATATATTTTATCATTTTTGTGAATATTCTTAACCTATCACAAGATTAGCACTATAAAAGATTATTGTTAATTGATACATAGTGTATGATAATATACTAGTAATTTTAAAAAATACAAAATTTTAAAAAAATTCTTTTTCATATAATTTAAATTTATCCTTGTATATAGATTAAATTTTTGAGAAATATCTAGTTTAATTTGAATAAACTTTTAATTACATTGAATTTGAGCTCACCGACCTCAAACAAAATAGTCATCAAATTTATATAATTTTTAAAAATAACAAAACATTACAATTTTATGTACCAGTTATGTGATCTTAAAAGAACTCGTTTTTTTTTCCCAGTGTTTTTTCCTGTGTTTCTTTTTTACAATGTCAGTTTTATCTTCTGAAAATAATGTTTTATAAGAAAATATTTTTAATAGTGAATCTAATTGAGATAGATATATAATTGAAACATTATTGCTTAAATAAAAATTTTATATGTATTTTTTGTTTGTTTGTGGAAATAAAAGGTGGGGTATATACAATAATTATCAGCAAGTTATAAACAATAATTATCAGCAGAGTAGATCATAATTACTCTTCAATGCATTTTTCATTAAAAAACATTTTTTTTTGGTAAAAACGATGTCAGAAATTGAACAAAAGTAATAAAGTTCAATGACAGAAATATTCGAATCATAAGTTTCAAGTCCGGTTTTATTGTTAGATAAAATGAAAAGGAGGCGAATATTAATAAAGAGCGATTATTGGAAAATGGTTTTTATTTTCTGGATAAAGTATTCGCTGTAATTAACATCGATTATAATTAGTCCTATTTTAATAAAGTTAATAAACCTTAATGAGCATATATTTTCTTCATTTCTCATATTAAAAAAAAAAAAGTAACTGTAAGCAATGAGTACAGTTTTTTTTGTTTCCAAAAACGGCGTCTTTATATTGTTTGACACTAAGTTTAAGATTAAAAATTATTTGTTTGTAGGAGAAAAATCAGAGAACAACTTTATGTGGAATTTGGTTCGAAATTTAATTAAAGCTCCTAGTGCGAAACTCAAAGAGTGCCATAAACCAAAGCCAATTTTACTTGCCACAGGAGAGGTAAGATCATTATTATCCTCATGATTTTTATTTCGTTAGTATATCCTCTCTGAATTATAAACTTTCGATTGTTCCTTTTTAGATGAACCTCCCATACCAATGGCAACCATCTATTGTCCCCACTCAGATATTGAAAATCGGGCAACTAGCAATGGTATCGGGTCCTGGTGAATTTACGTAAATAGCTATTATTTTTCTTGTAGAAATGTTTTTAAAGTTTTGCATAAAATATTTTTTAAATATGAAAAGAATTTTTTTATTATACTAAACTAATTTTTTCCACTATTGAAAGTCAAAAGAAAAAATTTGTCTGTAGGCTGTAAGTTTCAAAAAATAACCTTCTCTAAAATAAAATTAAAGCTATTTAACACGACACGAAAAGCTGAAATTGTCAGAAATTATATATTGTCTGGTTTTGTACAGAAATATATTCATCTCCCATTATCATTAGAGTAATAATAATAAATAAATAAAAAATTCTATCATGTGCGATCATTTAAGAAAAATTTTTTGAACGCTGAATTTTATATCATTGGATGGTTCCTCTCAGCAACCCCGGTGTTTACCTCTCATTTTCTCTTTTTTTATTTCTTGAAACTCGGTATTTTTCAAAAAAAAAAAAAATAAATTATAAATAAAGAAAAGTATGATCATTACTTTTAAAAAAATATATAATTATTATAAAATTATGAAGGACACTTTGTTAACACGGTAATCGTAGCAAAATTATTCGGATTTGAAAATTAATTGTACTTGGAATATTTAAACTTAATATAGAATTGTGTGACACAATAAGAAATAATAAAGTAATTTTACTTGCTAACAATATATAACAATAACCTTATATTGCATAACTCTTCAGCACTGAAATTTTTTTATAATTGTAAAATTTCAATATATATGTTGAGATTTATCCCTGGTAACATGTAATCTTTCTTTATTTTCTTTAATAATTTGTTGTTGTTGTTATTTTTGACTACAGGTCAAGCGCGAGCTTACAAAATGATGATTAAATGAACGAAAAAAACACTTATAATTGTATTGGTACCCCCAATGAAATTACATCATTGTCAAATTATAAAAATATCTTTATTATTTTTTAGGACTATGGCGGGAAGAAGAGCCATGAGTGCAGTGAAAAAGGTAAGTAAATATTTATCTCTTGAAAAGTAAACAGACTTCATGTTTAAAGATCTACTAATCATTGTTTCAAAAACTAAGCTGTTCCATTGTTGGAAATTCGTTATTACATCTTTTTTTCTAATAATAATTTCAGGGCTGCCAACTCTGCTCCGCTTTCTTCAGAAATTTCAATAAATTGGTATCAAATTATGTTATAAAATTTGTAAAATAAGGATAATAACACCCACTCTTTAAGTGTCACCACGAGATGGCTGCAATTAAGTTACATTTCATATGATACTTTGAACTTAGGATATCTGGTGGTGGAAAAATTACTTGAAATTAAAAAATACTCAACTAAAAATAACTTAAATTTCATTACCACTAGAAATTTAGTTTTTTACGAAGCGGAGCAATTTGGCATCTCTGTAATTTGTTTCTTTAAAAAAAAAAACTTGAAATACACCTTTTTAAAGCTCAGTAATAGGATACGGTTAGGAAAATAACAGAAACTTTATAAAAAAATTAAATTTTTAAGTTTCTTTGTGATTTATTATTTTAACAATTTTCCACGGTATACTAAAATAAACCCTATTACCTTTTGCGCAGACTTAATAAACAGAATGACACAATTATCTTAAATAATAAATTGCAATTGATTAATAGCAATTCTAAATATGTTACAAATTGAACTAAAATTGCTTTCATTGTAATAAATAAGTTTCACAATGCAATATGAGTATTTTTTTTAATCGATTGTCGTGTGATAAATAACAAGAAAATAAATTTTCAATCGTAAATTGAAACGCAGATCTCTTTATCCTGATCACGTTCAAAATAAAATATAATAATAAATAAATAAAAAAACAATCGTCAGCGCGTAACAAATGACGTTAACAAATTAACTACCACGTCACTATCCGTAATTAGAAGGAAAAAAAGCTTGTATATGCGTACATAATCCCTATCATAAAATTGGATCATTAAATGAGTTATTATTTTAGCTTGTTCACCTTTTAAATTAATCCTAAACAACAAATAACCTATTATGGTAACCAAGCCGAATGCGCAGCCCAATTGTATTTAAATATTCTAATTTTTCAATCCCTCTTATGGACCTAACATCTTAATTAGTTTTAAGTAACATATAAACCAAATTTTTTCACCGTCTAGCTGTTGTCCGCAGCTTTGCTCTGCGGAAGTACTTCGATTTCAATTTTAATAATTTTCAAGCCCATATTTCTTAATTTTCTGCCGACTATATTTGTTAGGCATTTTGAAATAAGTCTTGTAGGCACATATAAAAGGACGTGACATCGGGAAAAGTGAAGAACTGGATTTTTAATTAGCATACAACTACATATATTCATTCTCAATCATTGTTTCTAATGGATAGGCTCTTTTTCTTAACTTATCTATGTATATTTCTTTAATCGTAAACAATACTTCTAATCATAAAATAGGCTCTCCTTTTAACTTATATATACACTCATTCATTATATCATTATTTTTAATGATTAAATAGGGACTTATATTAATTTACACCGAAAAGCTAATACCTTTTGACTATACCTACTCAATAACTTGCAGCTGTTTTGAACAACTTTGGTCTTCAAAACAGCGGCAACTTGCTTCGGTCATTGATGCGACTTGGTAGATAACTGGACAGGTTGTTCCAAATATACCAGGACATTAATAGGTATTCATTATGCTCTTC